>OV702297.1:340327684-341769245 GCA_916181665.1 Avena sativa
GTGATGGTGCTAGATCATGTAGTGTGAACCTTTGTGTGCCAAATAAGAGTAGTTAAGCATTGTTTGGTGATTGTGTACTTTATATTTATTTATAGACGCTAGTACCGACCAAGGATACGAAGAGGAAGGAGACTACTACGAGGAAGAAGCAGAGGAGAACTTCAACCACTACACTACTCAAGGCAAGCCTAACACTACAAGTTGACTTAGCAAGCTACTAACTAAGCAAGCCATCTATGAAAGCTAATACTTGCAAGTCCCACACTACCAATTAACCTATGCAATGCATTAGGCATGCTTTGGTTATGTAACCTTGATTATACCAAATCCCAGTTTTACTTGCAAGCTTTATTATTTTATTTCTGTATAAAAGCTCTTTGTTTATGTTTACTTAGTGACTTGTGGAGTTTTGGAAAGATATTATAGGTAGCATAAAGAGCATAAAACTTGGCCTAAGTTAGGTAGAACTTGATGTCATCCCGAGGCATGAGATTAGAGTTAGATAAGTCACACTTGATTATTACCCCTCATTAGTGTTTACCCCCAACTTTAGTGGCTAGTGCTAAGCATAAAACTTGATCACTTTAGATGGGAATACTTGGTGAAAATGGTTATGAAAACCTTAGAATGATGAGTCATTCTAATGAAATGTTTTGACATGTGTTATGAACACCAGATGACCTTGATGATGAAAATGTTGAGGCATGAGCCTTATCCCTTTATAAAACTGATGGTTGTGTTCGGATGCGATACCATTCCAATTTTACCGTACTACCATAGGCTTGATTGGAAGTTTATATACCTTAGTATGGGTTTCCTTGCGACCGAGGTTTGAGCTAAGGCTACCTCGTGATGATTGGCCACCTGTGCAGTTCCTAAGATGACAGATGGTCATGGTTGGGAGGCCAAACTCATAGGAGAGGTGCCTATACTAGGGTGTGTAATTGAAAGGTTAGGATTGATTATCCACATACTGAGTATGGTGATTCAGGATTGTTCCTGATAGATGTATCAAATATTGTGGTGAAAGTGTACCACCTATGCAGAGTGTCAAACTATTCGAATAGCCGCTTCCACGGTTATGGACAGTTGGAGTGGCCATACTGTTCCGTCATCAGATGTTTTTCAAAATGACTTGTGAAATGAATCATGACTTTGAATTGACCACAACAGGGTTGTGAAAGTGAAAGCTAAGTTCCCACTTTGGTGTTATAAAACCTTAAACTAGTTTTCTTTGCTTCTAAACTCAGTTAGAGATAAATCCGGCTTTTTGCAAAATAACCTAGAGCTTAGTATTCCTACTTGAACCACTTCACTTGTTATTCTTAGTTTACAAGTACTTAAAGAGTACTCATGGCTTTGTCCCTGGCTATTCCTATGGCCAGACTATGAGGAGGACTACCCGGATGAAGGACAACAGGAAGTCTATGACAACTAGGATCATCTCTCATCGTCAGTATTGCCTGTGACCATGAAGATGGAGCTTCGCCCATGCTACCGTTATTATAGTATTCCGCTGCGTTGATTGTATTAAGACTGGATCATGAGATCCTTTATTTGTAAGACCTTTATTTTGGTTTGTAATGGATGATGAACTATGGTACCAATATGTTATGTCTCGTAAAAATGGTAATCCTAGGATTGCGATGTATGGCATAACAGACATCTGGGATAAAAAATCTGGGTGTTGACATAGAAGAAGAACAATAATGAAGAGAATCGATCATATCAACTAAGCATAACCCTAGCACTCAGAATCTACCATGCGTGTCATGATTAAGTACAAAACTACACTCCTACAAACAAATCTACGACGGAACAATCATTCTGAGTGGATTGAGGGCTTACCACCATTGATGGAGGTCAGGAGTAGAGGTTGAGGCATGAAATAAAGCGTCGTTAGGGTCAATGAATAGAGGGACCATACAACGTGGTCCTCTTTGGTATTCCGCCGTCTCCCGTCTAAGTAGTGCTCTTCAATCTACCGATGGGAGAGGAACCGCCAATGGTGAAAGGAGAGAGAGATGAGAGGGTGGGTATGAACGGAGTGAGTGCAAGGGGAGAGCGAGAGGTAAGGTGATTCATGGCATGCATTCTCGTTGCGTCGCGCCGTCTCCCGTCCAAGTAGTGCTCTTCAATCTACCGGTGGGAGAGGAACCGCCAATGGTGAAAGGAGAGAGAGAGATGAGAGTGTAAGATAGGGGAAACCACACATTGTGGTGCCTTGTATTGCTCATTATATAGACTTACAAGGCTAGAGTCCGTACCGTATAATACACAGACAATTATACATAGACTACACATATACAACCATATATCTATACAAATACAATATGGTTATATATTCTAACACCCTCCCTCAGTCGTAAACGGGTGTCGACGAATGTTAAGACTGTCCCAAAAATCCAAAAAGAGAGGCGACGGTAGTCCCTTGGTAAAAATGTCCGCAAACTGGGAATAACTCGGAACGTGTAGAACCCGGACCTCGCCGGTGGTGACGCGATCTCGTACAAAATGCAAGTCAATCTCCACATGCTTGGTGCGCTGATGATGTACAGGATTCTGTGTCATGTAAACCGAGCTCACATTGTCACAGAAAACCACAGTGGCACCAGTCACCGGTCGATGAAGCTCCTGAAGAAGCTGCCGTAACCAACAAGTTTCAGCCACCACATTCACAACCTCCCTATACTCGGCCTCGGCGCTGGAGCGAGAGACCGTGTGCTGCCGCTTAGCAGACCATGACACCAGATTAGCGCCGAGGAAGACACAGTAGCCTGAGGTAGACCGTCTAGTGTCTTGGCAATCTGCCCAATCAGCGTCAGAGTAGGCCGTTAACTTGTTGGAGCTACGCCGAAACAAGGTGAGACCATAGTCGGTGGTGCTGCGGATGTAGCGAAGAACACGCTTGACGAGAAGAAAATGATTATCCCGAGGATCATGCATATGGAGACAAATCTGCTGCACGGCATAAGAGATGTCTGGCCGAGTAAACATAAGATACTGAAGACCACCTGCAATACTACGGTACTCGGTCGGGTCTGTAACAAGATCACGGAACTTGGCTGGAAGTTTGGAGGCAGTATCAACTGGAGTAGAGATGGATTTACACTGTAACATACCAGCTCTGTCAAGAATATCCAATGCATACTTATCCTATGAGAGGAACAGACTGTCCTTGCTGCGTGTCACAGAGATGCCTAGAAAATAATGAAGATCGCCCATATCTGTCATACCAAACTCTGTACGAAGAGAGGCAATCAAACTGTGCAACAATGTTGAGGAAGACGCAGTCAGGATTATGTCATCCATATAGAGCAGGAGATAGGCCATGTCAGCACCACGCCGATAGACGAACAACGAACTGTCGGACTTGGATCCAATGAAACCAACCGAAGCAATGAATGAGGCAAACCGCTGAAACCATGCTCTAGGCGCATGCTTCAAACCATAAAGTGACTTGTTGAGACGACAGACCTTATCAGGATAATTCGGATCAGTGAACCCAGAAGGCTGACGAGCATAAACAGTTTCTGTGAGAGTGCCATTGAGGAACGCATTCTTGACGTCAAGCTGATGAATAGGCCAGTCACTTGTTAACGCAAGAGAGAGCACTGTGCGAATAGTGGCTGGCTTGACGACAGGGCTGGAGGTTTCATCAAAATCAATACCTTCGCGTTGAGTAAATCCTCGGAGCACCCAACGAGCTTTGTATCATTCTAAGGAACCATCAGACTTCATCTTGTGACGATAGATCCACTTTCCTGTAACAATATTAGCATTGCGAGGTGGATCAACGAGGTCCCAAGTGTTGTTGGAGAGAAGAGCGCCATACTCCTCAACCATGGCAGAGTGCCAATTCGGATCCTTGAGAGCACCACGATAAGTCTTCGTATTGGAGATAATCCCTCAACATGAAGATCAAAAATCGTCTTGGGCTGCACAATCGTCTTGGGCTGCACAATCGTGACCATTGAGTGAGACGGTGGCGGAGGCGGGTCCTGCTGACGGCGGGGTGGAGGTGGTGGCGGCGTGGGGCCGACCGGCGACGCAGCAGGCGACGACGCTGCTTGGCCTGCCGCGGCAGGAAAACTGCCCAAACCGCTGCCGCGGCAGGAGAAGAACCAGAACCGCTGTCGCGGAAGGTGGAGACAGCGGCGACATGGCTCGGGGCAGAGCTCGGCGCTGCTGGGGGCGACGTGGCCGTCGATGATGTGGTCACGGCAGGCGCCCATGGCGCCATGGCTGGCGACCTCGACGACCGTGGCGGCGTCGAGGGTGGCGCGGTGGAGCCCGCGGCCGGTGATGCCGTGCTTGGCACGGTAAATGGCATCGACGACGTCAGATGCTCAGGTTCCTGCAAAAAATCATACGAGTGCAGGGAGGGAGTAGGGGACGGCGCGGACGAAGTGGAGGCAAAGAGAAACGTGGACTCATCGAACACAACATGGCGAGAGATGATGATCTTTTGGGTGGAGCGATCAAGGCAGCGATAGCCATGATGCCGGGATGGATAGCCAAGGAACACGCAGGGAACGAAGCGCGGCGCAAGTTTGTGCGGCGCAACGGCGGTGGTATTGGGGTAGCATAAACATCCAAAGGCCCTAAGACCAGCATAAGCAGGATCTACGCCAAGTAAAGCACGAAAGGGAACACGATCCAAAATTGCCTTGGAAGGAAGCCGATTGTGCAACAGAACGACTGTGTTGAGGGCCTCAACCCAGAAACGAGGCGGCATGCTAGCCTGAACAAGAAGTGTGCGACTAATGTCATTAAGAGTGCGAATAATGCGTTCGGCTTTACCATTCTGTTGAGAAGTGTATGGACATGAAAAGCGGAGTGCAATTCCATGGTGGTGGGCAAAAGAATGGAGTTGGGAATTATCAAACTCGCGACCGTTGTCACACTGAATAGCCTGCAAGCGCGTACTAAACTGGGTGAGTGCAAGAGCGTGAAGGGACGTCAAGTGAGAGAAAACTTCTGACTTAGCCCGAAAATGATAGACCCATGCATACTGCGTAAAATCATCGAGACACACAAGGTAATACTTAAATCCAGAAATACTCTCAACAGGAGATGTCCACAAATCACAGTGAATTATATGAAACGGAGTAGTAGTTATACGATTGGTAGAAGAGAAAGGAAGACGAATATGACGACCTAACTGACATGCATGACACAAGCTACTTTTATTATTTTCCCTAGGAATAATAGAAGAGCGAGCTAAAGTCTCCATGACTGGTCGCCTATGATGCCCAAGCCAGCGGTGCCAAAGTGCAGGATCTACAATGAGGAAGGCAGATGGCTGTCTGGTGGATGAAGGGCGAATGGAGTAGAGAGGTCCGAAGCTATTGCAGCGAAGAATCTCGGTCCTGGTTAGAAGGTCCTTCAGAGAAAAACCAAGAGGGTCAAATTCGACAGAGACACGATTATCAATAGAGAACTGACGAACAGACAAAAGGTTTTTGACAATGGCAGGAGCAACTAAGACATTACGAAGGTAAAGAGGGCACGAGGAAGTAGAGATAGGGAGACGTGCGTGCCCGGTACCGGTGATCGGAAGGGTGGAACCGTTACCGACAATGACAGCACGTCGCGAGGAATAAGGAGGAGACACGGATGTGAGCATACCGGAATCGCCGGTGTCCATCACCCACTCCCTGGGTGCTTGCAGTCCCATGGTTTGGAACTGGTTCATCTGCGCGGCCTGATCCCACGAAGCCGACGAAGGTGCCGGAGACGCCGGGGCACCGAGTCCATGGGCGGGCTGCGGGGGTGCATACCCGTAGTTGTAGGCGTAGGGGGCGACGTCGTACGGGTTCTGAGCGTAGAACGCCTGTGGCGCCGGAGCGTGCATCGGCATGTAGCTCGGAGGCAGGGCGTAGGCGGGCTGCTGCCTGCCGAGCACGGCACCCTGGCCGTACGTCCACATCTGGATGGCACCGTTCCAGGGATGCTGCGGGGACAACCAAGAAGGAAGGCGGTGGTCGGCGCAGCTGGGGGCGCGGGCGCCTGTGGGGGCGCGGCGTCCTTGGTGGCGTCAGTGGCGTTCTTCTTCTTCTTGTTCTTTCCCTTGCCGGTGCTCTTGCCAGAGTTGCCAGCGTTGGCGAAGAGGGCCGTGTCGGTGTGGCGGGCGCGGCGATTCTTCCGCTTCATATCCTGAAGCTAGAGCAACGAGCGGCACTGCGCGAAACTAATCCTAGGCATGAGGGAATCAGATCAGCGGCGGACTCATACTGCTCGGAGAGGCCGTTGAGGCAGTGGATCACCATCTCAGCATCATCAACAGGGGAACCAAGATCCGCAAGTCGATCGGAGAGAGACTTGACCTTCTAAAGATAGTCGGTCATGCTCATCTCGCCCATCTTGACATCGCCTAGCTCGGCCGTGAGGTGGAGTTGGCGATTGATCTTGTGGTCGTTGAAGAGGCCGTTGATGCGGGTCCAAAGCTCGACGGTGAGGGGATCATCGCCAGGTGTCATGACGGCGTCAAGGATGCTGAGCGAGACAGATCCATAGAGCCATGAGACGACCGTGGCGTCGAGGAGAGACCACTCCGGGCTCGGCGCGACAGGGGCGTCTGCGTCGAGGTGATCCAGTAGGGCGTACTTGCGGCACGCGGCGCGGAAGAAGGTGCGCCACTGACGATGGACGCCGGTGTCAAGCGCGAGCTCGACGGGGACGTGCCCCTTGATGGAGGATGGACCGACGACCTGGGCATGCAGCGAGGTCAGGGAGAAAGACCCCGCGCTCGACCCGGAGCCAAAGCGTGGGCGGCGGAGAGGAGGGCGAGCTTGGCCTTCTCGGCCGTGGCGTCCTTCTCGGCGGCAGCGATCTTCTCGGCGTCAGGTGCTTCCTTGGTCCCCTTGGCCGCAACGAGGGCCTTGGAGACCTGATCTCCATCGGAGAGACATCGGAGGGGTGCGCGGGTGGGGACGGCGCGCTAGGGCGCTGGCCGCGGCGACGCGCGGTGGTGGCTTTGGCGGCGGCGGAAGGAGGGGGGTCGGCGCAAGTCTAGGGTTTAGGGTTTTGCGTCTGATACCATGTAAGATAGGGGAAACCAAACTTGTGGTGCCTTGTATTGCTCATTATATAGACTTATAAGTCTAGAGTCTGTATCGTACAATACACGAACAGTTATACATAGACTACACATATACAACCGTATATCTATACAAATACAATATGGTTATATATTCTAACAGAGAGGGTGGGTATGAACGGAACGAGTGAGAGGGGAGAGCGAGAGGTAAGGTGATTCATGGCGTGCATTCTCGTTGCGTGGCGCCGTCTCCTGTGCGTGCATCTGCGTACCGATTTTTGGCTTGCTTGGACCCGTCCTGTGAAAACGGGCAATTTGTGCGCTCCTACCAACTTTCGGCCTACTTTGAGACTCGTGCAATGCAAGGCCAACTCCTTTTTAATGGGGAAAGAGCTGATTATATTAACCAATGATTCTTACAGAAAGGTCCAGAACAAAAAACAAAAATACAAATAAGCCCAACCTGGACCCGTCTTCGTCAACAGCAAGCGAGATGCGTTGTTGGCGCGCCGCCGCAACACCTCCCTGAAGCCTTAGATCAGAGGTGCCCTCTGCGGACGGGAAGTCGACGATCCTCGAACTCCGAAGAGTCTCCGCCGCGCTCCGCCGACTTGGACGCCGTCGTTAACACCTGCAGCCCTTCCAAACATAGCAACCACCTGAGCCGCTGCTACTCGACCTCCGGACAGGGGAAAGCTCGCCCAGCAGCTCCACGGAGATGCGGACGAGAACGAGGCGGTTTGTAGAAAATACTGAATTCCTAATATTTCGGTGTATTGATTTGACCCTCACGGGGAGTATATATAGACGTACACGGGGTAGGTGGAGACTTGGAGTACAAGTTGTAGAGTCCTAGTCTATCTCTAGTTGATACCCGTATATGTATTCTAACATCCCCCTCAGTCGGAGCGGGAGTGAAGCGGACGCTTGCGACTGGATTTGAAGTCTTGCGCTTGCGTCGTCTTCACCTCCTTGTCATCATCACCTGCGTGGACATGATCATGGATGGCACCTAGGGGCGGTGACTGTGTCCCCTTCTAGTGCCTCTCTTCCCTCCCGCAGTCACAGCGGGAGTGGCATGGACGCAAGTGACGACGCGGACAATGTCTATAGCAACTCAAAAACTCCAGTCAATAGCGTCCGCGTTGCAAAAACTTGTCATGTTATTCGGTAACTTGAATTTATACTTACTGGGTAATGGTACCACAATTCCACGGAGCTATGGGATGACCGGAGAAAGGTGTACCTAGAGGCCTGAAACCTGCAGATATTATTCTTTCCCTAGAGATTGAATCATCATGTATGTAAATTGTTCTACAAATAATTGTGAACATTGATCATGTGGTTCTAATTCCTACAAATAGTTGTGAACATTGTATAGGAAGTCGAGACCGGGCAAAGATGACACAGGGGACGGTGCAGGTGCTGCTCGTCGGAGCCAAAGGCCTCGATAAAACTGACTACTAGTCCAAATTGGGAGAATTGCAGTGATGTTTGTGTTTTCTCTTTTGCTACTATTGAAATATGGGAAGGAATCTCGTTCACTAGTTGTTTCCTGCAGGCAACATGAACCCATGCGCGATTTTAAGATGGACCTCGCAAGAGCAGAGGAGTAGCGTCGTGTTAGGTAAATCATGTCCACAAATTGGTAAGTGAAATTTATGCATTCCAACTCCTAAGATTGGCAAGTGAAATCGATTGATGGAGATTGGCAAGTGAAATCGATTGACGTCTCGCCACCTGGGTATCAACGGAGCGTACAGGATCCTGCGCGTGATCACTACCAAGTACGTCTATGTCTGCTTGTATAATTGCTTCAAGCAGTCCTTGTGATATCTAAACGTTTTTCCTCTGTTGTTGAACTTGTAACAAATATGCTTGGGTCATAAAATTGTCTTTTGTATATTGATGTTGCAGATTGAAATGTTTTGCTCATTGTAGATTATTGACCATGGGAGGTATCATGTATTTCTTTAGGCAATAATTCTAAAGGATTCTAGCCCCTGAACTTAAATACAGTATGATAACATGTCAAACTGAACCATTCTCTTTTGTAATAATGCTGACCATCTAATACGTATTTACAGTAGTCTCAAGGGTCATTATTCCACAATGTTGATTTATAACATTTTATATGTGTTTTTAGAATAGCTATGGCCATAGTGCACCATTTCTTTTGATGAACACTTAGATCTACTACTCCCACAACCTCAGACCAGCTTAAGCTAACAATTAGATCAGTCTTACCAGTTGCTGCGCTGTTAGTATGCTTCCTGGATATCAAGTTGGGAACAATCCTACAAGCCCCGTCGAGATTACCTAAGGAAACAACATAGCCACAACAGAAGTAAGTAGTCAAGACTAAAGTGTGATACAACCTGCAACTGTCTATGTCTTGTAGGGTGTGAGGAAAATATCACCTGAAGCACCCTTTCGATGGTTAGATGACTTATGAAAATTGGAATTTGCTTCCAACATTAGGCACGCCAAGAAAAATGGAGGCAATTGTAAAGCAATTCATCTTCTGTATTACAGATGTTATATTAGCCTAGTAATTCATAATCCAGATGGGCTCAACATCCATATCATCTTGTTAAGCATTAGTTCTCTATCAGGATAGATATAAATTTGACACAATGATAGTGCTAGTATTTCTGTTTATAAATAGGCTAATATAGCAATTATGGGCAAGTTAAACGTGGGTGCTTGTTCATGTTATGGAGTACTTGATTCCTAAAGTATGGTCCAAAAATATTGTTTGCTGATACTTATTTCTCTTATTTTAGTCAATGCTCATGTTAGTTATCTGACTACCAACCCAGTGTTCATGTTTTTTTCTTCAGGTTAGTACTACTGTAATTGTTGTACTCCTATTTGGCAAGCTGTGATTTACACCGGTTCCATGTAATCTCTTCATTGATCATCGATCGATTGCTAAATTACGGAGTACATTGTTTATTGTTCCCACATTAGCACTCTTCTTTTTACTGTTGAGATGATAAATTGTTGGTTAATTGTTTCCACATCAGGAAAAGAATTAGAACCACAGAACTAACTTGAGGTTTGCAATCTACATTATTTTTTCTGTACAGGAGTAGTTCTATGGAGCTGCTTCTGGTGATCATGTGTGAGTTAGCACTGTGTGCTGCGCAGAGGGCGGCAGCACCGTGCTCGGGAACCTGCAGGTGTCTGCGGTAGCGGTGCTCGAACTTGCCGAGGCGTGGCGGGGCAGAGGAGCTCCGGCAGCGGCGGCCGGCCGAGAAGAGGAGCTTCTACTGGATGGACAAACTTGATGCTGGACTCCAGGATTTAGAGTGATTCGAACATGTGCTTTGGTCAACTCTCTAGTTTTATTGTAGAAGTGTTTATGTAATTTACATGTTCTTGAATACTGTATGTGAGCTTGAAGAATAGATGAATTGTAATGTGAGCCTGAATTTGTTTTCTGGAGTGTATTTATTTGTTTTAAGACATTTCAGAAATAGTCCTTAATTATTCTGAAGACATTTTTTTGCATGTGCCTGTATTTACTGTATAATGTCTTAAACTATTTTTTGAAGCATTTTTGTAAACTGCCTACAAATATTTTTTGAGGCACTTTAAAAAGTGCCAACAAAAATTATTAGAGGCTTTCCTCAAGAGTGCCTTAAAATTTATTCCAAGGCAATTTTTATAGTGCCTCAAAAAATATATTTTTAAAGGCATTTTCAAAAGTGCCTCAAAAACTATTTTTAAAGACACTTTTTTGAAGTGTCTTAAATGATTTTTCTCTACACCATTTGATTCGGCATTATTTTATTGCCTTTAAAGATTTTTAGAGGCACTTATATTATTTTTTAAGGCACCTTTTTGCGCCTCTAATAATCAACCGTGCTGTAGTGTCACGCGTAGCTCGATGCTGAAGCGCATCTTCTCCGCCGGATCTTGCACTTGCACCATTAAAGGATTGTAATCTGATCTAGGGATTTATTTTGAGGCTAATTGAATCTAATAAAACTGTGAATCTCGAAAATTTGGATCTAATCTAAGCTAAAGAACCGATCAGATCTTTAATCTAGACCGGGTGCCGTGCCCCCGAGGAGTAATCTCCCCGGGGGCAACGCGTTGTGGAAGTGGTGGAAGAAACTAGGATCGGCGCCGTGAGGCTAACCGTTCTCATACCATGTGAAAAATAATGAATCCTTAATATTTTAGTGTATTGATTTGACCCTTACAGGAAGTATATATAGACGTACACGGGATATGTGGAGACTTGGAGTACAAGTTATAGAGTCCTAGTCTATCTCTAGTTAATACCTGTATACGTATTCTAACACGGTTAACCTGCAGCGAGCCTCCACCTGAACACCAGCCATAAGGGGAAAGAACACCACCTCCAAAAGCCAGACCGGCCGCGCCGCCTCCACCTCAGCGCCACCGGCAGGCGAACTACCCGAACGACTAGAAGCTTCAAAGAATCGCTGGGGGAGAGGGTGGAACGACTAGAAGCTTCAAAGAATCGCCCTTCTCACACTGTTGCAGGAGGGGGATGAGGTCCAGGGTCCTCTAGTTATTACTGCAAGGCCAACTCAATGCACGTGGAACCAAACGCCAGGAATTCTTGCATCTGGATCCGAATAACGCCTACTCTAGCGACCAATCACGTTCTAACTTGTGGTCTACTCCCTCCGTTTTAAAATATAAAATATTTTGGTTTATAAAGCAAATGTATCTAGATTTTTTTAGTACGTAGGTTCACTCTTGTTTAAAATGAATTTAGATACTAAAAAAGTCTAGATGTATTTTTTTCCACAAACTTAAAACATCTTATATTTTAAAACAGAGAGAGTACATATCATCGAAATAGGGCCTTTTCAAGAACTGGTCCAAACAAAGCTGATAGTGAAGATTGGTCGTAAATTAGACTCCCATATTGATATGGTATTGCACACCTCTTACCTAGTTCTATACATTTCCCGTATACACGCAGTCGGACATGTACACCCACACATGGCCACATTTGAAGGTACAATTTAACGCCACGCCTGGAATAATGATCTAATAATGAATTAAAATCCTTCGTTCAATCATACATAGGCATCGCATCGATCAGATTACGCGGAAATGATTAACTCAGATGAGCGTCGAAGGGATAAAGTGTGTAATCAGAAATTCAGAACTGGATGTTGGACGTGTAGCTGGCGTCGCCCTTCCAGCCTGCCGGGATGACATTGTTGGCCACGAGCGTCTTCCCCGACTCGCTGGTGACGCGCAGGGACAGCGGCCCCCTGAGCGCGTCCCTGGTGTCGCACCGCCAGACGGAGCCCCAGGAGCGGTACATGGGCTCCCACCGCCCTGTGGGGCGGCCGTTCCTGGAGCGCATGAGGTCCATCCTCACCACGGTGCCGTCGCGGTTGGCGTACTGGACGAGCACCGGCAGATAGTTGGGGTTGGCGCCGGGAAGAACCTTGAAGGTGAGCTTCATGCCCCGGAAGCTGCAGGGCACCCTCCTGAACTGCATGTCGATGATGCCCGCGTGCCGGAGCTGGTCGTTCCGCCCTGGCATCGCCAGCGCGCCGAACGCCGTGCCGCTCAGGTCGAAGTGGTACTTGGCCACCGGGTAGTAGTTCATGTCGGTGATCACCACCGTCTTGGCCTGGCCGGAGCAGGCCGGGTTGTTGGTTCTCGTGCACCGTATCTGGTAGCAGGTGCCGCAGCCGGCGCCGCCCAGGAAGAGGGGCTCGTTGCCGCACGACGTCATGGCGGAGAACGGGTACGTGTTCACGTTCTTGAAGCCGCAAGCACCACCTGCAATTGCAAATAGATAGGCATTATTACCACTGATCGAGTTGGCACGGCACTGCTGCGTGATGCAAAAAAAGGACATTGCGCCGCCGTCTCATATGAGCGTACGTACCGTTGTCGTCGGGGCCGGCGCCGTTGGGCTGGCCGTACCAGGTGGCCTTGGCGGGGAGCCAGCCGGAGCTGTAGGATCTGGCGGCGGAGGTGCCGTAGTCGACCGCAGAATGGACGGACGGGACGAGCATGGAGAGGAGCGCGACAACGACAAGGGCGGCATTGGTGGTGGCACCGGCCATTTTGGCACTATGGCTCTGTATAGTAGTACGATCAGTGTACTTGATGTACTCCAGTTAGATTGTGTCTTGATGGCTGGGCGGGATGGCATTTATAGGCAGGCCAACTGCAGGCAGAATGAGGTGAGAACGACTGAGTCGGCACCAGTTGCAGTTGCGCCCGACGACGGCGACGACGTGCGATGGCGTGTGAGAGCTCCAAGGGTAACATGGCTGCGGAGGGAATCACGGAGGAATGGAGGCTCCGGTTCAACCGCGTCCAACTATAAAATCTCGTCTTCCGCGAAAATGAACCAGAATCAATCATCGAGTAACCGCTAATGATTTGGTGGTGGCGGTGGAGGCTACGGTTTAGTTGCAGAAAGTCAGACCATTGTTGTGCCTAATGTCAAGCCCCGGCCCACGCCATATATTTTACTTGATTCAAATGATTCTCCGCGCTTAATAGGTACGGTGTACATACAGCAGTCGACATACTCCCTCCATTCCTTCTTTGCTTTTACTACCTTGGACAAAGGCCATACAATGTTACTTACTATGATATATTTTCAGTATTAGTTATTATAATATATCCTCCTATTTCTCTATTGTGTGTAAGCGTTTGTTATATATCATTTTGCCCCCTGATTTTTATCCGTCGCTACAATATGCTTCCACATATGTATTTATTTTTCACTAATTTATTCTGCTAAATTGGTTCAGATTCAAGACACACTCCTAAATCTAGTGCATAGTAGTGGTCAGGAGCACTAAGCACACCGTCTAAATCAAAGAATGACAAATAACATCAGTTATTATCTAACTTCCCTTCCAAATTGGGAATTCACATAGTAAATGAATAAGAAAGAGAAGGTAGACAAAGCCAGATGAAAATTCATCACACATGAATTACTCATCTGCAGTAAAACACTTCAATAAGACAAACTTCGGATAGTTCACTGTCCAAGTGAAACAAATTCAGTAACACGATAATACTACCCCCTCCGATCCATATTAATTGACTCAAATTTGTCTAGATTTGGATGAATCTAGACACTATTTAGTATATAGGTTCATCTAAATTTTGACAAATCCAAGTCAATTAATATGGGTCGAAGGGAGTACAATAATAAAGCACCAATCTAATAGAGAGTGAATTCTAGGAACTTGAAGTGTAGTACTAATATCTAAAACATGCCATTAACACTTAGCATATTATCTAATGAAACTGAACTTAGTACACTAAAATTTAGAGTTAGGAAGTTCATAGTTTTGATCACCAACATCAATTGGACATAGTAGTCCACACCTAGAACACCTAAGCTACGCTAATTAACTACCTAGAACTACTAGTTCATCATCAACAGAAACCCTAGAACACTAACAGAGGAAGGTAGCTAGAACTAGAGCTATCTGTAGAAAGTAGAGAGAGGGGGAAGTGGGAATTTACCGTACCCGTTAAGCGAACCAAGCTCAACCAATGGCCAGAGAGGAGGAAGAAGGTACTACATCGACGACGACATAGGGAGCACTCACCCGAGAGTGCATCGACATATTGCCAGCCACACCAACAGTAGAGAGACGTTTAGGACGTACTCAAGCACCAATGAGAGGCCAGAGAAGCACCGGAGCACGTCGGTGCCACCACCACCGGACCCTAGGGTTAGGATTAGTGTTCCGTGCATCCTTGAGAGAGCGAGAGAGTCAAATCAAATTGCATAGCTAAGTAGATTGGAGTGAGGGGAGTAGTTCCGGTGCTAGGGCGGCGACGGAGACAGATAGAAGGGGAGTAGTTCGAGGGGGTGCAGACGTGAGAGAGAGACGAGTGAGAACGAGAGAGTGACGACCAGTTTGGTCGAACCGACCAGCTGGTTTGACAAGTTTTTTTTGACCAATGGGCCTAGGGGTATTTTGGTCTTTTCCAAAATTCTTGAAACCATATGGAAGGGGTGTAATCACTAGTACAGAGAAATGATACGGACACGGTTCAAAACCTCCATCAACAATGGAGAAACGATATATTGCCACATAGGGGTCACTGATGTGAAGACTCAATTGCGACGAACATTTTGATCTTTGCCATATTATATTGGTAACGATTATATATAACCGTTTCCCAACATATTTACATAAGGTATGGGCATTGTTAATAACTATTTCTAATGAGGATTATAGGTAATAAAAAAAAGACTTGGTGAGGCTGGCGTCCTTCACGAAGCCCCACTCCTGGAACCTGAGGGTCACTGGTTCGTCAGCAACATCTTGCGTGTCCTGTTCTCATTCTACTCATATGTTAATGCACAGAAGTCTTATTATTCCCGGAGACGCCGGCTTCACAACACAATTTATGGAGGCCCGTTCCAATGTCTTCATGGCCACCACATCGTCTCCATGCTTCCTCCTCGTCCCAAACGATGCAAACCATGGACACTTCAATTGCAAAGTCATTTAGTTAAAACTAAAAGATTAAAAACAGAGTCATTCAGTAAAAACTAAGAGAGATAAAATAGAGTCATTCGGTACATTTTTGTGCTCTAAATAACTTAATCTAAGGCCATAAGTAATCTAGTTTCATAGGTAATATAATTACTTGAAGTACTTAATCTAATTGCATAGCTAATATTGAAGGATATATGCCCTAGAGGCCAATAATAAATATATTTTTATTGACATACCTCATTAGTTCATAATAGTTTTGCATCATTCTATAACTGTATTAAGTGAAAATATTAATACATATGTGATATGTAAACAAAACAGGTCCCTAGTATCCTCTAGGCTAGTTTGTTGGGCAGCTAATGACCGAGGTTTCACGATCATGGAATTTACCACGTCAACTGACAACGATGTCACTTCATTAGATGAATGATGTGATGGAAAACACCCAACCCAAGTATTTCAATATGATCCAGTCATGTAGTTCAACATTGCAATATCTATCAGAGCGTAGTGATTCAGTTCTTCGACCGTAAGATCATATTAATCACTGTCTCCCATGGATGCTTTGATCACATCAAACGTCATCTTCGTAACTGAGTGAAAATAAAGGTGTGTGTTGGTATTCCAGAGTAAATTTTGAGGCCTATGTATTAATATTAGGATTTACCCATCCGTGTGGCGGATAGATGTCCTGGGCCCACTCGATGAGATTACATCTACAAGTTTGCAAACATGTGACTATGTCACGGGGATGTAATATCACGGAAATGAGTAAATGTGTTTATAAGTAACAATATCAAACTAGGTATGTCGATCCGAATATCAGATCTTGGACAAACCAGGCATTATAGAGCAAAGGGAGTGAGGCTCGACGTTCAAGGTTCAAGCGATCAAGTTATTCGTGGAATGCATGGGGGGCATCATGTGTTTCCAGATACCGTTGTTTGTCATTGATTGGAGAGTTTTCTCGATCATGTCTATGTATTCCCGAGCCATAGGGTGTCACACTTAAGGGTAGAGACGCTTAGAGCATGGGCAGTGGAGGCATACGCACGCAATAGCTTGAGATCATCCACATCAGCACATGCCCATCAGGCTACCGTCTTGTTTTGCCTCTCCCAACCCACCGGTGGCCTTATGATGTAAGAACATAACATAATTTGGCCCACGTTTGTCAGACTCCCTCCTCTCCCATCTTTCTCATTCTTTTTATTTCTTTTTATCCAGGGATCACGCTTCTTCTGCAAACAGCGTCTGGCATAGCAAATCTACTTTTAGCCTTACAGGTTGGCATCCGAGCCTAGTTGGTAGCTGGGGCAGCAGGTCTGGAGCCACACGTTAGCCATGCCCTTAGGGATTGATTCGAGATCGTAGGATAAAAGAGTGAGGACTCTGGAATTGTTCTAGGGAACCATAATGGTTCCGAGGATATCAGATAATGATCGAACGGGTCATAAAGGTGTTTTAGAGTGATAAGTATTAAATAATATGTATTTAATATTAAGTAAATGAATTAATATTAAAAATATTATTTAAATTGGATGTTTGGGGCAGCCCACCTAATTGGGCCTCACTGGAGGAGTCCCAAGAGGGGGTCGTGCATGCCCTAGGAAAGGCTAGAAGGGGTCCGCTGGTCACCACGTGGGGCCAATGTGGGGCTGGCCACCACCGCCTCCTCCACCTCCTACCTTGATTAGTACCACCACGGGACATTAGGTGGTGCCTCCCTTCCACCAATATAAAGAGGGACACCCCTCTCCCCAAATCCATCCCATAAATTGGTCTTTGCCTATTTCTCTCTCCCTCTCGCTCTTCCTTATGGGTGGTTCCCAAAGTTTGGAACTGCATACGGGGATAGGGATTTCTCCACCATACGTACGACATCTGTAGGGTTCACAGCATAGAAAACAAAAAATTTCCTATGATGTGAACTATGTACCAAGATCTATCTACTAGATACAAACAACGGGCGGATGTATATCCGTAGAGAACATACCCTTGAAGACCGACAAAGCTTAACGAGTTCGACTCGTGGTTGATGTAGATGATCTCTTGCCGATCTCAAGACCGAGAGGAAGTCCTAGCACCGCAAAACAGCAGCGCATCCGTGCTCGCACACACGTTTGAGACACCGAGCAACCTCCGCCTCATCGCTCCATCGATGCAGCGGAAGCACAACTCTTTCTTGCCAAAAATCCACCGGAAACATGTATCTCGCTAGTCCGAGACCATGGGGAATAAATATTAGAGGGGGAGAGAGATCCTTCACAAGGAGGTGTGAGTGAGAGAGAGGGAGGGGGGCTCCTTTTATAGGGAGAGGGGGGGAGGGGGGGCACCCAAGGGCCATGCGCCCAGCCATGGGGCTGCCCCCACCTCTTCCACATTCATGTGGGTGGACACTCCACTCACTCAAATGCCTTTCAATTTCCTCCACTCAAAAACCCACTCAAATTCCCATTAAATTTCTACCAAATTTAATGCAAACTCTCATTAAATAAAACTCCTTTTATTTATTCAGAATTTTGTCAATTACTTTAATGACAAACATTCTCATATAACCCCTTGCTAGTATTTTATTTCACATGCAGAAACACTTTCTACAATTTCACCCGAAAACCCGTTTCGGTATCTAGTGAAATAAATTCCTGCGCTTTTTATTCTTTTCGGCATGAAACTTTTGCTCCAAATGGATGTCGATGTATCTTAAGTGTGTCACCCTACGGTTCGCGAATAATGCGGACATGATCGAGACCCCTCTCGGATCAATAATCAGAAGCGGGATCTGGAGACCCATACTGACTCCCACACATTCAACGATGACTTTCTTGTGATCGTCGGAACCTTTTACGCTAGTATCTTAATCCTTTTGTTTCGCGATATATTACATGTCCGATATTCGATCATCGGTATCTTCATACCTAGTTTGATCTCGTTACTGACATGTACTCTTTTCTTGTTCCCGTGATATAACATTCTAGTGATCAAATCACTTGCTTGCAAGCTAATCAATGTGATATCACCAAGAGGGCCCAGAGCATATCTATCCGTCATCGGGATGAACAAATTCCACTCTCGATCCATGGGCCTCAACATAACACTTTATTAGTTCTGAATCCATCTTTATAATCACCCTGTTACAGTGTGACGTTTGATGTTATCAAGAAACTCTTCCGGTGTTAGTGATTGACATGATCTCATGGTCTAAGGATTAGGATCACTTCGTAAGTTGTTATAGCAATATAAAATCAATGACTTTGATCGTAATGCTATATTTCGGATGAATGTTCATCACACCATTACACTAATGTTGTGACCTCGTTATTAACAACATCCAATGTCCATGATCAGGAAACCTATGATCATCTTGTTAATCAACAAGCTAGTTTATAAGAGAGGCATAACTAGGAACTTGCTTTTTGTTTATTAAACACACATGTATTAACGTTTCCGTATTAATACAATTAGCATGTAAAATAAACATTTATCATAAACAAGGAATACAATAATAACCACTTTATTATTGCCTCTCAGGACATATTCCCTTCAGTCTCCCACTTGCACTAGAGACAATAATCTAGTTTGAAAACTTTGCGTATTGAACACCTATGGCTTTCTGGTGTTCCATATACGCAATTGCAAGTGGTTAACATAATCTACGGATCTGACGCTTTCGATGTCCGTGTGTATTTGCATGTCTTTGCGTCTCCACGTATCACTCATTCTCTAATGAGATGGCATTATATAAATTTGGTCTTTCGGTGAGACCTTTAGTTCCTTGGGGTTAAAACACGTCGATACTACTGTCGTACAATATATCTTTAGTGTTAGCCTGTTGCGAACCACACCTTAGTTTGATAACAAACTATTTGACACGAATTCCCTCCTTTGCTGCTACTATAGCAGTCATATACTTAGCCTTTTGTTGTAGTATCCGTCACAATGTCTTAACTTTGGAATTCATCCAAATCCACCATGGAAACTTTCTTTCCATTTCATTGTGCCACCCATAGTTTAAATTGGGATAAACTTAATTTGTATCTTGTGACAAAACTAGTATCAATGTAACGCTTTACAATGAACTATTTGTAATTGTTTGTCACCTCTACACAAATATATTCTTAGTTCTTCCAAAAGATCATAAGAATATCCTTACTATCGTCCAATGATCATTGTATGATTCATTCTGGTATATGCTCATAACACTTAGAGCATAGGACATATCTGGATGTGTACATATCATGGTATGATTGATCAAAATGTTCTCGTGATTTCACTCATCAAGTGTCAAAGCACTTGAATATTGTTTCACTTATCAAGTGTCGACACACTTGAATCTTGATTCAATTCCTTTCCATGCGACAAGAACCGTTTCTTGTCATTTCTATATTGAACTCTTTCAATATTTTATATATGTACGTTTGGCACAACCATATTAGCGTCACAGTCTATCCACTATAGACATTCATGCTAAATATTCGGGTTTTGCCTAAGTCTTTCATCGAAATGAAATTCTTAACCTTTGTCAATAAAAGATACATCATTTCTAATCAACAAGATGTCATCCACATAATGTATTAGAAATATGTCTCAACGCTCCCACTTAATTTCTTGCAAATGCAAGCATCTTCATCGTCTCTAGATGAAAACTCCTTTTTCATCACGGTGAAGATTCTAACTCCGCGATGCTTACTTCAACCATTGAAGTTTGCATGCCCTTTTAGCATCCTTTGAATTTAATAAAACCCTTTGGACCATGTCTTGTACACGTCCTAGGTAACCATTCTGTTAGAAGAACTTTGTTTTGTTTATTCATCTACCATATACCAAATTATATATAGTGGTTGCTACTTTAATCCGTCCAGACTAAATATCACTATGAAAGATCAAATCTTGTTATAGTAAACTCCTTGAACATTGTCATAAAATACTTTACGACATGTCGACTATTTCATAGATGTGAAACATCCACGTCTGTTTCTTTATAGATCCTACGACCGATAGGTTTTTACACCTTTCCGAAGGGTCTTCCAAGTTTAAAACTTAATTTCTCGTGTATGGAACTATCACAGATTTTATGGCTTCAAGCCATTTAACGGAGTCAGGGCCCATCATCGCTTCTTTGCATGTAGTTGGTTCATCATTTTCAAACAATAATGATTTACTCTCAAATCTCAGTATTTGATTGTTTATCCGACCGACTTGGTTCAATAAGAACTTAGATCTCCGTGACCACAACCTTTGAGGCACATAAGCTATGAGCATTATGGTAGCTTCCGGAACAATTTCCGGCGCTGCGCAACTCAGCACATTTAGCTAAGGTTCGTTAACCTTATCAAAGTTCTTTTGTCCTCACATTTAACTTTTGCGAAAAATTCCTTTTTCAAGAAACTTTACATTTTAAGCGACAAACCCTTTTGTCCTCGGTGTTATGGAGGAATAACCAATTTTTATTCGAAATAACCTACAAAGACATGCTCATCCGACTTCGGTTGTAAACATCTTACTTATGTTTAGCATACCAAAATTTAAGAAATGTCAACTTGGGTTTTACCCCAAACCATAACTTCCATGGTGTCATTTCAACGGATCAAGATGGAGCTCTTTTCAGTGTAAAAGCGGTAGTCTCTAAAGCTTTAATCTTTTAAAACATAATGACAGTTTTATAAATAACACCTTTGATACAACCATGTCAAACAAGGTTTCATTACAAATCTCAAATACTCCATATTCCTATGGTGTTTCGGGATATGTAAATCTAGGTGTTTTGCTAAACTTGCAACTCAAATAAATCCCTTTATGATAAAATCATAATTCATTTATTTTCTTGTTACACTTGTAACTCAAACAAATCCCTTATGATAAAATCATAAACCATTTATTTTCTTGTTACAATGATTTTCCACTTCATCTTGAAAGTCTTTGAAACGTTTTTCAAATATTTCATACTTCTTTCTCATTAAGTGAATATTCACTCAAATTTCTAGAGAAAGCATATGAAGTTGAAACCCATCGCTTACGACTACACATAATGGACTACATACATCGATATGTATAAATTCCAATAATTTAGCCGTTCGTTCTTCTTTGGCCTTTGAATGAAGTTTTAATTATCACGTGGAAAGTCTCACAAGAGTCACTTGATCAAATCAAAGACTCCAAAAATCCATGAATATGGGATTTTTCATGTTTTCTTTCCAATATAATTTAAACAGCGATGTCACTTCGTAAGTGATCTTTCAATCATTTGTCTTGCGACATTTTAGCATTAGGTTTTATGAATGTGATTTCTCCAACTAGATTTGTAAATCATCCATCTTATATGGAATACGGTAATTACTTGAACAACCTTTGTTCTCATAATACCTGATTCAAATAACAATTATTAAAACAAATCTTGAAGTCAAGCTTTGATGTCAACGAGAAATACAAACAACGGTTTGTTTGTTTTCGATGAACATCATCACATATTCTTTTGCTAGTTACTTAGGCCATTGTGGTTCATTAATTGTGTCGTTCCGTATGAAATTTCATACCAACCAATTCGGTATCCAATACCCAAGAACCACATTGTTTAGAAAGCAAAGAATACAACCATAACATGTATATCATCCATATACCTAAATTGGATATTTCCAATCTTTTTTTTTCTGCCAAATATATTTTATAGATTCTCTTTCAGCATTCCTTTTCCTTTTAAAAAGAATCTATCAACATCAAAAGTGGCGCCATATATATGAAACATAGTCCAAAGCGTGTATATTCAAATAATAATACCTTTGGACTTGCACTTTGAAGTAGATCACCATCATCAAAATGATCGGTATTCTTTCAAAATCCATTCTTTAGTAACCTTTTAGTGTAGTAAACAGTTTACATACATCTTCTATTCATCCTTATCATGACGACTTTCATGATCAAGCTACTGTAGCTTATAAAGGCGAATCGTGAGTATAACATTACTTTCCAAAACCCTTTTGGATGATTAGGATGTCTAGCATCTCCAACCTTTGCAAATTCTCATCCAATATATTATACTCTATCATATTGCAACCAAAACATTGTTTCAGATATCGTTATATCTGCCACACATGATGGTTTCTGAAACAATTCTTTTAGCTCCTAGACAAACTTGATGTTTAAATCAAGAATCATGGAGGCAAACATGATACTTAAGATACTAACACTAGAATTGTTACTCTCAATTTAATACCAACTATTAAATTTCACAGAGTAAATAGAGTTTGCTGAAAGTTTGCAATAGGACTTTAAACTTTAGATTGACACTCAACACAATACAATACCAGTTCATAAAGTATATATCCAGAATTTTATAGTTCTATTATCTCAATTACAACTATGCATAAGGTGGTGAACGAATGCCAATGACTACAACAAATTATGCAAATTCACTTTGATTTAATTTATGATAAATTGAGTTCTACTAATCCAAATTAGAAATGAACTCCCACTCAAAAACGACATCCCTCGTGTCTTTTTTGGTGATTACATGAACCAAATCCACTACACCAAGTCCGATCATCACGTGAGTCGGTGTAGCTTCAAAGGCGAGCATCCATATGGTCATCATATCAAAACATATGACTCATGCTTAACCTTTCGGTCCGTGTTCCGAGGCCATGTCTGTACATGCTAGGCTCGCCAAGTAAGAACCTTAGTATCCGCGTGTGTAACTGTCTTACACCCGAGATATGCTCATGGATTCAAGTACACCTGATCATCACGTGATGTCTTGAAGCGACGAAACATTGTCGGTGCATACTTAAGGAAGAACACATTCTTATCTTGATATATAAATGAGGGATCATCTTATTATGCTAATAAAACGCCAAACAAGCAATATAAGATGCAATCAAAATATCACATGTTTGTAAGTGAAATGATATGGTTCCCGTATATGATCTCCATCATGTGCACCGTGGTATGATCTCTATCATACCTCTATGTGTAAGGCCAAGGTCTATGGAACCTACACGTTATGTGTGTAGTAAGAGTATCATCTTATACTTCTACTTACAACATCACCATATCATAACACTAGCCCAGCAACAATCTAAACTAGATGCCTCTAATTTATCCTTTGCAAGTTTTACATGGCTTAGGGCTTTCGAAGATAGAACCGTTCTTACCTACGAACATGAACCACAACGAGGATAACCAAATTTTTGACAACTCATTGCAAATTAGATATTGACTATAGTAGGAGAGACAGACACCCGCTAGCCACTTATGCAAAACTAGTTGCATGTCAAGCGTGGAACATGTCTCATGTGCGAGGACATGTAAAGTTTGTCCGGGCCGCTTCATCCCACTATGCCACCAATATCCAAAGTACAACTAAGAAGCAATAAAATGATCATCATTGCCCACATACTCATATGTGTACTACCCGTGCAAAGCATCTACGCATAGATCCAGCTCTGATACCACTGTAGGGTTTGCAGCATAGAAAACAATTTTTTTTCCTATGATGTGAACTATGTACCAAGATTTATCTACTACATACAAACAACGGGCGGATGTATATCCGTAGAGAACATACCCTTGAAGACCGACAAAGCTTAACGAGTTCGACTCGTGGTTGATGTAGACGATCTCTTGCCGATCTCAAGATCGAGAGGAAGTCCTAGCGCCGCAAAATAGCAGCGCATCCGTGCTCGCACACACGTTCGAGGCACCGAGAAACCTCTGCCTCATCGCTCCAGCGATGCAGCGGAAGCACTACTCTTTCTTGCCGAAAATCCACCGGGAACATGTATCTCGCTAGTCCGAGACCATGGGGGATATATACTAGAGGGGGAGAGAGATCCTTCATGAGGAGGTGTGAGTGAGAGAGAGGGAGGGGGCTCCTTTTATAGGGAGAGGGGGGCACCCAAGGGGCCATGCGCCCAGCCATGGGGCTGCCCCCACCTCTTCCACATTCATGTGGGTGGACACTCCACTCACTCAAATGCCTTTCAATTTCCTCCACTCAAAAACCCACTCAAATTGCCATTAAATTTGCACCAAATTTAATGCAAACTCTCATTAAATAAAACTAATTTTATTTATTCAGAATTTTGTCAATTACTTTAATGACAAACATTCTCATATAACCCCTTGCTAGTATTTTATTTCACATGCAGAAACACTTTCTACAATTTCACCCGAAAACCCGTTTCAGTATCTAGTGAAATAAATTCCTGCGCTTGTCATTCTTTTCGGCATGAAACTTTTGCTCCAAATGGATGTCGGTGTCTCTTAAGTGTGTCACCCTACGGTTCGCGAATAATGCGAACATGATCGAGACCCCTCTCGGATCAATAATCAGAAGTGGGATCTGGAGACCCATACCGACTCCCACACATTCAACGATGACTTTCTTGTGATCGTCGGAACCTTTTACGCTAGTATCTTAATCCTTTTGTTTCGCGATATATTACATGTCCAAGATTCGATCATCGGTATCTTCATACCTAGTTTGATCTCGTTACTGACATGTACTCTTTTCTTGTTCCCGTGATATAACATTCTAGTGATCAAATCACTTGCTTGCAAGCTAATCAATTTGATATCACCGAGAGGGCCCAGAGCATATCTATCCGTCATCGGGATGAACAAATTCCACTCTCGATCCATGGGCCTCAACATAACACTTTATTAGTTCTGAATCCATCTTTATAATCACCCTGTTACGGTGTGACGTTTGATGTTATCAAGAAACTCTTCCGGTGTTAGTGATTGACATGATCTCATGGTCTAAGGATTAGGATCACTTCGTAAGTTGTTATAGCAATATAAACTCAATGACTTTGATCGTAATGCTATACTTCGGATGAATGTTCATCACACCATTACACTAATGTTGTGACCTCGTTATTAACAACATCCAATGTCCATGATTAGGAAACCTATGTGACGAGGTTTAATCTCGTCAATGCCCATTGTTATGGACTTGGGTTTTGGAGAAGATGGGGATGCTGGAGATCGTGGCACGGTTAACAGACAAGCAACCAGGGGACACGAGATTTACCCAGGTTCAGGCCCCCGGATGGAAAACCCTACTCCTGCTTGTCTGCTCTTGATTACGGCAGAACCGAAGGTTACAGGGTGCGCAGATTCGATCTGGCGTGGATGCGTGTGCGAGAGTATGAGTCGAGAGATCTAGGACGCGCCCTCCTGGCCTTTATATAGACTTAGGCAAGTCCCGGGCATAGTCCTAGTCGGTTACAAGTTCTAGGGTTTTACCCCTTTGAATTTCCTATCTCCGCTAGCCTTGCTCTCCAAGGATCCGAAGGCGTCATGGGCCTTGGCCACCCGAAAATCTTCATGGGCCAGCGTATATCTGCTGTGGGCCTTCCTTGGGCTAGACCAGGTATGCTGAAGTCACGTACCCGTAGGGTATAACCATGTCAGTAGCCCCCGAGTGATTAGTCGAATCGTAGATTTGGCTGAGGACTCTTCCATCCTTCGGGTGCAACTATATTTTAATAGTATATGTGTGTAGGGATTGTTGATGCGTGTGCCTGACTCACCCGACGGATCAGGGTCAGTTAACTGTCTTAGGACGAAACGACACGATCTTCTTCAGGTTCGAGTCCCTCAACCCGGACCTGGAACATATGCTGGCGTAATTCGACTCAGGCCGCGGAGGACTTACAGGAGTGGAACTCCAGTGATTTTAATTGGTGTACCCAACGCGTCCATCAGGATTTTTCATCGTACCTGCTGGTATGGATTCATACTAGCAGAGCGCAGTCAGGTGTGTTGCCAGACCATCAGATGATATCTGTAGGTCTTATCTTTGCGTCGCAGACGCAGCATCCGAACATTTATCACCACGGAGGTGCTTCGGGTGGCCTAGGAGATTGTCGCTCACTCGGCCGTTTTGTTGGGGCAAAGTTGCCAAAAAAAATTTGCGTGCTGATCCGGAAGATCGCAGTCGAAGATTTCATAGGGTGCGCGACCAGCGCTCCCTATGGGAGTAGCCCCCAAGTGTCTGTTCGAGTCGTAGACTCGAACGGAGACTTTAGTTCAAGCATTGTTTCAGTCGTTAAGTCCGCAGGACTCGAAAATTTTCGGATGCTTAAATCCATCCTCCCTATGGGAGTAGCCCCCGAGTCCGTAGTGGAGTCGTAGACTCGACGTAGGACTCAGAGAAGTAATTTGTCCTCATTTGTCTGTCGGGTGCACGACCAGCGCTCCTGATAGGAGTAGCCCCCGAGTATTTAGTCGAATCGAAGATTCGAGTGAGTACTCTTAGCTGTGGAGCCGAAGTTGGTGCTAGTATAGCTTTTGATGACGTCAGTGCTGACGATCGATGACCTCAAGCGTCTGCTACGCCAGAGATGACTTGACTGGACGAAGCGTGGATCCCACTTGCTGACTTTGAATTGACCGGTCACGCGCAGCGTGGAGATAATTACGGCGTCTCCTCGATTTCCGCGCGTAGTGGACGGCGTGGTAACGACGGTTCGTTGTGATGTTGACACGTGTACGGCCAGATCTGCCGTTGGCGTTAGGTCTTCTGGATGGACGGCTGCCGTGCGTCGTCTTCGCTGTTATAATCATTGGGGGAGACCATGGTTTGTTTTCACCGCACCAGTTTATCTGTTCACTGCTTCCTTGTTCTTGAGTGATTCTTGTTGTGCGCTAAGATTTCCTTCCACATTTCCTTCGTTCTTTCTGCCTTGACATCGCCACCACCACCATAGCGCAATGGGGAAAACAAAGAAGTCTTCATCTGCGGTTGGGACCAGCGCTGCCGGAGGCAAGAAGGGCGCCACCGCTGCTCGCGTCACCGATGGTGGCTGGCGGCGATCAGAGACGCGGGAGAGCGATCTCCGCAAACTGCGCGACCGGGGCCTGATCCCGCAAGATACGACGGCCGTCAAACTCCCTGGCAATGAGGTAATCCCCCGTCCCCCATCTAGGTACCGGGTTATGTTTCTGGCCTTCGTGGTGCGCGGGTTTTCTTTTCCGGTCCACGACTTCCTCCGTGGACTGCTCTTCTTCTATGGGGTTCAGCTTCATCATCTGTCTCCCAATTCTCTTCTCCACATTGCGTGTTTTATCACATTTTGCGAGTGTTGGCTTGGCATTGAGCCGCACTTTGGCCTCTTCCGGAAGCTTTATTCTGTGAAGAGGCAATCTGGTTCGGATGGTGTGTATCCCATTGGGGGTTTCATCATCTCCCTCAGTCCCAATCTGCAATTCTTTTCCTTTTCCATGTCCGAATCTGTCCAGTACTGGCGGAGGCGATGGTTTTACATCCGTGACTCCGTATTGCCCGGGAAAGATTTTGGTCTTGTTCCCTTTGACCCCTCCCAATTGATTGAGAAGAAAAGATCCTGGAAAAACCAAATCTTGGACGGTGAAGTGGCGGAGATAGAGGCCCTTTATCGTCGGGTGGAGGATCTCCAATTATTTCTGGAGAAAGAGGTGAACGGCGTGGACATCATCCGGACGTTTCTTGAGCGTCGGGTGCAGCCTCTCCAAGCGAGGGCGCACCCAATGTTTCTTTATTCTGGGCGCCGTGATCCGACGAGGGTTTCGAGTGAGAAAATCTCCGAGGGGGATCTTGACAGGGCCCTTCGCGCGCTGCTGAAGTTCAAGGCCGGAGAAGAAATCCCGGGGAAGTCGCTGACTCCTCCCTTTTCTTCGACGTTGGCCGTACCGCAGGTGTAGATTTGTGCACGTAGTGCTTTTGTCGGTTCTGTTTGTATTTCCTTTGTTTGCTTAACAAAGTTCCTTTTGATTTTGTAGAGCTTCAAAGTGCCGGGCATGGTACCGCCGTTGCCCGAAAGGTATCCGAATGCCCCGGATAATGAAGTGGTTGAGTCCGTGTCCGAGCTGCCGTCGGCACGATCTCCGGCGGAGGATGCCGACGAGTCGAGTGAGGACCATACGCGCAAGCGATCACAGAGCTCCAGCGAGTCTTCGGATGCCTCGACTCCTCCGACTCCCAGAAATCCTCTGGGCCTTGAGCGTCATAGTGATGGTCATGGAGGTTCTTCCTCTCCCCTTCCTGCCATTCCTGTGCGGGCTGTTGCGCCGCACCCGCCAGCAAAGCGGAAGAAGGAAGAAAAGAAGGAGGAGAAGAAGGAAGAGAAGAAAGAGGAGAAGAGGGCCCGAAGGGCTTCTCCTATCTTCGACCTGAGCGCATTGGGCTCGTAAGTTTTCTTGTTGTACTATTGTCCCTGTTCCTTCGTGATTTTTTGCACTTGTGCTGATTGGTTTGTATGCAGGCAATCCTCCCACGACTCTAGTGATGGTGCGCGGGAGATGATGGGGGAGTCGAACATTACGTCGCTTCCTCCTCAGACGGTGGCGAATTCGGGTGGCGCTGCTCCAGATCCTCCTGTGCGGGAGGTGCTGGTGGTTGCGCCTCAGAATTTCGCAGGCGGGGATTCGGGGTCGCCATCGGAGCATGTAAGTTTTCTGCCTCATGTCACGGGAGAAGCCACCGAGCGTCTTCGTGTGCTAATGTTGTTTTTACTCCTTTGTGTTGGGCATAGCCCCCGAGTCCTTTTCTTACTGCTGTTTCCTTTTCCTGTAGCCTTTTGTACAGGAGGCCAAGCGGCTGGTGGGGGAGCGCCTAGCGCTGGAGGCGAAACTTCGGCAGCTTCAAGGTATCTGTCTGCCTTTTAATACCTCTCTTGTTTATCCTGGTCCTGTTCTTTGACACTTGCTTGTATTAAATGCAGAGGAGCATAACGACTCTCTCCGTGAGGTCGACGCTCTTAAAAAGAGCCTTGGCCAATCGGAGCAGAAAGCCGAAGCCGCCGTCGGCGCGAAAGAGCGCCTTGAGCTAGAGCTGTCGAAGGCAGCCGAAGCGAAGGAGCGTCTGCAGCAGGAGGCCGCAGATCGTGAGGAGCAGCTGGCCACCGTTGCGGCTGCTCGTGAAAGAGGGGTGGCGACGAAGCTCATGGCTGCTGCCAAGGCTATTTCGGGTGAGTGCTAGTTTTTTGTACTTGTTTCTTTTTCTACGGGTCTTCTTCTATGCTGCCTTTCTTCATGCTTTTCTTCATTTTTGTCTCAGATGCCGCATGCATCGAGTTCGACCGCGGTGCTCTGGAGCACGGGAGTGCTCTAGATGGTGCCACTGTGGCGGTCGAAGACCGCTACGGCACCATCGTCAACTCCCTTGCCAAGGCGAAAGAGGTCCTTGGTCGCTTCTACCAGGAGCTTTTCCCAAAGGGCGCAGCCCTTGATGATGTGTACGCTCTGGCAGAGGCTCTGTCAGCCGAAGCGCCTACGGCGTACAAGCGCAAGCAGAAGGGCATCGTCGCGTCCGTCGGGTTGGCGATGGCCTTGGCGGCTGGAGCGGAGCTGGACTTGCCCCAGATCACCTCTCGGATGCCGACGGCTGCGGATGGATCCGAGGTAGCCTTCGCTGCCTACTCCGCTCGCTGCAGACGATATGGGCCCAAGCTCATTGACTTGCTGTCTGAGTACGCGCTGCGGCAGCAAGGCGAGGCCAAAGCTAGGCAGTCTGGCTCCGAGGCGACTCAGTGTCCTGCATCTTAGGCATAGTAGGCGTAGGGTAGTGTGTAGTCTACTTTTGTTGTAAATATCTTGAGGAGTACCATCCTTTGTGCCACGTAGTGGCCTTATATATATTTAATGAATTCCTCTGAGTTGTGCTCTATCCTTGGCTGAATGTCTGTGTGCCTTCTTTTTTCCTGCTGCTATAGGTTCCTTCGGGTGCTGACCCAGTTGACACTTCATCCGCAAAGCCATTGCGACCGTCGTTGGATGATTCCTCGCAGCTTGCTTTCCTTCGAGATCGCGTGCACAGTTTGGAGAGGGAATTGCTCGGGTTACGTGGTCGCGCCGACGTTTGGAAGTCCAAGGCAGATCGTGGTGCAGCCAGAGAGGAGTACTTGATGGCGGAGCTGGGTCGGCTGTCCGAGCAGCTGCAATGTAAGTTGATCCTTGTTTCGGGCTGTAGCTCAGTTCTTCGGGTGAGCCTGCTGGCCTTATTCTTGTTTTGTGTTGTTGTCGCAGGTGCGAATCTTGCTCCGAGGGAAGAAAAAGAGCGTGTCGCTGTTCGGGTCAATTGCTTGACTCAACAGGACATGGAGGCCGGCGGCTTCTTCTGGATGGATCGCGATCGCGCCATGGTTCTGGCGACGGTGCAGGATCGTGTTTATCAAGTTTCGCGGGTGCTCCGCCAGGTGCAGACATCACTTTCCTCTGTGCTGCACGTCATGTTTCCTTTGGATGCCATGCCGACGACCCTTGCAGGTCTTCTGTCGAAGTTTCGGAGTGCCAGCAATGTCAAGGAGCTGGTGCGGCAGCAGCTCGTCGCAGGAGTGAAGGCTGCTTTGTCTCTTGTGAGGGTGCACCGCCCTGACGTAGATTTGGCTGCTGTGGCAGCTGGGCCACCTCTTCGACCGGATGGTGGCGAGTGGAACATGCGTCCGCATTACGCGGCTGTAAGGCAGTATGCCGAACAGATTGTAGATTTGTTTGAGCAACGTGCTCAGGTTATTCTTCAGAATAGGTAGGACCTGAAAATAAACAGATGCAAAATTTGTATATTTCGGCTGGGACCTTTTGTGCCGTTTGTTGTAAAGGTTTGCTTGTTTGTGAGCACGCAGTACTTTGATTGAGTACGTGTCCTTTTTGTTTGTCTGACGTTGTCAGCTACTCAGGTGTACACGTTTGGTCCTCAGTCGATGAAATCGTGAGGTGGGGGGAGCCCCCGAGTGCGTTTGTAGCATATAATAAAGTTGCAGAAAAATAGTCAACCGAAGTTTGGGGGCGAGACACTTAGCTTTATGTATATCGTAATGGAGGAGGTACATGGTTCGGCTGAGTAGCCTTGGCTGAAAGCCTTATTGAAAGTAAAAGGGGGTAGGTTGCTACGGGTAGAATCGTTGCAGGTGCGAGATATTCCATGGGTTGGAGTATGCGACTCCAGACTCCACATGCTTGAGGCGATAGGCGCCACCTGGGATGACTTCGGTGATGATGTAGGGTCCTTCCCATGGTGACTCAAATTTATTCGGTCGCTTTTGCTTGAGTCGCAAGACGAGGTCTCCTTCGACGAAGGACCTTGGGTGCAGCCGGCGGCTGTGATAGTTGCGGAGACTTTGCTAGTACACCGCTGATCGAGCTGCTGCTATATCCCGTGCTTCGTCGAATGTGTCGACGACATCTTCGAGTGCAGCCGTGGATTTGGCTTCGCTGTAAGCGACAACTCGTGGAGCCTAGTGGCGCACTTCGGCTGGTAGCACGGCCTCAGCTCCGTGCACCATGAAGAACGGTGTGTAGTCGGTGGAGCTGTTTGGCGTAGTCCGTAAGCTCCACAGGACGGACGGTAGCTCTTTCGTCTAGTTTCCAGCTTTTTGCTCGAGTGAGCTCATGAGGTGCTTCTTGATGCCGGCGCCGATGAGGCCGTTGGCCTTTTCCACTTGCCCGTTTGTTTGCGGGTGTGCCACTGAGGCATACGTGATGTTGATCCCGAGGCCTTCGCAGAAGTCCTAGAATTCTTCGGAGATGAAGTTCGATCCGTTGTCGGTGATGATGCTGTGCGGTACGCCGAACCTGTAGACAATGGATTCGAAGAATTTGACGGCGGTTTTGCCCTTCTGGTTGGTGACTGGCATGGCCTCGATCCACTTGGTGAATTTGTCGACTGCGACCAGGAGGAAGACGTGTCCCCCTTTCGAGGACTTTGGCAGTTTGCCGATCATGTCGAGGCCCCATTGGGCAAAAGGCCAAGCTATGGGTATGGGTCGAAGTTCGGACCCAGGTGCGTGCGGTTTGTCGGCGAACCATTGGCAGCCATTGCATCTTCGGACGATGTCCTTCGCGTCGCTCATGGCCGTTGGCCAGTAGAATCCTGCTCGTAGAGCTTTGGCGACAAGGGAGCGGCTGCCTGCATGGTGGCCGCAGATGCCCTCATGGATGTCTTAGAGTATGGCTTTGCCGTCGTCGATGGTGACGCACCGTTGTAGTACACCCGTGATGCTGCATTTGTACAGTTCGCCGTTGATGATGGTGAAGGATTTTGACCGACGAGATATGCGCCGGGCATCTGTCGGGCTGTCAGGCAATTCTCCGTTTATCAGGAACTGGAGGTATGGGCGTGTCCAGGTTTCTTCGACTGCCATGACCTACATTAGGTTGACCATGGCAACTTCGGTATCCAACTTTTCGGGTCCTGATTGTGCTTCGGGTAGCGTAGCCCCCGAGTGTTCTGCTTCTTCGGGTGATCCCTTGGGGAATTTCCGCTTGATGGATGGCACACAGATCTGTTCGAGGAACACACCTGGTGGCACCTTTGCACAAGTGGAGCCGATGTTGGCGAGTCTGTCGGCTTCCTCGTTGCTTTCTCTTCCGACGTGTCGAAGCTCGCAGCCGTCGAATTCTCCTTCGAGTGCGTTGTAGAGCGCGTGGTACGCTATCATGTTTTTGGCGTGTGCATCACACTCATTCATCGTCTGCTGGACTACGAGGTTGGAGTCACCGTAGATGACCAGGCGCGTTGCGCCGCATATCTTTGCCATCCTCATGCCATGGATGAGGGCTTCGTATTCGGCTTCGTTATTGGAGGTTCTGAATTTCATCCGGAGAACGTACTTCATTTTGTCTCCTTGGGGGGAGGTCAGTATGACCCCTGCTCCTGCCCCAGCTTCTCTCTTGGAGCCGTCGAAGTGCATCGTCCATGATTGCGACATGTCCGGGGTATCTAGCAGCTGCAGCTCCATCCAGTGCACCAGGAAGTCCGGAAGGACTTGAGATTTTATTGCGTGTCGCTTTTCATAGACGATGTCCAAGGGTGATAGTTCGATGCCCCACAGGGCAACCCGTCCTGTTGCCTCTGGATTATTCAGGATGCTGTTCAGGGGTGCCTTGTTGACGACCATCACTTGGTGCTCTTGGAAGTAATGGCTCAACCGTCGAGCCGTCATGAACACGCCGTAGGCTAGCTTCTGGTAGTGAGGGTACCTCTGCTTTGTTGGAGTGAGAACCTCGCTGAGGTAGTAAATTGGGCGCTGGACCCCGTGGGTCTTGCCTTCTTCAGGTCGTTCGACCACGAGTACTGTGCTGACCACCTGGTGTGTGGCTGCTATGTACAGCAGCAGGGGTTCACGCTACTTTGGCATGACCAAAACTGGCGAGGTGGAGAGGAGCCACTTGAGGCTTTCGAATGCGTCGTTGGCTTCTGGTGTCCACTCGAACTTGTCTGCCTTGCGCAGCAGCTGGTAGAATGGTAGGGCCTTCTCGCCCATGCGGCTGATGAACCTGCTTAGTGCCGCTACTCGTCCTGCGAGCTGCTGAACGCCCTTGAGGTTTTTCGGCTTCTCCATTGTCATGATGGCTCTGATTTTCTTCGGGTTCGCCTCAATCCCTCGTTGAGAGATGAAGTACCCGAGCAGCTGACCCGAGGGGACGCCGAAGGCGCACTTTTCTGGATTGAGCTTGATCCTGTAGCGATCAAGGTTGTCGAACGTCTCACGGAGATCGTCGATAAGTGTCCTTGCCTCCTTGGTTTTTATTACTATGTCGTCGACATAGACTTGGACGTTGCCACCGATCTGGTCCTTGAGGCAGGCCTGCATGCATCGCTGGTATGTGGCACCCGCGTTCTTTAGCCCAAAGGGCATTGTGTTGTAACAGAATACTCCGAACAGTGTGATAAACGCCGTTTTCTCTTGATCTTCGACCTTGAGTCGAATCTGGTTATAGCCTGAGTAGGCGTCGAGGAAGGAGAGTTTCTCGCAACCTGCAGTCGAATCGATGATCTGGTTGATCCGTGGAAGAGGGAAGTGGTCCTTTGGGCAATGCTTATTTAGTGACGTGAAGTCCACGCACATCCGCAGGATGTCCGTGTCCTTCTTTGGGACCATCACCGTGTTTGCCAGCCACTCGCTTTCCTTGATTTCCCGGATGAAGTCTGCTGCGAGTAATCTGTTGATTTCCTTACCGATAGCTTCGGCTCGTGGCTCCGACAGTCTTCGGATGGACTGCTTGACTGGCTTGGTGTCTGGAAAGACGTTGAGTGCGTGCTCGGCGAATTCCCTGGGAACTCCTGGCATGTCCGCAGGACACCAGGCGAAGATTTCCCAGCGCTCATGGAGGAATTCAACGAGCGCGCCTTCCTATGCGGTGATGAGGTCATTGGCGATCAGCGCCGTCTTGGAGGCATCTGTCGGATGGACCTGCACTTTCTTGGTGTTGACGGTGGAGTCGAAGGACATGTCAGGTGCGTTCTGCCTTGTGACTGGGGGTAGCCCATTGTCCGTCACCTCGCGGAGCCTTACAAGCTCGTCTTGCATGCCGAAAGACTGGGAGATTTTGTTGAAATCCCTGTCGCATTGATCCGATCGGGTGAAGCTCCCGTGGACTGTGATGACGCCCCTTGGTCCTGGCATCTTGAGTAGTAGGTATGCATAGTGTGGGACGGCCAGGAACCTTGCGAATGCTACACGCCCTAGGATGGCGTGGTATTGCGACGGCCAGTCCACCACTTCGAATTCTAGGCGCTCCTGCCGAAAGTTGTCCGGCTTTCCGAAGATGACGTCGAGCCCTATTTTGCCCAGGGGGAATATGCCCTTTCCTGGGACAATACCGTGGAACGTTGTGTCTGATTGTTCCAGGCTGCATTGCGGGATCCGCTTAGCTGCTAGAGTGCTTGCGAACATTAGGTTGATGCCGCTGCCGCCGTCCATGAAGACGCGACTCATCTCGAAGCCTCCGATCTGCGCCTCCAGCACCAGGGCAGCATGACCTAGGCAAGGGATCTGGCAAGGGTGATCCACGCGAGTGAATGTGATGCAGGACTCCGATCCGCTGAGGTACTCAGGGATTGCAGGCGGAGTTGCCACGGCCAAGTTGATTTGTCGGGTGATTTTCTTCTGCACCCTGTTTGTGGGGCGTCCCTTCTGGATCGTATTTAGTGCTCCCTTTGGTGGGGGGTATCCGACCCCGGCATTGTTTTGCGCTGGTGCGACTGGTTGATTTGGGCCTCCAATAGGCGGCAGTGGAGGAGCTCCGTGTGCTATTTCACCTGGCGCAGGTGCGTTTCCAAACGCAGGGATTGGGGCTTGTTGCCTCATCTGCACCATGCCTTCGCTGAGTTTCTGGAACTCGCGGCAGTCCTTGAGCATGTGGCTGTCTTTCTTTTTGCCATCCTGTTTGTCGATGTAGAAGTGGATGGTGCATGGACCCGAAAGTTTGTCGAATGCTGAGGGTCCGTTGTCGCGGTCGCGGCGTTGCCACGACTGCGTTGGTCGTCCGTTGTCGCGGAAGTTTCCACCACGGTATCCTCCGCTGTTGCGGCTGTTGTCGTTACGGCGGTCGGCGTAGCCGGCCGCGACCATGTCGGGTCCGTCGCGGTCCTCGTAGACGCGCGATCTCCTCTTGTTGCGGCATTCACGTCTTCGGCCGTAGTCGTCCTCTTCATCTGATTGCGCTCGCTGGATGCAATCTTCGCCGTCTGCCCAACTGTTGGCAATTTCCATGAGGTGGTCGAGTGTCTTGGGCTTTACACGCCCAAGTTCCTCCTTGAAGTCTTGGCGCTTGACGCCGTCCCTGAAGGCGTCGATGGCCCTCTCTTCGGAGATGTGTGCTGCGGAGTTCTTGGTTGTAGACCAGCGTAGTATGTACGAGCGAATAGATTCACCCGTTCTCTGAGTGCAGGCTCGCAACTCTTCGATTGAGGCGGGCCTCTTGCTGGTGCCTTTAAAATTTCGGATGAAGCTGTAAGCAAGCTCCTCCCAGCTTCGGATGGATCCTGATGATAGGCTGCTGAGCCAGACTCCGCGCCTGTCAGCTGCAGCTGAAGGCATTGCATGGCGGTTTCTTTGTTGCCTCCGTGAAGCTTGACGGATGACAGATGGTCACTGAGCCAGGATTTTGGATCTTGCGTGCCGTTGAACTTCGGAGTATCCGAAGGAAGCTTGAAGTTGCATGGCATCTGTGTTCGCCGAACAGATCTGCTGAAGCATCGGGCCCCGCAGAGTTCTCCTTCGTCTTCATCCATCTCAGATTCAGGCGAGCATGCGCGTTTGGCGCGTGCTTTGTCGATCTTGCGCTGTGTAAGCTTGTCTCTGGCGTCGTAGTCGCGTTTATGGCGGTGCGATCTCTTCTTCCTTCGAGGAAGATCGTGCTCTTCTTCCTCTTCGGATGAGGGGGTGGGGCTCCGGTCGCGCCTGGCCGGAGCTTTCTTCTTCGGCTCCGCAGGAGCGTATTCGTGGAGCGCAGCTCCGATTAGTCCTAGTCCGGTGAGTGCGGACCTATGCATGGCCCTTTTCGGGTCCCCCTCCGGAGGTGGGTGAGCCGCGAGATACGCAGTGGCTGCCATTATCGCAGCTTGTGGTGTCTTTGGGATGATGTTGCCGTCGGCATCCATATCCATGAACGACGTGTGCAGAGTTCGGATCACATCACGGCGTTCCTTGGGATCCATGTTCTCCACCCGTGAGCGATGCTTGTTTCCATGATTTCCATTCGTGCTAGAGCCGGGTGCCATGGCGGAGAGCGCAGCTCGTCGTGCGCTGGACTCGGAGGCTGCTTGCTTGCGTTTATCTAGCGTCTCCTGCATCTTGACTTGTTTCTTGTGCTCCTCGATGAGGAGGTAGTGGTACGCCATCAGTAGGTCACGTGAGGCGTCTGCAGGTAAGACGATGTCGCCTGCGACGGCACGGCGCGCCTGGACCCATCCTTCTTTGCTAAGTTGGATGACGTGGCCGTTGTTTTCCCCGTTGGGTGGGGGGAGGGGACTGGCTTCTTCTGTTTTTGCCGTTTCCGCCGTTTCGGCTGGGCGGCGGGTTAGGTGTTTCCTCGTCGGTTTGGATGACTGTGGCGCATAGATAACGCTCGCAGATTGGTTGGCTGCTGCCACAGTTTTCGGATCCGGAACCATAGGTCCCTTCATCCGAAGGTGGATCGCACAGATCGGAGTTGCAGCTGCTGCTGCTGTACAACTCATCTGTCGATGGTGACGTGCGTAGCACGGGGTGTGGAGCCCACGAGGCGGGCCTGATTGACGGCACGGGCACCCGCTCAGGGAGGCGGAGGGTGCCAGTTTGACCCACCTGGAAGCAGAAACTCCCGAACAAAATTTCGAGTCTGTCGCCTACGGGCTCGAAATCCTTCATGGTGGCCGGCGAGTGGGCAGTGAAGTCAAAAGCGCCGAAGAGGAGGTGATTCTCCGTCGCCGCGGAGTTATAGATCGGTCGGGTCGGAACCGTCACGATCGCACAATCAGCAGCCCCTTTTCCCACAGACGGCGCCTATTGACGAGGTTTAATCTCGTCAATGCCCATTGTTATGGACTTGGGTTTTGGAGAAGATGGGGATGCTGGAGATCGTGGCACGGTTAACAGACAAGCAACCAGGGGACACGAGATTTACCCAGGTTCAGGCCCCCGGAGGGAAAACCCTACTCCTGCTTGCCTGCTCTTGATTACGGCGGAACCGAAGGTTATAGGGTGCGCAGATTCGATCTGGCGTGGATGCGTGTGCGAGAGTATGAGTCGAGAGATCTAGGACGTGCCCTCCTGGCCTTTATATATACTTAGGCAGGTCCCGGGCATAGTCCTAGTCGGTTAAAAGGTCTAGGGTTTTACCCCTTTGAATTTCCTATCTCCGCTAGCCTTGCTTTCCAAGGATCCGAAGGCGTCATGGGCCTTGGCCACCCGAAAATCTTCATGGGCCAGCGTATATCTGCTGTGGGCCTTCCTTGGGCTGGACCAGGTATGCTGAAGTCACGTATCCGTAGGGTATAACCATGTCACTATGATCATCTTGTTAATCAACGAGCTAGTTTATAAGAGAGGCATAACTAGGAACTTGCTTTTTGTTTATTAAACACACATGTATTAACGTTTCCATATTAATACAATTATAGCATGTAAAATAAACATTTATCATAAACAAGGAATACGATAAAAACCACTTTATTATTGCCTCTCGGGCATATTCCCTTCAACATCATGCTGCTAAATATGGTCCAAATCAATCTTCTTCCGCTGCTTTGCTAGACCAGTGTTGGAGATATGCCCAAGAGGCAATAATAAAAGTAGTTATTATTATATCTTTGTGTTTATGATAAATATTTACATTCATGCTATAATTGTATTAACCGGAAACATTAATACTTGTGTGATTTGTAAACTTGTTAGAGTCCCTAGTAAATCCTCTTTGTAATACTAGCTTGTTGGTTAATAGATGATCATGGTTTCCTGATCATGAACATTGAGATGTTATTAACAACATGATCATATCATTAGGAGAATGGTGTGATGGACATACTCCTATAGTCAAGCGTAGCATAAAGATCAAGATATTTCAATAGTTTGTTTGCTATAAGCTTTCAGATACATAGTAACCTAAATTCTTCGACCATGAGATCATGTTAATCACCATCACCGGATGGATGCTTTGATGACATCAAACACCACTTCGTAACTGGGTGGTTATAAAGGTGGCATTGAGTGTTTGGAAAGTATGTGTTGAGGCACATGGATCAAGAGTGGGATTTGTCCATCCATATGACATATAGATATACTCTGGGCCCTCTCGGTGGAATTTCATCCAATTGGCTTGCACGCATGTGACTGGATCACAAGGGATCACATATCATAGGAACGAGTAAAGAGTACTTATCGATAACGGGGTTGAACTAGGTATGCAGAGATACCGACGATCAAACCTCGGATAAGTAAAGTATCACGAGACAAAGGGAAATTGGTATTGTATGTAAATGGTTCATTCGATCATGAAGTAATCGTAGAAATATGTGGGAGCCATATGATTTCCAGATTCCTCTATTGGTTATTGATCGGAGAAGAGTCTCGGTCATGTCTGCATAATTCACAAACCGTAGGGAGACACACTTAAGGATTCTATGTTGTTTAGTAGATATGGAAAGTGAGTAAAGAGACCGAATGTAGTTTGGAGTCTCGGATGAGATCCAGGATATCACGAGGAGATCTGGAATGGTAAGGAGAATAAGATTAATATAAGGAAAGTCCGATTCCGGAGTTCGGGAATGGTTTCGGTGTTTTCACCGAAATGTTCTAGTAGGGTCTAGAAGGTTCACCGATCCAGAGGGGGAAGGGTACATGGATGTGTCATGACAAAGTGGAATGGTTGCATCATGTCCTAGGTCACTTGGCTAGACAATTGGAAGAGAGAAATCAAACTCTAGTTTGAAAGTCAAAATAAGGCAGTTTTGAAAAAGTCAAAGTGGGACTTTGGTTTCCAAGTGGAGGGAGGGAAGGAATCCTACCTAAGGGAGGATTCGTCCCTATCCTTGTTGCCAGCCACATGAAGTGGAGTGGGGGGGATTCCCTCCCCCTTGCCGCCTCCCCACCTATAAAAGGAGGGGTAGGGCTCCCCCTACCCCTCACAACAAACCATAGCTGGCCGCCGCCCCCTCTCTAGCCGTCGCCACCTAGGGAGCTCCTCCCAAGTCGCCGACTAGGTCAAGGACATTGCCCTAGCCGTTGGCCACACCATCCCCCAGTGCCCTCTAAACCCTAGATCACTGAGGCCCTCTTCTACTCCACCATAGTCGCTTCGACTTAGGAAAAGCCCTGCGAGATATTCCCTCTAGTTCCAACACCACGCCATCATGCTGTCGGAATCGCGAGGAGTGAGCTACAACCTCCGTTGCCTGCTGGAACAAGGGAGTGGAAGGTCTTCATAGAGTACCGAATGTGTGACTGACTGCGGGAGCGCTGCCGGAATGCGGCGCCGGAAGGATCATCTACGCAATCTTGAGATCGGCAAGTGAACGGCTACATCACCCACGAGAATCCTCTCTCATTAACCGCTTTGGAATCTCCGAGGGTGAGTACTCCATCGACTCGTTGCTACAATCTAGTAGATAGATCTTGGCTTGTATGTGTTTATGTAGTAGAATTTTTTTGTTTTCCATGCTACGAACCCCTATAGTGGTATCAGAGCCATGTCTATATGTAGATCTGTTGCACGAGTAGAACACAATGGTCATTGTGGGCGGTGGTGCTTTTATTATCAATTGCTTCTTGTGTACTTTGCATCTTGCGGGATGGTGGGATGAAGCGGCCCGGGCTAACCTTACATGACATCGTTCATGAGACTTGCTCCACGCTTGACATGCAACTTGTATTTCATAAGTGGCTTTGCAGGTGTCTATCTCTCCCATCATAGTGAATATTCAATTTATAATGGGCACTTGATAGTTCATGCATCAACGTTGTGGTTCTTGTTTGTAAGTTAGAACATTACTTATTGAAAGCCCCAAACCACGTAAAATATGCAAAGAAAATTAGAGGCGTCTAACTTTGTTTTGCAGGGGTGTGCTGTGATGTGATATGGCCATGATTGTGATTATATATGATGAAGGCAATGATCCTTATTGTAAGTCAGCAACCAGCAGGAGCCTTATGGTTGTTTGTAATTTCGTTAAGACCTGCGTGTCTATCATTCAAAGTAGTTGTAATAGTTGATGCTGGTGGATGGCAACCATGGAGCGGTGCAATTGACCTTGACGCCATGCCGGTGATGATGGAGATCATGTTCGTGCTTGAAGATGTAGATCAGAAGGACACGAAGAAAGGCCATATCATATCACATATTATGAATTGCATGTCATGTCAATCCTTTTATGCATCTTATATTCCTTAGATCACGACGATAACATTATAAGATGACCCCTCTCACAAAATATCAAGTAATAAAGTGTTCATCCTTAGTTAGCATCGTTACCAAGACTCATTGTTTCGAAGTACCACGTGATGATCGGGTGTGCTAGATTCAACGTGTGTATACAACGGAAGCAAGCCAGATTTTCTCATGTAGAAACTAAGGTTAATCTTGACGATCCTAGCATGTATAGACATGGTCTCGGAAAACGGATCACCGAAAGGTAAAGCATGAGTCATATAGTAGATATGATGAACATGTTGATTGTTCGCCTTTAAAACTACATCATCTCTCGTGATGATCGGACTTGATGTAGTGGATTTGGTTCGTATGATCACTAAAACAATGTGAGGGATATTGTTTTGAGTGAGAGTTCACCTAGATTAATTTAAGTATTAATTAGAACTCTATTTGTCATAAACTTAGTCTAAACTATTGCAAATATGTTGTAGATCAATGGCGGCCCCTACTATCAATTTTAATGCGTTCCTAGAGAAAGAAAAGTTGAAAAACAATGGAAGCAACTTCGTGGATTGGTTCCGCAATTTGAGGATTGTCCTTAATGCTGGTCAGTTGACCTATGTGCTGGACGCACTGCTGGGTGACCCACCTACAGAAGATGTATCGATGAGGTGAAAAATGTTTTCCTCGCTCAGAAGCAACAATACTCCACAGTTCAGTGTGATATCTTGTATGGTTTGGAATCAGAGCTTCATACAAGGTTTGAGAACTTTGACCCACATGATATTGTACGTGAACTCAAAATGATATTTGAGGCTCACGCGACAGTTGAGAGTTATGAGGCTTCTGAAAAGTTCTTTAATTGTAAGATGGAAGAGTGCAGCTCCATCAGTGAGCATGTGCTTAAGATGTCGGGGCACGCCAATAAACTCCAGAGCTTGGGTATAGTGATTCCTAATGCTTTGGGGATTCACCGTGTCCTCCAATCACTACCACCAAGTTACAAGAACTTTGTGATAAACTACAACATGCAGCGCATGGATAAGTCGTTAGCAGAACTCTTCTCTATGTTGAATTCTGCGGAAGTGGAGATCAAGAAAGAGCACCAAGTGTTGATGGTCAATAAGACCACCAATTTCAAGAAGCAAGGCAAGCTTAAGAAAAAAAGGAAACTTCAAGAAGGGCGGTAAGAAAGCTACCGCCCCGGGGAAGAAGATTAAGGCTGGGCCTAAGCCTGATACTGAGTGCTTTTACTGTAAGGGTGAAGGTCATTGGAAGCGGAATTTCCCCAAGTACTTGGCGGATCTGAAGAAAGGCAACATCAAGAAGAAAGGTATATCCTATATACATGTTATTGATGTGTATCTTGCTAGTAATCATAGTAGTGCATGGGCATTTGATACTGGTTCAGTTGCTCATATTTGTAACTCGAAACAGGTGCTGCAGAATAAACGGAGACTGGCAAAGAACGAGCTGACGATGCGCGTTGGAAATGGATCAAAGGTTGATGTGATCGCGGTCGGCACGCTACCTCTTCATCTACCATCGAGATTAGTTTTATACTTATAAATTATTATTTGGTGACTGCGTTGAGCATGAACATTATATCCAGATCATGTTTATTGCGAGACGGTTACTTGTTTAAGTCCGAGAATAATGGTTGTTCGATTTATATGAGTAATATCTTTTATGGTCATGCACCTTTGATAGATGGTCTATTCTTGTTGAATCTCGATAGTAGTGATACACATGTTCATAATATAGAAGCTAAACGTTTGAAATTGAATGATAATTATACATACAAGTGGCACCATCGGCTTGGTCACATTGGAGTGAAGCATATGAAAAAACTCCATTCTGATGGAATTTTTGAATCACTTGATTTCGAATCACTTTAAAGATGCGAAGCATGTCTGATGGGAAACATGACTAGGACTCCATTTTCTGGTATGATGGAGCGAGCTACGGACTTATTGGAAATCATACATACCGATGTGTGTGGCCCGATGAGTGTGGTATCATGCGGTGGTTATCGTTATATTCTTACTTTCACGGATGACTTGCATAGATATGGGTATATCTATTTCATGAAACATAAGTCTGAAACTTTCGATAACTTTAAGGAATTTAAAAGTGAATTAGAGAATCAACGTAATAACAAGATTAAATTTCTGTGATCTGATCGTGGAGGTGAATATCTAAGTTACGAGTTTGGCGAGCATTTGAAGAAATGTGGAATACTTTCACAATTGACACTGCCGGTAACACCACAACGTAATGGTGTGTCCAAACGTCATAATCAAACTCTTTTAGATATGGTTCATTCTATGATGTCAATTACAGATTTACCGTCATCATTTTGGGGTTATGCATTAGAAACAACCACATTCACTTTAAATAGGGCACCATCTAAATCCGTTGAAATGACACCGTATGAATTATGGTTTGGAAAGAAACCTAAATTTTCGTTCCTTAAAGCTTGGGGTTGCAAATTTTATGTAAAGAAATTACAGCTCGACAAGCTTGAACCCAAAGCAGATAAATGCGTCTTCATAGGATACCCGAAGGAAACTATTGGGTATAACTTCTATCATAGATCCGAGGGCAAAATCTTCGTTGCCAAGAATGGATCCTTTCTAGAGAAGGAGTTTCTCTCAAAAGAAGTGACCTGAAAGAAAGTAGAACTCGACGAGGTTGTCGAACTTTCTCTCGGATTTGAGAGTAGCGCAACACCGGAGGTAGTTCCCGTGGCGCCTACATCAATAGGAGAGGAAGCTAATGATGGTGATCATGAAATTTCAGACGAAGTTACTATGGAACCTCGCAAGTCGACAAGGACTCGTACCACTCTGATTGGTATGATCCCGTTTTGAGTGTCATGTTGGTGGACAACACCGATGACCCTGCGACATATGAAGAAGCGATGATGAGCCTAGATTCCAATAAATGGCAAGAAGCCATGAAATCCGAGATTGTATCCATGTAAGAAACCAAGTATGGACTTTGGTGGACTTACCAGATGGCCGAAAGGCTGTCAAGAACAAATGGATTTTCAAGAAGAAAAAAGATGTTGATGATAATGTAACCGTTTATAAAGCTCGACTTGTCGCAAAAGGGTTTTGAAAAATTCAAGGAGTTGGACTACAATGAGACTTTATTACCGGTAGCGAAGCTAAAGTCTGTGAGGATTTTATTAGCAATCACCTCATATTACGATTATGAGATATGGTAGATGGATGTCAAAACGGTGTTCCTCAATGGAGAAATTTGATGAAGAGTTGTATATAGTAGAACCCAAAGGTTTTGTCGATCCTAAAGATCCTAACAAGGTATGCAAACTCCAACGGTCCATTTATGGATTGAAGCAAGCATCCCGAAGTTGGAATCAACGTTTTGATAAAGGTGATCAAAAGTTTTGGTTTTATACAAACTTATGGAGAAGCTTGTATTTACAAGAAAGTGAGTGGGAGCTCTGTAGAATTCCTAGTACTATATGTGGACGACATATTGTTGATTGGGAATGATGTAGACCTACTTAAAAGTGTCAAAGATTATTTGAATAATAGTTTTTCAATGAAGGATCTTGGCGAATCTGCTTACATATTAGGCATAAAGATTTATAGAGATAGATCGAGCCGCCTAATATCACTTTCATAGAGTACATATTTGACTAAAGTTCTAAAGAGATTTGGAATGGAAGATAGCAATAAAGGGTTCTTGCCCATGTTGCCCAATACGACCTTGAGTAAAACTCAAAGTCCTGCTACGACAGAATATAGAGAGAGGATGAGTAAGAATCCCTATGCCTCATCCATAGGATCTATCATGTATGCCATGCTATGTACTAGACCCGACATTTCATATGTTGTTAGTTTGACTAGCAGATATCAAAGTGATCCTGGGGTGGATCATTGGACAGCGGTCAAAAACATTCTTAAGTACTTGAGAAGAACTAAGGATATGGTTCTTTCTTATAGAGGTGATGAAAATCTCCTTGTTAATGGTTACACCGATGCTAGTTGGAACACCGATCCGGATGATTATAAATCTCAATCTGGATACGTATTTACTTTGAATGGTGCAGCAGTGAGATGGAGGAGTGACAAGCAAAGCGTTGTGGCGAGATCTTCAGCTGAATCGGAATACATAGCTGCTTCAGAGGTTTCACAAGAGGCGATATGGATGAAGGAGTTCACTACAGATCTTGGTGTGGTCCCAGTGCGTTGGACCCAATGTCTATCTACTGTGATAACAAGGGTGCCATAGCCAATGCGTAGGAGCCAAGGTCACACAAGAACCTGAAGCATATCAAGATGCGTTTTCACACTATTCGAGAGCATGTCCAAGATGGTGACATAAAGATTTGCAAAGTGCACACATATCTGAATGTGGTGGATCCGTTGACTAAACCTCTCCCGAGGACAAAACATGACCAGCACCAAACCGCCATGGGTGTTCAATATATTACCATGTAATCTAGATTATTGACTCTAGTGCAAGTGGGAGACTGTTGTAGATATGCCCAAGAGGCAATAATAAAAGTAGTTATTATTATATATTTGTGTTTATGATAAATGTTTACATTCATGCTATAATTGTATTAATCGGAAACATTAATATTTGTGTGATTTGTAAACTTGTTAGAGTTTCTAGTAAATCCTCTTTGTAATACTAGCTTGTTGGTTAATAGATGATCATGGTTTTCTGATCATGAACATTGAGATGTTATTAACAACAAGATCATATCATTAGGAGAATGGTGTGATCCACCCGGTTTAAATAAGGCTTAAAGACTTGCCATTTCTGTCCTAGATAGTAGAAGACTTGGACCGCAAGTTGTAGTATTAGTCGTCCATCTTTTAACTTGTAGCGTAGCCGAATGTGATCATCCATGTAAACCCTAGTCCAGATGTCTATATAAGCCGAACTACGGGCACCCCTTGGTAGATGATCATTCTCATTCTCCCTCATTTGTTTTAAACTCTCCGGCTTATTGTCTTATAGTTATTGATAGCAGGACATATGTTCCGTCCACCATAGTCGGAACTGAACCTGGGTAAACCAAGTGTCACCGTTCCGGACCTCCACCTATGTTATGCCTCACTTATCACTTCCTCCGTGAGGAACCCCTCTCGGCACACTTGTCCTCAACCCGACGACACAAACAATGTTTTCAAAGGGATTTTTTATTTTACATGTAAAAAAAGTCATTTTCCATTTTCTAAGTGCCAAAAATGATTTTTTTTAAGCACCTACCAAAATTCTGTTGCGAAATTTGTATGTGATTTACCATATATATGCATCTCAAAATATTTGTAGCCACATTTCATCATCTAGACAGCTTTTGGCCGATTTGGCAAGAAGTGCGTCAAATTTGAACTAGTTTGCTAGTTATTTTTTCAAAACTTAGTTTTAGGTACACAAGTTTTCATATCATGGGAGATACACTAACCTATTTGCAAGATTCGACCCCTTGCTTAGAACGATCATGCCTGCCATTTTGACCATATTTTAAAAACATCATAAGAAATTTTAAAAATAAAAAATAAAAAAACCATGCTTTGTGTGATTTTATGTGACTTATTTGCTAGGTAAAAAACAAACCTTAAACATGGAAATTGTCTAAAAACATCTTACAAGATCAACCATGTACAAAAATTGATGGCGTTTTCAACTCAAATTAGTTAGGTCACGACCATAACCATGAATAGGTTATGATAGTGTGCCTCGCCTTGGAGGCGAAACTGGGCTACAGCCCCCCCCCCCCTCTCCAAGAGCTCAAACATTTATCTAGGCATACTCTGCTCACTGCACCAGCCGTCTTTTGTTTCCTAGCAGTCAATCAAGCACAGCTGAGCAAGAAGAAACAGGCCTTGCCGCCTTGATTTTCACTTCGGTGCATGAGTGGCTGGTGGATGGATTTGTTTATTTGCTTTGTAACTGGATAGGGCCTGCTTGTTTCGCAAACGTAAACGATGTACTACGTTAGTATTCATTGACTACTTGCTGCTTTTCCTTGCTGGCATCGGTGGATCATGGGTAAAACTCATTTTTATTTTTATGACAGATAGAACTACAAGTCTTTTACTAGTATGTGCTAATTCCTAAATCAAGAAATTGCTGTTTGCCTCACGCTATCCTGTGTAAATCAAGAAATTAAGTGTATTTTTAAGCTTGGAATTCATCTCTTGATGTTTTCATAAATGATATTTTTCGGCAAAATTAGTGTGGAGATCGAGTTGATTTGGCATCCAAATTTTTTGGCCCCCCCCTCTACTTATGATCACGCTCCGCCACTGCCTATATTATGCACATGTACGTCTCTTGGAATCAAAACAATGTTGCCAAAGGGAATTTTTATATTCTTTTACACGAAAATTCATTTTCCATTTCTCAAGTGTCAATTTTTTTTTATAAAGCACCTACCCAAACTCTGTTGCAAAATTGAACCACCCAATATTCAGAGAATAGTAGACAATATTTTATTTAGAATTCACCACATATATTAATCTCCAAACTTTCTAGCCACTTTTCATAATTTATCGAGTATCTTGTCAATTTAGCAGGAATTGGATCAAATTGAACTATAGATGCTTAATATTTTACTCATTAACTTTTAGAAATAACATCCTTAGGTACACGCAATTTTTATTTCATGGGAGATACACTATGATTTTTTTTTGCGAGATTCAACATTTAGCTAAGAACGGTCATGCCGGCCATTTTGACCGTATTTTGAAAACAACATAAGCATTTCAAAAAATATTAAAAAGGAAAAACATATGCCATGTGTCATTTTATGTGATGTATTTGTTAGAAAAATAACAAACTTGGAATGTGAAATTATTTTAAAACTATGTTGCCCCCTTCGTCGAAAACATGCGCATTGCGTCATTTTATGCATTTTTCCTGAACTTTCACACACTTTTTTTCTCGCGAAACATTCTAGTTCTTTTTTCCTGATAAAAGATTTCCCGCTCTTTTTATCTTCCTTAAATTTCTTGTTATTTTGACCCCCGCTCCTTTCCCCGCGAGCTCGATCCACACCGTCAGTAGGAGAATGTGTCGGCTGAAGAACCATCATTGTTGAATAGCGATTGTACTGTGTGGAATTAACTTGGTGATGCCATTCAGCCTCTTCTCCGAAGAAGAATCATATGGCAGCACCAAGTGAATCCTCAAGCTGCGTACGTATTTGAGGGACATCACCTATACCGAGTGAGGGGCGAACATGGAAGAGGGGGGGGGGGGCAAGAAAAACCATACACACAGAATGATCATGCCGAACTAAAATGTAACAAAACATACTATTGAAAATTTATACATCTAGAGGAGGCTTGTGAAGACCGTATATAGGACATCTCACATGCCCCCCTACCCGAGTATATCCAATCTCATCCGGATGATTTGTATTCGACAAACAAAGTCCCCCATCGTCATGGAGCTGTTTGTTAACTTGTTACAACATAGACGGTTGAGACCGGGTACATACAACTATGACCATTGAAAGCCATGTGTACTGGATATCAAATCCGCCTCGATATGCTAGTTTTTTTATTCGACGGAAAGAAAGAACACCTCGGCGTATGATGTAACAAAACTGATGGTTGATACCGGCTATATCTAGCGGTGGCTCGTGAAGGTCGTGTGTATCACATGCCACCATTGATATAACCGGTCTCCTCGGGATGATTTGTATTCGACGAACAGAAAGAACACCTCAAAACAACTGGGTGAGGGGGGGGGGGGGGGGCATGGAAACGATGAATGGGGTGGGGTAGTGAAACATATCTGCGAAAGACACTCCGAACAATTTGCCATCTTTTAATCCATTGCATGGTGGTATAGAACTCGTTATATAGTGTATGGGAGGAAGGATATGTCAGGAAAGAGAGAGGGCAGAAAGGGCATAAAAAGATATTGCTGGAAAACAATGGTGGAAAGAAGAAATAAGAAAATAACCATGTTTGTTCAAGTGTTTTGGCAACCAATGGGCATGAAAGAAAAAAATTTCTCAGGGATAAAAGTGAAGGGAAACGTAAAGATGTTTGTCGAGTAAGGGACACTCGCAAATATTGGCAAGAAATAATGATGGCAAACAATTACAAGTGTTTGCCAAGTATCTATTAGGGGATGCTCGGGAACTGGAAGCATGGCCCGCTGTCCCGGAGCCGTTAAGTGGGTGGCGGAAATGGACACGTGTCCTGCAGTTTGCCGGGTATTTTGTTTGATCAATGCATTTTCTTTTATGTTTGCCGAGTATCTGGTGTTTGCGGAGTTCTTAATTGAGAATACTCGGTTTATGCTTCTTTTTGCCGAGTGTTTGTTTTTCGCCGAATTTGTTTTTGCCAATACTTGGCAACCCCCTAGATGTCGAGTACCCGAAAAATACTCTGCAGCGTACCGAATTCCTGCAGTGCAAGATATATTAATGTATATACACCTGTTAAGCGCATGGTATCATATGAATTAAAATATATAGTGTGAGGCTAGATCTTAATGCACAACAGTGGTCTGACTTTCTGCCATCAACCACATGATCTGATTCTGGTTACTCGATGATCATTGGATATTTTGTTAGCTTGTGTACGGCAATCATTAGCGGTTACTCGATGATCACTTTCACGATGCGATTCTGGCCCATTTTTCTTTAAAGATGAGATTTTATAATTGTACGCGTATAGACCGGAGCCTCCATTTCCACCTTCATTATTCTCTCCGTAGCCATGTTACCCTTTGGAGCTCTAACACGCCATTACACGTACGTCTACGTCATCAGTTGCAACTGCAAGTGGTGCTGACTCGATCGTCGTTCTCACCTGATTATTTGAGTCGATCTGTTGGCCAGCCTATAAATGCCATCCCGCCCAGCCATCAAGACACAATCTAACTGGAGTACATCAAGTACACTGATCGTACTACTATACAGAGCCATAGTGCCAAAATGGCCGGTGCCACCACCAATGCCGCCCTTGTCGTTGTCGCGCTCCTCTCCATGCTCACCCCGTCCGTCCATTCTGCGGTCGACTACGGCACCTCCGCCGCCAGATCCTACAGCTCCGGCTGGCTCCCCGCCAAGGCCACCTGGTACGGCCAGCCCAACGGCGCCGGCCCCGACGACAACGGTACGTACGCTCATATGCGACGGCGGCGCAATGTCGTTCTTGCATCAGGCGCCGTCGCAATGTCGTTCTTGCATCAGGCAGCAGTGCCATGCCAACTCAGTATATACTGTACGTACTAATAATGCCGATGGATCGATCTGTTTGCAATTGCAGGTGGCGCTTGCGGCTTCAAGAACGTGAACGCGTACCCGTTCTCCGCCATGACGTCGTGCGGCAACGAGCCCCTCTTCCTGGGCGGCGCCGGCTGCGGCACCTGCTACCAGATACGGTGCATGAGAACCAACAACCCGGCCTGCTCCGGCCAGGCCAAGACGGTGGTGATCACGGACATGAACTACTACCCGGTGGCCAAGTACCACTTCGACCTGAGCGGCACGGCGTTCGGCGCGCTGGCGATGCCGGGCCGGAACGACCAGCTCCGGCACGCGGGCATCATCGACATGCAGTTCAGAAGGGTGCCCTGCAGCTTCCGGGGCATGAAGCTCACCTTCAAGGTCCTGCCGGGCGCCAACCCCAACTACCTGCCGGTGCTCGTCCAGTACGCCAACCGGGACGGCACCGTGGTGAGGATGGACCTGATGCGCTCCAGGAACGGCCGCCCCACGGGCCGGTGGGAGCCCATGTACCGTTCCTGGGGCTCCGTCTGGCGCTGCGACAGCCGCGACACGCTCCGGGGGCCGCTGTCCCTGCGCGTCACAAGCGAGTCGGGGAAGACGCTGATGGCCAACAATGTCATCCCGGCTGGATGGAAGGGCGACACCAGCTACACGTCCAACATCCAGTTCCCTTGATTCTTTTTCCAGATCGAGGAATTCCTCAAGTTATTAGGTACTTGGAGATGTGTGTATACGGGAAATGTAGGGAACCAGGCAAGTGGAGTACAGTACCAAATGTGCGGAATGCGCTAGGTTGTATTATTGAGCCAGAGTATATATGACCGTATAATTTTTGAGGGAATGGACTCCTAAAACTTAGAGTACAATGCTTTATCTAATCAATCAATTTCTAACAAATTCATACCAGTCCTCAACACCAAAATGCAGAGGCGCTCATGTATGTATTTGCTCACTGGTGCCCGCTTCTATTTCTGCTGGCAGTTATACCGTTTCCAACAAAAGCGCTATAATAGCACGGTGCGGGAAAAACATCGATTTAGGAGTTTTGCCCGTTCCAATAGACACAAGAAAATAGTGCGCCGGCAAAAAGTATTGCCTTGCGCGCCATTTTGCACAATCCTCAGCACTATATCAACCGCTCGCGCTACCGTGCCTGGCAAAGTCACATCGCGTCAGCTTCTGTTAGCAGAGGTATCATTGCTTTGTTGGCGTAAGTATCTCGCTAAGGTAGTACACCAAACACTGTACTCCGTGGATCTTGCCTTTTTCGGCTCGTTCGACCACGGGCACGATGCTGACCACCTGGTGGGTTGCATCTATGTATAAAAACATAAGTTCCTTCTCCTTGGGGGTCACCAGGACTGGTGAGGTCGATAGTAAGCGTTTGAGGTCTTCGAATGCCTCATGTGCTTCGGTTGTCCACTCAAATTGCTCCATTATGCGGAGTAGATGATTGAAAGGCAAGATCTTTTCGCCCATCCGACTGATGAATCGACTAAGCGTCGCGATTAGCCCAGCTAGCCGTTGGACGCCCTTGATGTTCTTCAGCTTCTCCATGGCCAGTATGGCCTTGATCTTCTTCGTGTTTGCTTCGATTCCCCTTGCAGATATGAGGTACCCGAGTAGTTGACCGGAGGGGACGCCGAAGGCACACTTTTCTGGATTTAGTTTGATCTTGTAGCAGTCGAGGTTGTTGAACTTCTCGCGGAGATCGTCGATTAGCGTTGTGCTTTCTTTGGTCTTGATCACTATGTCATCTACATAGACTTGGATGTTGCGGCCAAGATGACTTTTTAGGCAGCCCTGCATACACCTTTGAAAGGTTGCGCCTGCGTTCTTCATCCTAAAGGGCATTGTGTTGTAGCAGCAGACTTCGAATGGTGTGATGAAGGCTGTTTTTTGTTATTCCTCCACCTTCATCCGAATCTGGTGATAGCCTGAGTAGGCGTCAAGGAAGGAGAGGCGTTCGCACCCCGCGGTAGAATCGATGATTTGATCGATCTGTGGTAACGGAAAGTGGTCCTTCGAGTAGTGTTTGTTGAGGGTCATGAAGTCCACACACATTCACATTATGTATGTGTCCTTCTTTGGCACTAGCACATGGTTAGCTACCTAGGTGCTTTCTTTGATCTCGCGGATGAAGTCAGCGTCGAGGAGTCTATTGACTTCCTTTTCGACCGCTTTCTCTCTTTCTTCTTACAGTCAACGTATCGACTTCTTGACCGACCGTGCACCAGGATACACGTTGAGCGTGTGCTCGGCGAATTCCCTAGGAACTCTTGGCATGTCCATGGGACACCAGATGAAGATTTCCCCGCACTCACGGAGGAATTCGATGAGCACGAGTTCCTATGCGGAACTCAATTTGTTGGCGATAAGAGCCGTCTTGGCGGGGTCCGTTGGGTGGACCTGGATCTTCTTGGTGTTTACCTTGGAGTCGAATGGCTGACGAGGTGCGTTCTGCCTGGTCACCGTAGTAAGGCTGATATCTATTGACTCATTTAGCCTCGTTAGCTCCTCTTGCATGCGAAAAGACTAGGAGATTCCGTTGAATTTCTTGTTGCAGCTATCAGACTTTATGAAGCTTCCTTGGATGGTGATGATGCCATTTGGCCCTCGCATCTTCAGCAGGAGGTACGCATAATGTGGTACCGCTAGGAACCTGGCGAATGCCACACAACTGAGGATGGCATGGTACAGTGATGGCCAGTCGACCACTTCAAACTCGAGACGCTCACGTCTGAAGTTCTTGGGGATGCCGAAGATGACGTCCAGCCAAATCTTTCCTAGGGGTAGATTCTCTTCCCTGGTACTATGTCGTGAAAGGTTGTGTCGAATATTTCCAGGCTGGAGACGGGGATCCGCATGGCGCGCAAGGTGCTGGCGAACATGAGGTTGATTCCATTGCCGACGTCCATGAAGACTCTACCCATATCGAAGCCGCCGATCTGGGACTCAAGCACTAGGGTAGAGTGGCCTGGTCAAGGGATTTGGAGGGGGTGTTTGGATCTGTTGAAGGTGATACAGACTCAGATGCGCTGAGGTACGCAGGTACGACTGGTGGGGCGGTGACGGTCAGGTTCACTTGGCGAGTGATGGTCTTCTGCACCCTGTTGGAGGGACGTCCTTTCTGGATCATGCCCATGTTCCCAAACGGGTGTGGATATTGCTCTACCCCGTTGTTTTGTGATGGCGCAACCGCAGGTTGCGTGGGTCCTCCAGGTGGAGGCAGTGGAGCACCATATGCCATGGATCTTGGGGCAGTGTCGTATCCTTGGTTTACGGCCTCACACTGTAGTTGAGCATATCCATCGTGGAGTTTCTAGAACTCATGACGGTCCTTGAGCATATGGATGGATTTATTCTTGACATGCTTGTTGTCGATGTAGAAGTAGATGTTACGAGGACCTGATAGTTTATCCATAGCGGAGGGTGCATCGTCGTGAGTGCGGCGTTGCCACACTTGCATAGTTTTGCTGATGTTGCGTTAGCCACTGCTGCGGTACCCGCCGACGCGGTTGCCGTTGTTGCACCTGTCGGTGTATCCTGCTGTGACCATGTCAACCTCTTCGCGGTCTTCATAACCGCTCATCTGGCGCTTTCCCTGGCAGTAACTTCTACGGACAAGGTCATCCTCATAGTTTGAGCGCGCACATTTGTTGTGGATGGCGTCCTTGCCGCTCGCCCAGCAATTTGTGATATCCATCAAATGATCGACGGTCTTAGGCTTGGTGTGTCCCAGCTCCTCCCTAAGCTCTTGGTGGCATACGCCGCAGTTGAACGCGTTGATTGCGCATTCCTCAGAGATGTTTGGCAGAGTTCTTGAGGATGGACCACTGCTATATGTAAAATCGAAGGGACTCACTGGGTTTTTGGCAACAGGCGCGGAGTTCTTTGATTGATGCTGGCCGCTTGTAGGTGCCTTTGAAGTCCGGACGAAGTTGTACACGAGCTCCTCCCAGCTGTGGATCAATCCCAGGGGAGATTGTTGAGCCAAGCCCGTGTTGTGGCTTTCAGTTGTAGCTGAAGGCACTACATGGATGTGTTCTTGCATCCTCCATGGCACTTGACTGACTGAATGTGGTCATCCATCCAGGTTTTCAGCTCCTGAAGTCCGTCGAACTTCGGGTTATCCGAAGGAAGCTTGAAGCCCTTGGGCATCCGAGTTTATCGTATCGATCGACTGAAACATCGAGCGCCATAGAACTCCATATCCTCCTCTACAGACTCGGTGGAGTAGGCGCGTTTAGCTCACACATTGTCGACTTCGCGCTACATAATTTCATCGTGCGCGTCGTAGTTGCGACTCCTTCGCCGTGGGCTATGGCATCGCCTCCATAGGTCATGGTCTTCCTCGTCGTAAGATGGCGAGCGATTCCTCGCAAATGTCACCGTTGATTTTTTTCGACTCTGGAGCCGGATCTACGGTTAGCGCAGCTTCTACTAGCCCAAGACCTGCGATGGCAGATCGTGGATCCTTGACTTGTGGCTGGTTGGTAGCAAGTATATATTATCTACTATCGCCGTGGCTTCCAAAGTTTTGGGTATCATGTTACCCTACGAGTCCACCGACATGAAGGATAAGTCAAGGGCCTTGGTGGATTTGCGACTTTCAGTCGTGCCTAGATGGTCCAGCTGAGAGCGCCTCTTGTGGTTGCTGCCACCGTTGTCATTTGAGGAGGATCCGCTGATGGAGGACATCGATGCGCGCCTGGCACTTGATTCGTCGACTGCTTACTTGCGTTGCTCAAGTTGAGCATTTGTCGCTTGTTGGCGGTGGTATTCTTTGACGAGGAGCCAATGGCAGGCCATTAGCATGTCACGAGATGCGTCTTCTGGTAAGGGGTTACCCCATAGGGCCTCCCTAACTCATTCCCATCTAGCACCATTGAGGTGGATCTCAGGACGACCTGAAGCACTACCGATGGCGGCGTCGCGGTTTGGCGGGGCACCATTGTGTGTGTTGGGGTTGGGAGGGTTGCCTCTATTCCCGGTGTTGGGGTTGGTAGGGTCTCCCTTGTTCCCGGTGTTGCCATGGGTGCCATCGCCGTTGGTGATAACAGCCGTGTAGGGTTTGCAGCATGGAAAACAAAAATTTGTATCGTGGGAAGACACAAAAGCCAAGATCTAATCTACGAGATCGGTGCAACGAGTTTGTAGAGTACTAACCCCCATAGATCCAAAGCTTTTAACGAGATCTAATTCTCGTAGTTTATGTAGTCGTTCACTTGTCGATCTCAAGATCGTGTAGACGATCCTTCCAGCGCCACATTTCGGCGACGCTTCCGCAGTCGGTCACACGTATGGTACTCGATGAAGATGTTCCTCTCCCTTGTTCTAGCAGGCAGCGGAGGTTGTATATCTCCTCGCGATTACAGCAGCACGACGATGTGGTGGTGGAGGTGCAGGAGTAGATCCTTCAAGGCTTCGCCTAAGCCGGAGCAGGTATGGTGGAGGAGAGAGTTCCTCGATGGCTAGGGTTTAGACGCCGAGGGGAGGAAGCAGCATTAGTGGTTAGAGCAAGCCTAGGCGGCGGCTTGGAGCTAGGGTCTAGGGTGCCTGCGACTTGGGAGGGGCGGTGGTCTAGGGTTTGGAGGGTGGTGGTCAAGGGGGTGCCCTACCCCCTCCTTTTATGAGTGGGAGAGGCGGCTAGGGGGAGGCCGAGTCCTCCTCCAACACCCCTTGGTGGCCGGCGGCAAGGGGGGAGGGAAACCTATCTCCTCTACGTTTCCTCTCCTCCCTCCACTAGGCTTTTGACTTTCACTGTTGAGATTTGACTTTTCAAACTAGAGTTTGACTATTCAAACTAGAGTTTGATTATTTATCTTCCCATTGCCCAACCAATTGACCTAGGGTATGATGCAACCATTTCACATTGGCATGGCACATACAAGTACCCCTCCCCCGGGGTGGGGGACCTTCCAGAACTTTCTAGAAGCTTTTGGTGAAAACACCGAAAACATTTCCGATCCTCGGATTTGAATTTTCCTTATATGAATCTTATTCTTCGGACCATTTCGTATCTCCTCGTGATGTCATGGATCCAATATGAGACTTCGAACAACATTCAGCATCTAACTCATTTCCATATGTACTAAACAACATCGAATCCTTAAGTGTGTCTCCCTATGGTTCATGAATTATGCAGACATGATCGAGACACTTCTCTGATCAGTAACCAATAGAGGAATCTGGAAATTCATATGGCTCCCACATATTTCTATGATTACTTCATGATCGAATGAACCATTTACATACGATACTGATTCCCTTTGTCCCGTGATACTTTACTTACCTGAGGTTTGATCGTCGGTATCACTATACCTAGTTCAACCTCGTTACCGATAAATACTTTTCACTCGCTCCGTTGTGCCACCCCGGGATCAGGGCTAAACAAATCTCAGACCTCTGTCTGAAATAAGCTTAACCTTGAGCTCGAGAATATCCAGTGAAGAATCGGTAACACAACAGTGACCCTACGACACCGAATTTATTACAGCAAGCTCAAAACTGAGCAAAGAGCAAATTATTACAAGCAGAGGTCACTGACCACAAACATCAAATAACGGAAGGCAAATTATGCTATTAAGTATAGAAAACTTAACAAATGGCCTAAGAGGCCTGAAACATAACGATGACGTCCCAGCCCATAGATTCTAGGCTGCCGGCCGGGAACCCCAAGCTACTTGTCGATGTCGATGTAGTACGGAACTCGTCTTCATGGAACACTTACTCTACCAAAAGTATCAACAAAGCAAGGGTGAGTATAGGGTGTACTCCGCAAGACTTATGGTTGGTGGAGCTGTTTTGCATAAAGCCACTTTTGTTTATGAAACAAGAGGGAGGAGAAGCTCGTCTAGTCAGAGTATTTTAAAAGGGGATAAGGGAGCGACATCTCTGAATTATTAAATAATTCTTTGCTTAATGATAGGTGTAACCAATCACGCTAAGAATGACACAAATGTCCTTAGAGTTCAAAACAATTTTTTTTGCTAGAATCTCAGATGGCCACATTATTACTTACACGCTTCATTTACGAGCGCGAAAGCTCGAGGAAGGGTGGGTAATTATGTGTAAGAGAATCACTTCATTAAGGGGTCAGGAAACTCAGCACGACCTCTTAGTATAAAAGAGTGTGACACTTTAAGATAGAACAAATAGAAGCTAATCAATGCCTCTTGATCTGCGGATTACAACACTTTGACCTGGTCCTAGAAATGACAAGGTACTGGAGTTTGTTTCTCCTAGACATTCCGAACTGGTTTGTCATGACGGACCACAAGAGTATCTTACATCAGAAGACACCAATGCAAGTTACTACTTGTCTACCAACTGGAAGACAAAGGTCGGAAAACAACAAGGGGAAAAGAACATGCTTAGGATAGAATCCCAAGATGTGGATGCATAAGTCAACAATCTTCTGAAAACCAATGCAGAGAAGGGGTAAGATGTGGCAGAGTCACGAGTATAGATGCAAGACTCTCTAGGAGTACTCTTGTCTTGATCTATTTGGTTCCATTAAAGAACATCTGCCATGGCATGTGGTAGGGGAAGTCCTTAGTCGTCACAATTCAATCGTGACAATAACCACAAGCTTGAAGGCCAGAATTGTAGTACCAGCCATCCTGAGGTAATGTGTAAACATTTGTAGGGTTTGCAGCATAGAAAACAAAAAATTTCCTACGATGGGAACAACTATGTACCAAGATCTATCTACTAGATACAAACAATGGGCGGATGTATATCCGTAGAGAACATACCCTTGAAGACCGACAAAGCTTAACGAGTCCAAACTTGTGGTTGATGTAGACGATCTCTTGCCGATCTCAAGATCGAGAGGAAGTCCTAGCGCCGCAAAACAGCAGCGCATCCGTGCTCGCACACACATTCGAGGCACCGAGCAACCTCCGCCTCCTCGCTCCAGCGATGCAGCGGAAGCACAACTCTTTCTTGCCGAATAGCCACCGGGAACATGTATCTCGCTAGTCCGAGACCATGGGGGATAAATTCTAGAGGGGGAGAGAGATCCTTCACGAGGAGGTGTGTCTTGAGAGGAGGAGAGGGGGGCCTTTTATAGGGGAGAGGGGGGGGACCCAAGGGGCATGGAGCCCAGCCATGGGGCTGCCCCCACCTCTTCCACATTCATGTGGATGGAGCTCCCACTCAAAATGAAAAGCCTCCACTCCCATTAAAAAGCCTCCACTCAAAATGAAAAGCCTCCACTCCCATTAAAAAGCCTCCACTCAAAAATCCACTCACATGCATTAAATTTCGACCAAATTTAATGCAAGCTCTCATTTAAATAAAACTCTTTTATTTATTTATTCAGAATTTTGTTAATTACTTTAATTAATAAACATTCACATAAAACCCCTTGCTAGTATTCCATTTCACATGCAGAACCAGTTTCAGCAATTTCAACCGAAACAGTTTTGGTGTCTAGTGAAATAAATTCCTGCGCTTGTTATTCTTTTCGGCATGAAACTTTTGCTCCAATTGGATGTCGGTGTCTCTTAAGTGTTTCACCCTATGGTTCGTGAATAATGCAGACATGATCGAGACCCCTCTCGGATCAATAATCAGAAGCGGGATCTGGAGACCCATACTGACTCCCACACATTCAACGATGACTTTCTTGTGATCGTCGGAACCTTTTACGCTAGTATCTTAATCCCTTTGTTTTGCGATATATTACATGTCCGAGATTCGATCATCGGTATCTCCATACCTAGTTTGATCTCGTTACTGACATGCACTCTTTTCTCGTTCCCGTGATATAACATTCTTGTGATCAAATCACTTGCTTGCAAGCTAACCAATGTGATATCACCGAGAGGGCCCAGAGTATATCTATCCGTCATCGGGATGAACAAATTCCACTCTCGATCCATGAGCCTCAACATAACACTTTATTAGTTCTGAATCCATCTTTATAATCACCCTGTTACGGTGTGACGTTTGATGTTATCAAGAAACTCTTCCGGTGTTAGTGATTGACATGATCTCATGGTCTAAGGATTAGGATCACTTCGTAAGTTGTTATAGCAATATAAACTCAATGACTTTGATCGTAATGCTATACTTCGGATGAATGTTCATCACACCATTACACTAATGTTGTGACCTCGTTATTAACAACATCCAATGTCCATGATCAGGAAACCTATGATCATCTTGTTAATCAACGAGCTAGTTTATAAGAGAGGCATAACTAGGAACTTCCTTTTGTTTATTAAACACACATGTATTAACGTTTCCGTATTAATACAATTATAGCATGTAAAATAAACATTTATCATAAATTAGGAATACAATAATAACCACTTTATTATTGCCTCTTGGGCATATTCCCTTCAGTCTCCCACTTGCACTAGAGACAATAATCTAGTTTGAAAACTTTGCGCATTGAACACTTATGGCTTTCCGGTGTTCCATATACGCAATTGCAAGTGGTTAACATAATCTACGGATCTGACACTTTCAGGTCCGTGTGTATTTGCATATCTTTGCGTCTCCACGCATCACTCATTCTCCAATGAGATGGCATTGTATAAATTTGGTCTTTTGGTGAGACCTTCAGTTCCTTGGGGTTAAAACACGTCGATACTATTGTCGTACAATATATCTTTAGTGTTAGCCCGTTGCGAACCACACCTAAGTTTGATAACAAACTACTTGACACAAATTCCCTCCTTTGCTGCTACTATAGCAGTCATATACTTAGCCTTTTGTTGTAGTATTCGTCACATTGTCTTAACTTTGGAATACATCCCAATCCATCATGGAAACTTTCTTTCCATTTCATTGTGCCACCCATAGTTTAAATTGAGATAAAACTTAATTTGTATCTTGTGACAAACCTAGTGTCAATGTAACGCTTTACAATGAACTATTTGTAATTGTTTGTCAGCTCTACACAAATATATTCTTAGTTCTTCCAAAAGATCATAAGAATATCCTTACTATCGTCCAATGATCATTTTATGATTCACTCTGGTATATGCTCATAACACTTAGAGCATAGGACATATCTGGATGTGTACATATCATGGTATGATTGATCAAAATATCCTTATGATTTCACTCATCAAGTGTCAAAGCACTTGAATCTTGTTTCACTTATCAAGTGTCGATACACTTGAATCTTGATTCAATTCCTTTCCACGCAACAAGAACTGTTTCTTGTCATTTCTATATTGAACTCCTTTAATATCTCATATATGTACGTTTGGCACAACCATATTGGCGTCACAGTCTATCCACTATAGACATTCACACTAAATATTCGGGTTTTGCCTAAGTATTTCATCGAAATGAAATTCTTAACCTTTGTCAATAAAAGATACATCATTTCTAATCAACAAGATGTCCTCCACATAATGTATTAGAAATATGTCTCAGCGCTCCCACTTAATTTCTTGCAAATGCAAGCATCTTCATCGTCTCCTGATGAAAACTCTTTTTCATCACGGTGAAGATTCCAACTCCGCGATGCTTACTTCAACCATTGAAGTTTGCATGCCCTTTTAGCATCCTTTGAATTTAACAAAACCCTTTGGACCGTGTCATGTACACGTCCTAGATAACCATTCTATTAGAAGAATTTTGTTTTGTTTATTCATCTACCATATACCAAATTATATGTAGTGGTTGCTACTTTAATCCGTCCAGACTAAATATCGCTATGAAAGATCAAATCTTGTCATAGTCAACTCCTTGAACATTGTCATAAAATACTTTACGACATGTCGACTATTTCATAGATGTGAAACATCCATGTCTGTTTCTTTATAGATCCAAATACGACCGATAGGTTTTTACACCTTTCCGGAGGGTCTTCCAAGTTCAAAACTTGATTTCTCGTGTATGGAACTATCACGGATTTTATGGCTTCAAGCCATTTGACGGAGTCAGGGACCATCATCGCTTCTTTGCATGTAGTCGGTTCATCATTGTTAGACAATAATGATTTACTCTCAAATCTTAGCATTTGATTGTTTAACCGACTGACTTGGTTCAATAAGAACTTAGATCTCCGTGACCACAACCTTTGAGGCACATAAGCTATGTGCATTACGGCAGCCTTCGGAACGATTTCCGGTGCTGCGCAACTTAGCACATTTACCTAAGGTTCGTTAACCTTATCAAAGTTCTATTGTCCTCCCACTTAACCTTTATGAAAAATTCCTTCTTCAAGAAACTTCATGTTTCAAGCGACAAACCCTTTTGTCCTTGGTGTTATGGAGGAATAACCAATTTTTATTCTAAATAACCTACAAAGACATGCTCATCCCACTTTGGTTGTAAACATGTTACTTATGTTTAGCATACCAAAATTTAAGAAATGACAACTTGGGTTTTACCCCAAACCATAACTTCCATGGTGTCATTTCAACGGATCAAGATGGAGCTCTTTTCAGTGTAAAAGCAGAAGTATCTAAAGCTTTAATCTTTTAAAACATAATGACAGTTTTATAAATAACACCTTTGATCCAACCATGTCAAACAAGGTTTCATTACAAATCTCAAACACTCCATACTCCTATGGTGTTTCGGGAGATGTAAATCTAGGTGTTTTGCTAAACTTGCAACTCAAATAAATCCCTTTATGATAAAATCATAATTCATTTATTTTTCTTGTTACACTTGTAAATCAAATAAATCCCTTTATGATCAAATCATAATTCATTTATTTTTCTTGTTACAATGATTTTCCACTTCATCTTGAAAGTCTTTGAAACTTTTTTCAAATATTTCATACTTCTTTCTCATTAAGTGAATATTCACTCAAATTTCCGGAGAAAGTATATGAAGTTGAAACCCATCGCTTACGACTACACATAATGGACTACATACATCGATATGTATAAATTCCAATATTTTAGTCGTTCGTTCTTCTTTGGCCTTTGAACGAAGTTTTTAATTATCCCGAGGAAAGTCTCACAAGCGTCACTTGATCAAATCAAAGACTCCAAAAATCCATGAATATGGAAATTCTTCATGTTTTATTTCCAATATAATTTAAACAGTGATGTCACTTCGTAAGTGATCTTTCAATCATTTGTCTTGCGAAATTTTAGCATTAGGTTTTATGGATGTGATTTCTCCAACTAGATTTGTAAATCATCCATCTTATATGGAATATGGTAATTATTCGAACAACCTTTGTTCTCATAATACCTGATTTAAATAACAATTATTAAAACAAATCTTGAAGTCAAGCTTTGATGTCAACGAGAAATACAAACAATGGTTTGTTTGTTTTCGATGAACATCATCACATATTCTCTTGCTAGTTACTTAGGCCATTGTGGTTCATGAATTGCGTTGTTCCGTATGAAATTTCATACCAACCAATTCGGTATCCAATACCTAAGAACCACATTGTTTAACAAGCAAAGAATACAACCATAACATGTATATCGCCCATATACCTAAATTGGATATTTCCAATCTATTCTTTTCTGCCAAATATATTTTATAGATTCTCTTTCAGCATTTCCTTTTCCTTTTAAAAGAATCTATCAACATCAAAAGTGGCGCCATATACATGACACATAGTCCAAAGCGTGTATATTCAAATAATAATACCTTTGGACTTGCACTTTGAAGTAGATCACCATCATCAAAATGATCGGTATTCTTTCAAAATCCATTCTTTAGTAATCTTTTAGTGTAGTAAACACTTTACATACATCTTCTATTCATCCTTATCATGACGACTTTCATGATCAAGCTACTTTAGCTTATAAAGGAGAATCGTGAGTATAACATTACTTTCCAAAACCCTTTTGGATGATTAGGATGTCTAGCATCTCCAACCTTCGTAAATTCTCATCCAATATGAGAACATATATTATACTCTATCATATTGCAACCAAAACATTATTTCAGATATCGTTATATCTGCCACACATGATGGTTTCTGAAACAATTCTTTCAGCTCCTAGATAAACTTGATATTAAAACAATCAAGAATCATGGAGGCAAACATGATACTTAAGATACTAACACTGGAATTGTTACTCTCGATTTAATACCAACTATTAAATTTCACGGAGTAAATAGAGTTTGCTGAAAGTTTGCAATAGGACTTTAAACTTTAGATTGACACTCAACACAATACAATACCAGCTCGTAAAGTATATATCCAGAATTCTATAGTTCTATTATCTCAATTACAACTATGCATAAGGTGGTGAACGAATGCCAATGACTACAACAAATTATGCAAATTCACTTTGATTTAATTTATGATAAATTGAGTTCTACTAATCCAAATTAGAAATGAACTCCCACTCAAAAACTGTAGGGGTTCGTAGCATGGAAAACAAAAAAATTCTACCACATGAACACACAATCAAGATCTAATCTATGATCAAGCCAAGATCTATCTACTAGATTGTAGCAACGAGTCGATAGAGGAACTCACCCTCGAAGATTCCAAAGCGGTTAACGAGAGCAGATTCTCGTCGGTGATGTAGTCGTACACTTGCCGATCTCAAGATCGCGTAGACGATCCTTCCGGCGCTGCGTTCCGGCAGCGCTTCCGCAGTCGGTCACACGTTCGGTACTCGATGAAGACCTTCCTCTCCCTTGTTCCAGCAGGCAGCGGAGGTTGTAGCACTCTCCTCGCGATTCCGGCAGCACGACGGCGTGGTACCAGAAGTAGAGGGGAGATCTCGCAGGGCTTCGCCTTAAGCCGGAGCGAGTATGGTGGACTATGAGAGAGCCTTGGTGATCTAGGGTTTAGACACACCAATTAGAAGGGGCTAAACCAGCGGCTAGGGCAATTAGAAGCTCTAACTCGGCGGCTTGGGAGAAATCCCTAGGCTGTGGCTAGGGTTTAGGTTTAGAGGGAGGCAACTTGTGTCTAGGAGGGGAGCCCTGCCCCTCCTCTTATAGGTGGAGGGAGGCGCGCCTGGGGAGAGGAGTCCCTCCCCAACTCGGACCCAAGGTGGGCCGGCGGTGGGAGGAGGAACTCCTCCCCCAAGTCGGTTTCAAACCTCCTTCTCCTCTTTCCCAAAACTAGCCGTTTGACTTTTCAAACTAGCCGTTTGACTTTTCAAACTAGGATTTGAATAAACCCTCTATTTGGTACAGCGATGACACCAAGTACATAATGCAATCATACCAACTTGATATAACACATTCATGTACCCTTCCCCTCCGGAGTGCCGGACATTCCGGAACCTTCTAGAACATTCCCGATGAAAACACCGGAATCATTCCCCAACTCCGAAACATGACTTTCCTTATATGAATCTTATTCTCCGGACCATTCCGGATCTCCTCGTGATATCCCGGATCCCATCCGAGACTCCGAACAACATTCGGTCTCTTACTCATCATTCCATAACTACTCAACAACATCGAATCCTTAAGTGTGTCTCCCTACGGTTCGTGAATTATGCGGACATGATCGAGACACTTCTCCGATCAATAACCAATAGAGGAATCTGAAAATTCATATGGCTCCCACATATTTCTACGGTTACTTTGCGATCGAATGAACCACTTACATATGATACCAATTTCCCTTTGTCTCACGATATTTTACTTATCCGAGGTTATGATCGTCGGTATCTCTGCATACCTAGTTCAACCTCGTTACCGATAAGTACTCTTTTCTCGTTCCCGTGGTATGTGATCCCTTGTGAGCTAGTCACATGCTTGCAAGCTAATTGGATGACATTCCACCGAGAGGGCCCAGAGTATATCTATCCGTCATATGGATGGACAAATCCCACTCTTGATCCATGTGTCTCAACCAATACTTTCTGAACACTCAATGCCACCTTTATAGCCACCCTGTTACGGTGTGGTGTTTGATGTCATCAAAGCATCCTTCCGGAAAAGGTGATATGCATGATCTCATGGTCGAAGGAATTAGGTTTCTATGTATCAGAAAGCTTATAGCAAATGAACTATATTAAATGACTTGATCTTTATGCTACGCTTAACTATAGGAGTATGTCCATCACATCATTCTCCTAATGATATGACCCTGTTGTTAATAACATCTCTATGTTCATGATCAGGAAACCATGATCATATATTAACCAACAAGCTAGTTTAACAAGAGGCTTTACTAGGGACTCTTTTATGTTTACAAATCACACAAGTATTAATGTTTCCGGTTAATACAATTATAGCATGGTATGTAAACATTTATCATAAGTATGAAGATATGATAATAACCACTTTAATATTGCCTCTTGGGCATATCTCCAACAAAAACGACATCCCTCGTGTCTTTTTGGTGATTACATGAACCAAATCCACTACACCAAGTCCGATCATCACGTGAGTCGGCGTAGCTTCAAAGGCGAGCATCAAATGGGCATCATATCTACTATATGACTCATGCTTAACCTTTCGGTCCGTGTTCCGAGGCCATGTCTGTACATGCTAGGCTCGCCAAGTAAGAACCTTAGTATTCGCGTGTGTAACTGTCTTACACCCGAGATATGCTCGTGGATTCAAGTACACCCGATCATCACGTGATGCCTTGAAGCGACGAAACATTGTCGGTGCATACTTAAGGAAGAACACATTTTTATCTTGATATCTAAATGAGGGATCATCTTATTATGCTAATAAAGCGCTAAATTAGCAATATGAGATGCAATCAAAACATCACATGTTTATTAGTGAAATGATATGGTTCCCGCATATGATCTCCATCATGTGCACCGTGGTATGATCACTATCATACCTTTATGTGTAAGGCCAAGGTCTATGAAACTTACACGTTATGTGTGTTGTAAGAGTATCATCTCATACTTCTACTTACAACATCACCATATCATAACACTAGCCCAACAACAATCTAAACTAGACGCCTCTAATTTATCCATTGCAAGTTTTACGTGGCTTAGGGCTTTCGAAGATAGAACCATTCTTACCTACGAACATGAACCACAACGAGGATAACCAAATTGTTCACAACTCGTTGCAAATTAGATATTGACTATAGTAGGAGAGACAGACACCCGCTAGCCACTTATGCAAAACTAGTTGCATGTCAAGCGTGGAACAGGTCTCATGTGCGAGGACATGTAAAGTTTGTCCAGGCCGCTTCATCCCACTATGCCACCAATATCCAAAGTAAAACTAAGAAGCAATAAAATGATCATCATCGCACACATACTCATATGTGTACTACCCGTGCAAAGTATCTACGCATAGATCCGGCTTTGATACCACTGTAGGGTTCGCAGCATAGAAAACAAAAAATTTCCTACGATGGGAACAACTATGTACCAAGATCTATCTACTAGATACAAACAACGGGCGGATGTATATCCGTAGAGAACATACCCTTGAAGACCGACAAAGCTTAACGAGTCCAAACTCGTGGTTGATGTAGACGATCTCTTGCCGATCTCAAGATCGAGAGGAAGTCCTAGCGCCGCAAAACAGCAGCGCATCCGTGCTCGCACACATGTTCGAGGCACCGAGCAACCTCCGCCTCCTCGCTCCAGCGATGCAGCGGAAGCACAACTCTTTCTTGCCAAATAGCCACCGGGAACATGTATCTCGCTAGTCCGAGACCATGGGGGATAAATTCTAGAGGGGGAGAGATCCTTCACGAGGAGGTGTGTCTTGAGAGGAGGAGAGGGGGGCCTTTTATAGGGGAGAGGGGGGCACCCAAGGGGCATGGCGCCCAGCCATGGGGCTGCCCCCACCTCTTCCACATTCATGTGGGTGGAGCTCCCACTCAAAATGAAAAGCCTCCACTCCCATTAAAAAGCCTCCACTCAAAAATCCACTCACATGCATTAAATTTCCACCAAATTTAATGCAAGCTCTCATTTAAATAAAACTCTTTTATTTATTTATTCAGAATTTTGTTAATTACTTTAATTAACAAACATTCACATAAAACCCCTTGCTAGTATTCCATTTCACATGCAGAACCAGTTTCAGCAATTTCAACCGAAACAGTTTCGGTGTCTAGTGAAATAAATTCCTGCGCTTGTTATTCTTTTCGGCATGAAACTTTTGCTCCAATTGGATGTCGGTGTCTCTTAAGTGTGTCACCCTACGGTTCGTGAATAATGCGGACATGATCGAGACCCCTCTCGGATCAATAATCAGAAGCGGGATCTGGAGACCCATACTGACTCCCACACATTAAACGATGACTTTCTTGTGATCGTCGGAACCTTTTACGCTAGTATCTTAATCCCTTTGTTTTGCGATATATTACATGTCCGAGATTCGATCATCGGTATCTCCATACCTAGTTTGATCTCGTTACTGACATGCACTCTTTTCTCGTTCCCGTGATATAACATTCTAGTGATCAAATCACTTGCTTGCAAGCTAACCAATGTGATATCACCGAGAGGGCCCAGAGTATATCTATCCGTCATCGGGATGAACAAATTCCACTCTCGATCCATGAGCCTCAACATAACACTTTATTAGTTCTGAATCCATCTTTATAATCACCCTGTTACGGTGTGACGTTTGATGTTGTCAAGAAACTCTTCCGGTGTTAGTGATTGACATGATCTCATGGTCTAAGGATTAGGATCACTTCGTAAGTTGTTATAGCAATATAAACTCAATGACTTTGATCGTAATGCTGTACTTCGGATGAATGTTCATCACACCATTACACTAATGTTGTGACCTCGTTATTAACAACATCCAATGTCCATGATTAGGAAACCTATGATCATCTTGTTAATCAACGAGCTAGTTTATAAGAGAGGCATAACTAGGAACTTCCTTTTGTTTATTAAACACACATGTATTAACGTTTCCGTATTAATACAATTATAGCATGTAAAATAAACATTTATCATAAATTAGGAATACGATAATAACCACTTTATTATTGCCTCTCGGGCATATTCCCTTCAACATTAACAACAGGGATCAAAGGAAGGATCTTGGGTTAAAGGTCAGCTTCATGTACAAGATTCGCAACAATAGAATCCAGCACAATCCGGGATCTTCGGTTCAAGTCCAAGGGTTAAAACCCAAAGAAAGAAGTAACTACTACCTCAGTGATATAGCATACACTGCAAGATAGTAATCACGAGGTAGCTTCCAAAAGAAGACACAACTTCTGAAGTACCCAAACAAATGAAAAAGGAGGCACACGAGGCAAAAGGAAACCTCGAAGCCTAGAACAGAACACTAGGGAACCAACAATATAATATTGTGGGTCCAAATGATAGAGAGATCAAGATAGAAAGGAATCTCTTAGATGAACAAGAGCAAGGGGAACAAGGAATTCACAACATACACAACTCTAGAAAACTCAACACTAGGTCAACTGGTTGAGAAACGGCATGCCAAAAAGGCACCTAAGTTTTGAAAGACTAGAAGAGATATCAAAACTTTTCCAAAATCAACACAAGATAAGATGAACCAGAGTTAGAGCGAAACTAGATAAGAAGAAAAAGAAGCATACTAGAGTTTTCGCAAATACTTTTCCTCTTTAATTAAAATAGTTTTCTCAAACACTAGACTCAACATCGACCAATAGCAAGGTTTTCCTACGGTCGGTACTGCTCTGATACCAAAACCTGTGACACCCTGGGATCAGGGCAAAACAAATCTCAGACCTCCGTCTGAAATAAGCTTAACCTTGATCTCGAGAATATCCAGTGAAGAATCGGTAACACAACAGTGACCCTACGACACAAAATTTATGACAGCAAGCTCATAACTGAGCGAAGAGCCAAATTATTACAAGCAGAGGTCACTGACCACAAACATCAAACAATGGAAGGCAAATTATTCTATTAAGTATAGCAAACTTAACAAATGGACTAAGAGGCCTGAAACATAACGATGACGTCCCAGCTCATAGATTCTAGGCTGCCGGCCGGGAACCCCAAGCTACTTGTCGATGTCGATGTAGTACGGAATTCGTCTTCAGGGAACACTTACTCTGCCAAAAGTATCAACAAAGCAAGGGTGAGTACAAGGTGTACTCCGCAAGACTTATGGCTGGTGGAGCTGTTTTGCATAAAGCCACTTTTGTTTATGAAACAAGAGGGGGGAGAAGCTCGTCTAGTCAGAATATTTTAAAAGGGGATAAGGGAGCGACATCTCTGAAGTATTGATCATCATCTTTTGATATCCACCAAATCATCATCTGAATCCTGACTAGGATCACCCCCTCGTACCCATGAGGAAGCATCCTTAAGCACACGTTGATCTGCCAAGTTTTACGATTAGTTTATAGTTCTCTATGATCTTTAGTCCGGTCGCCAAGTCGTTCATAACCGTGAATATGGCTTTTCGAAAAGATTTAACCCTGCAGGGGTGTACAACTTTACCCACACATACTAACCTTCTCTTAATGCCACTAGATAAACCCTCTTCCTTGGAAGGCCGACAGAGGGTGGTTAGACACGACCTTTACCTTGCTTTCGCCGAGACCATGAGTCACGCAATAAGTATGGTTCCGCCATAACAGGTCAAATCCCAAAGCCGGTACTTAAATATGTGAGGCGAGGTTGGTTTACCAGGGGATCCATCGACCCCAAGCAACCCCGGCCACGCTTACCTACCTGTTATGAATGCACCTCCTTCACCGCCTTCGAGAAGATCCAGAATGCATGTCAAATAAAACGCCCGAACTATGTGACTCATGGAATCTACTAGGCAAGTTAGTTAGTCATGAGGTTGTCCAGGCCCCGTGTGGTTGTACGCTCGTGTTGGTTCCAAAGGCAAGAACTCAGGTCCTAGTGGTGGCGAGCATGGGACTAGAAAACCACATCCCACTGTGGCCTCCCATACAAGCCTTAGCATGTTTAATCTCATATCACTGGTCTCATCTCATCTCATCTCATCATGTTATCCTATCACACTAGATTTTCTGCATCTGATACATCATCTGGATGAACCAGACTCAATAGCTATGCATGGCTAAGCAGACACATATAAGCTTTAGCAGTGCACACAAGCCAAACCTGGTTACGCTAGGAGAAGTGGATCAAGTAATATAAGCTCAAAGGGAGTAATGCAACAGATAGGATACTCTATCTATCGATAAAAGACCATAGTAGAATCGTATGCATCATGGCAGAATTGAAATACTTTCGAAATCATAGGATTATATCATGGTGGGGCTATGCTTGCCTTTGCCAGTTGATAACCAATAAGTAGATCTTCGAACATCTTGAACTTGACTTGGTTATAGTTGGTCAAGTATTGTTCGTCGATCTTCGATCTTCGTCGGTGTTGACCTCGATCTTCAATCTTGATCTCGATATCGTATTCTACCGGGAAGAACCAAACACCGGAAAGAGAGGGAAACAATCAACATATGGCATCAATGCAATGCTCAAGCAAGGATGATGATATGACAAGTTGAATTGTACTGAAATGTAACCCTAATGCATGCTTGGCAATTTTACCGGGATCCGAAGGTTCCAAACCCTAATACAGGAGAGACCTCGGAGTCACCTGCGAGGGTTCATTTAGTTCTCTAATTAAACTTGTCATGAAAGTTGATTAACAATGCATGATTATAGCTCTAATAGATAGAACTCACTTTTTTGAACAATTTGATATATTATTTGCATTTTTCTGTCTTATAATGAATTAGATATTGAATTTACAAGTTTAAACCATTTTTTGGACTTATTAAACCAATTAAAAACCTTTACTGCGTCAGCATGACACAGGGCTGACATCACCAAGGGAATTGGGTGGTTTCTCACCGCGACTAGCTCTAGCCACTGCGACTGACTTGCGGGCTAGGCACCACGTAGGAAGCCAAGCGGGGAAAGTGGGACCTACCGGGGTTTGACTGGGGGCTGACCCTCGTGTTGTTGACTTCATGGTGACACTGGTGTGACGTCACGCCGGCGGTGACCTTGCAGATCAGCGACGGGGAGGGCGACTGGGTGCACACGGGCTAGCGGGAGAGGGCGCATTCGACACAGCTCATCAAGGTGGACTAGAAAGTGGCGTCTCCGCCCCTTTTTGGTTGCCGGAGCGAGAGGAGCGGCGATGACTGGCGGCAGTACAAGACAGCGTTCGACGTCAGGGTGAACCAGAGGGAGAGGAGAAGCTAGGAGAGGTTCCGGAGAACCTTGAGCTCACCCTAAAGCTCGAGGTAGGGTCGGAGAGGCGAGGCCAGATTCCATGGCAACAACGGCTATCGGCATCAGGGATGGAGGTTCTGATTAGGATGATTGGGGGCTCTCCAACTTGCGCGAGTGGGATAATCGAACAAGTCGACAACGGCGGTCATGGCAGTAGCCTCAGCTAGGTGAGGGGAGCTCGGGAACGTCGAGGCGCCGGCAAGGTCTGGGGCTAGGGTTCAGGTTGGGGAAACCTGCGAGAGACTGAGGGGATAAGGACGAAGGAGAGACATCGTGGAGTTCTTATCTCCACTCCGGAGCGCGACGGACGGTGGGGAACAAGTGGCGGGATCGATGGCGTCGCCAGCGACACCCAACTGCTTCCTCCCGAGGAGGAAGACGACGAAAGGGTGGTGAAGCGGTATCGGGCCGTGCTGGGCTGCGCTTGGGCCTGCTGCGGCTGCTGGCTGCATGCGCGAGCTACAGAAAGGAAGAGGAGAGGGATGGGCCGTCCTGGGCTGCGGCCTGATATGGTCTGGCTTTGGTTTTTATTAAAGAAACTTTTCTTTTTCTATTTAGCTATTTTCTCTTTTGCAATTTCATTTGAATTCTGTTGTGAATAATTCAAAAATACTAGAGACTTTGTAAAGTATATAAAATATTTAGGGGCCCTTGGAAACAATTTGGGATCCATTATTTTGGCACTTTTCAAAATACAAATCCTTTTTGAATTAATTTCAAAAAGATAGGGGGAACATTAGGGTTTAGGGTTTTGTCTTATTTTGCTTCAATGCATTTTAAAGGAATGATGCTCATGATGCAGAAACAAACCCTAATATATTATTTGCTAAAAACTGGGGTGTTACATCTGTGATATGACATCCCTTGTGACCTAGTCACATTCTTGCAAGATAATTGGATGACACTCCACCGAGAGGGCCTAGAGTATATCTATCTGTCATATGGATGGAAAAATCTCTCTCTTGATCCTTGTGCTTCAACACATACTTTCAGAATACCTAATGCCACCTTTATAACCACCCAGTTATGGAAGTGGTGTTTGATGTCATCAAAGCATCCATACCGTGATGGTGATTAACATGATCTCATGATCGAACGATTAGGTTACTATGTATTTAAAAGCTTATAACAAATGAACTTTAAATGACTTGATCTTATGCTACGCTTATTATAGGAGTGTGTCCATCACATCATTCTCCTAATGATATGATCTTGTTATTAATAACATCTAATTTCCATGATTAGGAAACCATGATCATCTATTAATCAACAAGCTAGTTTAACAAGAGGCTTACTAGGGACTCTTTTATGTTTATAAAACACACAAGTATTAATGTTTCCGGTTAATACAATTATAGAATGGGATGTAAACATTTATCGTAAACATAAAGATATGATAATAACCATTTTATTATTGCATGTAGGGCATATCTCCAACAGTCTCCCACTTGCACTAGAGTCAATAATCTAGTTTGTAAAACTTTGTGCATTCAACACCTATGGCTTTCTGGTGTTGTATATACACGATTGCTAGTGGTTAACTAATCTTCGGATCCAACACTTTCATGTCCGTGTGTATTTTCATGTCTTTGCGTCTCTACGCTTCACTCATTCTCCAATGAGATGGCATTGTATAAATTTGGTCCTTTGGTGAGACCTTTAGTTCCTTGGGGTTAAAACATGTTGATACAATTGTCGTACAATATATCTTCATAGTACTATCCTATTGTGAACACACCTAGTTTGATAACAAACTACTTAACACAAATGCCCTCTTTTGCTGCTACAATAACAATCATATACTCAGCCTTTTGTTATAGTATCTGTCATAATGTCTTAACTTGGAACTCATCCAAATCCGTTATGGAACTTTATTTCCATTACATTGTGCCACCCATAGTTTAAATTGAGATAAACTTAATTTGTATCTTGTGACAAAACTAGTATCAATGTAACACTTTACAATGAACTATCTATCTATTTGTCACATATACATAAATATCAAATTCTTAGTTCTTTTAAAGATCATAAGAATATCCTTACTCTCGTCCAATGATCATCTTATGAATCATTCTGGTATTTGATCATAACATTTAGAGCATAGAACATATCTGTATGTGTACATATCACAGTAAGATTAATCCAAATATTCTTGTGATTTCTCTCACGAAGTGTCAAAAACACTTGGATCTTATCTCACTTACCAAGTGTCAATACACTTGCATCTTGATTCAGTCCTTCCTGTGTGACAAGAACCTTTCTTGTAGTTTCTATATTGAACTATTTCAATATCCCATCTATGTACTCTCGGCACAACCATATTAGTGTCTCAATCTATCCATATATACATTGATGCCAAATTTTCGGGTTTTGCCTAAATCTTTCATCGAGATGAAATTCTTAACTTGTGTCACCAAAAGATACATCATCTCCAATCAACAATATGTCTTTCACATAATATATTAGAAATATGTCTTAGCACTCCCACTTAATTTGTTGCAAATACAAGCATCTTCATCGTCTCTAATGAAATTAAACCTTTTAACAGTTTCATCATGATGAAGATTCCAACTCCGTGATGCTTACTTCAGCCATTGTAGTTTGCATGCCCTGTTAGCATCCTTTGAATTCGACTATTTCATAGATGTGAAACATCCATGTCTATTTCTTTATAGATCCATATATGACTGTAAGGTCTTATACCTTCCCAAAGGATCTTTCAAGTTCAAAGCATGATTTCTCGTGTATGGAAATATCACGGATTCCATGGCTTCAAGCCATTTAATGGAGTTAGGGCCCATCATCGCTTCTTTGCATGTAATCGGTTCATCATTGTCAAACAACAATGATTTACTCTCAAATCTTAGTATTTGATTTTTTACCCGACCTACTTGGTTCAATAGGAACTTAGACCTTCATGACAATAACCTTTGAGGTACGCGAGACATGAGCATTGTTGCTGCCTCCGAGACACTTTCCGACGCTGCGCAACTCAGCACATATTAGCTAAAGTTCAATAACCTTATCAAAGTTCTATCTTCCTCCCACTTAACTTTTCACGAAAAATTCCTTCTAAAGAAACTTGACGTTCTAAGCAACAAACACTTTTGTCTTTGGTGTTATAAATAAATACCCAACGGTTATTCAAAATAACCTACAAAGGCATGCTCATCTGACTTTTGTTGTAAACATTTTAATTATGCCTAGCATACCAATGTTTAAGAAAGTACAATTTGGGTTTTATCCCAAACCATAACTTATATGGTGTCATTTCAACGGATCATGATGGAGCTCTTTTCAGTGTAAAAGCGGTAGTCTCTAAAGCTTTAATCTTTTAAAATATAATGGCAGTTTTATAAATGTCACCTTTGATCTTACCATGTTAAACAAGGTTTCATTACATATCTCGAACACTCCATACTTCTATGGTGTTTTTGGAAATGCAAATCCATGGAACGATTTCTAAAATCTTAGGTGTTTTGATAAACTTGTAACTCAAATATCTTCCTTTATGATTCAATCATAAACTCTTTCTTTTCTTGTTACAATGATTTTCCACTTCATCTTGAAAGTATTTGAACTTTTTCAAATATTTTACACTTCTTCCTTATTAAGTAAATATATACATGTATTCACTCAAATTACAGGTGAAAGCATATGAAGTTGAAATCCATTGCTCACGACTTCACATAATGGACTACATACATCAATATGTACAAATTCCAATAATTTAGTTGTTCGTTCTTCTTTGGCCTATGAACGGAGTTTCAATTATCTCTAGGGATGTTTCACAAGCGTCATTTGATCAAAATAAAAAGACTCCAAAATTCCATCAATATGGAGTTTCTACATGTTTTCTTTCCAATATAATTTAAACGGCGATGTCACTTCTTAAGTGATCTTTCAATCATTTGTCTTGCGACATTTTTAGCATTATAGTTTTATGGATGTGATTTCTCCAACTAGATTTGTAAATTATCCATATTTTATGGATTACAACAATTATTTGAACAACCTTTTTGTTCTCATAATACCTGATCAAAATAACAATTATTAAAACAAATCTTGAAGGTAAGATTTGATGTCAACGAGAAACACAATAACACTTTATTGATTTTCAATGAACATCATCACATATTCTCTTGCTAGTTACTTAGGCCATTGTAGTTCATGAATTGTGTTGTCTTGTATGACATTTTACACCAACCAATTCGGTATCCAATACCCAAGAACCATATTGTTTAACAATCAAAGAATACAACTATAACATGTATATTATCTATATACTTATGCTGGACAATTCTAGTCTTTTATTTTCTGCCAAATATTTCTGAGATTCTCTTTCAACATTTCTTTTTCCTTTTAAAAGAATCTATCGACATCAACAATGGCACCGTACACATGACACATAGTCCAAAGCGTGTATAGTCAAATACTAATACCTTTGGACTTGCACTTTGAAGTAGATCACCATCATCAAATGTTTGGTGTTCTTTCAAAAACCTTCTTTAGTATTCTTTTAGTATAGTCAGCATTTTACCTACATATTTTATTCATCCTTATCATGGAAATTTTCATGATCAAGCTACTATAGCTTATAACGGCGAATCGCGAGTATAATGTTGAGGATTAGGACGACTAGCGTCTCCAACCTTTGCAAATTCTCATCAAATATGAGAACATAAATCTTGCCCTATTATACTCTATCATGTTGCAACCAAAACATCATTTCAGATATCGCAGTATCTTACACACATGATGGTTTCTGAAACATTTCTTTCAGCTCCTAGATCACCTTGATACTAAATCAACCTTTTGAATATCAAGGATCATGGAGGAAAACGTGATACTTAGATACTAACACTGCAATTGTTACTCTTGATTTAATACCAATTATTAAACTTCATGGAGTAAACAGAGTTTGCTGAAAATTTGTAGTAGGACTTTTAAACTTTAGATTGACACACAAAACAACACGATACCAGTTTGTAAAGTAACTATCCAGAATTCTATAGTTCTATTATCTCAATTATAACTAAGCGTAAAGTGGTGAACGGATGCCAATGACTACAACAATTATGCAAATTCACTTTAATTTAATTTATGATAAATTGTGTTCTACTTTTAATCATATTACTGTTAAACTCCCACTAAAAACAACATCCCTTGAGTCGTTTTGGTGATTACGCAAACCAAATCCACTACATCAAGTCCGATCATCACGAGAGATGATGTAACTTCAAAGGCGAACAATCATCATGTTCGTCATATCATCCATATGACTCATGCTTTACCTTTCGATATTCCGTATTCCGAGGCCATGTCTTTACATGCTAGGATCGTCAAGGTTAACCTTAGTATCTGCATGTGCAAATATGGCTTGCACCCATTGTATGGACACGTAGAATCTATCACACCCGATCATCACGTGATGCTTCGAAACGATGAGTCTTAGCAATGGTGCCTACTAAGGATGAACACTTTATTACTTGATATTTAGTGAGAGGGATCATATTATAATGCTATCATCACGATCTAAGGAATAAAAGATGCATAAAAAGGATTAACATCACATGTAATTCATAGTATGTGATATGATATGGCCTTTCTTCTTGTGCCTTTGATCTCCATCTTCAAAGCACGAACATGATCTCCATCATCACCAGCATGGCGTCAAGGTCAATGGCACCGCTTCATGGTTGTCCATCACCAATAGAAACTATTACAACTACTTGGAATAAAGCGATTACATGATAAATAGACACACAAGTCTTAACAAATTTAAAGATAACCATAAGGCTCCTGCCAGTTGCCAACTTACAATAAGGATCATTGCATACATCATATATAATCACAATCATGGCCATATCTCATAACACAAGCCCTGCAAAAACAGGTTAGACGCCTCTAATCTTCTTTGCAAGTTTTGCGTGGCTAGGGCTTTCGCATAATAACCGTTCTAACTTATGAACATGAACCACAACGTTGATACAAGTATTGTCAAGTGCCCGTTGTAAATTGAATCTTCACTATGGTGGGAGAGACAGACACCTGCAAAGGCACTTGTGCAATGCAAGTTGCACGTTGAGTGTGGATCAAGTCTCATGTACGATGACATGTAAGGTTATCCTGGGCCGCTTCATCCCACCATCCCGCAAGATACAAAGCAAACAAAAAGCAAGTGACAACAAAAGCATCAATGCCCACAAAACCATTGTGTTCTACTCGTGCAACAGATCTACGCATAGAGTCGGCTCTGATGCCACTGTATGGTTCGCAGCATGGAAAACAAAAATTTCTATCGTGGGAACACACAAAAGCCAAGATCTAATCTACGAGATCGGTGCAACAAGTTTGTAGAGTACTAACCCTCATATATCCAAAGCATTTAACGAGATCGGATTCTCGTGGTTGATGTAGTCATTCACATGTTGATCTCAAGATCGTGTAGATGATCCTTCTGGCGCCACGTTCAGTCAGCGCTTCCATAGTCGATCACACGTACAGTACTCGATGAATACCTTCCTCTCCCTTGTTCCAACAGGCAGCGGAGGTTGTAGATCTCCTCGCGATTCCAGCAGCACGACGGTGTGGTGGTGGAGGAGTAGATCCTGCAGGGCTTCGCCTAAGCCGAAGTAGGTATGGTGGAGGAGAGAGTTCCTCAGCGGCTAGGGTTTAGACGCCGAGGAGAGGAAGCAGCACCGGTGGCTGGAGAAAGGCTATGCAGCGGCTTGGAGATAGGGTCTAGGGAGCCAGTGAGTTGGGAAGGGCGGAGGCCTAGGGTTTGGAGGGTGGTGGTTAAGGGGGCGCCCACCCCCTCATTTATAGGTGAGAGAGGCGGCTAGGGGGAGGCCGAGTCCTCCCCCAACACCCCTGGTTGCAAGGAGGGAGAGGGAAACCTCTCTCCTCAAGGTTTCATATCCTCCCTCCACTAGGCTTTTGACTTTCACTGTTGAGATTTGACTTTTCAAACTAGAGTTTGACTATTCAAACTAGAGTTTGACTATTCAAACTAGAGTTTGATTATTTCTCTTCCCATTGCCCAACCAAGTGACCTAGGGTATGATGCAACCATTCCACATTGGCATGGCACATACAAGTACCCCTCCCCGGGGTGGTGGACCTTTCAGAACCTTCTAGAAGCTTTCGGTGAAAACATCGAAAACATTTTCGAAACCCGGATTTGAACTTTCCTTATATGAATCTTATTCTCCAGAACATTCTGGATATCCTTGTGATGTCATGGTCCAATACGAGACTCCGAACAACATTCATTCTCTAACTCATTTCCATATGTACTAAAAAAACATCAAATCCTTAAGTGTGTCTCCCTACGGTTCATGAATTATGCAGACATGATCGAAACACTTCTCCGATCAATAGCCATGGAAATTCATATGGCTCCCACATATTTCTATGATTACTTCCTGATCGAATGAACCATTTACATATGATACCTATTCCCTTTGTCGTGCGATACTTTACTTATCTGAGGTTTGATCGTTGGTATCTCTATACCTAGTTCAACCTTGTTACCGATAAGTACTCTTTACTCGTTCTGTGATATGACATCCCTTGTGACCTAGTCACATGCTTGCAAGATAATTGGATGACACTCCACCGAGAGGGCCTAGAGTATATCTATCCGTCATATGGATGGACAAATCCCACTCTTGATCCATGTGCTTCAACACATACTTTCAGAATACCTAATGCCACCTTTATAACCACCTAGTTATGGAAGTGGTGTTTGATGTCATAAAAGCATCCATCCGGTGATGGTGATTCACATAATCTCATGGTCGAAGGATTAGGTTACTATGTATTTAAAATCTTATAGCAAATGAACTTTAAATGACTTGATCTTATGCTACGCTTACTATAGGAGTGTGTCCATCACATCATTCTCCTAATGATATGATCTTGTTATTAATAAAATCTAATGTCCATGACTAGGAAACCATGATCATCTATTAATCAACAAGCTAGTTTAAAAAGAGGCTTACTAGGGACTCTTTTATGTTTACAAAACACACAACTATTAATGTTTTCGGTTAATACAATTATAGCATGGGATTGATGTCTACGCACTTCTATTCTTGTAGACAGTTGTTGGGCCTCCAAGTGCAGAGGTTTGTAGAACAGCAGCAAGTTTCCCTTAAGTGGATTACCCAAGGTTTATCGAACTCAGGGAGGAACAGGTCAAAGGTATCCCTCTCAAGCAACCCTGCAATCAAGATACAAGAAGTCTCTTGTGTCCCCAACACACCCAATACACTTGTCAGCTATATAGGTGCACTAGTTCGGCGAAGATATAGTGAAATACAAGTGATATGGATGATTATAAGACAACGGTACCAGAAAAGAGCTTGAAGGCGTGGAAGAGATTGGAAGCAAGCAAACATGTAACAGATCTAGATGGAAATGGTGTTTCAATGTTTAGAAAAAAGGCCTAGGGATCATACTTTCACTGGTGAACACTCTCAATAAATATATTCTCTTCATGATACTACCTTGAACTACTCTCTGGTTAGAGACTCTAATCCATGGTAGGGCTACAAAATCACTCCTCAAAGTCCGCCTTCCCCATCTAGATAACCCCACACTGACACCTTGAGTGCTAGATGGTTCCAACAAACACTACAATTTCATAAAGACATCCAACTCCAAATATAACTCATGAATATATATGTAATCTAGCTTAAGTGCCACACACGGCGCGCATGCTGTCACTATCACACACATGGAGAAAAACATAAATCTATTAAAGCATGATGAGTATTTATATAGACTCTAGCCTAAGTGCCACCATCACTTCTAGGAAAACGGTCGTCTGTGGCGCACCTAAAAGGCCCATCCGTGGCGCACTAGTGGTGCGCCACAGGCCTTGCGCTACGGCTATCTCCTAGTCGTGGCGCACTGCCTAGTGCACCACGGTTATGTCGAGATAGGCGTAGCGCACCTGCTAGTGCGCCACAGATATGTTGGCCGGTACGCTACGCCTTGGATCTTCTGTGGCACACGTTGTAGTGCGCCACTAAGCTGCACAGGTGCGCTTTAGTTGTAGTGCGCCACAGAAGCTGTGCCATGTGCGCCACGGGTGTCTTTTTTTTAATTTCAGGGCCAGATGATATACAATACAGATTATATAGGCAAATATATACACAGATATACACACAGATATAAGATATACAGTTATATATATAAATACACAATTCGCAAAACAAGATTGAAACAAATACATATAGATAAGTCTCATACATGAATACATAAGTTATACATTGTTTCGATCAAGTTACAAAGTAGTTGGTGACATGCGAATACATGTGCCAATCGAACAAGTTAGAGCTCGGAAGCTCGCCTAGACATCTAAACTAGCTAGACACAAACGCGGGATAAACAACCAAAGAAGATAAGCATGATCACCGCGACGAAGGTGTAGGTCTTCATCCGGTTCCTCGTCCTAACTCCCGCTAGATAGCGCGTGTATCTAGCTTCCGCTTTCGCCATAGTGTTGTACCCTTTGTAGCTATTGCCACTGAAACGATGCACCTGTCTCCGGCAGTCTTCCCAATCATCGTAGACTCCGGGAACCCGTCCCTTGTACACGACGTACCATGTCATCTACAAGTTGACAATAATAATTAACCGATGATTAAAAAACATATATAATTAAAGTCGCATATGAAGATACACTTATAGAAAGTACTCCTAAATCAAAAAGACCAAACTCAAAAAGCATGCCTCATATATAACTAGGTTGTTCGACACAGGAATATGCTATGATGGAACTGTCCGCCAAGTAGGATGCACAACACCTAGACCTGTGCATAGCACAAGGCGGATAATCCCATCGCAGCACATTCACATATATTGTGTCACGACATTTCAATCATCGGCATTATTCTCGAAAAAGACCAAAGTAACTCGAAAAGAATGCCTCATATATAACTAGCTAGGTCGTTGGACACAGGAATATGCTATGATGGAACCGTAAGCCAAGTAGGATGCACAACATCTGGACTTGTGCATAACACAAGGCTTACAATCCCATCACAACACATTCACATATATAGTGTTCCACGGCATTTCAATCATCGGCATTATTCTCGAAAAAGACCAAAGTAAATCAAAAAGAATGCCTCATATATATATACATAGGTCGTTGGACACAGGAATATGCTACGATGGAACTGCGAGCCAAGTATGATGACAACACCTGGACTTGTGCATATCACAAGGCTCACAATCCCGTCGTAGCACATTCACATATATATTGTTCCACGACATTTCAATCATCGGCATTATTCTCGAAAAAAGACTAATAAAGTAAGGAAAAAAAGAAGGACCAAAATGAGCAAAGGACCAAAGAGTAAGCAAAAAAACCAAGCATTGATTGATATATAATAATAATAAGCAAAAGAAGTAAGCGATGATTCATAAACCTAATAAGATAAGTATAGTAGCATGTACACTTGTCCACATACACACAAAGGTCATCTATAGTTTGTAACTACAACTAGGCCAACATCAAGCCTTCTGGCTCGGCTTAGGGAACGGGAGGACGCCTTGTCTCGTCATGAACTTCCTATAGTCACCCTGCATCTCTAGGCGATCTTCTATGTCATGGTTATTCGGGATATTTCCTCTGTAGAAGATCCCCCCCGAAGTCGTGACATCACGAAAGATGATTGCCCCAAACTGTTGCTGGATGCGATACATCTCTTGTCTAATATCTGAATCAGTGATCTTGGCCTTTGCTTCGGCCCACTGTTTGAGATGATCTGGCAGCGTAGAATTCTACTGGTCAAGTAGGAATGCCCTCATGTGATGGAGTGTGTAGTAGGCTTCCTTCTTACTGTTTCCGGCTGCTTCACGCAGGGGAAATCCATTACGTGGTTGAAGACGTGCCTGCCGAACTTGACCTTCGTACGCACGAAGGTGGTGCCTTCCGTCGAGGCATAGCCAGTGAGAGCATCATCCAGAACTTCCTTGATCTTGTCGTAGTTTTTCTTCTTTTCTAGACTCCCGAGTCGAAATACGTGGCGTGGGAATGCTTCGGCGATAAGGAGATGAGCGTGCAGTGTTCATCTCTGCGCAAAAAATTCAAATGGAATGTGTTGGAAAAAGAATGATGATAATCTAATAAAGCCAATCGACGGTGGCGAGTGAATAACAACTTACTCGGGAAAGTAAGGCACGAGAATGTATTCCTTTGTCTTGTTCGCCACGAGGATTCTTTTTAGGTACGAGGCCACGATACGTCGTTCAGCGGGGGAACCCAAGCAGCCATCACGCATGTAGTGGGGGTCCACTATAGCGATGCCCGGTGTGTTCTCTCTAATGATCTGCATGGCCAGGCTGAGAGAAAACAAGCGGACCATGGTATAGTGCATCGGGTATAGGTGGACCATATTGAATATGTCGTCGAACTGCAGGAAGAACGGATCCGCAGGGGCATTGTCGACGAAGCCCAAGCCTGGTGGCACCTTAACCACGAATACCGGGTGCGAGGGATCTTTCTCCGATAGAAGGCGTCTCTCTATCGTCAGAATGCCATCATGCACACTCTGCAGTTTCGAACTGGCGAGCCTCCGCAAATTCTTAGGTAGCATGGGCTCACCCGCCACATGAATCCTCCACATAATACCCTCGGGTCTTGGTGGCCCGTCCCGAAACCTGACCGGATTCGCAGTTGACGCCACCGGCTGGCTCGAGCTGCTAGATTTTCTTTTCCTGCCTTTTTTTTCCTTTTGGAGAGCGGACAGGCACCGAAATCTGAGTACCGGCCGCCCTATGTAGTGTGTCAGGGCTTAGAATAAAGGGCCGGTTGGTTGTATCAGCTGGCTCTGTAAAGGCGCAAGCTGGAGGCGTCTCTTGAGAACCAAACAGACGCTTGGTGATAGTGGCTTTCTCTGTGGGGCCACTAGCTAGGTCTTCGTTGCTAAACTGAGTGTTGAAGAAGTGATCATTCCAGTCTTCGTCGTCCTCGGCCGGATCCTGCGCCATGTGCATATCATCAACATGATCATCCGACCCACCACGTGGAGGTGACGCCGAGGGCGGTAAGGGGGCCTTGCCACCGCTTGTCGCTGGCACGACAGGCGGTGTTGTTGTCTATGGCGTGATGGCCCCCTCCGTCCCCAAACAGATCATGCTCTTTGGCCATTGCAAGAATAAGCCGAAGCAACTTCTGAGGACAGCCGGCTCTTCTTCATCTGCTCCTGGGGGTTTAATGGGAGGTTCTAGGTCGTCGCAGCCCCTTAGGACCCGAATAATTTTAACCCTGTGCACGCTATCTGGCATCGGCCTTGAGTGGAACGTGCGCTGCAAGGGTTGAACGATGGTACCCTTGGCAACATCCCTCAGCTCGTTGTTCACGTAGCATAAGAGAGTGAAAGAAACATCCGTCTGCGGAAAACATGTACGGCGTCGTCAGAGATGCCATAAGAGTAATAGATGGCGTGAAAGGCGGTAAAGCAATTTGTTTACCGTGATGGCATCGAGATCGGCTAATGTCGAGGCACCGCATACAGCGACGGGCGTGCAAGAGATAGAAGGGCTGCTTGATGGCGCTGTGCTGGACGCCGGTGTATTCTCCCTACCGTCGGGTGCTTGTAGCTCCGGTGCCGCCACGACGATGGCAGGGGGCCACCAACATGTACTCCAGTGCCGCGGTGATGGCAGGGAGAGTCACCAACACTTGCGGCGCCGCGGTGCTAGCGGGCGGAGTCACGAACACGTAGTTCGCCTGATTCGTTGGCCCCGCGTTGTTCGAGTGGCTGTTGACCATGCTTGGAATCGGGCACGGCCCTACTCGACCACCCGCACTCCAGTTCGCTATTGACCTCACCAAGGTAGGCAGGAAGGACGTGAGGGTGATTGCCAGGTTGTCTTGGACGATCTGCGGGATCCGCGCCACTTGTTCCTTAAGTTCTTGAACCTCGCGGTTTTCCTCCTCGCTCCTTCCTGACGGCGCCACATGCGTCCTCGGCAGTGGACCAAAATGATCCACCCAATTCTTACCCCCGAGGCCAGCCAGCCGGCTAGCCGACGACGGCTTCTTCGTACCCGGCTCTATTTTCTTTGCCCGGTTCATCGCCCTGTTACAAAGGTTATCCCACCGGGTGGCCGCCGTCGACGCCTGGGATGAGGAACCCTGGGATCCATGACTAGCAACAATTTACTCCTCCTGCAGAAGAAGTAATAGTCAATCCTTTAGATCATCGATTAGAATGCAATCGAGTTGATCCGCGGTAATTAGATTACTTACCACAATTTCCTCGAATTCCTTCACCGCAGGATCCGCGGTGAGTTGTTTGGTTTTTGGGTCCACATGGTAACGGACCCTGATGAAGTTTCAAACCTGCCCGGGTTCAAATTTCGCAAAGGGGTTTTTTATCCCCTTGGATCTATACTCTTCGTCCTCCTTATTCCATTTGGCCTCTGTGGTTCTGTATCCACCAGATCCGAGATGGTGATGACCTATATTCATCGCCTGCAGCACCTTTCCTCGATTACTATTGGCCAGGGCTCTTTCGGATTCACACCTCTCCTTGAACTCCTAGAACTGATCTTCGGTGATCTGCGGGTCAATCTTCTGGATCTCCTCGAGACTTTTGCCTTCTTTATAGATCTTCTTCTTTATCCGGGTTCTCCAGCTGGCCAGGGCGGTGCTCATCTTTGTGAGGGCAGATTTGTTTACTTTGTTCCCATGATAATTTGTGTTCTGATACTTAGCGGGGAACTTGTATCTTGCGTGTAGCTTCTCGAAGAGGAGTGTGCGCAAGTGGCCATTATCTTTATGCCGGAGATTCTCGGTGTTGATCGAGATGGTTGTCCGGGTGATCACCGCCACCTGCCCACCGTACCCTTTGACAACAAGGGCGGGCTCCAAAGGAACCCCTGATGGGCTCACTTCGGTAATTTCCTCCCTGACGGTGCCGACCGTGTTCGGGCGCCGTTCCTTCGTCTTCTTCTTCTTCTTAGGAGGATTGCTACCACTCCTTGTGCCCTCGCCGCCATCAGTGGTTTCATCACCCACTGTTCCTTCGGCTTATTCATTCGCGTCTTCCATCTCATCATCCTCGCTCTCCGAAGGATGGTATTCTTCATCGTCTTCTAGCCGCTGGGCCGCCTCCTAGAATATCAATTGTTTATTCGGAGGTCTGAGTTCTCCTTCAGCGCTGATGCGCTTAGAACATCCAACCTCGTCATTGTCACACATCTTTGCACTAATAAAAAACAAATAATTGGTTAAATGCATGGAAAAATCTGGCATGACCTTTGCTAATTTTCTTAAACTAGGAGTGCCCGATTTCTGCCGAAACGGAAGTTAATCAACATTCCAGCAAAAAATCAGGACTCATTTCATACAAGAACCTGCATACACGACATAATAAAGTGCTTCGTACAAGCACAAGCACAACCAGCACAACCAGTACATTACCATCATATATAGTTTTTCATAGTACATTACCAGCACATATAGTACATTACCAGCACAGCCAGTACAACCAGCACATATAGTACATTACCAGTACATTTCATAGGAAAAAAATACATAGTGCCTAGATGAATAACAATGCCTACATTAACAGTTGCTTTTGGATTCTTATTTGGTGCTGAAAATCTTAAGAAGAGCCTCATACAGCAAGACCTCATGACTAAACATAAGTTAAAACACAATTAGAAACATGCACTGAAAAATATAAGAAGTCATATTCATACAAAAACAAATTATAGTTATAGCACAATCTGCCATCTAGACTAGGAAAATTATAGCAGCTTCGCCTGGTCATCCATGTTAGATTGTTCAGATCCAGAATACCAGGTAGCCAGTTTGTATGCTCGCACGACCAGTACTTGGCGTGTGATGGAGAATGGTTGAGGATTCATTGCTAGTTTCCTGACCCTTTAGTTGTTAGCAACCTTACCAAAACCAGCTAGAGTCAAGTTATTGTCTTGGAGTAAGTATCAATGTTCTGTCTCGGTCTCTCGTTCACTGCCTCATCTTGCACTCCTGACTGATACTGAACCTGTTCTGCTAGCTGCAGCATTACTGCTACCTGGAACTGTGAATTACGAATGACGAAATGAGCTAATTATGTTGTTTAGCTGACTTAGTTATGCATGGCTGCTGGAATTTGTTCTGGCGTGAAGACAAGCATTCTAACATCCTTAGGGATGAGAAATTCGCAGGATCAAGGTCGTGAGAGGTGACCATTGGGCAGTATAGTAACATGCTGCACTTTAGCAAGATCTGCTGACTAGTCTCTGCTAGGCAGATTGGATATATATATCTTCTGATTATGCTCCTTGTTGAAATGAGTATTTAGTAACTAATGCATGGCTTACTATAGCAACTTCAACAAGAGGTTCATGGGTTCTAGTAAGTATCTTTGATGGACAACTGAGAACAGTTTTCAACCCCAATGTTGGAGCATTGGATCTGAAGGAAGAGTCACTCTCATGCTTGTAAGTGTTGTGCAAATAGGAAAGGATGTGCATTCTGCACTAGCATGCTGGGTCAAGTATCAGTTTCAAAACAGCCAATCAGTCAAGTCTCTGTTTCACATAGCCTTTTGTTTTCTTATGCTCCTTCTAGAATCGCTGAAGTTACTAGAGAACATTCAGTCAGCAAGATGAAGGGCATGGTGAACACGCTGAATGTCAACCTCCCATAAGCCAGGTTCATCTACATCGACAACTTCGACATGATCTCCGAGATCCTCAAACCCTAGCTAACCCGTGGAGATAGGGAGAGAGGGAGAGAGGGGAGGGGCTAACCTCTAAGACGAGGATGACGGTGGCGGGCGAACGAAGACGAGCAAACGACGGCCTTCTCCTCCTCTCGGACACGGGCGGCCTCCTCCTCCTCCTCGGACACGCGCGTGGGCCTCCTCCTCGGACGCTGGCGGGGATCCTCCTCCACGGCCTCCTCCTCGAGCGGTGGCTGCAGGGGGATCGAGTGTGGCGGCGGCTAGCGGATCGAGCACAGCGGCAGCGGGGGGGGGGGGGGGGGGATCGAGCACAGCGGCGGCGGATGCTAGAGATGGGGATCGATGAGTGTGTGTGAGATGGGGGAGAGTTGGGAATGATGACGTGGATACAACCCAGATAGGCGTAGCACACTATGCCAGAGTGCACTACGGATATCTGTAGCGCACTCGGGCTAGTGCGCTACACCTATCTGGGTTGTAACCACTCTATAACAACGCTGCAGCACTCCTTCTAGCAACTACACTTGCCTATCCCACTGGTTCTGCCCACTGCTCTATTCAAAACTTGTGAGCACCTAGGTTCGAATCCTGGTGCCCCCTTTTTTATTTTTATTTTAAAAATACTTTTAAATGTTCCAAAAAATGCCCAAAAGTGGTGATATATGCCATACAAGTTTTGTTTTATTTTTTAAAATACTTTTAAATATTCCAAAATTGCCCAAAAGTGATAATATATGTCATAAAAGTGGTACAAATATGATTCAAAGTATAACTAAATTTCATAATAATTTGTCCATGAATATTACTATCTTTTTCGACCACGCGTTTTACAATATTTTTTGAGCTAGCGTTTTACAATCTTTTTCCCTTCTTTGTCGCGGTTGAATAATTTAGCCCCGGCACTTTAATGTTTCTTCTTTCGAACGGGCTACCTTTTTTGGGTAGGGTTGTCCTTCTTCTTCTTGTGATGTATGTTGCTGCATCGTAGTCGTCGTCATCTTCAATCTTTGGATCGCTGTACTGGTCGAAGTCTTGCTCGTGGGAGACTCCATCCATTCCGATGATGTTTCTTTTTCCTCTCCTCATGACAACACGGCTAGGCTTTGTCGGGTCGGTAATGAAACAACATTGGTCCACTTTTGTAGCCAGTACCCACAGTTCATTTTTCGCGGCCACGTTCGCACCAGCGGCCTTCGATTTGGCTGCTTCGGGTATAACCATGGTTGTGAAATACCGGTCTTCTCTTTCGACGCTCTTTGCCCATCTGACATGGAACATCGACACCTTTTCTCCATAGTAGTCGAGCTCCCAGATCTCCTCGATTCTTCCGTAGAATCTTTCCTTCACCTTGTCATCGGTGTAGAATTCCGACGTTATGCCTCAGTTCTGATAGTCACACTTGTTGTCCTTTTCCTCCATGTAGAATGTGTAGCCGTTGATATCATACGCTTGATAGGTCACCAGGTTTTGCATCGGTCCCTGCGACAAGGTGAATATGATCTTTTCCGTGTCAGAAGAATGCGATCGCGGGGGATTATCAAGGAGCGTCTGCCTAAACCAACGCGTGAAATCTGAGTTATGCTCTTTGATTATTTCTCCCTGCGTCCTCTATATGCCCCGGTCACTGTACTTCTTCTTGATTAACCTTTTGTGCTTCTGTACCCAAGGATCGACCAGTTCTAAATGCTCTAGCGTGACGAGGTTTGCTCGATCAAAGTCTGCGCGTCGAAAATCGAAGTCTGCATGCAGTATGCGATGACCCTCTCGGTGACCAAATCCGTCGAGCTTGCCAAGGTGCGTGTTGACGGGAAGATCGACAGGGTTCTCGATGTCTAGATAATTCGTGCAGAAAGAGATGCAATCTTCGGCCAGAAAGCCCTTGGCTATGCTTCCATCTGGACGGGACCTGTTGCGAACATATCCTTTGATGTGTCCGTTCATCCTTTCGAACGCCATCATGCTGCGGAGTATCATCAGCCCGAGTTGGACGATGTCCTCCACGACATGGACCAGCAGATCCACCATAATTTCGAAGAATGCGGGTGGGAAGTAGACCTCAAGTTCGCATAGTATCACCACGATCTCCTCCTGTAGCCTCCCGAGCTAATTCACGCCAATCGACTTCCTAGAGATGACGTCGAAAAACTTGCAGAGGCCAAATAACGTTTCACGGACGTGCTCGTCCATTATCCCTCTTAGTGCAACCGGAAGTACCTGCATCATTAGCACGACACAGTCGTGAGACTTCATGCCTCTGAACCTCTGCTTCGCCTCGTCTAGGTATCTGCTTATCTTGCCCGCGTAGCCGTAAGGAAATTTGACTCCTAGAAGGCACTTGAAAAACTGTTTGATCTCATCCTGGCTTAGAGTGAAGCAAGAAGGAGGGCAGTAATATTCGTTCTTCTTGAACTTTTTACCCTTCCGATGACCTTGTGTCATCTCCGACTCATGATCATAGTCATCTTCCTAATCATCAGGAGTAGTGCGTCCTCCGTGAAGCTCCTTCAGGATACCCATGAATATTAGGTCGTGCCTTGCTTTCGGACCATATTTCGTCCTATCTGGCATGTTGATTATGGTGGCGACCAGACTCTTGCACACATTTTTCGTGATATGCATGATGTCGAGACTATGGGGCGTGCGGAGAAACTTCCAGTATGGCAACTCCCAGAAAACAGACCTTGTTTTCCATACCTTCATCAGCGGCTTGTCTTGCTGCCTCTTTCGCTTCTTTCCAGGCTTAGGACAATCTTTCCAGTTTTTCAGCAACTATTCCACTTTTTCGCTGCTCCTACGCTCTGGGATTCCTCGGGTCTCGGATTTCCCATCGAACAGGTCTCCACGTTTTCTCCATGGATCATTCTTGCCGAGCCACCTCCGGTGCGCCATGAACACGGTTTTCGAAGACCCTAGATATTTCTCTAGTTGGAGATAGCTTATGTTATCCATGCACCTAACGCATGCGCAGAATCCTGTTGGAGATATGCCCTAGAGGCAATAATAAATGTAGTTATTATTATATCTTTGTGTTTATGATAAATGTTTGCATTCATGCTATAACAGTATTAACCAGAAACTTTAATACTTGTGAGATATGTAAACTAAATTAGAGTCCCTAGTAAAGCCTCTTTATAATACTAGCTTGTTGATAAATAGATGATCATGGTTTCTTGATCATGAACATTTGAGATGTTGTTAATAACAAGGTCATATCATTAGGAGAATGATATGACGAACATACTCCTATAGATAAGCGTAGCATAAAGATCAAGTCATTTTAATAGTTCAATTGCTATAAGCTTTCTGATACATAGTAACCTAATTCCTTCGACCATGAGATCATGCTTATCACCATCACCGGAAGGATGCTTTGATGACATCAAACACCACACCGTAACTGGGTGGCTATAAAGATGGCATTGAGTGTTCGAAAAGTATGGGTTGAGACACATGGATCAAGAGTGGGATTTGTCCATCCATATGACGGATAGATATACTCTAGGCCCTCTCGGTGGAATGTCATCCAATTGGCTTGAAAGCATGTGACTGGCTCACAAGGGATCACATATCACGGGAATGAGAAAAGAGTACTTATCGGTAACGAGGTTGAACTAGGTATGCAGAGATACCGACGATCAAAACCTCGGATAAGTAAACTATCGCGAGACAAAGGGAAATTGGTATCGTATGTCAGTGGTTCATTCGATCGCAAAGTAATCGTAGAAATATGTGGGAGCCATATGAATTTACAGATTCCTCTATTGGTTATTGATCGGAGAAGTGTCTCGATCATGTCCGCATAATTCACGAACCGTAGGGAGACACACTTAAGGATTCGATGTTGTTGAGTAGTTATGGAATGATGAGAAAGAAACCGAATGTTGTTAGGGGTCTCGGATGGGATCCGGGATATCACGAGGATATCCGGAATGGTCCATAGAATAAGATTCATATAAGGAAAGTCCTGTTTCAGAGTTGGGGAATGATTCCGGTGTTTTCATCGGGAATGTTCTAGAAGGGTCCGAAAGGTCCGGCACTCCGGAGGGGAAGGGTACATGAATGTGTCATAACAATATGGAATGGTTTCATCATGTACTAGGTCACTTGGCTGGGCAAAATATAGGGAGAAATCAAATCCTAGTTTGAAAGTCAAACGCCAATTTGAAAAAATCAAACGGCAAGTTTGCTTGGTGGAGGGAGAGTAGGAAACCTACTTGGGGAGGAGTTCCTCTCCCTCCACCCGCCGGCCAAGGAGGCCGACTTGGGGGAGGACTCCCTCCTCCCAAGCCGTGCCCTCCACCTATATAAGGAGGGGCAGGGCTGCCCCTCTTCCCTACACCCAACACACCCAAAACCCTAGCCCTAGCCGCCGGCCTCCTCCAAGTCGCCGCCGCCACCTAGGGTTACTCCAACCCGCCGAGTTGGGGCTTCCCCAAGCCCTAGCCGCCGGCCAAGCTCCCCCCTTGGTGCCTCTAAACCCTAGATCACCATGGCCTCTCTCATAGTCCACCATACTCGCTCCGGCTTAAGGCGAAGCCCTGCGAGATCTCCCCTCTACTTCCAGTACCACGTCGCCGTGCTGCCGGAATCGCGAGGAGAGTGCTACAACCTCCGCTGCCTGCTGGAAAAAGGGAGAGGAAGGTCTTCATCGAGTACCGAACGTGTGACCGACTGCGGAAGCGCTGCCGGAACGCAGCGCCGGAAGGATCGTCTACGCGATCTTGAGATCGGCAAGAGTACGACTACATCACCCACGAGAATCTGCTCTCGTTAACCGCTTTGGAATCTTCGAGGGTGAGTTCCTCTATTGACTCGTTGCTACAATCTATTAGATAGATCTTGGCTTGTTTGTTTGCATGCGTTAGAATTTTTTTCTTTTCCATGCTACGAACCCCTACAGTGGTATCAGAGCCATGTCTATATGTAGATCTGTTGCACGAGTAGAACACAATGGTCATTGTGGGCGGTGGTGCTTTTATTATCAATTGATTTTTGTGTACTTTGCATCTTGCGGTAGGATGGGATTAAGCGGCCCGGGCTAACCTTACATGACATCGTTCATGAGACTTGCTCCACGCTTAACATGCAACTTGTATTGCATAAGTGGCTTTGTGGGTGCCTGTATCTCCCATCATAGTATAGATCCAATTTACAATGGGCATTTGATAGTTCAAGCATCAACGTTGTGGTTCTTGTTCGTAAGTTAGAGCAACACTTATTGAAAGCCCCAAACCACGTAAAATATGCAAAGAAATTAGAGGCGTCTAACTTTGTTTTGCAGGGGTGTGCTGTGATGTGATATGGCCATGATTGTGATTATATTTGATGTATGCAATGTTCCTTATTGTAAATTGGCAACCGGCAGGAGCCATATGGTTGTCCTTAAATTCTGTTAAGACCCGCGTGTCTATTCAAAGTAGTTGTAATAGTTGAAGTTGGTGGACGACAACCATGAAACGGTGCCATTGACCTTGACGCTATGCCGGTGATGATGGAGATCATGTTCGTGCTTGAAGATGGAGATCAGAAGCACAAGAAGAAAGGCCATATCATATCACATATTATGAATTGCATGTGAACTTAATCCTTTATGCATCTTGTATTGCTTAGTTAACGACGGTAGCATTATAAGATGATCCCTCAGGCACATAAATTTCAAGTTTTAAAGTGTTCATCCTTAGTAAGCACCGTTGCTAAAGCTCGTTGTTTCGAAGCACCGCGTGATGATCGGGTTTGTTAGATTCTGCGAGTGTATACAACGTGAGCAAGCCATATTTGCTCATGCGGAAGCTAAGGTTTGATCTTGACGAGCCTAGCATGTACATACATGGTCTCGGAACACGGACCACCGAAAGGTAAAGCATGAGTCATATAGTAGATATGATGAACTTGTTGATTGTTCGCCATTGAAGCTACATCAACTCTCGTGATGATCGGTTTTGATGTGGTGGATTTGGTTTGTGTGATCACTAAAACAATGTGAGGGATATTGTTTTGAGTGGGAGTTCACCTAGATTAATTTAACTATTAATTAGAACTCAATTTGTCATAAACTTAGTCTAAACTATTGCAAATATGTTGTAGATCAATGGCGGCCCCTACCATCAATTTTAATGCGTTCCTAGAGAAAGAAAAGTTGAAAAACAATGGAAGCAACTTCACGGATTGGTTCCGCAATTTGAGGATTGTCCTCAGTGCTGGTAATTTGACCTATGTGCTGGATGCACCGCTGGGTGACTTGCCTGCAGCTGATGCTACCGATGAAGTAAAGAATGTTTACCTCACTCGGAAGAATCAGTACTCCACAGTTCAGTGTGCTATCTTGTATGGTTTGGAATCGGAGATTCAAAAAAGGTTTGAGAACCATGACCCACATGATATTGTCCGTGAACTCAAAATGATATTTGAGGCTCACACGACAGTTGAGAGTTATGAGGCTTCTGAAAAGTTCTTTAACTGCAAGATGGAAGAGGGAAGCTCCGTCATTGAGCACGTGCTTAAGATTTCTGGGCACGCAAACAAACTCCAAAGCTTGGGTATAGTGATTTCTAATGCTTTGGGGATTTACCGTGTCCTCCAATCACTGCCACCAAGTTACAAGAACTTTGTGATGAACTACAATATGCAAAACATGAACAAGACGTTGCCAGAACTCTTCTCCATGTTGAAATCTGCAGAAGTGGAGATCAAGAAAGAGCATCAAGTGTTGTTGGTCAATAAGACCACCAAATTCAAGAAAGGCAAGTCTAAGCAAAAGGGAAACTTCAAGAAGGGCGGTAAGAAAGTTGCCGCACCGGCGAAGAAGACCAAGGCTGGACCTAAGCCTATTACTGAGTGCTTTTACTGCAAGGGAGAGGGTCACTAGAAGCGGAATTGCCTAAAGTACTTGGCGGATTTGAAGAACGGCAACATCAAGAAGAAAGGTATATTCGGTATACATGTTATTGATGTGTATCTCACTAGTACTCGTAGTAGTGCCTGGGTATTTGATACTGGTTCGGTTGCTCATATTTGTAACTCGAAACAGGTGTTGCAGAATAAACGGAAGCTACCGAAGAACGAGGTGACGATGCACGTTGGAAATGGATCAAAGGTTGATGTGATCGCGGTCGGCACGCTACCTCTTCATCTACCATCGGGATTAGTTTTATACTTAAATAATTGTTATTTGGTGCCTGCGTTGAGCATGAACATTATATCGGGATCATGTTTATTGCGAGACGGTTACTTGTTTAAGTCCGAGAATAATGGTTGTTAGATTTATATGAGTAATATATTTTATGCACATGCACCTTTGATAGATGGTCTATTCTTATTGAATCTCGATAGTGGAAATACACATATTAATAACATTGAAGCTAAACGTTTGAAATTGAACGATAACTCGACCTATATGTGGCACTGTCGTCTTGGTCACATTGGAGTGAAGCGTATGAAGAAACTCCATTCTGATGGACTTCTTGAATCACTTGATTTCGAATCACTTGAAAGATGCGAAGCATGTCTGATGGGTAAAATGACTAAGACTCCATTTTCTGGTATGATGGAGCGAGCTACGGACTTGTTGGAAATCATACATACCGATGTGTGTGGTCTAATGAGTGTAGCATCGCGCAGTGGTTATCGTTATGTTCTTACCTTCACGGATGACTTGAGTAGATATGGGTATATCTATTTCATGAAACATAAGTCCCAAACTTTCGAGAAGTTTAAGGAATTTCAAAGTGAGGTAGAGAATCAACGTAACAAGAAGATTAAATTTCTACGATCTGATCGTGGAGGTGAATATCTAAGTTACGAGTTTTGCGAGCATTTGAAGAAATGCGGAATACTTTCACAATTGACACCGTCAGGAACACCACAGCGTAATGGTGTGTCTGAACGTCGCAATCGAACTCTCTTAGATATGGTTCGTTCTATGATGTCACTTACAGATTTACCGCTATTGTTTTGGGGTTATGCATTAGAAACAGCCGCATTCACTTTAAATAGGGCACCATCTAAATCCGTTGAAACGACACCGTATGAATTATGGTTTGGGAAGAAACCTAAATTGTCGTTCCTTAAAGTTTGGGGTTGCGAAGCCTATGTAAAGAAGTTACATCCGGACAAGCTTGAACCCAAAGCGGAAAAATGCGTCTTCATAGGATGCCCGAAGGAAACTATTGGGTATACCTTCTATCATAGATCCGAGGGCAAAATCTCCGTTGCTAAGAATGGATCCTTTCTAGAGAAAGAATTTCTCTCGAAAGAAGTGACTGGAAGGAAAGTAGAACTCGACGAGGTTGTTGAACCTTCTCTCGAACTTGCGAGTAGCGCAGCACCGGAAGTATTTCCTGTGGCGCCTACACCAATAAGAGAGGAAGCTAATGATGATGATCATGAAACTTTGGTTGAAGTTGCTATAGAACCTCGCAGGTCAACGAGAACTCGTACCACTCCTGATTGGTATGATCCCGTTATGAGTGTCATGTTGGTGGACAACACCGATGACCCTGCGACATATGAGGAAGCAATGATGAGCCCAGATTCCAATAAATGGCAAGTAGCCATGAAATCCGAGATTGGATCCATGTACGAAAACCAAGTATGGACTTTGGTGGACTTACCGGATGGCCGGAAGGCTGTCGAGAACAAATGGATTTTAAAGAAGAAAACATATGCTGATGGTAATGTTACTGTCTATAAAGCTCGTCTAGTCGCAAAAGGGTTTCGACAAATTCAAGGAGTTGACTACGATGAGACTTTCTCACCAGTAGCAAAGCTAAAGTCTGTGAGGATTATGTTAGCAATCGCTGCATATTATGATTATGAGATATGGCAGATGGATGTCAAAACAGCGTTCCGCAATGGAGACATTGATGAAGAGTTGTATATGATGCAACCCAAAGGTTTTGTCGATCCTAAAGATGCTAACAAGGTATGCAAACTTCAACGGTCCATATATGGATTGAAGCAAGCATCCCGAAGTTGGAATCAACGTTTTGATAAGGTAATCAAAAGCTTTGGTTTTATACAAACTTATGGAGAAGCTTGTATTTACAAGAAAGTGAGTGGGAGCTCTGTAGCATTCTTAATACTATATGTAGATGACATATTGTTGATTGGGAATGATGTAGACCTTCTTAATAGTGTTAAAGAATATTTGAATAATAGTTTTTCAATGAAATATCTTGGCGAAGCAGCTTACATATTAGGCATAAAGATTTATAGAGATAGATCGAGACGCCTAATATCATTGTCACAAAGTACATATTTGGACAAAGTTCTAAAGAAGTTTGGAATGGAAGATAGCAAGAAAGGGTTCTTGCCCATGTTGCCCAATACGACCTTGAGTAAAACTCAAAGTCCAGCAACGGCAGAAGATAGAGAAAGGATGAGTAAAACTCCCTATGCCTCAGCCATAGGATCTCTAATGTATGCCATGCTATGTACTAGACCTGACATTGCATATGCTGTTAGTTTGACTAGCAGATATCAAAGTGATCCAGGAGTGGATCATTGGACAGCGGTCAAAAACATCCTTAAGTACTTGAGAAGAACTAAGGATATGGTTCTTTCTTATGGAGGTGATGAGCAGCTCGTTGTTAATGGTTACACCGATGCTAGTTGGAACACCGATCCGGATGATTCTAACTCTCAATCTGGATACGTATTTACTTTGAATGGTGCAGCAGTTAGCTAGAGGAGTACAAAGCAAAGCGTTGTGGCGAGATCTTCAACTGAATCGGAATACATAGCTGCTTCGGAGGCTTCACAAGAAGCGATATGGATGAAGGAGTTCATTACAGAGCTCGGTGTGGTTCCAAGTGCGCTGGACCGAATGTCTATCTACTGTGATAACATGGGCGCCATAGCCAATGTGCAAGAACCAAGGTCACACAAGAAGCTGAAGCACATCAAGCTACGTTTTCACGCTATTCGAGAACATGTCCAAGATGGTGACATAAAGATTTGCAAAGTACACACAGATCTGAATGTGGCGGATCCGTTTACTAAACCTCTCCCGAGGGCAAAACATGACCAACACCAAACTGCCATGGGTGTTCGGTATATTACCATGCAATCTAGATTAGTTAACTCTAGTGCAAGTGGGAGACTGTTGGAGATATTCCCTAGAGGCAATAATAAATGTAGTTATTATTATATCTTTGTGTTTATGATAAATGTTTGCATTCATGCTATAACAGTATTAACCAGAAACTTTAATACTTGTGAGATATGTAAACTAAATTAGAGTCCCTAGTAAAGCCTCTTTATAATACTAGCTTGTTGATTAATAGATGATCATGGTTTCTTGATCATGAACATTTGAGATGTTGTTAATAACAAGGTCATATCATTAGGAGAATGATATGATGGACATACTCCTATAGATAAGCATAGCATAAAGAGCAAGTCATTTTAATAGTTCAATTGCTATAAGCTTTCTGATACATAGTAACCTAATTCCTTCGACCATGAGATCATGCTTATCACCATCACCGGAAGGATGCTTTGATGACATCAAACACCACACCGTAACTGGGTGGCTATAAAGATGGCATTGAGTGTTCGGACAGTATGGGTTGAGACACATGGATCAAGAGTTGGATTTGTCCATCCATATGACGGATAGATAAATTCTGGGCCCTCTCGCTGGAATGTCATCCAATTGGCTTGCAAGCATGTGACTGGCTCACAAGGGATCACATATCACGGGAACGAGAAAAGAGTACTTATCGGTAACGAGGTTGAACTAGGTATGCAGAGATACCGACGATCAAAACCTCGGATAAGTAAACTATCATGAGACAAAGGGAAATTGGTATCGTATGTAAGTGGTTCATTCGATCGCAAAGTAATCGTAGAAATATGTGGGAGTCATATGAATTTCCAGATTCCTCTATTGGTTATTGATCGGAGAAGTGTCTCGATCATGTCCGCATAATTCATGAAACGTAGGGAGACACACTTAAGGATTCGATGTTGTTGAGTAGTTATGGAATGATGAGAAAGAGAACGAATGTTGTTCGGAGTCTCAGATGGGATCCGGGATATCACGAGGAGATCCGGAATGGTCCGGAGAATAAGATTCATATAAGAAAAGTCCTGTTTCGGAGTTGGGGAATGATTCTGGTGTTTTCATCGGGAATGTTCTAGAAGGGTCCGGAAGGTCCAGCACTCCGGAGGGGAAGGGTGCATGAATGTGTCATAACAATATGGAATGGTTGCATCATGTACTAGGTCACTTGGCTGGGCAAAATATAGGGATAAATCAAATCCTAGTTTGAAAGTCAAACGCCAATTTGAAAAAGTCAAACGACAAGTTTGCTTGGTGGAGGGAGAGTAGGAAACCTACTTGGGGAGGAGTTCCTCTCCCTCCACCCGCCGGCCAAGGATGCCGACTTGGGGGAGGACTCCCTCCTCCCAATCCGTGCCCTCGCACCTATATAAGGAGGGGCAGGGCTGCCCCTCTTCCCTACACCCAACACACCCAAAACCCTAGCCCTAGCCGCCGGCCTCCTCCAAGTCACCGCCGCCACCTAGGGTTCCTCCAACCCGCCAAGTTGGGGCTTCCCCAAGACCTAGCCGCCGGCCAAGGTCCCCCCTTGGTGCCTCTAAACCCTAGATCACCAAGGACTCTCTCATAGTCCACCATACTTGCTCCGGCTTAAGGCGAAGCCCTGCGAGATCTCCCCTCTACTTCCGGTACCATGCCGTCGTGCTGCCGGAATCGCGAGGAGAGTGCTACAACCTCCGCTGCCTGCTGGAACAAGGGAGAGGAAGGTCTTCATCGAGTACCGAACGTGTGACCGACCGCGGAAGCGCTGCCGGAACGCAGCGCCAGAAGGATCGTCTACGCGATCTTGAGATCGGCAAGAGTACGACTACATCACCCACGAGAATCTGCTCTCGTTAACCGCTTTGGAATCTTTGAGGATGAGTTCCTTTATCGACTCGTTGCTACAATATAGTAGATATATCTTGGCTTGTTTGTTTGCATGCGGTAGAATTGTTTTGTTTTCCATGCTACGAACCCCTACAAATCCTTGGATAACCTGCCCCGAGATATACCCGCAACCTGGATAGTCTTGCACCGTAGTGACCAACGGCATCGTAAGTATTGGATCCAGATTCCCATAACATGGCTAGCTCCTCTTTCAACAGCCCGAGATACAGATTGATGTCGGTACCAGGTTGTTTCGGCCCTTGAATTAGCATAATCATTTGTATGTACTTCTTCTTCATGCACAACCATGGAGGGAGGTTGTACATCCATACAAACACGGGCCAAGTGCTGTGCGTGCTGCTCTGGCTACCGAATGGATTAAGTCCATCGGTGCTCGCACCAAGACCGATGTTCCTCGAATCTCCACCGAATTCTGGGAATTCGAGGTCCAATGCTTTCCACTGGCTAGCATCTGAAGGGTGCGTCAGCAGCTCATCCTTTTCGGGGTCATCATCGTCATCTCCTGGCTTCGTCATCATCGCCATCGCATGAGCTTCGCTTCCTTAGGGTCCGCGAAATAGCGCTGCAGACGAGGAGTGATAGGAAAGTACCATACCACTTTTCGAGGTTCTTTCTTCCCTTTCTTGTATCGACTCACGCCGCACACCGAACATGTGGTTTTCTCCGCGTCCTTGCCCCGATAAATGATGCAATCGTTGATGCATACGTGATATCTAACGTGCGGTAGATCAAGAGGACAGACGATTTTCTTGGCGTCCTCGATACTAGTTGGACATGTGTTCCCCTCCGGGAGATGATCGTGCCAGAATGCCATCATATCGTCGAAGCTTGCGTCGCTCAATTTGTGTTTTGCCTTCATCTCCATAGCCTTGAGCGTTACATTCAACCGGGTATCATCGGGCCTGCATCCTTCATACAATGGAGTAACCGCGTCTTTCTCAAGTTGCGCAAGCTTGGCTTTCTCTCTAGCGGCAGCCCTGGCGTTACTCGTCTTCTTGAGAAGCAGCTCTTGCACATAAGGTTCCCGCACCCAGCCTAACGTTGTTCCATCATCGTCTGCTCCTCCGGCATCTAGATCATCATCATCCCGGTCTGCTTCCGCACCTTCACCATCTCCAGGAGACTCTTCATCATCTCGCCCGTTCTCGCCATGATGATGATCATCGTCATGTTTCCCACCTTCACCGTCTCCATCATCTTCGTCATCGCTTATCCAACGAGTGTATCCATCCATGAAACCATGGCGGAGCAGGTGCGCCTGCAGATTCCCGGAATCTGTGTCGATCACCCAGTTGAGTTTGCATCTTCTGCACGGACATCTTATATCCATCTTGTTATTTCGTATCATGTCGGCCGTCGCACATTTCAAAAATCTAGACACAATGTCTTCGCTCATTATGCGGACCATTTTTGCCTGCACGGTGTACACAGTACAATTAGAAGTCTATTAGAACCACATAATGAATGCATGCATGCAATGGTCGATAGAAAATTTTGGCATGACCTATCCTAAAATTAGGACCTTTGCGAAATTCCAAAGTCTTGCCAAAATGGAAATGAATCAACATTTTGGCAAAACAAATGGCAACTTGTTCACACACAAACACAAGAGAGAGACCGATCCATACACACATGAACATATCATTATCCTATCCATACACACATGCATGAGCATCATCGATACTCTCCATATATACACACACACATGACCATCGAGATCCTCTCCATACACACATCATGAGCATCAATCATCTACATACGTATGAGCATATCATCCATATACACATGAACACATCCTTACATGGACAACTTACCGAGATGAGAGACCGATCGCGACAAGATGGAAAGGAGAGGTGCGCGCGAGACCAGAGAAGGAGAGATGAGAGACCGGAGGTCTTCCTCTATTATGTATGTAACATCTAAGGCAAGTTCTACATGCTAAAAATGGTGAATGAGTAGAGAAATTGAGGTGGGAAGGAGAAGGATCCCGACTAGATCTAAGGAGGAAGAAGAAGGGGAAAGTGAAGTGTGGGGTGGTGGATTATCACACATGTGCGCAAAGTGGAGCTGCCAAAAAAAAGGGTCGCCACATCCGTGGCGCACGTGGCTCCAGTGCGCCACAGGGAATAATAACATCCGTGGCGCACATGCCATAGTGCGCCACGGATGTGTCTGTCTGTTTTACAGAGCAGAGGGGCATGCGCTTAGGCGTAGCGCACCCCCTCCATGTGCGCCACGGTTGACACTAACAACCATAGCGCACTTACCCTATGTGCGCTACGGGTATCTGGCCTGCGGCCAGCAGGGCCCTGGCCCACACATATATGTGGCGCACTATGACCATGTGCGCCACGGTTGTTCTAGTTACTAGTAGGGCACTGCCCATAGGTGAGCCACGCCTGTTTTAGCCGTGGGGCACTTCGACAATGTGAGCCACGGATGTGCTGATTACCTATAGCCATTTTCCTAGTAGTGCATGGCGTGCACGCTGTCACTTTCACACACATGGGGAGAGTAGAGATCTATTGAAGCACTTGAGTAGCAAGGTAGATCTACTTGATTACAAAGCTCATGACCACAACAAGATCATGCATAGAGAGAGAGAGGTGAACACATAGCTATCGGTAGAGCCCTTAGCCTCGAGGAAGAACTAGTCCCTCCTCATCATGGGAATCAGCAACGGCGATGAAGATGGTGGTGGAGATCGATGGAGATGTCTCTGAAGCACTTCCCTGTCCCGGCAGGGTGCCGGAACAAAGACTTTCTGTCCCCCGAATCTCCCCTTCGGTGGTGGCGGCGCTGCGGAACTTTTCATGGTTTTTTGGTCGATGATTTAGGGTTTCTGAGTCGGGGGCTTCTTATAGGCGAAGGAGGCAAAGGTCGGTGGAGGGCTAGGGGGCCCACACCCCTTGTGCCCACCTAGGATGTGGCCACCCTGGTGTCCTCCTCTGTCTCATCTTTGATTTTCCGTATCATTCAGGCAAAAATATGAACTTTGGCTTTTGTCCCGTCCAATTCCGAGAATATTCATTTTTTAGCTTTCTGAAACCAAAAACAGCAGAAAACAGGCTACTGACACTGTGGCATCTTGGCAATAGGTGAGTTCCAGAAAGTGTATAAAAATACCTCAAAGTGTAGAAAAAGCAAAGAAAAGTAGATACTAAACAAGCATGGAACATAAAAAATTATAGATATGTTTCCGACATATCAAGCATCCCCAAGCTTAACTCCTGCTCGTCCTCGAGTAGGTAAGTGATAAAAAGAATAATTTTGATGTGACATGCACCATCAAAATCAAGACCAAACCATTTGAAAAGCATTGAAAGCTGGGATCAAAGAACTCTAAACATGAGCAAGAAAGATGGAGTTCTAACAGTAAGACAAAGTAATTATGCATGCAACATGAAAGGTTACAAATAAAGATCATGAATAACATGCATTGAAAAACGTTTGTTTGTTTCACATACAGAAAACATGGCATAGTGGCATTTAGCTTTTCCCTCATGGAGTAGCAAATAGATGCATAGGACACCTTCAAAGTTCATAAGAGTGACTAGATACAAATAGCACAAGAACAAGAAATATCAACAATATTCATCAATCAATAAGTTTTGGGACAATGCACATAGAACTAAGAATGGCAACTATGTTCTCTTAACTGGTGCCTAAAGGTAGAAGGTGGAGACTCAATATAATGGTGGAAGAAAGGCCCTTCATAAAGGGAAGCAGGGATTTCAAGTCTCAAAAAGAGCTTCTAAAAATTATGGTACTTGTTAGCTTTCAGCCCTCATTGCCCCTATCATAAGCATCTTGAAGTTATTAAGGTTAAAGTGAACAAAGTATGGAGTATATGCTTGACAAAGTATAAGTTGGCAATCTCATGTCCCTTGAATATGAGGTCCACTCCTCATGCTACTCAAGTTTAGTTACTTGTAAGTTCTTGTCATAGTAAGTAGATGTGTATCATAGAGAACCGCCAACGGGGTACCCCTTGCACATGGTACATGAGCTATCCCATAACCAAAATGACAAGGCAAGCAGACAATGAGAATCTCAGCAGTATTCTTATTTACCATGGGAATATGGTGCTTTTTTCTCTCTTTCCTCTTTTCAATATGTCTCTTTTTATATAAGAAGAAAGCTTCATAGATGTCATTATGGTGATGCTACAAGTTTCCACCATGATTAGGCATGGCTTAGGCTAGCAGCCCAGGCGTTTCTCTAACACACATACATAACTCCATGGACTTACAAGCTCCCCTTTTATTTCACACCGACGACATCCATAGACAGAAGAGCATGATATCAACTGTGTACAATGTACAAGTGCAATGTTGAAAGTTTTCCCCGTGACAGCACGGTTCTGCTAATTCCCAACGTATAAGTGCAAGCATATACAACATAGATGACACAATGGTTCAAGTTTATTAGGGGCAAGAAAAATAAAGTGTGCCATCAAGTTTGTGACTTTAATCACTAAGTTTTCACATAACAAAATACTTTTTAATTGGAAGATAGATGAAAACAAGAATATACTTGGAATGGTGTAACACACCATGCATAGGTATTTATAGTGGACACTTTGGAATAACTTGGTTTCTTGGGAGTTGGATGCATGAGTAGAGCTTACTCAAACAAGTGGAGGCTAGCAAAATACTGGGAGCACCAACTAAGAGAGCAATATTGGCCATAATCATGCAGAGAGACAAAACATTACTAATCAAAGCATAAAGTGGTACTACAAGTCAAGGAATAAATGATCAAATAGGCTATGGTGACTTGTTCATAGTCATAACATGGTGTGAGCATGTGCCAAGTCAACCCAAACAAATCATCAAAGGAGAATACCACAATACTATGCTTTTGTATGCTAAAACAACGCATGATTCTTTCAAGGCACATCAAGCAATCATAATTGTTTGGAACAAGTCATGCTACAACAATAATCACTAAGCATAAGGTCAAAACAACATCTAGCATTGCATGATAAAGTCTAAGTCACAGTCAAAACAAGCTCCCTTTTTGTACCATTATAAGCAAGACCTTTCTACTCCTTTCCAACGCCAATCAACTTATTTGAAACAACTCACAAAGATAATAATCAACAAAGATCAGTGAGCTTGTCTCACAAATCTACAAAGAATAACTAACAAGTTCTAAGATGAAAGCACAACAAAACTAAGGCTAAACACAGTGCTAGCAAAAGAGAACACTCACAAGACAGTAAGAATGAAAACTAGAGTGTTTTAGGTAATGAAAATAGAGTGTGTATCTCTCCAAAAGAAGTGTTCTATGATCAACCAAATTTATCAAGCAAACTAAAAATAAAACCAAAAATGAAAACTAAGACTCTCCAAGAACAACACAAAAGTGCATGAAACAATAAAAACGAAGTGTCTAGAAAGACTTGAGATTTTTATTGATGAAGAAGGGGATGCCTTCGGCATCCCCAAGCTTTGACGCTTATACCTCTTGAATATTTCTTGGGGTGACACCGGGGTGGCATCCCCAAGCTTGAGCTTTTGTCCATTCTTCATCTCATTACATCATTCTCTCTCTACACCTGAAAATTTTCCTTCATACAAAACTTCACACAATCTTCATTAGCAACATTAGTATATTCAAAAGATAATAGACCTTTGGGTTTAGCTTTAGAACATTAAAACTTTCACTAAAAACACAAGCTATTGTAGCAATTCCACCAAAAAGCTCAATTTCCAAAAAGAACCCAAAAAGAAATCAATAAGAAGCAAATGCAAATAATGGCAGAAATTTGTCAAAATAGACCAGCAGGAAGAAACCGATTTTTTCAAAGACCTTCTGTTACTCAAATTAAAAAGTGTTAAACTAACTAAAGTTAGCTAACATACTGATTTATTCATAAATTTTCAACACAATCCGACTTACAAAGAGTCCTCACAAATTTTTATGGTGGAGCACAAAAATCTGTTTCGAGACAGCAACTCCCCAAATCTTACTTCCCTCTCATTAGAGGTCATTCTTGGCACAAAACGCAAATAAAAAGGATAAGGAGAGGTCATTACTGAAGTAATAACTTCCAAGACTCAAGAAAACTCATGGATTATCTCCCAACAAATACTTTTCTTTAACGCCTTTAAGTTCGGCACAATAGTTTGAGAACATGCTCACATAAGAAATATCAATTGAAGTAAAAGAGAGCATCAAGAAGCAAATTCAAAACACATTTAAGTCTAACCCACTTCCTATGCATAGGAATCTTGTAAAGAAACAAGTCATGAAATCACAAAGCAACAAGCATAGAAAAGCAAAACACGTGCAACTTCAAAACTTTCAACATAAAGAGGAGAAACTTAATATTGTTGAGATACATAATACCATGTTTCCCTCTCTCATAATAACTTTAAGTAGCATCATGAATAAAATTAACAATATAACTATCACATAAAACATTCTTATTATGAGCCACATGCATAAAATGATTATTACTCTCCACATAAGCATAGTCATTCTTATTAATTGTAGTGGGAACAAATTCAACAAACTAGCTATCATTATTATTCTCATCACCATAATCATCAAATATAGGAGGCATATTGTAATCACAATAAATTTTCTCCTCAATAGTAGGCGGACTGAAAATATCATACTCATCATATATTGGAGGTAAAGTATCATCATAAGCAATAGAATAGCTATCTTCCAAAGCTGGGGGACTAAAAAGATCATTTTCATAAAACCTAGCTTCCCCAATCTTAGACGTTTCCATACCATTAGCAATAATGGTGTTTAAAGAATTCATACTAATAATATTGCTATTAGCATGCAAATAAAGTTCCATCGGTTTTTTAATTTTCTCTTCAAACACTTCATGTCCTAACTCAAGATAAATACTATAAAGCTCTCTAATTTATTTGTTGTTTTCTATTAAGCCTAACTAGTGAAAACAAGAAACAAAATGACAAAATTGCAGAATCTAAAGGAAATAACTTTGAGCACTCACACACCAAGAGGATGTGAGTACCTTTTACCTTATCTCCCCGGCAACGGCGCCAGAAAATAGCTTTCTGGCTTGCTGTTGATGTGGGGTAACGTGTGTGAGTGCCTTTTACCTTTCCTCCTCGGCAACGGCGCCAGAAATAGCTTGATGTATACGCACTTCTATTCTTATAGACAGTTGTTGGGCCTCCAAGTGTAGAGGTTTGTAGAACAGCAGCAAGTTTCCCTTAAGTGGATTACCCAAGGTTTATCGAACTCAAGGAGGAAGTGGTCAAAGGTATCCCTCTCAAGCAACCCTGCAATCAAGATACAAGAAGTCTCTTGTGTTCCCAATACACCCAATACACTTGTCAGGTGTATAGGCGCACTAGTTTGGCGAAGAGATAGTGAAATACAAGTGATATGGATGATTATAAGACAATGGTACCAGAAAAGAGCTTGACGGTGTGGAAGATACTGGAAGAAAGCAAACATGTAACAGATCTAGATGCAAACGGTGTTTCAATGTTTAGAAACAAGGCCTAAGGATCATACTTTCACTACTGAACACTCTCAATAAATATATTCTCTTCATGATACCACCCTGAACTACTCTCCGGTTGGACACTCTAATCCATGGTAGGGCTACAAAAGCACTCCTCAAAGTCTGCCTTTCCCATCTAGATAACCCCACACTGTCACCTTGAGCGCTAGATGGTTTCAACAAACACCACAATTTCATAAAGACATCCAACTCCAAATATAACTCATGAATATATATGTAATCTAGCTTAAGTGGCACACACGGCATGCACGCTGTCACTTTCACACATGTGGAGAAAACATAGATCTATTAAAGCACGATGAGTATTTATATAGACTTTAGCCTAAGTGCTACCATGGCATGCACGCTGTCACTTTCACACACATGGGGAGAGCAGAGATCTATTGAAACACTTGAGTAGCAAGGTAGATCTACTTGATTACAAAGCTCATGACCACAACAAGATCATGCATAGAGAGAGAGGTGAACACATAGCTACCGGTAGAGCCGTTAGCCTCGAGGAAGAACTAATCCCTTCTCATCATGGGAATCAGCAACGGTGATGAAGATGGTGGTGGAGATCGATGGAGATGGCTCCGGGGAAATTCCTCGTCACGGCAGGGTGCCGGAACAGAGACTTTCTGTTCCCCGAATCTCCCCTTCGGTGGTGGCGGCAATTCGGAGCTTTTCGTGGCTTTCTGGTCGATGATTTAGGGTTTCTGAGTCGGGGGTTTCTTATAGGCGAAGGAGGCAAGGTCGGTGGAGGTCCAGGGGGCCCACACCTCCTGTGGGCACGGCCAGGGTGGGCCCCACGCCCACCTAGGGTGTGGCCACGCTGGTGTCCTCCGTCTCGTCTTTGATTTTCCGTATCGTTCAGGGAAAATATGAACTTTGGATTTTGACCCATCCAATTCCGAGAATATTTATTAGCTTTCTGAAACCAAAAACAGTAGAAAACAGGCAACTCGCACTGTGGAATCTTGTCAATAGGTTAGTTACAGAAAGTGTATAAAAATACCTCAAAGTAGACAAAGCAAAGCAAAGTAGATACTAAACAAGCATGGAACATCAAAAACTATAGATATGTTTCCAACGTATCAGGGATGTAAACATTTATCATAAACATGAATATATGATAATAACCATTTTATTATTGCCTCTAGTAGTGGTGAGGGAGGTAATTACTCCCGTAGCTCTCTAATTAGAGTCGTAGGCCTCCTCTCCTAATGGTGGATCGTACAGATGGGACTTGCAACTATTGTTGCTATCTATGTCGTAGGTCGGCACAGGATCATTGAGCTCGCTCGGCGTGCCGATTGGTGGAGGGATCCATGAAGCAGAAGTGATTTCCGGTGACATCACCCGCTCGGGGAGATGAAGTGTGCCGATCTTGCCAACTTGGAAGCATTGGCTCCCGATCATCATGTCGACTTTGTCTCCTATGGAATCGAATGCCAGGCATGTTGTCGTCGATTGGATGGTGTAGTCAATGGCGTCGAAAGGAGATGGTTCTCTAAAGCACACGAGTCGAAGATCGTAGGTGTTGGGGCGTCGAGATCGCAACATCAGCGCCCCCAGATCCCACAGACCACGCCAAATTGACGTGGGGTGATCACGTCAATGCCCATACTTGATGGACTTGGGTTTAATGAAGATGAGTGCACTAAAGATCTCCTACGGCTAATAGACAAGCAACACAGGATACAAAGTTTACCTAGGTTCAGGCCCTTGGAGGAAAAACCCTACTCCTGCTTATCTGCTCTTGATTATCGAAGGAACCAAAAATTACAAGGGTGCGTAGATGAGATCTGACGAGTGTGTATGCTAGGGTTTCATAGTCCTCGTCGTTCCCTCCTGGCCTTTATATGGGGAGACCAGATCTCGGGATAAGGCTAAGTCGGTTACAGGATAGGTTTGCATTTAAACTTTCTATCTAAAGCTAACTGTATCCTCCAAGGAATCGCATCCTTTATAGTCCTGGGCCACCCGAATTTTTTCTAGGCTTCATCATCAGGTGCGGATCATCACATGGGCTCCCGCTAGGCCAAATCGGACATACCAATCTTAGGTACCCATAGGGCATACCCATGTCACCGGCTATATCTAGCGGTGTCTCGTGAAGGCCATGTGTATCACATGCTACCGTAGATATACCCGGTCTCATCTGGATGATTTGTATTCGATGAATAGAAAGAACACCTTGAAAACAATGGGGTGAGGGGGGGTTGGGATGGGGGGTGTTAGTATGGACATGGTGAGTGGGGTGGGGAAGTGAAACATATCTGTGACAGACACTCCGAACAATTTGCTCTCTTTTAATCCACTACATGTTGGTGCAATTTTTTGGGATGTGCAATATGGTATAGAACTCCTTATATAGTGTCATGTGAGGATAGAGATGGCGGGAAAAAGAGAGGGCATAAAAGGAATGCAAAATATATGGCTAGAAATGGGAAATAAGAAAAAAAAAGAAATAACCATGTTTTCGAGTGTTTTGGCAACCAATGCACAGAAAAGTAAATTTTTCTCGGGGATAAGTGAAAAGAAAACGTAAAGATGTTTGATGAGTAAGGGAAACTCGGCAAGTATTGACGAGAAATAATGATGGCAAACTACAAATGTTTGCCAAGTACCATTTTAAAATATAAGATGTTTTTATGATTGTGAATGATAATATATCTAGACAACTTTTAATGTGTAGATTTAGAGTAAATCTCTCTGAACCTACAAACTAAATGACGTATAAAGACATTATTTTTATAAAGCTAAAACATTGAAACAGGGAAAGTATCTACTACCTCTGTTTCTTAGAATAAGGCATATAAATTTAATCAAAAGTCAAACAGTATAAAGTTTGACCAAGTTTATATAAAAAACTATCCGTAACTATGATCATAAATAGCTATAGTTTGAAAATACGTTTCATAATATATCTAATAAGATTAATTTGACCCTATAGAGGTTTATAGTTTTTCTAAAATATTAGTCAAATTTTACAATATTTGACTTTTGACTAAATTTATAGAAGTTATTTTAAGAAACGGAGGGAGTATTTACTGACACTCGGCAAGCATGGCTTGCCGTCCTAGAGCCGTTACGTGCGGCGAGGATGCACACATATCCTGCAGTTTGCCGAGTTTTTTATTGAACGTTGCTACATGATGGCCGCCTATAGAGCAAACGAAGTCAACGGGCGACAGCCCACAACCCATGTGCCCATTGTTTGCTTTCAAACTCTAATTCCTAAAAGACAAACGCTAATTATTAAAAGACAAAACGAACTTTGTATGGCGTGCCACCGATGTGTCGATGCATCGATGTATTCGTTTCCTAATTTTTAAGCATAAAAAGATAAATCAGCTGACGTCACTTTGAATTAAATGCAGAAACTTGAATATGTAAAAAGCTTTATAGCTGAAATGGTTTATCTGATTGAAAATTCGATTTTATCGTCGGAGTTTAAAATAGATCACATGATATGTTATGATATATTTTTTAAACCTAAAAATTATTCATCATGTAACACGAGAGTTATCTAGATCATAATATATAAGTTATCCACAGTATAAAACATGTTGTGTGGAGACTTTTTATATGAATCTAGGAAAAATACCGAGCGACCGTTCTGAGAATTACATAATTCGGCAGGCGTTTCGACAACGTGCATAAGTGTCTCATGTGCATGTTTTGGCTAAATAACATAACATGCCTCAAAAGATACCCACCAGTAATATTGGAGTTATTCAAATTTTAGCATGTAAGTTACACATCCTATAACTTATAAGTTATCTACCACCAATAAAATTTATTCATGGATAGAATATAAAATTTATATAGTGGAGAAACTTATATGTTACAGGGTGGATAACTTATATAGTATGACATGAATAACTCACATGTTAAGGATGAGTAATTTTAACTTTTTTACCCATCAGAGAGTTATGCAAGCTTAAGCATGTAAGTTACCCACCGCAACAACATATAAGCTATCCAACACTATAAAAATTTACATACAGATAGAATATAAAAGTTATTCTAGCGGATCGGTTTTGTTGCATGTCGTCGCTCTCGCCCCGTACATACGATTCAACCTCAAAAGGCTACCGCATCAAACATCAAACATAATTTTTTAAATGAATCAAATCTAAGTTTCGTTTTCATATTGTTAGATGTATATATTTGTATTGTAGTTTCCCCATATGTTAGGGGGCTTCTTGCATATTCACACATGTACCTGTATTATATATTGTGGCCTTTGGCCCCCAGAGGATTACAAGCTGCATATTCATGACATGGTATCAGAGCTAGGTTAGCCTCCTCCTACTTGCAACTTTGTCGCTGCAGCCACCACCGTCCCTTTCGCCGACGGCCTTGCCATCGTCGCCGCCGCCGGTCGCCGCTCGTTCTGTCTGCGTGCTCCGTCTGTCCCAATCCGATCCAGATCGGTCTTCAGATCCAGACCTTCCGCCCGTTTTGCTCCAGAACGGTCTGCGATCTCTCCAGATCGGTCTGCGTTCTGCGTCTGCGTTCTGCGTTCCGTCGACGGCCACCTCGTGGATCCCCAGATCCAGCTCACCTCGTCGCTGGGCCACCTCACGCGCGCACGCGGGATCACGCCGCCAACTTCCACGCGAGGCCACGCGAAGGCCGCGCGCGTCAGATCTCCTCTCCTCCACGCGCAACGCGCAAGGCCGCGCGCGTCAAATCCCCGCCTGCGCCAGCGGCTCGACGGGGCGCGGGCTCCACGCGCCGGCTCCACACGAGATCGACGCGTCTCCTCACTGCCGACGCCAGGCGCGCGGGCTCCACCTGCGGTCGACGCGTCTCCTCACTGCCGACGTCAGGCGCTAGGCTCCACCTCCACGCGCGTCTGCTCCTCGACTGCAGGACCTGCTGCTGCCACCCGACGACCGCTCCACCGCCGGGAATCGCTCCGCGGCGGCCCGAATTGGCCTCCCAGGTTCTTAGGCGCCGCCTCTCGCTCCGACTCGCCAAAATTTGACCGGCCTCTGTCTGCTGCTCGGATTGACCAGATCCAAAAAAAATGTCTTCTGCATCGAGCTATGTTGCGATTCCTCGCTGCCCGGTGATCTTCGATGGCACGAATTATCCTGATTTCGCTGTCTTTATGCGCGTTCACATGCGCGGTCTCCGTCTTTGGGGTGTGCTCTCCGGCGAGGTCTCCTGTCCGTCGTGACCCCCTGCTCCTGTGGCTCCTCTTCCGCCGACGCCGATTGTTCTCGGTGCTGATGCTTCTCAGGAGGCCAAGGATGCTGCTCAGAGTGCCGATGATAGTGCCGTTGCTGCTTATGACCTGAAGTTTAAACAGTACTCTGTTGATCTCGAGACCTATCGCCACGCTCTGACTGCCTATACTCAGTGGGTCGATGAGGATGCTCGTGCTGCTGCTGTTCTCACCTCTAGTGTTCTGCCCAAGTATGCTGCCGAGTTTATGAGTCTCCCATATGTTGCTGCTCAGTGGGCACATCTTCATCAGCGCTATCATCCGTCTGGGGATGCTCTTTACTTGTCTGTGGTTCGCCAGGAGCATGCTCTTCAGCAGGGTGATTCCACTATTGATGAGTTCTATACTCAGAGTCCTGCTATCTGGCGTCAGCTTGATTCTCTCCGTACTGCTGTTTGTGGCACATGCTCGTGCTGCCAGATTGTGCGCTCGGATTTGGAGTTTCACCGCATCTATGAGTGTCTGTCTCGGATCCGCCAGGAGTTTGAGCCCCGGCGTGCTCAGCTGAATGCTCGTGGTCGTGTTCCGCTCTCTGAGGTGTTGTCTAAGCTTCGGGCTGAGGAGACCCGACTCCGTGGTGCTGGTCTTCTTGCGGTTCCACCTGTTCTTGCTACTCGTGGTCCTTCTATGCCGTCTGCTCCCTCGACTCAGCCGCGGTCCTCTGTGCCGCCGCCGATACTAACCACTCCTCTAGGTCAGGGTCAGCTTCAGCACCAGCAGTCTCAGGGTCCGAGTCAGCACCAGCAGCCTCAGGGTCAGAGTCAGCACCAGCAGGCTCGTGTTCAGGGTCGTCGTGGTTCTCTTCGTCACTGCTCTTACTGCAACAGGGATGGCCACACTTGGGCCACCTGTTATACACGGGATCCCAGTTTACGTTAGCAGCACAAGGCTCGTGGGAAGTCGGCTCCTTCCGGGTCTTCAGCAGTTGCTCTCTCTGATTAGGACATTATCAGGAGTCTTTGCGGTATGCTTGCTGCTACAGGCTCTTCTTCGTCGGGCACTGCTGGTTCTGTGACTGATTCTTCTGGCACTGCGCGACCACCATCTTCTACACAGTCAGGTACGTCCCCGTGGTATCTGGATTATGGAGCTTCCTTTCATATGACCTCTGAGTCTTCTTTTCTGTCCGCTCTTCGTTCTCTCTCTTCTCCTGTCCGTGTTTTCACGGCTGATGGTACCTCTCTTCCTGTTTCTAGTCGGGGCACCCTTTCTACTTCTTACTTTTTTGTTCCTGATATTTCTCATGTCCCTCTTCTTAAGATGAATCTCTTCTCTACTAGCCAGCTTACTGACTCTGGTTGTCGCGTCATTCTTGATCCTGATTCTTGTGTTGTCCAGGACCGTCGCACACAGGCCCTGGTTGGAGCTGGCCCTCGCAGCCGTGACTCTTCAGGACTTTGGGAGTTAGACTGGCTTCGTGTTCCTTCCGCTGCCACTTCATTTGCTAGTTCTTCTCCGGTCGTCGCCTCTGCTACCAGCTCCTTTCAGCAGTGGCATCATCGTCTTGGTCACCTTTGTGACTCTCGCCTGTCGTCATTAGTTCATCGTGGTCTTCTGGGGTCTGTCTCAGGAGATGGGTCTTTACATTGTCAGGGCTGTAGGTTGGGTAAACAGATTCAGCTTCCCTATCCTACTAGCGCGTATGTATCTCAGCGACCTTTTGATTTAGTTCATTCTGATGTTTAGGTCCGTCTCCTTTCGCTTCGAAAGGGGGGCATCACTACTATATTTTATTCATCGATGATTTTTCTCGATACACTTGGTTGTATTTTATGCGCTCTCGTAGTGAAGTGCTCTCCATATATCAGCGTTTTGCGGCCATGGTCCGTACTCAATATTCTACCCCCATTCGTGTGTTTCGTGCTGATTCTGCTGGTGAGTATATCTCCCAGCTGCTGCGAGGTGTTCTTGCTGAGCAGGGCACCCTTGCTCAGTTCCCATGTCCTGGCGCACATGCCCAGAATGGCGTTGCTGAGCGTAAGCATCGCCATCTTCTTGAGACCACTCGTGCCATGATGATTGCTTCTTCTCTTCCGCCGCATTTCTGGGCTGAGGCTGTCGCTACGTTGGCTTACCTCATCAATATTCGGCCTTCTGCCGCTCTGCAGGGTGGCATCCCTCTTGAGCGCCTATCTGGATAGTCTCTAGATTACTCCATGCTTTGCTTGTTTGGTTGTGTTTGCTATGTTCTCCTTGCTCCTCGCGAACGCACCAAACTGACCGCTCAGTCTGTTGAGTGTGTCTTCCTTGGATACAGTGATGAGCATAAGTGCTATCGTTGTTGGGACCCCGTTGGTCGTCGGATGCGTATCTCTCGTGATATTACTTTTGATGAGACGCGTCCTTTCTATCCTCGTCCCACCGCCGGTACCTACCCGGTGGAAGATATCTTTTCTTCTATTTCCTGACACACCTCCTTCTACTCCTATTGTGTCTTCTTCAGGATCTCCTCCCCCTGATGTCTCTTCTTCTACACCGTCCTCCTCTGCTCCGTCTAGTTCTCCTAGTTCTCCTTGTTCTTCGGAGTCTTCCTCTGCTATTCCTTCTTCTTCATCGTCGTCTCCTGAGTCGTCTTCCTCTGACGACCTTCCCTCTACTCGTCCTGTTCGTCAGCGTCGTGCCCCCAACCGTTACCTCCTAGTCAGTATGGTATTTCTGTTGCCTCCGAGCCGACTTCTTATAGGGATGCTGAGCATCATCCTGAATGGCAGCTGGCCATGGCTGAGGAGATTGCTGCGCTTGAGCGCACTGGCACCTGGGATCTTGTTTCTCCCCCTCCCGGTGTTCGTCCTATCATGTGTAAGTGGGTCTATAAGATTAAGACCCGCTCTGATGGATCTCTTGAGCGCTATAAAGAGCGTCTTGTGGCTCGTGGTTTTCAGCAGGAGCATGGTCGTGACTATGATGAGACCTTTGCTCATGTGGCTCATATGACCACTGTGCGTACTCTTCTTGCTATTGCTTATGTTCGTCACTGGTCTGTGTCCCAGCTTGATGTTCAGAACGCCTTTCTCAATGGTGAGTTGAGTGAGGAGGTTTATATGCAGCCTCCTCCTGGGTATTATGTTCCCGAGGGGATGGTTTGTCGTCTTCGTCGTTCTCTTTATGGCCTCAAACAGGCCCCTCGTGCCTGGTTTGAGCGCTTTGCTTCTGTAGTGACTGCTGCTGGTTTCTCCCCTAGTGCTCATGATCCAGCGTTGTTTGTTCACACTTCTCCTTGTGGACGCACTCTTCTTCTTCTCTATGTTGATGATATGATCATTACTGGTGATGATTCTGAGTATATCGCCTTTGTTAAGGCTCGTCTTCGTGATCAGTTTCTTATGACTGATCTTGGTCCTCTTCGATACTTTCTTGGGATTGAGGTTTCCTCCACTTCTGATGGCTTTTACATCTCTCAGGAAAAGTATATTCAGGATCTTCTTGCTCGTGCTGTTCTTGGGGATGAGCGCATTGTTGAGACCCCTATGGAGCTTAATGTTACGCTTCAACCTACTGATGGTGATCCTCTTTCTGATCCGACGCGTTATCCTCATCTTGTTGGGAGTCTTGTTTATCTTGCTGTCACTCATCCTGACATCTCTTATCCTGTTCATATTCTGAGTCAGTTTGTTTCTACTCCTATCACTGTTCACTATATCATCTTCTTCGTGTTCTTCGTTATCTTCGTGGTATGATCACTCATCACCTTTTCTTTCCTCGTTCCAGCTCCCTCCATCTCCAGTGCTATTCGGACGCTACGCGGGCGAGTGATCCTTTGGATCGTCGTTCCATTTCTGCTTACTGTGTGTTTCTTGGTGGTTTGCTCATTGCTTGGAAGACGAAGAAACAGACAACGGTTTTCCGTTCGAGTGTTGAGGCTGAGTTGCGTGCTATGGCCTTGTTGACTACTGAGGTGACCTGGTTACGGTGGTTACTTGCGGATTTTGGAGTCTCTATTACCACACCCACTCTGGTTTTGTCTAACAGTACAGGTGCTATTAGTGTTGCACGTGACCCGGTCAAGCATGAGCTTACCAAGCATATTGGTGTTGATGCTTTCTATACACGTGCTCAGGTGCAGGCTCAGGTTATTGCGCTTCAGTATGTGCCTTCAGATTTACAGTTGGCGGATTTCTTCACGAAGGCACAGACCAGAGCGCAGCATGATTTCTTACTCTCCAAACTCAGTGTTGTGGATCCACCATGAGTTTGAGGGGGGTGTTAGATGTATATATTTGTATTATAGTTTCCCCATATGTTAGGGGGTTTCCTGCATATTCACACTTGTACCTGTATTATATATTGTGGCCTTTGGCCCCAGAGAAATACAAGTTGCATATTCCTGACACATATGATATAACAAATGAGTTTTTATGCCCCACTCACCCACCAAGTCGTAGTGAATAACGTACCACGCAACTGGTAGTCTAATGGCTCGGCTTCATATCCCGTCGCTGCTACCGCCGCATACGTGTGACAAAGCCTCGAAGGGTGTTAGGGTCGCATCGACCAGCATCGAATACTTGATATCCTAACATCTAGACTACCGCGTCTAATTAAACTTGCTCAACATGCATACAAAAACGCATGTACCTAACACGTTTACATGATGCGTAACTTATGCGTTATAGGGTGGAGAACTTAATATTATGGCATGGATAATTAATTTGTTAGAGTGGGTAACTTCTTTGTTTTTATCAAAACATATCAATATAGAATCTAGTTTTAAAGATCTCGTCGTGACTAGTTCAACGATGAAAACGAATTCTAAATCAGACAAACTGTTCGAGCTACAAAACATTTTAAATTTTCGGTTTAATCCTAAGCTGGCTCTGATTTATTTTGTCATTTAATAATAGCGCGCGTTCACACTCTAACATGCAATTGTTGTGTGTACGCGGTGTAAACAAGTGTAAACACATAAGCCAATCAAAAGTGTATGCATGTAATTAGGACGAAATCATGAGTAAATTTAGACCATACGCTCACAATTGGGCGACTTTTGTGCGCCTGCTGGAAGTGACAAAATACGGATGTCCGCAGACCAGATTTATCGTTTTTGTTTGATCAATGTATTTTTTGACGTTTGCCGAGTATTTGGTATTTGCGGAGTTCTTTAGGCATTGTTTTGTGCTAGAGGTTGTGAGGGGATTGATGGGGTAATCCCCACAGGGATTAGGTGATCACCCGATCCCCTACAAAACTCTTCCATCCTTAACTCACCCAATCCCCATGGCTACTCGTCAAACTGGAGAAGAAACTGCACAGGAAGCGAAAATATCACCAAAGCGCAGCATCAAGAAACTATCAATGGAAGCGAGAGATTCTTATGTGTTGACCTAAGCCACATGAGAAATGAGCCAAGGGACTGTCTCGCTCTACTGCTCGGTGCTCCTGTGCAGCAACTTCTGTGATTGGGATGGTTCCTTGGAATTCGAGGCTAGGGCGTGGCTAGGCATAGGGATAGGGGAGAGGAGGCGTTAGGAGAGATGGGAGGAGCCATCAGGGCAGGAGGAGTGAGGAAAGTCTTACCGGATAGTACAAACCAGGTCACGGGAAGGAGACAGAGGCGACGACAGAACTACTTCGCTAGCTTGGGAGAAAAGAAAAATCGAGGTGAGGGTCGTAGATTAGAGATACACTACGATCTTAGGGTTTTCTAGCGATTAGCAGGATTTATTCCGGTTAATCCCAGACAACAAAACGGTTAGTTCGGGGTTCCTTCGGGTTTCGGGTTACGACGGTTTAATCCTCTTTGATCCCGAATAATTTCTCTCTACAAAACGAGGCCTTATTAAGAATACTCGGCATATGCTTTTTTTGCCGAGTTTGTTGTACTCCCGGAAAATACACTCGTCAGCCAGACATATATTATACTCTCTCCCTTTGGAAATATAAGATGTTTTAGGTTTGTGAAGGAGGTGTATCTAGATACCTTTTAGTGTTTAGATTCATTTGAACCTATACACTAAAAGATGTCAGATACATTTTTTTTGGAAAGGAGCATATATTAATATCAGATGATACCAATTACATCCAGCCTCTGCAACAACGCATTGCCCTAGCGGCCACACGGATGCATACAGCCAAAAAAAGAAAGAACAATTACAAAAAAGAAAAGTCCCGCTACAGTGACTCATTCATTGAAACAACAGTACTACCACCACCAAGACAACACCAAAAGTCTAGCTTCTCCAAAAACGACGCCTCCAAAAAAGGAATAGTGCACAAATACCGTCATCGCCCGATCAAAGATCTATGTTTTCACCCTGAAGAAAGTTCACGCTCTCAAAACAATATCTTTAAACAAGGTCATTGCCAGGCACAACCAATTAAGGCCAGACCCTGGGTTTTCACCCTGAGAGCTAGACCATGAACTTCTCCTATGCAGTCGCCCCCACTTGCATGCCACTGCTCCAATTTACAAGTTACCTAGCCAATTCCTCATCACCATCCAGACTCGAACCACCATTTTCCGTCCTTAGATCTCGGTCTCCATGACTTTCTCCGTTAGCACCATGGAACGAGAATATGCCCATGATAATAACAGCCAACAAATCTCCGAAGCACACCCTCTGAAACCAAACGGTCAGGGTAAAACATGGGTGCGTATGACCGAATTCAATCCTTCCAGCAAACTCATGGCATGATAGCACTTATGGAGTTTGCCGGCGGAGCCTTCCGGAACACGACACAGAAACCAGATCAATGGAGACCAACATCCGACAGATCATCGTCTTGGCTTGAGAAGGATCCAGGACCACCTCCTTTATTGAAACCGAGCCAGCAGCCCCCACACCACCCGTCGGAAACTAACAGGAACTGCCGCAAGACGACAAGACTACCAGGTCAACCATTCCGACGGAGAAGGAGGCCACCACCACCATGCCGGGGGCAGATGCCCCAAGCGCCCTAGCGTCACGGACAAGGCCCGGGTCGCCTGGGCGCTGGCGTCGAGGCCAACGTACGGGACAGATCGCGACTAGGCCCAGATCCCCGCCGCCGCCTGCCGCCATCTGGGCCGAGGATCACCGGCCGCCACTCGCCGCAACACCATCGCCAAACCAGCCGGGACGGACGCCGCCGCCTTCCCGCCAGATCGCGATCAGGGACGCCGCCGTCGCCACGCCCCAAGGTCTTTGTCTGGCGACGATCCGGGCGGCGGCGGCGAGGAGGAGAGACCACGGGAGGGAGGGCTCGGCGGGGAGGGGAGGCCGTCCGGCGCGGCGCGGGTGCGGGAGGAGGAGGGGTCAGGAGAAGGAGCAATATCAGATACATCTCCTTCACAAATCTAAAACATCTTATATTTCTAAATAGAAGGAGTACTTTGCAGCGTCCCGTATTCCTGCAGTGCAAGATTATATTGATTAACCTGTTAAGCGCATGGTATCATATGAATTAAAATATATAGTATGAGGCTGGATCTTAATGGACAACGGTGGCTGACTATCTGCCATGAACCCCGCTATCTGATTCTGGTCACTCGATGATCATTGGATATTATGTTAGCTTGTGTACGACAATCATTAGCGGTCATCGTTACTAGATGATGAGTTCCACGATGTGATTCTTGTTCATTTTCATTGAAGGTGAGAGTTAATAGTTGGATGCGCTTATTTCAAAAATGATTCTTGTTCATTTTCGTTGAAGATAAGATTTAAATTCTATTTTTTTGCAGGTAAAAGAAACTTTATTAAACATGAAGGGTTATATTGCGGTCATGTTATAGCTCCTGAAGAATAACATCAGGTTCAGACTCTAACCAAATAGCAACGTTTTGCCCTAGCAAAGTTTGCAAGGCAGTGACTAACCGTAACCTGCGATCATTTCACTTTTACAAAATGACACTCTATTTTGACTAGACAAGGTTTTTATTTCTGCAATAAGATGAAGAAAAGGTGATCTGTCCTGTGTTCTTGACTTTACTGCTTCAATCATCTGGACACAATCTGACTCAACGATGATCGGCAATTGGCTGAAATGAGTGAAACATTCAAGCCCTTCAAGACACGCTTGTAGCTCTGCTTCGAGAGGGGAAACACAATCATCCAAGAATCTGCGTGAAGAGAAGATCGGAGATCCCTCATTATCACGAAGAACCATCCCAATTCCTGCCATCTTATTAGCTTCTCGGAAGGACCCATCAAAAGACAGTTTGACCCACCCATCCGGTGGTTTGGACCATGGTTTTATTGAGGATTGCTCCTTCTTACCAGGTAGTTGTGTAATCCCATCCTCCAGAATTGGTTATTTTTCTTTAATCAATATATTTGTAGAAGCATGCGTAACATCACTGATCAGTTTCAGATAACTGCTTAGAAATCGCCTCGAAGCCTTCTAGAGATGGTAGTAGTTTATCATGAGCAGCTTTTCCGGCCATACCACACTCTCCAAGCAACTAACAATGTCATCTCCACCATGTTATTTGGAATTTTAGCAATTACCGTTCTAAACCAATTGAAAGGGGACACTGAAGGTCAGCATCTGAAGGAAAATTCGAGCTCTTCCGTGTCTTTGTCCACACGTTATAAGCATGCGGACAACAAAATAAAGCATGAGCCACATCCTCTATCTCCCTACAACAGATGTTAAAGTAGCCTATAACTCGCATATGTCTCTGTAGTTTATTTTCCTCTGTTATCAAACCATTAGAAGCAGCCTTCCAAGTAAATATTTTCATCTTCAGTGGAACAGAAGAGCGCTAAATTTTTGTCCAACAAGGATCATCTCCGGCTGGTCTCACACTATAGGCTGCCATAGCACATTGATCCGAATGCTCAGATAGGGCTAGCTTGTATGCACTCTTCATAGGAAAAAAACCCAAGACCTCATGTTGCCAGGCCAAGGTGTTATCACACGCATGTCGAGGTAACTTAATCTTTAAGATTATATCAGCATCGATGGTTGCAAATTTTTGGCGAATTTTTAATACATCCCACCTCCCCTGATCATCTAGCAATTCAGAGACATGGCGTACACGACGGTTTCCCCGTGGGGTGAGGGTTTTACCGTACGATGTATGAGGGATCCAACTATCCCTCCACACTCTAATACATTGTCTGTTTCCAACTCGCCAAATTAAACCCTTCTTTAACAATTCCAACCCATACGAAATAGCTGTCCAGGTTGAAGAGGGGTTACCAGTAAATAATGTATCCACAAGATCCCCATTTGGATAATACCTTGTCTTCAAAACTTCCGCACATAAGCTGTCAGGAAACGCTAAAAGTCTCTAGGCTTTTAACTATGTATGAAGATAAATTGTAGTATATAAACCGGGTTTGTCTATGTCTCAGTCGATTGAGATTTTCTTAAGTCTCAATCAATTGAGAAAAGTGCAACCGTAGTTAAAAGAAATGTGCAAGTTGTGCTTTTTTTTAAACAGACGGTTGCATCTTTTTTAGGTGACTGAGACTTTAGAAAATCTCAGTCGACTGAGAAATAGCAAAACCGATATAAACCTGTTAAGCGCATGGTATCATTTTTGAACTAAAATATATAGTGTGAGGCTAGATCTTAATGCACAACACTGGTCAGACTTTCTGTGCCATCAACCCCATGATCCTATTCCGGTTACTCAATGATCATTGTACTATATAATTTTCGCTTGTGTAGGACAATCATTAGCGGTTACTCGATGATCATTTCGACGTTGTGATTCTGGTTCATTTTCTTGGAAGATGAGATTTAATAGTTGGACGCGCTTAGACCCAAGCCTCCATTCCCACCTAGATTCTCTCCGTAGCCAATTAGCCATGTTACCCTTGGAGCTCTCACACGCCATTACACGTCGTCATCGTACGTCGTCAGTCGGAAGTGGCACCGACTTGTCGTTCTCGATTTTTATACAAATATGCCCTCCTGCAACTATCCATCGTCAAAATTGCCCCCCTCCCGAGTCAATTGGCAAAAATGCCTTGGCGGAAGATGAGAAAAGCTCCACGTAGCACATCCCGCCACTGTCTAGGACGTGCAACACATCACGCCACAGCTGCCGGCGGAAGGGCCTTCCCGCCATGGCCACTAGCGGAAGGAGGGTTGAACACGTCCGCGCTGGCGATAGGATGTGTTTTCGCTGGCGGAAAGGCTACCCGCCATATGCAATGGCTGGATGTGTATGGGTCCTGCCTCACGGCTGACCGGATGAACAAAAATAATTTCCTGCTTGGACGCCCTTGCATGCATATTCTCTGATAAAACTATTTCCTCCGACCCATATTAGTTTAATCAAATTTGTCTAGATTTAGATAAATCTAGACATTATTTAGATATAGGTTTATCTAAATTTTAACAAATCCAAATCAATTAATATAGATCAGAGGGAGTAATTATTCTTCTCGGCACCTTATTTTTTCCGCTAACTTTGCTGCTAATTGAATGCTATATATATTACGTTCTATTCAAGACAAAAATTACTTGTTGCATTTCGAAACAAAGATAAATATTCTAATGATCCCATAAAGGGAGGGGAATATTGAAGAATAAATGTATTGCCTAGACGGATCCGCGCGAGTCCGAACCGGTCCGATCGGACACAACTCACAACCCAATGCGCATATGCAAACAGTGAGGACACCGTGGAGCGGTCCGTGCTGGCCATCCTAGTCTTAGGACCTGCTCATCGTTGCGAGATCTGCCGCAACTAGACCTTTCCTGCCACCAGATTTGCGGCGAGACCCGACCTACGCCATCCATTCCCTAGTCTAGGACCAGTGGTTCGAGGCGGAGCATGCGGCACGGCGCGAGGCCCACCTCAAAAACCTCGACGACGCCGACAAGGACTACTAGGAGGTGTCCCACGAGTACTCCAGTGTGAAGGACGAGGCCGAGAATGGCCGCGACGCCGACCTCGACTACTTCGGCCGGCCAGGTGGCCGTCAAGGTGGAGGAGCCGGAGCGGCGGAGCCGGAGGCGCTGAAGCTCCGGCCGATGATGGAGGAGGAGATCGAGGTCGCCATCCTCGCCTCGCGTCTCGAGGAGGAGAGGAAGTGGTAGGGCATGGGCCGGCCAGCAGCACCGCCGATCCCCTCCATGCTACGACCTCCCAAAATATTGGTTTTCTTCTGTTGATATTTTGACTACCTCGGAACATAAATTTATATAATTATTATTTTTTGCCATCTTTTTCCTATGCTACTCCTGATAAAAATAGTTATATAAATTTCAAGTGCCGAGAAGAGTAATTACTCCCTTCGATCCATATTATTTGATTTGGATTTGTTAAATTTAGATAAAGCTTATACTAAATAATGTCTAGATTCATCTAAATCTAGACAAATTTGATTCAACTAATATAGGTTGAAAAAGTAGTTTTATCAGAGAATATGCATGCGAGGGCGTTCAAGGATGGAATTATTTTCGTTCATCCGGTCAACCGACGCGACGTGAGGCACGTCCTACCGCTAGCTAGCGCGGATGTATTTATCCCTCCTCCCTCCAGTGGCCATGGCGGGAAGGCCCTTCCGCCGGCAGCCATAGCGTGATGTGTTGCCCGCCTTAGACAGTGGCGAGATGTGCTACGTGGAGCTTTTCTCATCTTCCGCCAAGGCATTTTTGCCAATTGACTCGGGAGGTGGGCAATTTTGGCGATGGGTAGTTACAGGAGGGCATATTTGTATAAAAATCGTCGTTCTCACCTGATTTGAGTCTGTTGGCCTGCCTATAAATGTCATTCCGCCCAGCCATCAAGACACAAACTAAAACAGGAGTACATCAAGTACACAGATCGTACTACGGAGCCGTACTGCCAAAATGGCCGGTGCCACCACCAATGCCACCCTTGTCGTTGTCGCGCTCCTCTCCATGCTCGTCCCGTCCGTCCGTTCTGCGGTCGACTACGGCACCTCCGCCGCCAGATCCTACAGCTCCGGCTGGCTCCCCGCCAAGGCCACCTGGTACGGCCAGCCCAACGGCGCCGGCCCCGACGACAACGGTACGTACGCTCATATGCGACGGCGGCACAATGTCGTTCTTGCATCAGGCAGGAGTGCCATGCCAACTCAGTATATACGTACTAATAATGCCGATGGATCGATCTATTTGTAATTGCAGGTGGTGCTTGCGGCTTCAAGAACGTGAACACGTATCCATTCTCCGCCATGACGTCGTGCGGCAACGAGCCCCTCTTCCTGGGCGGCGCCGGCTGCGGCACCTGCTACCAGATACGGTGCACGCGAGCCAACAACCCGGCCTGCTCCGGCCAGGCCAAGACGGTGGTGATCACGGACATGAACTACTACCCGGTGGCCAAGTACCACTTCGACCTGAGCGGCACGGCGTTCGGCGCGCTGGCGATGCCGGGGCGGAACGACCAGCTCCGCCACGCGGGCATCATCGACATGCAGTTCAGGAGGGTACCCTGCAGCTTCCGGGGCATGAAGCTCACCTTCAAGGTCCTGCCGGGCGCCAACCCCAGCTACCTGCCGGTGCTCGTCCAGTATGCCAACCGGGACGGCACCGTGGTGAGGATGGACCTGATGCGCTCCAGGAACGGCCGCCCCACGGGCCGCTGGGAGCCCATGTACCGCTCCTGGGGCTCCGTCTGGCGCTGCGACAGCCGCGACCCGCTCCGGGGGCCGCTGTCTCTGCGCGTCACCAGCGAGTCGGGGAAGACGCTCGTGGCCAACAATGTCATCCCGGCTGGCTGGAAGGGCGACACTAGCTACTCGTCCAACATCCAGTTCCCTTGATTCTTCATCCAGATCGACGAATTCATCAAGTTATTAGGTACTTGGAGATGTGGGTGTCCCCGACTGTGTGTATACGGGAAATGTACGTACGGAACCAGGCAAGTGGAGTACAGTACCAAATGTGCTTGTGAAACGAGATGAATATGCGGAATAGTACTCCCTCCGTTTAAAAATATAAGATGTTTTAGGTTAGCGAAGCTAATGTATCTAACAATTTTTAGTGTTTAGATTCATTTGAACCAATACACTAAAAGGTGTCTAGATAATTTTTTTACAAATCTAAAACATCTTATATTTCTAAACGGAGGAAGTACTATTATTGAGCCTCTAGCGCCAGAGTATATATGACCGTAGAATCTTTGAGGACATGGACACCTAAAACTTGGAGTACGTTGCTTTATCCAATCAATCAATCTCTAACAAGTTCGTACCCGACGTTTCCGCACGGGTGGTGGTGTGCCAAATACGTTTCCGCCATGCGTGAACTTCAAAGCCAACGCTCCTGCTTCATTCACCCGCTCGACTCCGACTGCTTCCTCACCTTCTCCGACCTTGACTCCGCCTTCGCCCCCGCTCGCCCGCCTCCTTCCAGTGAGGAGATCTACCGCATGGCGCTTGACGCTGGCGATCCCAGCTTATGGAGAGGCGGATGAGTCGGGCTACGGCTCACCTGCTTCTTGCACGGAGGGGTGTCGTGCCCTGCTTCTCGGGGAGAGAGGTGGCGAGCGACGGTGCTTCGACGGTGACATGTGCGATCCTTCACCAATCGGTCAATTGGGGAGGAAGGGTTTCAGCGAGCTCGTCTAACAAGAGAAAATTGCGGGACTCTGGCCATGAGAAGTGATACGTCGGAAACGTATCTATATTTTTTGATGTTTCATACTTGTTTAGTATCTACTTTACTGCTTTTTCTACACTTTGAGGTGCTTTTTACATGTTTTCTAGTACTAACCTATTAACAAGTTGCCACAATGTCAGTTGCCTGTTTTCTGCTTTTTTGTTCCAGAAAAGCTAGTAAGGAAATATTCTCGGAATTAGACGGGACAAACGTCAAAGTCAATTATTTCCATGGGGAACAAGAAGTCCAGACGGGAGACAGAGAGGCGTGCCAGGGCAGCCACACCCCCTAGGCACGGGTGGGCCCTGCCCGACGCCTAGGCAGGGTGTGGGGCCCCTGGCCACCTCCTCGGCCTCCCCCTTCTCCTATAAGAAGCCCCCGATGCCTAAACCCTAAGCACCCGATCAATATTCCACAAAACCTTCTGTAGCCGCCGCCACCGTCGTCCCTAGATCGGGGGGATCTGAAGTTCTTCCCGGCACCCTGCCAAAGGGGAGATCATCCCGAAGGCCTTCTCTCTGGTATGATGCATGAGTAGTTCCACCTTGGACTATGGGTCCATGTAGTATCTAGATGGTTGTATCTCCTCCTTTGTGCTTTCATGTATAGATCTTGTGAGCTCCGTTCATGATCAAGATCTAATCTATTTGTAATCATGCATGTTGTGTTTGCGGGGATCCGATGGATATTGAGATTATTATGTTGGTTTGATTAATGGTTTTGTCTTTATAATTCTATCATGTATGTGTTGTTTGTGATCTTGCATGCTCTCAGTTGTTAGTAGCTATCTTGGCCAAGTAGTTGCTAGTGACTCCAAGAGGGGGTATTTATACTCGATAGTGGGTTCATGCCTCTAGTTTCCAAGGGAAGTGACAGAAATCTCTTCGGTTGTAGATGTGTTGTTGCTACTAGGGATAAAACAATGGTCTCTTGTTTATGGAACATGTGGACTGTTTACCTTACATACTTTGCTTAAAGCAGTTGCCTGTTGCTTCCAACTTAATACTGGAGGGGGTTCAGATGATAACCTGAAGGTGGACTTCTAGTCATAGATGCAGTTGGATGGCGGTCTATGTATCTTGTTGTATTGCCCAATCTAATCCCATAGGATCTTTCTGACTAGTAATTGCATTGTTATGCCTTGCTCAGTCAATTGCCCTGCTGTAATTTTTTTACCCTTTATGCCATGTTGTTTATCTAAGGAGAGCACCTCTAGTGAACTATGGACCCCGGTCCAATCTTTACCATTGATACATCTTCCAATGTTACTTGTTTACTTGCTGAAAACCACCATTACCTTCCACACCATATGTTTAATCCTTTGTTACAGCAAACCGGTGAGCTTGACAACCTCACTGATTCGTTGGGACAAACTCTTGAGTTTGTGTTGTGTAGGTCTCCACGTTGTTTGCAACACCTGTGTGGCGTTTCCTTCCTCCTTCTGGTTCGATAACCTCAGTCTCAACTGAGGGAAAACTTGTTGCTGTGCTCTTCACACCCTGCGCTTGGGGTTACCAACAAAGTGCCACGTCGAGCACCGTTAGGGAGGGGCACATTGAATCCTTCTTTGACTTCTCTGGTGAAGGCCGCGAGATTGGTGAGGAGCCCGCGTGCCGCCTTGCGAAATGTGCGGCACTCCTGAAATCTCGTCGACTGCTTCGACAACCTACATCAAGCTCCACAACGAACTGTAGGGGCCTAGATCCGGGCTGTGGCAGCAAAGAGGAAGCATGGTCGCCCTCGAGGCTCTACAACCAGGCGGATGGTTTCAAGGTCGGCTCCATCATCTTCGGCGACAGGTGATCACCCCATGTTCTCGCTTCCTCTGCAGCCAGGACATGGAAAATTCTCCTTCCGAGACGCGATGGCGGCGGTGACTTTACTAGCCCTCCGACAAGGCTCGAGCAACATGGGTGCGGTCATTTGCAACCACCTGGATGCAAGGCAAAGTCTCGAGGACCTGTGTTGTTAGAAAGCGAGCCGCATGCTCTAGAGCTCACGTGCGATGTGGGTGAGGACGAGGCTGACAGGGCATGGGGATTTTTCTTCGGAGAAATCTGGGAGGATGAAGATGCCCCTCCTAGGGTTTTAGTGCCTATAACTACCCTGCCCACCCTCCTTGTCTGGATCCACGAAGAGCTTGTCCAAAGCTACTCCCTCGTGGTGGCGGACTACTTTCCCCTTTCCCCTGGAGACGAGCATACTCCTGGATCCAGCATATTCCTAAGTGCAGAGAGCTGGTATCAAAGGCCCAAGCCTTTGTTTGAGAAGATCCTTGAAGCTTGCTACATGGTGGACAAGGGTCGAGGAAGAGGAAAAGGGCAAGGTGGAAACAGTAGAGTAGACCAATGGCAGCTAGCACCGTCATAGCAATGTTAGCAAGCGTCGTTTGGGTACGGTTTCCAGCAACCTCCACCAAATCAGCAAGTTCATATGATGTCGCCTCAGTATGGCTCTTCCCCTGCCCCCTTCAATTTCCCTCCATGGCAGTATGGGCAGCCTCCGAATCCTGCTTTTCAGGGGCAGTTCCCCATGCCATGGCAGCAGCCACCTCCAGGTTTTGCTGAGAAATGGATGCCGCAATAGATGATGCAACCTCCGCAGCAGAAAATACAGGGGAAAAATTGTACTCCTCAACCTGGAAAGAATCAGAAGCAGAAAAATAAGGATGCAGGGAAAGGAGAAGACTCCAAATCTCAGGACACTGCTACTCACTCCATTGCTTCTTCTGATTCTGGATCTGTTGCTGCAGAGAAAAGTGGGGTGTATGCTGAGGTGATTTTTTACAACTGTTGTGAACCAGGACACCACAAAAGCTGCATGTGCTTCTCCCAAAACTTGCTTTATCTGCACCTCCCTGGAGCATGAAGTAGATGCATGCCCAGTCAAGAAGCGGACACAATAGCTGGCTAAGTTTGTTGGTAGTGCTACATCAGGCCTAGGGTTATACCATATTGATCTCCCCTATCAGATCCCTGAGACACCTCCTCCAAAGAATGTGGGCTTGGTTTATGTTGATCAAGGAAGCATCACTAAGGAAAATCTCTACCAGAATCTGGCTGCTGTCTATAGAACCAACTGGCCTTGGCAGATCAGGTGTTTGGAAGAATGGTCTTATCTAGTGAAATTCCCACCTCACCTCAAGGTGGAGGAAATTGCTGGATATCCTAGCTTTGGTCTCTCCAAGGAAGGTGTTTTTGTTAAGGTCCATGTGTGGAATGGTGTATTGGACTACTATGCTGAGCTCTAAGATGTCTGGCTATAGATAAAGGGCCTGAATCAAGCTTGGTGTAAGTGGCCAACTCTTATGCAGTTTGTGACTGCTTTTGGAATCATACAGGATGTGGACTGGTATGAAATGTTTTGGTCCTTTTATAACAATTAGAGTGAAAATTAAATGCAGAGACCACACTAAGATCCCAACTACTAGAATTTTTTAGGTTGGTGCAATGCTATTTTAGATACATTTTGCTATTGCGGGCCCTGCAAATGTGGTCAATGTGGAGGATGAGGATCCTGATAATATCCATCCTCCAAAACCTATGAGCACAGAGATCAACAAGAGGATCAGCCACCTGAAGCAAAGAAAAATTCAGATAAGATGGACACTGACACTAGTGGTGGAATCAAGCCGAGCCAAGCCGGCTCGTGGCTCGGCTCAGTCAGACTCGAGGAAAATCGAGCCAAGCCTGGCTCGGTTTGTGTACAAAAAATAACAGAAAAGTGGGCTCGTGGCTCGGCTCGAGAAGCTCGCTCGGACGGCTCGATGAGCCGAGCGTTATTCATCCCACGTCACTCGATTCCCTTCATCCCATCGTCCTCCCTCATCCAAATGCTTGATTCCCCTCACCCATCGCTTTCCCTCATCTCGCTAAGGCTGGTGCCGCCACCAATACCGGTCGCCGCCACCCGATTTCCTCCTCCATGGCTACCCCTACCCCCTGATCCTGCTGATTCGCTCCCCTAGGCCCTAGCATCGGGGGTTAGCGCCCTAGCAGTGGCCGAGGCGTCCTCTACCTGTCGCCCAACAGGCCCATGCCCTCCGCTCGCCATCTCTCTCCAATTGCCTAGCTTGGTCCATCATCTCGCTCAATCAGTAGCCAAAACTCCTGGGCGTGACATGGAGGTTATTGGAGTACTGGACAGTCACTAACTGTTTGACATCTACCTGACCTGCTATTAACAAATCATCAGTACAGTCCGCAACGATGCAACATGGGTGATATAGTGTATATGCAGAGTGGATTCATCTTGTATATTTCACACTACAAGGGTGCTACTTCTCTTTTACCCTATTCCATTGATAACCCAAAGACGATCGGCACACACGTGTGTATTTTCTTTTGAAAATAAATTCTTGATATCCCTTATAGTTTCATATTAGAATTGTTCATTCTCTCATGTTGTTTCTGAATTTTTTCTACATTGTGAGACTATTGGACTAATTACACACATGATGTATATTAGTATAATGTTGAGAATCACAGAAATGATGATTTATTGATCAATTCATGCATTTACCATGTTACATGTATGCTATATATACTTGTGAAATGTTAGGATTCTAGTAATATCATTAAAAAACAAAATTGATCGAGCCTTCGATCCGTCTTGCGAGCTTCACTGAGATGACCTGTTGAGCCTCGAGCCTCAGTTACAGGGTTTAGGCTTGGCTTGTACAACCTCCGAGCCGAGATGAGCCCGAGCTAAAACATGTAGAGCCCAAGCCGAGCCTCGAGCTTGGTGTCCACTCCTAACTGACACTAGTGTTGGGGGTGGAAAAGGTTCTAGTACTCCTGCTCCTGTTTAACAGAAGAGCAATGATAAGAGGGCCTCCAAACAAAAATCGCTGGCTGCTCTAGTAGACAAAGTCCAGGAAGTGGCTCATTGTTACTTGGACAACAGAGAATCAGCCTTTCCTTGTTCCAGCAAGCTCATCCCCATTGTAGATGAGGAACCCTAGCAAAGTCCAAGGTTATGGATTGGGTGCAAAACTATCACTCAGATGAAACCTGTGTCAACTTGATGCAAGAGATGGATCTAGCCAATGTAAACACTTTATTCTATGAAGACCCAGATAGAGAGCTTTGCCAAGAGGAGTTGCTGATGCATGAGGTAGAGAATGAAGTAGCTGTCAAGAATCAATCACTCAAGAGCGGATGGAGCCTAGTGCTTGGTGCAAGGCACGGCTCCAGGTTCAATGACAAAGAGGGCAAGACTATGTTGCAGAAGGCTCATGTTACTCTGGGATTCCACCAACATGAAGGAGAAGTCGAAGGTCTTGGTGGCTTCGCGACTTTAAGATGTGCCCAGATGGTCCAGCCGAGAGCGCCTCTTGTGGTTGCTGCCACCGTTGTCCTTTGAGGAGGATCCGCTGATGGAGGAGAGCGTCGCGCGCCTGGCACTTGATTTGTCAACTACTTGCTTGTGTTGCTCTAGTTGAGCATTTGCCGCCTGTTGGCGGTGGTATTCTTTGATGAGGATCCCATGGTAGACCATTAGCATGTCGCGAGATGCATCTTTTGGTAAGGGGTTACCCCGTAGGGCCTCCCTGACTCATTCCCATCCAGCGTCGTTGAGGTGGATCTTAGGACGACCTGAAGCGCTACCGCTGGCGGTGTTACGGTTTGGCGGGGCACCATTGTGTGTGTTGGGGTTGGGAGAGTTTCCTATGTTCCCGGCGTTGGGGTTGGGGGTCTCCCTCATTCCTGGTGTTGCCGCGGGTGCCATCGCCATTGGTGATAACATCCGCGCACATGTAGTGGTGAGGGAGGTTGTTACTCTCGTAGCTCTCCGATCCAGAGCCATAGGCCTCCTCTCCTGACGGCGGATAGTACTGATCGGACTTGCAACTATTGTTGATATCTATGTCGTAGGTCGGCATGGGATCATTGAGCTCTCTCGGCGTGCCGATTGGTGGAGGGCTCCATGAAGCAGGCGTGATTTCCGGTGACATCACCTGCTCGGGGAGATGAAGTGTGCTGATCTTGCCAACTTGGAAGCATTGACTCTCGATCATCATGTCGACTTCGTCTCCTACAAAATCGAATATCGGGCATGTTGTCGTCGAGTGGATGGTGAAGTCGATGGCATCGAAAAGGAGATGGTTCTCTAACGCAGACGAGTCGAAGATCGTAGGTGTTGGGTCCATCGAGATCGCAACATCAGCGCCCAGATCCCACAGACGGCACCAAATTGACGTGAGGTGATCACGTCAATGCCCATACTTGATGGACTTGGGTTTAATGAAGAGGAATGCACTAAAGATCTCGTACGGCTAACAGACAAGCAACACGGGACACGAAGTTTACCCAGGTTCAGGCCCCCAGAGGGAAAACCCTACTCCTGCTTGTCTGCTCTTGATTATCGAATGAACCAAAGTTTACAAGGTGCGCAGATGAAATCTGACGGGTGCGTATGCTAGGGTTTCATAGTCCTCCTCGACATTCCCTCCTGGCCTTTATATGGGGAGACCAGATCTCGGGATAAGGCTAAGTCGGTTACAGGTTAGGGTTTGCATTTTAAACTTTCTATCTAAAGCTAAATGTATCCTCCAAGGAATCGCATCCTTTATAGTCCTGGGCCACCCAAATTTTTTCTAGGCTTCATCATCAGGTGTGGATCATCATGTGGGCTTCTGCTGGGCCAAACTGGATAGACCAATCTTAGGTACCCGTAGGGCATACCCATGTCACCGGCTATATCTAGCGGTGGCTCGTGAAGGCCATGTGTATCACATGATACCGTAGATATACCCGGTCTCATTTGGATGATTTGTATTCGATGAATAGAAACAACACCTTGAAAACAACGGGGTGAGCGGGGGGGGGGGGGGGGGTGTTGGTATGGACACGGTGAGTGGGGTGGGGAAGTGAAACATACTCCCTCCGTTTAGAAATATAAGATGTTTTAGGTTTATGAAAGGGATGTATCTAGACACCTTTTTGTGTATAGGTTCAAACGAATCTAGACACTAAAAGGTGTCTAGATACATCTCATTCACAAACCTAAAACATCTTATATTTCCAAACGGAGGGAGTATTTGTGAAAGACACTCCGAACAATTTGTTTCTCTTTTAATCCATTACATGTTGGTGCAATTTTTTGGGATGTGCACTATGGTATAGAACTCCTTATATAGTTTTTTGGGATGTGCACTATGGTATAGAACTCCTTATATAGTGTCATCTGAGGATAGAGATAGCGGGAAAAGAGAGGGCATAAAAGGAATGCAAAATATATGGCTAGAAATGGGAAAGAAGAAAGAAGGAAATAACCATGTTTTCGAGTGTTTTGGCAACCAATGCACAGAAAAGGAAATTTTGCAAGGGGACGAGTAAAGGAAAAACGTAAAGATGTTCGCTGAGTAAGGAACACTCGGCAAGAAATAATGATGGCAAACTACAATCATTTGCCAAGTACCTTTTAAAATATAAGATATTTTTATAATTATAAATGATAATGTATCTAGACATTTTTTAATGTGTAGATTCAGAGTAAATATCTTCAAACCGACATATAAAAACATATAGATACATTATCTTTATAAAGCTAACGTTGAAACAGGAAAAATATCTATTTGATGACACTCGGCAAGCATGGCCTGTTCCTAGAGCAACGTCTCCTGCAGTTTGCCGAATTTTTTGTTGAACGTTGCTATACGACGGCCGCCTATAGAGCAAATGAAGTCAGCAGGTGACAGCCCACGACCCATGTGCCCGTTGTTTGGTTTTAAACTCTAATCACTAAAAGACAAACGCTAATTATTAAAAGATAAAACGAACTTTGTATGGCGTGCCACCGATGTGTGCATTCATCGATGCATTCGTTTCCTAATTTTTAAGCATAAAAAGATAAATCAGCTGATATCACTTTGAATTAAATGCATATGTAAAAAGCTTTATAGCTAAAACGGTTTATCTGATTGAAAATCCGATTTCACCGTCGTGGAGAGATTTTTGAAAATAGATTATATGTTGATATGTTTTGATGACATATTTTTTAAGCCTAAAAATTATTTATCATGTAACACGTGAGTTATCTAGACCATAATATATAAGTTATCCACCATATAAAACATGTTGTGTGGAGATTTTTTTGTATGAATCCAGAAAAAATACCGGCCGACCGTTCTAGAATTACATAATTCGGCGGGCATTCCGACAACATGCATGAGTGTCCCACGTGTATGTTTTGGCTAAATAACATAACAATTTTGCCCCAAAAGGTACCCACCACTAATATTGGAGTTATTCAGACTTTAGCATGTAAGTTACACACCTTAGGCCTTTTACAGTGGGATGTATCTTAGCACGTTTTCATATGAGCAGTTAAAACTTAAGAAACAACTAGTAACATCTCAACTTCAGCAACCCTGATTAATTGTCTAAAAGTAAAAAATTAGGGGAACAAAAACTTTTTCTTGCAAAGTGTGCTTACTTGTTAGCTTGTGCTCAAGTAATTGTTTGTGTATTAGTTGTGTACTCCTTATCTCAACACTAGCTTACAAAAACTATTTTACAAAAGAGATGTCTTGGCTCATCTTTCATATTCTCAAATGTTCTGGCATTTTAAAAACCTGGGCCAAGATGACCTTAACCCAACAAGATACTTTACTAGTTTCTTTGACAAACTATGAGACCTATATATTACCTCCTTATGTTTTTAAGACAGAACCTTCAACTACTCTTACCCTAGGTTTTCCAAAACCTTCTTAAAACCTTTTCATCTCAATCTTGGTAGAGATACCAAGATGGTACTTATCTTACTTCAAAGCAAAACCCCTTTTAACATACCCATCCTTACCTCAAGATAGGCTTGATGGTAACCCTAGTAGTAGTTAGATGAGTTGCCTTGATCTGTTGGTTGATGAATTGCCTTGATCTGCTGACTGCCTCGTTTGCTTAGGAACTAGAGTGAGCTAACCTAGCAGCTCATCCCCTAGGACCCAATCCTTTCTTGTGATCATCAATCTCAAAGCAAGCATCCAAGTCTGGATCTATCCTAAGCCACTCAAGTGATCATCTCATCTCATGCTTATCTCTATCTAGGGATAATCCTTCTTGATGGTTTCCAACCTAGTGGAGACCCAATCCAAGTTTGGATCCCCCTCTTCAATCTATACCTCAACATCAACTACTTGAGGGAAGGGATAAACCTTTGCCACCCTCTCAATTGTTTCCCTCTTGAACACTAGTCAAAATCACCAAATCTGCCAAAATGGCTAAGTCTGGAATTCTTATCTAGATTCAATTCTTGGAGCTCTACCTTTTCCAACCCATGTGCATTATTGAGAATGTAATTGAACCATATTGTAGTACACCTTTAGTACTACCAAAGCCTACTCTTGCACTTGGCTAAGCCAATTTAATTTCCACTCATCCATGATGGTTTTGTAGTCAAGATAATAATCTTTTCTACAAATCTTATCATCTTGCCTACTTTGGCAGAAGCTCACTTCTATATGCCACCTCCCCTTGACCCACTCTTTGCTTGGTTATGATATACTAATCATGGCCTATCAATTCCCACCTCACTTGTTTCCATTGGGGCCTTGTGCTTCCTAAACCCACATGGTTTAGGAGGCTACCTGATGTATCTGCTATGGCAGCCTTGTTTTCAACAGAGTTTGCCATATCCTCTACACCACCACAAATCCAACCAAGACAAACTATTGCTTCCATGATCATCTATATGACTTGGTATATCCATCCATATATCTCTTGTACCAAGGTGAGCTCTGAGCTCCCTAATCCAACCTTGTTTAGGTAGTATCAAAACAACTAAACCCTAGATCCTCCCAAATCTAGTTTCCATCCTTTTCACCACTTTTATTCAAAACCAAGGTTGACCTTGATGCCTAAATCAAGTTTAAATCATCTACCTTGGATATAAGCATCCCCAAATAATTCCCACAATTATTTGGATTATTAAACTATTTTATTTCTTTTACTTACCAATTTCTCCAAATCCTTGTCTATAAAGGCAAGATTGCTTTTCTCCAAATCACCCTACCATCTCAAGGCACATTTGAGGCATATTTATCATATCCCATCTTCCCAACTCAAAAATAAATATTTTTGAGATCCTTTATTATTTCTTTTTGCCCTTTTTCTTAAATTGCAGAAACAAGAAATAATTCCCTAAAAATACTTTTCCACCTCAATAAATCCCAAAAAAATTCTCCAATGTGTGCTATGGTATTTAGGACCATATCACATCAAAAACAAGCTTTCCCAATGTAAAAATATCATCTTAGCTTCCATAATCTACTTCAGCACTTTTTGAAGAAGTGCATTTAAATGGGATTATAATCTCTAGAAAAATCTCATTTAAATCATGGAGAGATTATTTGACCTACTCCACCTACCAGTACCATTTCCACACTTTGCCCAATGCAAATTTATCAACTTCCTTCACAAGTTAACAATTGATCAAGTTTGCAAAATTAATCAAATCTTGATTCAAACCAAACCAAACCAGCTCCAATCTTCCCAAGCACTCCTCCACGGAATCATCACTCCCCCTGGTCGTGATCCCTGTAGCACTTGCACTATAGCATCACTTGACCACTTGTCCTCTTGTGCTTGTTTGAAAAGGGAGACAAAGGCAAGGTCTTGTCTAGCCATTTCTTTTCTCATTACTGCCTCTCTGCCCCATACACGACCACAGGTCCTCCACACACCCTCTCCACCACCAATGGCCACCAATCAGATGCCCCTGGACCATGCCCTAGCTCCCCAATAAACTTGGTTCACCATGAATCGATCCATCTCGGGATAAAAAGCCAGAGGCCCCCTCCCCCATCCCTGCTCCCTCATTTCTCCCCCTTACCACCAGAGAGACTACCCCAGAGCTCCCCCTCTCCCTCCTCCCCTCTCATCTGGCCACCCGAACAAGAAATGGCCATTTTGGCCATTGCGTAGTTCAAGCTCAAGGTCACCTTCTCCCTGCTCCCCTCCCCGTGCATGTCTGATATTTGCGTTCCCCTACCTCTAACCTACTTCCTCCTGCTCTTCCAAATGCCGTAGGAACGCTGGAGGTCGTCACCACCGTGCATGTCCGACGAGAGGCTCCCCCGGTGAACCTCACCCCTGGGCATGCCTGCCGCCCCGCATATGACCCTCACCGAGCCGGACCACCACCAGAACCCCCTCTCCGTCCCTCCTTGGAGGCCTGCATGCACCCTGGGACTTCTCCGGCGAGCTCCCGAGCCAGACGCGTCGTGGAAGCCCGCGACCCTGATAACTGCACCACCCCTATCCCTTCCGCTCATCGCTAAGCTCGCCACGGTGCACCGCTTCTCCTCTGGCCATCCCTGTCGTCTCCCGAGCCCAAGGTGAGCCACCGCCCATGCCTGAAACTCCCCCTAGGGTTTCCCCTCGTCTACCCCAGGTCTGAGGAAGGAGGCGACCGGGAGGCGTCGATTCCCGTCTAATCGGATGGCTCACAGCACCCCGTACCCCTTCACCCTCTTCCCTCGCTGACCGACGGGCCAGGACAAGCGGCCAGCGGCTACCCTCCACGAGTGCTGTAACATCCCAAAAATACAACACTTGGATCATCAAACTCTAATCAGCAAAATTAGGGTTAACAAAAATATTTCTAAATAAAATTATGGAAGCATGCATGTGAGTATGCATTTCATTTTGAATTATTTTGAACCACCTTGTTTGTGTGTTCCATTGCTTGTAAATGGATGCTTAGGTGAAATAAACATCATCTAAACATTCCCCACACTTTTCCCAAAGACAAGTAAATCAAAACAAATAAAATAAGGGAATGGTCATTTTGACCAATTTAACTCCCATGCCTACTTTGGCTGTCTCAAACTTTCAGAACTTAACAGAAACTTTTCTGGATCTTTGCACCCCTTGATTGTACTCATAACAAAGTATCAAGGCCCACTTTGTGATCATCTAGAAACTTTCAAATGCATAGTTTAAATGACTATTCAAAATTGAATCTTTCTCATATGGGAAGATCCCACTTTTTAAAAAACCACTCAAACAAGCTCAACTTTAAAAACCCAAGCATCTGCAGACTCCCCAGCATCAACCTAGCACACCCACCAAAAATCTTTTCAAAATTTAAAACTTAAATTCTTGCGGCCATTTCATCAAACAGGTTGCAGACACAAATCATCAAAATCCTAAACACTATTGTGAGCAGTGATTGAAGCCTAACTTGTTCCCTCTTTAGCTCACAACCATCTCAGTAGATTATCTAGCAAGTTAAACCAAGCACTAGCCTCACTGTAAGCTGGGCAATGACATCAATGGTGAACAGCCGAAGCTCACCATGCCACCCCAGTGGAGACAGCAAGCTAGGAGGAGATTTAGCCGTGCCAACCTTGTCTAGGAGGCAGCCCACCGTCCATCGCCACCCCCTGTCCAACGCTCGAACCTTGCCAACCCCTGGACGACACGCACGGACCGCGCCCAGCTCGCCAGCAACCATGTCGAGCATGCGCCAGAGCGCCACACTCGACCGAAGCCCACAGACCGCGCGCCGCCCTCGCCGCGTGCATACGCGATCACCACCAACCCAGCAGACCGCCAGACATCCCTGTTCGCCGCCCCATGCCGCACGGCCACCGCTCGCCGTCGAAGACGCCGCCTCTGCCGTGCAGAGCATCGCGCGTTCCAGACCAAACCGCACCGCTCCTACGCGTGCATTAAAGCCGTAGAGCATCGCCAGGAGACCACCAAGCGATCGCCACCGCCGGCCATGCCTCTAGCAGCCCGTAGCCATGTCGCCACCGTCGCCTGCCCATACCGTTCGGTCTCGTCGTCGCGACTATAAATAGAGGCCACCCCCAGCCGAATTGAGCATACCATCTCACTCCCCTCTTCTCACTGATCGTGCCACCCCGTTCCCGGAGCAAGGCGAGCACCACTTCGCCGGAATTTCACCGGAGCCTGCCGCTGCTGGAGAAGAAGGGCGCCAGCGATTGGAGCCACCCCAGGAGAAGTTGTCGGTACCAGGAGGTTCGCCGTCGTCGACTTCGTCGTTCTCCTACCTCGCCGACCCTCGCCTGCACCCCGGTGAGCCCCCAACGACCCCCACTGGCCGCGCTAGGTTTTTGTGTCGCCGGTGTTGCCCAACGTCGACGATGACCCTCAGCCGTTGGATTAGAACCAGATCGAACGCACCACATCGCCCCATACCGCTTCGCACCCCCTGTGTCACTGACGCGTGGGGACAGCAATTTAAACAACCCGCGGAAGCGCTGCGCTTAGCAGGCCGGCCCAGTATCGCTTCCCGCGCAGCCCAGTTATTTGAATTAAACCTTTTCCATTTTATTTCAAACACACCAGTTTCAAAAATCAACCCAGGTCGACTCATTGCACCAAATTGAATAAAACCAATTTTGTTAGAAAGGTCTGGAAATGCTGAATCCAAGCCCGTTGGATTCAAGTCATTTGGATATGTAGATCTTCCTTGGTAAAAATAACAAGGCAGAAGCTTTTCTGCATTCAAACATTTTGCAAATTTAAACCACAATAGCTTTTGAGTTGATTCCAACTCTCAAAAATCACATTTAACCATACCTTTCAGAATATATAAAAATATATAGGTTTACTTACAGAAATAATGACCAAGTAATAAAAGAGTGCCACATAGGCATTTATAGCCACTTTAATTAATTAAACTAAAAGGGTAAAACCTTATTAAATTGTGACACCACTTTAAATCACATTCCCATGGACTAAAATATGTGGTGATGACATGTGTTAACATGATCCCATAATTGGTTTGGAGAATATTAAATCTTAAGTAGTTTTTCAATGAGTAGAAATTACTTTTCTAAAAATAAAAGGGAATTAAACCAAGCTTTAATCTTGTAATGTTAGTGATGATGCTAGATCATCTATAGGACCCTTTTGTGTGATGATTGCAAATATTTAAGTATTGTTTGGTGATTGTGTACATCGTATTTATTTATAGACGCTAGTACCGACCAAGGATACGAGGAGGAAGGAGGATACTACGAAGAAGAAGCCGAGGAGAACTTCAACCACTGCTCTGCACAAGGCAAGCTAACACTTGCAATTTAGCAAGCTTATACTGATATTGTGCAAGCCCATACTTGCAAGCCTAATACTACTAGTGAATGTGCAAGCTTATACTTGCAATTATGCAAGCTAATACTTGCTTGTTACCATGCCAACTATATGCCTTAAGCATATGTGATCATACCCACTTGATAACCCAATCCTAGTTTTATTTGCAAGCTTCTACTTTATTTCTTTATCAAAGCTTTAACTTAGAGTTGACTTAAGTGACTTATAGATCCTATAAGAATATATTTGAAGGTTGCATAAAGAGCATAAAATTTGGCCTAAGCTAGATAATCTTGATGTCATCCTAAGGCATGAGATTGAACTTAGTTGAAACTCCACTAGTTTACCACCCCTCATTAGTACTTACCCCCACTTGTAGATGCTAGTGCTAAGCATAAAACTTGATCAACTTTAGATGGGAATACTTGGTGAAAATGGTTATGAAAACCTTAGAATGATGGATCATTCTACTAAGATGTTTTGACATATGTTTCTGAACACCAGATGATTTTGGTGAAGAAAATGTTGAGGCATGAGCCTTAGCCCTTATAAAACTGATGGTTGTCTGGATGCGATACCATTCCAATGTTACCGTACAACCACAATACCTGAAGATTGGGTAGGGCTTGACTAGAAACTTATATACCTTAGTATTAGTTCCCTCACGGCCAAGGTCTGAGCTGAGGCTACCTTGTGAAGATTTTCCACCTGTGCAGTACCCAAGATGACAGTGGTCATGGTTGGGAGGCCAAACTCACAGGAGAGGTGCTTATACTAGGGCGTGTAATTGAAAGGTTAGGATTGATTATCCGCATACTGAGTATGGTGAATTCAGGATTTGTTCCTGATGGATGTATCGAATGTTGTGGTGAAAGTGTACAATCTCTGCAGAGTGTCAAACTATTCGAATAGCCGCGTCCGCGGTTATGGACAGTTGGAGTGGCCATACTATTCCCCCGACAGATGTTTTCAAAATGACTTGAGAAATGAATTGAGACTTTGACTTGACCACAACAGAGTTGTGACATGAGTTACAAGATCCCACTTAGGAGTTATAAAATTGTGACTAGCTTCTCTGGTTTCTGAACTAGTAGAGATAAATCTGGCTTTTTGCAAAACAACCCTAGAGCCTAGTGTCCTATTATCCAAAAACCCTTTTCCTTGGTAGTATTAGTTTGCGAGTACTTAAAGAGTACTCATGGCTTTGTCCCTGGCTATTCCCGTGGCCAGACTATGAAGAGGAGTACCTGGAGGATGGACCCTAGGAAGGTTATGAGAACTAGGATCATCTCCCATCGTCAGTATTGCCTGTGACCCCGAAGATGGAGCTTCGCCTACGCTACCGTTATTATTATGTATTCCGCTGCTTGAGTTGTATTAAGAACTGGATCATGAGATCCCTATTTGTGTAAAACCTTATGTATGGTTTGTAATGGATGATGTACTGTGGTATCCAATTCTGTTATGTCTCGCAAAAATGGTAATCCTGGGATTGCGATGTATGGCATAACAGGCATCTGGGATTAAAAATCCGGGTGTTGACAAGTTGGTATCAGAGCCATCCTGACCATAGGAGACCCTAGTTAGACTGGACGTTTGAATCAAAAACTTAGTTTCAAAACCAAAGGAAACAAATATTTACAAAAAATTATTCCCATTCTTATCCCTTTGATTCTTTCATAAAAATTCATGTTCCTCAAAAACTCTTACAAAATACATAAAATTTGACACACTTGATTACTCTACTAACTTACTCATCCTATATTCTTATAGATGGACGTGAAGTACATCAAGTTTTACCAATTTGGGAATGGAGGATACCTTATCTTTGAGAGGGATTTGGACCAGCTTTTGGAACTTCTGGAGCGTCCGCACCCCGAGTTCTTCGGAGCTCAGCTCAATGATCAAGGAGGAGAAGATCTGCAATGGCTAATTGTTGCAAGTCTCCAAGGAAAGATTGAACCTCCCACTGCTGAGGGAATTCAGTTTACCTTGAGAGAGAACAATTGGCTTGATGGACTTTCCAGGGCCATGCAGGAAAGTCTTGCCCGTCTGTGTGGGCAGAGCATCAATCAGATCAAGGGAACCCGCTTTGAGTTTTGCCCAAGGCGTGATGCAAATGGACAACCACTGGAAGCCCCATACCACCCCGAGCTGAAGACTCAATTGGACCACCTTAGCTTCATGATGTACGATCGTCAGCAGGAATTGGATAACTGTCGTGACTACTCCAACCACAAGTCTGCCATCATCAAGACGAAGGATCAGACCATCGCCATGCTAGCAAAGAATCGCAAGTCTCGCCGCCGTCAGCTCGACAAGAAGGAGTGCATCATTGCCCGTCTCCGCCATCGCATCTCATCTTTGGAGGAGACCATCCACGAGAGAGACATGCAGTTGGAGGAAAGGGAGAATGCTGGAGAGGATCTTCATGGAGACCCCTACTCCTATCTCAGCGATGATGATGATTTTTTGGAGGATCAGGCTATGGACTTCTTCACCAATGAGGATGATTTCGCCTTCATCGATGATGATGAAGATGATGAAGCCACCGATTCCGAGGAGTAGTAGCACTTGAGCACTAGCGTAGTGAGTAGTATTCGGTCCCACTGTATCGTAGTTTTCAGAATGGTTCTTAAAACCATATGTTTTTCCTTGTTGTGGTGTGTGTTGTATCGTGTGAATGAATGAATGAAAAGCAAGTTGCAAAAAATCTGAGTCAAACTTTAAAAACTTTTCAAAATCCCAGAAACCTTAGAAATTTCCCCCTTTTCTCATGATCTATCTAAATCTTCAGATGCCACGCGGAGGAAGTGGTTCATCCCTGGACCCGATGTTGCAGATCCTGCAAATTTTGACTTCTGACCGCGAAGCTGAAAGAGCAGAACGTCAAGCCAACCTAGCCACTCTGCAACAGATAGCTCAGCTAGCCCACAACCAAGGCCACGGAAATCAGGACAACCATGGATCTAAGCTCAAGAATTTCCAGAACACCAACCCACCTGTTTTCACTAAGTTAGAAGAGCCCTTAGACGCCGATGATTGGCTGCAAACCATGGAAAATAACTTAGAAGTCGCCGGAGTGGAAGCGAACGAGAAAGTACTGTTCGCCACCCACTATCTAGCCGGAGATGCCAGAGCATGGTGGAACAGTGTTCGTGCAATGACCGGAGGCCAGATGATGACCTGGGAGGAATTCAAGGTCAAGTTCGGCAGAACCCATGTGCCACCGGGTTTGATCAAGAGGATGAGAGACGAGTTCAGAGAGCTGAAGCAAGGAAGGATGACTGTAGTGGAATACCGTGACAAATTTTTGTCATTAGCTAGGTATGCCCCGGATGAGATCGACACTGAAGCCAAGAAGAAAGAAAGATTCCTGAATGGTCTGCATGATGAGATGCAGACGGTGTTAGTCAATATCCCCTTTGCCGATAATGAAGCCCTTGTAGACTCTGCTATCCAGATGGAAGGAAAGATCAACCAAGCCAATGAGAACCACAAGCGTCACATGATGCATCAGCCAAGAACCCATCAGACCCCCAAAGTATCGCCCTAACCCATCTCCAGGATTTGCCCCAAGAACCAACAGACCCCCGATGAACCGTCCGACCTACCCCAACCGTGGAAACCCTAGACCCGGAGGAAATCACAACAACCCCGGCAACTCTAGCAATTTCAATCGTGCCCCACCCAAGTTCAATAACAACAATGCTACCACCAACACCAACACTTCCCCGAGGACTGGAAGCAATGTTGTGCCTATAGCAGCAAAGGACAAGTCGCAAGTGACTTGTTATGACTGTGGAAATAAGGGTCACTACTCTAACGAATGCCCCAACAAGAAGAATGCCGCAGCCCCAAATGCCAATGCCCCAGCTCAGCAACAACGTCGTGTTCAGCCCGGAAGAAGGTTTGCCCTAGGGAATTCGCTCAACCGCAATGGCCGTCTTTTTCTCGTGCATGCTGAAGAAGCTCAGGAAGTGCCAGACGTCGTGCTGGGTATGTTTTCTGTTAATTCAGTACTTGCAAGAGTGTTGTTTGATTCTGGTGCATCGCATTCATTTGTCACCGAAGAATTTGCATGCACTAGTAAAATTCAACCAACCAAACTGAAGCATGTAATGATTGTTCAAATTCCCGGATCAACCACCAAGGCTAGGCAAATTTGCAAAGCCATCCCTATCCGAATCCATGGCATAGATTTTTATGCTAATCTGATAGTACTCGGAACTAAAGGTTTGGAAGTAGTACTAGGAATGGATTGTATGTCCAAACATAAAGGATTGATTGACTGTGCCAAGAAAGCCATCACCGTGACCAGTACCGCCGGAATATCTGTCAAGCATATATCTGAAACCTTACCTCGCCAATTCAAGTGCAACAAGAGTATAGCCCAACCTACCATTGACCAAGTTCGGATAGTCTGTTAATACCCCGATGTATTTCCAGATGTTTTGCCCGGTATGCCCCCAGATAGGGATATTGAGTTTATCATTGAACTAATCCCCGGAACAGGACCCATAGCCCAGACACCCTATAGTATGAACCCGTCGGAACTAGAAGAACTGAAGAAGCAATTGGATGCCATGCTAGAAATCGGATTGATTCAACCAAGTGCGTCACCATGGAGATCACCTGTCTTATTTGTGGACAAGAAAGATGGAGGTAACCGTTTGTGTACGGATTATCGGAAGTTGAATGATGTCACCATCAAGAACAAGTACCCCTTGCCCAAGATATAAGATTTGTTTGATCAGTTGACTGGTGCCAATGTGTTTTCTAAGATTGATCTTAGAACTGGTTATCATCAACTCAAAATTCGTGCAGAGGATATTCCAAAGACTTCCTTTACCACCAGATACGGATTGTACGAGTATACAGTCATGTCTTTTGGATTAACCAATGCCCCCGCTTATTTCATGAACCTCAAGAATAAGATTTTTATGGACTTCCTGGATAAGTTTGTCGTTATTTTCATCGACGACATTCTGATTTACTCCAAATCAAAAGAAGAACATGAGCTACACCTAAGGACCATTCTTGGAACCCTTAGAGAGCATCAGTTGTATGCCAAGTTTAGCAAATGTGAATTCTGGTTACAGGAGGTAGGATTCCTCGGTCACATTGTATCAGCCGGAGGAATTGCCGTAGACCCTGCCAAAGTGAAAGATGTAGAAGATTGGCAAGCCCCAACCACTCAAACCCAAGTTCGTGCATTTCTCGGATTGGCGGGATATTACCGCAAGTTCGTAGAAGGATTCTCGAGTATCGCCCGACCCATGACCCAATTGATTAAGAAGGACAAGAAGTTTGAATGGATTGACAAATGTGAAGCGAGTTTTCAAGAACTCGAGCGTAGATTGATTTCAGCCCCAATCTTGATCATGCCGGATATCAGGAAGCCCTTCGATGTGTATTGTGACGCATCCAAGATCGGTCTCGGATGTGTGCTAATGCAAGAAGGCAAAGTTATATCCTATCTATCTCGACAATTGAAGCAACATGAGCAAAATTACCCAACCCATGACCTCGAACTCGCAGCCGTAGTTCTAGCCCTGAAGACATGGAGACATTACCTAATGGGAAATCGTTGTGAGATCTATTCGGATCACAAGAGCCTGAAGTATATATTCACTCAGAAGGAGCTGAATATGAGACAGAGGAGATGGATTGACCTAATTAAGGATTACGATCTAGACATTCACTATCACCCTGGTAAAGCCAATGTGGTAGCAGATGCCCTTAGCAGATTGCCGTGCCGCTTGAACTCCATGATCTTGAAGGAGCAACCAAGTTTGCACAAGGAGATGGAGGATTTTCGAATAGAATTAGTGAGTGAAGGATTTTTGGCTAGCATAGAACTTCAGCCCACTTTGATCAGCCATATCAAAGAAGCGCAGAAAGGAAATGCTAGTATCGACGGAATCAAGTGTCGTATCGGTACAGGGAAAGTACCCGGATTCACCGAAGACGAAGAAGGAGTTCTGTGGTACAAAGGACGCCTTTGTGTACCAGCAGATTCTAAGTTGAAAGAAGTTATTCTGAAGGAGGCTCATGATACTCTTTATTCTATCCACCCCGGAGGAACTAAGATGTATCAAGATTTGAAAGAGCAATTTTGGTGGCATAAGATGAAGAGAGAAATCGAAAGCTATATCTCCAAGTGTGATATATGTCAGCGAGTCAAGGCAGGACATCAAAGACCCACTGGATTATTACAACCATTGCAGATTCCGGAATGGAAATGGGATTCCGTTGGAATGGACTTTATCACTGGACTGCCTACTTCTAGTAGGGGAAATGACTCTATCTGGGTCATAGTGGACCGATTGTCCAAAGTCGCCCATTTCTTGCCCGTCAAGACCACATACCAGAGTTCGAAGCTAGCGGAGTTATACATCGCTAGAATAGATAGTTTGCATGGAGTCCCCAAGAACATTGTATAGGATCGAGGAACTCAGTTTACCTCGAGATTCTGGAAGACAGTTCAAGAAGGTTTAGGAACCCGCCTAGATTTCAGTACCGCGTATCACCCTCAGACCGATGGACAAACGGAGCGAGTAAATCAAATACTCGAAGATATGCTAAGAGCATGTGTGTTAGAATATGGATCCAAGTGGGAAGACTATCTGCCGTTTGCAGAATTTTCATACAATAACAGTTATCAAGCCAGTTTGCAAATGGCCCCATTTGAATTCATGTACGGAAGAAAGTGTCGCACCCCTTTGAACTGGTCGGAAGTAGGAGAGAGTCAGATTTTTGGACCCGATATCCTACGAGAAGTAGAAGAGAAGGTTCACAAGATTCGTGAGCACCTCAAGACCGCCCAATCCAGACAGAAGAGTTATGCCAACAAGAGACGTCGAGACCTCGCCTTCAACATAGGAGATTCTGTTTATCTGAAAGTGTCACCATTGAAGGGAATGCAGCGTTTCTAACTCAAAGGAAAGTTAGCCCCCAGATATATCAGACCTTTCAAGATTTTGAACCATCGAGGAGAAGTATCATATCAATTGGAACTACCCGAAGAGATGTCAGCAGTGCACAATGTGTTCCACATCTCGTTACTTCGCAAGTGTCTCGAAGTTTCAGAGAAGACCGAAGTGTTCAAGAATATCGATCACCGGACCATAGAGATCAACGATGACCTAACCTATCCCGAAGTACCCATCCGTATTTTGGAAGAAGCCTTCAGAACTACCCGAACCTGAAGCATCAAGTTTCTCAAGACTCAGTGGAGCAACCACACCGAAGAGGAAGCTACCTGGGAGCGCGAAGATCACATCAGGACGGAGTTTCCCGATCTCTTCAAATCCTAGGTAATCTTTTTCGTCCTTTTTCAAATCTCGGGACGAGATTTTGTTTAAGGGGGGAAGGTTTGTAACATCCCAAAAATACAACACTTGGATCATCAAACTCTAATCAGCAAAATTAGGGTTAACAAAAAAATTTCTAAATAAAATTATGGAAGCATGCATGTGAGTATGCATTTCATTTTGAATTCTTTTGAACCACCTTGTTTGTGTGTTCCATTGCTTGTAAATGGATGCTTAGGTGAAATAAACATCATCTAAACATTCCCCACACTTTTCCCAAAGACAAGTAAATCAAAACAAATAAAATAAGGGAATGGTCATTTTGACCAATTTAACTCCCATGCCTACTTTGGCTGTCTCAAACTTTCAGAACTTAACAGAAACTTTTCTGGATCTTTGCACCCCTTGATTATACTCATAACAAAGTATCAAGGCCCACTTTGTGATCATCCAGAAACTTTCAAATGCATAGTTTAAATGACAATTCAAAATTGAATCTTTCTCATATGGGAAGATCCCACTTTTTAAAAAACCACTCAAACAAGCTCAACTTTCAAAACCCAAGCATCTGCAGACTCCCCAGCATCAACCTAGCACACCCACCAAAAATCTTTTCAAAATTCAAAACTTGAATTCTTGCGGCCATTTCATCAAACAGGTTGCAGACACAAATCATCAAAATCCTAAACACTATTGTGAGCAGTGATTGAAGCCTAACTTGTTCCCTCTTTAGCTCACAACCACCTCAGTAGATCATCTAGCAAGTTAAACCAAGCACTAGCCTCACTGTAAGCTGGGCAATGACATCAATGGTGAACAGCTGAAGCTCACCATGCCACCCCAGTGGAGACAGCAAGCTAGGAGGAGATTTAGCCATGCCAACCTTGTCTAGGAGGCAGCCCACTGTCCACCGCCACCCCATGTCCAATGCTCGAACCTTGCCAACCCCTGGACCACACGCACGGACCGCGCCCAGCTCACCAGCAACCATGCCGAGCATGCGCTAGAGCGCCACGCTCGACCAAAGCCCACAGACCGCGTGCCGCCCTCGCCGCGTGCATACGCGATCACCATCGACCCAGGAGACCGCCAGACATCCCCGTTCGCCTCCCCATGCCGCACGGCCACCGCTCGCCATCGAAGACGCCGCCTCTGCCATGTAGAGCATCGCGCGTTCCAGACCAAACCGCACCGCCCCTACGCGTGCATTAAAGCCGTAGAGCATCGCCAGGAGACCACCAAGCGATCGCCACCGCCGGCCATGCCTCTAGCAGCCCGTAGCCATGTCGCCACCGTCGCCTGCCCATCCCGTTCGGTCTCGTCGTCGCGACTATAAATAGAGGCCAACCCTAGCCTAATTGAGCACACCATCTCACTCCCCTCTTCTCACTGATCGTGCCACCCCGTTCCCGGAGCAAGGGGAGCAGCACTTCACCAGAATTTCACCGGAGCCTGCCGCTGCTGGAGAAGAAGGGCGCCAGCGATTGGAGCCGCCCCAGGAGAAGCTATCGGTACCAGGAGGTTCGCCGTCGTCGACTTCGTCGTTCGCCTACCTCGCTGAACCTCGCCTGCACCCCGGTGAGCCCCCAATGACCCCCACTGGCCGCGCTAGGTTTCTGTCTCGCCGGCGTTGCCCAACATCGACGATGACCCTTAGCCGTTGGATTAGAACCAGATCGAACGCACCACATCACCCCATACCACTTCGCACCCCCTGTGTCACTTACGCATGGGGACAGCAACTTAAACAACCCGCAGAAGCGCTGCGCTTAGCAGGCCGGCCCAGTATCGCTTCCCGCGCAGCCCAGTTATTTGAATTAAACCTTTTCCATTTTATTTCAAACAAACTTCTGTACCCAGTTTCAAAAATCAACCCAGGTCGACTCATTGCACCAAATTGAATAAAACCAATTTTGTTAGAAAGGACTGGAAATGTTGAATCCAAGCCCGTTGGATTCAAGTCATTTGGATCTGTAGATCTTCCTTGGTAAAAATAACAAGGAAGAAGCTTTTCTGCATTTAAACATTTTTCAAATTTAAACCACAATAGCTTTTGAGTTGATTCCAACTCTCAAAAATCACATTTAACCATACCTTTCAGAATATATAAAAATATATAGGTTTACTTACAGAAATAATTACCAAGTAATAAAAGAGTACCACATAGGCATTTCTAGCCACTTTAATTAATTAAAATAAAAGGGTAAAACCTTATTAAATTGTGACACCACTTTAAATCACATTCCCATGGACTAAAATATGTGGTGATGACATGTGTCAACATGATCCCATAATTGGTTTGGAGAATATTAAATCTTAAGTAGTTTTTCAATGAGTAGAAATTACTTTTCTAAAAATAAAATGGGAATTAAACCAAGCTTTAATCTTGTAATGTTAGTGATGATGCTAGATCATATATAGGACCCTTTTGTGTGATAATTGCAAGTATTTAAGTATTGTTTGGTGATTGTGTACACCGTATTTATTTATAGACGCTAGTACCGACCAAGGATACGAGGAGGAAGGAGGATACTACGAAGAAGAAGCCGAGGAGAACTTCAACCACTGCTCTGCACAAGGCAAGCTTACACTTGCAATTTAGCAAGCTTATACTGATATTGTGCAAGCCCATACTTGCAAGCCTAATACTACTAGTGAATGTGCAAGCTTATACTTGCAATTGTGCAAGCTAATACTTGCTTGTTACCATGCCAACTATATGCCTTAAGCATATGTGATCATACCCACTTGATAACCCAATCCTAGTTTTATTTGCAAGCTTCTACTTTATTTCTTTATCAAAGCTTTAACTTATAGTTGACTTAAGTGACTTATAGATCCTAGAATAATATATTTGAAGGTTGCATAAAGAGCATAAAATTTGGCCTAAGCTAGATAATCTTGATGTCATCCTAAGGCATGAGATTAAACTTAGTTGAAACTCCACTAGTTTACCACCCCTCATTAGTACTTACCCCCACTTGTAGATGCTAGTGCTAAGCATAAAACTTGATAAACTTTAGATGGGAATACTTGGTGAAAATGGTTATGAAAACCTTAGAATGATGGATCATTCTACTAAGATGTTTTGACATATGTTTCTGAACACCAGATGATTTTGGTGAAGAAAATGTTGAGGCATGAGCCTTAGCCCTTTATAAAACTGATGGTTGTATGGATGCGATACCATTCCAATGTTACCGTACAACCACAATACCCGAAGATTGGGTAGGGCTTGACTGGAAACTTATATACCTTAGTATTAGTTCCCTCACGGCCAAGGTCTGAGTTGAGGCTACCTTGTGAAGATTGTCCACCTGTGCAGTACCCAAGATGACAGTTGGTCATGGTTGGGAGGCCAAACTCACAGGAGAGGTGCTTATACTAGGCCATGTAATTGAAAGGTTTGGATTGATTATCCGCATACTGAGTATGGTGAATTCAGGATTTGTTCCTGATGGATGTATCGAATGTTGTGGTGAAAGTCTACAATCTCTGCAGAGTGTCAAACTATTCGAATAGCCGCGTCCACGGTTATGGACAGTTGGAGTGGCCATACTGTTCCCCCGTCAGATGTTTTCAAAATGACTTGAGAAATGAGTTGAGACTTTGACTTGACCACAACAGAGTTGTGACATGAGTTACAAGATGCCACTTAGGAGTTATAAAATTGTGACTAGCTTCTCTGGTTTCTGAACTAGTAGAGATAAATCTGGCTTTTTGCAAAACAACCCTAGATCCTAGTGTCCTATTATCCAAAAACCCTTTTCCTTGTTAGTATTAGTTTGCGAGTACTTAAAGAGTACTCATGGCTTTGTCCCTGGATATTCCCGTGGCCAGACTATGAAGAGGAGTACCTGGAGGATGGACCCCAGGAAGGTTACGACAACTAGGATCATCTCCCATCGTCAGCATTGCCTGTGACCCCGAAGATGGAGCTTCGCCTACGGTACCATTATTATTACGTATTCCGCTGCTTGAGTTGTATTAAGAACTGGATCATGAGATCCCTATTTGTGTAAAACCTTATGTATGGTTTGTAATGGATGATGTACTGTGGTATCCAATTCTGTTATGTCTCGCAAAAATGGTAATCCTGGGATTGCGATGTATGGCATAACAGGCATCTGGGATTAAAAATCCAGGTGTTGACAAGTGCGGAGAAGCAGATCTGGGCCAGGCCCAACTCTGCTAGTTCGGGTCGTGCAGATCTGGCCTTCACCCTCCTTCCCCCTCCTTTTTTTCTGAATTCCAGATCTATTTGTAGCAGTTTGGATTAATTCCAAAGAAAAATGGAAAACAGTCCCTTTTAACCAGATCTAAATTTCTTTGGACCCCTAGTGTTTTCCCTAACATGCATAGGCATTGGCTAATCTTTTTGAGGTTAAAAACAAAAATCATAAATCCTACACTTAGATCTGTCTAGAACACTAATGAATTTCTCCAGCAAACTTGGTGTATCCAAATGGAGTAAATCCAACTGGATATGGAAGGTATAATCCATACCTTTCATACCCCACTGGCCCCACTCTATTTTGCTTCTTAATTTACTGGTAGCAAAAATAACAAAATAAAGCCTTTTCTGCCTTTAGGAAATTCCCTAGGTCAAACCAAGTGAGGTTCTGACCTAATTCCAACTCTCAGATGACACGTATAACCATATCTTCCTGTTGGAATTATGCCCTAGAGGCAATAATAAAGATGTTATTATTATAATTCTTGTTCATGATAAAGTTTATATTCCATGCTAGAATTGTATTAAGCGGAAACTTTAATACTTGTGTGGTTTATGAACAACACCGTGTCCCTAGTACGCCTCTATGGACTAGCTCATTGATCAATGATGGTTAAGGTTTCCTAACCATAGACATGAGTTGTCAATTGATAATGAGATCATATCATTGGGAGAATGATATGGTGGACAGACCCAAACTAAGCGAAGCAATTAGATCGTGTCATCGTGTTTGTCTTTGCGAAGCTTTTCTTATGTCAAATATTGTATTCCTTAGACCATGAGATAATGCAACTCCCTGGTATCGGAAGAAAGCTTTGAGGTCATCAAACGTCATCCTATGAGAGGGTGATCATAAAGGTGTCTCTCAGGTGATCGGAAAGTATCTGTTGGGTTGTGTGTATCGAGATGGAATTTGTCCCTCCCAAGTTGGAGAGATATACTTCGGGCCCACTCGGTAATCGATATCAACACCGCTTGCAAGCATGTGGTTAAGGAGTTAATCACAAAGTGATATTGGATTACGGAACGAGTAAAGTACTTGCTGTGAACGAGATTGAACTAGGTATGACGATACCGACGATCGAATCTCGGGCAAGTAAAATATCGCGAGACGAAGGGAATATATATATGGGATTGATTGAATCCTGGCATCATGGTTCATCCGATATGATCATCGATGAATGTGTGGGAGTCAATATGGGTGCCCAGACCCCGCTGTTGATTATTGATAGAAGATCATGTCTGCATATTCTCGAACCCGCAGGGTCACACACTTAACGTGTCTCGACGCTAGGATAGATTGGATACTTGGTTTATGAATTTTTTTTCGGAGTCTCAGATGGGATCCGGGACATCACGAGAGGTTCCAGAATGGTCCGGAGAATAAGATTCATATAAGGCAGTGCAGTTTTTGGAGTTCGGAATTGTTCCGGATTAATCGGTATTGTACCGGAAGCTTCTAGAACCTTCCGGAAGGGGGCCAACGTGGTCCCACCTTCCGGGAGGGGGCATGGGCCTATGAGGGAGTGTCCTGGCCGCATTGGGCCAGGGGCACAAGGCCCCATAGGGCCCAGCCGATCCTAGATAAGTTTAAACTCGTTTAAACTAGAGATAGGGTTTCTAGATAAGGGAAAGTTTAAATCGTTTAAACTAGAGATAGGCTTGGAGGATGGGCAAGGGCTGGCCGCACCCCCCCTCTATATATAGAGGGCTGGTGCGCCCCCTCCCACACAGACACACACACACACACACACACCTTCCCCTCCAACCCTAGCCGCCCTGCTGCCTTCCTCTCTCCCTCCCGACTGCTTGTAGGCGAAGCCCTGCTGCAGAAATTCTCCACCAATTGCACCGCGCCGTCGCGTTGTAGATCCAACCCATCTCTCCACCATACTTGCTGGTCCGAGGAAGGAGGAGACGTCGAGGTGCTGCACGTGTGCATCTCACGGAGGCACCGCCACTTGTGGTGCTAGATCGGATCGGATCGCGAGGAGGAGAAGCGAGTACGACTACATCACCCACGTTCCGACGAACGTTCCGCTGTGCGAATCTTCAAGGGTATGAAGATCTAATCCAATCTCTCTTGTTGATTGCATCTCCTAGATTAGATCTTGGTTTTCCCTCTGTTCGCAGAAAATTTTGATTTACTATGCTGCGAAACCCTTCAGTGGTATCAGAGCTAGATCTATGCGTAGATGTGATTCACGAGTAGAACGCAACATGGTTGTTGCGGGCGTTGATGTTTTCTGTTGCAAGCCTCTTGTTTGTGTTCTTCTTATGACGCGGGATAGTGAGATTGAAGCGGTCCAGGCCAACCTTACGCGACGTCGTTCGCGAGACCGGCTCCGCACTTGACGTGTGGCTTGTACCACACATGCGGCTGGTGGATGTCAGTTTCTCTCACTATAGTTGTCATGGGATTAACACCGGAGTTTGGCAACCATAATATCACCGTTGTGGCTTTCCGTAGGTAAGAATCGTTCTTAGCATCTACTCCCATGAGCCACGTAAAACATGCAACAACAAAGTAGAGGCGTCTAACTTGTTTTTGCAGGGAGTGTTTTCTGTGATATGGTATGGCCCAAGATGTGATGTGTATAATGTATGCGATGATCATGTTTTGTAATGTTTCACGACTTGCATGTCGATGAGTACACAACTGGCAGGAGCCATATGGTTGTCTTTATAATTGTGTATGACCTGCGAGTCAACTTCTTATACGCCATGTAATAGCTTTACTTTATCGCTAAGTAGTTAGCAATAGTTGTAGTTGCTATTCGTGGTGGAGGCAATCATGGTGAAGTGATGGAGATCATGCCGAAACACACAAGATGGAGATCATTGCGCGAAGATTGGCTATACCATGTCACATAAAGTTATATGCATGTGATGTTTATCCTTTTTATGTATCTTATCATGCTTAGATCGCGACGGTAGCATTATAAGATGATTCCTCACTTAAATATCAAGATAAAAACTGTGTTCTCCCCAAGTATGCACCGTTGCGAAAGTTCGTCGTGTCCAAGCATCACGTGATGATCGGGTGCTATAGACTCTACGCTCACATACAACGGGTGCAAGCCAGTTTTGCACACGCGGAAATACTTGGGTTTTACTTGACGAGCCTAGCATGTACAGACATGGCCTCGGAACACAAGAACCGAAAGGTTAAGCATGAGTCATATGAATGATATGATCGACACTTCGTTGTCCACCATTGAAACCACATCTCTTCTCGTGAAGATCGGATTAGGTGTGGTGAATTTGGATCGTGTTCACTAAACAACTTGAGGGATGTTGAATTTAGTGGGAGCTCATCTAGTAATTTGATTAAGTTGAACTATTTATCATGAACATAGTCTAAATTGTACTTGCAAATACTGTAGATCACATGGCCAAGTCCAACTTCAACTTCAACGTTTTTGCTGAGAAAGAAAAGCTTAGGAACAATGGGTCTAACTTCACCAACTGGTTCCGCAATCTAAGAATCATTCTATCTGGCGGACAAAAGGACTATGTCCTTGAGAAAGCGTTAGGTAACCCCCCTGCTGCAACTGCGCCGGCTGATGAGAAAGCTGTCTATCAGTCGCGCAAAGATGATTATGGTGTGATTAAGAGCACCATGTTGTTTGCTATGGAACCGGAACTTCAAAATCGTTTTGAAAACTATCCCGGGCCCTTTGAGATTCTTGAGGAGCTGAAAACCATGTTTCAGACTCAGGCCCGTTCTGAGAGATATGAGATCTCTGAGAAGTTCTTTAACTGCAAGATGGAGGAAGGGAGTTCCGTTAGTGAGCACGCCATTAAGATGTCGGGCTACACTCAACGCCTTGAGCAACTGGACTGCAAGATTCCAGAGGAGCTCAAGATTGACAGGGTTCTGCAATCACTCCCTCCCAGCTACAAAAGTTTTGTAGTGACTCATAATCAGATTGGTTCCACTGATACGATCACCGAGCTCTTCGCAAAGCTGAAGGCTGCGGAGGTGGACATCAAGAAGGATAATCATGTGTTGATGGTCAACAAGCCCTCCTTCAAGAAAGGTAAAGGTGCAAAGAAGCCCTTCAAGAAAGGCGGCGGCAAGCGCGTTGCCCCTGCTGAGAAGAAGCTCAAGTCTGGTCCCAAGCCGGACACTGAGTGCTTCTATTGCAAGGACAAGGGTCACTGGAAGCGCAACTGTCCGAAGTACTTAGCGGACAAGAAGGCTGGCACCATCAAAGGTATATTTGATATACATGTTATTGATGTTTTCCTTACTAGCCCTCGTTGTAGTGCCTGGGTATTTGATACCGGTTCAGTTGCTAATATTTGTAACTCGAAACAGGAACTGCAGAATAGACGGCGGCTTGCGAGAGATGAGGTGACGATGCGCGTTGGCAACGGATCAAGAGTTGATGTGATGGCCGTCGGCACGCTCTCCTTAGTTTTACCTTCGGGACTAGTTTTAAACCTTAATAAATGTTATTATGTGCCTGCGTTGAGCATGAACATTATTTCTGGATCGTGTTTATTGCAAGACGGTTATTCATTTAAATCGGAGAATAATGGTTGTTCTATTTATATGAGTAACATCTTTTATGGTCATGCACCTCTTGTGAGTGGTTTATTTCTTCTAAATCTCGAAAGGGATGAAACACACATCCATAACATTGAGGCTAAGAGATGCAAAGTAGATAGTGATAATACTACTTATTTGTGGCACTGTCGTCTATGTCATATTGGTGTAAAGCGCATGAAGAAACTCCATTCTGAAGGACTTTTGGAGTCTCTTGATTTTGAATCATTTGACACATGCGAACCATGCCTCATGGGCAAGATGATCAAAACCCCGTTCTCCGTTATGATGGAGCGAGCAACGGACTTGTTGGAAATCATACACACCGATGTATGCGGACCAATGAGTGTTTCGACGCGCGGTGGATATCGCTATTTTCTCACTTTTACCGATGACTTAAGTAGATATGGGTATATCTATTTAATGAAACATAAATCTGAAACGTTTGAAAAGTTCAAAGAATTTCAGAATGAAGTGGAGAACCATCGTAACAGAAAGATTAAGTTTCTACGATCCGATCGTGGGGAAGAATATTTGAGTTATGATTTTCTCACGCATCTCAAAGCAAGTGGAATCGTTTCAGAACTCACGCCACCCGGAACACCACAGCGCAATGGTGTGTCTGAACGCCGGAATCGAACCCTATTAGATATGGTCTGATCGATGATGTCTCTTACTGATTTGCCGTTTTCATTTTGGGGTTATGCATTAGAAACCGCTGCATTCACTTTAAATAGGGCTCCATCTAAATCCGTTGAGACAACACCGTATGAACTATGGTTTGGTGCTAAACCTAAGTTGTCGTTTCTTAAAGTTTGGGGATGCGAAGCTTACGTCAAGAAGTTGATGCCGGACAAGCTCGAACCCAAAGCGGAGAAATGCGTCTTCATAGGATACCCTAAGGAAACTATTGGGTATACCTTCTATCACAGAACCGAAGGCAAAGTGTTTGTCGCAAAGAACGGTTCCTTTCTTGAGAAGGAGTTTCTCTCGAAAGAAGTGAGTGGGAGGAAAGTAGAGCTAGACGAGGTTATTGAACCTTCTCTTGAATTGGAGAGTAGCGCAGCACCTGAAATTGTTCCAGTGCCGCCTGCACCAACAATAGAGGAAGCTAATGACAAGGATCATGAAGCTTCGGACGATGCTGCTACTGAACGTCGCAGGTCGACAAGGTCGCGTGCCCCTCCTGAGTGGTACGGCAACCCTGTCTTGACTGTCTTGTTAGTAGAAGACAGTGAACCTACGAACTATGAGGAAGCGATGATGAGCCCTGACTCTGAGAAATGGCTAGAATCCATGAAATCCAAATTGGGATCCATGAGCGAAAACCAAGTATGGACTTTGGTGGACCCTCCTAGCGACCGAAAGGCCGTTGAGTGCAAATGGATCTTCAAGAAGAAAACGGACGCGGATGGTAATGTTACCGTCTATAAAGCACGGCTTGTTGCGAAAGGTTTTCGACAAGTTCAAGGTGTTGACTACGATGAGACTTTCTCTCCCGTAGCGATGTTTAAGTCCATTCGGATTTTATTAGCAATTGCTGCGTTTCATGATTATGAAATATGGCAAATGGATGTCAAGACTGCTTTCCTCAATGGCAACATTAATGAAGAGTTGTATATGATGCAACCCGAAGGTTTTGTCGATCCTAAGGATGCCGATAAAGTATGCAAACTTCAGCGTTCCATTTATGGACTGAAGCAAGCATCTCGGAGTTGGAACCTTCGTTTTGATCAAGTGATCAAGAGCTTTGGATTTGTTCCAAATTGCTACGAAGCTTGCATCTACAAGAAAGTGAGTGGGAGCTCGGTGACGTTTCTGGTACTATATGTGGATGACATATTGATTATTGGAAATGACATCAACATGCTTAACGATGTGAAGAGTTATTTGAACAAGTGTTTTTCAATGAAAGACCTAGCTGAAGCTGCTTATATATTGGGCATCAAAATCTATAGAGATAGACAAAGACGCCTGATAGCTTTAAGCCAAAGTACATACCTAGACAAAGTTCTGAAAAGGTTCAGAATGGATAAGGCATTGAAAGGTTCAGTGCCTATGTTGTCAGGTAAGATATTGAGCAAGGCTCAGTGTCCAGCTACGGTAAATGATAGGGAAGCTATGAGCAAAGTGCCTTATGCCTCGGCCATAGGTTCCATCATGTATGCCATGCTATGTACTAGACCGGATGTGTCCAATGCTCTTAGTTTGACGAGCAGATATCAAAGTGATCCAGGAGTGGAACACTGGACAGCCGTGAAGAACATCCTAAGGTACCTAAATAGGACTAAAGAAATGTTCTTAGTCTATGGGGGTGATGAACAGCTCGCCGTAAAAGGTTACGTCGATGCTAGTTTCGACACCGACAAGGATGATGCTAAATCTGAGACAGGATACGTGTATATTTTGAATGGAGGAGCTGTGAGCTGGAGAAGCTGCAAGCAAAGCGTGGTCGCGGGATCTACAGTAGAAGCGGAATACATGGCTGCTGCAGAAGCGTCAAGTGAAGGAGTTTGGATCAAAAACTTCATCACTGAGCTTGGCGTGGTTCCAAGTGCATTGGACCCACTGGAGATATTGTGTGACAACACTGGCGCCATAGCACTCGCTAAGGAACCAAGATATCATTCAAAGACCAAGCATATCAACCGCAAGTTTCATATAATCTGAGATTATATAGCAGATGGAGATCTGAAGATCAGCAAAGTACATACAGATCTGAATGTCGCAGATCCATTGACTAAACCTCTTCCACGTGTAAAACATGATCAGCACCTCAGTGCCATGGGTGTGAGATTGTTGCCAAATGTAAACTAGATTATTGACTCTAGTGCAAGTGGGAGACTATTGGAATTATGCCCTAGAGGCAATAATAAAGATGTTATTATTATAATTCTTGTTCATGATAAAGTTTATATTCCATGCTAGAATTGTATTAAGCGGAAACTTTAATACTTGTGTGGTTTGTGAACAACACCGTGTCCCTAGTACGCCTCTATGGACTAGCTCATTGATCAATGATGGTTAAGGTTTCCTAACCATAGACATGAGTTGTCAATTGATAATGAGATCATATCATTGGGAGAATGATATGGTGGACAGACCCAAACTAAGCGAAGCAATTAGATCGTGTCATCGTGTTCGTCTTTGCGAAGCTTTTCTTATGTCAAATATTGTATTCCTTAGACCATGAGATAATGCAACTCCCTGGTATCGGAAGAAAGCTTTGAGGTCATCAAACGTCATCCTATGAGAGGGTGATCATAAAGGTGTCTCTCAGGTGATCGGAAAGTATCTGTTGGGTTGTGTGTATCGAGATGGAATTTGTCCCTCCCAAGTCGGAGAGATATACTTCGGGCCCACTCGGTAATCGATATCAACACCGCTTGCAAGCATGTGGTTAAGGAGTTAATCACAAAGTGATATTGGATTACGGAACGAGTAAAGTACTTGCTATGAACGAGATTGAACTAGGTATGACGATACCGACGATCGAATCTCGGGCAAGTAAAATATCGCGAGACGAAGGGAATATATATATGGGATTGATTGAATCCTGGCATCGTGGTTCATCCGATATGATCATCGATGAATGTGTGGGAGTCAATATGGGTGCCCAGACCCCGCTGTTGATTATTGATAGAAGATCATGTCTGCATATTCTCGAACCCGCAGGGTCACACACTTAACGTGTCTCGACGCTAGGATAGATTGGATACTTGGTTTATGAATTTTTATTCGGAGTCTCGGATGGGATCCGGGACATCACGTGAGGTTGCGGAATGGTCCGGAGAATAAGATTCATATAAGGCAGTGCAGTTTTTGGAGTTCGGAATTGTTCCGGATTAATCGGTATTGTACCGGAAGCTTCTAGAACCTTCCGGAAGGGGGCCAACGTGGTCCCACCTTCCGGGAGGGGGCATGGGCCTATGAGGGAGTGTCCTGGCCGCATTGGGCCAGGGGCACAAGGCCCCATAGGGCCCAGCCGATCCTAGATAAGTTTAAACTCGTTTAAACTAGAGATAGGGTTTCTAGATAAGGGAAAGTTTAAATCGTTTAAACTAGAGATAGGCTTGGAGGATGGGCAAGGGCTGGCCGCACCCCCCCTCTATATATAGAGGGCTGGTGCGCCCCCTCCCACACACACACACACACACACACCTTCCCCTCCAACCCTAGCCGCCCTGCTGCCTTCCTCTCTCCCTCCCGACTGCTTGTAGGCGAAGCCCTGCTGCAGAAATTCTCCACCAATTGCACCGCGCCGTCGCGTTGTAGATCCAACCCATCTCTCCACCATACTTGCTGGTCCGAGGAAGGAGGAGACGTCGAGGTGCTGCACGTGTGCATCTCACGGAGGCACCGCCACTTGTGGTGCTAGATCGGATCAGATCGCGAGGAGGAGAAGCGAGTACGACTACATCACCCACGTTCCGACGAACGTTCCGCTGTGCGAATCTTCAAGGGTATGAAGATCTAATCCAATCTCTCTCGTTGATTTCATCTCCTAGATTAGATCTTGGTTTTCCCTCTGTTCGCTTCCGTAGAAAATTTTGATTTACTATGCTGCGAAACCCTTCACTTCCAAAATCCAGCAACTCATAATTTTTTGACCCTCTATTGAATTTTAGTGAATTAAACTATTATGTGCATGGTTGATTCACTATTAAAATTATTACAGTAGATTTGTAACTCCAAAAATATTGATTCCAATTTCTAAAGAAAGGTATTCTCAGTAACTGCCATGTGTCCTTGGAATCAACTAAAAATCTTCTATAAATAAATCTGATGAAAAAGACAAATCTTGTCCAGTTCTACCTTTGGAAAATTTCTCAAGGGCATTCTGGTAATTGTTTAAGATTCCAAGTCCTCTTGATTTAGTCCATCAAATACTACCTTTTAAACCAAGGAAATAATTTTTGGAACTCCAGAGAAGTTCTGGTGAATTGTTTCCAAAAACTAGAGCTTTAATCACTTTAACAATCATGATAAATCAAGGGAAATTGATAAAATAGTGAAACCACTTTTGTCGGCTTCATTTTATCAATACCTATTTGATGGTATCACTTTTATACAATGGTATCATACAGATAAATTCCTTGGTCAAAAACCCTCTCGTAGGTAGTTTCTAGACTATAAATCCAAAGGGAGTCTTTTCCCTAATGCCTCCAAATCTTCTTCCTATCCAATAACATCAAACCTCCAACATCCTACTGATCTTTATCTTCTATTTATCCTTTGATTTTTGTATGGTTTGATGTTTGTATGCCTTGTAATGATTGTGGTGTTGTTTGTTTGCATGTATGCTCGATAACGGCGATAGTTGCGATTGTGTGACGCCGAGAAGAAGGAAGCATCGGGTTATTCTTATTATAGTTATAATTGGTATTCTGGTTATCTAAGGCCATCAAGGGACGTCTCGCTGGTCACAGGAAAGCCACCATTCCTGAACTCCTATATTAACCTACTCCTGTTTATCAATTGTTTTATATCTCGTTTATAAACTGCATAACTAAATTGCATGATTTGTTTCAAATGAAAGTGCGTGAGTAACTTGGCTCCTCCAAGTTATGGATGAGTGTCCATTAGGACACTTACACTTTGGACACCCATTTTTACCCCTTTAAATCGAGGCTAAGATGATTAGCATCTTCCCTCTTGGAAACCCATGGATTTTTGGGTTTTACCGTACTACAAAGTTTTCAAAATAAAACCCTTGGAAAGAGGCATCATTCCCAAGTGGAGGTTTTACTAAAAGAAGATATGAGGTGGATGAAGAGAAAGTGAAGCAAGAGAAAGAGAAGGGATGTTCTAAGCCAATGTCCGGAACAATTTTATCCGTGCAACCACATTACCCCAGTCGCTGGGGCTTAGCTCATAGTTTGTGGTCTTTAGTCGGGGCTTCTCATACTCGCTAAAGGGCAAGGTACCGGTGCAACAATTGGGTCTCTCGCGGACGGTATGATTTTTGGCTAGTACGGGAGGAAGTTATTGTCACAATTGCTACCGGTAGAACTTCGGTTTGGAGGTAGGAGTCAGTACGGGAGGAAGGACCAGGGCCGTCGTGCCCCATACTCGTATCGGAGAGAACAACCCAAAAGGAAAAGCCGCCGTTGCTAGGGATGGACAAATGAAAAGTCTAGGTTTGATTATCCGAACCCTTGTCTAATGTGTAGCAGGCCATGGTTTTATCCCGGCGGATGTATTGATTCTTGTGGGTAAAGTGCACAAACTCTACAGAGTCTAATCTATTTGAATATCCATGTCCACAGACAAGGACGGTTGGAATGGAAAGTGCTAGGAGGACCCTTCGGTTATGTTGAGATGAATATAAAGGATGTGACTTGCTCACGAGGAAGGATAAGAATGAATTTGGTTTTGACCAGAGATGGTCGAAGGTGTTTTAAAGGTTTTACAACAAAACCGTTTTAATCTTTTTAACAAGGATGTGGAGATGTCCAGATTTTCTAAAAGGAGGCATATTTTACAAAAACTCTTTTTCAACAAAGATATAGAGATGCCATTGTAGACTTCCTTAGAAAACAGCTATAGTATAGAGCTATCTCGCCATAGCCAAATATGCATTATCTTATACCTTATTTCGGTGGTTTGCGGGTACATTCAAATTACTCATCAGCATTCTCCCTAGCTATTTACTTGGCCATATTGCTGATGTTAAGATGGAATGAAGGTGCTGACGTCTATGCGAGCTAGGTCGTCTTCCCAATCAGTTGCGTGTAGGTTAAGGAACGGGATCTGCGCTGAAGACTTCCTCTATTTGTGTTGTAATTCTCCATAATGGCCACCTTGTAAGTTGTACTCGTTACTATATGGATGTTGAATGATACTAGTCGGTTATGCTCACGGCTCACTAATCATGGGAACGTGAATTGTATGCATAACAGGTATTCTCGGACCATAAATCCGGGGTGCCACAGACATGGTATCAGAGCCATCCTGACTGTAGGAGACCTTAGCTAGCATGGACGTTAGACAGGACAACCCTTATTTATGAAAACACCGGGTTTCACAAACTATTTTCTCAAAAGCTTTTCGAAAGGATTCTTATCTCATCTTCTTTGACTTAAACAATCTGAAAATGGATTATTCTGCATCTCGTCTACTTCAAATGTTCCATTTTCAAAAACAAAGTCCGACTCGGAACTATGAAGACGGGAATCCCGGAATGAAGAAACATCGAGACAAGCAAGATAAAGGAGCTACCAATGACGATAGACAGGACAAGATCGCCCTACCAATGGAGTCCTTCATTGTCCCCAAATCAATCAAGTACGGCACCGACAACAAAAGACGACAAGACAGAAGTTAAGACCGCCGTAACGTCTATACTTAGGAGTTAACATCCCTAAAATAGGATTACCTCTTTGGCGTGTAGTCACCTTCTTAGTACTCGTGGTAGGCCTTGCTTGCTTGTCATGTGTGTGTTTAATTCTTGGAATATGTTTGCTTGTCTGCCCTAGATCTACCTATCCTAAAGTTTGGACCACCTTGCTGGCATACCCCGATGCTAACTCTCGCAACCCCTTAGTCGGAAAACCTCTCCTCAGCAGGATGGCCACATAGGAAAGCCTCGACAACCCCAAGCAAATCTCTAAGGTGGAAAGACTGCGTCTTTCCCACTCAACTCCAATAAACCCATGTTGATTTGTCATCGTCAACCATAGCTCTCCACCCAATATTATACCTCACTTTTTCCGCTACCCTCAAACTCGGAAGACTAACTCCGTGACACCGTACCCTTCTACAGCCCGAGACTTTATCCCCACCAGAAACCCTGAGTACGGCCATGAAGATTGGAACCCCGAAGAAAGGATGCAACCGTTGTGGTGAAGAAGGACATCCAGCCAGCCAGTGCTTACGCAACTGCCCAAATTGTGGAGCTCTTCACTCTCGTGCAGATTGCCCCACCCAACTAGTCACCTGCTTCCTCTGTGAAGGTCAAGACCATGCCCCGGCCAACTGCCCCCTCTGTCTCCTAATTGGCAAGGCTCATCAACTTCCATGCGTCAACATTGGGAAGAAATCAAGAGAAGGACGTTCCAAGAAAGGCACATGCTTCTCCTGTGATGAACCGGGTCATTTCAGCCGAGAGTGCCCCCAACGTGGTCTTGACAACCCTTCTACCAAGGCAAAGGCCAAGACATCCACTATCCCCATAAAGATCCCAAGACAAACCCAAGGAGGATCTAAAGCTAAGAAAAGCGGTTGTTACACCTGTGGAGGTCCGGGCCTCTTCTCCCGCGAATGTCCAGAGAAATACACGATGGCCTCGAAGCAAGGAGCTCCAGCATCGAAAAAGGGCAAGAAACCCCGAGCCCCTTCGGCCAGAAGAATCAGCAGGCCACTATCCCCAGAACCTCCTCTTCCCCCGAGAAAGCATTACCTAAGGAGAAACCTTTCACCCCCGGAAGGCGACAAGACTCTGGACGTTCCTTCGAAGTAGTTTCGCACCCGGAAACTCCCCTATCCCCAACCTGGGTAGAGTCATGTATCTTCCCAAGACCTGCTTTGTAAAACTCTAAGTGCCCTATTGCAACCCTTAAGTATCTCCGCCACCAACTGGCTTGAACCAGCTAAATGTATGGATGATATGCAAAGTGTGTTATCCTTCTTTGCATGTTTCACCCACGACGTTGCATCAGACCAAACCGGAATGACCCCATTCCAAAGGACCTTGTTTCCTAGAACTCCAAACCCCAATGGTCTCCCCAACCCGTCGAACCCGTAACCCTCTCAGAACTAGCTACCCGAAAGCTGGTAGACGCCCTTTCCGATAAACCTTCCATCTCATAAAGCAGTTCCGACAACGTCGATAGAAGATAACTACCCCGAAGGAAAGGTGTAGCGCCATTCCCCGACATCAGCATGCCACTCCAACCCCGAAATTTGGCAACTTCACCAAGAACCCCAAGTGTCGCTCTAAGGGGGAAAGACTGCGTCTTTCCCGCCCAAAAACCCGATAGAACCCCGGAGCCAAAAACCAGTTAGCAATAAGTGATGACCACCCCTCCAAGCCCGAATCATTGACCCTGCAAGAAGAACAACGTTCGGCACTTCTCCATAAATGGGAAGGAACTCCACTCAAAGGTCGACCATCTAGCCAACAACCATGGTATCAAGACCCTGAAGAAAGAAATGCCGATCCCGAGGCGAAAAAATAAAGAAGATTCAACTCGCCGTCTCGTATCAAGAAGGAAGTACCCCGTCGATGCTAAAACCTACCTAGACTTATCCTAAGGGGAGAAGACTGCGTCTTTTCCATTGGTTCAAAACTAAACCACCCGATCCAAAGCCACTCAGCTCCGAGCCATAGCTGACCCTTCCTATTCGTTAGAAGACCTGATGGCACCACTTATGTTTCACCACTGAAATTGTTAAGCGGATGTTATCACCCTAACCCTACTCCTACCTAATCTCGGGATGAGATTATTTTAAGGGGGAAAGGTCTGTAACATCCCAATTTTAGCAACCCTAATTAATTGTCCAAAAGGCAAAAATCAGGGGGAACAAAAACTTTTTCTTGCAAAGTGTGCTTACCTGTTTGCTTGTGCTCAAGCAACTGTTTGTGTATTAGTTGTGTACTCCTCATCTCAACACTAGCTTACAAAAACTATTTTACAAAAGAGATGTCTTGGATCATCTTTCATATTATCAAATGTTCTGGCATTTCAAAAACCTGGGCCAAGATGACCTTAACCCAACAAAATACTTTACTAGTTTCTTTTGACAAACTATGGAGACCTATATATTACCTCCTTATGTTTTCAAGACAGAACCTTCAACTACTCTTACCCCTGGGTTTTCCAAAACCTTCTTAAAACCTTTTCATCTCAATATTGGTAGAGATACCAAGATGGTACTTATATTACTTCAAAGAAAAACCCCTTTCAACATACCCATCCTTACCTCAAGCTAGGCTTGATGGTAACCCTAGTAGTAGTTAGATGAATTGCCTTGATCTGTTGGTTGATGAATTGCCTTGATCTGCTGACTGCCATGTTTGCTTAGGAACTAGAGCGATCTAACCTATCAGCTCATCCCCTAGGACCCAATCCTTGCTTGTGATCATCAATCTCAAAGCAAGCATCCAAGTCTGGATCTATCCTAAGCCACTCAAGTGATCATCTCATCTCATGCTTATCTCTATCCAGGGATAATCCCTCTTGATGGTTTCCAACCTAGTGGAGACCCAATCCAAGTTTGGATCCCCCTCTTCAATATATACCTCAACATCAACCACTTGAGGGAAGGGATAAACCTTTTCTACCCTCTCAATTGTTTCCCTCTTGAACACTAGTCAAAATCACCAAATCTGCCAAAATGGCTGTCTGGATTTCTTATCTAGATTCAATTCTTGGAGCTCTACCTTTTCCAACTCATGTGCATTCTTGAGAATGTAATTGAACCATCTTGTGTTACACCTTTAGTACTACCAAAGCCTACTCTTGCACTTGGCTAAGCCAATTTAATTCCCACTCATCCATGATGGTTTTGTAGTCAAGATAATAATCTTTTCTGCAAATCTTATCATCTTGCCTACTTTGGAAGAAGCTCACTTCTATATTCCACCTCACATTTACCCACTCTTTGCTTGGTTATAATATAATAATCATGGCCTGTCAATCCCCACCTCTCTTGTTTCCATTGGGGCCTTATGCTTCCTAAACCCACATGGTTTAGGAGGCTACCTGATGTATCTGCTATGGCAGCCTTGTTTTCAACAAAGTTTGCCATCTTCTCTACACCACCACAAATCCAACCAAGACAAACTCTTGCTTCATGGGCAAGGTACCGGTGCAACAATTGGGTCTCTCGCGGACGGTATGATTTTTGGCTAGTACGGGAGGAAGTTATTGTCCCAATTGCTACCGGTCAAACTTCGGTTTGGAGGTAGGGGTTAGTACGGGAGGAAGGACCAGGGCTGTCGTGCCCCATACTCGTACCGGAGAGAACAACCCAAAAGGAAAAGCCGTTGTTGCTAGGGATGGACAAATGAAAAGTCTAGGTTTGATTATCCGAACCCCTGTCTACCGCGTGTAGCAGGCCGTGTTTTTATCCCGGCGGATGTATTGATTCTTGTGGGTAAAGTGCACAAACTCTGTAGAGTCTAATCTATTCGAATAGCCGTGTCCATGGACAAGGACTGTTGGAATGGAAAGTGCTAGGAGGACCCTTCGGTTATGTTGAGATGAATATAAAGGATGTGACTTGGTCACGAGGAAGGATAAGAATGAATTTGGTTTTGACCAGAGATGGTCGAAGGTGTTTTAAAGGTTTTACAACAAAATTGTTTTAAATCTTTTTAACAAGGATGTGGAGATGTCCAGATTTTCTAAAAGGAGGCATATTTTCCAAAAACTCTTTTTCAACAAAGATATAGAGATTCCATTGTAGACTTCCTCAGAAAACATCTATAGTATAGAGCTATCTCGCCACAGCCAAATATGCATTATATTATTACCTTGTTTTGGTGGTTTGCGAGAACATTCAAAGTACTCACCGGCATTGTCCCTGGCTATTTACTTGGCCAGATTGCAGATGTTAAGATGGAACGAAGGTGCTGACGTCTATGCGAGCTAGGCCGTCTTCCCAGTCGGTTGCCTGTAGGTTAAGGCACGGGCTCTACGCTGAATACTTCCGCTATTTGTGATGTAATTCACCATAATGGCCACCTTGTAAGTTTGTACTTGTTACTATATGGATGTTGTAATGATACTAGTCGGTTATGCTCACGGCTCACTGATCATGGGAACGTGAATTGTATGCATAACGGGTATTCTCGGACCGTAAATCCGGGGTGCCACAGGATGAGCACATTGGTGATGACCCACAAGTATAGGGGCATATCTTAGTACTTCCTATAAATAGGAGTGTCGATCCCAACGAGGAGCAGAAGGTGTTGAACAGTGGTATGGAGCAGGAAATCCCTGTGAATACTTAGCAAACGGATTTTTAGTGGTTTTCTGACAAGGCAAAAAAACAAGGAGCAAGTAACAAGAGTAACGAACAAGCAGAGAAAGTGGCCTAATCCTTTCTTAGCAAAGGATAAGCCGGTGGAAATACTTATAGGGACCAAATGTTCTCGAGGACACATGGGAATTCTGTCAAGTGCTTTCACTTCAAATAGGTGGGTACTCTTCTTTGGTGTTGTAAGTATTGTGTGGGTGAACCTGTGCTAACAAACCGCCCTTCCTAGGAGTAATACATACTTGTGATTAAACCCCCTGCAAACATCCGTAACTACAGGAAAGTAATTAATATATAAATCTAAGCACAGCCTTGAACTCTGAGATCCTGCACTCCCTTGTGCAAAGGTGTCCTAACGGGGGGTCAGGTTTCTGTCACTCTAGCAACCCCACGATTAGTAGCCAAATACACAATGCATTCCCCTAGGCCCATTAATGGTGAAGTGTCATGTAGTCGATGTTCACATGACACCACTAGAAGAATAGAACCACAACTTAAATACTAAACCATTGAATAATAACTCATCACAGATTCACTACTAACAACATGACTTCTCCCATGTCCTCAAGAACTAAACGAACTACTCACAAGACATCATATGGATCAAGATCAAAGATGATATGATAATGAATAACAATCTGGACATAAACAATAATCCAATGGTTCCACTCACAAGCATCAACTACAATAGTAATAAACACCGGGAAAGTTTCCCCTAACGAACTAGAGCAATATCCAACACAATTGTTACAGCGGGACGGAGTGATGGTGATGGTGAAGATGATGGTGTGGATGATGATGATGATCCCGATGAAGCCTAGCTTGATGACGGTGTTGATGGCGATGGTCTCCCCTCTCCGGGAAGGAATTACCCTGGCAGAAATCTGTCTGCCGGAGAGATCTTTCTCTCTCGGTGTTTTCCGCCCCCCCAGAGGCGGCGGAAATCTATATGTGGTCGCTCCCCTAGTATTAGGGTTCCGTAGGTAAGATATAGGCGAAGGGGCGGAGTCAGAGGCTGGGCAGGTGGGACACACCTTCCCTAGGCGCGGGGTCAGGTGGGCTCGCGCCTAGGGGGTGTGGGCCCCTGAGGCCCATCTCCGTCCCTCCTTGTGGTTTCCTTCGTCCTCTGGTAAAATAATATGTTTCCATATTTTTCTGGTATTTTTCTGATCTTCGCGAAATTGCACCGAAACGCCTTCTTTTCCATCAGAATCCAGACTCCGGCGGTCTAGCCTCCAAGAATCATCCAACATGCATAAACAGATGAAAAGCCATAAGTAATACCTCATAATAAGACAAAAATCAATGAATAGAGGTAAATTATGATATAGAATGGTGATGCAAATTGGGCGTACCAACTCCCCCAAGCTTAGACTTCGCTTGTCCCCAAGCGAATACTGAGCTCAGTAAACATGTCCACATGTTTATGGAGTGAAGTGTCGATAAAAGAATATGAACAAGAAGCATCACACTTACCATTGCACAACTCATAGAAGAAAACAACTCACCATTATATAACTTAGCTTGTAACCAAGTACATCAGTCACAATAGAGATTCATCAAGATAAATCATAATTGGAATTGGCAAACTTGTTCTTGGTCAGAGAACACCTGGCAAACAGTTTCACAAAAGATTTTTGCAGAAGTTTCAAAACAGGAGCACTCTTTGCTCAAAAGGTTTTTTACAAGTGAAGGCTTTCAAAGTAATACTCAATAGATAAGAGTTTTGTGCACACAAGGAAGATAAATAACATGATTGAATAAATCACCATATGAATGCTTGAGACACAACAACTCAAATGCTTGCTGAGATAGAGAGGAAGTAGGTTTACTGACTCAACTGGTAACTAGGAGAAAGGTCCCATCTTAGAGGGTAGCAGGGATTTACAAGTCATAAAGAGATTCCAAAAGATTATGGTACTTACTAGCTTTGAGCCCTCATTGCCCCTATCATAAGAATCTTGAGATCATTAAGGTTAAAGTGAACAAAGATGGAGTATATGCTTGACGAAATATAAGTTGGCAACCTCATGTCCCTTGAATATGAGGGCCACTCCTCATGCATACTCAACTTTGGGTCCAAGTAAGTTCTTATCGTTGTAAGTATTTGCATATCATTGAGAACCGCCAACGGGGTACCCCTTGCACATGGTACAGGAGCTTTCCCATAACCAAAATGACAAGGCAAGCATACAATGAGCATCTCAGCAATCTTTTTATTTACCATATGCATAGCTTTTTATTGAGGATGCTTCATAGATGACTCACTATGGTGATGCTTCAAGTTTCCACCATGATTAAGCATGGCTTAGGCTAGCGGCCCAGGCGTTTCTCTAACACAGGATACAAACTCCATGGACTTACAAGTTCCCTCTTTATTTCACACCATTGACATCCATAGACAAAAGAGCATGATATCAACTGTGTACAGAGTACAAGTGCAATGTTGAAAACGTTCCCCATGACAGCACGGTTCTGCTAATTCCAACATATAGATGCAATCATATACAACTTCGATGTCCACAATGGTTCAAGTTTATTAGGGGCAAGGAAATAAAGTGTGCCATCAAGTTCGTGAGAGCTTTACTAACTAGTTTTCTCATAACAAAATACTTTTTTAATTTGAAAGGTAGATGAAGCTTGAGAATTTTCTAGGAATAGCAACAACTAATAGGTAGATATTGTGGACACAAATGGCAAAGGTTTTTGGTTCAAAGGGTTTTAGAAACATGAGAAGTATGCCTTCTCAAAACAGGTTTTTTTCTAGCAAGGCTGGGTAGCAAGCAAGAGAGTTGAGAGAAACAAGCAAACATACAAGTAATAAAGCCAAACATGCAATCTTCCTTGAAGACACAAAAGGATCTTAAATAAAGAATATTAAGCTTATGAGCCAAGAAGAAAGAAAACAAATGATGCAAAATACTTGTAAGCGTTTTTCTTTCTTTCTTTTTCTTTCAAACTAAAGCCACTGACCAGAACTCGGTTTGCCAAAACAAATTTAGATACACTTGATGATCCTAGAGTGGTACCAATACTAAACAACAAGATCCATCATATAATAGAGATTGCAAACTAAAATAAGAAGTGCAAAAAGTAAAAGATGAGACTTCTCATTAATATTCAAATAAAGGCACTCACACCAAGGGATACATAGATAATAAACTAAAGGAGAGATACTTCCACATGCAAACCAAACTATAAGATAACCCCTCTACCACAGATATGAATCCACTAAAAAGGTAAAAGATAAAAGATAATGGTGGTGATACCGCGGCACTCCCCCAAGCTTGGAACAGGCCAAGGGGATGCCAAAACTGATGACGAATTACTCCCTTGGTGGTGGTGGTGTTTCCTTGTCATCATCAAACTTCCAAGGTAATGGTTCCCCATCCAAAAAGGATGTCCTTGTCTCTGCAATCCTGAAACTAGCAGCAGAGCTAATGCGGTCAAATCTAGCCTCGTACTCACAATTTTGGTTCTGTATGTCATAGAGCTACGCTTGCAGTTGATTGGTGGTCTGACGGAGTGAGAAGATCTCTTCTTGGAGCTCAGCAACTTCTCCCTCGTGCTGGGTGATGAGTTCTGAACTTATCTTGTGAATAACATCCACTTCGCGTTCCGCCATCTTCTTGTACCTAAAAACTTCTTGTTCAAGCGCTTCCATCCTATCTTCCAGACTGCCTTCTCCTTTAGGGCCTTGAACTTATTTCATCTGTACCTTCCCCTCCTTAAGGATCAACTCTTTGGGGTGAGTCCTCAACTCATACATGTACGGGTTGAGGACTTCAGCAGAGGGATCCTCCGAGGGTGTTCCAGAGGAAGACATTGAGGCTCCAAATCTGAGGATTTTCCTGACAGAAACAGATCGAAATGAAAACACGACGAGAACACGATGCAAGAACCTCGGGGAACCCAGGGGGTTATATATTATGAAGATTCAATGCATAAGGAAGGTTTTGACATGAAAAAAAAGCGGAGACGGAGTTCGAGGGAGAGACACCCCCCTCAGGCGCGACCAGGCTGAGCCCGCGCCTGGGTGGGTTTGTCCACCCCGGGCTCCACTCCCTCTTCAGTTTCGTCTCGCAACTTCCCTTATGTATTAAAAACATCAAAAATATAAAAAGATTGGAGTTTCACGGACCTTCTATTTTCACCACATTTACCTATTCAAAGACGAACTCTACAGTTTCTGGTGTTTGGTTCTTGATAAATTCTTCTGGAGTCACCATTTGAATGACATCCATATCTTCATTGTAAGAATCTCCAGAAATATAATGTTTTAGTCTTTGACCATTAACCACATGTGTTGTGTCATCCTTCAGAGAAGAGATTTTGATGGCACCTGAACAGTACACTTCCTTGATAACAAAAGGTCCTTCCCATTTGGAAAGTAGTTTCCCTGCAAAAAATCTGAGACGAGACCTATACAAAAGAACTTTCTCACCAACATGGAATTCCCTTTTGAGAATTCTCCTATCATGCCATCTTTTTACTTTTTCCTTAAAGATCCTAGCATTTTCGTAAGATTCCCCTCTCCACTCATCTATATTACTTAAATCGAGCAGTCTTTTCTCACCAGCAAGTCTAAAATCACTATTCAACTCTTTCACTGCCCAATAAGCTTTGTGTTCTAATTCTAAAGGTAAGTGACAAGCTTTCCCATAGACCATTTTGTAAGGATACATCCCCATAGGATTTTTATAAGCAGTTCTATAAGCCCACAAAGCGTCATTCAACTTTTTAGCCCAATTTTCTAGATCTATTAACAGTCTTCTGCAAGATAGATTTGATTTCCCTATTGGAAAGTTCTACTTGCCCACTAGTTTGGGGTGATAATCTGAAGCTATTTTGTGGTTTACATCATACTTAGCGAGAGTTTTTCTAAAAACCCCATGAATAAAATGAGAGCCCCCATCAGTCATGAGATATCTAGGCACATTGAACCTAGGAAAAATAACATCTTTAAGCATTTTCAAAGAGGTTTTACCATCATCACTGCTTGTAGGTATGGCTTCTACCCACTTTGTAACATAATCAATAGCAACAAGAATATGAGTATACCCTTTTGAAGGAGGAAAAGATCCCATAAAGTCAAATCCCCAACAATCAAAAGGTTCAATAACAAGAGAATAATTCATAGGCATTTCATTACGTCTAGAGATGTTACCTATTCGTTGGCATTCATCACAGGACAAGATAAACTTCCTTGCATCTTTAAAGAGAGTAGGCCAATAAAATCCAGATTGTAAAACCTTTTGTGTAGTCCTATCTCCAGCATGATGTCCTCCATTAGCACTGCCATGACATTTTCTCAAAATCTCTTGTTGTTCAAATTCTGGAACACATCTTCGCATAATGCCATCTACTCCTTCTTTATATAAGTGTGGGTCATCCCAAAAGTAATGCCTTAAATCATAAAAGAATTTTCTTCTTTGCTAGGCTGTAAAGGTTGGAAGCAAATACTTGGAAACAATAAAGTTAGCATAATCAGCATACCAAGGACTCTCATGTGGACTTACCCTTATTGCAGCTAACTGTTCATTTGGAAAACTATCATTAACAGGCAAAGGGTCAAAAGAAATGGTTTCCAAACGAGATAAATTATTAGCAACAGGATTATCAGCACCTTTCCTATCCACAATATGCAGATCAAACTCTTGCAAAAGCAATACCCACCTTATAAGCCTAGGCTTAGCGTCCTTCTTCGTCATAAGGTATTTAATAGCTGCATTATCAGTATGAATAGTAACCTTGGAATCAACAATATAAGGTCTAAACTTATCACAAGCAAAGATTACAGCTAAGAACTCCTTTTCAGTAGTAGCATAATTCTTTTGAGCAGCATCCAAGGTCTTGCTAGCATAATAAATGACATTTAACTTCTAGTCAACATGTTGTCCCAAGACAGCACCCACGGCAAAATCACTAGCATCACACATAATTTCAAAAGGTAAACTCCAATCAGGTTGTTGGACTATAGGAGCAGTTGTCAAAGCTTTCTTCAGGGTTTCAAAAGCTTCCTTACAATCATCATCAAAAACAAAAGGTACATCTTTTTGAAGAAGATTAGTAAGGGGCTTTGAAATTTTGGAGAAATCTTTAATAAACCTCCTATAGAGACCATCATGACCAAGGATACTACGAATACCTTTGATATCTCTAAGATAAGGCATCTTCTCAATTGCTTCAATTTTGGCTCTGTCAACTTCAATGCCTCTTTTAGAGATCTTATGTCCAAGAACAATTCCTTCAATAACCATGAAATGGCCTTTCTCCCAGTTAAGAACAAGGTTGGTTTCTTCACATCTCTGCAAAACTTTATCAAGGTTGTGCAAACAGTTATTAAAAGAAGTTCCATAGACGGAAAAATCATCCATGAAAACCTCCACAATTTCTTCACAAAAACCATGAAATATAGCAGACATACATCTCTGAAAGGTAACATGAGCATTACATAAATCAAAAGGCATACGCCTATAAGCATAAGTACCATAAGGACAAGTGAAAGTGGTTTTCTCCTGGTCCTGAGCTTTCACAGCGATTTGAGAAAACCCAGAATAACCATCAAGAAAGCAAAAGTGAGTCTTTTTGGACAGCCTCTCAAGCATTTGATCAATAAAGGGCAAAGTATAATTATCTTTCTTAGTAACTTTATTAATCTTTCTAAAATCAATGCACATTCTATACCCAACCACTACTCTTTGGCGTATAAGCTCATTATCCTCATTAGGCACAACAGTTATTCCCCCTTTCTTGGGAACACAATGAACAGGGCTAACCCATTGACTATCAGCAATAGGATAAATAATACCACCATCAAGGAGTTTTAATACCTCATTTCTTACCACATCCTTCATCTTAGGATTTAGACCGCGCTGGTGCTCAACAACTGGTTTTGCATCAGGCTCAATATTAATAGCATGCTGACATATAGTGGGAGAAATTCCTTTTAAATCATCAAGAGTATAACCCATAGATCCTCGGTGTTTCTTCAATACCTCCAATAGCCTTTCTTCTTCCTTCCCTGAAAGTTTAGAACTAATAATAATAGGATATATCTTCTTATCGTCAAGATAAATATATTTAAGATCATCAGGTAAAGGTTTTAATTCGAAAACAGGATCCCCTTTAGTGGTAGTGTGGTACCCAAATCTTCCACAGGTAAATTATGCTTAAGTAACTCAGGCTGACGAAGGAAAACCTCATCAATCCCATTTCTTTCCTTCATAAAGGCATCACTTTCATGATCCTCCATGAACTGCTGCAAAGCATTGTTAGAAGCAAGAGAAATAGCAGACACTTGTTCAACCCTGAAATCCTCATCAGGTAATTCATTTTCATAAGGAATTTTGGCAAATTTGGAAAAATTAAACTCATAAGATTCTCCAGCAAACTTAGTCAAAACTTTTTCCTTCCTACAATCTATGATAGCCCCACAAGTATTAAGGAAGGGTCTACCAAATATGATAGGATAAGTTTTACTATCTTCTTTACCAAGTACTAGAAAATCAGCAGGATATTTAATCTTACCACAAAGGACCTCCACATCTCTTACAATACCAATGGGGAAAACCTGCTCTCTATTAGCAAGGTGAATAACCACATCAATGTCCTCAAGCTCACAAGGACCAATCTCATGCATAATTTCCATGTAAAGCTCATAAGGAATAGCACTAGAACTGGCACCAATATCACATAAACCATAGTAGTTATGGCTACCAATTTTAACAAAAAGCACATGAACACTAGCTTTTCTACCCTTATTAGGATGAGAAATAACATTAGTGGCGTCTTCACAGAAGACAATATGCTCATCCTCTATTTTTCCAGTGACAAGATCCTTCACAGTAGCTACCACAGGCTCGATATCAATAAGCTCATCGGACCCTATAGTTTTCTTTGCGCTTTTGCTAATCACATTGGCCATAATAGATTGTTCCCTTACCTTGGAGGGAAAAGGAATCTTCTCAACATAAGGTTCAGGCAAAATAGGATCAATAGTATAAACCTCTATACTGGCAAGAATGTGGGTAACAATGTCTTTATAGGGAGCATGGTACTTGTCCCACTCTTTCTTAGGAATCTCAATATAAGAGGCAAAAGCATTAAAACATTTTGCAAGGACTTGAAGATCAAGGCCAAACTTATTGCGAATATCACGGAAGTTATCAGTACCATAAAAGATTTAATGCATTCATAATCATAGTTTATACCTGACTTCCTTCCTTTAGTATTATCCCAAGCCTCAGTGTTATCTTGAATATGGTCTAAGAGATCCCATTTAGATTCTTCCTTCATACTTGTGAATGATCCAGCACAAGAAGCATCTAGTAAATCTTTATCATGAAGAGAAAGCCTAGCATAAAAGTTATTGAGAATAATATTGTTAGGGAGTTCATGAATAGGACATTTAAGAATTAGTAAATTCAATCTCCCCCAATATTGAGCTGTACTCTCTCCATCAAGAGGCCAAAAGTTATATATAAGACTTCTATCCTTATGGATTTCACTGAGAGGATAAAATTTAGAGTAAAAGAGAGATGCCATCTCCTCCCATTCCATGGATTGTCCATTCTTCAGCAGCTTATACCATGCCTCAGCTCTCCCTTTCAAGGATATGGAGAGTAACTTCCTCTTCACCTGTTCAGTTGTGATACCTGCACACTTAAACAACCTGCATAATTCATGGATAAAACGCAAGTGATCACCAAGATGGACAGTTCCATCCCCAAAATAATAATTATCCATAACACGATTAACAATACTTGTAGGTATCTTAAAAGGATTGATCTCAACAGGAGGTGGTTCATCTACTACCCTACCAGCGGTAGTAGTTTTCCCAAACAGAAAACCAAGTGGGTTATCCATATTGGAAACAAAGTAACAAGCAGTAACAAAAGCAATACTCACAATAAAATTTTCCCTTACCAGTTCCACTCTTCAATAGCGCTTCAGTCCCCGGCAACGGCGCCAGAAAATAGTCTTGATGACCCACAATTATAGGGGGTGTATCGTAGTACTTTCAATAAATAGGAGTGTCGATCCCAACAAGGAGCATAAGGTGTTGAACAGTGGTATGGAGCAGGAAATCCCCGTGAATACTTAGCAAACGGATTTTTAGTGGTTTTCTGACAAGGCAACAAAACAAGGAGCAAGTAACAAGAGTAATGAACAAGCAGAGAAAGTGTCCTAATCCTTTCTTAGCAAAGGACAAGACGGTGGAAATACTTATAAGGACCAAACGTTCTCGAGGACACACGGGAATTCTGTCAAGTGCTTTCGCTTCAAATATCTGGGTACTCTTGTTTGGTGTTGTAAGTATTGTGTGGGTGAACCTGTGCTAACATACCGCCCTTCCTAGGAGTAATACATACGTGTGATTAAACCCCTTGCAAACATCCGTAACTATAGGAAAGTAATTAAGATATAAATCTAACCACAGCCTTAAACTCTGAGATCCTACAGTCCCTTGTGCAAAGGTGTCCTAACGGGGGTTCAGGTTTCTGTCACTCCGGCAACCCCACGATTAGTAGCCAAATACACAATGCATTCCCCTAGGCCCATAAATGGTGAAGTCTCATGTAGTCGACGTTCACATGACACCACTAGAAGAATAGCACCACAACTTAAATACTAAACCATTGAATAATAACTCATCACAGATTCACTACTAACAACATGACTTCTCCCATGTCCTCAAGAACTAAACGAACTACTCACAAGACATCATATGGATCAAGATCAAAGATGATATGATGATGAATAACAATCTGAATATAAACAATAATCCAATGGTTCCACTCATAAGCATCAACTACAATAGTAATCAACACCGGGAAAGTTTCCCCTAATGAACTAGAGCAATATCCAACACAATTGTTACAGCGGGACGGAGTGATGGTGCTGGTGGAGATGATGGTGTGGATGATGATGATGATGATCCTGATGAATCCTAGCTTGATGACGGTGTTGATGGCGACGGTCTCCCCTCTCCAGGAAGGAATTCCCCCGGCAGAAATCTGTCTGCCGGAGAGATCTTTCTCTCTCGGTGTTTTCCGCCCCCCAGAGGCAGCGGAAATCTATATGTGGTTGATCCCCCAGTATTAGGGTTCTGTAGGGAAGATATAGGCGAAGGGGTGGAGTCGGAGGCCGGGCAGGTGGGCCACACCTGCCCTAGGCGTGGGTTTAGGTGGGCCCGCGCCTAGGAGGGTGTGGGCCCCCTGAGGCCCACCTCCGTCCCTCCTAGCTTCCTTCGTCCTCTGGTAAAATAATATGTTTCCTTATTTTTCTGGTATTTTTCTGATCTTCGCGAAATTGCATCGAAACGCCTTTTTTCCATCAGAATCCAGACTCCGGCAGTCCCCATCCTCCAAGAATCATCCAACATGCATAAACAGATGAAAATCCATAAGTAATACCTCATAATAAGACAAAATCAATGAATAGAGGTAAATTATGATATAGAATGGTGATGCAAATTGGGCGTATCAATTGTCTTCTGTGAATACGCTTCTAATATTATCTGTTATCCTAGTAAAGCTAGTGTCCCTATGCTTTCTATTAGAATTGGTGATCAATGCTATTATGGTTTATGTGATATTGGTGCTAGTTCTAGTGCTATTCCTTATGAGATTTACAAGTAAATTATGCATGAAATTGGTCCTTGTGAGCTTGAGGACATTGATGTGGTTATTCACCTTGCAAATAAGGAAACCATTTTCCCTATTGGAATTTTAAGAGATGTGGAGGTTCTCTGCGGTAAGATTAAGTATCCTGCTGATTTTCTAGTGCTTGATTCAGCAGCTAGTAAAACTTGTCCTATCATTTTTGGTAGACCTTTCTTGAACATTTGTGGAGCTATTATAGATTGTAAGAAGGATAAAGTTTTAACTAAGTTTGATGGAGATTCTTATGAGTTTAACTTTTCCAAATTTGCTAAAGCTCCTTGTGAAAATACCTTGCCTAATGAAGATTTCAGGATGGAAAAACTTGCTTCTATTGATCCAGTTTATGACCTTGGTCCTCTTTTTGATGATGTAAGTATGCTCATTCTGATGATAAAGTTGTTTCCTGTGACAGTTATATTGTCAACTTTATTCAAAGTGCTACTAAAAGTTATTATGAGAGAGGGAAACATGGTTTTATGCATCTCAATAATATTAAGTTTCCCCGTTTTATGTTGAAAGCTTTGAAGCTACACTTGTTTTGTTTTCATATGCTAGTGGCCTTTTGTTTCAATAATTTGTTTTCCCATAAGACTCCTTTGCATATGAAGTGGGTTAGACTCAAATGTGTTGGAGATTTCCTTCTTGATGCTCTATTTCACTTCAAATATATATCTCCTATGTGAGCATCTTCGAAATTATCAAGTCTAACTTAAAGGCATTAAAGAAAAGTACTTCTTGGGAGATAACCCAATAGTTTTGTTGAGTCTTGGAAGTTTTTACCTCAGTAATAACCGCTCCTTATCTTTTTTGTTTTGGTTTTTGTGTCAAGATCCACTACTTTTGAGAAGTGGAGGAGTTGTGAAAAGTGGTTGTCCTGGGACTAAGGATGGCAATGGTCAGGGTATGGGCAGGGTAGAGCAATACCATACCCATACCCGTGTATTCAATGGGTAGAAAACTTTACCCATACCCGTACCCACGGGTATAAAAATTTACCCATGCCCATACCTGACGGGTACCCGATGGGTAGATCCAATAGTAAACAAGTTATTCACAATTTTACATTAATCAATATCATATTTGACAAGAATATAAGCATCTCTACTCAATAATAGGTAGACAAGTACATGAAAATTATCAGTGTTTAGAAATCGCAATATCATACTTGCCCCTAGGCTACTCGGCTACATAGGTTGAAACTCTAGAGCTAAGTTTTACAAGTCGGTCTAAATGGGCAGGGTATGGGTATACCCATGGGTACAACCCTATACCCGTGCATGTACCCATGACTTAACGAAAAGGGTATGGGTATTACCCATGGGTATAAAAGTATGACCATAACCTACCCATGCGAGTACGATACCCGCGGGTACCCGAACCCATGGGTAAAATTGCCATCCTTACCTGGGACAGATTTTTGTGCTGCATTGTAAAAATTTGTGAAGGAGCTCAGTACTTCGGATGGAGCTGTAATTTTCTGTGCTTGTTCTCCAAGTTGTTATCCAACTTTCATTAGTTTTGAACTTTTTGATTTGAGCAACAGAAGTTCTTCGAAAAAATCAATATTTACCTGCTGGTCTGTTTTGATAGACTTCTTCCTTCATTTGCATTTGCCTCTTATATTGATTCCCTTTCAGATTCTTTTTGGGATTTTGGAAAGGAGTTTCTACAGTAGATTTTGTTTTGATGGATTTCAGTTGAAGTTTGAACCTAAATGTTTATTGTTTTTGCATGCACTAATGTTGCCACTGAGGTTTGTGTAAGGCCTTGTATGAAAAGAATTTCCAGGAGAAGGAGAAAAGGAATCTGCAGAGTCTGTCTTTGAATAGGTAAAAGTGGTGAAAACAGAAGGTTCGTAAAAGCCTAATCTTTTTATATTTTTGATGTTTTTATTACATACGGAAGGTTACGAGACGAAATAGAGGAGGAAACGGAGGCCAGGGTGGCCACACCCACCCTAGGCGCGGGCCCCAGCTGGCCGTGCCTGGAGGGGGTGTGAGCCCCCTGAACACCGTCTCCACCTTGTTTTCGCACAGTACCTTCCTTATGCATTGAAACTTCGTAATATATAACCCTCGGATCCCCCTGAGGTTTGTATATCATGTTCTCATCGTGTTTTCGTTTCGATCTGTTTCTGTCAGGAAATCTTCTCAAGTTTAAAGCACCATGGTCTCCGCCAACAACGATGGCAAGAAGTCCGAGGAAGACGATCCTCAAAACCCCAAGGAGGACGAGATCTTGGTGGAGGATGGAGAATACATGGAGGAGGAAGATCATCCAGACACCCGCGCTACCGTCCCAAGCATTGGAGTGGTGGCAAACCCTATCAACCGTAGGAGGACATCACAGATGTCTACAGGAGGGATAACTCCGCATCATATCCTCACTCCACGGTCACCTCCTTCACGCACCAAGAACCCCTTCCATACTCTCTTAATTGAGCAACAATACCAAGAGGTGCCCAAAGGGAACTTGCCCTCTGTTTGGGATCTGCCTCATTCTAACCATGCAGGAAAGGAACACACTAAGAAGGAAGAGTGGAGAAAGAATAACAAGGACTGGGATTCTCGGTCCGACATGATCATGAACCGCATTGAGCATAATTCGGAGTTGATTCATACTCTAACCTTCGAGATTGAGGATTTGAGGGAACTGATTGAAGAGCTTATCAAGAGAACAACATCACCACCGAAGGAGTAATTCGGCATCAGGTTCGGCATCCCCTTGGTTTGTTCCAAGCTTGGGGGAGTGTCGCGGTATCACATCATTACCTTTTATCTTTTACCTTTTTAGTAGATTCATATCTTTGGTAGAGAAGTTATATTATAGGTTTGTTTGCATTATATTGTGGAAGTATCTCTCCTTTAGTTGGTTATCTATGTATCCCTTGGTGCGAGTGCCTTTATGGAATATTAATGAGAAGTTTTCATCTTTTACTTTTTGTACTTCTTATTTTAGTTTGAAATCTCTATTATATGATTGATCTTGTTGATCAGTATTGGCATCACTTTTGGGAGCATCAAGTAGATCTAAATTGGTTTTGGCAAACCGAGCTCTGGTCAGTAGCAACACTTTTTGAGGTTTGAAAGGAAAAGAGAAAAAGCTTACAGGTATTTTGTATCATTTATTTTCTTTCTTGATTGGCTCATAAGCTTAGTATTCTTTATTTAATATCTTTTGTGTCTTCAAGGAAGATTGCATGTTTGGCTTTATCACTTGTAGGTTTGCTTGTTTCCTTCAACTCTTTTGCTTGCTATCCAGCCTTGCTAGCCAAAAAACTGTTTTGAGAAGGCATACTTCTCATGCATCCAACCCCTTTAAACCAAAAACTTGTGTCATTTGTGTCCACCATATCTACCTATTAGCATTATTGCTATTCCAAGAAAATTTTCAAGCTTCATCTATCTTTCAAATTAAAAATTATATTGTTATGTGAAAATAGTTAGTAAAGCTCTCACAAACTTGATGGCACATCTTATTTTCTTGCCCCTAATAAACTTGAACCATTGTTTCATCGAAGTTGTATATGCTTGCATCTATACATTGGGATTAGCAGAACCGTGTTGTCACGGGGAACGCTTTCAACACTTATGGATACTTATCCAGTTGATATCATGCTCTTTTGTTTGCGGATGTCGTCGGTATGAAATAAAAGGGGAGCTTGTAAGTCCATGGAGTTATGTATGTGTGTTAGAGAAACGCCTAGGCCACTAGCCTAAGCTATGCTTAATCATGGTGGAAACTTGCAGCATACCGATAGTGAGCAATATGTGAAGCATCCTCAATAAAAACCTATGCAAATAGCAAATAAAAAGATCGCTCAGATGCTTACTGTCTGCTTGCCTTATCATTTTGATTATGGGATAGCTCTTGTATCATGTGCAAGGGGTTGAAGGGATACGGGTAGGCTACACTAGCACAAATCAAAAAAATTCTACCGCGTATACCAGGATAACTGTTGCCATAGATCACGGGATTACCACTAGACGCGCAGTTGTGGAATTGATGAAGCGCGTCGAGGCAGTGCAGACGTTCCACGTCTCCTCCTTGTCCTCGTCCCACGAGAAGCTCCCCTTGCGCGGCTCGTCCAAGCGGTACAGATGTAGCGCCTCCGAGGTATCCACACGTACAGGGTGGAAGCGTCACACGCCGGACTGCTAGGTCCGCGCGTGCAACACAGGCGTGAGGAGTGGCGACTGGGTGGAATGGTCTAAGGTCTAACCCTGGTCAGCTCGCCCCACCCTCTATTATATAGGCGTCCCTAGTGGTCTTCTACATTAGCAGCCCATCAGTAGCCTAAGCCTGGTCTAATTCAGATCCAATCCTCATTAGGCTTCCAGCCCCTTAAGTGTGTGACCCTATAGGTTCATATGCATATAGACATGACACGAATACACTTATTCTGTCAATAGTTGGTAGCGGACTCTAGAAAGACGTGCCAACTCCTAAACGCATACAAAGATCATATCGGACGAACCATCACAAGGTTTAGTACATGTCTTTCCCTTTGCCTCACGATATTTGGTCTAGCTCCAAGATGACCTCTCTTTATCGATACCGTAACTCGGAATCCCTTTACTAGGTTAACTCTTAACCTTATGTAGAACGGCCATTCATTTCTGGATCCGATCACTCGAGGGGCCCAGAGATATCTCTCAAGTAGAGAGGGGAAAATCCCATCTTGATTGACCATGCCTTGCAGCATGTTTCAGGACAAACCCGAAAGCTACCTTTATAACTATCCAGTTACGGAGTAGCGTTTGATAGCCCCAAAGTAGGTCGATCCACATCTCAAGTACATGCGGCAATCTCAGGTCTAAGGACAAAACGTACACGATGTGTAGAGAGAGAGTTGCAACTAATTGCCAGTCTCAAGTTGGGTCAATCCAACCCAATGTTCATAACATGTGTCCACATCATTGGTTTGACATCTCCATGTCTATGACTTGCGAAACATAGTCATCAACCAATCGATGTGCTAGTCTAATATTCACGTGTGTCCTCACATGAACTCCGACTAGGGACAACTATTAAATAACCATACAAGTAAAGAGTTTCACAAACAATTCACATAATTGCCAATCAATACAAGTTGCCTGATATGGATATTCAAGGAACATTACAATAACTCATGGATACATATGAAATAAAATCATCTCTATGATTGCCTCTAGGGCATATTTCCTTCAGTCTCCCACTTGCACTAGAGTCAATCTAAAATGTATCTAATACCAATTGCTCTTGTGTGCGCTTCATGCGCGGGCTGCGGGAGAGGCTTAGTCAAGGGATCAGCAATATTTGAGTCTGTATGTATTTTGCATATCATGACACTACCATCCTCAACGAACTCTCGAATCTGATGGTAATGCATGCGAATATGTTTGTTCTTCTGGTGCTGTCTAGGTTCCTTGGCTTGTGCAATAGCACCATTGTTGTCACAATAAACGTCCAATGGATTGGACGTGCCCTGAACCACACCGAGAGTGATCAGGAAATTCCTAATCCAAACAGCTTCCTTTACGGCCTCCGAGGCAGCAATATATTCAGCTTCTGTTGAAGAGGAGGTCACCGTATCTTTCTTGGAACTTTTCCAGCTCACAGCACCACCATTCATGACAAACACATAACCTGATTGCGATTTCGAATCATCCGAGTCGTTAAGGTAACTCGCATCTGTGTAACCCTTTACACTGAGTTCATCCTCACCTCCATAAACTAGGAACACATCCTTAGTCCTTTTCAAGTACTTAAGAATGTTCTTTACCGCTGTCCAGTGACCTTCACCTAGATCAGCCTGGTATCTGCTCGTAACACTTAGAGCATAGGAAACATCTGGGCGAGTACATACCATTTCATACATGATGGATCCAATAGCTGAAGCATATGGAACCCTGCTCATGCGCTCACGCTCATCAGTAGTCGAAGGACACTGAGTCTTGCTGAGTTTTATGCCGTGAGACATGGGCAAGAACCCCTTCTTAGCCTCTTCCATGCTGAACCGTTTCAACACTTTGTCAATGTATGTAATCTGGCTTAATCCAATTAGCCTTCTTGATCTATCTCTATAGATCTTGATGCCCAGAATATATGCCGCTTCTCCCAAGTCCTTCATCGAAAAACTATTTTTCAATGAGGTCCTAATAGACTCGAGCATTGGAATGTCATTTCCAATCAGCAATATGTCATCTACATATAATATTAGAAATACCAGCGCTCTCCCACTTTCCTTCTTGTAAACACAAGGTTCTTGTTCGTTTTTGATGAAGCCAAACTCCTTTACAACTTCATCAAATCGAATGTTCCAACTCCGAGATGCTTGCTTCAGCCCATAAATGGACTTTAGAAGTTTGCATACCTTTCCAGCATTGTTTGGATCGACAAAACCTTCGGGTTGCATCATATACACGTCCTCAGTAAGGATTCCATTTAGGAAAGCCGTCTTGACATCCATCTGCCATATTTCATAGTCGAAAATGTGCAGCAATGGCTAGAATTATCCGTATAGATTTAAGCATCGCTACGGGCGAGAAAGTCTCGTCGTAGTCAACTCCTTGAACTTGTCGAAAACCTTTTGCAACAAGTCGAGCTTTATGGATGTGAACGTTTCCATCCATATCAATCTTCTTCTTATAGATCCATTTGCACTCGTTGGCTTTAAAACCATCAGGCAGGTCAACCAAGTTCCAAACTTGATTGTCTCACATGGACTCTATCTTGGATCTCATGGCGATCAGCCATTTCTTAGAGTCTGGGTCCACCATCGCTTCTGCATAGGTCGCAGGCTCATCATTGTCTAACAATAATAATTCTCGCGCTTCGGGGAGCCTCGCCGACCTTCATGGTTGTGGTGCTTCTGTTGCCACGGGTTCCTCAACTTGTTCTGCTACAATAGCATCACTCGTAGAAGCATCCCCAACTGGCTCATCTTGAACTTCTTCAAGTCGCACCGACCTTCCACTTGTTCCCTTTGTGAGAAACTCTTTCTCTAGGAAAACACCGCTACGAGAGACAAACACTTTGCCCTCCTCTCGGTTGTAGAAGTAATACCCTAAGGTTTCTCTTGGATATCCCACGAAAATGCACTTATCCGATTTGGGTGTTAGCTTGTCCGACTGAAGTCGCTTGACAAATGCATCACAACCCCAAATCTTTAGAAAAGACAAACTGGGATCCTTTCTAGTCCACATCTCATATGGTGTCTTAACTACGGATTTAGATGGTACCCTATTAAGTGTGAAAGCTTCTGTTTCTAGAGCGTAACCCCAAAATGATAATGGTAAATCCGAATGGCTCATCATCGATCGAACCATGTCCAACAAAGTTCGATTACGCCGTTCGGAGACCCCGTTTCTTTGAGGCATTCCGGGCGGCGTAAGTTGTGGCACAATTCCGCAACTCTTAAGATGATCGCTAAACTCGTGACTCAAATATTCACCTCCATGATCAGATCGCAAGGCCTTTATTTTCTTGCCACGTTGATTTTCTACTTCACTCTGAAACTCCTTGAACTTTTCAAAAGTTTCAGACTTATGCCTCATCAAGTAGACATAACCATATCTACTGAAATCATCAGTAAAAGTAATAAAGTAGTGATATCCTCCTCTGGCTGTCGTGCTCATTGGTCCACATACATCAGTATGTATGAGTTCCAACAAGTCTGTCGCTCTCTCGGGTAAACCCGAAAAAGGCGACTTGGTCATTTTTCCAAGTAAACAAGCTTGACATGTCTCGTATGATTCAAAATCAAACGAAGTTAGAAGACCATCACCATGGAGATTCTTCATGCGTTTTTCAGTTATATGCCCCAAACGACAATGCCATAAATAGGTAGGACTCAAATCATTAGGCCGAAGCCTTTTAGCACTAACATTGTAAACAGATGCATCATCAAGATTTAAAATAAATAACCCATTCACAATGGGAGCATTAGCCATAAACATATCGTTCTTAGAGATTACACAACCATTGTTTGCACTCGCGAATGAATAACCATCCCTCATCAAACATGAAGGTGATAAAATGTTTCGACCCATACTAGGAATGTAATAACAATTATTCAACTCCATAATAAATCCTGATGGAAGGTGAAGTTGCATGACGCCGACGAACAATGCAGTAACCCTTGCTTTATTTCCGATGCAAAAATCCACTTCGCCTTTTTGCACTTCTCTAGTCCTTATTAGCCCCTGCATCGAATTGCAAATATGAGTAACCGATCCGGTATCAAATACCCAAGAGTTAACATAGGAATCAACTAGAAGAATATCCACAACATTTACAACAAGCGTACCTGAGTGGGAAGTACTCTTACTTCCACTCTTCTTCAAAGAAGCCTGGTACTTGCTGTAGTTTCTCTTCCAGTGGCCATGTTCATGACAAAAGAAGCACTCAGTGTCATCTGCAGGTCCAGCCTTTTGCTTGGGTGCAGACTTAGGGATCGTATCCTTAGCCTTGCCCTTCTTCTTCCAAGAAGTACCATTTTTCTTGAAGCTAGGCTTGTTCTACACATCCATCACATGGCTATGCCCTGCACACTTCTTCATGTCACTTTCTGCTGTTTTTAGCATCCCGCATAACTCATTAAGGCCCTTCTCCACCCCATGCAATATGGTATTTCGAAATGAACTTCCCATAGCTGGATGGAAGAGACGCCAAAATGAAGTCAGTGGCCAACTCTTGGCCTAGTGGAAAACCAAGCTTTTCCAAAGTCTGACTGTAACCAACCATTTTGATCACATGGGGGCCTACAGCTGCTCCCTCTGCTAGCTTGCATTCGACAAAGGACTTGGCAACATTGTACCTCTCAGTCCTTGCCTGATCTTGGAACATGTCCTTAAGCGCGACGATCATATCGAACGCTTCCTGATCCTCAAACTTCTTTTGGAGTTCAGGTTCCATGCATGCAAGCATAAGACAGCTAACCTCAAGAGAATCATCACATGCTCTCTTGTAGGCATTCTTTAGGGCAGCAGATGCATTATCAGCAGGTTCATCGGGGATTGGGGTATCCAGAACCGTTTCCTTTTATCAGACCTGAGAACAATTCTCAAGTTACGGACCCAGTCCGAATAGTTTGTTCCATTTAGTTTATCTTTGTCAAGAATGGAACACAAAGAAAAAGGTGATGTAGTGTTCGGTTCCATTGATCTACAACAGAAAACATGCAAAATACTAAGCCATGTAACCATGAAAGAGTAAAACATATTAAACAATTTAATAGCATATACTCCCACTTAAATCAATATCCCTCTATTGATACTAAGTGATTCAAGATCCACAATTAACAAGTCGACTAGTGAGCTTTAGCATCATTGCTAGAAGACAAGGTAAATCGATAAGCAACACTTGCTAATCATATCACATGTGACTCTTGTTGTTGGGTGACATCTCTATGTCAAAACTAGGCGCCCAACCTTTATGCCCCAAGGTCCTTAACTGTTAAGATGACCTTGTCAAGCTCACCAACATCAAAATTCCACTCTCTCCAATAGCGATGTCTTCAAGAAGGAAAAAGTGTACAAGCGCCATCGGCGCCCGATCAAAGATCATAGGGTCATCGCTCACAAAACAATGCCTTTAACAAGGCAATTGTCAGGCACAAACCCTACAAGATAAGACTGTGAACTTTTCCTGTGCTGTTGTCCCGCCTTTTTGATGTTGCTTCTACAAGTCACGAATCACCATGCCAATTCCACATCACTATTAGGACTCGAACCACCATTTGTATTCCTCTGATCTTGGCTTACATGGCATTCACCACATACTGACTTCACCATGGAACTAAATACATGTTTCACGATGGCAACAGGATGCAGAGCTTCGCCTCGCTCCCTCTAAAACCAAACGGTTAGAAAAACATGGTTGCATGCGACCGAATCCCTCCAATCCGGCAATCTTGCATTATTCGCCCATGAGAGTTCGTCGGCGAAGCCTTTCGTAACTCGCCACTCCGACCAGATCAAAAAGGACAAGCAACAAGTAGATCCTCGTCTTGGCGCGAGAGGAATCCTAGGACTGCTGCCTTTATTCAGCGAAGCGGATGAGCTGGCCCCCATGCCGACATTCGCCACTCAACAACGACGAAGGAGGAAGAGCCTCCACCGCAGCAGGAAATTGGCGCACGAGGTTGCAATAGCCGTGGCCCGCACAGATCGGGCTCGTTCTTCCTAGATCGAGACGGCGAAAAGCCGGCCGGTCGCCAGCAAACGATGTGTCGCCGTGCTGCCGTGGGCCAGATCGCCACATCCCGCCACCCATCTCCCGCGTCGTCCATCGAGAGCGCAGCCGCCACGCATCCATCAGGCTCCACCTCCGCGCGGGGGAGAGTCCACCCGATGCGCCTCCTTGCCCCTCCTCCCCGCACGCCTTTGGCGGCCGGGCGCCGCCACCATCACCGGCGCCGACGATGGCAGCGGCTAGGGTAGCCACTGGGATGGTCCTGGGGCGGGAGATGGTGACCCTCTGGAGCCTCCGCTGCGCAAGCGACCCGAGAAGGGAGATGCGTTTTTCTAGGAGTGGAGATCTAGATGCCCGTCGTGAAGCTTCTGGAGTTAAGTTTTCACTGGCTGGCGTCAGTCAACATCAATTAGATAAGCACTTTGTGTGTATTTGTACTCTTCCTTTTTATGTACTTGTATTTCGTGTGTTTGTGTACTTGTACTTCGTATGTTTCTATGTATTTGTACTCCAGATGTATGTGTACTTGTATTTCGTGTACTTCGGTTTTTATTATATTTAGATACTTTCGTGTACTTCGGTATTTGTACACTCGTGCTTGAACTTCGGCTAGTGTACTTTTGTAATTACGATTTAGTATAATTGAGATTTGTACTCCAGATATTTTGGCGATTAGCTGAAAGTGCATGTGTTATATTTCCGAGTACATGAGCTCACTGGAGGATCCAGCGGCCCTCCAGCCCTTGCTCGGGCTTCCGGCCGGCTGGCACATCCTAACTTGATGCAAATTTGATCAAAATTTGTATTTTCAATATTTAAATTCACAATTTGTCTGGGCTTCAAGATCTTGCTGGGTCCGCTACTGCGATGAGCTGCATCTCTAAAAACTTTGGAAGTACACGGCTCCATTCGCATGGAAGAATAACATACTTCTGGGCATGCACGTACCGCTCTCTCCACTGACTCTTTTGTGGGTACACCTTTTGGGACACACTTCTCCTTCTCCTCTCTATCTCCACACTACAATAGCTTGAGAGATTTTCACCACCGACCAGGCAACTCCAATGTCCTCTCCGCCGGAATAGCTGGCAGGAGTTGGACTAGGAGGGGCGCCGGAGTAGATAGGATGCTTAGTACTAGTAGTAGGAGTTGGCCTTGTGCCAAAGTTTGGCTATATGCCAGGGGGCTTCGCTTTGGATCTCGCTGGCAAGATCCTCTGCTCGTTGATGGTGATTGGTCTTGTTGTGGTGCTCCTTTGTGAGGAGCCGGAAGCGATGCTATCGATCCCCACATGCGGCTCCAACAATAAGGCCGGGGGTCCTCGTGAGCTTCATCTTTTGGATGTGCATACTCCTTCTTCGACCGGCCGTGGAGGTGAGGGGAGAGAAAGGAGTGTGTGTCTTCTGGGAGTCCGAGCTCTGCGGCGACGGGAAGATACTGCTGCACCCTCAAGCTGTTCCACGGTGGTCCCATGCAGACCACTGATCTGTGATGACCATGGATGGCATCTTCAGACGCCATGGACGTGCCTTTCCAACCTCCAACAGAGGAGGCCTTTAATCGATGGTGCGACGGCGACACTCTTCACCCTCTTCTTCCCAAGTGGTGTAGTCCCCGGTGTGGAAGACGGTGGCCGGCGTTGGCATCCATCGCTGGAGCTTCACGGTGAGGCAGAGGCAGGACTTGATTGCTTTTCCAGCAATTTTCCTAAGGTCATCTGTGTGTTTCTCCAGTACCTGGTTGTAATTTTTATCTTTTTGGGTCCTTTGTGTAAGTTGTACCACCGCTTTGACTTAAATGCAGCAATCCTAGGTCCTTTGGGACCTTTCCCGTTCAAAAAAAACTGACTCTTTTGTGCATGTGTGTGTGCTATGCACGAAAACCTTTTCCCATGAACTCGAAAACCATCGGATAGTCTTCCAGCGTTGTTTCAGGATTAGCCATGTATCTATTAATCAAAATCATTGTATAAGATAAATAAGTACGATAACAAATCATGGCATACATTAAGAAATCAACAACACTAGAATATAGAACCTTTTCACATGTACTCAAACTCTTCATCGGTAGTAGGATATTAAGAACTGACAACTTAAAATAAAGAGAAAAAGGAGTACTAACTGTCTTCGCACCATAAAACATGGATAAACGACGGGCCTTCGGCGACTGACCTCGCTTCGTCCGTTAGAAATTAGCCTTCTTATTGAATTTGGATCAATATAACACAAAGATGGTGGAATGATACTTTAGGTTAAATTTCAGTTAAATTTTGTTTAAATGTTTTTGTAATATAGTTTTTTTTTTTGAGAAATACAGTATAATCGTAGACGCTCACGACACGTACATGCACTCACCCATACGAACAACACACATCCTACCTCTAGACTTCCACTAAAAGAATATTCCGTCTTTATGTAACACGCATTGTTAAACCTAGGGTTTTGAACTCTGGTGGACTAGGGGTACAACCACCCTCCTAGCCACTCAACCACATATTGGTTTGCAATATAGTTTGAATTTTATTGTAATATAGTGTGAAATTTAATCCAAGTTTGGCCCTTTAGATTGGTATTGGTATTGGAGTGTTTTTAGAGGAAAAAACAGACAGAGGAGGATGTTGTGGGCACCCTCATTGGTCTATTCCATTTTATTCCTTCCAATGCTGCAACAACTACACTCTGAACTGAAATTCAGAACTTACAAACAAGGCTATATCAATCTAGCACATCTCTGGCTTCATCGTAGTTCGCTTCATCTGTTCAGGCCTTCATAGCCTGTCCTGATTCCTGAACACAAGCCTTGATGAATTCTTTTCTTCAGAATCTGCCCCAGCTCTTCTCGTCTCGGCACCTACATTATGCTGCATCCGGGTTCCTGCTCTTGTTGCTGATAAGGAGGGTAGGCGTAAGCAGGGTAAGACGGCATGGCGCTGTACTGATGGTACGCCGGGTACGGCATCGCCGCCACCGCGCTCTGATGGTATCCGCCGCCACTACCCTTGGAGTCCTTGGCACCGCCACCGCCACCGCCACCATAGCCGCCGTAGCCGTCCATCTTCTTGTCTCCGCCGTAACCGTAACCGTAGCCGTCTTTCCTCTTGTCATCGCCGGACGACACGCTGACGAGCTCGGCGCGGCCTAGGCTGCGCCGGAGCATCGTGGTCAGCGCGATCGTGTCGATGCCGTCGCCGAGGATGATGATCTTGTCCCCCTCCATCGTGGCGGATGTCACACCTGTGCAAGATTCAGCACCTTTCTGTAAGAATTACGAAGAGAAAAAGATGTGACAGTTGCTGGGTCATGATGACCGCAGGCTTCTTCTAGGTACCTGACATGCCAACAGCGGCCTTGAAGGCCTTCCTCCTGTTCTTCTCGCCATCCAACGGCAACTTGAGGACAATCTTTTGCTGCGAGAAATAGGGAAACACATTCAGACCAAAGCACAAAATTGATCAAAATTAAACACCAAGTACTAGAGACGACGAGTTAAGCTGGTTGAGCTTGATTAGCGACCAACCTTAACCATCTTGCTTGGACAGCAGTATTTCTCACGAGCTCTAGTCCTGTCTAGCTTCACAGTCTGATACTTAGAGAGTTGGCTTGTGCAATCTGACAATGCAAGATGAGCTACTTCTTATCAGCAACAAGATATTCTGGCCTATTTATAGGCAGGCGGAGAGGCCGGATGGATGCGGGGAGAGAGGGAAGGGGAGGGAAGCAGCGGGGAAGGCTCTAGGGAGAGAAAGCTGGCAAATGGAACAAACTAGTTAGTAGTACTAATCAGCCAATCAAACAGTGTATTCTCTATTGTGAGAATAATTGTCGTGCCTGCAGGCACTGTGCCAAATCCAAACAACCAGCTCACTGTGGAGCCGGCGCTGCTGTTCCTGGAAACTCAACATCGGATGAGTGGCTGGTGGGCTCTGGTCGGTGCTGTGTCCAAAAGTTTTCGCACAAAAAATTGGTCCAAACGAAAGACATATGTCAAGCAAGAGAGACACACAAACCGAACATTCAACTAGGCCTCCAATTGCAGAGTCTTGTTTCGGTATCCTCCCAGGAAAAGTTTGAGGGGATAAGCGGGTTAGGCTGGTCCTAGTGAGAGTATCATAGCTAGTATCATGCATGCCATGTTGGAAAAATCTAATGTGGCACAACAATTAATGAAGAAAGAAATGATTAGAGTATCATAGATAGATACCGTATCATAGCACGTAAAACTATAAAATCCTTATAAAAAAAATCTTGTACACAATTTTATATTAAGATTTTACAAATCATTAAATATAGTACTAGTATGATACTACCATATGATACTATGCACTATGGGGATAGTATTATACACTAGTATCATATGCATGATACTAGTAGTATGATACTACCACTAGGACCAGCCTTATGGGTGGATACCGGGTGATGGCATTCCCAGGAAAAAATGTGATGGTTCTACCTCCGTTATTCATGTTACACGTGTCGGTCCCCAAATCGATATCTTAAATAGTTGGATGCCGCTGAGATCGGCTGTTTGTGTGCGCCATTCATGGCCAAGCCCAAAAAAGCGATTTATTTTTTAAATTTCTATTTTTTAACAACTAATACCTAGTTTTGCAAATTTTCTCATAACTTTTAGCAAGATATTTATCTGTAGTCTATTTTCAAACAAAATTTAGTTGTGGCAAATCTAATTACAGCCTTTTTCCTGGTTGCTCTTTCCAATCTAATTACAGCCTTTTTCCTTCTCTTCTACGGTGGGTTGCGACGACGCACTTCCTTCCACCGCCTCCACCAACGGTCGGTAGCCGACTAGGAGTTCGCCGGGAGCGGTGGGGTGAGGATGGTGGAGTTCTCTAAGAGCATCTCTCACCCATCCCCTTTCCGCGGTCGGGTGAGAAAATTTGCTCCTCTAACGGTCGAAGTAGCACCTACCCATCTGTCACGACGTCGGCTATCAGCGCCAGCGGCTTCCCGCGCGGCCGGCGATTCCTGCCATCGTTTCCCTCGCGCGCCATGCTTCCCACGGCCAGAAAACTTCCCGCGCCTCCCCGGCCATTTCCCGCCTTCGTCGCGGTCTATAAAAGACGGTCGCCGACGCGGCGGAGACAACAAGCCCAAACAAGAGCAAACCAGCAAGATCATGACCACGGGGCAGAGATACGCTACGAGGCGGCCATGACCATGCTGAAGGAGGTGGCCAAGGAGGCCGCCAAGGTCGCCGTTCGCGAGCTTCACCACGCCGCCAAAGCGCGTAGTGAGGCGGAAGCGGCGCAGCGCGAGCATCCTGCTGACACGGTGGCGGTGGAGGAGCGCGTGGATACAACCGCTAAGGTGGCGGCCGTGTGGGATCTCGTCGACGGAGACGAGACAGAGGGGGGAGGTGGATCAGCCGGAGACGTAGGAGGAGGAGGGGGAGGAGGCGATCGTCGTCCCCCTGCAGATCGTGCAGGCTAGGCTTTGGCCCCAATGGTGCTCTGGCTCCGGCGGGGTTGATCGCGGATGAGACAGAAGCCGCACGCCGGACGACGGAGCTCGTCGACTAGAAGGTGAGGGACCACTTGGCCTCCAAGATAGATAAGGCACTGGCGAACCGGGCGACGGGGCCATAGGAAGACGGCGGGCAAGGTGGTGGTTCGCGGCCAGGCACGCGACCGTCACCGAGAACGCGCCTAGCAGCGGGCCATTTGGTCCGCTAGGGCGGCGATCGACGTTGCCGATGGCAGGGATAACGTGTTGGGCCACGTAGAGATAAAACAAAAAATTCCCCCTCTAACGTGGTGATCCCAAGATCTAGCTGAGGTAGAAGGCCACGAGGTTTACCACTAGACGCGCAGTTGCGGATTACTGATGAAGCACGTCAGTTGATGCAGTGCAGTCCTTTGCGATCCGATCGTCCTGGTGCTGATCGTACAACACCTCTGCTGGTATCCACACATACAAGGAGGAGCACCGGGGCGAACTGCTAGATTCAATACGACGGTAGGACTGCTGTGGAGCTAGGGTTTCCAACACATGGAATGACCTAACCGAACAATTATTAACCTTTCTGGGTTACGGTGCTCCACTATATATAGGGAGTGAACGTGGGCTCTGCTCGCGCTGCCCATTCACTAAAGCCCATATAATATTAGTCCCTGTGAGTCTGACTCACTGACTCAGTCCTAATCCGGCTCGGGTCCAACCCAACCAGATTTCCGGTTCAGATCCAATCCGGACTTGCTCCCGCTCTTAAGTGTGTGACCCTGCAGGCTCATGGCTACTTGGACACGATTAGAGTCCAACTCTCAATCGATCAGTCGGTAGCGGTTCCTAGCAGAACGTGCTGACTCCCAAGTACCAAAGAGTCATGATGACTTGCCTTTCCAATGCGACTTGCGTCCGAGTCCCTTTTGCCTCACGATATACATTGTCAGACTATAGGCGAATAATTGTCATCCCTTAAATAGTCCGACTTTCTTCTCGATCCGAGATAAGTGATTCACCCGACTAACTCTTAGTCGATCGCCTCGGTTAACACTTAACCGAGTATTGCATGGCCATGCTTTTCGAATCATATCATTCAAGAGGGCCCAGAGAATATCTCTCTGAGTGGAGGGGCAAAATCCCATCTTGGTTATTCACATCATGCAGCTTGATTCTCAGTCGACCCGAACTCTGCCTTTATAACTGCCCAGTTACGGATCATTGTTTGACAGAACCGAAGTCGGTGATCCTCAACTCGGTCTATGCAATAACCTCGGGTCTAAGGATTACATTGATTGAGATATACAAATGACAACTTGTTCATTGTACCTCAATATGGATCAATCTGACTCGCTAAACTCTTTAGCCGAATCTGTGTAAGTCGGAATAGCATATCCATGCCCATGACAAGTGGAACCGAGTCATCAAGCCGACTTTCACATTAGTCTAAGTTGTGTGTCCAGCACAACCTCAATGACCAAGGATATTTAGTACAAACAACATGAATGTATAGTTCCACAACCGAATCACACATTCAATGATACACATCAGATGTTTATACAAGGACAACTTAATAACTTTATGAATACAATGGGAAATATCATCATACATGATTGCCTCTAGGGCATATTCCCAACAGTCTCTCACTTGCACTAGAGTCAATCTTCTGACATCACATGTCTAGGCATCTAATGCCCATGGCTCTCAGGTGCGCCTCATGATTTGGCTGTGGTAACGGCTTTGTCAACGGGTCCGCAATATTTGTATCTGTGTGTACCTTGCATAACTTGATATCTCCCTGATCCACAAACTGGCGAATCAGATGGTACCGCATGAGTATGTGCTTGTTCTTCTAGTGTTGTCTAGGTTCCTTGGCTTGTGCAATAGCACCATTGTTGTCACAATACACGTCTAACGGATTGGATGAGCCCTGAACCATACCAAGATCCATGAGGAAATTCCTCATCCAAACAGCTTCCTTTGATGCCTCGGAGGCTGCAATATACTCAGCCTTTGTTGTAGATGCAAACACAGTCTCTTGCTTGGAACTCTTTCAGCTCACAACACCTCCGTTTATAATAAACACGTATCCGGATTGCGAACGAGAATCATCAGAGTCGGTAAGATAACTCGCATCCGTGTAACCCTTTACACTGAGTTCATCTTCACCACCATAAACCAAGAACATATCCTTAGTCCTTCTCAAGTACTTTAGGATATTTTTGGCCGCTGTCCAGTGGATTTCTCTAGGATCAGCCTGTTATCTGCTCACAACACTTAGAGCATATGAAACATCCGGCCTAGTACAAATCATGGCATACATGATGGATCCGACTGCAGAAGCATACGAAATCGCACTCATCCGACTTCGCTCATCAGTTGTCGAAGGACACTAAGTCTTGCTAAGTTTTACACCATGGGACATCGGTAAGAACCCCTTCTTAGACGATTACATGTTGAACTTCTTCAACACTTTGTCCAAATAAGTACTCTGACTCAATCCAATGAGCCGTCTTGATCTATCTCTATAGATCCGGATTCCGAGGATATATGTTGCCTCACCCAAGTCTTTCATTGAGAAACTCCTTTCCAATGATTCCTTGGTTTCTTGCAACATCTGGACATCATTTCCAATCAATAATATGTCATACACATATAAGATTAGAAAGTTTACTTTGCTCCCACTAAACTTCTCGTATAAACAAGAATCATGATCACTCTTGATGAAGCCAAACGATTTGACTACCTCATCAAAGCGAATTTTCCAACTCCGAGATGCTTGCTTCAACCCATAAATGGATTTCTGAAGTTTACATACCTTGTCAGCATTAGCCGGATCGACAAAACCCTCGGGATGTACCATATACACGTCCTCGGTTAAATTTCCGTTAAGGAAAGCCGTTTTGACATCCATCTGCCATATCTCATAGTCGAAATAGGCTGCTATCGCTAACATGATCCGATCTGATTTAAGCATCGCTACGGGCGAGAAAGCCTCGTCGTAATCAACTCCTTGAACTTGTCGGAACCCCTTCGCGACAAGACGTGCTTTATAGATAGAAACATTTTCATCCATATCAGTTTTCTTCTTAAAGACCCATTTGCACTCGACAGGTCTTGCACCGTCTGGCAGATCAACCAAGTTACAAACTTGATTTTCATCCATGGACTTTAACTCGGATCTCATGGCTCCAAGCCATGACTCAGAATCAGATCCCACCATCGCTTCCGAATAATTTGCCGACTCATCACTGTCTAACAGTAACACATCACGAACACTTCGTAATCTCGCTGATCTTCGTATTACAGGTGCTGCTCCCGGTTCAGCTACCACGACCGGCTCAACCTCCAAGGTTTTTGCCGACTCGCTACTAGCCGGTTCCTCTCGAATTTCTTCGAGCTGCACCGTGCTCCCACTTACTCTCCGACTGAGAAACTCTTTCTCAAGGAAGACACTGTTCCGAGCGATAAACACTTTGCCTTATTCTCGGTTGTAGAAGTAGTAACCCAAGGTCTCCCTCGGATACCCCACGAAAATACACTTATCCGACTTGGTTGTAAGCTTGTCCGACTGAAGTCGCTTGACAAATGTTTCACATCCCCAAATCTTAAGAAAAGACAAACTCGGCTTTTTGCCTGTCCACATCTCATGCGGTGTCTTCTCTACCGACTTTGATGGTACTCTGTTTAGTGTGAACGCCGCTGTTTCTAGACAATAACCTCAAAATGATAAAGGCAGATCTGTCTGACTCATCATTGATTGTACCATGTCCAACAAGGTCCGATTCCGTCTTTTCGAAACACCGTTCCTTTGCGGCGTTCCAGGCGGAGTAAGTTGAGAAACTATTCCACAGCTTTTCAGATGGTCATCAAACTCATGGCTCATGTACTCGCCTCCTTGGTCCGACCGAAGAAACTTTATTTTCTTGCCGAGTTGATTCTGTGCTTCATTCTGGAATTCTTTGAACTTTTCAAAGGCTTCCAACTTATGTTTCATCAAGTAGATATATCCATACCTACTCAAATCATTAGTGAAGGTAATGAAGTACTCATAACCACCCCTGGCTGTCGTGCTCATTGGTCCACATACATCACTATGTACTAGCCCCAACAAGTCGGACGCTCTTTCGCAACTCTTTGCAAAAGGTGTCTTGGTCATTTTGCCGAGTAGGCAAGATTTGCATGTCTCGAACGACTCCAAGTCGAACGAAGTTAGGAGTCCATCATCATGGAGCTTCTTCATACATTTCCAACTTATATGACCAAGCCGACAATGCCAAAAGTAAGTCATATTCAGATCATTTGGTTTCAACCTTTTAACATTTATGTTATAAACCAACTCACCATCAAGATTCAAAATAAATAACCCGTCCTGGACGGATGCAAAGCCGTGAAACATATCATTAAAATACAAAGAACAACCATTATTCTTGATATTCGACTCATAGCATTGCCTCATCAAACATGAAGCAGAAATAATGTTTCGACTGAGCACTGGAACATAATAACAATTATTCGGTTCCATAATGAATCCGGAAGGTAAATGAAGTTGCATCGTGCCGACTTCCAACGCAGCAACTCTTGCTTTGTTGCCGACTCGAATATCAACCTCGCCTCTTGCTATGCTCCTAGTTCTTACCAGTCCCTGCAACGAGTTGCAGATGTGAATAACTGATCCGGTATCATATACCCAAGAACTATTAGGTGCATCAGCAAGATATATGTCTATAACATTGCAAACAAGTGTACCTGAGTCAGAAGTCATACCTCCACTCTTGGCTTTGTCGGCCAAGTACTTGCTGCAGTTCCTCTTCTAGTGGCCATCCGCCTTGCAGTAGAAGCAAGTGGATCCGACTGAAGGAGATGGCTTAGTCCCTAAGGAAGCGCTTGGGACCGAGTCCTGAGCCTTCCTTCCTCCTGACTTAGCCTTCTTCTTAGTCCAAGAACTCTTCTTGAACTTAGCCTTATTCTGCACCATCAACACTTGACTGGCGCCCTTCTTGAGATCCGCCTCTGCCTGCTTAAGCATCCCATGTAATTCAGTGAGCTTCTTATCCATACCATGCATGTGGTAGTTCGAAATGAACTGCCCATATGCACTAGGAAGAGAGTTTAGAATTATATCCGTAGCGAACTCTTCGCTAATGGGGTAGCCAAGCCTCTCCAAAGACTGCACGTAACCAACCATTTTGATCACATGCAGACTCAGTGGATCACCATCCTTAAGATTGCAACTCAACAAAGCCTGAGAGACTTGATACCTCTCAGTCTTCGCCTGAGCCTGGAACATACTTTTGAGGCTTTCGATCATATCGTAGGCCTCAACATGCTCGAACTGCTTTTGCAAGTCCGGTTCCATGTGAGCAAGCATAAGACAGCTAATATCTGTGGAATCATCCTTAGCCCGACAGTAGGCATTGGTGGAAGCGACATTCGCATTCTCATTCGGCTCATATGGAAGTGGGTTGTCTAGGATATGGTCCTTCTTTTCTTGTTTGAGAACTATTCTCAGATTTCAATACTAGTTGGTAAAATTAGTGTCGTTCAGTTTATCTTTCTCAAGAATGGTTCTCAACGCAAAATCGGATATATGAGAGTGACTGCTACTTGGTGCCATGATCTACAACAGAAAATATGCAAAACACTTAAGACATGTATTCATAAAAGAGCAAGCATATTAAACATTTTAATATTTTATGCTCCCACTAGAACCAACACCCCTCCGATGGTTACTTAGTGATTCAGGATCCTAAATAAGCAATTCGGCTAGTGAGCTTTAGCATCACCGCTAGCCGCCAAGTGATCTAGGTAGACAACTCCTTGTCAATCGCATCTCATACGGCTCCTGTTGGACGGGTGGCATCACATGCCCCGGCTCCCATCCGACTTTTCCCCGAGCCCCACAACTGTTATGATAGACCCATCTAGCTTACCGAGTGTTTCTGCAGTAAGAGTCCGACTCGAACCCACCTAGTCGGAAAGAATTGGCAGCACCTCAATTTTATGAGCCTACTACCAAAAATGTCCGACTTGTGATGGTGCAAACACTGGCGGGAAAACCGACTAGACCTTCTTTGAGGGATTAAATTTTACCGACTATCTAATAAAGGTAAAACAGATACATAACAATAACACAAAATAAAGCAATTATAATGTGAAATGGTATGGCTCCCTTCATGGCGATCTCCATCTCCACAAAGCCTGTAATCCGACTCGTGTCAACTCTTGTCACTTGCCGTCTTACTCCATATCACCGACATGTACATCACCTTGCATGCCTTCCGGGTTCTCCAAACAGCTACACTAGGTTAGTAAAGTAAATTACAAGGAGAACCGGTACGCATGTCGTTATACAATAATATGACAGCACCTAGGCTCCAGCCGGCTGACAAAACTGTGATTCGCAGATCACGTATGGATTACACACATACATCACATGCACATGAACCATACCATTCACAACTTCATGCAAAAAAAGTTATGCATAGATACGATATCTACCGGCGTTGTGAAACTCGCAACGACATCTAAGGCGCTACGACAGGGAGAAGCCGGCGGTCCGAACATGATTCCGACCATCGTTCTGATTCGATCAAACTCTTTGATCTTAGATCATCGCTTCTGGATATACGTGTCATAGTTTACCCCGATGGCAGAAGCTGACCGGTAGGGGTATGTCGTTCCACGACCTCAGCAGTATGATCACGGAAATCAGATCTACCAATCCCCGAGTACAGTTGATCCAATCAACCTCGTACAAAACCGATCTATTTCATAGATCGACCACCAAATAGCACATAGATCTCATCTATAGCCAACCGCATATCACATATGCGTGATATCGAGCCTAAAACCAGAAGCTATCGCTCTGATACCACTGTTGGGCCACGTAGAGATAAAATAGAAAAATACCCTCTAACGTGGTGATCCCAAGATCTAGCTGAGGTAGAAGGCCACGAGGTTTACCACTAGACGCGTAGTTGCGGATTACTGATGAAGCGCGTCAGTTGATACAGTAGGGTTCGCAGCATAGAAAACAAAAAATTTCCTACGATAGGAACAACTATGTACCAAGATCTGTCTACTAGATACAAACAACAGGCGGATGTATATCCATAGAGAACATACCCTTGAAGACCGACAAAGCTTAACGAGTCCAAACTCGTGGTTGATGTAGACGATCTCTTGCCGATCTCAAGATCGAGAGGAAGTCCTAGCGCCGCAAACCAGCGGCGCATCCGTGCTCGCACACACGTCCGAGGCACCGAGCAACCTCCGCCTCCTTGCTCCAGTGATGCAGCGGAAGCACAACTCTTTCTTGCTGAAAAGCCACTGGGAATATGTATCTCGCTAGTCCGAGACCATGGGGATAAATACTAGAGGGGGAGAGAGATCCTTCACGAGGAGGTGTGAGTGAGAACTGAGGAGAGGGGCTCCTTATATAGGGGAGGGGCAGCCCAAGGGGGCATGGCCTCCGGCCATGGAGGGTGCCCCCACCACTCCCTCATTCATGTGGGTGGACACTCCACTCACAAAATACCCCTTCAATTTTCTCCACTCAAAATCCCACTCAAATTCCCATTAAATTTCCACCAAATTTAATGCAAACTCTTATTAAATAAAACTCCTTTTATTTATTCAGAATTTTGCCAATTACTTTAATGACAAACATTCTCATATAACCCCTTGCTAGTATTTCATTTCACATGCAAAAAACACTTTCTGCAATTTCACCCAAAAACCTGTTTCGGTATCTAGTGAAAAAAATTCCTGCGCTTGTTATTATTTCCAGCATGAAACTTTTGCTCCAAATGGATGTCGGTGTCTCTTAAGTGTGTCACCCTATGGTTCGTGAATAATGCGGACATGATCGAGACCCCTCTCGGATCAATAATCAGAAGCGGGATCTGGAGACCCATACTGACTCCCACACATTCAACGATGACTTTCTTGTGATCATCGGAACCTTTTATGCTAGTATCTTAATCCCTTTATTTCGCGATATATTACATGTCTAAGATTCAATCATCGGTATCTCCATACCTAGTTTGATCTTGTTACTGACATGCACTCTTTTCTCGTTCCCGTGATATAACATCTAGTGATCAAATCACTTGCTTGCAAGCTAATCAATGTGATATCACCGAGAGGGCCCAGAGCATATCTATCCGTCATCGGGATGAGAAAATTCCACTCTCGATCCATGGGCCTCAACATAACACTTTAGTAGTTCTGAACCCATCTTTATAATCACCCTGTTACGGTGTGACGTTTGATGTTATCAAGAAACTCTTCCGGTGTTAGTGATTGACATGATCTCATGGTCTAAGGATTAAATCACTTCGTAAGTTGTTATAGCAATATAAACTCAATGGCTTTGATTGTAATGCTATACTTCGGATGAATGTTCATCACATCATTACACTAATGTTGTGATCTCGTTATTAACAACATCCAATGTCCATGATCAGGAAACCTTTGATCATCTTGTTAATCAACGAGCTACTTTATAAGAGAGGCATAACTAGGAACTTCCTTTTTGTTTATTAAACACACATGTATTAACATTTCCGTATTAATACAATTATAGCATGTAAAATAAACATTTATCATAAACAAGGAATACAATAATAACAACTTTATTATTGCCTCTCGGGCATATTCCCTTCAGTCTCCCACTTGCACTAGAGACAATAATCTAGTTTGAAAGCTTTGCGTATTGAACACCTATGTCTTTCTGGTGTTCCATATATGCAATTGCAAGTGGTTAACATAATTCACGGATCTGACGCTTCAGGTCCGTGTTTATTTGCATGTCTTTGCGTCTTCACGCATCACTCATTCTCCAATGAGATGGCATTGTATAAATTTGGTCTTTTGGTGAGACCTTTAGTTCCTTAGGGTTAAATCATGTCGATACTATTGTCATACAATATATATTTAGTGTTATCCCATTGCAAACCACACCTTAGTTTGATAACAAACTACTTGACACAAATTTCCTCCTTTGCTACTACTATAGTAGTCATATACTTAGCCTTTCGTTGCAGTATCCGTCACAATGTCTTAACTTTGGAATTCATCCAAATACATCATGAAATCTCCTTTCCATTACATTGTGCCACCCATAGTTTAAACTGAGATAAACTTAATTTGTATCTTGTGACAAAACTAGTATCAATGTAATGCTTTACAATGAACTATTTGTTATTGTTTGTCACCTCTACACAAATATATTCTTAGTTCTTCCAAAAGATCATAAGAATATTCTCACTATCGTCCAATGATCATTTTATGATTCATTCTGGTATATGCTCATAACACTTAGAGCATATGACATATCTGGATGTGTACATATCATGGTATGATTGATCAAAACATTCTCGTGATTTCACTCATCAAGTGTCAAAGCACTTGAATCTTGTTTCACTTATCAAGTGTCGATACACTTGAATCTTGATTCAATTCCTTTCCATGTGACAAGAACCGTTTCTTATCGTTTCTATATTTAACTCCTTCAATATCTCATATATGTACGTTTGGCATAACCATATTAGCGTCACAGTCTATCCACTATAGACATTCATGCTAAATATTCGGGTTTTGCCTAAGTCTTTCATCGAAATGAAATTCTTAACCTTTGTCAATAAAAAATACATCATTTCTAATCAACAAGATGTCATCCACATAATGTATTAGAAATATGTCTCAGCGCTCCCACTTAATTTCTTGCAAATGCAAGCATCTTCATCGTCTCGTGATGAAAACTCCTTTTCATCACGGTGAAGATTCCAACTCCGCGATGCTTACTTCAACCATTGAAGTTTGCATGCCCTTTTAGCATCCTTTGAATTAACAAAACCCTTTGGACCGTGTCATGTACACGTCCTAGGTAACCATTCTATTAGAAGAACTTTGTTTTGTTTATTCATCTACCATATACCAAATTATATGTAGTGGTTGCTACTTTAATCCGTCCAGACTAAATATCGCTATGAAAGATCAAATCTTGTCATATTCAACTCCTTGAACATTGTCGTAAAATACTTTATGACATGTTGACCATTTCATAGATGTAAAACATCCATGTCTATTTCTTTATAGATCCAAATACGACCGATAGGTTTTTACACCTTTTTGGAGGGTCTTCCAAGTCCAAAACTTGATTTCTCGTGTATGGAACTATCACGGATTTTATGGCTTCAAGTCATTTGACGGAGTTAGGGACCATCATGCTTCTTTGCATGTAGTCGGTTCATCGTTGTCAAACAATAATGATTTACTCTCAAATCTCAGTATTTGATTGTTTATCCGACCGACTTGGTTCAATAAGAACTTAGATCTCCGTGACCACAACCTTTGAGGCACATAAGCTATGAGCATTATGGCAGCCTCCGGAACGATTTCCGGCGCTGCACAACTCAGCAAATTTAGCTAAGGTTCGTTAACATTATCAAAGTTCTAATGTCCTCCCACTTAACTTTTGCGAAAAAATCCTTTTTCAAGAAACTTCACATTGCGACAAACCCTTTTTTCCTCGGTGTTATGGAGGAATATCCAATGGTTATTCGAAATAACCTACAAAGACATGCTCATCCGACTTTGGTTGTAAACATCTTACTTATGCTTAGCATACCAAAATTTAAGAAATGACAACTTGGGTTTTACCCCAAACCATAACTCATATGGTGTCATTTCAACGGATCAAGATGGAGCTCTTTTCAGTATAAAAGCGGTAGTCTCTAAAGCTTTAATCTTTTCAAACATAATGGCAGTTTTATAAATAACACCTTTGATCCAACCATTTCAAACAAGGTTTTATTACAAATCTCAAACACTCCATATTCCTATGGTGTTTCAGGAGATGCAAATCTAGGTGTTTTTGCTAAACTTGTAACTCAAATAAATCCCTTTATGATAAAATCATAAATCATTTATTTTCTTGTTACACTTGTAACTCAAATAAATCCCTTTATGATAAAATCACAAATCATTTATTTTCTTGTTACAATGATTTTCCACTTCATCTTGAAAGTCTTTGAACGTTTTCAAATATTTCACACTTCTTTCTCATTAAGTGAATATTCACTCAAATTTCCGGAGAAAGCATATGAAGTTGAAATCCATCGCTTACGACTATACATAATGGACTACATACATCGATATGTATAAATTCCAATATTTAGTCGTTCGTTCTTCTTTGGCCTTTGAACGAAGTTTCAATTATCTCGAGGAAAGTCTCACAAGCGTCACTTGATCAAATCAAAGACTCCAAAAATCCATAAAAATGGAGATTCTTCATGTTTTCTTTCCAATATAATTTAAACGGCGATGTCACTTCGTAAGTGATCTTCCAATCATTTGTCTTGCGACATTTTAGCATTAGCTTTATGGATGTGATTTCTCCAACTAGATTTGTAAATAATCCATCTTATATGGAATACGGTAATTATTTGAACAACCTTTGTTCTCATAATACCTGATTTAAATAACAATTATTAAAACAAATCTTGAAGTCAAGCTTTGATGTCAACAAGAAATACAAACAACGGTTTGTTTGTTTTCGATGAACAACATCACATATTCTCTTGCTAGTTACTTAGGCCATTGTGGTTTATGAATTGCATCGTTCCATATGAAATTTCATACTAACCAATTCAGTATCCAATACCCAAGAACCACATTGTTTAACAAGCAAAGAATACAACCATAACATGCATATCATCCATATACCTAAATTGGATATTTCAAATCTTTTATTTTCTGCCAAATATATTTTATAGATTATCTTTCAGCATTTCCTTTTCCTTTTAAAAGAATCTATCAACATCAAAGTGGCGCCATATACATGACACATAGTCCAAAGCATGTATCTTCAAATAATAATACCTTTGGACTTGCACTTTGAAGTAGATCACCATCATCAAAATGATCGGTATTCTTTCAAAATCCATTCTTTAGTAATCTTTTAGTGTAGTAAACACTTTACATACATCTTCTATTCACCCTTATCATGACGAATTTCATGATCAAGCTAATGTAGCTTATAAAGGAGAATCGTGAGTATAACATTACTTTCCAAAACACTTTTGGATGATTAGGATGTATAGCATCTCCAACCTTTGCAAATTCTCATCCAATATGAGAACATATATTATACTCTATCATATTGCAACCAAAAACATTGTTTCAGATATCGTTATATCTGCCACACATGATGGTTTCTGAAACAATTCTTTCAGCTCCTAGATAAACTTGATATTAAAATAATAAAGAATCATGGAGGCAAACATGATACTTAAGATACTAACACTGGAATTGTTACTCTTGATTTAATACTAATTATTAAACTTCACGGAGTAAACAGAGTTTGCTGAAAGTTTGCAATAGGACTTTAAACTTTGATTGACACTCAACACAATACGATACTAGTTTGTAAAGTATATATCCAGAATTCTATAGTTCTATTATCTCAATTACAACTAAGCATAAGGTGGTGAACAAATGCCAATGACTATAACAAATTATGCAAATTCATTTTGATTTAATTTATGATAAATTGAGTTCTAATAATCCAAATTAGAAATGAACTCCCACTCAAAAACGACACCCCTCGTGCCTTTTTGGTGATTACATGAACCAAATCTACTACACCAAGTCCGATCATCACGTGAGTCGGTGTAGCTTCAAAGGCGAGCATCCATATGGCCATCATATCAAAACATATGACTCATGCTTAACCTTTCGGTCCGTGTTCCGAGACCATGTCTGTACATGCTAGGCTCGCCAAGTAAGAACCTTAGTATTCGTGTGTGTAACTGTCTTACACCCCGAGATATGCTCGTGGATTCAAGTACACCCGATCATCACGTGATGTCTTGAAGCGACGAAACATTGTCGGTGCATACTTAAGGAAGAACACCTTTTTATCTTGATATATAAATGAGGGATCATCTTATTATGCTAATAAAACGCCAAACAAGCAATATAAGATGAAATCAAACATCACATGTTTATTAGTGAAATGATATGGTTCCCGCATATGATCTCTATCATGTGCACCGTGGTATGATCACTATCATACCTTTATGTGTAAGGCCAAGGTCTATGGAACTTACACGTTATGTATGTTGTAAGAGTATTATCTCATACATCTACTTACAACATCACCATATCATGACACTAGCCCAGCAACAATCTAAACTAGACGCCTCTAATTTATCCATTGCAAGTTTTACGTGGCTTAGGGCTTTCGAAGATAGAACCGTTCATACCTACGAAAATGAACTACAACGAGGATAACCAAATTGTTGACAACTCATTGCAAATTAGATATTGACTATAGTAGGAGAGACAGACACCCGCTAGCCACTTATGCAAAACTAGTTGCATGTCAAGCGTGGAATAGGTCTCATGTACGAGGACATGTAAAGTTTGTCTGGGCCGCTTCATCCTACTATGCCACCAATATCCAAAGTACAACTAAGAAGTAATAGAATGATCATCATCACCCACATACTCATATGTGTACTACCCGTGCAAAGCATCTATGCATAGATCCGGCTCTGATACCACTGTAGGGTTCGCATCATAGAAAAAAATTCCTACGATGGGAACAACTATGTACCAAGATCTATCTACTATATACAACAATGGGCGGATGTATATCTGTAGAGAACATACCCTTAAAGACCGACAAAGCTTAACGAGTCCAAACTCATGGTTTATGTAGACGATCACTTGCCGATCTCAAGATCGAGAGAAAGGCCTAGCGCCGCAAACCAGCGGCGCATCCGTGCTCGCACACACGTCCGAGGCACCGAGCAACCTCCACCTCCTCGCTCTAGCGATGCAGCGGAAGCACAACTCTTTCTTGTCGAAAAGCCACCGGGAACATGTATCTCGCTAGTCCGAGACCATGGGGGATAAATACTAGAGGGGGAGAGAGATCCTTCATGAGGAGGTGTGAGTGAGAAGTGAGGAGAGGGGCTCCTTATATAGGGGAGGGGGGCAGCCCAAGGGGGCATGGCCACCGGATATGTAGGGTGCCCCCACCTCTCCCTCATTCATGTGGGTGGACACTCCACTCACAAAATGCCCCTTCAATTTTCTCCACTCAAAATCCCACTCAAATTCCCATTAAATTTCCACCAAATTTAATGTAAACTCTTATTAAATAAAACTCCTTTTATTTATTCAGAATTTTTCCAATTACTTTAATGACAAACATTCTCATATAACCCCTTGCTAGTATTTCATTTCACATGCCAAAAACACTTTTTGCAATTTCACCCGAAAACCTATTTTGGTATCTAGTGAAATAAATTCCTGCGCTTGTTATTCTTCCCGGCATGAAACTTTTGCTCCAAATGGATGTCGGTGTCTCTTAAGTGTGTCACCCTACGGTTCGTGAATAACGCGTACATGATCGAGACCCCTCTCGGATCAATAATCAGAAGCGGGATCTGGAGACCCATACTGACTCCCACACATTCAACGATGACTTTCTTGTGATCGTCGGAACCTTTTACGCTAGTATCTTAATCCCTTTGTTTCGTGATATATTACATGTCCGAGATTCGATCATTGGTATCTCCATACCTAGTTTGATCTCGTTACTGATATGCACTCTTTTCTCGTTCCCGTGATATAACATTCTAGTGATCAAATCACTTGCTTGCAAGCTAATCAATGTGATATCATCGAGAGGGCCCAGAGCATATTTATCCGTCATCGGGATGAACAAATTCCACTCTCGATCCATGGGTCTCAACATAACACTTTAGTAGTTCTGAACCCCTCTTTATAATCACCCTGTTACGGTGTGACGTTTGATGTTATCAAGAAACTCTTCCGGTGTTAGTGATTGACATAATCTCATGGTCTAAGGATTAGGATCACTTCGTAAGTTGTTGTAAAAATATAAACTCAATGACTTTGATCGTAATGCTATACTTCGGATGAATGTTCATCACATCATTACACTAATGTTGTGACCTCGTTATTAACAACATCCAATGTCCATGATCAGAAACCTTTGATCATCTTGTTAATCAACGAGCTAGTTTATAAGAGAGGCATAACTAGGAACTTCATTTTTGTTTATAAAACAGACATGTATTAATGTTTCCGTATTAATACAATTATAGCATGTAAAATAAACATTTATCATAAACAAGGAATACGATAATAACCACTTTATTATTGCCTCTCGGGCATATTCCCTTTAGATGCAGTGCAGTCCTTTGTGATCCGATCGTCCTGGTGCTGATCATACAACACCTCTGCTGGTATCCACACGTACAAGGAGGAGCACCGGCGGTGAACTGCTAGGTTCGATACGACGGCAGGACAGCTGTGGAGCTAGGGTTTCCAACATATGGAATGACCTAACCGAACAACGATTAACCTTTCTAGGTTACGGTGCTCCACTATATATAGGGAGTGAACGTGGGCTCTGCTAGCGCTACCCCATTCACTAAAGCCCATATAATATTAGTCCCTGTGAGTCCGACTCACTGACTCAGTCCTAATCCGGCTCGGGTCCAACCCAACCAGATTTCCGGTTCAGATCCAATCCAAACTTGCTCCCGCTCTTAAGTGTGTGACCCCGCGGGATCATGGCTACTTATTCACGATTAGAGTCCAACTCTCAATCGATCAGTCAGTAGCGGCTCCTAGCAGAACGTGCTGACTCCCAAGTACCAAAGAGTCATGACGACTTGCCTTTCCAATACGACTTGCGTCTGAGTCCCTTTTGCCTCACGATATACCTTGTCAGACTATAGGCGAATAATTGTCATCCCTTAAATAGTCCGACTCTCTTCTCGATCCGAGATAAGTGATTCACCCGACTAACTCTTAGTCGATCGCCTCGGTTAACACTTAATTGAGTCGTGCATGGCCATGCTTTCCGAATCATATCATCCGAGAGGGCCCAGAGAATATCTCTCCGAGTGGAGGGGCAAAATCCCATCTTTGTTATTCACATCACGCAGCTTGATTCTCAGTCGACCCGAACTCTGCCTTTATAACTGCTCAGTTACGGATCAGCGTTTGACAGAACCTAAATCGGTGATCCTTAACTCGGACTATGCAATAACCTCAGGTCTAAGGATTACATTGATTGATATATACAAATGACAACTTGTTTGTTGTACCTTAATATGGATCAATCCGACTCGCTAAACTCTTTAGCCAAATCTGTGTAAGTCGGAATAGCATCTCCATGCCCGTGACAAGTGGAACCGAGTCATCAAGCCGACTTTCACATTTGTCTAATTTGTGTGTCCAGCACAACCTTAATGACCAAGGATATTTAGTACAAACAACATGAATGTATAGTTCCACAACCGAATCACATATTCAATGATACACATCAGATGTTTATACAAGGACAACTTAATAACTTTATGAATACAATAGAAAATAACATCATACATGATTGCCTCTAGGGCATATTCCCAACACAACGATGGTCGCGACAACGGTGGTCGCAACAATGGCGGCGAGTAGCCGTAGCGACGTCCTTCTCTAGTAGCAGTAGCAGTAGCAAACCTCCTTTATTTTGCTTAAACGTGTCATAACTACATGGCTAATCTAATAAAAAACTATCTTTTAATTACTAATGTTTCACTTACATATGCCCTGAGTGGCCGACTCGCAGGAGACGTCCTTCGTCCGTGAGTGTCCGGGCCGACGCAGCCGTTTCCCCGATTTGGTGCACGGATGGGGTTGAGCTGGACGTGTTAGTTCGAATAGATCGTTTCGCTGGAGCGCCACGCACGTCCCATGCGGATTAAATCGAACCGATAGAGTTGACCTTAGAGATGCTCTAAATTAGGGATAAATGGGATGGGGACGGATGGGACGAAGGCAGAGATTTCCTTTTATCGGCTGACCAGCCACTCTATGTCATCCGGGTAACGAATGACTGTATACAGCATCACATACGTGCTCGTACAGGTCGACCACTTACCCGAAATCCACCCAAAACAAACCCGGAACCGGTTTCCCAGTTAAAATTTGCTGGGGGGCGGGGGGGATACCATGTCCAGAGTATACATGAATTTTTTCTCTAAAATAGTATACATGTAATTTTTTCGTGTAAAATATTTGTTTTGTGGCCTCCGCGAAAAATCTGATTCTCCATAAATTGCTATTTTATAACACTGGCTTTCTTTCCCAAGGACACAAAATATATCTTTTTATCATGAAACTCTGCATGCACGTAAAGGACAAAAATATATACATTACAAATATTTCTTTTAATCTATTAAACAATTTACTTATCGTCTAAAAGCATATGCTCTCGGGAGCCAAAACACCACAGCCCGCACACAAACCGATTACTCTCTCTATGTTTTTTTAGTTTCCATTGAGTAAGTGACAGGCTTAGAGAGAGAAACCGAAAATATCTCCCTCGGCTCTGCTGGCATGCACTTTCGATTTGGTGTGTAGAGCTTATCGTCTAATGGGGGCCCTGCGCACCCGCTTGTAATTTTCTCATCATGGAACTATTTACTGGTTCATGTCGTTGTTGTGGTTATTTGATCAGAGAAGATTTGTTAGAAAAAGTTATTCGTTGAAAGAGACTAGTGAAGTTTTAATCCCTGATTGCTCAAAGAAGTGTTTCATATATGTAGTGACAAGTGTGTTTGGTGGTTGAGTGCCATGTTAAGTGCTATATTATTATGTCGTGATTTGGATCTTGTGTACAGTTTTCTATGGTCAGCGACAGGCTTGTCCTCTACCATTCAAGGCTCAAGGGGCTGAAAGAGATCTGCAAAGTTAAAAACTACAAGTTAAATGTGAAAGGCAGCGTCAAAGCGCCGGAGCATTAGTGTTGGGTAATTCTAATATTCTCTCAGATCCATACTAAGTGTCGCTGATTTAGTATAAAATTATACTAAATCAACGATATTTATTATGGATCGGGAAAGTATCAATCAGATAATCACCATACGTCATACTATTCTAATAAGATATGCTTGCTTGACAAGATCAGAAGGATTTGCTCTTAAAGTTAAATAATCAAATAATTCCAGGTGACTTCCCAACATGTTATTATAAATATGTTTGAAAATATGATATATTCCATGGTGCAATTTTGGTTATAGCTTGTCAGGATTTAGGAAACATGCAAAGATGGACAAAATTTACAAAACATTATTATTTGTAAGGTAACAAAACATTGATGTGGATTATGTGCATATTCCATGATACAATTGAGGCGTATTTCACCATCATATTATCATTCGATGATTTGTTTGCGGCAATTAAATCGTAGGACCTCCAAACACACCGCATCATTGTTGCGACTTGATGGCAACCGTGCAGTTTTTTTTAGAATTTCAGTTCATCAGTGCCAAGTCCATGTATGCATATGGCTCATTCTAAATTTCTCAAAATTCCAGAGCAGTAAACAAGTTTGGATTGGAGAGAAGCTTATAAGGGGAACTCATGTTGTGTTCACACCATGAAATGTGACTTCTGTTTCATTTTACTAGAACATACAATATTCATAACCAAATAATAATTGTCTCATTCCTATGTTTCCTCAACAAAAAATGTGGGGAGATTGACCCAACTATGTATTTTTAGACAAACCTGACTTTTTTTGCAACTAATTCTACGTCTGACCCTCTCAAAAACTAATCCAGAATTTGACCCCTCGGCGCCAACTAGAGTGGAGCCGAACCTATGCTGGTCGGCGCCAACTTTGCTAGCACTGAAGTCCATGAACACGGGCCCAAAAAATCCTACATGGCAAGTTCGACTCCATTTAAAATGAAGCGAAACCTATGCATGTCGGCTCCATTTAGAATAGAGCCGATCTAGTTTGTTTCTTAATTTAGTTTACATATTAAGCTACATTTAGTGTGGTGCCGACTTCACATGTAAAAATCCCTAGCTGATTTTTCCCCTACTTCATTCTTTCTATTCTCCTCTCTGGCACCGCCCCTAGATTTTTTATTTTCCCCCTTACTCTTCAAATCCACTCAAGCATTTATGTAATCAAGACCATGGAAAGCCTCCTTCAAGGTAATCTCTCCCAAATCCTTTTGTTTGCACCAATTTAAATGTCAATTTGCACTTCATTTTTCCATTTTTTTGTTGAACCCTAGATATGATGATTTCGAATTATTTTCAAGTAATGGTATTTGAAAATTAAGTATTAGATGTATCTATGAATTGAATTTATGCTTGTATTAGGGTTTGGTAAGTTTTCTTATTTCAAAATTTAAAATCCTAGCAATAAATGTTCCAAAAAACAAGCACACATAGTCAATATGGTATCCATGTATCTTAGATTTTAAATTTTAAAAATAAACAACTTACCAAACCATAAGATGAGCATAATTTCAATGCATAAATACATGTACTACTTCATATCCAAATATCATTACTTGAAAATAATTTGAAATCATCATATCTAGGGTTCCACAAAAAATGGGATAAAATAAGTGCAAATTAACATTAAAATTGGTGGAAACAAATGGATTTGAGAGAGATTATCAGGAAGATGAATTCCATGGTAAAATGGGAGCATAAAAAAGTTGAGGGCATTGCTAGAGAGGAGCATAGAAGGAATGAGTGGGGGAGAAATTTGCTAGGGCTTTTTACTTGTGAAGTCGACACCACACTAAACGAAGCTTAACATGTAAACTAAATTGAGAAACAAACATTGGTCAGTTCCATCCTAAGTGGAGCCAACCTAAATAGGATTGGCTCCATTTTAAGTGAAACCAACCTACATAGTTTTGACTCAGTTTTAAGTGGAGTAGCACTTTCCATGTAGGAATTTCTAGGCCCGCGCTCATGGACTTCGGCGGCATTAGCGCTCGGCGCTGACCTGCATAGGTTGGGCTCCACTCTAGTTAACGTTGAACGGAGGGGTAAGATTCCAAAATATTTTCCTGGAGGGGTCATATGTGGGATTAGTTATAGAAAAATAAAAAGGTCAGTTTTGTCAAGAAAAACACTCAAACTACCGTTGGAACTATTATGAAGAAAGAGGATGCTGATAAATGGGCCTAGGATGACTATTCCTGTTTTTGGGCTATATGACCTCTGGTATGAGCAACCCCCGTTCGTACCTTTGTCAGCGTCTTCTATGCATAATTTACCATGCATTCCTCATAGAGGTCGGATTGAGATTATTAAAAAAAAATTTAGTCGGCTTGACTACAAGAACTACTACTTTTATGTCGGTGGTTTATTCATTTGAGATAATATTGAGGACCCTCCTAAGCTTGCTAGTTGCTACAGTGCTTTCCTATGTTAACTTGCTGGAGAAGTATATTGTGGATACCTGGATCTGCACTACATGTGTCCTCGTCGTCGTTCTCTAAGTTTAGGCTTCAGTTTGGCTGCATCATCTTTAGTTCCTATAATTTACTTTAATACCTGGTAGGCGCACGTGTGCTCGATCTCTCTGTAACCTATCCCAAACACGGTCTCACATAAACTCATACCAATGAGCGACGCCATCCAAGGCATGAACGTACAGGAGATGGGCGGCCGCAACATCACTGTCGACCAGGCTAACCAGCGGTCCCGCCGCTAGTTATAGGGAATGAACAGCAATACCAGCTTATCAACTTTACCGTAAGTCTCGTGTGGTCGTTTAGTATGCTGTCGTGAATGGATCCTGTTCGATTATCTGTTGCACTTCCTCCTTATGGTTTGGTTGGAACCTGATCCTACTATTTGTGTTGCCTATCATTTATGGTTGTGGTTGGACATCCTATTATTATTTAATCAACTGCAGTGTTCAAAATTAAATTGCCGACTATATTTGTTTGGAGTGCATTAAGATTTACGAGAATGTGTTTTTGGTATAAATTTTTTTGCTCCTGAGCTCCACTGTTCCCTGTATTTATAAAAAAAAGTTAAAAATTATATTTAAAAGCTTCAAGAAAATTGAAAATAATTCTGATCGTAGTTGATGTTTTATCTCACAAGCATGCAAAAATGTAACACAAAATTCTTTGTATTGTGAGCTACATAAAAATGACAAAATCTGATAATGAGGATTTGGAAAATGCATCCTTACATCCATTTTCCTTTTTTGGTAGCTCAAAATGTCAAGTATTTAAAACTGATATTTTGCATGTCTACGGGAAAACCATTGGCTATATCTTTTTTTTTATTTTTTGAATCTTACAAATATGATTTTTGTTTTTAATATTGGTGCTCGGGGAGCCAAAAATCCTTACTAGCATTTGCATGTCTGCTTCAAAACCTAAAGCTTTGCTCCTGCAAAGAAGTGGGGAAGGCATATGTCCTCGGAAGTGCTCTTTACAACATTACGAACCATAGAGAGAAAACTTCATATTTGTTGGAAGTTTCACATATTTGAATTTGGATTTTGTTTAGCTAAAAAAGATAGCCTCTTATAATACTCTCCCATACTCGATTTGTGTCCAATGATCAGATCAAGAACGATATTCAAAAACCCATATGTTTAATAAAGGTCTCATCAACTTTAGTACTTTGCTTTTCTAGATTGCAAACAAGGATTAAGACCTTCGTGGTCAAGCTGATCGTGCATTCGCAGGATTGGTAACTGTCAGAAGATTGATCTAGCGATTGCATTGGTGCAACATCGATGCACGATGTAGTCAAAACGTCAAATTCGACCTCCACCACATCGGCGTTATCACATCTCATCAAAAAACCGAACACGTTTTCTATATCATCAGTCGACGCACAATCGTAGCCCCCTGCTCCAAGGCAGGACCTAGCTCAACCTCACCATTCCCCGACTAGAATCGGCATCTTCCGCCCTATCACGAGAGGGAAGCCAGGCCACCCCATCGCAGGTTGCCCTCGGCCTCGCAGCCGAGCTCTAGCCACATTCAATGCTCCTCGCGATCGTGTCGGCTAGGATAAGTTGTGGGGGCTATGGATTTTGTTGGGGAATTTGGTGGAGAGTAGAGGTGGAGGAAGAAGAGAGACATGCGCCGGCGGCGCGAGCTTCGGCCGGCGTCCAGAGTGGACGCGTCGACGACGGTGACGGAGTTGGAGGAGCCATCTAGCTAGGTGCGGAAAACCTAGGAGTCTGATGCCATGATATTTTAAGATAATAGTAACTTGTGTTGATTTAAACAATAGTACAAAGATTATATGGAAGAGAAGAGGGACCGGCCAAACTGACTTAGACTAGAGTCCTAATTTAAATCAAAACAACTCTAATATCTACCAAAACTGTTACACCATGCGATTAAACAAACACATCGTGCATGTTCGGATTAATAATAGACTTGAACGTGTACATGAACTTCGAATTAGCCACGAGCATACGTACTCGGATTAAGTGAATCACGGCACAACACACAAGCACGGGTACAGAATTGCTTAATTAGTTAGTACTATTATGAAGATGAAAAGCTACGGACCACGTATAAGAAAACTACTAGTCAATAGTATATGACAAACAAGTTGATCAGTCACACTCATATCCTGTCCAGTTTAGACCGTGGGATGTAATTTTCCATGTACGGCGATGAGATGAAATCAAGGCAGTAATCCTTGAGCTTGATGCAATAGTGCTGGCGCGCGAGCTTGAGGGTGCTCTCGGCGTTCTGTATCGTGATGGAGTCGGCGAGAAAGGTCTCGCACTTGTCCTTCATGCTCGGTAGATGGAACCAGTACGCCGCATTTAGCATGTCTCCGACGAACGACATTAGCACATCCTCCTCCCCCTCATCTACTACTTCTTCCATAGGAGGCAGCTCTCCGGTGTAGATGAAATGGAGCATGGCCTCGAACACCGCAGCCTTCATACCGGAGACCGGTACGACGGCCTTGTTTCTTGCCACCCCAATCATCCACTCGTATAGGAACGGAGACCGCGTGGCGAGCACGACCCTGTGCGCCACGAATCTCCCTCTGCTCGACTAGGAATGTCACGTCCGAGCCCTTCCTGTTCATTAGTAGCTGCTTGAGGTGCGATGCAATGGTGTGGGTGGGTGGCGCCGCAATAGTCGTCGTTGTACCAGCTCTAACACCACCACCAGAGGTGGTATTACTAGTAGTAGCCCCGCAAGACTTGCCGGTGACTTTGATGTCGCAGTGTATGGTTAGAGAGCCATCATGTGCTAGGTAATGCGACTCTACATACTCCCCCGTGGTGAAATCTTCACGTGCCCCCCAACCCAGTACATCCCTGGTAAAGATACCTTGAATCTTGCATATCGTTGGCGCCGAATTGCCACTAGGGTCAACCATCCTGAAACATGCAGACACCCTAGCACCAGCAATTCCTGGATCAGTTAGCAAGCTAGCTGACACCCAGATCTTCCCTTCCTTTAGCGTGTCCGTGGGTGCCGAATACTCTTTAGGTGTGTGCAGGAATAACTTCCAATCATAACCATCATCCATCTGGAAAGTGTGGGAATGGATTTTTCTATCAACAACATCGCTCCTTTTGACGCTACTGAAATTGGGGATCCTCCACTCGAGAGTGCCGCGAACCACCTCCCAGGTGTTATACGTCGAAACATTCATCTTATTTGTTGGCCGTCGTCGCAAGTTATTGGTAGCTTGGCTACCACCGCATGAGGAAGATTCGATCACTAAATTATGCTTTCTTTTCTGCTTGGCTATCCTTTTCTTCTTCTTCTTGGCAACTTTGTTCATGACCTCGAGTAATAAGAAGGAGTAGCAGCTGTCCTCCTCTAGCTCCTTGTACTCGTCTGTTGCTTTAACACTGGCGATCAAGTCTTCGTCTGATGCCAAGTACTTGATGCAAGAGTCCTCGAGCCGGCGGCAGCTTTGCCGACCCTGAACGACCATCAGCATCGGCATGACAGAATGGGCATCCATGCTTTCAGACAGGATGTTCTCGCACATGCGCCTCAGCTTCTCCAAGTCGTAGCGGTCCGCGGCCACGAGAAGGTCGCATGCCATGGCCACGCGACGCCTGGCCGCACACTTATTCTCTGCTTTTTTGCAAGCACGCTTGCTTTTGCTTGGATCAACAACAATCGTCTTTGCTGCTTTGATAGGTAGCTTGTCCGTGTAGATGAAGCGGATCATGGCCCTGAAGGTGGACGCACGCATGTCCTCCACCCTCACACGGCGCGCGGTACTCTCTCTCATGTTGCCCAGGAGCTCGGCGGCAAAGACCGGCGACCGCATGCCCAGCACGACCCTGTGTGCCTGGATCTCGGTCTCCTCCACCACGAACGTCACGTCCGGCATCATGGCCGCGCGCCTTCTTTTCTCCGACTGGAACTCTGGCTCTGGCTCCGATGAGAGGAAAAGAAGCTTGTGGATATCCTCGGCGATGGCGGAAACCTTCTCCTCCTCATGGCGGACCTCAACGGTGCAGAGGATGGTGAGCCGGTCCTCTTGCACGTAGCGGCTCCACTGTTCACGGAACGCGTCCGGCACCGACAGCTCCCAGCTCCTGCCGCCGGTCTGGAACTCGTACCAGTCCCCGCCCGACCATACGGGGAAGGTGTGGGCTTCGTCGCTCTGCCACTCGGCAGCTGGCCACCGGCCAAGCGGGTCCTCGATCCTCAGGCCGGCCTTGGCGACGACCGAGTCCTCGGCGATGTAGGCGGTGAGGAGTTCGAGGGAGACGGAGGCGAGGTGGCCGTCTTCGTCGAAGCGGCAGTCGAGGGCCCAGGTGTGGCCGCCGACGTGGAAGGCGCCCGAGAGGGCAGAGTAGTGGGTGTCCCTGGCCTTGCTGTAGCACTTGATGCGGAACTCGTGCTCGCCCCGGACGAACGTGTCTTCTCGCGGCGGCGGAGCCGGTGTGGCGGCCGGCCGTCGCTTCTTCCACGGGCAACGGCGAGTCATCGTAGAACCAACCGGGGTCAGCTGGTAGCAAGTATCTTCTGTCTAGCTTAGCTTGCATATGATTCTCAACCTACTACCTCCGTACTTGTATATATATATACGCGTAGATCGATCCTGCACTAGGAGTTCGAATCCGTATGGGTATGAGCATATGTTATCAGGGCATCAGGCTCCGAATCGGAGAGCAGAAATACTGATCAAATACGAATAGAACTGTATGCGTGTCGCCGTGTCGGATAACAATATTTATTCAGATCGATGCAAGAAACAGAGATCGATGCAAGAAACAGAGGAAACCGAACACTAGCTAGTGTCATACACTACATGAATGGATTGCTAAGCCGAGGGCTAAGACTGTCCTTGACGGAGCGTACGGAGGTCGTGGACGTATGCTACGCCGACGATTGTCCTCGGCATTAATTTTTTTTCAAATTTTTTTAATCTTTGAATTGTTTGACTCATTAATCTCTCACTTTAAACATTTTAAACCTAATTATACTTAATCTTTAATCAAATTGCAGTCTTGGTAAAACTTCCTAGTCACCCATCCTCACTGCTCCATCCCAGCATGCTTAACTTACCTGTTCCTTCAGAATCTATTTTCGCAAAACAATTTATGCATTGTTGTCAATACTATAATATCAATCATATTAACTCTTATATCATCATGTCACATGTTTGTATTTTTTTAAAATTACAAACAATTATTTAAGTAAAAACAATGAATAAGTAAAAATATTATTGAATTCAAATAAAAATATAATTATTTTATTTTTTTGTATTTTTCTATTTAATATGGAATAATTAATATCTTTAAATTTGTAAATTGGAATTCGACAAATAATATGTCTAAATTGATCAGAAAAATGAGAGGAATCCAAATATGATATCAATATCAATTTATCACAAACTATGTCATGGTTCTAGCCATAATTTCATTTGCCTGTTTAAAACAGCACACATAAAGATTCTTAGCTCGGGCCTGACACTCGCTAAACTTGAAGTGGATCTCCGATAAAATAGCTTATTGTAAACCTAAAAATGTTTTTTTATAGATTATGTACTTGTAGCTCATATCTGACCCACTTCCTGCCGATTCGGCAGGAATTTGTATTTTTCACCATGGATAGACAGAAAGGTTTGAGATCCTCCTGTTAGGACATTGCCCATGTAGGTGGTCTAGTATTTTATTTAAAATATGGTGATAGCATTTTGAATTAGCCATTTGGTGGTTGCTTTACAAAACCGCTCGTTTTTTGCACTCGGAGAAATGGAAAATGGCTTTTTGGTGCGATAAAAAGGAAAACTTCCTCCTGCAACATTGTTCGTCGTCCCATGAAGCACATCTATGCATAATATGGACATATTATTACAAACTATGCCTTGATTCTAGCCATAACATTGGTCATTTGACCCAAAAGTCAGAAAACCTCGAATGAGATAGGTCATTTTGTGAAGGGTTTTTGAGACATAATCAATATAGCAAGTTTGATACTTTTCCTTCTAACTATGTCACATAATATGACACCACGCAAAGATTTCGCATTGTTTGGATCGTTTTTTAATTTAATATGCCCGTTTTAAACTATCATTAAACTTTGTCAAACGGCGGGCACGAAGATTTTTAGCTCGGGGCTAAGCCTCGCTAAACTTGAAGTGGATCTTGGATATCTGCCGGAAGACTAGCAACAGTTCACCGTAAGTCTTGACATGGGTAGCTACTGAAAACAACAAACTACAACCCGAATAGCAATGTTTCATATTCGTCTTAGTTTTAAGAAAAGAACTATTTGCTGTGAACATCCCCATCGGGGGTTTCCTCTATTTATAGATCAAAGACAAGTCCAATACATGTACAATACGCCAGGTTAAAACGGTCAAAACGATCGGACTGTACATGGCGTTATCTACGGCATATACACAAATACAACTCTAACACTACCCCTTAATCTAAACCGTCGTGAACAAGGTTAAGATTAGAACTAAAATGCCGAAGTGTGAGCTGAGTAGCAGGCTCCGTGAAGATGTCGGCCAACTGATCGGCAGTGGTGATGAAGCGAACATCAAGCGCTCCCAAGGCAACCTTCTCGCGAACAAAATGAAAATCGATATCGATATACTTGGTACGAGCGTGAAACACTGGATTGACAGACAAATAAGTGGCACCGAGATTATCGCACCACAAAATAGGAGGCTGAGACTAATGAACACCAAGCACCTTCAGGACAGACTACTGTATCCAAATGACTTCAACGGTGTCATTGGCTAGTGCCTTGTACTCTACCTTAGTGCTAAATCGAGAGACTGTCGATTGCTTGCGGGAGCTCCAAGACACCAAGTTAGGACCAAGAAAAACTGCAAAACCACCCGTGGAACGGCGGTCGTCGGAGCAGCCGGCCCAATTTGCATCAGTAAATATACTGAGCAAAGTAGAAGAGGAGCGTCGAAAACGCAAACCCGTGAACATAGTACCCTTAACATACCAAAGGACCCGCTTGACCGCCTTATAATGAACAGTAGTCGGTTGTGACAAGTATTGGTAGATCTTGTTGACAACAAAAGACAGGCCCGAACGTGTCAGGGTAAGATATTGAAGACCCCCAACAATACACCTATACTTGAATGCATCATATGTACTCGGCGGAGCACCATCCTCGCGAGACAACTTGTCAGAAACCGACATGGGTGTAGTAACGGACCGAGAATGCTCCATGTTAGCCCGATGCAAGAGATCATGGGCATATTTGTGCTGAGTCAAAACCATACACTCGGAAGTGTAAGCAGCCTCAATACCAAGAAATACTCGACTTGTCCAAGATCCTTGATAGGAAAAGAACCTGAGAGGGTGGCAACAAGTTGATCAACAACAGAGGAGGACGATCCAGCCAGGACAATGTCATCAAATTAAACAAGCATATACACAACAATGCCATGGTGATCAAATATGAACAGAGAAGTGTCCGCCGTGCTTGCAACAAAACCGAGCTGATGAAGCTTGTCACTTAACCGCGCATAACACACGCGTGGAGACTATTTGAGGCCATAGAGAGCACGTTGCAGCTTGCAGACATACTGGGGATATCGAGAGTCCTCAAAACTCGGTGGCCGCTGCATGTACACATTCTCAGTAAGGAAACCATGGCGAAAATCATTACTCACATCGATCTAACAAAGACACCAGCCACGAGAAATAGCAAGGGAGAGGACCAAGCGAACTGTGACAGGCTTGACCACTGGACTGAAAGTATCGTGATAGTCAATACCGTGCTGTTGCGTGAGCCGCGGGCCACAAGGTGAGCCTTGTATTTATCAACTGAACCATCATGACGGAACTTTGATTTAAAAATTCACTTTCCGCCAACAATATTAGTGCCAGACGGTCGAGGTACAGCATGCCAAGCAGGGTCTGTTAAAGCAGTGCGATGAGTTGCAGGTGCCACTGTAAGAGCATGACGATGATAAGGATCATACCGTACCATTCCGATAAATCTTGGGGCGAATGATGGCATTACGCTGGCGTGTGACGATGACCCGAGCGGGTGGAAAAACCTCCGGTGTGGGCAGAGATGGAGACGCCTCTGCCGAGGCCGACGCAGGCGACCCGGGCATCGATGGCACATGAGGCGAGGTTGGCGTGGCACCAATTGCAGGAGACGTAGACGGGCCCGGCCCAAGATACGGTGGGGGCGATGCACTTGGCGATGGGCCGGGCAGAGTCGAGGCGCTGTCCTCGCATGGTGCAGCAGCGTGGCGTGGATCAGCAAGGGGTTGCGCGTGGGACGTTGCCTAGCTCATCGACCAAAGCATGCAGAGACGTGGTCAATACGTCGATCGGAGCTGCATGTGATGACACTGGGACCTGCACAGGAGGAACATACAAGGAACCATGTGCATTAACAGGTAACATGGACATGTCATAATTACGCGTGTCGGTACCCTGAGTAACTGGTTCAGTAGACAGATACAACACAGGAAGAAGTTTGGAGACATCAACCACGACACCAGGTGTGACAAAGGGAAAAACCGTCTCGTCGAAAAAAAACATCACGAGAGATTAGTAAATACGACCAGTGGTGCGATCGAGACAATTGTAGCCTTTGTGCAAGGGGATATACCCAAGGAAAACACACATTTTGGAGTGAAACTCAAGCTTATCGTGAATTGTACTCATGCAAGCTGGGCCAACACATGATGACTACAAGTGCACAGATCGTTTGTATCTAGTTTTGAAATAAAGATATCGATCCCACAGGGAGTAGTAGGCGAAAGAGTAAAATGCTTTTAACTAAAACTAAACAAAATACTTAAGGAATAATTTTAAGATGCAAGAAAAGTAGAATTGTTTTTGGGTTTTTGATTGAACGAAGCAACTAAAGTAAAGTAAAACTTAATGTCGAAAATAATAATCGCGTATGTAAAATAGCTTGGAACTACAATAGGGAAAAAGGCATTCTCAGGGAGTTGTGGATACTGTAGGGGTTCGTAGCATGGAAAACAAAAATTCTATCGTATCAACACACACAAGCCAAGATCTAATCTACGAGATCGGTGCAACGAGTTGATAGAGTACGAACCCTCGAAGATCCAAAACGTTTAACGAGATCGGATTCTCGTGGTTGATGTAGTCGTTCACTTGTCGATCTCAAGATCGCGGAGACGATCCTTCCAGTGTCGCGTTCCGGTAGCGCTTCCACAGTCGGTCACACGTTCGGTACTCGATGAAGACCTTCCTCTCCCTTATTCCAGTAGGCTGTCGTGGTATTGTCGACACGTACGCCATAGGGGTATTCCAACGGCAAGTTTAGAGACGTGGGGGAAGACGGGGAGCGTCCGGGTCGGCTTGACATAGTTTACCCAGGTTCAGATCTCACGACGGTGGCGAGATCCTACTCCTGCTATAAATCACTATAATGGCAATACGCCGAGTTACATGATTGTGGGGTTCGCTGTGTGCGAGTAGTGCTATGCACTTGTTGGTCTGCCCTAAAGGCTCCCGTAGGCCGGCTTATAAGGACACCAGGACCTAGGGTTACAAGAAGAGTCCCAGCCGGATATGGTTATAGACAGTCGTGGAGCTAGCACAGAATTCCAGGGGGGGCAAAACTGAAAAGAAGGATGTTTGGGGGGCCAGATTACTCTATTTCTTCACACCAAAGTCCCTACTAAAAAAATTCTTCACTAATTCTTCAAAATCTGGGGGGGCGGTGGCCCCCCCTGACATACACATAGCTCCGTCGCTGGTTACAGAGTCCTAGACTAACACTAACTAGTCTTTGTGTCCTCCAAGGCTCCGGCTTCCATCATAGGCGGTGGCATGTCGCCTTTATTTATCCCTGTTGGACCTCCGTCTTGTCTATCATCAACTGGGCCGCCCGATTATGACATAGGCCTAACCACCAACTGTTGGCCAATCGGGCTTGCCGGTATGAGACTATGCCGTAGGTATACCTATTTGGTATATCCACAACAGTAGCCCCCGGAGTTCGTCAAGATCCTCGTGTTCCTCCGTCTAGCTTTAAGTGTAAGTATTAGGTCATCTTCAATTTGTAGTCGTGCTTCGCGAAGAATCTTGGAGAGATCCCATATCATATTCTCATCCGACTAAGCCTAGCCAGAGAGTTGCTTGTATGCTTATGCAAACGAATTCAAGGCGGATAACTCTCTAACGAATTGTTAGAGATTCTTCCAAGCTCTAGGAACATCTTTAGTATCATTATCCACGCGGGACGGTATGCAAGCCGGAAAAAATCATGGCTACCGGGCCACGATCATAAAGGCCGCCAAACTTCTGACTTAGATCTAGCAAAGTCACATACATAATATCTTGCCGAATTAAGGTCTTAGAGCCTCTCATATCACAGACGTTTAGGCCATCGAGTCGTGTAACCCAGTAAAACTTCCGTGAAGGCAAAGTTGATATCAAGCCCCCAGGTTTCGCTAGCCGGATTTTTCACCGTCTTGAAAGTTTTCTTGACATAACCACATGTAGCCCCCGATCATTGAGTCGGCTTCGTCGAAGACGGCTTGATGCTCAAAAGAACATGCATAATTGTACATCAAATGATTGTAGCCCTCGAGCGCCAAGTCATAGTTTTCAAAAGAAAATCGTCTTGGGGCTCTCAGAGTAGCTTTATTAAAAATGTCAATAGTGTAGCCCCCGAGCGTCAAGGCAGAAATTATTTCTGCTTGGTGCTCCAGAGAGAACTTCACAAAAATTCAATATCGGTGTAGCCCCCGAGCGCAAGGTGGAATTCATTTGAATTTTCTGGCTTGATGTTTAAAAAGAACTTTACCATATCTTGGAGATCAACGTACAGTAGCCTCCGAGATTTGTTCCGGCTTGGACGCAAGGCGGGACAAAGCTCTTAAATTATAGATGTCAAGACCCCGAGCATCGAGTCGACTTCCTCAAAGGCGGCTCAAGTCTTGGTCGACAACTGTGATTGCATCTCCCGAAGTGTCAAGCCTAGTGAAAAACCGGCTCAAAACACCTTAATCCGAGGAACACGACAATATCCAAGCTTCATCTACCTGAATCCTGAAACATAAATAAGAAAATACAAATGTATTAAATTGTTTCTTTAATCGTATCCAACAAACAAATATAAGGCGAAACAAACATGACCTTTAAACAAATACTTCAAAGCTGAAACAATGCAGCAGTTGAACATATAAAACTGTTTAGGAGGAAAAAAACTCAACTAATTTGAACAGTTTATGTAAAAATTTGTTTAAGCAAGTGCCGACTTATCCATTATTCTGATTTTTATGCTTGACCTTTTGTGAGACGGAAGACTCGCAACACAGAACTACGTCTTTGGGCGATGATGCCTAATGGCACCGTCCAGAACCCAAGGCCAAAACGCCGACTTTGAGCGCCAAAAATTCATTACTCCGAAATCCGCATAAAAACAAAGAAAACGTGTATCCAGAAAACTTAAGCTAACATCCGAAGGCGGGTTTTTTGCATGATAGTAGGGCCTTAAAACGCAAGCCAGTAAAAAGTTTATACTCACGAGCGCAAGGCAAATCGTGAAAAAAGTATAACCAAAAACGAAAGTGGTAAAAGACTAAGGATATGAGTGAACCAAACTTAATCTCATAATTATAAACAATTAAAATAATAAATATAAATAGGGACTTAGCTGTTTGAGTGTAATATTGATCGCAGCAAAGAAGATGCAGTATGTCGCAAAGTCGAAATAATCCGTGCTGACGGCAAAGGCGGACGTGGCGGAGTCGAGCAATCTGCGACGCACCCGTCACTGACAAAGACGAGACAATCCACAACGTTTGGCAAAGCTGCTGGGTACTTGTGTAGGTCTTCTTTAGTCCAGGATCAATGAATAATTGATAACTTCTGCACGTCCGTCCATGCAATGACCGCGGGAGTTACATGTACTTCCTCCATCCCGGTTTAAAGGACACAATTTGCAAATCATGCAATCCCAAAATACTTAGACATAAAAGCATTTAATCTCTATAATTACTCTAGTGTGAAAAGAATAAACTGCTTGCATGCACATGTGTGAACAAATGTGAACGCTTTCCTAACTCTTTTTCTCCTCATGCATGTTCTACTTCATGCTATTAAATGAACCAATTAGATGACACCTAGGGCCAAAAGAATTGCAAATTGTGTCCTTTAAACCGGGATGGAGGGAGTAACTAGCATGCTCACTGGAAAATCCATGCATGGACATAATTTTTCACATAACTATGCATGTAGCGTTGTGGACGCTAAAACCATGCAATTACCATATCTTGGAGTAATATGCTTCTTCATGTGGATAGTAGCTCTAATCCAAAATCTTTAGATAAGGAGGACTAAACCAATCACGAATCAGTTTGGCTGGCTCAAATTCCAAAACCAATATGGCGGTGATTACAAGTTCCGCTATTCTGATGACTGCTATTTCGAATCTAAGTCGGCAGCCAAACCAAGGACGAAAATTGGAGCTAATAATAGCTGACCTTGTACGCCGTGTATGTTTCCGCTTTAGTTCTTGTCTGCCACACAACAGATTCAAAGTAAACAAGAAATCATCGTTGGCTAGAACATCGAGCCCCCGAGAGCAGCACAGTCAGAATATCGTTGCGGCATTGAAAAAGATACCGCTGAATGCTAACGCTAATTCTGCCGGCTTAGCTTCAAGTACGATGTATGATATCAACGGCTCCATCAGCCAATCGGCGAGGAAAACCAAACACAGTAGCCACAGCTTTGTTGATGAAGATTTCTGTGACGCCGCCGACTTGCCACACGCTCAAGAGGAGAGATGATAAATCATCTTCATACTCTCAAGAGCGATGACGAAGTCGGAGCACCGACAGAGAAGCAATTTGGCCGTCTTCGAAGACGGCGAAGGATCCCTTCCGGATCCGTGCTGTAAGCGCCTCTTGCCCCACGGTGGGCGTCAACTGTCGTGGTATTGTCGATATGTACGCCATAGGGGTATTCCAACGGCAAGTTTAAAGACGTGGGGGAAGATGGAGAGCGTTCGGGTCGGCTTGACACAGTTTACCCAGGTTTAGATCTCACGACGGTGGCGAGATCCTACTCCTGCTATAAATCACTATAATGGCAATACGCCGAGTTACAGGATTATGGGGTTCGCTGTGTGCGAGTAGTGCTATGCACTTGTTGTTCTGCCCTAAAGGCTCCCGTAGGCCGGCTTATAAGGACGCCGGAACCTAGGGTTACAAGGAGAGTCCCAGCCGGATACGGTTACAGAGTCCTAGACTAACACTAACTAGTATTTGTGTCCTCCAAGGCTCCGGCTTCCATCATAGGCGGTGGCATATCGCCTTCCGTTATCCCTGCTGGACCTCCGTCTTGTCTATCAGCAACTGGGCCGCCCGGTTATGCCATAGGCCTAACCACAAATTGTGGGCCAACCGGGCTTGCCGGTATGAGACTATGTCGTAGGTATACCTATTTGATATATCCACAACATAGGCAGCGGAGGTTGTAGATCTCCTCTCGATTCCAGCAACAAGACGGCGTGGTGGTGAAATGAAGGAGTAGATCCCGCAGGGCTTCGCCTAAGCCGGAGCGAGTTATGGTGGAGTAGAGAGGCCTTGGCAACTAGAGTTTAGAGGCAAAGGGGTGAAGGTGGCCGGCGTCTAGGGGGCTAGGCGGCGACGACTTGGAGGAGCTCTAGGTCGGTGGTGGTTTAGAGGGTACCCGGCCTAGGGTTTGTGGTGTGGGGCAAGGGGGCGCCCCTCCCCTCCTTTTATGGGAGGGAGAGGCGGAAAGGGGGAGGGGAGTCCTCCCCTAACTCCTCTTCATGCCCGGCGGCAAGGGAGGAAGGGGAAACCTTCCACCACTAGGTTTCCTCTTCTCCCTCCACTTGGTTTGACTTTCAATATTGGGATTTGACTTTTCAAATTGGAGTTTGACTATTCAAACTAGAGTTTGATTATTTATCTTCCCATTGTACAGCCAAGTTACCTAGTACATGAACGAACCATTCCACATTGGTATGACACATACATGTACCCTTCCCACTCCGGAGTGGTGGACCTTCTGGACCCTTCTAGAAGATTCTGGTCAAAACACCGAAAACATTTCCGAACCCCGGAATTAGACTTTCCTTATATGAATCTTATTCTCTGGACCATTCCGGATCTCCTCGTGATGTCCTGGATCCAATCCGAGACTCCGAACAACATTCGGTCTCCAACTCATTACCATATCGACTTAAACAACATCGAATCCTTAAGTGTGTCTCCCTACGGTTCGTGAATTATGCAGACATGATCGAGACACTTCTCCGATCAATAACCAATAGAGGAATCTAAAAATTCATATGGATCCCACATATTACTATGATTATTTCATGATCGAATGAACCATTTACATACGATACCAATTTCCCTTTGTCTCGCGATACTTTACTTATCTGAGGTTTGATCGTCGGTATCTCCGCATACCTAGTTCAACCTCGTTACCGATAAGTACTATTTACTCATTCTAGGATATGTGATCCCTTGTGATCTAGTCACATGCTTGCAAGCCAATTGGATGGCATTCCACCGAGAGGACCCGGAGTATATCTATCTGTCATATGGATGGACAAATCCCACTCTTGATCCATGTGCCTCAACATATACTTTCAAAATACTCAATGCCACCTTTATAACCACCCAGTTACGAAGTGGTGTTTGATGTCATCAAAGCATCCATCGGTGATGGTGATTAACATGATCTCATGGTCGAAAGATTTATATTACTATGTATTTGAAACTTATAAAAACAAACTATTTGAATGACTTGATCTTATACTACGCTTAACTATAGGAGTATGTCCATCACATCATTCTCCTAATGATATGATCTTGTTATTAATAACATCCAATATTCATGATCATGAAACCATAATCATCAATTAATCAACAAGCTAGTATTACAAGGGGCTTACTAGGGACTCTTACATGTTTACAAATCTCACAAGTATTAATGTTTCTGGTTAATACAATTATAGCATGTAAATATTTATTATAAACACAAAGATATAATAATAACTACTTTTATTATTGCCTCTTGGGCATATCTCCAACAGATACACCGCTAGCAATTTAAACTGAGTAATCAAGATCATCATAACAAATATTCTCATAACATGAATGTATGTGGAAGGAGCTCCATATATGGACGAATAGGCAGCAACCACTGCTCACATCATCCGTCACAACCACATCTGACAGATAAACGACATCAATCGTATTATCTCACTATTAAGGGATTTCTCCCATGGCATGGACATGGATTAATAAGTTCTTCTTTCTTCCCCAAGTTAGTACATAATGAATGATAATAGCTTTATAGTCACAGTAAGTGCTATCATCCCTCCGTCTACCAACAAGTAATTCCCTTCATCAAGTCCCCATAAGAGGCAAATATTAAAGAGGTACACAACTCTCAACATTAAGATAAAGACAATTAACACATACACATAATGATGTATAACATAATAATATATATCTCATCTCAATCATATGCTAGGGTTTATCCATCTCCCCAAGAACTAATGATCTTCTCAGACATGGAGGCAATCAACATCATGGCAATGATAATGGAAACAATCATAGATGAATAGTTCTTGTATAAATTCACAACTAGTACGAGAATTACAACAAGATCTAGATGGGGTGTATATGGGATGGATGGTGATGATGGTGATGCAGCGGTTGATGAAGATGAAGATCGATGCCTTGGCCTCCCAGATCTGCGTAGGGCGAAGATGGATCCCAGGGCAAGTTTCCCCTCCAGATCCCTTCTGGAGGTGAGGTTTTCGGTGATTTCTGGGTGTTTTGTATGTCGTTTTCCCGATCCAGTTGCACAGGGTGAAACTATTTGAGGAGGCGGTGGTGGCGCCAACTATACGGCGGGAACTATACGGCCGGAAAAATTATTCCCGCCGTATAGTTGGTCGTTAAACCTTCTGTATGGTTTGCTCGCTTCAGGTTTTCTTCTAGTATTATTGATATTTCCCAAATTAGTGATTTACGTTGTTTTTGACTCCTTTTCTCTTCAATACAACTGGTCCAAGAGTTGTGTCCATCGTATCCATCATCTGTCCTGATCCTGGTGAAAATAGACATAAAAGATGCACGCAAGCGCCATAAAATACCAAGATCCTACCACTATAGTGCAAAATAATAATATAAAACATGATGCAAATATGCACTCATTAACTTCTCCAAGCTTAGACTCTTGCTCGTTCCGAGCAAGTTTAGCTTAATGGATGTAATCCCCATATTCATGAAGCTGAGTCGATAAAATAAATGAGGCAGTTGTAGCATGTGTTTATCATATATGATACATAGGAATAAGTTCATGAATAGTACATTACTCGAACCATCCGAATAATATTAGCAAGCTTCCACACCTTAGCATTTAACATTTCACAAAATATTACTCTCAACATGATGTAAAAGTATTCAGTTTGACCGAATGAGTTAGCGAGGTAGTCCCAAGTGTTTTAGGATTAACATATTCACTTGGGATTCAAAATCTCAAACGTTTCTTTGTCTTACTACAATATAGTGGTATATTCCTATTTGCTCTTTGCACATTCTCTCTTTTTTTCTTCTTTCTTTATATATATATATATATGCTCACACTTTTGTTTAAGTGTTATGCAAAGGAGCTAGCCATACATTCCACTTCATGTAGGAATTCAAAGTTTAACGATCTCAATTACCAAATTTCAATTGTATATGAAGCATATTTATGGCTTGAAGACTCTACCTCGACTTGTTCTCGCTCTAATTTGATAGAACTTTTAATTTTCCTTTGTTCGATGTTCCTTTCTCAACTTGACCGATTAGATTATTTTCCTTTTGTAAATCAAACCATGAACTTACAACATATTGACTAAATTATCTTTGTATGTTCCATTAATACCAATTGTGTGGAAGACTCCTATTGTTATCATCAAGTGCAAGTAAAATTATACTCAAGCCATTCATATATCCAATAAGACAAGCACAAACTCAATAATGCTCCATATATGATAATAAACTCGAAATTTCATAAAAGGGACTGATTATTCCTGAAGGGAATTCTAATAATGCAAACTTATTTCTAAGCTCAAACTAATACAAAACTAAAATAGTAATAGAAAACTTATAAAATGGATTACAAGGTGATAAAGATCTCCCCAAGCTTGGAATAAAGCCATGTGGGATCAAATAACTCCTTGTTGGTACCTATTCCTCCTCGTGGGTGAGAAGAGAATTGCCTTCTTCCCCTATGTTGCAAACTTTAGCTATGCTTGCAAGGCGGCAGCTGAGCTCGGCCATGTCGAATTGAAGCTTCAAGATTTTCTTCTTGAGGAATTTATTCTCGTCTGTCAACTCAAAAATAGTTTTAATCAAGAAACTAACTCTACCATCGATGTCATTGACCTTTTGCTCAAGGTCTTTGCTCATCATCCAGTAGGAGTCAATCCCTTCTCCAATAGTTTCAACACATGCTTTCGAAGCTTTTTCCAATTTTATAGATCTTATCATTAATCTCATCTTGCCGCACCTTCTTAGGTTTAAGAGGTGACAGACCGATAGGAGGTTTATAATAAGATCCTATGTTGTGACGATAGGGATTAGGGAGATACTCATCCTTGCTCTTTCTCTGCTCTGCTTGCCTCATCATCTCCATCCTTTGCGGAAACATGTTCTCCCAATTTGGGAGAGGCTTGATCTCTGAGCTAGATGATGATGATGCTTATTTAGGTTCTACTTCTTAGATCCTCTTCACGGGCTTGTCTTCTTTCTTCCTCCAAATCTTGTTGACATGGAAAGGCTGCATGGCTTCGCTGCACAGATATTGTTAGAAGGGGCTTGTATAGGGATGGCGATGATTTTCGAGGCTGGAGACTGTAGCTCTGTGAAAACTTAATGAAAAAGGTCAGATTTGATCAGCTTTAAAAGGAGACGTAAAAAACCCTAGCCGTCGTCTGTAACGAGCAACTATACGGGCGCAGCCCGTATATATCCGGCCGTATAGTTATGAATCGACTTAGATTTACTTCTAAGGTGGTACCAACTATACGATTGCAACTATACGGGTGGGAATTTTATTCCCACCGTATAGTTGGTCATTAAACCTTCTGTATCTTGAAATAAAAATTAGGAGATGGGGTAAATAACTATACGACCACAACTATACAGATGAAAATTTAATTCTCGATGTATAGTTGGTCGTTAAACCTAATGGAGCCACCAAAATTTACCTGCTTCTTCAAGAATTCTTTATTAATCTGAAACTTAATGAAATACCAAGTTTTGACAGAAAAATGACAGCTTAAATTTTTTACCATCATTTACATTCATTGAACGAGATTTTAGCATAACAAAACTTCTTCTACTTCACTAGAGCTTTGAATGTATCTTATTCAACATAAGTTTAACTAAAAATCAATTGAAAATTTTAAAACTTACTCAAACCTTTATTTCACATGGGTTACCTCCCATGAAGCGCTCATTTATGGTCAATAGCTTGACCGTGATGTTGCTCATTTCGTCTCGATTTTATCCATCTTTCAGTTGCCATTCCTTGTATATCTTTTCTTAATCACCTCTTCTAGGGTGATCACATGTATGGTGACTATACTTATTTTTTTCGATAATGCTTCAAGCATTGTCCATTCATAACCCATTAAAGAGAGGATGTTTTTCCCTGAATCTTCACTGCTCCCGATGAATAAGCTTTTTCAACTATATAGGGGCCTTCCCACTTCGATTTGAGATTTTCTGGAAACAACTTAAGAAGAGAATTATAGAGCAACACCTTGTCTCCAATTTTAAAGACCTTATTTTATATTTTTCTATCATGCCATATTTTTACTTTTTTTTAAAACAATCTAGTATTTTCATAAGCCTCGCTTCTAAACTCATCTAAAGCATGAATATCTAATAAACTTTTTTCTCCTACTGCTTTAAAATCATAGTTTAAATTCTTGATCGCTCAAAAAGCTTTGTGTTCCAATTCTAAAGGTAAATGGCATGCCTTACCATAAACCATCTTATATGGTGTCATGCCCATTGGATTTTTAAATGCAGTATGGTATACCCAAAGAGTGTCATTCAACTTGTATGACCAGTCTTTTCTTGATTTGTCCATCATCTTCTCGAGTATAGTCTTTAATTCTCTATTGGCGAGTTCTACTTGACCACTTGTTTGAGGATGATATGGTGAAGCCACACGGTGAGTTACTCCATATTTATAGAGGATTTTCCTGAAAGTTCCTTTCATAAAATGAGAACCACCGTCAGTGATTAAAAATCTAGGAACTCCAAACCTGGGGAATATGACATCCTTGATCATATTCACTAAAGTAGCTACATCTGCATAGCTTGTTGGAATAGCTTCAACCCATTTAGTGGCATAATCGACAGCAACAAGAATATGAGTGTAACCATTTGGTTCTACAAAAGGTCCCATGTAACCCATTCCCCATACATCAAAGGGTTCAATTACAAGACTATAATTCATTGCCATCTCTTGTCTTCTATCTATATTACCCCTTTTCTAGCAAGCATCACAATGTTCTACATACATGTGTGTGTCCTTGAACAAGGTGGGCCAATAGAATCCTACATTGAAGTACCTTTGCTGTAGTTCGCATGCCTGCGTGATATCCTCCATACGGGATGTCATGACAAGCTTGAAAATTTGCATTCATTTCATGATTAGGAACAAACTTTTGAATCATTACATCAGGTCCATGACGATAAAAATAAGGATCATCCGAAAATTAATATTTACGATCATTAAAGAATTTTATTCTTTGATTTCTTTTCATACCAGGAGGTACAAATTTTCCTGCAATATAGTTAGCATAATCCGCAAACCAAGGATCAACAATTTCAACATTTGCTAAATATTCTCTAGGAAATGACTCATTTATAGGTACGGGGTCAGTAATTATTCCCTCCATCCTAAATAGATGATCTGCTACCGGATTATCCTTACCCCTCCTATCTACTATTTGCAAATCATATTCTTACAGTAATAAAACCCACCTAATCAACTTGTGCTTTGCATCCTTTTTCACAAGGAGGTGACGCAAAGCTTGGTGATCTGAATGAACTATTGCCTTAGAATTAATGATGTAAGATCTAAATTTGTTACAAGCAAAAATTATAGCTAGGAACTCATTTCATGTAGTAATGTATTTTTTCTGATTCTTATTAAGAGTTCTACTAGCGTAATGAATAACATTTAAATTCTTTTTGTCTCGATGTCCTAACACAGCTCCTAAAGCAGTCACTAGCATCACACATGATTTCGATAGGTTCATCCCATTTTGGAGATTGCATGATATGTGCTGAAACTAATTTGTTTTTAAGGTTTTCAAAATCTGCAATGCAGTCATGATCTAAGTAGAACGGAGTTTCTTTCTCAAGAAGGTTAGTGAGAGGCATAGCTATTTTAGCAAAATCTTTTATAAAATTCTTGTAAAAACCTGCATGTCCCAGAAACATTTTTAAGTTTTTTATATCCTGAGGTATTGGAAGATTTTCTATAGCATTTATATTAGTCTTATCTATTTCTATACCCTTATCCGAAACCTTATGCCCAAAAACTTTACCTTATCTTTCCATGAAACTACATTGTTTCCAATTCAAAACCAAATTTGATTGCCTGTATCTCTGCAAAACTTTGGTTAAATTGTAGAGGAAATTATTAAATGTTGTTCCACAAACAACGAAATCATTTGTTAAAACTTCCATAGTCTTCTCAACAAGATCATCAAAGATTTTTAAAACACATTCTTGAAAAGTTGCAGCTGCATTACATAAGCCAAACTGAATTAATCTATAAGCATATGTGCCATAAGGACAAGTGTGTAGTGACATTGGATCAATAAAGATCCTAAGTCCCTGTGATTTATATGCTAGTACCTGGATCAATAGCTAGCACTCATAGTCGATGAATATCATGTAAAACACAAAGTCATTATTACACGAAGAATCCAGAGTATGAATTTATTACAAATTTGCTTAGATTTAAGCTAGCTCAAATAACAGCGAAAACATAAAGCAGCTTGAGTTCATCAACGCCCCAGGCTTGTCGAGTGTAGACTCGCGATCCCTACGCACCTTTCAATCTTCGAATTCTACACATAAGACGTGCAGCCAACAAGTTGGGTCAATACTTTGAATGTATTGGCAAATTACACCAAGGAAAGAAAAGACTAACTCTATATGCAAGGCTAGTTTAGGCTGTGGAGTTTATTTGCTCAAAGCTAGTTTTCTTAAGTATGGAGAAGAAGAGAATATTTCCCTACTTTGTAAACTTTTGTTTAAGCAATATATGGTCAAATGGCAAACGAGGATATTACTCACCAAGTGTCCAATCAACCTAACACTTGGATATTACTCACCAAGTTCCCAAAACCCTCCCAATAGCGATATGACCCACGCCTTGGGTTTTTAGAAATCTTTAAGTTTTGAAAGAGAGAGAGAGAGAGAGAGAGAGAGAGAGAGAGAGAGAGAGAGAGAGAGAGAAGATCCTTCATAGGCTCCATCCTTCAAATGCTCAAGTTTTCTTTTCCGTGAACTCAGCTGATCGATCAGATTGCAATACTCTCGAGAGTTTGTGCACTTTACCCATAATCCACGATCAAGTCCTTTTATAGACGATACCATGGCGAGGCTTTTCCTTAGTAGCTCCTCTACCTTCTGGATCCAACCGTGCCAAGAACCTCCAAATGTTGGTACCCAAGTGAGGTTTCCCACCAAGTAATAGGCCAAGACAGAGCCCATATGTATTGTGGTTGCACTGGAAGCTTCTGAATTCTGAAACATGAAAGACTTCTTTGATTCCTGGGCGGCCGTCCTCCACCAAAATCTCACTCGTTGACCCGACAACCAATTCCGCCCAGAAGAAAACTTAGTTTTATTTTGAAGTGGATTTTAGAATAAAAGTTCGCTCAAGAGAGCCTTTATACTTAGAAGAATTCATTCTCTTTCGAACCCCCCAACAGTACTTTACATATACATAGCATAGCGAGCAATACTTAGCAAAACAGGGGAACCTATTAGGAGGGAAATCCTAAGTATAGAGCTACTCATGGCATACTACAAAATCATCGCACTTGCAAAATAATACTAAGGAAAAATTCTACTAGAACACCCTACACATGCATACTACAGAATTTTGAAGATCACATGCATAGAATCAAAACTGGGACAAGATTAATGAAAGTGGTGTAACTTTCCTTGATCCGAGCAACACTCTACACAACAGTACTCCTCAGCGCACTCCGAACAATCTAACGAAACACAAACATAGATCTAATCACAACTTGCACAAAATATGCCACAGAGATAATATGCATGCATGCAACATGGTAATTATGCAAGATTTGTTTTCTAAATTTACCAAGGTAGTCTAATTGGATTGCAATTGTGTTAGGGATGTTATTAGTATTGATTTCCCACAGATCTAAGTTAATTTGGGTCACTATTCTAATTTATAGGCTCATAAGGAGATCCAACCATATAATTTGCCCCGAATCATATCTAATGTTCTTAAGCAAGGTTTTATAATTTTGTTCAGTAGGTATTGTAAAAACAAAGTCAGCGCAACAAGAATCAACTAAAATGGGGTTGTAATTATTTTTCTATGGATTAAACACTCTAATCTAGAGATTAAGTTCTACACAGAAAAACCTACTGCAAACTCGCAATATTATTACAGATATATGTTCTACACAATTTTATGAATCCAACAATATATTATACGCAAAATTTGGCAAACGGTTGAATTTCTATGAATTTCGCAAGATTCAAAAACAATCTGCCAATTAAATCTAACCCTAACCCATCCACGACAAATGGCGGCTTCTCATTGGTCCAGATAGACGACGCGGTACGGACGCGGTGCTGACGCGGTGCTGACGCGGCGCTGACGCGGCGCTGATGCGGACTTGCCACGCGGCGCAACTTCACTCGCCGATACCCTTTCGATTATGCGTCTAATCTGAGCCGTAGCTCGTCGATCTAACGGATGGGAGGAGGGGACGGCGACTTACCGCGGCGGCGATGATGGCGAGGGATGGCAGATGGCGGCGGCACTGTCGGACGTGGTTCTCGGCGGCGGTACGGTGGCTCCTCGAGGCAGTGGTGTAGACGATGGCACTCGGCTCCTCCTCGTGGTTCCGTTCACGAGATCGGTTTAGACCTTTCGTTCCTCGTCCAGCCGCACTGCTCCGCCGATTCCCGCGAACTCCGGCGATGCATCGGCGAGCAATCTGGCGTGATCAAGCGCTCTGTAGAAGGGGAAAATAGGTCAGGTAAAACCGGTGGAGCACGGGGTAGACAACCAACAACGAAAGAGGGTTCGGGGTGGCACAATTCGTCGGATCCTCAACCTTCCGAGCGCGACGACGGCGAGGAAGAACGATAGAGGTTCGGCGAGGCTTAAGCTAGGGTTTTTTTGAAGGGAAAACAACGAGGGGGTCGGCCTTATATACTCCAAAGACTTGGGGGAGGGGGCGGTCGAATCTGTTAGGATTTGGGCTATCCCGACGCGGAAGGACGCTGTGCTCACCGCGGTCTTTGGGAGGAAGACGACGGGGTGGGGCCCCCGCGTCAGTGGCTGCGCGCTGCGGGCTGGCGTCCTCAAGCGCTGCTGGGCCGACGGCGGTAGATAGCTCGCGGGCCATCTTAACTAGCCCGTTTAGATTAGTTAGGTTTTTTTATTCTTTTCTTTTATCAATTTTCTGTTTCACTAAAACTTTAATAACTTTTGCATAGCAAGTTCGAACTTAGTGAAACTTGTTTCTAATTTTTTGTAAAAATGAGGTGGTCATCTTAGAGCTAGAGAATTTTATTTTGGCATTGTTTTTAGAAGGGTCAAACAAGAGTGCTTCATTCTTGCTCACAGAGGGATTTTTTATTAGGGTTTTGTTAGGGTTTGATGGTAGGGTTTTGACGCAACTTAAATTTATAAGATGCAAAGATGCAAGGATGATGCATGCTTCTAGTAACATCTAATATAAAATTTTAGGATGTTACAAAGTGAAAGTTGTTTTCTCTTGATTTTCGGGTTGTATAGCAATTTGAGAATAACCCGAATAACCATCAAGAAAACAGAAATAAGAATTATTGCTAAGTCTTTCTAAAATTTTATCTATAAACGATATAGGTTTATGATTTTTCTGTGTCTCACAGTTTAGTTTCCTAAAATCAATGCACACGCGATATCCAACAATTGGTCTTATAGGAACTAGCTCACCATCCTCATTCATAGCAGCATCAAGACCACCTTGTCTTGGTATGCAATGAGCTAGGCTAACCCATTTACTATCAGAAATAGGCGTATAACTTCTTTTCTTACAACTTCCTTTATTTTCGGATTAAGCCTTCTTTGTGTGTCAACTACAGGTATAACAACATCAAGCATGGTAATCTTATGTGTTATAATAGTTGGATCTATTCCTTTAATATCACTTAGAGTATATCCAAATGCTTCATGGTGCTCGATCAAGATCGAAATGAGTTTATTTGTTTCATTTTCTGATAAATTTTTACTAATAATAACTGGACATTTATTTTCATTATCTAAAAACTCATACCCCATATCATCTGGAAGTCGTTTCAATTCAATTGGTGGAGGTTCTTCGTCTCCTTTTATTACATGTTCTTCATAGTCATGTGGTTTTTGTGCTTCCGGGACGGAATCAAGGTAATCATCCATGTCTTCTCTTTCCTCATCATCTGGTACCTCTTCCCAATTAATTAGGCTCCTCTCTAATTCATCTTGCAGAGTGGTGAAATGAATTGCGGCTAGCTTGGCAATCATTTTCCCTTCCTTGATATCTTCCACTTTATATGGCCTCTTCTTTAGTTTGGCAAAGTGGAATGTCATTTCCTCTTCTCCAAACATCATTGAAATAGTCTCCTTTTATTATCAATTCGAGCTTTGGTTATGGATACAAAAGGCCTGTCTAAGGGAATAGGACAAAAAGAATCTCGAGGAGTATCAACAATATGAAAATCAAGGGGGTACATGAGTGCTCCAATAAAGACATAGATATTTCTAATAACACCTTCCGCTTTTATATTAGTTTTATTTGACAATTTAATAGTAGTGTCTACCGGTTGCACATCTGGATTATTTAAATTGTAGCAAAGTTCTTCATAAAGTGATGAAGGCATAATGTTTATAGTGGAAATCGGCTCACAAATTCCTTATAAGAAAGTTTCCCCACAATATATAGGAGTCATAGGCTTAGAAGTTTCGTTACCTCATACCTTACCTTCGATGAATTCTAAAGTTTCAAGGTCTAGTGTAACCACTTCATTATCCATGGTTCATTCTTCCATAAGATCCTTTAATATAACAATATTTTCATTGGTAGCATCGGGGTTCTTTTCTGGTTTCTTTAATATTCTCTTCATGTGTTCTTCCTATCTACACTTTTTCTTGATATTCTCTTGAATAGGTTCAGAGGAAAACACTACCATTGGTGCACTTTCTCTTGCACGCTTATTTTTCTTCGAGAGGTTTATAGGGTTTCCATTCTATATGTACCTATAGATGCCCTGCATAATTCTCAATAATTTTCTTTACTGAGTAAGAATCAATACCGAGGGTTTTAATCATAGCAGAAGTCCTTTCATCTGCAAGAAAATCGTTAACACAAGCATATTCAGAAGAACTATTCATAATGCTCTCCTCATCTTTAAGATTTTTGGTTGTCTCCCTCATTTTCATTATTAGTTTCCAGGCTTCATCATAAGTATAATATATAAAACTACCATTAGAAGCGGTATCTAGGCTCGTTCTATTTTTATTATTAAGTCTTCCATAAAAAAGTGTTAGTGATTAACCAATCAGGCAAATGATGATGGGCAATTATCCTATGAGATTTGCTTTATGAGTAATATTTTGATAGGAAATTGGTTGTCAATTCCGTCCAGGTCCTTGGTGCCTCTACACAAAAAGATCTATACCAATTGCAAACATTATTTGAGAGTGTTTGTTTAAACAACTGGATTTTAACCATATCAATATTACAGTTCTCGAACATAAAGGAACCAAAAACATCTTCAAATAATTGTAAGTGCCCATATGGACTCTCTTCATCGGTTTCTGCAAATTTCTTAGAGTGTAGTAGTTCAAATAATAAAGGATGGATCTCAATACCATCAGGGTCTTTGCTTTTGTTGACAGTTATAAAAGTGTCCATCGGCGTACTCATTTTCCTTACTGCCTCAAGCTAGATTAAATGCTGAGTGTTGTCTATTATTATAGTCCTACAACTTAAATAAAAATTATTACAACGAATGTAAATAACTAAAAGTAAAGTGACTTATAGCGCTAAGTGTACAGATCGTTTGTAGCTAGTTTCAAAATAAAGATATCGATCCCACAGGGAGGAGTAGGCGAAAGAATAAAATGCTTTTAACTAAAATTAAACGAAGTATTTAAGGAATAATTTTAAGATGCAAGAAAATTAGAATTGTTTTGGGGTTTTTGATTGAACGCGTCAATTAAAGTAAAGTAAAACTTAATACAGAAAATAAGAATCGCGTATGTAAAAGAGCTTGGAACTACAATAGGGAAAAAGGTGTTCTCGGGGAGTGGTGGATACACCGCTAGAAATTTAGACTAAGTAATCAATATTATCATAACAAATATTCTCATAACATGTATGTATGTAGGAGGAGCTCCATATATGGACGAATAGGCAGCAACCACTGCTCACATCATCCGTCATAACCACAGCTGACAGATAAATGACATCAATCGTATTATCTCGCTATTAAGGGATTTCTCCCATGGCATGAACATGGCTTAATGAGTTCTCCTTACTTTCCCAAGTTAGTACGTAAGGAATGACAACAACTTTTTTAGTCAAAGTAAGTGCTATCAGCCCTCCGTCTACCAACAAGTAATCCCCTTCATCATGTCCCCATAAGAGGCAAATATTAAAGAGGTGCACAACTCTCAACATCAAGATGAATACAATTAACACATTCACGTAATGATGTATAACATAATAATATCTATCTCATCTCAATTTCATATGCTAGGGTTTCTCCATCTCCCCAAGAACTAATGATCTACTCAGACATGGAGGCAATCGACATCATGGCAATGATAATGGAAACAATCGTAGAGGAATAGTTCTTGTATAAATTCACAACCAGTACAAGAATTACAACAAGATCTAGATGGGGTGTAGATGGGATGGATGGTGATGATGATGCAACGGTTGATGAAGATGAAGATCGATGCCTTGGCCTCCCAGATCTGCGTAGGACGAAGATGGATCCCCAGGGCAAGTTACCCCCAGTTCCCTTCTGGAGGTAAGGTTTTCGGCAATTTCTGGGTGTTCTGTATGTCATCTCCCCGATCCAGTTGTACAGGGTGAAACTATTTGAGGTGGCGGCGCCAACTATATGGCGGGAACTATATGGTCAAAAAAGTATTCCCGCTGTATAGTTGGTCACCTTTTGTATGGTTTGCTCGCTTCGGGTTCTCTTCTAATATTATTGATATTTCCCAAATTAGTGATTTACGTTGTTTCTTACTCCTTTTCTCTCAAATACAACTGGTCCAAGAGTTTTGTCCATCGTATCCATCATCTATCCTGATCCTGGTGAAAATAGACATAAAAGATGCGCGCGAGTGCCATAAAATATCAAGATCCTATCACGACAGTGCAAAATAATAATATAAAACATGACGTAAATATGCACTCATCAACGCACAACCAAACGTGCGAAGAAACAAGTACTCAGGGGACATGTTGAGCAGACGAAAGACTAGTGTTGCATTATTAATGACAAGGGTAGGCATCCTATTGATAAGGTAGCAAGCAGTGTGAAATGCTTCATCCCAAAAACGAAGTGGAAGGGATGAATGAGTGAGAAGTGTGAGACCTGTTTCGACAAGATGACGGTGCATGCACTTGGCGACACCATTCTGTTGAGATGTGTGTGGATAAGACACGCGGTGATCAATACCTGTGTGCTGGAAATAAGCATGAAGGCGATGATACTCACCACCCCAATCAGACTGAACGGCTCGAATTCTGGCATTAAGAAGAAGCTCAACATGTTTTTGGAAGGTATAGAAAATATTCTCAACATCAAATTTGTGTTTAATCAAATAAATCCAACAGTAGCAACTATAGTCATCTATGAAACTGATATAATATTGAAAACCTCCATAAGAAGTCAAAGCAGGACCCCAAACATCAGTATGAGCAAGCTCACGAGGCGATTGAGAAACACGAGTCGAATAATTATAAGGCAATTGGTGACTTTTAGCACGCTGACAAGCATCACACACGGAAGACTCAATGTTTGAGGAACACAGCAAATTATTTGAGCTAACAATAGTTTGAACTACTTTATTCGAAGGATGACCAAGATGCTGATGCCAATACTGAGAGGTAAGTCGAACGCCGGAAGACGCATAATGCCCGAAAGCTGCAGCTCGACTAAATGGTAGAGGGTAGAGTCTGCCACGACTCCTACCGCGAAGAAGTATTTTCTTCATGGCCTTGTCCTTGACAAAGAAAAAAATGTTTATGAAACTCAATGAAGATGTTATTATTAGAAACAAGGCGATAGACGGAGAGTAGATTTTTGCTAAGACCATGAAAATGGAGGATATTGTCCAGATGAATAGGTGACGTTGAAACAGTTAAACAAGAGTGAACAACATGCGTAATAGACAAACCTGCACTGTTGGCGACTTGCACTTGGTCCTTGCCGGCGAAGCGTTCCTGGGAGGTCATTTATGCCATGTCATTGACGAAGTGGTCAGAGGCGCCAGAGTCGAAGAACTAGGGTTGATGCTCTTAGAGATAGGTGGCGGAATTTATGGAGCTTGATCTTCAGCTTGGAATGTCTGGTTGAACCGGTTCCTGTAGGAGAGAGCCTCATGGCCCCAATACTTGCAGATTTGGCAAAACGTGTGTCCTCGGCGGTTGCCACCTCCATGGCCGTCACCACCGTTTCCGCCATCGCCATTGCTGCCATTGGCACCGCCATTGCTGCCACCACCATTACCACCACCCAACGCACTGGTTGTGACGGTTTCCACGGTAGCCCTGTTGCTGTTGGCCGCTAGAGTGCTGGCCGCCTCCTTGTTGTTCGCCAGAAGGGCGACCCCCGGAGCTACCATTGTTGTTGTCTAAGTAGGGGCGGCCTCCTCCATGATTGTCATCGCCCTGACGTGCAACGACATTGGAGGACGTGGAAAACTCGGCGTGCGCCGATTTTTTCTCCTTCATCGCCTCACAGGAGAGGAGCATGGCATAGAAGTCAGAGCGGCTGATTTTGTATGCACCGGTAGAGACTCGAACTTAGGCCCGAGACCGACGACAATGTAGTCGATCGGTTCTTGATCAGGGATGGGCGAGCCGACCATAGCCATGGCATCCACATATCCCTTCATCTTGTGGAAGTAAGTTGCGGTAGTTGTCGTGGTATTGCCGACGAGTACGCCATGGAGGGGTCCTCACAATGCGTGTTTAGAGACGTGGGGGAAGGCGGACGGTTGACGGGTACGAGGTAACACAGCTTACCCAGGTTCAGATCCCACAACGGTGGCGGAATCCTACTCCTGCTATAAATCACTATAATGGCAATATGCCGAGTTACAGAGATAGGTTCGCTGTGCGAGGTGTATGCTAATCGCTACTTGGTTGTGCCCTAAAGGCTCCCATAGGCCCGACTTATATAGTAGCCAGGTCCTAAGGTTACAGGGAAAAGTCCTAGCCGGACAGGTTACAGAGTCCTACACCGTCTATTACTAGTCTTGCGTGTCTTGTACTCCAAGGCTCCGGGTACGCTGGTGACTCCACCGTAGCCTTCCTTTATCCGGCATGGGCCTCCCTTCTGGATCCGTCTAACTGGGCCGCCCAGCAGGCCATGGGCCATGCTACCAACTGTGGGCCACCCGGGTTATCTGGATAGGAGACATGCTACGAGGATGCCCATATAGCATATCCCCAACAGTAGCTCCCGGAGAACTCCGAGATCTTGCACCGTCTTGCCTCTTCACATGGAATGCTCCGTCTAGATGGATGTCGGCAAATCATCAAGCAATATCTTGTAGTCCTCCCAAAGAACCCTGCAAGGTTTCCTCCGTCTTCAACTAGTAAGCCGCAGAATTGCTGAATCTTCCATCATACTCTTTCGTAGCCGGACTAGATCCGTCCATGCCGGAATCTTCTAATGTGATGGTTCATTTACCTATGTCAGCTAGGGTGACGTAGACGTAGGTTAGCAACGCCTCGTAACTCACACATGCAGAGAACGCAATCATTTCCACTTTTACCGCGCGAGTGATACGAACCGTTGGCGGCGACGGTTGGGACGTGGCGAAATTTCCGCGCATGTCCGCACACACGTTGTCTACGCGGCAACCGTCCGGTCAAGCTGCACGAATCTCGATGCAGGAGATCATAAATAGTAATTGCGGTGGAAAATTTACTTTTCACCTCATTCTATCCTCGCATCATCTTCTTCCTCCAGCGAGCGCCCCCTCAAGCTCTCCGCGCAACTTCCGAAAAACCCTAACTCCCAATCTCGCCAGTCACCTCCAAACACTCGCAATGGCCAGCAGTAGTTCTTCTCCCTCGATGAAGCCGTGGAGAAGCTGGCGATCTCTGTCGTCGTGCCCCCAGAGGGCCTGGTCATCCCTGTCTCTGCGGTGGTCGAGACCACCGCCGGCGACCACAATCCAGCGGCGTTAGAGATGCTGGAGGAGGAAAACGACTCCCACAAAGGCGACTGGCGCGGTTCGGATATCACAGACCGCGACATCAAGGATTTGATCATCGAAGGCTACCTCCCTACGACGGAGGGGCTCGCCTGGAGGGCGGCGCCGGCCGGCAAGGTCACACCTTCTCCCCAAGCCAGAGAAAAGGTGTACCTCAAAGCACAATTGGTACGCAGCGTCTCCCTGCCCATCTCTAACTTCTTCCTTGTTGTCTTGAACCATTACCGAGTACAGCCTTAGAACCTTTCTCCCAATAGTATCCTAGCGCTTAGCAATTACGCGGCGCTTTGCGAGGGTTACTTAGGGATTAAGCCTAGGCTAGACCTCTTTATATATTTCTTCACCGTCAAGCGCGAAGCCGGAGCCAGCAAGGATGAACTTAGAAATTGTGGCACTATTAGCTTTAAGATCCGACCTGGCCGGCGCTTCCCCGACATCGTCGGCCACGAGTCCTGCAAGAACTGGCAGCGTACTTACTTCTACGGCCCAGATATCCTTCTAGCCGGCCGAGAGGTAACGTACCCGGATTTCGTCGATGGAGCCACCGCTGAAACTTCGACATGGAGATCCCAGGCCTCCCTTCCCTCCGACATCGACGCTTCCCGCGCTATAAGGCGGATAGAGTGGTTCATAGATACGGGTTTGACCGGCTTGGACCTAGCCATGTGCTGGTTCATCAGGAGAATCCAGCCTCTGCAGCACCGCTCGAAGCTGATGCACGAGTATACCAACGATAGAAGGGATAGCCTCCGCATCTCCGTGAACAATTTCTCGAGCGACTCCGTCAAGCTCTGCCTCAAGGACATCGTCAAGGTGAAGGACAAGAAGCGTGGCTTCACCATCACCTATGACATGTTCGTAGAGAGCAAGTGCCCAAAGGTGACTGCTTATTTTCTGTGTATGTCATATACTCCAGTTCTTCCATCTAGCCATTACCATTTAATATAACACGGAGGTTCTTCACCTTAATAGCTTAGCGACATAGACGAGGACAACATGGCTCCTCAAATCTATGATCCAAAGATGAAGGTAGTCACCGTCGTATCCGACGACGATGCTCTGTTGGCGTGAAAGCGGAAGAACTCCACCTCTGATGCTGCCGACGGAGGCAAGAAGAAGAAGACGGAGGGTGGAGCCTCCAAAAAGACTATCGCCGCCCTGGAGGCGAAGAGAACAAAGATTACTGGGATCCCTTTTGCCAAAGCACCCCCTCTTGTGTAAGCTTCTTTCTCTCTGACATTGTCTATTTATCTGTTTTGTTCCTCTACTTATGCATTTTGCATGTTTCAGGCAGAAAGCTACGACCATCTTGAAGAAGACCTCCAAAACATCGGGGCCTTCTAGAACCATCAAGGACATGCTGCATCGTGACACATCTCCCGCCATCGCCCCTATCACTCCCATCGTCAAGCCTTCCTCCGCTCCGACAAGCTCACAAGCTAAGGAAGCATCTAGCCCTTCCGCCATGGAAGTGGACTCAGGTGCCTCTACCGAGCTTGCTGTTGTCGGCGAGCAGGCGACGCAGGAAAGTGCCGCACACCAAATGGCTGAAGCTCCGGCTAAGGATGCCATCGGTTGTAGTAAGGCGGTGGTGGAAGCTGGTACTTCTGCCGAAGGCGGCGCCCCCGCACCCAAGAAAACCATAGAGTATCCAAAGATAGTCTATCCGGTACTTACACCGGGTAGCACTGCTCTGGTTCCTGGTGCGGCACCGACATCTCCGACGTGCGGTCTAGAGGAGCTTCTCCGGCAAGCAGAGGTCTTGTAGGGAAATAGTGTATCCTTCGACAAGCTGCTGGCTGAGAGTGCTACTAACCTCAAGATCATTGCACTTGTAAGTTATTTTTGCCTTTTCCATTTCATATGAATATACCAATGTATCCCCCGAGGATGTAGACGGAAAACCATAGGTTTTTGCGTCTAGATGCCCTAAGAGTGACTAAGCTAGAAAACTTCTCACTGTAGCCCCCAAGCATATAGGTGGAATGAATTATTCCGACTAGATGCTTTAAGAGTAGCATACGCAGTGTTTTATAAATTTCAATACTATAGCCCCCAAGCTTCTAGTTGTAACTGAATTAGTTCTGACTAGATGCTTAAAGAGAAGCTAAGCATACATCTGAGTTAAAAAAATTATATTGTAGCCCCCAAGCTTCTAATTTAAAACTGAATTAGTTCCGACTAGATGCTTAAAGAAAGACTAAGCATATTGCTAAGTTAAAAACTCTACCTATAGCCCCCGAGCGTCTAGGTGGAAATTTTCCGGCTAGATGCTCCAAGTAGACCAAACAACGTTTAACTTTTCTTTTTTCCACAGAACGAGAATGCTCGGAGGGGCATGGCCAACGACAAGTACCAGAAGATGCGCGCGAACTTGGAAGCCGAAAAGGGTAAAACTTCCTTCTTGAAAGGAACAGATCATCAAGAGCAAGCGTCTATTTTTCCTTTCTTTTTCGTATTCTTACTTAAACTTGTGTATTCTCTGAGTACTCACTATGTACTTTGCTTTCTCCGACTTGCATAAACCATTGCCAAGGCTAAGGACATTGTCGAGCAATCCAAGCACATTCAAGAGCTGGATAGCAAGAACAAGATCCTTAAGCAGGAGATGAAGGACATGCTGAAGATGCATGAAGAGTCAATGAAAGCCCTGTAGGACTTCGCCACCGTGGAGATGAACCGCTTGAAGGAGGAGATCTCGATCTTAAGAGATCAGAAGAAAGCTATCGATGAGCAGAATCAACGCCATCATGAGGCGTACAAGCTCCTCCAACAAGAATGGGACTCCTTGGCGGATACCCTCTGGCAAGCTGAGGCTAGCATCTTCAGTAAGTGATTCTCCGTCTTGGATTTCTATAAGCTGGATACTTTGAATTTTTGAACTCATGTGCTCCTTTGTCGGAATTTGCAGCTCCTATGGGTTTAAGCCGGTCGCCTCCTCCGGCAAAGGAATGCATGGTTCTTTCCAGCAACTTCATTAACACCGCCATCGCGCAAGCCAAAGATATTTCCAAGCCCCTCCAAATCAACATCAAGGCATCAGACTCTGTGGCAAAGTTCTCGAAGATCCTGCGCCGAGCCCCCAAGCGTATTACAAGCTGGAAAGCTTCATGTGCACGGGCCGGTGCAAGGATGGCGCTATCCATGGTGAAGGCACACTACGAGAATGCCGACATTGACACGGTAACCTCTGGCATCCCCGACGTAGATGATGAAGGACAAAAGATAAACCATGAGGCTATCTTGTCGTCACTAGCGGGTTATGACACCAGAGTCGCCGAGTTGGTCGATGTTAACGTCTTCGTGCCAATGAACACCATCGATGGCGGCGATCAAATCTCCTCCGAGTCTCTTCACACTGCCGACTTCGAGGGTGATTCTCCTGCTGCCGATGACGCTGCTTCCAAGTCACCTGCGCTAAAGGAATGAAAAACAACTTGTAATATTTGTTTCATCTTTGATGCGTATGCGGAAAAAACTATGTATTAACTTAAGGCGGAAAACAATGATGTATGTCCTGCTACTTAAGAACTAGTTCCAGCATGTATATATTTTTTAAGCAAGTGCTGGCTTATCCATTACTTTGGTTCTTATGCTTGACTTTTTGTGAGTCGGAAGACTCGTTGTCGAAACCATGCGCTCAGGTGATGATGCCCAATGGCACCGTCAATAACCTAAGCATAAAATCGTTGACAATAAGTGTTGAAAGTCACTACTCGAGAATCCACATAAAACGACAAAGAACGTGTAGACCAGAAAACTTAAGCTAACGCCCATAGGCAGAATTTTCACAAGTGCAATCGCAAAACTTGTGCATAAAGGTTTTATATGATCCAAAAATGAACACTAAAGGAGTTAAAAGACTCAGAAATATGAGTGAACCAGAGAGATTTATTTCATTGATCATATAAGAGGTACACAATTAGATAAAAAATGCTAAGTGTAAAAAGGACGTAGCTGTGCTATGTTCCATGGCCGATCAAGCTCCGGGTAGTCATCATCCGGGTCACGTCGCTTACGCTTATGATCCTCGTTGGATCTATCCTTCAGTTCACGATTGTCAACGAGGTAGTAAGACCCATTGAGTAGCGCCTTGCTTATGATGAACGTCCTTCCCATGGCGGGGATAATTTGTGTGACTTCTTCTGCTTAAGTCAGAGCACCAAATCCCCCTCTTTAAACGAGTGATGACGAACGCGGCGAATATGGTAGTTGCGTAGCTTCTGCTGGTAGATGGAGGATTTTTGACATGCCAAAACGCGCTCTTCCTCGAGAAGGTCCACATCTAGGCGTCTGGATTCTTCAACGTCATCTTCGTCGTAGGCGGCGACTCTTGGTGCATCGTGAAGTATGTCGGAAGGTAGGATGGCTTCTGCTCCATATACCATGAAATAAGGGGTGTAGCCGGTGGATCTGTTGGGTATAGTTCGTAAACTCCACAACACAGATGGCAATTCTTCCGCCCAGGCTCCAACTGCTCTATGTAGCGGTGCCTCAAGACATGGCTTTATTCCCTGCAGAATTAATCCATTGGCTCGCTCAACCTGACCATTGGATTATGGATGTGCCACAGATGCAAGGTCAAGTCAGATGCCCTTCTCCCAACAATAAGCCTCCACTTCTCCGAGTGGCAAGTTGCTGCCATTGTCGGTGATAATGCTATGTGGGAGACCAAATCTCACCACTAGATCCCGGACAAACCTGAGGGCAGTTGCCCCATCAAGCTTTCTAATGGGTTTAGCTTCTATCCATTTAGTGAATTTATCAACTGCTACTAGCATATGTGTAAACCCACATGGTGTCGTTTGTAACGTTCCCACCATGTCTAGCCCCCAGACTGCAAATGGCCAAGTTATTGGTATTGTTCGCAATTCCTTAGCAGAAACATGTGGTTGTCGGGCATAATACTGGCATCCCATGCATGCCTCAACCAGCTTGTCGGCGTCCGCCTTCGTGGTCAGCCAGTAGAATCCTTGCCGGAAGTATTTCGCGACCAACGATTGAGGAGCAGCGTGATGCCCGCAATCTACGAGATGGATTTCGCATAGGATTTCAATACCTTCTAGCTGGGAAACACACTTTAGGTATACACCAGTAGTGCTCCTTTTGTAGAGCTGTCCATTGATTATGGTATAGCCCTTCGCTCGACGTACTATTTTCCGTCTTTCGACTTTGTCGTCGGGCAAAGTTCCGTGTTCGAGATATTCTATGAACGGTTTTGTCCAAGCCGGAGGGACCTTTGCCACCATGTGGACAAAAGAGTCAACTCTATCCGGGCTGTCGATGTCGGCTCCCTTCACGGATGGTGTCCATAGATGCTCTAGGAAAAATCCTGGCGAAATTCGTTTGCGCCCTAATCCAAGCTTAGATAGCAGATCGGCCGCCTCGTTTTGCTCCCTAGGTACATACTTGACTTCGTAGCCCAAGAAGCTCTTGTCTATCTCGTCCACTTCTTCTCGATATGCCGCCATCATAGGGTTCTGTGCATTCCAGGTGCCAGCCACCTGCTGGGCAACCAAGTCGGAATCTCCACAGCAAACTATGCGCTTGATGCCAATATCCTTGGCTACACGTAGTCCATGAATGAGTGCTTCATACTCCGCCATGTTGTTCGTAGCCTCGAAGTGGATTTGCAGAACGTAGTGTAGCTTGTCGCCAGTTGGTGACTCTAGCAATACACCACCCCCCGAGCCGTTGAGAAGCTTTGATCCGTCAAAGTGTATCACCCAGTACTCTGGTTCTAGCAACGGAGTAGCATCTGGCATCTCCGTCCAATCTGCGATAAAGTCCGCCAAGGCTTGTGACTTGATAGCGTCGCGTCTCTTGTAGGTGATCTCGAAGGCGGCAAGTTCAATGCCCCACTTCGCGACCCTTCCCGTAGCATCACTGTTGTTGATAATGTCGGACAGTGGAGTCTTGCTCACCACTGTGATTGGGTGCTCCTGAAAGTAATGCCTCAGCTTCCGAGAAGCAAGGAATACTCCATAAGCTATCTTCTGGTAGTGTGGATAACGCTGCTTGGACTCCGTCAAGACCTCGCTCACATATTAAACTGGTCGTTGAACTCCGTGCTCATAGCCTGGTTCCTTCCGCTCTACCACGACGATGATGCTGATTACCCGGTTGGTTGCCACCATGTAGATTAACATGGGCTCTCCAGGCTCGGGTGCTGCAAGGATGGGCGCTGAGGAAAGAATCTCCTTTAGCTGCTTCAATGTTGCATCTGCTTTGTCCGTCCACGTGAATTTGTCCGCCTTCTTTAGCAACTTGTAAAACGGCAGAGCCTTCTCTCCAAGTCGGCTGACGAACCGACTAACTGCTGCAACACAACCTGTTAGTCGTTGAATGTACTTTAGGCATGTCGGACGGTTTATGTTTAAGATGGCCTTGATTTTCTCCGGGTTAACCTCGATTCTACGCTGGGAAACGATGAATCCCAACAATTTGCCGGCTGGAACCCCGAAGACACACTTATTAGGGTTAAGCATCATGTTGTATTTTCGGAGATAATCAAAGGTTTCTTTTAAGTCGGAGATTAAGTAATTTGACTTTTTAGACATCACTGCGAATATCGTCCACATAGGCGTGAACGTTCCGACCAATTTGGTCGTGAAGGCAACGTTGCATTGTCCGCTGGTACGTAGCACCTGCGTTTTTCAGCCCAAAGGGCATCGTAATATAGCAAAACATGTCGTATGGGGTAGTGAACAAAGTGGCCAATTGGTCCGACTTCCTCATCTTGATCTGGTGGTATCCTAAGTATGCATCAAGAAAACACAAAAGTTCCGAGCCAGCCGTCGAGTAAATGACTTGGTCAATGCGAGGCAAAGCAAACGGATCTTTGGGGGCAAGCCTTGTTCAAGCCGGTGTAATCAACGCACATTCTTAATTCTTTGGTTCCCTTTTTGGGACAAGTACAGGATTGGCCACCCATTGGGTGTGAAGGACTTCTCGGATAAAACTAGCCTTAAGTAACCTAGCTATCTCTTTGCCTATGGCGCGTATCTTCTCATCTCCAAAGCATCGTAGAGGTTGCTTCACTGGTTTGCATTTTGGATCAATGTTTAAGTTGTGCTCGGCAAGTTCCCTAGGTACACCTTTCATGTCGGCAGGTTGCCAAGCAAAGATGTCCCTATTCTCACAGAGGAACTCGATGAGCGCGCTTTCCTATTTGGGATCCAGGTTCGTCCCAATGGCGGTGGTATTGGAGGCATCTCCTACCACAAGTTCCACCGGCTTGGTCTTGATGGAGGCCTTCAAAGCAGGAGAGGAGTCGGAAATCTATTTCTTCGACGCGGGCATTTCTGAGTCATCGACCTTACTATGGATCTCTTTGAATTCTTCGCTATAGAGGAAAACTTCCATGAAGGCTGCTTCATTAATCTCGCAGTCCCTTGCCTTGGTAAAGCTTCCGAATACGGTGATGACACCGTTTGGTCCGGGTATCTTGAGTTTGTTGTAGACGAAGCATGGCTTGGCCATGAAGGTGTGGAATATGTCACAGCCGAATATGACATGGTACACGCTCTTGAAGGGGACCACCTCAAAGGTCATGCGCTCTTGGCGGTAATTATTAACATCGCCAAAGCCAACCTGAAGTGTGATGCACCCAAGGGACCGAGCCTCCTGACCAGGAACTACGCCGTGGAAGATGGTGTTAGTTCGCCTTAGGTTTGCCTCCGTCAAGTTCATCTTCTGCAGTGTATCCAGGTACATGATGTTGATGTTGGTTCCACTATCCACCATACACTTGGTGAACTCCACGCCGTCAATCAAGGGGTTGATGACCATGGCGTATTGGTTCTCCGTAGGGATGAGGTCTGGGTGATCCTTCCTGTCCCAAGTAATTGGAACCTCCGACCAGCGCAGGTACTGGGGAACCGGGGGTAGAGTGGCCATCAGTATCCTCATAGAGGTCTTCTGTTGTCGGACGGTGGGGGTGCCAAGGAAAGTGTGGTAGACCGGCGCCTTCTTCACGAAGGGGTTCTTGCCTTTGTCGTCGCTTTTGGCGGTGTGCTTGGGGTCAACATCCTCGTCCATGTCACTTGAATCCTTGGACTCCTCCTCCTTCTTCTTCCCCTTGCCCTTGCCTCGCAGTCTGTTCTTTCGACTTTGCTTGTAGCCAGACTCCGGGTCTTCCTTGAGGTCGTTGACAAACTTGTAGTGTCGATTGGTATGGGTGGCCTTGCCATTGACATCGAGGTGTACGAGGCACGGCATATCACGGTACTCTTCGTAGGTTTGGGGGACGCGGAGCGGTGCCGAGGTAGTTTCACTTCCTCGTTGCTGCCCACGACCAGCTCCCCGTCCTTGGACACGTTGTCCGCCATCACCTTGTCCTGCAAAGGTCATGGCGACCATGTCGGGAGATTGCTTTTATTTTGGAGTGGTTTTCCGCTTTGTACTGTTGTTCCTCCGAGCTTGAGTTGGAACGGCTGTTGCCGGCAGAGAGCCGCGAGCATCATCGTCGGCAGCTGCGAACTCACTAGCCAACTAAATCATCTGGCTCAAGTCAAGCTGGTGATTGTCCTGCAAGCGCTTCAGCTTATGTCAGAGCAACGTGCCCCTTTCCAACCCATCGATGAAGACGGCCATGGTGGTATGAGCGTGCACACCTGCGCAGGAATTTTTCATATCAAGCCAGTGGGAGAGGTAGGCGCGAGATGTCTCGTCTTTCTCTTGCACGCACCGCTGTAGATCGCCAACAGTGCAGGGACGTTTGTACGTACCCTCGAAGTTCTTGGTGAACGGCTCTTGCATGTCCAACCAATTGCAGATGGATTTCTCCGATAAGTCATCAATCCATTGATGGGCTGTGCCTGCCAACATCAATGGGAGGTACTTGATGTCAACGTTGGGGTTACCCCCGGCAATCTCTACCGCGTTGCCGTAGTCCTGCAACCATGTAGCTGGCTTAGCGGTGCCGTCATAGGGCTTGATGGTCTTGTCAATATGAAAACCTTTGGGGGTAAGTTGCGGACCGTATCGTAGGTCAAAAGCAACGTGGTCCCAGGTATGGTCCTTCCCGGGCCTCGTGGATCTTATCGGTCCGCGAACGTGCATCGTACGGCTCCGGGTTTTTCTTCTTGTCAACAGGGGATGGGCTGTGTGAACGACGCGGGACCCCTCCGCCATGGTGACTGCTAGGTGGCGACGGAGGCGGAGGTGGCGGTGGGTTAGCCTTCTTGCTATTACCCTCCTACGATGCCTCCCGCTTGTCGAGATTGCTTGCCGGACGCGGAGGGTCATGGCGCGACCTGCTCTTGTGTCCTTGTTTGCGCTCTCCGTCATGACAGGTCTGCTCCGCATTGTCGCGGATGACGATGCCGCTCTGCCTTGGCAGGGGCATATCCGTACGATGGTGAGCCTTGGCATATTCGCGATGTCGGGGGATCGGGGCGGTGGCGATGGGCGATGAGGTCGGGCCTTTTCTCCATGGTCGGAGGATATGGGGATAGCATCCTTCCTGTTGCACGCATCCCTTCGTCTTTGTTCTGATGAACCTATCTGAGACCCGACATCAAGAGGAGATTTGTCCCTTGACGGCTTATGTTGGCTAGACTGGCAAAATGCTGGGTCAGACTCAAGCCTCTGAGAGGTGGCCTTTTCCTGCTGCTTCACCGCCTTGGCCACTAGGTCATAGACCTGGTACACTGCCTCGGGCGATCTATCCTGCTCCAGAAGGGTCTTGGCGACGGCGAGGTTGAGGAGTGGAGTGGGCATCACCTGTCTGCCTTCACTGTCAATGTATGGCTTGGCTTGTGCCGGCTTTGGGGGAGCCCATCCTAGGTTTCGCCATACACCAGGATCGTTGATGACGCGAGCTGGAGCTTTCTTGGCCTTCTGCTGCTGCAGCAGAGTCTTGTACTCGGCCTCCATTGCTCTGGCTTTCTCTATGGATTTCTGCGCGTTGACCATATCTCGATCTAGCTTAGCGCCTTGCTCCACGATGGCCTGTGCTTCCTCCAGCAGCTGTTGACGCTTCTCGTCAAGCTGGGTCACGTTCCGGATATGAGCTACGGTCAGTGGCTCGACGAGGAGGTTGCCGTACATCACTCTATCAGCTGGAGTAACTTGGGCAGCAGCAGATGTAGATGCCGGAGGCGGCATGTTTGCGGTGTTGTTGTTGCTCGGGCCGGTGCCGAGTTTCTGCGACTGTTGTACTGGATTAGGCGAGGGGGTATGACCTTTGCACGATCATTGTCGGCAGCAACAGGTGGTCCCTTCCCCTTGTCCAGCGGTGTAAGCGGAGCTCGTCCAGATTGATCTTCATCCATCGCCGTCCCAATGGTGACGAACACCTCTCGATACGTGACAGCGTTGTTGGCTTGCTCGTCGCACGTGCACTCCTCCTCCATCTCCTGCATGGTGGAGTCTAGTTCCTCTGGACTGAAATCTATCTCCTCTGAATCTGTACTGAAGTCGGCGTATAGCGCATCAATCACAGAGTCGGAGGGTGCCAGGACTTCCTCGATGACGGGCGGTGGAGGTGCAACAACGACGACGATGACTGGAGGTGGCGGCGCAACTGCGGCGATGGTGGCGGTGGCTGAATCGGAGGTTCTTCGTCGATGAGCGTAAGCGCTGTCTGAGCTGCCGCTTCAGCCTCCGCGTAGTTGTTGATGGTGTTCACCATGCCTTCAAAGGTAAGGCGTCCCGACGCCTGCTACCATCTTAGAGAATGCCGGAGGAGCGTGCCATGGTCCAGTCCTTCCACAAAGTGATACATAGCATCATCATTGGGGTAGTGCGCCAGATCGGCTCGATACGGAGCCACCTGGCCAGGTAGTCGCGGGGGTTTTCGCCCTCTCTCTGAACGCAAACGCGCCAGATCAAAGATGGTAACCACGCCGACGAACTTGGATCTCTGTTGTCCAGACATACGGGCGAAGCCGGCGGACTTGCAGCAATCTTCCACCGTCATATCCTGCACAGGGGCGGTTTGGGTGGGCCTTGAATTTTTCCGATCTTTGCCGGCAAACTCGGAAGAGAGATTCGACATCGATCCTTCCGCAAACGTATCCTGCCTGTAGGCGGTCCGTGCGGGCCTTGATGCTCCTCCGACTCCTAGGGAACTAGTGCCCGAGTCGGTTTCACCAATGAAGAGGTGGATGTCTCCGATAGGAACGATCGAACACCACGTAGGGTTCGTCTTTGCCGGGATCCATAACTCGTCAGGAGGGACGATCGGAACGTTGTCAACACCCAGATATTTAATCCCAGATGCCTGTTATGCCATACATCGCAATCCCAGGATTACCATTTTTGCGAGACATAACAAAATTGGATACCATAGTACATCATCCATTACAAACGGTACATAAGTTCTTACACAAATAGGGATCTCATGATCCAGTTCTTAATACAACTTCAAGTAGCGGAATACGTAATAATAACGGTAGCATAGGCGAAGCTCCATCTTCGGGGTCACAGGCAATGCTGACGATGGGAGATGATCCTAGTTGTCGTAACCTTCCTTGGGTCCATCGTCTAGATACTCCTCTTCATAGTCTGGCCATGGGAATAGCCAGGGACAAAGCCATGAGTACTCTTTAAGTACTCGCAAACTAGTACTAACAGGTAAAGGGGTTTTTGGATAATTGGACACTAGGCTCTAGGGTTGTTTTGCAAAAGCCAGATTTATCTCTACTAAGTTCCAAAGCTAGTCACCATTTTATAACTCCTAAGTGGGATCTTGTAACTCATGTCACAACTCTGTTGTGGTCAAGTCAAAGTCTCAATTCATTTCACAAGTCATTTTGAAAAACATCTGACGGGGGAACAGTATGGCCACTCCAACTGTCCATAACCGCGGACGCGGATATTCGAATAGTTTGACACTCTGCAGAGATTGTACACTTTCACCACAACATTCGATACATCCGTCAAGAACAAATCCTGAATTCACCATACTCAGTATGCGGATAATCAATCTTAACCATTCAATTACACGCCCTAGTATAAGTACCTCTCCTGTGAGTTTGGCCTTCCAACCATGACCAACTGTCATCTTGGGTACTGCACAGGTGGACAATCTTCACAAGGTAGCCTCAGCTCAGACCTTGGCCGTGAGGGAACTAATACTAAGGTATATAAGTTTCCAGTCAAGCCCTACCCAATCTTCGGGTATTGTGGTTGTACGATAAAATTGGAATGGTATCGCATCCAGACAACCATCAGTTTTATAAAGGGCTAAGGCTCCTGCCTCAACATTTTCATCACCAAAATCATCAGGTGTTCGGAAACACATGTCCAAAACATCTCAGTAGAATGATCCATCATTCTAAGGTTTTCATAACCATTTTCATCAAGTATTCCCATCTAAAGTTGATCAAGTTTTATGCTTAGCACTAGCATCTATAAGTGGGGGTAAGTACTAAGGAGGGATGGTAGACTAGTGGAGTTTCAACTAAGTACAACCTTATGTCTTAGGCTGATATCAAGGTTTCTAACTTAGGCCAAATTTTATGCTCTTTATGCAACCTTCACATATCTTTCTAGAATCTACAAGTCACTTAAGTAAACTCCAAGTAATAGCTTTGATAAAGAAATAAAATAGAAAGCTTGTAAATAAAACTAGGATTGGGTATCATCCAATATGTCTAACCAAGCATGCTTAGTGCATTGCATAGGTTATCTAACTTTCATAATTGCAAGTGTTAGCTTGCAAGGTTACTGGCTTGCATAGGTATAGTATCAGCTTGCCTTGTGCAGAGCAGTGGTTGAAGTTCTCCTTGGCTTCTTCTTCGTAGAATCCTCCTTCCTCCTCGTATCCTTGGTCGGTACTAGCGTCTATGAATAAATACGAGGTACACAATCACCAAACAATACTTAACTACTTGCAATCATCACACAAAAGGGTCCTATAGATGATCTAGCATCATCTCTAACATTACAAGATTAAGGCTTGGTTTAATTCCTTTTATTTTTAGAAAAGTAATTTCTACTCATTGAAAAACTACTTAAGATTTAATATTCTCCAATCCAAACATGGGATCATGTTGACACATGTCATCACCACATATTTTAGTCCATGGGAATTTGATTTAAAGTGGTGTCACAATTTAATAAGGTTTTACCCTTTTATTTTAATTAATTAAAGTGGCTAGAAATGCCTATGTGGCATTCTTTTATTACTTGAACACTATTTCTATAAGTAAACCTATATATTTTTATATATTCTGAAAGGTATGGTTAAATGTGATTTTTGAGAGTTGGAATCAACTCAAAAGCTATTATGGTTTAAATTTGAAAAATGTTTGAATGCATAAAAGCTTCTGCCTTGTTATTTTTACCATGGATGATCTACAGATCCAAATGACTTGAATCTAACGGGCTTGGATTCAGCATTTCCAGACCTTTCTAACAAAATTAGTTTCATTCAATTTGATGATCTGAATCGACCTGGGTTGATTTTTTTAATTGGGTACAGAAGTGTGTTTGAAATTAAAGGGAAAAGGTTTAATTCAAATAACTGGGCTGCGCGGGAAAAGTTAACGGGCCGGCCTGCTAAGCGTAGCACTTCCGCGGGCTGCTTAAGTGGCTGTCCCCACTCGTCAGTGAGACAGGGGGTGCGAAGCGGTATGGGGCGATGTGGGTCGTTCGATCTGGTTCTAATCCAACGGTTGGGAGTCATCATCGACGTTGAGAAACGCCGGCGAGACAGAAACCTAGCGCGGCCAGTGGGGGTTGTTGGGGGCTCACCGGGTGATGGCGAGGGTCGGTGAGGCGGGCGAATGACGAATTCGACGATGACGAACTCAGGGATGGTCGCGGCAGCTCCTGGGGTGGACGAAATCGATGGCCCCCTTCTTCTCCAGAGGCTGCGGGCTCCGGTGAAATTCCGGCGATGCGCTGCTCGCCTTGCTCCGGGACTGAGGTGGGGTGGTTCTAGGTGAGATAGGAGTGGAATGGTGTGAAGAATTCGAGCGGGGGAGTCCTCTATTTATAGTCTCGACGGTGAGACCGAATGGCATGGCCGGGCGACGGTGGCAACATGGCTACTGGCTGCTAGACGCATGGCCGACAGTGGCGATCGCTTGGTGGTCTCCTGGCGATGCTCTATGGCTTTAATGCGCTTGTAGGGGCGGTGGGGTTTGGTCTGGAACACGCGACGCTATGGGCGGCAAAGGCGGCGTCTTCGACGGCGAGCGGTGGCTGTGTGTCACGGGGCGGCGAACGGGGATGTCTGGCGGTCTCCTGGGTCAGTGGCGATCGTGTATGCACGTGGAGAGGGCGGCGCGGGGTCTATGGGCTTCGGTCGAGGGTGGCGCTCTGGCGCATGCTCGGCATGGTCGCTGGCGAGCTGGGCGCGGTCCGTGCGTGTGGTCCAGTGGCTGGCAGGGTTCGAGCGCTGGACAGGGGGTGGCGGTGGAATGTTGGCTTGCTCCCAAACATGCTGGCTAGGCTTGTTTCTCCTCCTAGCTTGCTGTCGACATGGGGGTGACAAGGTTGTGCTCGGCTGTTCACCATTGATGGAAATGCCAAGCTTACAGTGAGGCTAGTGCTTGGTTTAACTTGCTAGATGATCTACTGAGATGGTTGTGAGCCAAAGAGGGAACAAGTTAGGCTTCAATCACTGCTCACAATAGTGTTTGGATTTTGTTTGGTTTGTGTCTGCAACCTATTTGATGAAATGGCCGCATGAATTCAAGTTTTGAATTTTGAAAAGATTTTTGGTGGGTGTGCTAGATTGGTGCTGATGAGTCTGCAGATGCTTGGGTTTTGAAAGTTGAGCTTGTTTGAGTGGTTTTTGAAAAAGTGGGATCTTCCCATATGATAAAGATTCAATTTTGAATTGTCATTTAAACTATGCATTTGAAAGTTTCTGGATGATCACAAAGTGGGCCTTGATACTTTGTTATGAGTACATTCAAGGGGTGCAAAGATCCAGAAAAGTTTCTGTTAGGTTTTGAAAATTTGAGACAGCCAAAGTAGGCATGGGAGTTAATTTGGTCAAAATGACCATTCCCTTATTTTATTTGTTTTGATTTACTTGTCTTTAGGAAAAGTGTGGGAAATGTTTAGATGATGTTTATTTCACCTAAGCATCCATTTACAAGCAATGGAACACATAAACAAGGTGGTTCAAAAGAATTCAAAATGAAATGCATACACATATGCATGCTTCCATAATTTTATTTAGCAAAGTTTTTGTTAACCCTAAATTTGATGATTAGTATTTTTGGGATGTTACAAACATTGTCGGAGAAGAGAACGCGACTGATGGCTACGGTTTCGCCGATTCCCGCAAAGATCTTGGTCCTCGCTCGCTGAAGAGCCTGAAGCGCCTCTTGCCCCACGGTGGGCGCCAACTGTCGTGGTATTGCGGACGAGTACGCCATGGAGGGGTCCTCACAGTGCGTGTTTAGAGACGCGGGGGAAGGCGGACGGTTGACGGGTACAAGGTAACACAGCTTACCCAGGTTCAGATCCCACAACGGTGGCGGAATCCTACTCCTGCTATAAATCACTATAATGGCAATACGCCGAGTTACAGAGATAGGTTCGCCGTGCGAGGTGTATGCTAATCGCTACTTGGTCGTTCCCTAAAGGCTCTCATAGGCTCGACTTATATAGTCGTCAGGTCCTATGGTTATAGGGAAAAGTCCTAGCCGGACATGTTATAGAGTCCTACACCGTCTATTACTAGTCTTGCGTGTCTTGTACTCCAAGGCTCCGGGTACGCTGGTGACTCCACCGTAGCCTTTCTTTATCCGGCATGGGCCTCCCTTCTGGATCCATCTAACTGAGCCGCCCAGCAGGCCATGGCCATGCTACCAACTGTGGGCCACCCGGGTTATCCGGATAGGAGGCATGCTATGAGGATACCCATATAGCATATCCCCAACAGTAGTAAGGTCGTTCTTCTTCAACATCGTAAGCTAACGCCGCATCTGGCGCATGCCGGCCCTGTTTTGCGCCGAGAACATGGACATAAGACATGCCCACACCGCTGAGGACATAGTCCGCCCGGCGAGGTGGGAGAGGATCTCTTCCGTCATGGATCCAAGGAGGATGAGGACACGCTGATCCGTGTACCACCACATAGCATAGGCCGGGTTGGCCTAGGTGACAGCGTTGGCACCTTCTCCAGTAGTGATCGTAGCTGCCGACGGCGTGCAGGAGCCATCGAGGAAGTCGTACCAGCCCTGGCCGGCGATGGTGGGGACGACTTGCGTCTCCATAGGAGAAAATTGGTGCGGTCGAGATGCACCATGATGTTGTTGGTGTAGGAGGTGGGGAGAGAGGTGATGGCGCCGACGGAGATGGTTGATGCGGAGGCGGAAGAGGCCGACGCGCCGACGGTAGTGGAGACCTGCACCATGGAGGTGTTCATCGCGAGCTAGAAGGACAGCGATGAGCGAAACCCTAGATGGGATTGGTGGCCGAGGGCGGCGGCGCTTGAGGCGAGCGCGACGAACCCTATATGGGATTAGGCTCTGATACCAAGTTTGAAGAAAAGAATTGTTTGGCGCGAACATCCCCATCGGGGGTTCCCTCTATTTATAGATCAAAGACAATTATAATACATATACAATACGCCAGGTTAAAACGATCAACCCGATTAGACCGTACACGGCGTTATCTACGGCATATACATAAATACAACTCTAACAGTCTTGACTATTGCTTTAAGATGGATGAATCAGTGCCGACTAAATATCCTCAAAATGAATTATGTAGATGTTTTCACACCTCATTTATTGTTGTTAGATTATTTTGCTGGGAATATATATTTTTTACAACTAGTAAAAAATATTTTGTTTATCAGCTGGTAGGGTCATCTTACGAAGGATGCAAAAGATTTTTTTTCTTTTACCCATAGAGAAGAAGAGATGTCTAGAAGGAAATGAGCCCAAAGCCCAACCATTTTTCCAGATGTTTTTTGAGAATCAACCATTTTTCCAGATGACAACCATTATTAATTTACGAGTACTACTATCATTACTGGAGATGGATCCACTTTCAGAAGAAAGCCCATGTAGAAGATATCGACACCCCCACCCTTTCCACATCTCATTCGCACCACCACCGTCGCCGGATGGCGCGAGGAGCGGAGGTCGAGCAGGACCTGCAGCAGCAGCAGCAGCAACCCTTGGTGGATCAGGTGAAGGAGTATCAGGCGCGATCCAGGAACGCCTGGGCAGCCTCATCCTTCCTCTCCTCCACCTCCTCCGCAAGCTCTAGCTACTCATGGTAAGCAAGCCCTGACCCGCTGACCCTGACATGTTAGATTTCTTCTCAGATCTGGTCTGCAGGTCTTGAGGTCCATCTCCTTACCTGATTGATCCATCTGTTCAATTTCTCCGGGTGGAGGATAAATTAGTTTGACCATATTGGGTGGATTTGTTTTTGAAAGATCCCAGCAATGCTGGCTTTCGATTTTTTTAGTAGACAAAACATTTACAGGGCGGCAGGGAGTAAAATAAGAGAATTGCAGAGAAACAAAAACAGTGCAGAAAAAACTTGCAGAGTCATGGTGGTTCCCACATCAGCTTCCAGAGCTTCTTGCACCCAGGAAGGCCTATTCCCCTTGCTTCGTCTCTGATCCTCTGAACAATGTGCGCAGTGGAGCAGCGGTGGTCTTTGAAAATTTCCTCCAGATCGACGAACAGATCAGGATAATGAGGGACTGAATATAGCCCTTTTGCTGTTGTGCCTTGATCATGGCCTTACAGGCATCTGTAGTGGAGGTTGTGTGCTGCCAAACTGCAGGTGCTAGGGCAGAAAATTTGTTCACTGTTCTGTTAGGAGGTAGATAAGGTTCACCATGATTTCTTCCTTTGTCTCTAGCTGGTGTTTCATTGTCGCCATTATCTTGTTCAACCACATCCACGAATTGTTTTTTTTTTCTTATGTGGCTAAACGAGATGGCAATTTCATCACTAACCACTGCTATATATCAACCTCCAATCAAAATGATCAAGGTTGAACTAAATACCCAATGGTCGCTTCCTCGGAAAAACCATAGTGGCTCACCTTTTAATTTGAGTGCAACATTGATGGATGCCAGCTTCTGTAATATCTACATGTTTCCAACACACACAAAAAGAAGTGCTGAAGAATGGTACATTCCCCTCTTTTAGCAAGAGATATTCAGGTCGCATCTGCTCACTAAACATGTTTTTGATGTTTGTTGCTGCAGGGTTGACGATTTGCTCGTCATATGGAAACTAGTCTTATTTGCTTTACTGGTACTCACATTTGTTGCTTTGTATTTCCAATCGAGAGGACTTGCTTTCTTTTTTGCATGTATTGCAGCACTGCTTTATATATGCATCGGACTAAAGAGAAAGCACACGAGAAGTAAGCAAAGAATGCTTCTTCCGTTGTCAATGTAATATATGCCTGATTTCTACAATTCTGTAACAACATGTAAATTGTTCTCCTTAATACATGAATAGATTGTACACTTGTGGCATTGTTTATACACTATTTTCTCTGTCGTATGAGGCCGACAATGTTGAGAAGGGAAACACGGGCTACCAAACACCCAAATTGCTAGAAATCTTGGTGGGAGTGAGAATTTCTGGTACGTCCGGGCTACCAAACACACCCTAAATGACCGGGTCGGCCGACCTCCTAGCTGTTGCTGCTCATCTCCTAGAGCGGCGTGGGCGGTCTTTGGCCCGATTGACGGTGATTCTACGGCCGTCCAGCTCCTGTCAGTTCATGTCCTGGGCCGTCCAGCTCCTGTCCGTTCATGTCCTGGATGGCTTCGCACAGCGACTCGTCGTCCTTGAACCTGACAAAGCCAAACCCACGGGATCTGCCTGTCTCATGGTCGACGATGAGCTGGAGAAAAAAAATCATGACAAGTACGACATACTTAGACACATGGAAATTTGAGAAATAATTTCAGAACTGGAACAGACTTGTGCATACACGATAAACAGGCACGCTACAAACAACTCTTGAGAGGGGCGATCTTTGTTTAGAAACATGATCCGTACTACCATGGTCCATCAGAGTATATACTCAAACCGAGACTTAAAACGACGAGGAAACACGTACAGATGGAGCACACGCACGAGCATGACGGATCTAAACTAAAAACAATGCGGCTAAAAGTATACTGATCTAAACGGCTAAACCTAGAAGGAGACATGCATGCGAACCATCGATCCAAATCCAAAGTAAGCAAACATGCCATCAACTAACAACAGATCATCAACTAACAACAGATCGAGGAAATAATATTGACTGAATCCAATCCAACTCACTTCGGCGTCGATGGCGTGGTAGCCGGCGAAGGCGTCCTCGAGTGAGTCCTCGTCGGTGTTCCAAGAGAGGTTGCCAACATGAGCGCGGTACTATTCGCAAAAAAAAAAAAACATGAGCGCGGTACTCTACCCATGACTCCCGGCCATCGTAGTCGTTGTTCCACCATGGCGCCGACATTGTACTTTACTTTTGCTGCAGGGCCATATATGGGTGAAGTAACACATAGTCGTTTGTATGTTACCATTATAGAACATACATACATTTATATATTTTGAAACCAATGGAGTACAAGTCATTCTAAAAGAAAAAGAACAACCCTAAACACATACATGGCCTCATGTATAGCCGTCGCTCAATGTCATTGACCTTTCTCCAACTTGCTCAACGGTCCACGAGCTCGTGGACTGTGCAGCTCAATGTCATTGACCTTTCTCCAACTGGTCATCAACCTCTATATACGCGGACGGTGGACTGGCCTCCGAAGAAACGAACTCTCTGGAAGCCTCTCCGTGGTGCGCGTTAGGGTTTAGCAGAAGGAAGGAAGTAGGATGTCGGCGCCGTGGTGGGATTCCGACTGGAAGGACCGGTCGGGGCCGGAGTACCGCGTCCACGTTGGCAACCTCGCCTGGGGCACCGATGAGCGCTCACTCAAGGACGCCTTCGCCAGCTACGGCCCGAGCAGCGCCGAGGTGAGTGGCTGTTTCGGTCGATGCCTGCTCGATATGGAGGTGCTTTGATGCCTCCGGGTCATGTATTCCTCTCTATTCGTTCGTTGTTTCTGGCAAGTTTATTTATTTTACAGTAGATTTGGATAGATCTGTGCATGTTTGCTCATCGCTTTCAGTAGATTTATATCCAGCTTAGCCGTCTACGTCCGATCCGTAGTGGCACGTGCTCGATCTGTATGTTCCCTTTGACGAGGTTTCAACTCGTCAATGCCCATTGTTATGGACTTGGGTTTTGGAGAAGATGGGGATGCTGGAGATCGTGGCACGGTTAACAGACAAGCAACCAGGGGACACGGGATTTACCCAGGTTCAGGCCCCCGAAGGGAAAACCCTACTCCTGCTTGTCTGCTCTTTTATTGCGGCGGAACCGAAAGTTACAGGGTGCGCAAATTCGATCTGGCGTGGAGGTGTGTATGTCGTAATCGCAGGGTGTAATCGTTGTTGGGGTCCTCCTCGTTGGACCCTCCTAGCCTTTATATATGGGGAGGCTAGGTCTCGGGTACCGATACGAGTAGGTTACAAGTTGTATTGAAACTCTAGTCTTGTTCTTCAAGGATCCGAAGGCGTCATGGGCCCGGGCCACCCGAAAATCTTCATGGGCTGGCGTATATTGGCCGTGGGCCTTCCTTGGGCTAGACCAGGTATGCTAAAGTTACGTACCCGTAGGGTATAACCATGTCAGTAGCCCCCGAGTGTTTAGTCGAATCGTAGATTCGACTGAGGACTCTTCAATCCTTCGGGTGTAACTCTGTCTTTCAAGACAATGTGTAGGGATTGTTGATGCGTGTGCCTGACTCACCCGACGGATCAGGGTCAGTTAATCGTCTTAGGACAAAACAACACGATCTTCTTCAGGTGCGAGTCCCTCGACTCGAACCCGGAACATATGCTGGCGTAATTCGACTCAGGCCGCGGAGGACTTACAGGAGTGGAATTCCAGTGTTTTTAAATGATGTACCCAACGCGTCCGTCGGGATTTTTCATCGTACCTGCTGGTACGGATTCATACTAGCAGAGCGCAGTCAGGTGCGTTGCCAGGCCATTAGATGATATATGTAGGTCTTATCTTTGCGTCGCAGACGCAGCATCCGAATGTTTATCACCGCGGAGGTGTTTCGGGTGGCCAAGGAGGATGTTACTCACTTAGCATTAATTGGGGGAGAGTTGCCGAAAAGTTTTTGCATGCGGATCCGGAAGATCGCAGTCGAAGATTTCATAGGGTGCGCGACCAGCGCTCCCTATGGGAGTAGCCCCCGAGTGTCTGTTCGAGTCGTAGACTCGAGCGGAGACTTTTAGTGCAAGCATTGCTCAGTTGTTTAGTCCGTAGGACTCAAAAAATTTCGGATGCTGAAATCCTTCCTCCCTATGGGAGTAGCCCCCGAGTCCGTAGTGGAGTCGTGGACTCGACGTAGGACTCGAAGCTCTTGTGTGTGAACGGCCATCGCTCCAGTTTGGAGTAGCCCCCGAGTGTCTGGCGGAGTCGTAGACTCGGGCAGAGACTCGAGTCTTGTATCATGCAACGGTAGTAGGAAAATCTCGTGGGCGTACCGCTGACCCGGAAGTACATCGGGTGCGCGACCAGCGCTCCTGATAGGAGTAGCCCCCAAGTATTTAGTCGAATCGTAGATTCGAGTGAGTACTTTTAGCTGTGGAGCCGAAGTTATTGCTAGTATAGCTGTTGATGATGTCAGTGCTGACGATCAATGACCTCAAGCGTCTGCTGCGCCAGAGATGACTTGACTGGATGATGCGTGGGTCCCACTTCCTGACTTTGAATTGACCGGTCACGCGCGGCGTGGAGATGATTACGGCGTTTCCTCGATTTCCGCGCGTAGTGGACGTCGTGGGAACGACGGTTCGTTTTGGTGCTAACACGTGTACGGCCAGATCTGCCGTTGGCGTTAGGTCTTCTTGATGGACGGTCAGCGTGCGTCGTCTTTGCTGTTATAATCCATGGTGAAAATCGTGGTTTGTTTTCACCGCACCAGTTCTTGCGTTTTACTGCCTCCTTGTGCTCGAGCGATTCTTGCTGCGTGCTGAGAGTTCCTTTCGCATTTCCTTTGTCTTCGTCGTTGGCAACGACACCACCGCCGTAGCGCCATGGGGAAGCCAAAGAAGTCTTCGCCTGCAGTGGGAACCAGCGCCGCCGGAGGCAAGAAGGGCGCCGCCGCTGCTCGTGTCACCGATGGTGGCTGGCGGCGATCAGAGACGCGGGAGAGCGATCTCCACAGGTTGCTCGAGCGGAGCCTGATTCCGCAGGACACGACGGCCGTGAGACTCCCCGGTAGTGAGGTAATCCCCCGTCCCCCATCTGGGTATCGGGTTATGTTTGTCGCCTTCGTTTTGCGTGGGTTTGCGTATCCAGTCCATGACTTCCTTCGTGGACTGCTCTTTTTCTATGGGGTTCAACTCCATCATCTGTCTCCCAACTCCCTTCTCCACATTGCGTGTTTTATCACGCTTTGCGAGTGTTGGCTTGGCATTGAGCCGCACTTTGGCCTCTTCCGGAAGCTGTATTCCGTGAGGAGGCAGTCTGGTTCGGATGGTGTGTATCCCATTGGGGGTTTCATCATCTCTCTTAGTCCCGATGTCCAATTCTTTTCCTTCTCCATGTCCGAATCTGTCCAGTACTGGCGGAGGAAATGGTTTTACAACCGTGACTCCGTGCTGCCTGGGCAAGATTTTGGTCTCGTTCCTTTTGACCCCTCCCAGTTAATTGTGAAGAAGAGGTCCTGGAAAAATCAGATCTTAGACGGTGAGGTGGCGGAGATAGAGGCCTTGTACCGTCGGGTGGAGGAGCTCCAATTGATTCCTGAGAAGGAGGTGAACGGTGTCAACATTATCCGGGTGTTTCTTGAGCGTCGAGTGCAGCCGCTCCAGGCTAGAGCGCACCCGATGTTCCTGTACTCTGGGCGCCGTGATCCAACGAGGGTTTCGAGTGAGAAGGTCTCCGAGGTGGACCTTGACAAGGATCTTCGCGTGCTGTTGAAGTTCAAGGCCGACGAAAAAATCCCGGGGAAGTCGCTGACTCCTCCCTTTTCGTCGACGTTGGCCGTGCCAAAGGTGTAGATTTGCGCACGTAGTGCTTCCCTTATGTTTTTGTCAGTTGTGTACTTGTGTCCTTTGTTTGCTAACAAAGTTTCTTCTCATCTTGTAGAGCTTCAAAGTGCCAGGCATGGCGCCACCATTGCCCGAAAGGTATCCGAATGCCCCGGATAATGAAGTGGTGGATTCCGTGTCCGAGCTTCCTTCGGCGCGATCTCCGGCGGAGGATGCCGACGAATCGAGTGAAGACCATTCGAGTAAGCGATCACGGAGCTCGAGCGAGTCTTCGGATGCCTCGACTCCTCCGACTCCCAGGAATCCTCGGGGTCTTGAGCGTCATGATGATGTTCAGGGGGGTTCGTCTTCTCCTATTCCTGCCATTCCTGTGCGAGCTGTTGCTCCGCACCCGCCAGCAAAGCGGAAGAAGGAAGAGAAAAAGGAGGAGAAGAAGGAGGAGAAGAGGGCCCGGAGGGCTTCTCCTATCTTTGACCTGAGCGCGTTGGGCTCGTAAGTGTGCTTGTTGCCACTGTTGTCTTTTGCTCACTTGTTATTTTTGCGCCTGTGTTGATTGGTTCGTATGTAGGCAATCCTCCGACGGCTCTAGTGATGGAGCGCGCGAGATGATGGGGGAGTCGAACATTGCGTCGCCGCCTCCGCAGACGGTGGCGACGTTGGGTGGTGCTGCACCAGTTCCTCTTGTGCAGGAGAGGCTGGTGGTTGCGCCTCAGAATTTCGCAGGCGGGCCTGCGGGTTCGCCTTTGGAGCACGTAAGTTTTTCTGCTTCATGTCACGGGGGGAGCCCCCGGGCGTCTTCCTATGCTGATGTTGTGTTTGCTTCTTTGTTTTGGGCGGAGCCCCCAAGTCATGCTCTTACTGCTATTGCTTTTTCCTGCAGCCTTGTGTCCGAGAGGCCAAGCGGCTGGTGGAGGAGCACCTGACGCTGGAGGTGAAACTGCAGCAGCTGCAAGGTATTCGTCTGCCTTGTAGTACTTTTTTGTTTATCCTTGTCCTGTTTGTTGACACTGGCTTGTTGTGAATGCAGAGGAGCATAATGACTCTCTTCGTGAGGTTGATGCTCTGAAGAAGAGCCTTGGCCAATTGGAGCAGAAGGCCGAAGCTGCCGCTGAGGCGAAAGAGCGCCTTGAGCTGGAGCTGTCAAAGGCAGCCGAAGCGAAAGAGCGTCTGCAGCAGGAAGCCGCAGGTCGTGAGGTAGGAGTAGCGGAGAAGCTCATGGCTGCTGCCAAGGCTATTTCGGGTGAGTGCTAGCTTTTGTACTTGTTTCTTTTTCTTCGGGTCCTCTTCTATGTTGCTATTCTTCATGTTTTCTTCTGTTTTGTCTCAGATGCCGCAGGCATCGAGTTTGACCGTGGTGCTCTGGAGCACGGGAGTGCTCTGGATGATGCCACTGTGGCGGTCGAAGACCGCTGCAGCACCATCGTCAACTCCCTTGCCAAGGCAAAGGAGGTCCTTGGTCGCTTCTACCAGGAGCTCTTCCCGAAGGGCGCAACCCTTGAAGATGTGGGTGCTCTGGCAGAGGCTCTGTCAGCCGAAGCGCCTGCAGCGTACAAGCGCAAGCAGAAGGGCATCGGCGCGTCCGTCGGGCTGGCGATGGCCATGGCGGCTGGGGCAGAGCTGGACATACCCCAGATAACTTCTCGGATGCCGACGGCTGCGGATGGATCAGAGGTAGCCTTTGCTGCTTACTCCGCTCGCTGCAGACGATATGGGCCCAAGCTCATTGACTTGTTGTCTGAGTACACGCTGCGGCAGCAGGGCGAGGCCAAAGCTAGGCAGTCTGGCTCTGAGGCGACTCGGTGTCCTACGCCTTAGGCATAGGAGATGTAGGGTAGTATGTAGTTTACTTTTGCTGTAAATATCTTTTGTAGCACCATTCTTGAGCCAGGCAGTGGCCTTATTTAATGAATTCCTCCGAGTTGGGCTTTATCTTTGGCTGAGTGTCTGTGTGCCTTCTTTTTCTTCTGCTTTAGGTTCCTTCGGGTGTTGACCCAGTTGGTACTTCATCCGAAAGGCCCTTGCGAGCATCGTTGGATGATTCCTCGCAGCTCGCTTTTCTGCAGGATCGCGTGCGCAGCTTGGAGAGGGATTTGCTTGGGCTACGCGGTCGTGCTGACGTTTGGAAGTCCAAAGCAGACCGTAGTGCAGCCAGAGAGGAATACTTGATGGCGGAGCTGGGTCGGCTGTCCGAGCAGCTGCAGTGTAAGTTGATCCTTCTTTCGGGCCGTAGCTTAGTTCTTCGGGTGAGCCTGCTGGCCTTACTCTTGTTCTGTGCTGTTGTCGCAGGTGCGAATCTCGCTCCGAAGGAAGAAAAGGAGCGCATTGCTGTTCGAGTCAATTGTTTGACTCAACAGGACATGGAAGCCGGTGGCTTCTTTTGGATGGATCGCGATCGTGCCATGGTTCTGGCGACGGTGCAGGATCGCGTCTTCCAGGTTTCGCGGGTGCTCCGCCAGGTGCAGACATCGCTGTCCTCGGTGTTGCACGTCATGTTTCCGTTGGATGGCGCGCCGACGACCCTTGCAGGTCTTCTGGCGAAGTTTCGGAGTGCCAGCAATGTCAAGTAGCTGGTGCGGCAGCAGCTTGTCGCAGGGGTGAAGGCTGCCTTGTCTCTTGTGAGGGTGCATCGCCCTGATGTAGATTTGGCTGCTGTGGCGACTGGGCCACCTCCTCGGCCAGATGGTGGCGAGTGGAATATGCGTCCGCATTACGCGGCTGTAAGGCAGTATGCCGAACAGATTGTAGATTTGTTTGAGCAGCGTGCTCAGGCTATTCTGCAGAATAGGTAGAACCTGAAAATAAACAGATAGATGTAAAATTTGTATATTGCGGCTGGGCGTGTATGTGCCCTTTGTTGTAAAGGTTTGCTTGTTAGCGAGCACGCAGTGCTTTGATTTAGTACGTGCCCTTTTCGTTAGCCTGACGTGGTCAGCTACTCAGGTGTACATGTGTTGTCCTCAGTCGATGAAATCGTGAGGTGGGGGGAGCCCCCGAGCGCGTTTTATCCTCAGTCGACGAAATCGTGAGGTGGGGGGAGCTCCCGAGTGCGTTAGTAGCATGTAACAAAGTTGCAGAGAAATAGTCAACTGAAGGTTGGGAGCGAGACACTTAGCTTTATTTGTAGCGTAATGGAGGAGGTACATGGTTCGGCTGAGTAGCCTTGGCCGTAAGCCTTATTGAAAGTAAAAGGGGTACATTGCCCATTGCTATGGGTAGAATCGTCGCAGGTGCGAGATGTTCCATGGGTTAGAGTATGCGATTCCAGACTCCACGTGCTTGAGGCGATAGGCGCCATCTGGGATGACTTCGGTGATGACATAGGGTCCTTCCCATGGCGAATCGAGTTTGTTCGGTCGCTTTTGCTTGAGTCGCAAGACGAGGTCTCCTTCGACGAAGGACCTGGGGCGCAGCCGGCGGCTATGGTAGTTGCGGAGACTTTGCTGGTACACCGCGGATCTAGATGCTGCTATATCCCGTGCTTCGTCGAGTGTGTAGTGAAGAACGGTGTGTAGTGAAGGGTTTCGCAGCATAGTAAATCAAAATTTTCTACGGAAGCGAACAGAAGGAAAGCCAAGATCTAATCTAGGAGATGCAAACAACGAGAGAGATTGGATTAGATCTTCATACCCTTGAAGATTCGCACAGCGGAACGTTCGTCGGAACGTGGGTGATGTAGTCGTACTCGCTTCTCCTCCTCGCGATCCGATCCGATCCAGCACCATAAGTGGCGGTGCCTCCGTGAGATGCACACGTGCGGCACCTCGACGTCTCCTCCTTCCTCGGACCAGCAAGTATGGTGGAGAGATAGATTGGATCTACAGCACGACGACGTGGTGTATATGGTGGAGAATTTCTGCCGCAGGGCTTCGCCTACAAACAGTCGGGAGGGGGAGAGGAAGGGCAGCAGGGCAACTGGGTTTGGAGGAAGGTGTAAAGGGGTGTAAGAGGGGGCGCACCAGCCCTCTATATATAGAGGGGGGGGTGCGGCCAGCCCTAGCCTCTCCTCCAAGCCTATCTCTAGTTTAAACAATTTAAACTCTCCCTTATCTAGAAATCCTATCTTATCTTATCTTATCTTATCTTATCTCTAGTTTAAACGATTTAAACTTATCTAGGATCGGCTGGGCCCTATGGGGCCTTGTGCCCCTGGCCCAATGCGGCCAGGACACTCCCTCATAGGCCCATGCCCCCTACCGGAAGGTGGGACCACGTTGGCTCCCTTCCGGAAGGTTCTAGAAGCTTCCGGTACAATACCGATTAACCCGGAACAATTCCGAACTCCAAAAACTGCACTGCCTTATATGAATCTTATTCTCCGGACCATTCCGGAACCTCTCGTGATATCCCGAATCCCATCCGAGACTCCGAACAAAAATTCATAAACCAATTATCCAATCTATCCTAGCGTCGAGACACGTTAAGTGTGTGACCCTGCGGGTTCGAGAATATGCAGACATGATCTTCTATCAATAATCAACAGCGGGGTCTGGGCACCCATATTGACTCCCACACATTCATCGATGATCATATCGGATGAACCACGATGCCAGGATTCAATCAATCCCATATATATATTCCCTTCGTCTCGCGATATTTTACTTGCCCGAGATTCGATCGTCGGTACCGTCATACCTAGTTCAATCTCGTTCATAGCAAGTACTTTACTCGTTCTGTAATCCGATATCACTTTGTGATTAACTCCTTAACCACATGCTTGCAAGCGGTGTTGATATCGATTACCGAGTGGGCCCGAAGCATATCTATCCGACTTGGGAGGGACAAATCCCATCTCGATACATACAACCCAACAGATACTTTCCGATCACCTGAGAGACACCTTTATGATCACCCTCTCATAGGATGACGTTTGATGACCTCAAAGCTTTCTTCCGATACCAGGGAGTTGCATTATCTCATGGTCTAAGGAATACAATATTTGACATAGGAAAAGCTTCGCAAAGATGAACACAATGACACGATCTAATTGCTTCGCTTAGTTTGGGTCTGTCCATCATATCATTCTCCCAATGATATGATCTCATTATCAATTGACAACTCATGTCTATGGTTAGGAAACCTTAACCATCATTGATCAATGAGCTAGTCCATAGAGGCGTACTAGGGACACGGTGTTGTTCACAAACCACACAAGTATTAATGTTTCCGCTTAATACAATTCTAGCATGGAATATAAACTTTATCATGAACAAGAATTATAATAATAACATCTTTATTATTGCCTCTAGGGCATAATTCCAACAGTCTCCCACTTGCACTAGAGTCAATAATCTAGTTTACATTTGGCAACAATCTTACACCCATGGCACTGAGGTGCTGATCATGTTTTACACGTGGAAGAGGTTTAGTCAATGGATCTCCGACATTCAGATCTGTATGTACTTTGCTGATCTTCAGATCTCCATCTGCTATATAATCTCGGATTATATGAAACTTGCGGTTGATATGCTTGGTCTTTGGATGATATCTTGGTTCCTTAGCGAGTGCTATGGCGCCAGTGTTGTCACACAATATCTCCAGTGGGTCCAATGCACTTGGAACCACGCCAAGCTCAGTGATGAAGTTTCTGATCCAAACTCCTTCACTTGACGCTTCTGCAGCAGCCATGTATTCCGCTTCTACTGTAGATCCCGCGACCACGCTTTGCTTGCAGCTTCTCCAGCTCACAGCTCCTCCATTCAAAATATACACGTATCCTGTCTGAGATTTAGCATCATCCTTGTCGGTGTCGAAACTAGCATCGACGTAACCTTTTACGACGAGCTGTTCATCACCCCCATAGACTAAGAACATTTCTTTAGTCCTATTTAGGTACCTTAGGATGTTCTTCACGGCTGTCCAGTGTTCCACTCCTGGATCACTTTGATATCTGCTCGTCAAACTAAGAGCATTGGACACATCCGGTCTAGTACACAGCATGGCATACATGATGGAACCTATGGCCGAGGCATAAGGCACTTTGCTCATAGCTTCCCTATCATTTACCGTAGCTGGACACTGAGCCTTGCTCAATATCTTACCTGACAACATAGGCACTGAACCTTTCAATGCCTTATCCATTCTGAACCTTTTCAGAACTTTGTCTAGGTATGTACTCTGGCTTAAAGCTATCAGGCGTCTTTGTCTATCTCTATAGATTTTGATGCCCAATATATAAGCAGCTTCACCTAGGTCTTTCATTGAAAAACACTTGTTCAAATAACTCCTCACATCGTTAAGCATGTCGATGTCATTTCCAATAATCAATATGTCATCCACATATAGTACCAGAAACGTCACCGAGCTCCCACTCACTTTCTTGTAGATGCAAGCTTCGTAGCAATTTGGAACAAATCCAAAGCTCTTGATCACTTGATCAAAACGAAGGTTCCAACTCCGAGACGCTTGCTTCAGTCCATAAATGGAACGCTGAAGTTTGCATACTTTATCAGCATCCTTAGGATCGACAAAACCTTCGGGTTGCATCATATACAACTCTTCATCAATGTTGCCATTGAGGAAAGCAGTCTTGACATCCATCTGCCATATTTCATAATCATGAAACGCAGCAATTGCTAATAAAATCCGAATGGACTTAAACATCGCTACGGGAGAGAAAGTCTCATCGTAGTCAACACCTTGAACTTGTCGAAAACCTTTCGCAACAAGCCGTGCTTTATAGACGGTAACATTACCATCCGCGTCCGTTTTCTTCTTGAAGATCCATTTGCACTCAACGGCCTTTCGGTCGCTAGGAGGGTCCACCAAAGTCCATACTTGGTTTTCGCTCATGGATCCCAATTCGGATTTCATGGCTTCTAGCCATTTCTCAGAGTCTGGGCTCATCATCACTTCCTCATAGTTCGTAGGTTCGCTGTCTTCTACTAACAAGACAGTCAAGACAGGGTTGCCGTACCACTCAGGAGGGGCACGCGACCTTGTCGACCTGCGACGTTCAGTAGCAGCATCGTCCGAAGCTTCATGATCCTTGTCATTAGCTTCCTCTATTGTTGGTGCAGGCGGCACTGGAACAATTTCAGGTGCTGCGCTACTCTCCAATTCAAGAGAAGGTTCAATAACCTCGTCTAGCTCTACTTTCCTCCCACTCACTTCTTTCGAGAGAAACTCCTTCTCAAGAAAGTAGCCGTTCTTTGCGACAAACACTTTGCCTTCGGTTCTGTGATAGAAGGTATACCCAATAGTTTCCTTAGGGTATCCTATGAAGACGCATTTCTCCGCTTTGGGTTCGAGCTTGTCCGGCATCAACTTCTTGACGTAAGCTTCGCATCCCCAAACTTTAAGAAACGACAACTTAGGTTTAGCACCAAACCACAGTTCATACGGTGTCGTCTCAACGGATTTAGATGGAGCCCTATTTAAAGTGAATGCAGCGGTTTCTAATGCATAACCCCAAAATGATAACGGCAAATCAGTAAGAGACATCATCGATCGGACCATATCTAATAGGGTTCAATTCCGGCGTTCAGACACACCATTGCGCTGTGGTGTTCCGGGTGGCGTGAGTTGTGAAACGATTCCACTTGCTTTGAGATGCGTGAGAAAATCATAACTCAAATATTCGCCCCCACGATCGGATCGTAGATACTTAATCTTTCTGTTACGATGGTTCTCCACTTCATTCTGAAATTCTTTGAACTTTTCAAACGTTTCAGATTTATGTTTCATTAAATAGATATACCCATATCTACTTAAGTCATCGGTAAAAGTGAGAAAATAGCGATATCCACCGCGCGTCGAAACACTCATCGGTCCGCATACATCGGTATGTATGATTTCCAACAAGTCCGTTGCTCGCTCCATCATACCGGAGAACGGGGTTTTGATCATCTTGCCCATGAGGCATGGTTCGCATGTGTCAAATGATTCAAAATCAAGAGACTCCAAAAGTCCATCAGAATGGAGTTTCTTCATGCGCTTTACACCAATATGACCTAGACGACAGTGCCACAAATAAATAGTATTATCACTATCTACTTTGCATCTCTTAGCCTCAATGTTATGGATGTGTGTTTCATCCCTTTCAAGATTTAGAAGAAATAAACCATTCACAAGAGGTGCATGACCATAAAAGATGTTACTCATATAAATAGAACAACCATTATTCTCCGATTTAAATGAATAACCGTCTTGCAATAAACACGATCCAGAAATAATGTTCATGCTCAACGCAGGCACATAATAACATTTATTAAGGTTTAAAACTAATCCCGAAGGTAAAACTAAGGAGAGCGTGCCGACGGCCATCACATCAACTCTTGATCCGTTGCCAACGCGCATCGTCACCTCATCCCTCGCAAGCCGCCATCTATTCCGTAGCTCCTGTTTCGAGTTACAAATATTAGCAACTGAACCAATATCAAATACCTAGGCACTACAACGAGGGCTAGTAAGGAAAACATCAATAACATGTATATAAAATATACCTTTGATGGTGCCAGCCTTCTTGTCCGCTAAGTACTTCGGACAGTTGCGCTTCCAGTGACCCTTGTCCTTGCAATAGAAGCACTCAGTGTCCGGTTTAGGACCAGACTTGAGCTTCTTCTCAGCAGGGGCAACGCGCTTGCCGCCGCCTTTCTTGAAGGGCTTCTTTGCACCTTTACCTTTCTTGAAGGAGGGCTTGTTGACCATCAACACATGATTATCCTTCTTGATGTCCACCTCCGCAGCCTTCAGCTTTGCGAAGAGCTCGGTGATCGTATCAGTGGAACCAATCTGATTATGAGTCACTACAAAACTTTTGTAGCTGGGAGGGAGTGATTGCAGAACCCTGTCAATCTTGAGCTCCTCTGGAATCTTGCAGTCCAGTTGCTCAAGGCGTTGAGTGTAGCCCGACATCTTAATGGCGTGCTCACTAACGGAACTCCCTTCCTCCATCTTGCAGTTAAAGAACTTCTCGGAGATCTCATATCTCTCAGAACGGGCCTGAGTCTGAAACATGGTTTTCAGCTCTTCGAGAATCTCAAAGGGCCCGGGATAGTTTTCAAAACGATTTTGAAGTTCCGGTTCCATAGCAAACAACATGGTGCTCTTAATCACACCATAATCATATTTGCGCGACTGATAAACAGCTTTTTCATCAGCCGGCGCATCTATAGCAGGGGCGTCACCTAGCGCTTTCTCAAGGACATAGTCCTTTTGTCCGCCAGCGAGAATGATTCTCAGAATGCGGAACCATTTGGTGAAGTTAGACCCATTGTTTCTAAGCTTTTCTATCTCAGCAAAAACGTTGAAGTTGAAGTTGGACTTGGCCATGTGATCTACAGTATTTGCAAGTATAATTTAGACTATGTTCATGATAAATAGTTCAACTTAATCAAATTACTAGATGAACTCCCACTAAATTCAACATCCCTCAAGTTGTTTAGTGAACACGATCCAAATTCACCACACCTAATCCGATCTTCACGAGAAGAGATGTGGTTTCAATGGTGGACAAAGAAGTGTCGATCATATCATTCATATGACTCATGCTTAACCTTTCGGTTCATGTGTTCCGAGGCCATGTCTGTACATGCTAGGCTCGTCAAGTTAGACCCAAGTATTTCCGTGTGTGCAAAACTGGCTTGCACCCGTTGTATGTGAGCGTAGAGTCTATAGCACCCGATCATCACGTGATGCTTGGACACGACGAACTTTCGCAACGGTGCATACTTGGGGAGAACACAGTTTTTATCTTGATCTTTAAGTGAGGAATCATCTTATAATGCTACCGTCGCGATCTAAGCATAATAAGATACATAAAAGGATAAACATCACATGCATATAACTTTATGTGACATGGTATAGCCAATCTTCGCGCAATGATCTCCATCTTGTGCGTTCCGGCATGATCTCCATCACTCCACCATGATTGCCTCCACCACGAATAGCAACTACAACTATTGCTAACTACTTAGCGGTAAAGTAAAGCTATTACATGGCGTATAAGAAGTTGACTCGCAGGTCATACACAATTATAAAGACAACCATATGGCTCCTGCCGGTTGTGAACTCATCGACATGCAAGTCGTGAAACATTACAAAACATGATCATCGCATACATTATACACATCACATCTTGGGCCATACCATATCACAGAAAACACTCCCTGCAAAAACAAGTTAGACGCCTCTACTTTGTTGTTGCGTGTTTTACGTGGCTTATGGGAGTAGATGCTAAGAACGATTCTTACCTACGGAAAGCCACAACGGTGATATTATGGTTGCCAAACTCCGGTGTTAATCCCATGACAACTATAGTGAGAGAAACTGACATCCACCAGCCGCATGTGTGGTACAAGCCACACGTCAAGTGCGAAGCCGGTCTCGCGAACGACGTTGCGTAAGGTTGGCCTGGACCGCTTCAATCTCACTATCCCGCGTCATAAGAAGAACACAAACAAGAGGCTTGCAACAGAAAACATCAACGCCCGCAATAATCATGTTGCGTTCTACTCGTGAAACACATCTACGCATAGATCTAGCTCTGATACCACTGAAGGGTTTCGCAGCATAGTAAATCAAAATTTTCTACGGAAGCGAACAGAAGGAAAGCCAAGATCTAATCTAGGAGATGCAAACAACGAGAGAGATTGGATTAGATCTTCATACCCTTGAAGATTCGCACAGCGGAACGTTCGTCGGAACGTGGGTGATGTAGTCGTACTCGCTTCTCCTCCTCGCGATCCGATCCGATCCAGCACCACAAGTGGCGGTGCCTCCGTGAGATGCACACGTGCGGCACCTCGACGTCTCCTCCTTCCTCGGACCAGCAAGTATGATGGAGAGATAGATTGGATCTACAGCACGACGGCGTGGTGTATATGGTGGAGAATTTCTGCCGCAGGGCTTCGCCTACAAACAGTCGGGAGGGGGAGAGGAAGGGCAGCAGGGCAACTGGGTTTGGAGGAAGGTGTAAGGGGGTGTAAGAGGGGGCGCACCAGCCCTCTATATATAGAGGGGGGTGCGGCCAGCCCTAGCCTCTCCTCCAAGCCTATCTCTAGTTTAAACAATTTAAACTCTCCCTTATCTAGAAATCCTATCTTATCTTATCTCTAGTTTAAACGATTTAAACTTATCTAGGATCGGCTGGGCCCTATGGGGCCTTGTGCCCCTGGCCCAATGTGGCCAGGACACTCCCTCATAGGCCCATGCCCCCTCCCGGAAGGTGGGACCACGTTGGCCCCCTTCCGGAAGGTTCTAGAAGCTTCCGGTACAATACCGATTAACCCGGAACAATTCCGAACTCCAAAAACTGCACTGCCTTATATGAATCTTATTCTCCGGACCATTCCGGAACCTCTCGTGATATCCCGGATCCCATCCGAGACTCTGAACAAAAATTCATAAACCAATTATCCAATCTATCCTAGCGTCGAGACACGTTAAGTGTGTGACCCTGCGGGTTCGAGAATATGCAGACATGATCTTCTATCAATAATCAACAGCGGGGTCTGGGCACCCATATTGACTCCCACACATTCATCGATGATCATATCGGATGAACCACGATGCCAGGATTCAATCAATCCCATATATATTCCCTTCGTCTCGCGATATTTTACTTGCCCGAGATTCGATCGTCGGTACCGTCATACCTAGTTCAATCTCATTCACAGCAAGTACTTTACTCGTTCCATAATCCGATATCACTTTGTGATTAACTCCTTAACCACATGCTTGCAAGCGGTGTTGATATCGATTACCGAGTGGGCCCGAAGCATATCTCTCCGACTTGGGAGGGACAAATCCCATCTCGATACATACAACCCAACAGATACTTTCTGATCACCTGAGAGACACCTTTATGATCACCCTCTCATAGGATGACGTTTGATGACCTCAAAGCTTTCTTCCGATACCAGGGAGTTGCATTATCTCATGGTCTAAGGAATACAATATTTGACATAGGAAAAGCTTCGCAAAGATGAACACAATGACACGATCTAATTGCTTCGCTTAGTTTGGGTCTGTCCATCATATCATTCTCCCAATGATATGATCTCATTATCAATTGACAACTCATGTCTATGGTTAGGAAACCTTAACCATCATTGATCAATGAGCTAGTCCATAGAGGCGTACTAGGGACACGGTGTTGTTCACAAACCACACAAGTATTAATGTTTCCGCTTAATACAATTCTAGCATGGAATATAAACTTTATCATGAACAAGAATTATAATAATAACATCTTTATTATTGCCTCTAGGGCATAATTCCAACATGTAGCCGGTGGAGCTGTTTGGCGTAGTTCGTAAGCTCCACAGGACAGACGGTAGCTCTTTCGTCCAGTTGCCAGCTTTGTGCTCGAGTGAGCTCATGAGGCGTTTCTTGATGCCAGCGCCGATTAGGCCGTTGGCCTTTTCCACTTGCCCGTTTGTTTGCGGGTGCGCCACTGAGGCGTACGTGATATTGATCCCGAGGCCTTCGCAGAAGTCCTGGAATTCTTCGGAGATGAAGTTTGATCCGTTATCAGTGATGATGCTGTGCGGTACGCCGAACCTGTAGACTATGGATTCGAAGAACTTGACGGCGGTTTTGCCCTTCTGGTTGGTGACTGGCATGGCCTCGATCCACCTGGTGAATTTGTCGACTGCGACCAAGAGGAAGACGTGTCCTCCCTTCGAGGATTTTGGCAGTTTGCCGATCATGTCAAGGCCCCATTGAGCAAAAGGCCAAGCTATGGGTATGGGTCGGAGTTCGGACCTAGGTGCGTGCGGTTTGTCGGCGAACCGTTGGCACCCGTTGCATCTTCGTACGATGTCCTTTGCGTCGCTCATGGCCGTTGGCCAATAGAATCCTGCTCGTAGAGCTTTGGCGACAAGGGAGCGGCTGCCTGCGTGGTGGCCGCAGATGCCCTCGTGGATACCTTGGAGTATGGTCTTGCCATCGCTGATGGTGACGCACCGTTGTAGGACGCCTGTAATGTTGCGTTTGTACAGTTCGCCGTTGATGATGGTGAAGGCTTTTGACCGACGAGATGTGCGCCGGGCATCTGTCGGGTTGTCTGGTAAGTTTTCGTTTAGCAGGAACTGGAGGTATGGACGTGTCCAGGTTTCTTCGACTGCCATGACCTGCATCAGGTTGACCATGGCGACTTCGGTATCCAACTTTTCGGGTCCTTCTTGACCTTCGGGTAGCGTAGCCCCCGAGTGTTCTGCTTCTTCGGGTGATCCCTTGGGGAATTTCCGCTTGATGGATGGCACGCAGATCTGTTCGAGGAACACACCTGGTGGTACTTTTGCACAAGTGGAGCCGATGTTGGCGAGTCTATCGGCCTCCTCGTTGCTCTCTCTTCCGACGTGCTGAAGTTCGCAGCCGTCGAATTCTCCTTCGAGTGCGTTGTATAGTGCGCGGTACGCGATCATGTTTTCGGCGTGTGCGTCGCACTCATTCATCGTCTGCTGGACGACAAGGTTGGAGTCACCGTAGATGACCAGGCGCGTTGCGCCGCATATTTTTGCCATCCGCATGCCATGGATGAGGGCCTCGTATTCGGCCTCGTTGTTGGAGGCTCTGAATTTCATCCGAAGGACGTACTTCATCTTGTCACCTTGCGGGGAGGTCAGTATGACTCCTGCCCCTGCTCCGGCTTCGCGTTTGGAGCCGTCAAAATGCATTGTCCAGGATTGCGACATGTCTGGGGTGTCAGGCAGCTGCAGCTCCATCCAGTGCACCAGGAAGTCCGGAAGGACTTGAGATTTTATTGCGTGTCGCTTCTCGTAGATGATGTCCAGTGGTGATAGTTCGATGCCCCACAGGGCCACGCGTCCTGTGGCCTCTGGATTGTTCAGGATGCTGTTTAGGGGTGCCTCGTTGACGACCATCACCTGATGCTCCTGGAAGTAGTGGCTCAGTCGTCGAGCCGTCATGAACACGCCGTAGGCCAGCTTCTGGTAGTGCGGGTACCGCTGTTTTGTTGGAGTGAGAACCTCGCTGAGATAGTAAATTGGGCATTGTACCCCATGGGTCTTGCCTTCTTCGGGTCGTTCGACCACGAGTACTGTGCTGACCACCTGGTGTGTGGCTGCTATGTACAGCAACAGGGGCTCGCGCTCTTTTGGCGTGACCAAAACGGGCGAGGTGGAGAGGAGCCGCTTGAGGTTTTCGAATGCGTCGTTGGCTTCTGGTGTCCACTCGAACTTGTCTGCTTTGCGTAGCAGTTGGTAAAATGGTAGGGCATTCTCGCCCATGCGGCTGATGAACCTGCTTAGTGCCGCTACTCGCCCTGCGAGCTGCTGAACGCCCTTGAGGTTTTTCTGCTTCTCCATTGTCATGATAGCTTTGATTTTCTTCGGGTTCGCTTCGATCCCTCGTTGAGAGATGAAGTATCCGAGCAGCTGACCTGAGGGGACGCCGAAGGCGCACTTTTCTGGATTGAGCTTGATCCTGTAGCGATCAAGGTTGTCGAACGTCTCGCGGAGATCGTCGATAAGTGTTCTTGCCTCCTTGGTTTTGATGACTATGTCGTCGACATAGACTTGGACGTTGCGACCGATCTGGTCCTTGAGGCAGGCCTGCATGCATCGCTGGTACGTGGCACCCGCGTTCTTTAGCCCGAAGGGCATTGTGTTGTAGCAGTATACTCCGAACGGTGTGATGAACGCCGTTTTCTCTTGATCTTCGACCTTGAGTCGAATCTGGTTATAGCCTGAGTAGGCGTCGAGGAAGGAGAGTTTCTCACAACCTGCAGTCGAATCGATGATCTGGTCGATCCAAGGGAGAGGGAAGTGGTCCTTAGGGCAGTGTTTGTTCAGTGACGTGAAGTCTACGCACATCCGCAGGATGTCCGTGTCCTTCTTCGGGACCATCACTGTGTTTGCCAGCCACTCGCTTTCCTTGATTTCCCGGATGAAGTCTGCTGCGAGTAATCTGTTGATCTCTTTGCCGATAGCTTCGGCTCGTGGCTCCGACAGTCTTCGGATGGACTGTTTGACTGGCTTGGTGTCTGGGAAGACATTGAGTGCGTGCTCGGCGAATTCCCTGGGAACTCCTGGCATGTCCGCAGGACACCAGGCGAAGATTTCCCAGTGCTCACGGAGGAATTCGACGAGCGCGCTTTCCTATGCGGTCTTAAGGTCGTTGGCGATTAGCGCCGTCTTGGAGGCATCCGTTGGATGGACCTGTACTTTTTTGGTGTTGATGGTGGAGTCGAAAGACATATCAGGTGCGTTCTGCTTGGTGACTGGGGGTAGCCCATTGTCTGCCGCTTCGCGGAGCCTTACAAGCTCGTCTTGCATGCCGAAGGACTGGGAGATTTTGTTGAAATCCCTGTCGCATTGGTCCGATCGGGTGAAGCTCCCGTGGACTGTGATGACGCCCCTTGGTCCTGGCATCTTGAGTAGTAGGTATGCGTAGTGTGGGACGGCCAGGAACCTTGCGAATGCTACGCGTCCCAGGATGGCGTGGTATTGCGACGGCCAGTCCACCACTTCGAATTCTAGGCGCTCCTGCCGAAAGTTGTCCGGTGTCCCGAAGATGACGTCGAGCCCTATTTTGCCCAGGGGGAAGATGCCCTTCCCTGGGACAATGCCGTGGAACGTTGTGTCTGATTGTTCCAGGCTGCATTGCGGGATCCGCATAGCTGCTAGAGTGCTTGCGAATATTAGGTTGATGCCGCTGCCGCCGTCCATGAAGACGCGACTCATCTCGAAGCCTCCGATCTGCGCCTCCAGCACTAGGGCAGCATGACCTGGGCGAGGGATCTGGCAAGGGTGATCCGCGCGGGTGAATGTGATGCAGGACTCCGATCCGCTGAGGTACTCAGGGATTGCAGGCGGAGTTGTCACGGCCATGTTGATTTGTCGGGTGATTTTTTTCTGCACCCTGTTTGTGGGACGTCCCTTCTGTATCATATTGAGTGCTCCTTTTGGTGGGGGGTAAGCGACCCCGGCGTTGTTTTGCGCTGGTGCGACTGGTTGATGTGGGCCTCCAATAGGCGGCGGTGGAGGAGCTCAGTGTGCTATTTCGCCTGGCGCAAGTGCGTTTCCGAACGCAAGAATTGGAGCTTGTTGCCTCATCTGTACCATGCTTTCGCTGAGTTTCTGGAACTCGCGGCAGTCCTTGAGCATGTGGCTAGCTTTCTTTTTGCCATCTTGTTTGTCGATGTAGAAGTGGATGGTGCATGGACCCGAAAGTTTGTCGAGTGCTGAAGGTCCGTTGTCGCGGTCGCGGCGTTGCCACGACTGCGTTGGTCATCCGTTGTCGCGGAAGTTTCCGCTGCGATATCCTCCGCTGCTGCGGCTGTTGTCGTTATGGCGGTCGGCGTAGCCGGCTGCGACCATGTCGGGTCCGTCGCGGTCCTCGTAGACGCGTGGTCTCCTCTTGCTGCGGCGTTCGCGTCTTCGGCCGTAGTCGTCTTCTTCATCTGATTGTGCCCACTGGATGTAATCTTTGCCATCTGCCCAACTGTTGGCGATTTCCATGAGCTGGTCGAGTGTCTTGGGCTTTACGCGTCCAAGTTTCTCCTTGAAGTCTGGGTGTTTGACGCCGTCCCTGAAAGCGTCGATGGCCCGCTCTTCGGAGATGTGTGCTGCGGAGTTCTTGGTCGTAGACCAGCGTAGTATGTACGAGCGAATAGATTCACCCGTTCTCTGAGTGCAGGCTCGCAGCTCTTCGATTGAGGCGGGCCTTTTGCTGGTGCCTTTGAAGTTTCGGATGAAGCTATAAGCGAGCTCCTCCCAGCTTTGGATGGATCCTGATGATAGGCTGCTGAGCCAGACCCGCGCCGCGCCTGTCAGCTGCAGCTGAAGGCATTGCATGGCGGTTTCTTTGTTGCCTCCGTGAAGCTTGACGGATGACAGATGGTCGCTGAGCCAGGACTTTGGATCTTGCGTGCCGTTGAACTTCGGAGTATCCGAAGGAAGCTTAAAGTTGCGTGGCATCTGTGTTCGCCGGACGGATCTGCTGAAGCATCGAGCCCCGCAGAGTTCTCCTTCGTCTTCATCCATCTCAGATTCGGATGAGCATGCGCGTTTGGCGCGTGCTTTGTCGATCTTGCACTGTGTAAGCTTGTCTCTGGCGTCGTAGTCGTGTTTGTGGCGGTGCGAGCTCTTCTTCCTTCGAGGAAGGTCGTGTTCTTCTTCATCTTCGGATGAGGGAGTGAGGCTCCGGTCGCGCCTGGCCGGAGCTTTCTTCTTCGGCTCCGTAGGAGCATCTTCGTGGAGCGCAGCTCCGATTAGTCCTAGTCCGGTGAGTGCGGACCTATGCATGGCCCTTTTCGGGTCCTCCTCCGGAGGTGGGTGAGCCGCAAGATACGCAGTGGCTGCCATGATCGCGGCTTGTGGCGTCTTCGGGGTGATGTTGCCGTCGGCGTCCATATCCATGAACGATGTGTGGAGGGTTCGGGTCACGTCACGCCGCTCCTTCGGGTCCATGTTTTCCACCCGAGAGTGGTGCTTGTTTCCCTGATTTCCGTTTGTGCTGGAGCCGGGTCCCATGGCGGAGAGCGCAGCTCGTCGCGCACTGGACTCAGAGGCTGCTTTCTTGCGTTTATCGAGCGTCTCCTGCATCTTGACTTGCTTCTTGTGCTCCTCGATGAGGAGGTAGTGGTATGCCATCAGCAGGTCACGTGGGGAGTCCAGAGGTAGGACTATTTCTCCTGCGACGGCGCGGCGTGCTTCGGCCCATCCTTCTTTGCTAAGTTGGATGAGGTGGCCCCTGTTTTCCCCGTTTTCGCCGTTTCTGCCCTGCGGGTTGGGGTTGGGCAGCGGGTTAGGCATGTCTTCGTCGGTTTGGATGATTGCGGCGCACAGATAGCGCCTGCAGATTGGTTGGCTGCTGCCGCAGCTTTCGGATTCGGAACCGTAGGTCTCTTCATCCGAAGGTGGATCGCACAGATCGGAGTTGCAGCAGCTGCTGCTGTAGAACTCATCTGTTGATGGTGACGTGCGTAGCACGGGGTGCGGAGCCCACGAAGCGGGCCTGATCGGCGGCACGGGCATCCGCTCGGGGAGGCGGAGGGTGCCAGCTTGTCCCACCTGGAAGCAGAAGCTCCCGAACAGAATTTCGAGTCCGTCGCCTACGGGCTCGAAATCCTTCATGGTGGCCGGCGAGTGGGCGGTGAAGTCGAAAGCGCCGAAGAGGAGGTGATTCTCCGTCGCCGAGGAGTTGTAGATCGATCGGGTCGGAACCGTCACGACCGCACAATCAGCAGCCCCAATTCCCACAGACGGCGCCAATTGACGAGGTTTCAACTCGTCAATGCCCATTGTTATGGACTTGGGTTTTGGAGAAGATGGGGATGCTGGAGATCGTGGCACGGTTAACAGACAAGCAACCAGGGGACATGGGATTTACCCAGGTTCAGGCCCCCGGAGGGAAAACCCTACTCCTGCTTGTCTGCTCTTTTATTGTGGCGGAACCGAAAGTTACAGGATGCGCAGATTCGATCTGGCGTGGAGGTGTGTATGTCGTAATCGCAGGGTGTAATCGTTGTTGGGTGTCCTCCTCGTTGGACCCTCCTAGCCTTTATATATGGGGAGGCTAGGTCTCGGGTACCGATACGAGTAGGTTACAAGTTGTATTGAAACTCTAGTCTTGTTCTTCAAGGATCTGAAGGCGTCATGGGCCCGGGCCACCCGAAAATCTTCATGGGCTGGCGTATATTGGTCGTGGGCCTTCCTTGGGCTGGACCAGGTATGCTGAAGTTACGTACCCGTAGGGTATAACCATGTCACCCTTGTCACCGACACAGATTTTTGAAGGACTAAGCTTTCAGTCAAATATGGATTCAGCAGAGCCAAATGGTGGCACAGATTTATGTTTGCTCGTCGACAGTACTACTATGATGCTTGCCGCTGTTACTTGATGAAAAGTTTATGATATTGTTGACGGATCTCTAGGTTTAGGTTTCAGTTTAGCTGCACCATTTTTTCCCCGTTTACTCTAATCCGTGGTGGAGCACGTGCTCGATCTGAAGATATCTGATCTGTTCCCTTATCCCCAACACTGAATTTTCTAGGACTGAGGTCTCAGTTAATTATTCGCTGGCCCCCCATGGACCATGGTCACACAAGTTTATACTTTTTTGGTCCCCTATTGCTAGTACAAATAATGATGGGTGATTAAAGATGGTTCAACTTGATACGGACAAGATTGTTCCACTTAAGAGTTATTTCTAGTAAAGCCTGTTTCTTGAGAGTAGTATTTATTGAAGATACAAACTTTGCCCAAAAGTCTGATCCAGTTTTGTAATTATTCGGCGGATTTCCATGTATCTAAGTATGTTGAATGTGGTATGCTTTGTTTTTTTCAGGTCGTCGTCGACAGGGAGACCGGCAGATCCCGTGGGTTTGGCTTCATCAACTTCGAGAACGACAAGTCGATGAGTGATGCCATCCAGGGCATGAAGGGACAAGAGCTGGGCGGTCGCAACATCACCGTCGACCAGGCAAACTCCCGCCCCCGCCGCTGGAGGGCATGAACAGCAGCACCTAGGAGGTCGGCCTCCCGGCCATTTAGCTGCCAGATTATCAACTTATTATCGTAAGTCTCGTGTGGTCATTTAGTTTGTGGTCAACTGGTCGTAAAATGGAACCCGCAGACTGTCTTTGTTGTGTGTCCTTATGTTGTTGAACATCCCGTTGTCGTTTAATCAACTGCCGTGCTGAAATGGACATGTCTATTGTCTCTGTTGTTTGGTTACACTGAGATTTCTGTGAAAAATGTGTCTCCGTTATAGTATCGTTTCCATTTGCATGACAGCTTCAGAAGCTAATGTTTGCTCTGTAATGCATTCGGAATGCTCTTTACGGCATTCTGCACTGTCATAAGTAGGGGTGTGCAAATACGGTCCCAACAGTTTAGACGGTTTAGCTTAGTTCATATTTTTGTACTAGGATGGGGGTGACGATTGAGATTGTGAAGAGAAATGAACTAGGCTAGCTTCAGCCGGTTTCCACGGTTTGGAGTTTTGCACACCCTTAGTCATAAGTCAAAACACAGAAGCAACACACTTGAAAAGATCAAAAGACCAAATATGATGCATTTTCTATAAACTGTATTGTCGTAGCTGATTGATTGCCTTATACTACCAGTTGTTTGATACAAATATGTTGCAAGCAACATAGAGTGAACACTTCATATTTGTTGGAAATTTCTACTTATGACAGTGTTGATACTCTTTCTTCTATTCTTGAAATGATGCATAAATGAAAATTAGAGCTAACTTTCTTGGGCATGTTTGGTTTGCTGCCCTGTATACCATGCCTGGTAAGATCGAGTGCCAGGTATGAACCTGGAATGCTTTTGTTTCTTGCCTGGGTATGATTATTTGGTTGGTGGGCTGGCCTGGTGGAAACTAATCACTTGATGATGCTATTGACAAAATAAAGAAGAGATTCTTTCTTTGCTAAACATGATTAGCATCCCAGGGCAGCAGCAGACAGTGCCCATGACGTGTCAAGTTCTACAGGCCAGGCTAAGATCAGGCCCAGCCATTTTTGCTCGAAATACTCCCTCCGTCTCAAAATAGATGTCTTAGATTTTTTAAATTTTAGATAAATCTATATACTATGCAAATTTAGGCAAATCTAAGACATCTATTTTGAGACGGAGGGAGTAGAAAATATCAAAATAGAAAATCATTCATTGATCAAAATATCAAAATAGAAAATCATTCATTGATCCCAGGACAGCAAGTCAGCAAGCAACCATATCAAAATAGAAAATCATTCATTGATCATTTCTGCTTCAAAGGACCAGCACCATTTGTTCGAGATCTGTATGATCAAAATACAACATCCTAATCTTGTCTATGCTCAGCTTATGATCACTTCAAATTCTCGTAGTTGAGGTCAAGCCTTTATACAATAAGTTAGAACCCAACTGAAATCCAATTAAATGTGGCAAGTTCAATTAGCATTTGGTTCTGAATGTAGCATCGATAGCCACTAATCAGTCGAGTCAATTCTTTTTTTTTTGAAACACGGGAAGAGTCCCGAAGGGCCCAGAACACTGCACCTCAAAGAAAATAGAAATTACAATATAGTCCTCCCACAGTGCATACAGGACCTCAAAACTAAAAAGAGAAAAGCGATCGGGTCCCTCTCCGCTGGATGCGAACTTGAGCTTCAGATCGCCGGCGTCAACGCCACCACCGGGGTCCGGGGACTAGACCACTTGGTGAGGTGCAGACGGGGTTCCCGACGACGAAGCAGATGAAGGGCCTCCGACATGGCACATCAGCCAGGAGGTTGAAGGTGAGATGGCACCGGGTAGCGGCCGGCACCAGAGCTCGGATCAGCCGCCATTTGGTCATACGAGTCGGTGGCGGGCCGGCGCGAAGCGAACGAAGAGCCACCAAGGATCCGCTCCAGAAGATCGCCGCAGTATTCCCACCATCCCGCTCCTCAGATCGGCGAAGGGCCGCAACGGATTGAGAATCTTCCTCAATTCCATCACCTCGATTGCCTGGAGGAAGAATCCCAACCGCAACGCCTCGATCTGGGGAGAGCACCACCACCACCCGCCGCCGGAGGTCGCTCCCGAGCCTCAACGACGAGATCCCAAACGGCATGACGCCAGACGGCACTAGGACACATCAAACTAACCTACTCTAGCTACTGCTGTACAGGGGGAAGGGTCCCTCACCCAATCTCAACGCCGGCCACCGCCGGAGAGGAGGGGGGAGGGGCCTGCCGGCCTGAGGTAATTGCACATAACACCATTTGTTGGGGCATGTGTTGCACAAAACCACAACTATGATTTTTTGTTGCAAAAAACACCAATATTTGTTAAATTCGTTGCACAAAACATAATATTAGTAATTAACAGTTTTAATAGCAATTAATTAGATGATACCACTATTAGGAGGTAGTCAACCAATGAAAAGAAAAGTTTTGTGCACTGTTAATTACTAATATTATGTTTTGTACCCAGATAATTAGTTTAAAGGAAAGTTGTTGGGGCATGTTGGGGCTTTTTTTTCATAAAACCACAACAATGAGTTTTGCGCACCTGTTAATAATTAACGGCACACAAAACTTTCTCGTTGACTACCTTTAGACAGTGGTCCCATCTAATTAATTGGCTATTAACACTGTTAATTACTAATATTGTGTTTTGTGCAACGAATTTAGCAAATATTGGTGTTTTGTGCAACACAAAGTCATAGTTGTGGTTTTGTGCAACAGATGCCCCAACAAGTGGTGTTACGTGCAATTACCTCCTGCCGGCCTGGAGGAAGAGGAACCAGAGAAGGGAGAGGAAGGGGCGAGAGCGGTTCAGAAGGGAGAGACCGAGATTCATATGAGAATCTTGAGTCAATTCATGTTAATAACCAACTTTAAACCAGTAGCTGACCCCGGAGGGACTCCATAAAAGGTAAAGTGGTTAGTAATATTCTTGATATTGGTATCATTAATTATACTTCCACAACATCAAAATTATTTATTGCTCACTAGCAGATGCAAGTGCAACTACTTGAAGATAAAAGTGTATGCAAATATATAGCAAATGTACAATCTATTCATGTATTGAAGAGAACAATTTACGTGTTGTTACAGAAGAATTTGCAGAAGTCAGACATTGACATCGAAGAAGCATTCTTTGTTTACTTTCCTTGTGCTTTCTCTCTTCCTTGGTGAGTCTCATGCATATACAAAAAGTGCAGCACCACATGCAAAGAAGAAGCAAGTCCTGTGAATTTGAAATAAACAGGCAAACCCATGACTTTTCTTTCTTATTCATTCCTCATGTACAAAATATGTTACTACTACGCACTCAACCGATAGTAGCCTGAAAAACTGCAAACTACCAATAGTTGCTTACCCATCATGTACATATATACTGCTTACTGCTCAGAGCCAACATCACTCTGATATCTTAGCTTGATCAGTTCAGGCAATCTATCTTGGCCTGAACACAAGTCAGCAGCTCGCCACCTCTTATGTCTCCTTAACTACATTATGCTGCAGCCGGGATCCTGTTCTTGTTGCTGATAAACAGGAGCAGGGTAGGAGTAAACAGGGTAGGAAGGCGGCATGGCGTTGTACTGCTGGTACGCAGGGTACGACATCGGCGCCACCACATTCTGAGGGTAGCCACCTCCACCGCCACCGCTACCGCCCTTGGAGCTACCACTCTCCTTGCTGCCGAAGCTCATGCCGCCACCACCATCGGCTCCACCGTGCCCGTATCCATCCTTCTTCTTTTCCCCGCCATACCCGTAGCCATCCTTCTTCTTTTCCGAACCGTACCCGTATGCGCCATAGCCGTCCTTCTGCTTTTCCCCGCCATACCCGTAGGCGCCGTAGCTGTCCTTCTTCTTGTCGTCACCTGACGAGACGCTGAGGAGCTCGGCGTAGCCCAGGCCCCGCCGGAGCATCGTCGTCAGCGTGATCGGGTCGACGCCATCTCCGACGATGATGATCTTGTCCCCCTCCATTGTCGCGGATGTCACGCCTGCAGAATTCAGCACGTACTTGTTATAATTAAGAAGAAGATGGCCCCATGGATGATGGATTAACTGTTATTAGTTGCTTGTCCATACCTGACATGCCAACAGCGGCCTTGAAGGCTTTCCTCTTCTTCCTCTCGTCGTCCAGCGCCAACTTGAGAACAATCTTTTGCTGCAACAAATAGGGAAACATGTATGTTCAGGACGATGCACAAAAACTGAGGAAACTGAACACTAGCTAGTCCTAGGACAAGACAGGCAGGGCTTTATTAGCAACATACCTTAACCATCTTGCAACTTGCACACAATCTCTAGTCGATCTGTCTGTCTGCTTATCTAGATTTGACAGTACACTAGCAGGCTTGCTACTTGAAGAGTGAGTTTGCTTTTGTGCAATGTGACAGATGCAAGAGATGAGCCGCCTCTCATGAGCAAGAAGACACTCTGGCCTTTTATAGGCAGGCAGAAAGAATAGAGGGAGGGACAGAGAGCACAGGGAAGCAGCAAAGAAGGCTCTAGAGGTTGGCCAAATGGATCAAACAACTAATTAGACAGCCAAACAGTGCATTTGCTGCTGAATATCGAATTATTAGTGGCTGATACGCTCTGGTCGGTGCTAGTGCGCCAGAAGTTTCCACGCAGCTGGTCCAAACACGAGACAAAGCCAAGCCACCATAAGGAAGAAGATGTTATATGTTGATCCAAATTCTACAAAGTATAGGCCAACTTCTGACGAGTGGAGCGAGGCCCGTCGCCGGGAGGCTTGGGCCGAGTGTAAGCCGCCGAAGACCTAGGTTTCCACCGATATATAAACCCCTTGTAAGCCGCCGGTTGGGATGAGTTGCATCTGTGAAATCCCCGGCGTTTGTAAACACTCTTCGATATAGTGAAGTTTCGCTGGCTGGCGCCCGTGGTTTTTTCCTCTCTTTGTTGGAGAGGTTTTCCACGTTAAATCTGTGTTCCCTTGCTGTGTTTTTTGTTTTCGTTCTTCGTTATCTTCTTGTCGCAATTCTAACAGAAGATATCTTTGCTAAGCTATGATGGCCTGGTAGTGCTGGACATATCGAAAGAGGCCGGGCCCTAGCTATTGGGTTGTCATGGAATATTTTTGCTTTGATTGCGCGACACATTTTGTCGAAAGACGATTCTGAAAATTTCACCCTTGGCATCTCAAAAAAGTGCTCGACGAAATGTCCAACCGGGTTTGAAAAGTTGCGGCATTTGAAAGGAAGTGAAAGTATGACATTAGCCAAGTTTGAGAAATTGGACAACCCGAGCTTCACTTTCGGCACAATTGTGACCCTACGTCATACTTTTCCAGTCGTGCTTATATAATCTATGCTGTCAAAACGCAAGTTATAGGTGTCAAAAATTCGGTTTGAACATAGACCATTCTTACTTATTTTTTTTTTGACCGGGCCATTCTTACTTCAAAGGTCTACATATTCTCAACTTATAAAACTGTGCATAAGAAAATGTTCTTTGTGTGCAAAAGGTATTTCCAAGAACGCGTAGGATTTCTCTACTATTTACCCAAAGCTTTGCTTTTATACAACAGATGCAGATTCTCAATGACAGTTTAGGTTCCATTTAGCATTTATATGAACTAAGCTAGTCACCCTTTTTCCATTCACTTTTGTCTATTTTACTGTCATGTAATCATTCTTAACTATACACTGATATTACTTTTAGAGAAATGCACTGATATTTTCGTGACAATTATTGGAGGGACCTCCAAAATATCTGAATTATTGTGGGCAGCCCACATCATTCTCAAGCACCAACAGTTGAATTAATAATGGGACAACATCGTTTGATCGGAAGTGTATATATATAAGCTAGTAGCTGTGACTGGGCAAGGTAGCTGTCCAAGCTGGCGTTACATCATGAACTGTTTAGTAGTTGCTGATTGGCGTCAGAAGAATAAGCTTAGTTGTTTATATCCTGTATTAGCATTAGAGTAAGTTCACTTTATAACGTTGCTTAGTGTGAACGAATCAGCCAAAATAAAAAATGTGAAATATCCCCTGCGATTTGGTCATCAGATTGTTCACTACAGCTTTTACACTTTCTTTAGAGGAGCTTTTACGCTTTATTGACAGATCTTTTTTTGTAGGCATCGTCGACGGATGACCAAGAAAGGTAGGTTGGTCATGCGATTCTTAGTGGCAATTTCAAGAGCTTTTGAATAGGGACTCTCTCCGTAAACTGATATCACGGCTTCGTTTTGCTCATTGGAATTCCTACTGTTTTTTCAACACTCCAGGTATTTATCTGCACTCTAGTGCCAAATATCTGCTTCGAGTTCGTGCCGAAGAACCTGTTAAGCAAAAAAGGCAAATCTCTAACAAAGGAATAAAAGTGTCATTTTGCCACCGCAATTTCTTGCTTCAGGTTTTAGTGTTTGCCTGTCGTCAAGTTAACATCCAAATCAGCAGCATTTGTCCAAGCCATGATTTTGTCCTGTCCTTGTCCAGCCGGCCTACACCGTAGCCTGCATACATGGCGACGTAACGGCGGACACGTAAGAAAGTAGAGAAGATGCGGCTGTCACTTGGTCTCGCATTTTTCATCAGCCACAGGATTTAGGGACAGCGATGGCCAAGAGCATGTGCTGCTTTGCTTTGGCTATGGCATGCAGTAGAAAGTTTATCATCCAAAAGTCAAAATAGAAGTTCCGTATGGAGAAAGTGCACATGTTGAGTAATTTATATCCAAGTTTTTGTCCGACATGGGACTCTGCATCGTTTCATTTACACAATCAAAGTGATATGCATGATTAAATGTGCCTTAGGATCAAATAAGTTAAATCAAGCTTTCAAAAACTTAATTTGCAAGTTCAAGAACAGCTTTGATGAAGGGTGCACTGATGACGAAATCTGAAGAAAGGAGAAGATGACGTCACCCAAAACGTTGTTTTCGTGGTTGCCAAAGTAGTTGAAAGGTGTCTTGACAATTTGGTAAAGACATTTAGGTGAGATTTTGTGCTCACGCTTGATGAGTAGGGTTACATATGGTTTTCCTTTTCACAAGCCATGCAGTCTCTTATGTTACACACATACACCTATGTGCACATATATACGACCATTTGCTGAACACCCATGCTCTGATCAAAAGTTGACAAGTCACCACAAACCTATCGCCGTCAATGGGTACGTCACATTCCATTGAAAAACTAATCCATTAAAATGAGGAAAGCATTATATAAGCCTGAGTATGATTCCTAGTGGACATGTAATTAGGGTTGCAGGTGGCGTCCCGCTTTCCATCCCGCAAAGCAGAATTAAGGCAAAATGGGTCACGAGATTGAAGCAGATACAAAGCAGGATTAGCTCAAACTTCTGTCTCGCATCCCGTCCGCTTGCACCCCTACATGTAATACAACTATGTATATCATATTCACTACCCTTCTGAGACCATGTGCCCCTTTTGTATCCCTCTCTAAAAAGAGGCCAGTCAGTCGCAAAGTTGCACCACATTTTATTGTTGGAGTTGAAAGGGAAACATGTATCCTTAAGTACATTGATGATCAGTAGTAAACTGATTTTGGGATAAATGTATGCACCAAATGTGACCGTGTTTAGGCCTAAAAGCTAGTGTAACAACAAAGGTTGGCGATCCATAGAAATATGGAAGAAAAATGGCTTTGAAGTGTGAAGGTTAAGGATCTATTGCTCACTAGCAGATGCAACTACTTGAAGATAAAAGTGTACGAAAATAGCAAGTGAACAATCTATTTCATGTATTGAAGAGAACAATTTTAAGAAGAATTTGCGGAAGTCAGACATTGACATCGAAGAAGCATTCTTTGTTTACTTCCCTTGTGCCTTTTCTCTTCCTTGGAGTCTCATGCATAAACAAAAAGTGCAGCACCACATGCAAAGAAGAAAGCAAGTCCTGTGAATTTGAAATAAACAAAGCAAACACATGGCTTTTCCTTCTTATTCATTCCTCATGTACAAAATCTGTTACTACTACGCTCTTAACTGATAGTAGCCTGAAAAAACGCAAACTACCAATAATTGCTTACCCATCATGTACATATATACTACTGCTTACTGCTCAGAGCCAACATCACAGTGATATCTTAGCTTGATCAGTTCAGGCAATCTATCTTGGCCTGAACTACATTATGCTGCAGCCTGGATCCTGTTCTTGTTGCTGATAAACAGGAGCAGGGTAGGAGTAAACAGGGTAGGACGGCGGCATGGGGTTGTACTGCTGGTACACAGGGTATGACACCGGCGCCACCGCATTCTGAGGGTAGCCACCTCCACCGCCTACGCTACCACCCTTGGAGCTACCACTCTCCTTGCTGCCGAAGCTCATGCCGCCACCACCATCGGCTCCACCGTACCCATATCCATCCTTCTTCTTTTCCCCGCCATACCCGTAGCCATCCTTCTTCTTTTCCGAACCGTACCCATATGGGCCATAGCCGTCGTTCTGCTTTTCCCCGCCATACCTGTAGGCGCCATAGCTGTCCTTCTTCTTGTCGTCACCTGACGAGACGCTGAGGAGCTCGGCGTAGCCCAGGCCGCGCCGGAGCATCGTCGTCAGCGTGATCGGGTCGACGCCATCTCCGACAATGATGATCTTGTCCCCCTCCATTGTCGCGGATGTCACGCCTGCAGAATTCAGCACGTACTTGTTATAATTAAGAAGAAGATGGCACCATGGATGATGGATTAACTGTTATTAGTTGCCTGTCCATACCTGCCATGCCAACAGCGGCCTTAAAGGCCTTCCTCCTCTTCCTCTCGTCGTCCAGCGCCAACTTGAGAACAATCTTTTGCTGCAACAAATAGGGCATGTATATTCAGGTCCATGCACAAAAACTGAGCAAACTGAACACTAGCTAGTCCTAGGACAAGACAGGCAGGGATTTATTAGCAACATACCTTAACCATCTTGCAACTTGCACACAATCTCTAGTCGATCTGTCTGCTTAGCTAGATTTGACAGTACACTAGCAGGCTTTCTACTTGAAGAGTGTGTTAGCTAGATTTGACAGATGCAAGAGATGAGCCGCCTCTCATGAGGAAGAAGACACTCTGGCCTTTTATAGGCAGACAGAGAGATAGAGAGAGGGACAGAGAGCAGAGGGAAGCAGCAAAGAAGGCTCTCGATGAAAGGTTGGCCAAATGGAACAAACAAAACAACCAATCAGCCAGCCAAACAGTGCATTGGCTACTGAATAATTGACGCTCAATATCGAATTAGTGGTTGATACGCTCTGGTCGGTGCTAGTGCGGCAGAAGTTTCCACGCAGTTGGTCCAAACACAAGACAAAGCCAAGCCACCATTCGGAAGATATCTTTGCTTAAGCTATGATGGCCTGGTAGTGCTAGCTAGTCCCAGTTATTAGTTTGTCATGGAATATTTTTGCTTCGATTGCAGGAAACCATTTTGTCGAAAGATGATTCTGAATTTTTCACCCCTGGCGTCTCAAAAAAGTGCTCGACGATTAAAAGGTAGTGAAAGTATGACATTAGCCACGTTTGAGAAATTGGAGCACCGGGCTTCACTTTCGGCACAATTGTGACCCTACGTCATACTTTTTCAGTCATGTTTATATGATCTATGCTGTCAAAACGCAAAGTTATAGGTAGTCAAAATATCTTTCTCCACAAAAAGGGTAGTCAAAAAATCGGTTTGAACATAGACCATTCTTACTCCACAGGTTTACAGATTCTGAACTTATAAAACTGTGCACAAGAAAATGTTCGTTGTGTGCAAAAGATCCTGCCAAGAACGCGTAGAATTTGTCTACTATTTACCTAAATTTGCTTTTAGACAACGGATGTTGATTCTCAATGACAGTTTAGGTAGAATTTGGCATTTATATGAATTAAGATAGTCCCCTTTTTTCATTCACTTTTTTTGTCTATTTTACTGTCCTGTAACCAAAGTTTTTCTATTTTCATGGACATACTTTCCAGAACTTATTACAAGATAAATTCATCACAACACATACTTTAGCTAGTGCAAACTCAGCCTCAGATGATGTCCAACTTCTTAACTATACACTGACATTTCTTTTTGAGAAATGCACTGATATTTTTCAGTGACAATTATTGGAGGGCCCTCCAAGATATATGAATTATTGTGGACACGTCACATCATTCTCAAGCACCAACAGTTGAATTAATAATAGGACAAAAACCTTTGGTCGGAAGTGTCTATATATATGCTAGTAGCTGTGCCTGGGCAAGGTAGCTGTCCCAGCTGATTGGCGACAGAAGAATAACCTTAGTTGTTTATATCCTGCATTAGCATTAGAGTAAGTTCACTTTATAACGTTGCTTAGTGTGAACGAATCAGCCAAAATAAAAAATGTGAAATGTCCCCTGTGATCTGGTCATCAGATCCTTCACTCCAGCTTTTACACTTTTTTAGAGGAGCTTTTACACTTTATCGACAGATCTTTTTTGCAGGCATCATCGACGGATGACCAAGAAAGATAAATTGGTCATTCGATTCTCAGCAGCAATTTCAAGAGCTTTTGAATAGGGACTCTCTCCGTAAACTGATATCACGGCCTCGTTTTGCTCATTGGAATTCCTACTGGTTTTTCAACACTCCAGGTATTTTTCTGCACTCTAGTGCCAAATTTCTGCTTCGAGTTCGTGCCGAAGAACTTGTTAAGCAAAAAAGGCAAATCTCTAACAAAGGAATAAAAGTGTCATTTTGCCACCACAATTTCTTGCTTCAGGTTTTAGTGTTTGCCTGTCATCAAGTTAACATCCAAATCAGCAGCATTTGTCCACACCAAGATTTGGTCCCTGTCCTTGTCCAGCCGGCCTATCTTGTGGCTACACCGTATACAAGGCGACATAACGGTGGACACGTAAGGAAGTAGAGAAGACTCGGCGTCACTTTGCTCTCGCATTTTCCATCAGCCACAGGATTTGGGGACAGCGATGGCCAAGAGCACGATCTGGTCGGTGCTAGTGCGGCTGAAGTTTCCACGCATTGGGTACAAGCACAAGACAAAGCTATGATGGGCTGATGGCTTGGTAGTGCTGAGCTTATCGAAAGAGGGCCCTAGCTAGTCCCATATATTTGTTTGTCATGGAATATTTTTGCTTTGATTGCGGGATTAGTGAACTCTCCATTTTGTCCAAAGATGATTCTGAATTTTTCACCCTTGGCGTCTCAAAAAAGTGTTTGACGAAATGTCTGCTCGAGTTAGAAACATTGTCGATGCCACGTTTACATGGAAGTGAAAGTGCGGCGCATGAAGTTAGCCGCGTTTGAGAAATGTATGGTGGGGTTAGAAAAGTTGTTGATGCCGTGATTAGAAGGAAGTGAAAGGGAGGCACATTATTACATTAGCCACATTTGAGAAATTGGAGCACCTGAGCTTCACTTTCGGCATAATTGTGACCCTACTTCCTACTTTTCCAATCGTGTTCATACGATTTACAGGACAAGAGCTATGCTGTCAAAACAGAAGGTGTAGGTAGTCAAAACAAAAAAAAGCCGTCTGAACATAGACCATTCTCAGTTTAATGGTTTACAAATTCTGAACTAATAACATTTTGAATAAGAAAATATTTATTGGGTGCAAAAGCTTTTTTGAAGAACGCATAGGATATTTGTACCTCTTTACCTAAAATTTTGCTTTTATACAATGTATGTGGATTCCCAATGACAGTTTAAGTAACTTTTGACATTTATATGAATTCAGATAATCCCCTTTTTCCAATTATTGGAGGTGTCTCCAAAATATCTGAATCATTGTGAGCAGCCTGGCCACATCATTCTCAAGCACCAACAGTTGAATTAATGGGACGAAAACGTTTGCTGATCAAAAGAGTTTATATACTAGTAGTAGCTGTGCCTGGGCAGAGTTTATAGCATAAAACCACCATATTTGTGCAAACATTTTGAAAAACCACCAGTTTACGTTTGAATCGCAAAAAACCACCACCCTACTGCTGATTTTTTGCAATGTACACTAAATGAAATTGACAACAAATTGACAGTGATTATGACCAGGAGGGCCCACTTGGTAGAGCCAAAATGACGAGATGGACTGGGTCCCGCTTGTCAGCCCATTTAAGAAAATCTAGATATTCTAAAAAAAACAAAAAAAAAGGAATCGGCAGTTGCCAGGGTTGACCGCGAGCCCCTATCGGCCATGGCTCCGGCGCCGGCGGACCAGACTCCCGCCGCCGGCCACCCCACCGCATCCCCGCCGGCCACCCCACCGCATCCCCTCTCAGCCGCGCCGCCTCGCCCAGCCCCGCCGCCCCGTGCCGCCAGACCCGCGGCACCGCCGCACGCCTCCGCGCCCAGCCCGCCAGCCGCACCGCGCCCAGCCCGCCAGCCGCACCGCGCCGCCTCGCCCAGCCCCCAGCCGCGCTGCCCCGTGTCGCTAGTCCCGCGGCACCACCGCACGCCTCCGCGCCCAGCCCCCCAGTCGCGCCGCCTCGCCCAGCCCCTAGCCGCGCCGCCCTGTGCCGCCAGTCCCGCGGCACCGCCGCACGCCTCCGCCCCCAGCCCCCCAGCCGCGCCGCCTCGCCCAGCCCCCAGCCGCGCCGCCCCGTGCCGCCAGTCCCGCGGCACCGCCGCACGCCTCCGCGCCAAGCCCCCCAGCCGCGCCGCCCCGCCCAGCACCCCAGCCGCGCCGCCCCGTGCCGGATCCCGCCGCGCGCCTCCAGTCCCACACTAGAGCCCGCCACACGCCTCCCGTCCTGACGAGTTCACCGGTCGATGGTCGTGGACGCAACCCTCTAAGGGGTGGCGGCGGTGAGGTCGCCGGCGAGTTTGCCAGAGAGGGGTGGTGGTTGCCACCGTGTGGTCAACGGGATGGGGTAGCCAGGGATAATAAAGAGATTTTTATTTTCTTATTTGGGCTGACAGGTGGGTCCCAGTCCACATCAGCCTAGAGAGTGGGCCCTCCTGGTCATAATCGCTGTCAATTTGTTGTCAATTTCATTTTAGTGTACATTGCAAAAAATCAGCAGTAGGATGGTGGTTTTTTGCGATTCAAACGTAAACTGGTGGTTTTTCGAAATTTTTGCACAAATATGGTGGTTTTATGCTATAAACTCGCCTGGGCAAGGTAGCTGTCCAAGCTGAGGTTACAACACGAACTCTGTTTAGTAGTCACAGAGTGACGTCAGAAGAGAATCTTAGTTGTTTATATTCCGGCATTAGCATTAGAATAAGCTCACTTTATAACGTTGCTTAGTGTGAACGAATCAACCAAAATTAAGAATTTGAATCAGCCAAAATTAAGAATTAGCGAAATGTACCCTCCGGTTTGGTCATCAGATAGTTCGCCCCAGCTGTTGCACTTTGTGGATAGTTTTTTTTTTCTAGGTATCGTTGACAGGAGACCAGAAAAGCAGATAAATTGGTCGTGCGATTCTCAGTGCCCTTTCGAGAACTTTGGAAGAGGGGATTCTCTCTTCAAAAGTGCCCTTACTAGAATCGAATATCGCAGTTTCGTTCGTCTCATGTATAGGCATATATATATAGCTTCATCTTCTGTCAAAGGAACATAAGTGTCATTTTGCCACCACAATTTCTTGCTTCAGGTTTTAGTGTTTGCCTGTCGTCGAGTTAACATCAAAATCAGCAGTATTTGTCCACGCCATGATTTGGCCCCTGTCCTATCTAGCCGGCCTACCTATCTTGTGGCTGCACGCATATACATGGCGACGTGACGCGGCGTCACTTTGGTCTCGCATTTTTCAACCAGCCACAGGATTTGGGGACAGCGATGGCCACGAGCATGTGCTAATTTGGTTTTGGCATGCGGCGGCCTAACCGGAACTTGAGACTGAGATTGTTGTTTGGGTTGTTCGTTATGTAACACCGAGTCAGCCAAGCCTTAAAATAAAAAGTTCCATATGGAGAAAGCGTTACAACAATGCGTAGTGTATATCCAAGTTCTTTTGTGTGATAACCCAAGACTCTGCATAGTTTGATGCACACAACCAAATGGTATGGATGGCTAAATGCACCGCAGGATCAAATAAGTTAAATCAAGCTTTAAAAGATTAAATTTGCAAGTTCAAGAGCAGCTTTGAATTTTGATGCAGGGTGCACTGATGATGAAATTTGAAGAAAGGGGAACATGACGGGATACTATACGGCCTACTGTCACCCAAAACGTTGTTTTCGTGGTTGGCAAGGTAGTTGAAAGGTGTTTTGAAAATTTGCTCAAGATATTTAGGTGAGATTTTTTTCCTTAAGCTTGTTGAGTACGTCTACTTCTGGTTTTCAATTTCACAAGTCATGGAATCTCTTATGTTACCTTCGTCATGTGTATATCATTTTTTTTATCATTTTTAAGAAAACACCGTTTACTTACAACTCATGGATGCCCATACACCCATACACCTGCGTGCACGCGCGCATATACAAAGCATTTGCTGAACACCCATGTTGATGTTGTGATCAACCCTTGAAAAAGTCACCACAAACCTATCGCCATCAATGGGTACGATGCATTTCACTAAGAAACTAATTCGTGAAAATGAGGCAAGCATGATATAAGCCTGAGTGTAGTTCCTAGTGGACATGGACAAGTTCAGATAAATGGATAAATTCTGGTGTTTAGGAACCTGTCAGACTGCTGGTTTACATTGAATGAACAGCTTGGATATATAGGTGAGTGGTCAAATGATACCCTGAGTTCAAGAGAGAGAAGTCAGAGCTGGGTTAGTAGATTCTAAACAAAATTACATTGTTAGTCAAGAGCACAATCGAGAAAAAGGTAATCATACAATTGGCAGCTAATTTCTTCCAACACGGTGTGTATTGCATGTTAAACATGCGATTTGTTAGCACAGAGCAAATGATATTGAACCTTGGTACACAATCCATCTTCAGATTACCATAAAGCCATAAACAATAGATATTGGCCTTTTATCCTCGAGTGGAATCTCTTATGTTACCTTTGTCATGTGTATATCATTTTTATCTTTTTTTAGAAAACACCGTTTACTTACAACTCATGGATGCCGCCCATACACCCATACACCTGTGTGCACGCGCGCATATACAAAGCATTTGCTGAACATCATCCATGTTGATGTTGTGATCAACCCTTGAAAAAGTCACCACAAACCTATCGCCATCAATGGGTACGATGCATTTCACTGAGAAACTAATTCGTGAAAATGAGGCAAGCATGAAGCCTGAGTGCTTCCGAGACTCCGTGCTTCTTTTGTATCCCTCTCTAAAAACAAGCTAATCTATCGCAAAGTTGTACCACATTTTATCATCGGCGTTGAAAGGGAATCATGCGTCCTTAATTAAGTACAATTGATGATTAGCACTAGAATGATTCCGAGATAAATATATGCACCAAATGTGATCGAATTTAGGCATAAAAGCAAGTGTACACCAAGGGTTGACGGGCCCTAAAAATGCAGAAGAAATTATATGGCTTTGAAGTGTGAAGATTAAGGATCTTTTATAGCCGATGAATCATATGAAGTCTAATACATGCATGCTAAGTTGATGATATAACTTGCTAATGCCCAAGTAGGAATCAAGTTTCCAAATTAAAAGATGCATTTAAAAGAATATATATTCTCATTTCTATGTTTTCTCGAAACCTCCAAGTTATCTTGAAGCCTCCAGGCTTCATCCGTGGAAGCGAAGTATTGAGCTTCAAAGCCTGCAAATTCTGCTAGGATGTCAAAAGCTCGACGATCTTGTCATGGTCACCAAACTCCGCTCTACGAATTGATCTGATTCTTGTGCTATAAATGTCGGAGCCTGAAAATATTGTAAAGCTTCTAATAACCTTTATCAAACTCACCATTGAAATATCAAAACCGCCAAGTGCCATGTCGGAACCACTAAAATGTCTTTTGGAAATGTGCATGTTGAGGAAATTCAAATAATACCCTCACATATCTAGGTTTTAGTTCTCTGACGGTAATGTGGTGTGCGTAGAGTTATCCACCGTCGTGGAGAACGAGGCCGGCGTCTGGAACAGCGCGCTGGTGCTGGCGTCAATGGAAGGGCGGCTGGACGTCGTCAGGCTGCTCGTCGAGGATGTCTGCGTCGACGTCAACCAGCCCTCAACGAAGGTGCGCCTCTCTGCTTCACTCCGGCCAGCTCATCTGTGTACGGGTCTTTGCCTCCCCTCTCGGATTCGAAATCCAGATTGATCCGTAGATCCCACATGATAATAGTCCCCATGATTAACACACCTCACTTGAGTTAAATTGGAAAATTCTGTCGGCGGAATATTTGTTCGGTTTATGTGTAAACTGGTGGAAACCAAACAATCAAACTTCTTACTGGATCGAAATGTCTGGGTTTGGATTATCTGAGTGGAATTATATGGTTTCCTTTCAGTATTACCTGATGTGTACTCTGGTTTCAGGTGAAACTGCCGTCTTTACTTCTGCAATGTTTGGGACAGCTGCTACTACAAGATATCTTCTTGATCACGGGGCTGATCCAACCCTTGTTGGGAGTAAGGGGTCAGCTCTACATGGTGCTGTAATGAATGGTATGCCACTGCACATAGACACGGATGCCGTCAATCCGTCACGGCCTCGGAGTGCCGAGGACTTGTGTTTCTTACCGTTTGCAATATTGTCGCCCCGGACTGTGACAACTGAGTGTTGAGTAACTGACAACCATGTCATGGAAAATGTTTCTATATTAGCCTCTCTGTCCATATGTTTCTATATGATGTCCGTCATGAAAGCTCACATGTAAATGATCTAATGGTTGCACCAAAAACAATGGCAGACTTTCCCGTTCGGCCACTTGAGGATTCAAAATTAAGTAGTTTGATTTTCAATTCTAAGCATTGGCTCTAGACGTTCTTGTTTTCTCATAGACTGATGATTTGTGCTAGTGCCGATATCTAAGTACAAATTAAAGTTCAAATATTCATATTCTCAGTATTACGATTTTTGGAAACTTTGTTGTAACAGGAAACTAATGCCTGGTCCCTAGTTGATACTTTATAAAACATCCTTTGCAGGGCAATATGACAATGTTGAACTGCTGCTTTCAAGAGGAATTGATGTGGACCTATTTGACTCTGTTTATGGGACCGCGCTGCATATTGCCGCTTCTAAACCTGAAGTTGGCATGGTGAAACTTTTTATGTAAGCCCTACTTTCTTTGTTCACCCCTTGGCTGTGCTAACGAAATCCTCATTCAAACTCCCGCATATATCTATTCTATGTGGGTCCCTAGTAATTCAAGTGGGGGTATAGGAATTGACAGAAAAATATATTTGTAGGCGTTAGTTCCACGTTCCGCAATCTGAGGAATGTAAATTCCTACTAGTAATTGCAGTTGTAAATCAAACGAGGGAATGAGACTACAAATAAATTTGCCTTGTCTAATACCACAGCAAACTCCTACCACTAAATTCCCCTTCCCCTTCCTTAACATGGCCAAACACGCTGTTCATTTACGCAGGCTGGTGCTGATCCGAATTTTATTGCCTATAATGGTGTAACTTACACAATGGTGGCAGCGAATAATGGCTTACCTGACATCATGAAGTGCTTACTAGATGCTGGTGCAAATCCCAATACTCCAGATGCTGTGAGTTCAGACGTTTTCCTATTTTTCTGCTTTGGGTTTTTGTTTTTAGAGGACTTAGCTATTCTTCATCTTATGTACTAAGTAGAGAATCTATTCCACCATTTATCATGCCATTATGATTCCATGCATAGCTCATGTAACCAACTAACCATTTTGTTGAAACGTCTTAAACTTCCAGTTCTAATATGAGTCATGGTGTCAACGCCCCTTCCCATCTATATAACTCACATCAACAAGGGCTTAGCTACACCATCCGTGGTTCTTGTTTTCCTCCAGTTTTCAAGTAAAATAACGTTGGTGCATCTTAATATATATATATGCATCCTTCTATTTCTCATCAAAGTATGTTGAAGTTCTCATTTGTACGACAAAATGTCCTATATTAATCGTTTTATATATGGTTTCCGGTATTTTTTGTTTGTCCCATTGTACTTCAAGAGTGTAAGTTCACTTGCATCAAGGGTTAATTTATGGTTTAGGTACTACTGTGGTACGTTTTCTTAACCATGTACTAGGTGAATGCCCGTGCGTTGCCATGGCTTTTATAATCCTATTTTCTCTAACCACATATCAGAAAAATGAATATGAAAAATGCACACGTATAAGAAGTAGTCACATGGTATTCCAGAAATGTTAATATTCCACTTTGTTTTACCACAATCCAATTATAGATATATAAATATGAACATAAAGCAAAACCTACTAATTTTCTCTTACAAAAGCCAATGAGAAATGTTGTGCGTGGCCACGGAAGGAACAAGTCAAATTAAATGTCAACACATATTTTATTACCTGTGATGGACAATGTGTGTATCCCTTTATATATAGATTACTTATAGTTTTCACCACTGCAGTTAGGATTTGCTGCAATTAATCTCCTTTCATGGCAACAGTACCTTGGTGTGTGCTAACCTTTTTTTGGCGAATCAAGTGTGTGCTAACCTGACTCAACATTAAAAGAGATACTAACTAACACTACATGAATGGCCAGATGCGCCGACGGCCGTCCGCTACGCCGACGGCCAAACGCCGGGGCCGTCGGTGTAGCACCGCACCAGGCCAGCCCAATAGGCCAGCCCTCGGCGTAGTATGCACTACACCGACGGTCACCCTCGGCGTAGCGGAGGCCCTCGACGTAGTATGAACATGCCCGCCAGCACGGACAGCGCGCTAACGGTGCCGTCGGTTAGGCCGGCGGCGACCCTCGGCATAGCATACGCCGGCGGCCACCCTCGGCGTACCAGCAAAGTACGCCGATGGTCACCCTCGGCGTAGCCTTATGTATTTTTCATTTATTTTGTATTTGTATCAATTATTTATATAGTTTTTTATTAATTTGATAATTTCGTACCCTCTGAATAGCAGTCTACACGTCCACATGAAATGTTGTTGCGAATCTTCTCACACCCCGAGAAATTTCTATTTGTTTGTAAGTGTTATTATCGCATGTGGTTCTCAATAGCACTCACCACGACCACATGAAGTGCTTGCATGTGTCCCCCCTCGCATGCATGCGCTCTAACCTAGAGGCGAAGGTTCCGTACCCGTATAAGGGGGGAATCTCCCCGTTTAGGTGAAACCGTGTAGTATAGTGCCCCAACTTGTGAACCAACATGGTTTTACATCACCCTATGACCTAAACAAACACAAAACAAGAGAGAGCTACGCCGGGCTACCCCTGTCAGAGGAACGTCTAGGGGGGAAGACGATCCGAGTGTGCACAAAGATCAGGATTTCGCCGGAGGAAGACCACGAGAACATCGGAATCAGACGAGAACTTGCATGTGTCCCTAGCATATGTGTGTGAGTGTGGTGAGAGGTTGGTATAGGTGCTTGCATGTGTCCCCCTCGCATGCATGCGCTCTAACCTAGAGGCGAAGGTTCCGTACCCGTATAAGGGGGGAATCTCCCCGTTTAGGTGAAACCGGGTAGGATAGTGCCCCAACTTGTGAACCAACATGGTTTTACATCACCCTATGACCTAAACAAACACAAAACAAGAGAGAGCTACGCCGGGCTACCCCTGTCAGAGGAACGTCTAGGGGGGTAGATGATCCGAGTGTGCACAGAGATCAGGGTTTCGCCGGAGGAAGACCACGAGCACATCGGAATCAGATGAGAACTTGCATGTGTCCCTAGCATATGTGTGTGAGTGTGGTGAGAGGTTGGTATAGGTGCTTGCATGTGTCCCCCCTCGCATGCATGCGCTCTAACCTAGAGGCGAAGGTTCCGTACCCGTATAAGGGGGAATCTCCCCGTTTAGGTGAAACCGGGTAGGATAGTGCCCCAACTTGTGAACCAACATGGTTTTACATCACCCTATGACCTAAACAAACACAAAACAAGAGAGAGATACGCCAGGCTACCCCTGTCAGAGGAACGTCTAGGGGGTAGACGATCCGAGTGTGCACAGAGATCAGGGTTTCGCCGGAGGAAGACCACGAGAACATCGGAATCAGACGAGAACTTGCATGTGTCCCTAGCATATGTGTGTGAGTGTGGTGAGAGGTTGGTATAGGTGCTTGCATGTGTCCTCACTCGCATGCATGCGCTCTAACCTAGAGGCGAAGGTTCTGTACCCGTATAAGGGGGGAATCTCCCCGTTTAGGTGAAACCGGGTAGGATAGTGCCCCAACTTGTGAACCAACATGGTTTTACATCACCCTATGACCTAAACAAACACAAAACAAGAGAGAGCTACGCCGGGCTACCCCTGTCAGAGGAACGTCTAGGGGGATAGACGATCCGAGTGTGCACAGAGATCAGGGTTTCGCCGGAGGAAGACCACGAGAACATCGGAATCCGACGAGAACTTGCATGTGTCCCAAGCATATGTGCGTGACTGTGGTGAGAGGTTGGTATAGGTGCTTGCATGTGTCCCCCCTCGCATGCATGCGCTCTAACCTAGAGGCGAAGGTTCCGTACCCGTATAAGGGGGGAATCTCCCCGTTTAGGTGAAACCGGGTAGGATAGTGCCCAACTTGTGAACCAACATGGTTTTACATCACCCTATGACCTAAACAAACACAAAACAAGAGAGAGCTACGCCGGTCTACCCCTGTCAGAGGAACGTCTAGGGGGGTAGACGATCCGAGTGTGCACAGAGATCAGGGTTTCGCCGGAGGAAGACCACGAGAACATCGGAATTAGACGAGAACTTGCATGTGTCCCTAGCATATGTGTGTGAGTGTGGTGAGAGGTTGGTATAGGTGCTTGCATGTGTCCCCCCTCGCATGCATGCGCTCTAACCTAGAGGCGAAGGTTCCGTACCCGTATAAGGGGGGAATCTCCCCGTTTAGGTGAAACCGGGTAGGATAGTGCCCCAACTTGTGAACCAACATGGTTTTACATCACCCTATGACCTAAACAACCACAAAACAAGAGAGAGCTACGCCGGGCTACCCCTGTCAGAGGAACGTCTAGGGGGGTAGACGATCCGAGTGTGCACAGAGATCAGGGTTTCGCCGGAGGAAGACCACGAGAACATCGGAATCAGACGAGAACTTGCATGTGTCCCTAGCATATGTGTGGGAGTGTGGTGAGAGGTTGGTATAGGTGCTTGCATGTGTCCCCCCTCGCATGCATGCGCTCTAACCTAGAGGCAAAGGTTCCGTACCCGTATAAGGGGGGAATCTCCCCGTTTAGGTGAAACCGGGTAGGATAGTGCCCCAACTTGTGAACCAACATGGTTTTACATCACCCTATGACCTAAACAAACACAAAACAAGAGAGAGCTACGCCGGGCTACCCCTGTCAGAGGAACGTCTAGGGGGGTAGACGATCTGAGTGTGCACAGAGATCAGGGTTTCGCCGAAGGAAGACCACGAGAACATCAGAATCAGACGAGAACTTGCATATGTCCCTAGCATATGTGTGTGAGTGTGGTGAGAGGTTGGTATAGGTGCTTGCATGTGTCCCCCTCGCATGCATGCGCTCTAACCTAGAGGCGAAGGTTCCGTACCCGTATAAGGGGGGAATCTCCCCGTTTAGGTGAAACCGGGTAGGATAGTGCCCCAACTTGTGAACCAACATGGTTTTACATCACCCTATGACCTAAACAAACACAAAACAAGAGAGAGCTACGCCGGGCTACCCCTGTCAGAGGAACGTCTAGGGGGGTAGACGATCCGAGTGTGCACAGAGATCAGGGTTTCGCCGGAGGAAGACCACGAGAACATCAGAATCAGACGAGAACTTGCATGTGTCCCTAGCATATGTGTGTGAGTGTGGTGAGAGGTTGGTATAGGTGCTTGCATGTGTCCCCCCTCGCATGCATGCGCTCTAACCTAGAGGCGAAGGTTCTGTACCCGTATAAGGGGGGAATCTCCCCGTTTAGGTGAAACCGGGTAGGATAGTGCCCCAACTTGTGAACCAACATGGTTTTACATCACCCTATTACCTAAACAAACACAAAACAAGAGAGAGCTACGCCGGGCTACCCCTGTCAGAGGAACGTCTAGGGGGGTAGACGATCCGAGTGTGCACAGAGATCAGGGTTTCGCCGGAGGAAGACCACGAGAACATCGGAATCAGACGAGAACTTGCATGTGTCCCTAGAATATGTGTGTGAGTGTGGTGAGAGGTTGGTATAGGTGCTTTCATGTATCCCCCCTCGCATGCATGCGCTCTAACCTAGAGGCGAAGGTTCCGTACCCGTATAAGGGGGGAATCTCCCCGTTTAGGTGAAACCGGGTAGGATAGTGCCCCAACTTGTGAACCAACATGGTTTTACATCACCCTATGACATAAACAAACACAAAACAAGAGAGAGCTATGCCGGGCTACCCCTGTCAGAGGAACGTCTAGGGGGGTAGACGATCCGAGTGTGCATAGAGATCAGGGTTTCGCCGGAGGAAGACCACGAGCACATCGGAATCAGACGAGAACTTGCATGTGTACCTAGCATATGTGTGTGAGTGTGGTGAGAGGTTGGTATAGGTGCTTGCATGTGTCCCCCCTCGCATGCATGCGCTCTAACCTAGAGGCGAAGGTTCCGTACCCGTATAAGGGGGGAATCTCCCCGTTTAGGTGAAACCGGGTAGGATAGTGCCCCAACTTGTGAACCAACATGGTTTTACATCACCCTATGACCTAAACAAACACAAAACAAGAGAGAGCTACGCCGGGCTACCCCTGTCAGAGGAACGTCTAGGGGGGTAGACGATCCGAGTGTGCACAGAGATCAGGGTTTCGCCGGAGGAAGACCACGAGAACATCAGAATCAGACGAGAACTTGCATGTGTCCCTAGCATATGTGTGTGAGTGTGGTGAGAGGTTGGTATAGGTGCTTGCATGTGTCCCCCCTCGCATGCATGCGCTCTAACCTAGAGGCGAAGGTTCCGTACCCGTATAAGGGGGGAATCTCCCTGTTTAGGTGAAACCGGGTAGCATAGTGCCCCAACTTGTGAACCAACATGGTTTTACATCACCCTATGACCTAAACAAACACAAAACAAGAGAGAGCTACGCCGGGCTACCTCTGTCAGAGGAACGTCTAGGGGGGTAGACGATCCGAGTGTGCACAGAGATCAGGGTTTCGCCGGAGGAAGACCACGAGAACATCGGAATCAGACGAGAACTTGCATGTGTCCCTAGCATATGTGTGTGAGTGTGGTGAGAGGTTGGTATAGGTGCTTTCATGTATCCCCCCTCGCATGCATGCGCTCTAACCTAGAGGCGAAGGTTCCGTACCCGTATAAGGGGGAATCTCCCCGTTTAGGTGAAACCGGGTAGGATAGTGCCCCAACTTGTGAACCAACATGGTTTTACATCACCCTATGACCTAAACAAACACAAAACAAGAGAGAGCTACGCCGGGCTACCCCTGTCAGAGGAACGTCTAGGGGGGTAGACGATCCGAGTGTGCACAGAGATCAGGGTTTCGCCGGAGGAAGACCACGAGCACATCGGAATCAGATGAGAACTTGCATGTGTACCTAGCATATGTGTGTGAGTGTGGTGAGATGTTGGTATAGGTGCTTGCATGTGTCCCCCCTCGCATGCATGCGCTCTAACCTAGAGGCGAAGGTTCTGTACCCGTATAAGGGGGGAATCTCCCCGTTTAGGTGAAACCGGGTAGGATAGTGCCCCAACTTGTGAACCAACATGGTTTTACATCACCCTATGACCTAAACAAACACAAAACAAGAGAGAGCTACGCCGGGCTACCCCTGTCAGAGGAACGTCTAGGGGGGTAGACGATCCGAGTGTGCACAGAGATCAGGGTTTCGCCGGAGGAAGACCACGAGAACATCAGAATCAGACGAGAACTTGCATGTGTCCCTAGAATATGTGTGTGAGTGTGGTGAGAGGTTGGTATAGGTGCTTGCATGTGTCCTCCCTCGCATGCATGCGCTCTAACCTAGAGGGGAAGGTTCCGTACCCGTATAAGGGGGGAATCTCCCCGTTTAGGTGAAACCGGGTAGGATAGTGCCCCAACTTGTGAACCAACATGGTTTTACATCACCCTATGACCTAAACAAACACAAAACAAGAGAGAGCTACGCCGGGCTACCCCTGTCAGAGGAACGTCTAGGGGGGTAGACGATCCGAGTGTGCACAGAGATCAGGGTTTCGCCGGAGGAAGACCACGAGAACATCGGAATCAGACAAGAATTTGCATGTGTCCCAAGCATATGTGCGTGAGTGTGGTGAGAGGTTGGTATAGGTGCTTGCATGTGTCCCCCCTCGCATGCATGCGCTCTAACCTAGAGGCGAAGGTTCCGTACCCGTATAAGGGGGGAATCTCCCCGTTTAGGTGAAACCGGGTAGGATAGTGCCCAACTTGTGAACCAACATGGTTTTACATCACCCTATGACCTAAACAAACACAAAACAAGAGAGAGCTACGCCGGGCTACCCCTGTCAGAGGAACGTCTAGGGGGGTAAACGATCCGAGTGTGCACAGAGATCAGGGTTTCGCCGGAGGAAGACCACGAGAACATCGGAATCAGACGAGAACTTGCATGTGTCCCTAGCATATGTGTGTGAGTGTGGTGAGAGGTTGGTATAGGTGCTTGCATGTGTCCCCCCTCGCATGCATGCACTCTAACCTAGAGGCGAAGGTTCCGTACCCGTATAAGGGGGGAATCTCCCCGTTTAGGTGAAACCGGGTAGGATAGTGCCCCAACTTGTGAACCAACATGGTTTTACATCACCCTATGACCTAAACAAACACAAAACAAGAGAGAGCTACGCCGGGCTACCCCTGTCAGAGGAACGTCTAGGGGGGTAGACGATCCGAGTGTGCACAAAGATCAAGGTTTCGCCGGAGGAAGACCACGAGAACTTGCATGTGTCCCTAGCATATGTGTGTGAGTGTGGTGAGAGGTTGGTATAGGTGCTTGCATGTGTCCCCCCTCGCATGCATGCGCTCTAACCTAGAGGCAAAGGTTCCGTACCCGTATAAGGGGGGAATCTCCCCGTTTAGGTGAAACCGGGTAGGATAGTGCCCCAACTTGTGAACCAACATGGTTTTACATCACCCTATGACCTAAACAAACACAAAACAAGAGAGAGCTACGCCGGGCTACCCCTGTCAGAGGAACGTCTAGGGGGGTAGACGATCCGAGTGTGCACAGAGATCAGGGTTTCGACGGAGGAAGACCACGAGAACATCGGAATCAGACGAGAACTTGCATGTGTCCCTAGCATATGTGTGTGAGTGTGGTGAGAGGTTGGTATAGGTGCTTGCATGTGTCCCCCCTCGCATGCATGCGCTCTAACCTAGAGGCGAAGGTTCCGTACCCGTATAAGGGGGTAATCTCCCCGTTTAGGTGAAACCGGGTAGGATAGTGCCCCAACTTGTGAACCAACATGGTTTTACATCACCCTATGACCTAAACAAACACAAAACAAGAGAGAGCTACGTTGGGCTACCCCTGTCAGAGGAACGTCTAGGGGGGTAGACGATCCGAGTGTGCACAGAGATCAGGGTTTCGCCGGAGGAAGACCACGAGAACATCGGAATCAGACGAGAACTTGCATGTGTCCCTAGCATATGTGTGTGAGTGTGGTGAGAGGTTGGTATAGGTGCTTGCATGTGTCCCCCCTCACATGCATGCGCTCTAACCTAGAGGCGAAGGTTCCGTACCCGTATAAGGGGGGGATCTCCCCGTTTAGGTGAAACCGGGTAGGATAGTGCCCCAACTTGTGAACCAACATGGTTTTACATCACCCTATGACCTAAACAAACACAAAACAAGAGAGAGCTACGCCGGGCTACCCCTGTCAGAGGAGCGTCTAGGGGGGTAGACGATCCGAGTGTGCACAGAGATCAGGGTTTCGCCGGAGGAAGACCACGAGAACATCGGAATCAGACGAGAACTTGCATGTGTCCATAGCATATGTGTGTGAGTGTGGTGAGAGGTTTGTATAGGTGCTTGCATGTGTCCCCCCTCGCATGCATGCGCTCTAACCTAGAGGCGAAGGTTCCGTACCCGTATAAGGGGGGAATCTCCCCGTTTAGGTGAAACCGGGTAGGATAGTGCCCAACTTGTGAACCAACATGGTTTTACATCACCCTATGACCTAAAAAAACACAAAACAAGAGAGAGCTACGCCGGGCTACCCCTGTCAGAGGAGCGTCTAGGGGGGTAGACGATCCGAGTGTGCACAGAGATCAGGGTTTCGCCGGAGGAAGACCACGAGAACATCGGAATCAGACGAGAACTTGCATGTGTCCCTAGCATATGTGTGTGAGTGTGGTGAGAGGTTGGTATAGGTGCTTGCATGTGTCCCCCTCGCATGCATGCGCTCTAACCTAGAGGCGAAGGTTCCGTACCCGTATAAGGGGGGAATCTCCCCGTTTAGGTGAAACCGGGTAGGATAGTGCCCCAACTTGTGAACGAACATGGTTTTACATCACCCTATGACCTAAAAAAACACAAAACAAGAGAGAGCTACGCCGGGCTACCCCTGTCAGAGGAACGTCTAGGGGGGTAGACGATCCGAGTGTGCACAGAGATCAGGGTTTCGCCGGAGGAAGACCACGAGAACATCGAAATCAGACGAGAACTTGCATGTGTCCCTAGCATATGTGTGTGAGTGTGGTGAGAGGTTGGTATAGGTGCTTGCATGTGTCCCCCCTCGCATGCATGCGCTCTAACCTAGAGGCGAAGGTTCCGTACCCGTATAAGGGGGAATCTCCCCGTTTAGGTGAAACCGGGTAGGATAGTGCCCCAACTTGTGAACCAACATGGTTTTACATCACCCTATGACCTAAACAAACACAAAACAAGAGAGAGCTACGCCGGGCTACCCCTGTCAGAGGAACGTCTAGGGGGTAGACGATCCGAGTGTGCACAGAGATCAGGGTTTCGCCGGAGGATGACCACGAGAACGTCGGAATCAGAAGAGAACTTGCATGTGTACCTAGCATATGTGTGTGAGTGTGGTGAGAGGTTGGTATATGTGCTTGCATGTGTCCCCCCTCGCATGCATGCGCTCTAACCTAGAGGCGAAGGTTCCGTACCCGTATAAGGGGGGAATCTCCCCGTTTAGGTGAAACCGGGTAGGATAGTGCCCCAACTTGTGAACCAACATGGTTTTACATCACCCTATGACCTAAACAAACACAAAACAAGAGAGAGCTACGCCGGGCTACCCCTGTCAGAGGAACGTCTAGGGGGGTAGACGATCCGAGTGTGCACAGAGATCAGGGTTTCGCCGGAGGAAGACCACGAGAACATCGGAATCAGACGAGAACTTGCATGTGTCCCTAGCATATGTGTGTGAGTGTGGTGAGAGGTTGGTATAGGTGCTTGCATGTGTCCCCCCTCGCATGCATGCGCTCTAACCTAGAGGCGAAGGTTCCGTACCCGTATAAGGGGGAATCTCCCCGTTTAGGTGAAACCGGGTAGGATAGTGCCCCAACTTGTGAACCAACATGGTTTTACATCACCCTATGACCTAAACAAACACAAAACAAGAGAGAGCTACGCCGGGCTACCCCTGTCAGAGGAACGTCTAGGGGGTAGACGATCCGAGTGTGCACAGAGATCAGGGTTTTGCCGGAGGAAGACCACGAGAACATCGGAATCAGACGAGAACTTGCATGTGTCCGTAGCATATGTGTGTGAGTGTGGTGAGAGGTTGGTATAGGTGCTTGCATGTGTCCCCCCTCGCATGCATGCGCTCTAACCTAGAGGCGAAGGTTCCGTACCCGTATAAGGGGGGAATCTCCCCGTTTAGGTGAAACCGAGTAGGATAGTGCCCCAACTTGTGAACCAACATGGTTTTACATCACCCTATGACCTAAACAAACACAAAACAAGAGAGAGCTACGCCGGGCTACCCCTGTCAGAGGAACGTCTAGGGGGGTAGACGATCCGAGTGTGCACAGAGATCAGGGTTTCGCCGGAGGAAGACCACGAGAACATCGGAATCAGACGAGAACTTGCATGTGTCCCTAGCATATGTGTGTGAGTGTGGTGAGAGGTTGGTATAGGTGCTTGCATGTGTCCCCCCTCGCATGCATGCGCTCTAACCTAGAGGCGAAGGTTCCGTACCCGTATAAGGGGGGAATCTCCCCGTTTAGGTGAAACCGGGTAGGATAGTGCCCCAACTTGTGAACCAACATGGTTTTACATCACCCTATGACCTAAACAAACACAAAACAAGAGAGAGCTACGCCGGGCTACCCCTGTCAGAGGAACGTCTAGGGGGGTAGACGATCCGAGTGTGCACAGAGATCAGGGTTTCGCCGGAGGAAGACCACGAGAACATCAGAATCAGACGAGAACTTGCATGTGTCCCTAACATATGTGTGTGAGTGTGGTGAGAGGTTGGTATAGGTGCTTGCATGTGTCCCCCCTCGCATGCATGCGCTCTAACCTAGAGGCGAAGGTTCCGTACCCGTATAAGGGGGGAATCTCCCCGTTTAGGTGAAACCGGGTAGGATAGTGCCCAACTTGTGAACCAACATGGTTTTACATCACCCTATGACCTAAACAAACACAAAACAAGAGAGAGCTACGCCAGGCTACCCCTGTCAGAGGAACGTCTAGGGGGGTAGACGATCCGAGTGTGCACAGAGATCAGGGTTTCGCCGGAGGAAGACCACGAGAACTTGCATGTGTCCCTAGCATATGTGTGTGAGTGTGGTGAGAGGTTGGTATAGGTGCTTGCATGTGTCCCCCCTCGCATGCATGCGCTCTAACCTAGAGGCAAAGGTTCCGTACCCGTATAAGGGGGGAATCTCCCCGTTTAGGTGAAACCGGGTAGGATAGTGCCCCAACTTGTGAACCAACATGGTTTTACATCACCCTATGACCTAAACAAACACAAAACAAGAGAGAGCTACGCCGGGCTACCCCTGTCAGAGGAACGTCTAGGGGGGTAGACGATCCGAGTGTGCACAGAGATCAGGGTTTCGCCGGAGGAAGACCACGAGAACATCAGAATCAGACGAGAACTTGCATGTGTCCCTAGCATATGTGTGTGAGTGTGGTGAGAGGTTGGTATATGTGCTTGCATGTGTCCCCCCTCGCATGCATGCGCTCTAACCTAGAGGCGAAGGTTCCGTACCCGTATAAGGGGGGAATCTCCCCGTTTAGGTGAAACCGGGTAGGATAGTGCCCAACTTGTGAACCAACATGGTTTTACATCACCCTATGACCTAAACAAACAGAAAACAAGAGAGAGCTACGCCAGGCTACCCCTGTCAGAGGAACGTCTAGGGGGGTAGACGATCCGAGTGTGCACAAAGATCAGGGTTTCGACGGAGGAAGACCACGAGAAAATCGGAATCAGACGAGAACTTGCATGTGTCCCTAGCATATGTGTGTGAGTGTGGTGAGAGGTTGGTATAGGTGCTTGCATGTGTCCCCCCTCGCATGCATGCGCTCTAACCTAGAGGCGAAGGTTCCGTACCCGTATAAGGGGATAATCTCCCCGTTTAGGTGAAACCGGGTAGGATAGTGCCCCAACTTGTGAACCAACATGGTTTTACATCACCCTATGACCTAAACAAACACCAAACAAGAGAGAGCTACGCTGGGCTACCCCTGTCAGAGGAACGTCTAGGGGGGTAGACGATCCGAGTGTGCACAGAGATCAGGGTTTCGCCGGAGGAAGACCACGAGAACATCGGAATCAGACGAGAACTTGCATGTGTCCCTAGCATATGTGTGTGAGTGTGGTGAGAGTTTGGTATAGGTGCTTGCATGTGTCCCCCCTCACATGCATGCGCTCTAACCTAGAGGCGAAGGTTCCGTACCCGTATAAGGGGGGGGATCTCCCCGTTTAGGTGATACCGGGTAGGATAGTGCCCCAACTTGTGAACCAACATGGTTTTACATCACCCTATGACCTAAACAAACACAAAACAAGAGAGAGCTACGCCGGGCTACCCTTGTCAGAGGAACGTCTAGGGGGGTAGACGATCCGAGTGTGCACAGAGATCAGGGTTTCGCCGGAGGAAGACCACGAGAACATCGGAATCAGACGAGAACTTGCATGTGTCCCTAGCATATGTGTGTGAGTGTGGTGAGAGGTTTGTATAGGTGCTTGCATGTGTCCCCCCTCGCATGCATGCGCTCTAACCTAGAGGCGAAGCTTCCGTACCCGTATAAGGGGGGAATCTCCCCGTTTAGGTGAAACCGGGTAGGATAGTGCCCCAACTTGTGAACCAACATGGTTTTACATCACCCTATGACCTAAAAAAACACAAAACAAGAGAGAGCTACGCCGGGCTACCCCTGTCAGAGGAGCGTCTAGGGGGGTAGACGATCCGAGTGTGCACAGAGATCAGGGTTTCGCCGGAGGAAGACCACGAGAACATCGGAATCAGACGAGAACTTGCATGTGTCCCTAGCATATGTGTGTGAGTGTGGTGAGAGGTTGGTATAGGTGCTTGCATGTGTCCCCCCTTGCATGCATGCGCTCTAACCTAGAGGCGAAGGTTCCGTACCCGTATAAGGGGGGAATCTCCCCGTTTAGGTGAAACCGGGTAGGATAGTGCCCGAACTTGTGAATGAACATGGTTTTACATCACCCTATGACCTAAAAAAACACAAAACAAGAGAGAGCTACGCCGGGCTACCCCTGTCAGAGGAACGTCTAGGGGGGTAGACGATCCGAGTGTGCACAGAGATCAGGGTTTCGCCGGAGGAAGACCACGAGAACATCGAAATCAGACGAGAACTTGCATGTGTCCCTAGCATATGTGTGTGAGTGTGGTGAGAGGTTGGTATAGGTGCTTGCATGTGTCCCCCCTCGCATGCATGCGCTCTAACCTAGAGGCGAAGGTTCCGTACCCGTATAAGGGGGAATCTCCCCGTTTAGGTGAAACCGGGTAGGATAGTGCCCCAACTTGTGAACCAACATGGTTTTACATCACCCTATGACCTAAACAAACACAAAACAAGAGAGAGCTACGCCGGGTTACCCCTGTCAGAGGAACGTCTAGGGGGTAGACGAGCCGAGTGTGCACAGAGATTAGGGTTTCGCCGGAGGATGACCACGAGAACATCGGAATCAGAAGAGAACTTGCATGTGTACCTAGCATATGTGTGTGAGTGTGGTGAGAGGTTGGTATAGGTGCTTGCATGTGTCCCCCCTCGCATGCATGCGCTCTAACCTAGAGGCGAAGGTTCCGTACCCGTATAAGGGGGGAATCTCCCCGTTTAGGTGAAACCGGGTAGGATAGTGCCCCAACTTGTGAACCAACATGGTTTTACATCACCCTATGACCTAAACAAACACAAAACAAGAGAGAGCTACGCCGGGCTACCCCTGTCAGAGGAACGTCTAGGGGGGTAGACGATCCGAGTGTGCACAGAGATCAGGGTTTCGCCGGAGGAAGACCACGAGAACATCGGAATCAGACGAGAACTTGCATGTGTCCCTAGCATATGTGTGTGAGTGTGGTGAGAGGTTGGTATAGGTGCTTGCATGTGTCCCCCCTCGCATGCATGCGCTCTAACCTAGAGGCGAAGGTTCCGTACCCGTATAAGGGGGAATCTCCCCGTTTAGGTGAAACCGGGTAGGATAGTGCCCCAACTTGTGAACCAATATGGTTTTACATCACCCTATGACCTAAACAAACACAAAACAAGAGAGAGCTACGCCGGGCTACCCCTGTCAGAGGAACGTCTAGGGGGTAGACGATCCGAGTGTGCACAGAGATCAGGGTTTCGCCGGAGGAAGACCACGAGAACATCGGAATCAGACGAGAACTTGCATGTGTCCCTAGAATATGTGTGTGAGTGTGGTGAGAGGTTGGTATAGGTGCTTGCATGTGTCCCCCCTCGCATGCATGCGCTCTAACCTAGAGGCGAAGGTTCCGTACTCGTATAAGGGGGGAATCTCCCCGTTTAGGTGAAACCGAGTAGGATAGTGCCCCAACTTGTGAACCAACATGGTTTTACATCACCCTATGACCTAAAAAAACACAAAACAAGAGAGAGCTACGCCGGGCTACCCCTGTCAGAGGAACGTCTAGGGGGGTAGACGATCCGAGTGTGCACAGAGATCAGGGTTTCGCCGGAGGAAGACCACGAGAACATCGGAATCAGACGAGAACTTGCATGTGTCCCTAGCATATGTGTGTGAGTGTGGTTAGAGGTTGGTATAGGTGCTTGCATGTGTCCCCCCTCGCATGCATGCGCTCTAACCTAGAGGCGAAGGTTCCGTACCCGTATAAGGGGGGAATCTCCCCGTTTAGGTGAAACCGGGTAGGATAGTGCCCCAACTTGTGAACCAACATGGTTTTACATCACCCTATGACCTAAGCAAACACAAAACAAGAGAGAGTTACGCCGGGCTACCCCTGTCAGAAGAACGTCTAGGGGGGTAGACGATCCAAGTGTGCACAGAGATCAGGGTTTCGCCGGAGGAAGACCACGAGAACATCGGAATCAGACGAGAACTTGCATGTGTCCCTAGCATATGTGTGTGAGTGTGGTGAGAGGTTGGTATAGGTGCTTGCATGTGTCCCCCCTCGCATGCATGCGCTCTAACCTAGAGGCGAAGGTTCCGTACTCGTATAAGGGGGGAATCTCCTCGTTTAGGTGAAACCGGGTAGGATAGTGCCCCAACTTGTGAACCAACATGGTTTTACATCACCCTATGACCTAAACAAACACAAAACAAGAGAGAGCTACGCCGGGCTACCCCTGTGAGAGGAACGTCTAGGGGGGTAGACGATCCGAATGTGCACAGAGATCAGGGTTTCACCGGAGGAAGACCACGAGAACATCGGAATCAGACGAGAACTTGCATGTGTCCCTAGCATATGTGTGTGAGTGTGGTGAGAGGTTGGTATAGGTGCTTGCATGTGTCCCCCCTCGCATGCATGCGCTCTAACCTAGAGGCGAAGGTTCCGTACCCGTATAAGGGGGGAATCTCCCCGTTTAGGTGAAACCGGGTAGGATAGTGCCCCAACTTGTGAACCAACATGGTTTTACATCACCCTATGACCTAAACAAACACAAAACAAGAGAGAGATACGCCGGGCTACCCCTGTGAGAGGAACGTCTAGGGGGGTAGACGATCCGAGTGTGCACAGAGATTAGGGTTTCGCCGGAGGAAGACCACGAGAACATCGGAATCAGACGAGAACTTGCATGTGTCCATAGCATATGTGTGTGAGTGTGGTGAGAGGTTGGCATAGGTGCTTGCATGTGTCCCCCCTCGCAAGTTTGCTTGAAACCTAGAAGGGAAGGTTCTCGACTTGTCTAGGGTTTGCTTGGAAAACGAGCACAAGACGAAATTAAAAAAGTATATATAGTAATAATATATTATAGTTTCTTCTATAATAATAGACACAAAATAATATATGACGGCGGCGTAGCCTCATTCGATAATATTATAGTTTCTTCTATAATAATAGACACAAAATAATAGACAAAAAAATAAAAAAATCGCCCTAGCTACGCCGACGGCTGCCCTTGGCGTATGCCTGGCCGTCGGCGTAGCCTCATCCGATTTTTTGACCCGCGGCCCACCCCGGGCCACTCGTTTCTCAGCCTCTATCCCCATCCCCCGCCTCCCAACCCCCTTCCCACCCCTGACCCGCCACCACCAGCACCGCGCCGCCGCCTCCTCTCCCAACACCGCGCCGCCCCTTCCCCCAGCACCACGCCACCACCTCCCACTCCCCTAGCGCCTCCTCCCCCAGCACCACACCGCCCCCTCCTCCCCTAGCACAGCGCCGCCCCCTCCTCCCCAGTACCGTGCCGCCCCTCCTTCCCCAGCACCGCGCTGCCGCCTCCTCCCCCAGCACCGCGCCGCGCCGCCCCTTCCTCCCCGCACCGCGTTGGCCCGTCCCTGCCCCAGCACCCCCTCCTCCCCACACCACGTCGGCCCGTCCCTGCCCCAACACCCCCTTCCCCAGCACCACGTCGGCCCGTCCCTGCCCGCCCCTGCCCCTGCCGCTAGCTCCAGCCTGCGCACCTCTGCCCCGACCCCACCACCACCAGCTGCTCCTCCCCAACCCCGGCCTCGCCCGTCCCTAGCTCCTCCACCCCGAGCTAGTGGAGGTGAGTGTAGAAGCCCGATTTTTTTTATTTTTACTTTGTAGTTTTTTATGTGATGATAAATAGGAGTAGGAGTAGTTGTAGTATGTAGGATAAGAAGTAGGAGTAGAATGAAAACCCTAAATAGAAGTAGTTTGTAGTATGTGAGTAGAAATAGGAATGGGACTAGAATTGCTAGAAATAGAAGTAGAATTACAAATGCTAGAAATAGTAGTAGAAATAGAATTAGAATTAGAATTAGAAATTGCTAAATAGATGTTGCATATTTAACCATCTTCTCATGTTTTTTGCAGTTACCGAAGGGTGAGCAGGGGAGTGTTTCGACGGCGGGGTCCCGGATCATCTTCGACGATTTGATCACGCTTCGAGGGTGAGAATCCGTTCGCCTCTCTTGTACCTAGGTTTATTTTCGTGTCTAGATCACCAAGTATGTCGCGTCACCTAGGCGTCATCCCGACCGTAAGCGTTATGCGACTTAATATGCATTAGTGGTCTCGCATATTTTGGACCGTAACGCTTATGGCTTTTATCGGGCAGTCGGCGGATTCGTAGTTGGGTTTGGTTCTCCCTGGCTCTACCTCGATTCGAGACAGGATTTCGGTGGCGCCTCCTCGTTGTTCTCCGGATGCACATACTCTTGGCTTTTTGTCGAGACGTGTATCGGGAGAGCAGCGGGGAGGTGCTGCCGAAATTTTGCTTGGATCGTGGTAGAACCAGGGAGAACTTACCCAATCTACGGATCCGGCGGCTGGTTAGGACCCTCTTTTCCTATTGGACGTGTAGGTTGATGAATGCGTAAAAATATGAAGCATTTAATCTCCTGTTTGATATAAAATGTTATATTTGTTGTTTGTCTCCCAACAAAGCAGAAGAGGATGGCTGATAATGGGTGGATGTACAGTGGCCGTATTAGTGTGACTAATAAAACAGACGATTGGGTACGGAACACTCATTTGTTAGTGAATGAGTTAGCGCGTGGTTCGAAGGCAATGGTTCGGGCACTTTGTCCCTGCGCTCATTGCACTAAGCGTCATCGTCAGGGAAAGGATGACATGTACAAACACCTTCTGCAATATGGGTACATGTCTAACTATGTCACGCAAGTCGACTTTGCTCGGTACGAACATGACAGAGGTGAGGTGATGCGTCAGCGGCTCAATGGCAATGAGCACGATGGGATTAGAAACATGCTAGATGATCTTATCGATGCCGACCAGCCAAATTCGCCACCTCCACGGGAGGAATCACCAGAGCCGGAGGAACCGCTAGAACCGGAGGAACCGGAGCCAACCGCGAAGGCCTTCCTTGATATTATGGCCACGGCTAAGAGGCCTCTGTATGAGGGTGCAAAGATTTCTCAGCTCGATGCCATCTCTCAGTGTCTAGCTGACAAGTGCCAGTACTCCGCCACCCGTTCTCACTTTGAAGCTAATCTGAGAACATGTGGTAACATGTTGCCCGAAGGGCATTGTCTGCCTAAAACCTTTCACGAAACGAAGAAACTCATGAAGGAGCTCAACATGGATTATGAAAAGATAGATTGTTGTGCAAAAGGCTGCCTTTTGTTTTGGAAACAGTTTGAGGGTGACAAGTACTGCTCCATTTGTAAGGCCTCTAGATATGAAGAGATAAAGGGGAAGGATGGTCAGGTGAGGCAGTCGAAGGTCGCTAAGAAGATACTTCGGTATCTCCCATTCATAAAAAGAATCCAGCGGCTTTACTTGAGCGAGGAGACTGCCAAACAGATGACGTGGCACAAGAAGGGGAAAAGATACGAGGACAGGCACGGACGGAAGAAGATGGGACATCCATCTGATGGTAAGGCATGGAAGAACTTCGATGACAAATACCCCCGATGGGCAGAAGAGGCTCGGAATGTTAGAATTGCGATAGCAACAGATGGCTTCAACCCAGATGGTATGTCGACGGCCTCGTACAGCTGCTGGCCGGTGTATGTTATTCCGCTCAATCTCCCTCCCGGAGTATTAATGCAACGGAAGACCATGTTTTTGTCGCTGATAATTCCAGGACCTGAGTATCCGGGGAAGAACTTGAGTGTCTACATGCAGCCGATTGTGGATGATTTGAACCACTCTTGGATACACGGGACGTTGACATACGACCGAGCATCAAAGAGAAACTTTTTGATGAAAGTTTGGTTACAATATACTATGCATGACATGTCCGGGTACGCCCTAACGTGCGGATGGTGTACAGCTGGTAAGTGGCCATGCCCAGTGTGTAGGCACCGACTTGAGTTCCTTTGGCTAAAGTCGGGTCGCAAATATGTTGCGTTTGACACGAATCGATAGTACCTCAAAAGAAATCATTCGTTCAGAGAAGATAGAAAGAACTTCAAGAAGGGCAAAGTTGTGCATGAAGTAAAAGAGGTACCAAAGTTCGAGGGTGCAGCTGTTGATGCCGAGATACGTGCTCTCGTGCCCGCGGCGCCGGGAACTGGCCATCAATTTGCGGGATATGGTGTAACGCATAATTGGACTCACGTGGCAGCCTTAACAAATCTCGTGTATTACAAGGACCTCGAACTTCCCCATAACATCGATGTGATGCACACCGAAAAGAATGTCGGGGAGTCCCTTTTTCACACAGTCCTGAACATTCCTGGGAAGTCAAAGGATAATGTCAAGGCTAGAGTCGATGTTGAGAAGCTTTGTGATAGGAAGAGATTACACATGCAACCTCCTACTGTCCGTCGAAAGAATTGGTTCAAGCCGCATGCCTACTACTGCCTTGATAATGTCCAAAAGAAGGAGTCATTTAGGTGGATCAAATACGTCGTGATGTTCCCTGACGGTTATTGTTCGAATATAAGTAAGGGAGTCAATATTTTGACGGGAGAAGTCAACGGGCTCAAGAGTCACGACTATCATATATGGATTGAGCGACTGATGCCGGTTATGGTTCGAGGGTATCTCCCCGAAAAAGTATGGCGAGTGCTTGCGGAGTTGAGCCATTTCTTCCGCGCCCTCTATGCTAAGCAGATATGTCCTCTGGTGATTGAGAAGCTACAAGTTCAGGTGCCGGAGTTGCTACGCAATTTGGAGATGATCTTTCCGCCAGGCTTCTTTACTCCGATGGCACATCTCATTGTGCACCTCGCGAACGAGGCACTCTTGGGGGGGAGGGCCGGTGCAATTTCGTTGTCAATTTTGTATTGAGAGAGAGTTTAAGTATATTCGAAAGATAACTGGAAACAAAGCCAAGATTGAAGCATGCATAGCTGAAGCAACATGCTTTCGGGAGATGGCAGACGCCGTGACAACCTACTGGCCCGATGATGTTCCCACTATGCATAACCCGGTCTCTCGTTACAATGTCGACCTGCCCAAGAATGACCCCAATCTCGAACTATTCCAATTTCCCGGTGGCAAGGCCGGTAAAGGACTAAAATATAGGTTGCCGAAGGAAGAGAAGGATTGCATAATGCTCTATGTGCTTATGAACATGAAGGAAGTGGTCGATTTCATTAGGTAAAATGGTGAACACCCTATTTCTCTATGCAGCTAGTAACTCGGTCTCCGTCTAATGCTTATTTTCTCCTTCTTAGCGATTTCACGGATGAACAGTGGCCGGGACCGACGGATCCCTCTCCCATGGAGTTGGACACTCTACTGAAAGAGGGTGCTCCCGGAAATAAAAAAACTTTGTGTCCTGGTTTATGGAAAAAGTAATTTCTAACCCGTCCCTCTTACCTTGCAATATGTGACTTGTCGCTCTTATTCCACGTAACTACTGAACGCAACAAATTCCTCTTGTACCTGTAGGGAGCTGATCCCAACGTTGAGATGTTAGATGAGTTGAAATGTGTTTCCCAAGGTTGTAACAGTGTCGTCATGAAGTATGAGAAGTATGATGTGAATGAGTTTCGCTTCCATACAGAGACGCACCAGAAAGGGCGACCGAATGCAAAAACGGTAAATACTGGGGTGTTCACCAAAGGAGCCGATTCCCTTGATTACTATGGAAGGTTAGAGAATGTATACGAGCTGAACTTCAATCGTACGAATGTCGAACTCAATCTTGTTGTGTTCAAGTGCCACCGGTTTGACCCAAGGGGTGGACTGAGAAGTACCCCTTCCATTGGGTTAGTTGAAGTTAGGCCTTCAACCACCTATAGCGGAGCCGACGTCTTTGTTGTTGCTCATCAAGCCAACCAAGTTTATTATTTGCCCTACCCATGCCAGAAAGCGGAACTCCAGGGCTGGGAAGTCGTGTTCCAGGTATCGCCACATGGTAACCTACCGATTCCCTCCGAGGACGATTACAACAACATTAACCCTGTAACGTACGAGGGAATTTTCTATCAAGAGCAAGAGGACTTCGGACACTTTGATTTAGAACCGGTTGATCTTGAGGACCTTGGGAATGATGTAGAAACTCGGGGTGAGTCAGTGGTGAATCTACATGACATAAGTATGCTCGAGAAGCTCCATACCGAGAATGACAACGATGATGAGCCTACACCCTTCGATGAGAATCCAGATTTCTACTCAAAAGATAGTGATAGTGAGAATGAGAATGAGAATGAAAATGAAAGTGAGTATTTATTTTTTAATGCATTTTATTTTGTCTTTGTGCTTAACTGTTTTCTTAATTGCATTATGCCTTTATTCTTTGTGTATACATTTTATTATGTCTTTGTGCTTAACTGTTTTCTCTTACTTAATGCAGGTGATTGAACAATATGAGCAGTGGAAAGGCAACCAGTTCGTCCTTGCTTAATGCGCTGAAGCAGCGCAAGAAAAGAGCTACACGGAGTGGGAGATAGCCAAATCCCAATCCGCGTTACCCCGATCTTGCTCCTGCTGGCGGAGGACAGGGTCGAGGCCGAGGTCGAGGAGGACGAGGACGAGGTGCCACGGGAGGAGGCGTGGACTTTGACCCACCACCCTCTGCTTCTGGCGACGTGGCTCCTGAGTTGTTCCTGACAGAGCAGCCTTTCAGGGCCGAGAGGGAGGCAGAGTCTGAGAGGGAGGCAGAGTCTGAGAGGGAGGCGAGGACCGAGAGGGAGGCGGGGACCGATACGGAGGCGGACACTAGCCGCGAGTTGGTGGGGCCGAAGAAATTGCGGAATCGTGGGGAATCGGGAGTCCCTGACGAGAAGTTTGAGCCTAGGACTCAGGAGGCGAAAGCCCTTATTATTCCAGATGGTCTTGAGTAAGTGTACTAATTTGGCAATTTAAAACATTTTATTTCATGTTGGTCATAAATAATTATTGTGTACTAATGTTTATTATTGTGCAGCAATTGGACATTTCCTCCGGGGACCAAGCCTCGCCTTCCTAACAGCCTTGTTGGAGCTCTGATTAGGAAGTTCTGGCCGGGCTATCACATTACCCACGAGGGTGACAGGAAGCTAGCTACTACTTGGGTGGACTACCAGACTACCCGTGTCCCGGGCTTTATGACAGCTGCTGATGCTGTCATCACCAAGTTTTGGATAAGGCATATTTCTCGAGTTATGTTCATACTTGATGACCCCACCGTGCTAACTCATGACTCTTATGCATGATTGAAGTGCTTTTACCGTGTGGTCGAGGAGGACCAGGAGAAGGCGCAGAGGACTTTGCTTGGGGCTTGTGTGAAGTTGACCCCCCAGGTGTGGTACAACCAGAAGGTCACGGCCGCTAGCCACTTCTGGGCTGACAGGGGCGTGAGGGTCAGGAAGGAAGACATTGTCGGTAGGAACCCTAATCCTGAGTACTCGATGACGCTAGAAGAGTACATGTCGGTGAGTAAAATGTCAATGATATTCTACATTGCTTCTAAGTTGCCATTGCATTGTCTGGAGTCGAGTATTGCATTTTCAGGTTATCCCCGATTGGGCCGAGCCGCATCGACTCGCATGGGAGGAGCTGGTTAGGACGAGGTGGCTCAGAGAAGACGAGGAGTTTCCAGCCTTGTCGAGGCGGAACGCGGGTAACCGAGGCGATGGTGGAACGCACTGCGTGGGAAACCGCAACTTTGACCGCTTCAAGGGGAAGGTGGTACGTATATACATGGAACGACCTGCGTGTATTTCTCGTCATGTTTGTACTTCATATGCATAATATTTCTTTTCGCGTTTCAGGTGGCCGAGGCACAACCCGGGGAGGTGATTCATGACGTCGCCGTCTATGAGATGATGCGGCGAAAGAAGCACAATTACTCGGAGCCTCAACCCTCGTTGCCCATGTACTTTGGCACTGCCCAGAACGACTTGGGGAACTACAGCACGATGGTGAAGGCTCGTCACCCCCATGTGTATGACCCCATTCACGCGGAGATCGACGAGGAGTCGTTGGTCCTGTCGGGGCACGGATTGCAGCATGGACGCCTCAAGATTCTGAATAAGAAGGTCAAGCCTACCCTCAGCACGAGCTTCAGCCGTCTCAAGGCTACCTACCCCGCCGACGGCCCCCCTATCCCGCCTCGTGGCCAGCCTCATCGCTCCGCCGAGGATGTAAGTTTTTCTCGTTCTCATCATCTTTATGACTTTTGTTCCTGCATGGCTAACCACTGACGAGATTCCTTGTATTTGAAATTATAGCCTGAGTTAGATGCGGCCTACGATACCGTTTATGAGGAATATCAGGTGGCCTTTCGGCAGCATCAGGAGGCGCTTGCGATCTACATGCAATACGTAAATGTAAGTCCGAACCTTTATTTTTGCAAAAGATACAAGTCCCACTTCCCCCGTTTGTTGTACTACGGCCTGAATTCTAAACTATCTTGCAGGACATGATGGTGAATATTCAAACTGGCCAGAATAGAGATTTGGGGCCCGTGCCTCCCATGCCAGGTCCGGCGCCATTTTTGCAATCGAAGGAAAGCTTCGCTAGGACCTACTACACATCGACACCGGTAAGTTCTTTGCTAACCCACTGGTTATCGCTTTACATTGCCTCGCAAGTTGCTAACATGTAGGCAACATGTAGGGAACGGGAGCTTCTGGGAACCGGCACTTTGGCCACGCCTCGCCGGATGGGCGTCAGATCACACCGCTTCATGACGATGGTCCATCTCTTGGCCATTCTGCAGGTGGTTCTCCCGAGCTTCACACTTCTACTCCCTCGCCAGGTGGCTCTTCTGCTGCTTCTACTGGACGCAACCCTCGGCAGAGGTCGCCACTTTTCACCAGGGGAGATCTCGGGTACACCCCTCTCCTCCAGAGTTGTAGGCGTGTGTGATGATGTATGAACGATGTATGGATGATGTATAAACAATGTGTGATATGACCATGTGTGATATGAACAATGTTTAATATGAGCATGTGTGATATGAACAATGTGTGATATGAGCAATGTTTGATATGAGCAATGTTTGATATGAGCATGTGTGAAATAAAGGTGAGCATTGCTGTGAGCTGTGAGGGTTTGATATGAGCATGTGCTGAAATAAAGGTGAGCATTGCATTGCAGAAAAAAAAACTGGAGCATTGCTGTGAGCTGTGAGGGTTTGATATGAGCATGTAGGGCCAGCCAGCTGCTGCCAGGCCGCTCCGCTGCCTCCACGTGGCATATGTACACCGAGGGGGAGGCCGTCGGCTAGGCGCTGCGCCAGGCCGCTCCGCTGCCTCCACGTGGCGAGCGTACGCCGAGGGGGAGGTCGTCGGCGTAGCGGCTGCGCTAGGCCGCCCGCCTGCCTCCACGTGGCGAGAGTACGCCGAGGGGGAGGCCGTCGGCGTAGCCGACGCGCCGTTAACTGGCCGTGTGACGCGGCTGCCGACGTTCGCCGACGGCCTCTACGCCGACGGGCGCCGTCAGGCCGTCGGCGTTGACCTACGCCGACGGTCTTGTCCTACGCCGACGGCCGCGCCTGCTCCGCCGAGGGAGAGGTCCGCCGAGGACGGTACGCCGACGGCAGCCGTCGGCGTAGCTTACGTCGAGGGTTTTCCTAGCTACGCCGATGGCAATAAGCCCTCGTCATACCAGGCGTTTCCTGTAGTCTAAGTTCGTGCATACTGAATCGGGACAATCACACTCCTAAACAAATTGAGTATGAGAAAAGAATTCTCATGTTCCTTCATTTCTTGGCACAACCAAATGCTTTTTTTGCCAATCTAGATCATATATGAATGCCAATTTTACAAGGAAGAAATTGTAGCAAAGGCATGCATGGCAAAATTAAGATGAGAAGAATATGTTGATAGAGGTATTATATCCCAACACTCCAAGCCAAGGTTGAATGATTAAGCCTCTTCACAACTAACCCAACCATGCAACATCGTGCTAAACCTGGAAGTAAAGTTGTAAGATCTTTGCCAAACACTGCATTTGCAGGCAGAGTTTGTTCGAGTGTTTATGATAAGTGATCATCTGGTTTTGGACTACTGGGTCATTCCTATATTTTCTCACTTGAAGCATGCACCGGAACATTTGATTGCAGTTTTATTTTTTTCCCTTGGTAGGTCTTCTGCTTTAAGGAATATAGCTTCTTGGATGGCATACCTTCTTGCATATTTATACGCAGATCGATCTGTATGCAGTGGAATGGGGATTTTTTTTGCTATCGCATAACTGTTGTCTAATATGGTGCAGAGGTTGTTTCCTTCGTGATGTATTTTCCTGTACCTCGGTAACTTGATGTCTCTTTCCAAAAGTGTCCATGCTAGTCTGAACACCGCCTTGCTGCTTCTTGGTTACATTCATGTGTTGGTTCTAGGCTACTATCGGTAGATGCACTATAGGATTAGATCGGGAGATCTGAGAGGGAGAGAGAGAGAGGGAGAGGTGCTACTTGCGCCCTGGCTCGACAAGCACGAGCCAGAGGGGATGCCGGAGCTAGATCCGCCGTCATTAGCCATGGGAAAAGGTCGACGGCATGGGTGTGCGGTGGTGGTGGTGCTTTCCGTCGGCTCGCACTAACCCTAGATCGGTAGGGGTGTAGGTGGGGTGATTGGCACAGCGGCGAACCTCGTACCGTGTGCTGCCAGCCCCCACCACTTTATATAGCGCGGCGACAGGGGCCCACCAACCAGATAGGGTTGGGCGCCCCCGATCAGGGCGCGGATAGGGGCGTGACAGGCCGTTGGGCTCTGTCATGTTGAGATCTATCTAACATTCTCCCCCTAGATCTCGACTTTACTTTTAACTTTGTACTTTACACGTTTCATCACAGATCGATGCATAGAGCATGTTTCATCGTCTCAGCTCAATTGCCGATAGAATCAGACAACCACTATTTACTTTTCTGTTTTGAAACAAATCCTGTTACTTTTGGGCCTCTGTAGTCTAGGAATCACAGGCTTTCCATTAAACCCATGCCGACTATGTGTTCCTTGAACACATTGGGTGGTAAGACTTTCATTAGCGGATCCGCAAGCATATCCTTTGTCCTTATATGCTCGAGTCTTATAGTTTGATCCTGGACTTTGTCCTTCACAACATATTAGTTTATATCTATAGACTTTGTAGCATTACTCGACTTGTTGTGAGCATAGAATACTGCGGGCTCGTTGTCACAGTACATCTTTAGTGGCCTGCTGATGCAGTCAACCACTTTCAAGTCGGGTAGAAATTTCTTTAACCATAACGCATGTCCCATGGCCTCATAACATGCTATAAACTCTGCATACATCGTAGATGATGCAACTATCGGCTGTTTGGCGCTTCTCCATAAAATAGCACCTCCTGCGAGAGTAAAGACATATCCTGTCATGGACTTTCTGTCGTCTTTATCTCCCGCAAAATCCACATCTGAATACCCTTTTATCTCTAGGGAATCAGATCTTTTATATGTTAGCATGAGGCCTTTTGTGCCTTGCACATAACGCAAAGCTTTCTTTACCATCTTCCAGTGCTCTATGCCTGGATTCTCTTGATATCTACCGAGTACCCCGGTGATAAAAGCTAAGTCAGGGTGAGTGCACACTTGTGCATACTGTAAGCTTCCAACAGCCGAAGCATACGGTACTGACTTCGTTTGATCGATCTCATATTGGTTCTTTGGACATTGGGATTTCCCAAAACTATCGCCCTTGACTATGGAGCAGGTGTTGCATTACTTGCATGCATATTGTATTTCTTTAGAATCTTTTCACAATACGCTTTCTGCGACAGTCCTAACACTCCATTCTTTCTATCTCGGTGAATTTCTATGCCCAAAACATAAGAAGCTTCACCAAGGTCTTTCATGTCAAAATTTGATGACAAGAACTTTTTTGTCTCTAGTATTAGACTGACATCACTACTAGCAAGCAAGATGTCATCCACATACAGAATTAGGAAAATATATTTCCCACTTTTGAACTTTGCATAAATGCAGTTGTCCTCAACATTCTCTTTGAATCCAAATCTTTTAATTGTATCATTGAACTTTAAATACCACTGCCTAGAGGCTTGTTTTAACCCATAAATGGATTTCTTTAGGCGGCATCCCATATGTTCCTTCCCCTCTATGAAAAAACCCTTGGGTTGTTTCATGTAAACATTTTCTTCTAAATCTCCATTTAGAAATGCCGTCTTAACATCCATTTGATGTAACTCTAAATCAAAATGTGCAACTAGTGCCATGATGATTCTGAAGGAGTCCTTACATGAGACCGGAGAAAAAGTCTCATTGTAATCTACCCCTTCTCTTTGCGTAAAGAATTTTGCCACAAGTCTAGCTTTGTACTTTTCTACATTCCCATTGGAGTCATACTTTGTTTTGTAGACCCATTTGCATCCTACTGTTTTGGCTCCTTTAGGAATTTCCTCTAAGTCCCAAACATTGTTGGAACTCATCGATTTCATTTCATCTTCCATTGCCTCCACCCACTTGGCTGAGTGAGGGCTTCTCATGGCTTCTTCATATGAGGTAGGATCGCCCTCCATATGAACTGTTTCTGTGTTGTAGACTTTGTAAATTTCTTTGGAAATGGCTGGTCTTCATTCTCTTTTAGACCTTGTGAGTTCATCAGACTCTTGCTCATTTCTTGCCTCGGGTTCAGGCACATTTTCAGTATGTGGCTGTTCTGGCTCCCTTTTGTGCTCAACAGTGGGTTCAGGTGGCTCCTGATGGACAGGTTCCGAACTTTCGCCCATTGTTGTCACGTGTGGAGTCACAACAGGTGCCGGCACCACAGCCTTAGGGTTGTAGATGTTGGCACAATAGGTAGCGAGAAAATGGCTCCTGAGTCATCGGATTAGGTGCATGCACCCTCTTCTCCTCAAGATCAATTTCCCGAGCTACCGTGCCCCCCCTCATTAATTCGTCCTCCAAGAAGACTGCATGTCTCGTTTCTACAAACTTTGTGTATCTGTCAGGACAGTAGAAACGATAGCCTTTTGATTTATCTAGATAGCCAATGAAGTGGCAAGATACTGTTTTGGGGTCTAACTTTTCAATGTTTGGATTGAAAACTTTTGCCTCAGCTAGGCTCCCCCAGACCCTCAAGTGGTGCAGAGAGGGGACTCTGCCTTTCCACAATTCATACAACGTTTTGGGCACCGACTTACTTGGTACTCTGTTGAGAATGTGAATGGTGGTTTTAAGCGCCTCCATCCACAATCCCAATGGGAGGGTGGAATATCTCATCATGCTACGCACCATATCCATAAGGGTACGGTTACGCCTTTCAGCTACTCCATTTTGCTGAGGTTCACCCGGCATAGAATACTGGGCGACTATTCCATTTTCCTGTAGGAATCTTGCAAAAGGTCCTGGTACTTGACCATATGGAGTATGCCGACCGTAGTACTCCCCCCATGGTAAGACCGGACTATCTTAATTGTTTTATCATGCTGATTTTCTACTTCAGATCTTTCTTTAATTGGATAAATATAACCATACCGGGAGTGATCATCGGTGAATGTTATGAATGAATCATAGCCATCCATACTTTTCACCAGAAATGGTCCATAGATATCAGTATGGATTATTTCTAGTGTAGCTATACTTCGGTTTGCACCCTTTTTAATTTGTTTTACATACTTTCCTTTAATGCAATCTATGCATTGCTCGATGTCTGAGAACTCTAATGGAGGAAGAATGTCATTTTTAACGAGGCTTTCTATTCTTCCCCTCGAAATATGGCCTAATCTGCAGTGCCATAACTTCGATGAGTCAAGAGTTTGCTTTATGTTATTTTGTTCTTTGTTCGACAAGGGAACTTGTTCATCCACATCACACACAGAAAATACTTTCTCATGCAAAGATAATAAATAAAGCTTGTCATGTAGTGTAGCAACACCCACACAAGTATCTTTCAACCAAATGGCACATTTGCCATGTCCAAAATAACATTCATACATGTCTTTGTCCAAGAATGACACACTTATTAAATTTCTATGAATGGAAGGAACAAATAAAACATCCTTAAGCAAAAGAGTAAAGCCATCAACCAGCTCTAGAGGAATGTGGCCAATAGCCTCCACTTCTGCTTCAATCCCATTCGCCACTTCAATGAGTCTTTCTCTTTTTGGCAAAATCCTTGTCGAATGGAACCCCTGTAAAGAGTTGGCAACATGAACAGTTGCACCAGAGTCAATCCACCAAGTAGATTTAGAAAACTTTTCATACAGATATTCATTTACAAAAGAGACTATATCTTTATCGTTTTTAGCCATTATGGACTTTAGCCATATTGGAAAATCCTTTTTGTAGTGGCCAACCTTCTTGCAATGGTGGCACTGGTCTTTGTCCCCAGGGATAGACTGCTGATACTGATGATGGTGCTGTAGGGGGCCCTTGCCATGTGGCTTGGAAGGTGAGCCACCATGGTTACTGTTGGTGAAGTTCCTCTTCCTATTGTCCTTCACGTAGTTCAAGGAACCACCGTGAATGGACTTAAGCCTTTCTTCCTGTAACATCCCAAAAATATTAAACTTGGATCATCAAACTCTAATCATCAAAATTAGAGTTAACAAAAACTTTTCCAACTAAAAATATGAAAGCATTCATATGTGTGTGTATTAAAATTCGGATTCTTTTGAATTGCCATGGCTCTGTGTTTCTTTGCTTGTAAAATGATTCTTAGGTGAAATAAACACCATCTAAACAATCCCCAAACTTTTCCCAAAGAAAAACAACTACAAATAAGCAAATAAAGTGAATGGTCACTTTGGCCAAATTAACTCTCATGCCTATTTTGGCTATCTCGAATTTTCAAAACTTAACAGAAACATTTCTGGATCTTTGCACCCCTTGTTAGTACTCATAATAAGGTACCAAGGCCCACTTTGTGATCATCCAAAAACATTCAAATACCAAGTTTAAATGATAGTTTAAAATTGAATCTATCTCATATGGGAAGATCCCACTATTTCAAAAACCACTCAAACAAGCTCAATTTTCAAAACCCAAGCACCCACAGAATCCTCAACACATGCCTAGCACACCCACCAAAAATCTTTTCAAAATTCAAAACTCAAGTTCTTGCGGCCATTTCATCAAACAGCTTGCAGATTCAAATCAAACAAATCACAAATACTATTTTGAGCAGTGATTTGGCCTAACTTGTTCCCTCTCTGGTTGCAACTAGCCTTAGTAGATCATCTAGCTCCTTTAACTAACCTCTAGCACCACTGTAAGCTTGCCATTTCCATCAATGGTGAGCAGGTCGAGCCTCACCATGTCACCGTAGTGTGGACAGCAAGCTAGGAGAAGAACTAGTCGTGCCCACCTTGTCTAGCATGCAGCCCATGCCTCACCTCCCCCTCTCGACCAGCCCTAGCTCAAGGACAGAGACCAGGACCGCCAGGAACGCCACGCCCGTGCCGCTGTCAACCATGCCGACGCACACCCCAGTGCACGCGCCGTTTCCACGCAACCCGACCACCTCGAGCCCTTGCCGCCCACCAGCATGAACCCCACCGTCCTAGGAGACCGCTAGACATGATCGTTTCATCGCTCGTACCCCATAGCCACCGCACGCCGCGGAGTTCACCGTCGGTACCGCGCAGAGCACCGCACATTCCCGACCAATTGCCATCGCCCCTACACACGCATTGAAGCTCTAGAGCATCGCCAGGAGACCGCCCGTCGATCGCCAACCTCAGCCATGCCGCTAGCCGCCCGTACCCATGTCGCCACCGTCGCCTGCCCATCCCTCTCGGTCTCGCCATCGAGCCTATAAAGGAGGCGACCCCCAGCCGATTGAAGCACACCATTCCACTCCCCTCACCTCACTGATCATTCCACCCTCTAGCCAAAGCACGAGGAGCAGCAGTTCGCCAGAATTGCACCGGAGTTCGCTGCTGTAGAGGAGGAGATGCGTCGTCGATTGGAGCCGCCCCAGGAGAGGCTGCCGGTGCCAGGAGAATCGCTGTTGTCAACTTCGTCGTTCGCCCCCATCGCCGACCCTCGCTTGAGCCCTGGTGAGCCTCCCACGACCCCCACCTGCCGCGTTAGGGTTCTGCCTCGCCGGCACTGCCCGACGTGGACGATGAGCCGTAGCCGTTCGATTAGACTTAGATCGTGCGGCCGAGATTGCCCCGTACCGCTTCGCGTGTTATGAGACACTGACGGGTGGAACCCCCCTGTCAGCTGAGCCCCACGCTGCGGAGTGACACTGGGTCGGCTCATTAACCTCTCCCGCGCGACCCAATCGTTTGAATTTAGATTTTTCCTTTTTAATTCAAACTCAGTTCAGTACCTATATTCAAAAATCAACCCAGCTCGATTCAGTAAACCAAATTGCATGAAACTAATTTTGTTAGAAAGGTACTGAAGTGCTTAATCCAAGCCCGTTGGATTCAAATCATTTGGACCTATAGATCAACCTTGGTAAAAATAACAAGTCAGAAGCGTTTCTGCATTCAAACAATTTTCAAATTTCAACCATAAGAGATTTTGAGTTGATTCTAACTCTCAAAAATCACATTTGATCATACCTTTCAGAATATATAAAAATATATGGGTTTACTTACAGAAATAATGTTCAAGTAATAAAAGAATGCCACATAGGCATTTCTAGTCACTTTATTTAATTAAAATAAAAAGGTTAAACCTTATTAAATTGTGACACCACTTTAAATAATATTCTCATGTACTGAAATATATGGTGATGACATGTGTCAACATGATCCCATGTTTGAGTAGGAGAATATTAAATCTTAAGTAGTTTTCAATGAGTAGAAATTACTTTTCTCAAATTAAAACAAATGCCTTAATCTTGTAATAATAGGTGATGATGCTAGATCATCTATAGAACACCTTTGTGTGATGATTGAAAATATTTAAGTATTGTTTAGTGATTGTGTACCTCGTATTTATTTATAGACGCTAGTACCGACCAAGGATATGAGGAGGAAGGAGGATACTACGAGGAAGAAGCCGAGGAGAACTTCAACCACTGCTCTGCATAAGGAAAGCCTAATACTATTAGTTGAATGAGCAAGCCTTGCTAACCAAGTTGACCTATTTAAGCTAACACTTGCAACCTAGCAAGCTTATACCACTTGATAAACATCCTAGTTTTACTTACAAGCTTTCTACTGTATTTCTTTATCAAAGCTTTTCTTAGAGTTTATTTAAGTAACTTGTAGATACTAGAAAGATAATTGAAGGTTGCATAAAGAGCATTAAATTTGTCCTAAGCTAGATAATATTGATGTCATCCTAAGGCATGAGATTGAATTTAGTTAAACTCCACTTGTTTACCACCCCTCATTAGTACTCACCCTCACTTGTAGATGCTAGTGCTAGGCATAAAACTTGATCAACTTTAGATGGGAATACTTGGTGAAAATGGTTATGAAAACCTTGGAATGATGAGTCATTCTACTGAAATGTTTTGACATGTGTTTTCGAACACCAAATGATTTTGATGATGAAAATGTTGAGGCATGAGCCTTAGCCCTTTATAAAACTGATGGTTGTCTGGATGCGATACCATTCCAATCTTACCGTATAACCGTAATACCCGAAAATTGGGTAGGGCTTGACTGGAAACTTATATACCTTAGTATGGGTTCCCTCACGGCCAAGGTCTAAGCTGAGGCTACCTTGTGAAGATTGTCCACCTGTGCAGTACCCAAGATGACAGTTGGTCATGGTTGGGAGGCCAAACTCACAGGAGAGGTGCCTATAATAGGGCGTGTAATTGAAAGGTTAGGATTGATTATCCGCATACTGAGTATGGTGAATTCATGATTTGTTCCTGACGGATGTATCAAATGTTGTGGTGAAAGTGTACACTCTCTGCAGAGTGTTAAACTATTCGAATAGCCACGTCTGCGGTTATGGACAGTTGGAGTGGCCATACTGTTCCCCTGTCAGATGTTTTCAAAATGACTTGTGAAATGAATTGAGACTTTGACTTGACCACAACAGAGTTGTGATATGAAATTCAAGTTCCCACATAGGGTTATAAAATTTCAACTAGTTTCTTTGCTTTTGAACTTGGTAGAGGTAAATCTGGCTTTTTGCAAAACAACCCTAGAGCTTAGTGTCCTACTACAAAAAAACCCTTCACCTGTTAGTATTAGTTTGCGAGTACTTAAAGAGTACTCATGGCTTTGTCCCTGGCTATTCCCGTGGCCAGACTATGAAGAGGAGTACCCGGATGATGGACCCCAGGAAGGTTACGACAACTAGGATCATCTCCCATCGTCAGCATTGCCTGTGACCCCGAAGATGGAGCTTCGCCTACGCTACCTTTATTATTATGTTATTTTGCTGCCTGAGTTGTATTAAGAACTGGATCATGAGATCCTTATTTGTGTAAGAACTTATGTATGGTTTGTCACAGGCAATGCTGACGATGGAAGATGATCCTAGTTGGGGAGAACGGGACTAGCTACAGTGTCTTGTGGGATGAGTTCAGCCTGGGCGAGTTGTGAAGCTCGATTTGAGCTTCGCAACCCGGCCTAGTCGAGAGGCCTTTTTCGTATGAGTTCGGCAGTGCTGAGATGGCCCGACCTGGTCTACCAAACAACAAATAGTCAGTTGAACTAGGTTGAGATGAGAATTTCTGGGTTCCCACGGGCTACCAAACACGCCCTGAGTAGGCCAGCTCCAAAGGAGCATGGTCTCTCTTTCTCTTTTCGAATGCATCACTTTCCTAAGTATCACCCCTCACTGGGTCCTCAGGCTTGACTGGTTGTTTAGTATCAACAACCCAGTCCACCTTGGCGCAGACAAAGGCCAGATCAACCTTTTTCCTCCATTCAGAATAGTTATCCCCTCTGAGCAGTGGGATGTCCTTCAGGCAGCTCATGAGGTTGAGACCTCCTGAAAACCACAAAAGATGTGAGATAACCAAAAACAATTGTATGCATTAATCCAACGTTGGTATAAATTAAGCATGCAACTGTTTGTGCCATTTAAAGTTATATCACCATTGGGTAAAAATAAAATTAAATGCACCTTTAATACTCAATGAAAAAGATCATGATCATGTTTATTAATAACGTTGGTCAATTAATAACATGGGGCACAATCATCTTTAATTACTTTGTCACATCTTTTAAAACAAAATTTAAACAAACTTTATTGCATTCTAGCAATTTAAATCAACTATTTGCAGCAGAACAATTATTACACTATTCATAAAACTTTGAACTTTACAGAAAAATTCTGCCTCTAATGCATTCTCTAGACAAATATTTATTGAAATAATATGACTAGAGAAATCTGCTTTAAAATAAGCAAAAAAAATAAAAACAGCTAATAAAATTGTCCAGGGAAAAATAAAACAGAAGCTATCAAGTGGCCCAGCGTGGCCCAACAACCCGTATAAGGGGGAATCTCCCCGTATATCCAAATCTGTGCCAACCCGTATAAGGGGGAATCTCCCTGTATATCCAAATCTGTTATGTCTCGCAAAAATGGTAATCCTGGGATTGCGATGTATGGCATAACAGGCATCTGGGATTAAAAATCTGGGTGTTGACACTTCCTCTTGAGAACACATCCCTATGGTCTTTTCAATGTCCCACTTTTCAGGGGACATGTTATAGTTGATGACGAAGTTCTCGAACTATTGGGGAAGAGAGGCCATGACAAGATGCACCAGAAGAGCAGGCTTGAGCTTGAGGTCCGCATCCATGGGCTTTAACTTAGCCTCCATGTTGGACATCCTCAAGATGTGCTCTCTAATGCCATGTGGCCCTCCAGTATACTTTTCTGTCACCAGCTGTTTTAGCAGATGGGTTGCATACATCTTTGAAGAGCCAGTAAACTGGCTCTTTATCTTTGCAAGGTACTCACCAACAGAGGCACACTCTTCAATTGAGCCCACTATTGTGTTCTCAATTGTGTTCATGACAAAAGCCAAGCACTTCTTGTTTGCATTGACCCACTTTTGGTTATCTATTGAGGGTGTGTTTGGTAGCCCGTGTCACTTCGATTTCACTATCCCACTTGAGATATCTGACCTCATACAAGTTGGCTTGAGATTTTTTGGTGTGTTTGTTAGCCCGTATGTGTTGGGAGAAGCTGCAACTCATACTTTGTTTGGTGCCTGTGTGGGTTGAGATTGGCCCAAAAAACTAGAAATAACAAAAAGGTCCAGAAGTTTGCACAAAGGCCCATAACCAAAACAACAAAAAAGCAATCAAGCCCACATATCCACCACGGCGTGCTTGCATTAGATCAGCTGCGGTGGCCGGCCGTGGTTGTTGACGGTCGTGGCGAGCCATGGGGCGCCGACAGCGGTGGTCTCGGAGGCGGTGGCTGGCCGGAGGAGGAGGGCAGCCGACGGGAAGAGGAGGGACAAAAGAGGGCCGGAGCTGCAGGAGGGATGGCCTAGAAGCTTCTTGTCTGTGGTGGTGGGCCAGAAGGCGTCGGCGTGTGCTGCTGCCTCCGTCCGGCGTCCCTTGCTCATGCTCTGTCAACGGGAGAGTAGGAGGCTTGGGGCATGGGAGGAAGGTGGACAAACGAGAGAGATGGAGGATGGATGAAATGGAGGTGAGAAAGCAGTGGGGGTGGGGGTCTGGGGGGAGAACGGGACTAGCTACAGTGTATTGCAGGATGAGTTCATCCTGGGCGAGCTGTGAAGCTCGATTTGAGCTTCGCAACCCGGCCTGGTCGAGAGGCCTTTTTCGTATGAGTTCGGCAGTGCTGAGATGGCCTGACCTGGTCTACCAAACAACAAATAGTCAGTTGAGCTAGGTTGAGATGAGAATTTCTGGGTTCCCACGGGCTACCAAACACGCCCTGAGTAGGCCAGCTCCAAAGGAGCATGGTCTCTCTTCCTCTTTTCGAATGCAACACTTTCCTCAGTATCACCCCTCACTGGGTCCTCAGTCTTGACTGGTTGTTTAGTATCAACAATCCAGTCCACCTCGGCGCAGACAAAGGCCAGATCAACCTTTTTCCTCCATTCGGAATAGTTATCCCCTCTGAGCAGTGGGATGTCCTTCAGGCAGCTCATGCGGTTGAGACCTCCTGAAAACCACAAAAGATGTGAGATAACCAAAAACATTTGTATGCATTAATCCAATGTTGGTATAAATTAAGCATGCAACTGTTTGTGCCATTTAAAGTTATATCACCGTTGGGTAAAAATAAAATTAAATGCACCTTTAATACTCAATGAAAAAGATCATGATCATGTTTATTAATAACGTTGGTCAATTAATAACATGGGGCACAATAATCTTTAATTACTTTGTCACATCTTTTAAAACAAAATTTAAACAAACTTTATTGCATTCTAGCAATTTAAATCAACTATTTGCAGCGGAAACAATTATTACACTATTCATAAAACTTTGAACTTTACAGAAAAATTCTGCCTCTAATGCATTCTCTAGACAAATATTTATTGAAATAATATGACTAGAGAAATCTGTGTTAAAATTTTCTTTAAAATAAGCAAAAAACAATAAAAACAGCTAATAAAACTGTCCAGGGAAAAATAAAACAGAAGCTATCAAGTGGCCCAGCGTGGCCCAACAGCCCGGCATTATCTGCCGAGCACGCACTCGCCAGACCGCAGCCGCTCAACCAGCGGCGGCCCGCGATGGGCCCACAGCCGCTCAACCAGCGTGCATCAATATTGCGGGATGTGCTTGGAGTCTAACAATCTCATTATTTTCTTCGGCTATAATCACATCCTGGTGGTATGACCTTGTTTCCCAACCCACCTTGTTTCAATTATCTTTTCTATGACAGTTGTGTTCTCTCTAGTGTGTGTATTTGTATTCAAATACAAATTGTAAAGATGCACACATCTAGGGGGAGCTTCTTTCATTTTTGTTAAGGTGGCGTTAGCCGGTTTCATTGCAAATCCTAGTATTGTCATCTAACACCAAAAAGGGGGAGATTGAAAGAACATTTCATAATCCCTAGTGTTTTGTGTGTTAGATAACAATATCAAGGATTATTTAATGTGTGTTGAAGTGTTGCAGCTCTCTCTAAGGATGAAAGGAAAAGGATTCTCCCTTTGGGGGCGGATAATCCGCCCCACCCTTTTCCCAAATAGGTGTAAGCCCCAGAAGGGGGGCGGAGTTTCGGTCGGATTTTCCAGCCCCGCTGGATAATCCGACCCTCAGGGGGACGGATAATCTGCCCCTCATGTTCGCTGCCAAGGCACAATCCTAGAGAGGGGGCGGAGTTTCGGCCGGACTTTCCGGCCTCGCCGGATAATCCGCCCCTGGAGGGGGCCGGATAATCCGCCCCCTAAGGTCTTCAACAAGTTCTGCAGGCGCCAGCCCCAGAGAGGGGGCGGATTCTCTCCCCAGAATATCCGCCCCGAGGGCGGAGTTTTCCCAGGGGCGGATAGTCCTCCCCTAGTGGGGGCGGATAATCCGCCCCCAAACCTGTTCAACGGCCAGATCTGGGCAGGGGGTATTTAAGCCAGCCTTCCCCCTCCTGCCAGATCTCTTGGTTCATTTGAAAAAGTCAACATCTGATCTGCATCCTTCATCCAAGAGAGCTCCACCTAGATCCACCCAAAGGCCCCGTCCCTTGGGGAATCGAAGGAGGAGAACTCGATGTTCATCATCTGCAATCAAGCGCTTCATCTCCTCTCCATTCATTTGGAGAATCACCGATCTAGTATTTCTTGCAAATACCTAGATCCTTGTTTTGTTTATATTGATAAACCTTGTTCTTGTGACAGCTTGTTGTCATCTCGGGAGCCCCCAATTCAGTTGTGGGTGTGTGCCCCGGTAGCGTTGTAAAGGCACCGGTTCCCGCCTCGAAGGGTACCAATAGTGGAGAACGTGGATCAGGCCTTTCGTGGCGAGATCCATCGGAGAATAGGGTGAGGCCTATTGTGGCGTGGTGGTCTTAGAATCACCCACCCCTCCAACGCATATGTACTTCCCTTAACAAGGAAGGAACTGCGGTAAAACAAATCCCTGTGTCTCCGTGTGCTCCACTACGATTTCCTCGCTCCTCTCTTTACGTGCTTAGTAGCTAGGTTTGCATATAGGGAAATTCTCGTAGTTACATATCTAGAGAATTTACTTTGTGTCAAGCCTAAAATTGAAAAAGAACTAAAAATTGGGTAGCACCTATTCACCCCCCCTCTAGGTGCCCTTACGATCCATTTCAATTAGTGGTATCAAGTTGTCCTTCATAGGAGAACCCGAAGCAATTGTAGAATTCATAAAAATTGAGGCCGTGGAGTTTCCCGTTGAGGATAAAACTTATAGTAAAATGACGCTCTTTGGTCTCGAGGTCGTCGTGGATTGACGAAAAGAACTCGAAATGGCGATCTCGAAGGTGATGGTGGAAAGGTAGGAGAAAGGAACCATTTCGTAGTTCAGTATCATTGGATTGAAGTCATCCTCAAGGCCTTGGCGAGAGAGGAAGCCACGGTGCATCCACTTGGTGGGTATAACCTTACGTGAGGCAACCCTCTCGTAATCCTTGCACATGGCTGCTCGGAGGTTGCCTCCCTCCGAACGTCTCTTATTCGATCCCGGCGGGTTGGCGGTGCCTGAGGTCCCTTCCTTTCCCGAGCCCTTGACCGAGGGCAAAATCTTCCCAAAATTCATTGTGCTGCAAAAATTTCAATGAAAACTATAGGAATCGGGTTTCTATCACACAAACAAATGATCACAAACAGAAATTACAAATCCTAACGCGAGGAATCAAAAATAATATCAAAATATGATGAACTCATCTAGATATTCAATGTGAGGAATTCAACCATGGATTTTAGAAAATAAATCGTGGATCAGGTGAGGAACTTAAAGATGTCAAGATTCCCCCACTCAAATGCAAGAAATCGGTGAATAATCAAAGGTTCTAGGTGTTTAGGTTTGAGTTGGAGAGAGAGGAAGAAAATAGAGAGAGAGAGAGAGGAAGAAGAAGGAGGCTGGCTCGAGCCCGCCGCCATCCTCTAAATTGCATGACGCATGCGGTACAGGCGGGCGGTACGGGCGGGTCTCGCCCGTACCGTTGCTCGTCACCGTTGGATTGAAACTAGGTTTCTGAGATCAAACCTAACAATTCTGGTACGGGCGGATGATATGGGCGCGTACGGTTGTACTAGTGGTCGTTATTGGGCGAGTAAAGTTGAAGCTGGATGTCGATATATGGTACGGGCGGGCGGTACGGGTACCTCCGCCTGTACCGCGACTCGTTATGAGCGCTTCCTTCGGCTGCTTCATCGAATCAACTCGAGTGGGTGGTACGGGCCCATCCGGCCATACCACCTCTCATTATGTCACCTAAAACCAGTTTTTGTCCTTGATACGTCCAAAATGTATCTACTTTCCTGAACACTTTTGCTTTGATTCTCCTCTAATTTGTGTGATTTATATATAACTAACACGGACTGACGCTGTTTTCAGCAGGATTGCTTTGGTGTCTCGGTTTTGTGCAGGAAATCAACTTTCAGGAAAAATCTCGGAAAATATCGCAAAACTCCTATTTTACCAGAAGACTCACGGAGCCAGAAGACGAGACAAAGAAGGGCCATGAGGGGCCCACACCACCTGGTGGCGTGGGCCAGGCTAGGCCACGCTAGGGGGTGGTGCGGCCGCCTTGGGCATCCCCTCGACCTCTCCTTCCGCCTACATAAGCCCTCTGACCTAAAAACAAAGGGGGGTTCGATGTTTTTCCAGATAGAGTTCCGCTGCGCCGCCACCACCAGAAACCGTGATTTGGAACCAGAAACTCCGTTCTGGCACCCTACCGGGATGGGGATTTGGAGGAGATCATTGTGATCATCATCACCAACGCCTCTCCATCAACCATCCATGTTTCCCCCATCCATGAGTGAGTAATCCCTCGCAGTAGGCTACGAGGATGGTAGGGATTAGATGAGATCTATCATGTAATTGCATAAGATTGTTAGGGCATGGTGCCTAGTATCTATTGTTAGTGCCTTTTGACATTGTTGCAACTTGTTATGCTTAATGCTTTTCACTAGGGCCCGAGTACCATGATCTCAGATCTGAACATGTTATTGATTCATGATGATATTATTGTTTGTGATCTTACCTGTAAGTTGTTTACACATATTATTGTCTGAAACCCGAGGCCCTGGAGTGACAGAAATCGGGATAACCGGAGGGGATGGCTGTGATATGAGGATCACGTGTGTTCATGGAGCGTTAATGCTTTGATCCTGTACTCTATTAAAAGGAGTACCTTAATTGCCAGTAGATTCCCTTTAGGCCCCACTACAACGGGCTGACAGGACAAAAGATGTTGTGCAAGTTCTCATTGCGATCATGTATGACTATATATGGAACACATGTCTATGATTATTTAGTACTTGGATGCTTTATCTTATTTATCTGCAAATGCCCTTGATCTTTATATTACATCAATAGTCTTGTCCATGCAACACCCGTCCATCCATCCTTATGCCTACCGCACTCAAATCCTGTTGTTTGCTACTATTGTTACTACTACCTTTATTTTACTACTGCTGTTACTTTGCTATTACAAAAATGTTGCTACTGATAAACTACAGTGAGCAAGACTATTTCCAGGTGCAGCTGAATTTGACAACTCAGTTGTTAAGGCTTATAAATATTCTTTGGATCCCCTTGTGTCGAATCAATATATTGGGTTTAAATTCCCTCGAAGACTGTTGCGATCCCCTATACTTGTGGGTCATCAAGACTACTTTCTAGCGTCGTTGTCGGGGAACATAGCTTTATTTATAAAGTTCGCTTGGAATTATTATTGTTCGCTGCTATCCATTCATCATGGGTAAAACTCGTGATGGAAAAGTTCATATTTTACCATCCACTACAAGAAGAGGTACAGTTCTGAACACCTCTGCTGCTCTTGATTCACCATCTGTTATGAGTAAGCTCCTTACACCACCACCACATACACATGTTACACATACTTCTACTACTGCTAAATCTGAAATTACTTCTAAAACTCATGATGTTACTTCTACTATGCTTGATGAGAGTGGTTCATTAGGTCCTTTCCTAGATGCTACAATTGCTAGAACTATAATGGGAAACACTGAAACTCCTAATGAAGATACTCCTACACCTGTTAGTTCACGTGAGTCTAGAGAGAACTATGATATTAATGACGGTTATATTGAAATGACTGATGAATTTATTGAAGAATGTCGAAACAAACATGGTGCAAGTGCTATTAAGAGTCTTCTTGAGAGACGTGCTATTAGACCTAAATTATTTCCTGATGCTAAGTTTGCCACATCTCCCATAAACATTAAAGATAAGGATTATGATTTCTCTCTGGATTTATCCTACATAACCATTGTTGAGAAAGAACCTTTTTGTGGGACTGAAAATGAAAATGTTGTGGCACATATGACTGAGCTTTCTACTATGAGTGGCTTATTTTCTAATGATATTAAGATGCGCACCTACTTTGTTGCTTAAATTTTCCATTTTTCATTGAAAAGAGAGGCTAAAGCTTGGTTTAATAATTTACCTCCTAGATCCATTGATAGCCCTGATTGCTTGATTGCTACTTTAATTCAGAAATATTTCCCTCCTAGTGCTCGACATGCCATTTTGCAGAATTTTTTTGATTTTAAACAGGGAGAAGAGGAGAAATTGCCTGAATCATGGGCAAGGTTCTGTGCTTTGATTCATACACATCATGGATGTCCATTACCTAAAATGAGCTTCTTGATAATACTATAATGGACTAACTGATGCATCTAGGACATACCTGGATAGTTGTGCTGATTGTGTTTTTAGGAAAAGAACTCCCACGGAAGCTGAGGAATTAATGACTAAAATAAGCAAGAATTATGATGATTGGACTACATCTGAGTCAACTACACCTGAACTAACCCCAACACCAACACCAACACCCAAGAAGATAGGAGTGATTGAACTAAATTATGAAGTGATGAAAGACGCTAAGAAATGTCTTAATGAGAAGGGTATTAAATCTGAAGATGTGAACAATTTACCTCCTATAGAAGAATTATGTAAGCCAATTTCCCACTCATCCATTATTGAGGTACACTCTCTCCAACATTTTGATGAAGGTGATATTCCTTATTCTTAACCTCCTGATCAATGCTTAGAAGAATTTGATATAAGCAAGATAATTTTAATAAGAGAGTGCAGAATCATTTAATGGAAAACTCTAGAGCTATTAATGAGTTGAAATATATTTTTGAAAGAACCTCCAATGATGTTAAAATGCTTGTTAAACATTTCCAAATAGTTCAAACTCAAATTGATCAGCTTACTAAAGTACAAAAAGATTTGCTAGTTAATGCTTCTGGAGAAAAACATGCTTGTGAAATTAGAACTAGGAGTGGTGCTTCCACTCAAGATCCTTTATATCCTAAGGGACATCCTAAAATAATTGAGCATGATTATCATCAATTTGAAAATAATGGTACTTCTTCTAAGAGAAAGAAAAAGAAACATAAAACAGTTGTAGAATCTCCTGAACTTGCTATAGATACTAATAGTATATCTGTCTCTGATGCTAAAACTAAAAGTGGCAATGATAAAAATGATGCTCCTGATAAGGAAGAAATTGAAGAGGAACCTGAAAGGCACACTAAGAACACTAAGTACACTAAGGAATATTTTGTTGCTAATAAGCATGGTAGTGAAAGAGAGCCTTGGGTGCAAAAACCAATGCCTTTCCCTGATAAGAAACACAAGTCAAAGGAAGAATAACACTATAACAAGTTTTGTGAGTGGATGAAACCTTTATTGTTGCAAATTCCTTTGACTGATGCTATCAAATTTCCTCCCTATTCAAAGTATATGAAGGATATTATTTCTAATAAAAGGAATATTCCTAATGAGGAAATTTCCACATTGCTTGCTAATTATTCCTTCAGTGGTAAGGTTCCAAAGAAACTTGGGGATCCAGGTATTCCAACTATTCCGTGCTCTATTAAAAATAATTATGTTAGAACTACTTTGTGTGATTTGGGAACATGAGTTAGTGTTATGCCTTTTTCTCTCTACAAGAGACTTCAACTGGAAAAAATGATACCAACTGATATATCTTTGCAAATGGTTGATAAGTCTACTACTATTCCTGTTGATATATGTGAGGATGTTCCTATTCAAGTGGCTAATAATTGTCTAATATTAACTGATTTTGTTTTGCTTGAAATGCCTGAAGATGATAATATGTCTATTATTCTTGGGAGACCTTTTCTTAATACTACAGGTGCTGTCATTAATTGTAATCAAGGAAAAGTAACTTTTAATGTTAATGACAAGGAGCATACTGTTTATTTCCCCAAGAAGATTGATAAGACTTATGGCCTAAATTCAATTGAAAATATTGAGGGTATCAAAGTTGGAGAAATATATTGTCCCATACCTCAAGAAAGTTATGAAATTATTATGATTGGGACTATTGCTATCAAAATTGAGGTAACATAACCATTAAGTGAAATACAAATTTTTGTTTCATATAAAATTGTTTCGGTAACAAGACTTGATCAACCTTGTTAACAAAGGGATTTTAATGAACAAAACAATGTTTTCACCATGATTATCCTTGCTCACCTTTACTTTCTCCACTCCAATCCTTGATCTTCACCTTGTTCGTCTTAGTTTTGCTAGTAGCTTGCATATTAGAGTGTCTTAGAACTTCTGTAGTTTTAGTTTTGGTTTGCTTTTGCATCTTTCCAAAATATTTTTTCTGCGAGAAAATCATTTATCAAAACCTGAAAATTTCTCACAAATAAAGTTTCTCGGAAAATTCCTGAAAATTCATATTAAATTTTTACGCCAAAAAGGGGCAGAGAGGTACCTGGAGTGACCCAGGGGGGCCACCAGGCAGGCACACCAGCTGGTGGCGCGGCTAGACCAGGGGAGCGCCTGGCCATAGTGTGGGCCACCCCTGGCCCTCCACTTACTCTCTCAGCTTCCACTCCACTCTCCTTCCCGAGAAAACACCGGAAAATTTCTCAAAGCTCGAGTTCTTGCTGATCTTCCTTGCGATTTTCGATCTCCTTGCTCAGCCCATCTTAGCTGCTGATTTTTGGAGGAATTGCTCTCCAGTATGTGCCTCCTCCGGTTGTCCAATTAGATTTTTGATTGGTGGATTATATCTTGAGCATCGTGCTACTGTAGGTGATAGGTTATGTGAGTTTGTATGCTTGTTCTATGCTTAGAGAATTCATTTTTATGCATGTTTAGCCCTCTTGTAAGTCCCTATAGTAGTTCCCCATCACTTATTAGCTTGTGAAAGAGCATATGGGCCCCCATGTGTGGTTTTGGTAATTAATGACAATCTCTATGTACTAATGCTTGTATCAAGTTGTATTGCAGGAATTGTCCATAGGCAATGCTTGAACCATATGTTGGCTTTAAGGTTGGGAGAAGAAGAAAGTTAAGAAGATCAAGTGATGACCAAGGTGTTCAAGGAGTGATCCAAATATTGGTCATACGAGAGTTGAGCCTATATTAAGTGTGTCTTGTAGAATATATGGAGTGATACCTCTTGTGTACCTTCAAGACACCAACATAATAAAGAAATAAGAAATGAAGGAGAAGAATAAAGAAAAGAAGATTAAGGGTGTCTTTAAGAAGAAGATAGAGTTCCTCATGTGTATCTTCAAGACATCATCCAAATGTAGTTAGAATAAATGTTGTGCAAGCTAAAGATGTGACATATCTAGAATATCTCATGCTTTAAGCTTACCATCCTCAGTGATTATGGATCGATGAAGACAAGGTCAAAGTAAAGGTTTCCCACATGTTGTATGGGGGAGCAACTTGCAAGTATTCATCAAGCGAGTGCATGCAAGAGCAATCAAGAAAGGTGTTCCATCTTAAGAAGGACAAGTTCGTATACATCAGGATCAAGTGGAGTATGTGCAAGGAAAAGGTATGATCTTGATAGGGTTTCTTTCTTACCGGTCTCGTGGTGTTAGTTGGGGAGACCGGTTTATAGGATAGATAACCGTACTATCAAGAGGGGCTCTCAAGTGAGTAACTCGATCATATCTTTCAAAGAGAGCTCAAACCTTTGCATACTTAGCATCATCCTTTCTTGGTTGTTATTTGGATCTTATCCATGTGAGGTTCTAGATCTTGTCGTAATATTCATAACAAGCTCTAGTTTATCGAAAACGAATTTCATATACATTCTCTATTGCGTTTTCAATATTGGAGGTTTTACCAATTTGTATTTTAAAGATAGGTAAAACCTTCCATTATTTGTTTCTTACTCATCTGAGGATTTAGAGCTTGTTTTAATATCCATGATAGGCTCTAGTCCATCGAAAACGGACTTCACTATTACGTTTTCAATGTTGGAGGTTTTATCGGTTTATCTTTTTGAGAGAGGTTAAACCTTTTGTCATTTGGTTCTATATTCCCTTGCTGGACTATGATGTTTTTATGTATGATCTTGTAGAGCTTATTGTCCTCTTTAAAACGATCCCAAGGTCATCAAAATCGGAGTCCGGATGCAAAAGTTATGGCTGTTTTCGTATTGGTCTTTGTGCCAGTTTTGTTAAGAACGGAGACTCCATACTAAATCTCCGGTCTATATCTAGACCGCATCCAGTACGATCCTCCAGATTGTCCCTGTTTGTCCTGGGTATACCGGAGACTCCAGTCCCAGTCCGGAGACTCCGGACTGGGTGATTCCTAGGCCTAATGGTTGGATTTCTAGGGACCTATTTAAGGGCCCCTTCTTCCCCAATGGTTCCCTAGCTCTCTTGCAAGTTCCCCCCCCCCACCACCACCATTGTTGACCTCTTGAATCTTGCTATCTCTCAATCCCTCCAATGATTCTTGCATCTTCTTGAGGGTAAAGAGAGAGGGGATCTAGATCTACAACTCCACCAATCAATCTCTCCTCTAAGTGAGGGGAACATCTTGTGATCTAGATCTTGGAGTCTTTTATGGATTCCCTCCATTGTTCTTCCTCTCTTATTCACCCACAAGCTTTTGTAGCTTTGGTGGAATTTGGGAGAGAAGGATTTGAGAACTACTTGTGTTCTTGCCATTGCATTTGGTGCATTGGTTTGAGTTATCGGTGAGGATTCGATTGAGTGAAAGTTGAAAAGCTTTTTACTCTTGGGTTCTTGGAACCCTAGACGGTTTAGTTGTTTTGCGGGTTTGAGGATTACTTGGGACCTCCAATTAAGTTGTGGAGCTTTCCCCAAGATTGTTTGTTGGGAGCTTCCAATTAAGTTGTGGAGAAGTGCCCCAACCTTGTGAGAGGTTCCGGATTGCCACCGACAAGTGCACCGATAGTGGAAGTGTGGATAGATCCCGTTGGGGTGAGATTCACAAGAGAACAAGGGAGGTCTTTTGTCGCTTTGGTGGTTTGATACCACCCCCTCTCCAAATGATACGTAGTCCATGTTGTGAGGAACTCGGTAAAATATCATCGTCTCCGCGTGCCTCGGTTATCTCTATACCCGAGCTCCTACTTATGCACCTTACTTTATGATAGCCTTCGTGCTTGAAGTATATATCTTGCTATGACATAGTTGTTTGTATTGCTTAGCATAAGTTGTTGGTGAACATAGGTGAACCCTAGTTGTTCTAGATTTTGTGCTTAACAAAGTAAACATTAGTTTAATTCCGTCTTTGTTGAGCCACTCTTAGAAAAGTTTTAAATCGCCTATTCACTCCCCCTCTAGGCGGCATCTGTATCCTTTCAATTAGTATCAGAGCCCGGTCTCTCATTTTAGGCTTCACCTCCTTGAGAGTAAAGATGTCTCCTAGGGGATTTGTGCATAATGACATGTTGATATTCGATGGCGCAAATTATGATATATGGAAAACTCATATGCTTATTCATTTTCGGGACATGGACCCAAATTTGGAGCGTATTGTAGATATTGGTTTTTTCCTCCTACTGATTTCAAAAATCTATCTTGTGAGGATGAGAAAAACTTATAACTCGATGCTCAAGCTTCTAATGTGCTTGTTAATTCTTTGAGCTATGTAGTTGCATCTTCAATCATTCCTTTTTGGAGCGCTCATGAGTTATGGACAAAACTTCAAGATAAATATGTTGTGTTCAATATCGTTGAGGATGGTTATGTTGCTTCCAGTTCTGGTCGAGATGAGTTCTCATCTTCTACCACTCCACCCACATGTGATTTTTCACTAGGTAATGATATGGTGAGTGGTGATAGAAATTGCAATTTGGATAGTGTGCTTATTATTTGTAATCCCTCATCTCTATCTAGTTTCAATGATCTATCTTTGGACTTTAACACTTCTAGCACTACAAACTCCTTACATGCTTGTGTTTATAGTCCTTGCATATCTTGTAGAAATGGCTTGAGTAAATCGCATGATGATATGCTTGTGTTGTCTTGTTGCCATAATAAAAGTGCTTCTATTTCCTTCAGTTCTTGTGTTGCTAACCATGTAGAGGAAACCGAAGATTCTATGGGACTAGACAAGATTTTGTATGAATCTACAAATGCTATCTCATCCTCACCTCCTTTCGGTACTCATCTATGCCTTATGGCGAGGGATTCAAAGGTAACTCATACTTTTGAAACCAATATCTCTTGTGATGATGAGAATGTAGATCATGAGGAAGAAGAGCTTGATGTTGATGCTTTATATGAAAAGGGTGAGATGGTTTATTGTGCCCTTGTTAATAATAATATTGCTTGCTCTAACTTCGTTGAAATCTTGGACTTTTCTATTAAAAGCAAAGAACATATTGATAAGTTAGAAACACAAATTGAGGTGCATGATAACAACTTTGATAAAATGGGTAGTCTTGAGCATGAGTATGCTAATATAACTACAAATCTAAATAAATCTCTTGAAGAGGAACAAACCACTAAGGAATCTCTTGAGGAGACCTTTGCTCTAGAGTTGTCTAGAGTGAAGGAATCTCATGATAGAGATCTTGAGGTGGCAAGTGATCTCAAAAGTAAAAATGATGAGATTCAAGTTACTTATGCTAAACTCCTTGAGGATTTTGAGCACCTCAAAAATGGCTCTAGGGTAATCAAGGGTAAGCTCATCAAACTCACCGAGTCACATGAGCAACTTAAAGCCTCTTACGCAAAAGAGATTTCGAAGTTGCCCTCACCTTTTGCAACTAATTATGATACTTGTGCTACTAACTCTATTTCTTGTGAAGCATATATTTTGAAGGAGAATATTGAGCTAAAGGCTCAACTTTCTTTGCTAACTAGAAACTATGGGAAGTTAGAATAAAATCATGTTAAGCTTTCTAGCTCGCATGAGGATCTTCTAGTCTCCCATGGTAGGCTAAAGTTGGCTCATGAGGCTATTATGTCAAAGTTAACATCTAATGAGCCTCATGTGGACATTATCACTACTTCTACTCCAAACTCCTTATTGCATTGTGCTAGTCCTTGTAATTCATCCACTCATGCCATTCCTTCATCTTGTGATATATTACATTTCATGCCTTGTTGCTCTAACAATGTAGCATCTACTTCCTCTAGTATTGTTATTCACACTAACCATGTAGAGGAAATTAAAGAGCTCAAGGCTCAAGTCACTTGTTTGAAGAATGACTTGAAAAAGGATCATAAAGGGAAGGCCACACTCAACAACATCTTGGGTGTGCAAAAACCCCCCAATCACAAGATTGGGCTTGGATTCAACTCCAATGTCAAGAACAATTCCACTGTCAAGTTGAAGCACAAGTACAACAAGAAGAATGGCCAAGATCAAGTCAAGAATCCGGCCAACATTGTTTGCTTCAAGTGCAAGGAAGAAGGGCGTCATGTTAGATCTTGCCCATTGAATAAGAAGCCTCTTAGTGTGAAGCAACAAGGGAAGCGGCCTCAAGCTCCACCTCAAGTCATTGACGAGCTCTTCCTAAGAGGACTACTCGAGCTCTTCCTTGAGTTGTGGCGTAACCTAAGAATAAAGATGGCAAGAGAAGAATTTTCTACATATGACGTGAGAAGGGGCACATTTCTTCCTCATGCACTATTGGTATCTCCTCATCCAACCCTATCATTATTAATGATGCTTATTCTCTTTGTAATGATGAGGTTGGAAATGTATTTGCCAAATTTGTTGGTGCCCAATGTGGTGTCAAGAAAAAAACCATTTGGGTTTCCAAGCCTATTATGACTAACTTCTTAGGACCCAAGTTGATTGGGGACCAACAAGCCAAAACTTGATCAATAGGTGTGTTTGTAGAGCATTGGAGACTTGGATACATCATGAATAATTGAGGGATCTACATCTATTATATTTGTCAAGCCAAGTCATGGGGATTATATGGCCTCTAACATAATTCTAATGTTTCTCCTTGTGGCAACATGTGCTCAACTCATTACATTGAAAGTTACTCGCCCCCTTGTGAATGTGATAGTTTTGTACCTTTCATGCTTTTGTACATGTTGTGCCTTCCACGTAATTATCTTGATTTATCAAATATATTTGTGTATGTTGGGTGACACACCATGTATGGGTGTTTCTTGTGTTGGAGCCTTTCTTGATTATATTTGGTATCTTATTTGGCTCTTATGAGATATTAATGGATTATCCCATTTTGGGGGAGTGTTATGCTTGGCATTCCACAATCTTAAAAATGTGTGTACATAAGGAATACCACCTATTATTGATATTGCAACATTATGTAGTCTCTATGTGGTATGATTCTCATGAGAAATTTAAGTTCTATAATGTCCATTAATTATCTCTATTTGGATCTTTTTGCCTCATGTTGAGATTTGTGGTTTATCACATTATGGGGGAGTCATATGCTTAGTGCATATTACAAGCCTAGAAAATGTGAAAATTCGAGGTTGTGTCACCTAGAATTGATATTGATAATTATCTAGCTCCTATGTGACACATTTGCTCATACAAGCTCCAATTTGTTTGAATGCTTTATTCCTCATCTTTTGGATCTTGTGTGTGAGAGTGTTTATTGGTATGTGTTTCCTCATATTTGCATCTCTATATCCTCATGGAAACCATTAGCTTCAAGTTATTCTCATCACTAGTGATTGGGTGACTATTGGAAGCCACCAAGAATCTCTTTCGAAGCATCATGCTTAATTCTTATATTTTTTTATATGCTTCTTGTTGTAACTATGATCTTGGATATCCATGCAAGCTACCTTGGGAAAATTATTCCCAATATTTCTTGTCCTTGGACAATGAGTACTCAATTTATGGTACAATTTGTTGATCATATTCACTTTGGCCTTTGCTTAATCTTGTCCTATCTTTGGCCAAGTAAATGTTTTGTGTTACTCCCAAATCTTTCCTTGCCTCTTATGGATCTTCTTATTTTATTGGTATCCTCTTGTGTTTTATTTAATATAGGTAGTAGTGATTATCTCATTTATGTGCATTTTGCATTCAAAAGCAAAATTCTACATAATGTACTACTTATGGGTGAGCCCTCCTATATTATCTAGAACAATATTTCTATGCTTCTTTGTTTGATCCATATCGGGTTTTATGTGCTTTGAAGTTCGATCTTTTTGTTTTGGTATTTTGTGCCATCATAAACAGTTTGGAGATTTTGGTTTATTTGTTGAAATCTTGCTCTTTTTGGGAGTTGGTTTTGTCTCATTCCTTGTTTCATGCTTTGACCTTTTAGAATGAGATAAATCCTTGAGCATTTGTGTTTTTATCTATATTTTGCTTTTTGGCTTTAGCCTAGTTCATTTGTTGAACTTGTGATCTTTCATGTGTTGAACCGGTTCTTTGATACAATTTGGACACCGTTTGTCGTGTCACACTCTTGTGTGTGCCTTCTCGGTTTACTTGGTGTTTTTGTTCAAATTGTATCTCCTTTTGGTTCTTGAAAGTCTTGTGCATGCATATTTGCTATGTGTTTATATTATGGCATGCTTGCTTTCTTTGATCCAATATATAGGGGAAACTCCAACAAATCCCATCGGATAAGATGTGCATGAAATTCAATTTTATATCAATATGCACATATTTATGTGTAGTCTCTCCTATGTATTGTAGTTTCTCTAACTAATTTGGACCCAATATGTTTGGGGACCATTTTGTACTTAATGTGTTTTAGGTACATCGGAGATATATTGGATGCTTGTCTCTCAATCTTGAATAAGTGGCGCATTCATGCAAATTGGAGGCAAGTTATAGGATGATCAACGATTTCATATCCTCTACATCCTACCAATTGTATCTTGGTAATAAGTATCTCTTTCTCATGCTCATATATCTTGCTTCCAACCGTTTGTCGGTTTCCTTCTAGCATGAATTCTTGTATTTGTATTGGTTGTGGTTCTAGCTTTGGTGTTAAGAGAACTCCCTATTGCAAATGTGTGTAAGTTGAGATGAGTGGATACAATTGGGATTGTACAAAATCATGCATATGATTCACCAATCCCAAATATGTCCATCTAGCAATTTATTGTCTATCCTTTCCTCAACTACTCTTATGTGCAATAGTGAGATGTTGCTAGTTAATTTTTCCTTCATGATACTTGTTGCCTTTCTCCATATATTCCAACTTTCTCCTTTTCCCTTGGTGATAGTTTTAATATATGTAGTGTGTTGGTGTTTGAAGTTCATTAATGTACAATAAGATAAAATTGTGCCTTTGGCCATGCTTTGAAGCAAAAATCTTATTAGTTTATGTTATGATTTCATTTTGCTTTTCATGTGCTTTATTATATATCTTCCTTGTGTGTGCTTTTTTCTTTATGGGAATATGTCTTTGTGATATTATCCACTTAGAAACTTATATACATAAGAGAAGATAATTTTAGTTGATATCTTTATTTCTTGAAGTCCACCTTTCTATTTCTTATTGATGCTTCGGTGGCTTCCAAATTTATTTGCCTATGACTGGTTCCTCTTGTTTGCATCTTTGGGCACTCATATTTGTTCTCTTATGCCTTGTATTGTTAAATGAATTTGGATGAGTGAGGATTCCATGATTATGCACTTTTTACCAAATGCAATTATCATAATTGGTGCATTATCTTTGGGGAGCTCATCTAATTAATTTAATAATGCTCATTTGTATTCTCTTTCATTTGTTGTATTTTGAATGCTTATGGGGGAGCGAGGATTCCATATTTGTGCATTGTGTGTTCTAATCCAATTATTCTAAATTATGCACAAATCTTGGGGCGCTTCTCTATTTTCATTTAAAACACTATTTTGCTCATATCATAATATCTTGTTGTTTCCTTTTGGACTCATTTGTTGTTTTCAATTGTTTGTTGGATCTTGTGATTGCTTGCATTGTTTGTTGATGATTTTGTATTTTATTTCTTTGGCAATCTTGGGTCCTCAATATAGTTCTACTTCCTCCCAAATATTTATCATTGGATATGTGTGAATGCACACCTTTGGAGGATTTATCACTATATTGACCTTCTAGAACTTGTCACCCATTTAGGCAATCGATGACAATGGGGGAGAAGTTTTAGAGGGTTTAAGGGAAGTTGGTTTATGCTTTGAGTTTGTTCTTAAGAATTTTCCTTTCATGCTCTTGCATCTTCGTTGTTGCTTAGAATGTGGTATATATAGAGGACACTCCACCAATAATAATGATTGGAAATATATGCAATGAAACTCAAATTCATCACACATGCATAGTATTGTGGGGAGTTTGCTCTATATATGGTGATACCTGATACGTCTCAAACGTATCTATAATTTTTGATGCTCCATGCTTGTTTTATATCATTTGTCTTATGTTTTGTCTACACTTTGAGGTATTTTTATACACTTTATGGAACTAACCTATTGACAAGATGCCACAGTGCCAGTTGCCTGTTTTCTGCTGTTTTTGGTTTCAGAAAAGCTAAAAAATGAATATTCTCGGAATTGTACGGGACAAAAGCCAATATGCCTATTTTTCCCGGAGTAATACGGAAACACGAAGCAGAGAGGGATGAGGGCATCAGGGCGGCCACACCCTATGGTGGCGCGGGTGGCCCCTGGTGGCACCACCATGGGGTGTGGGCCCCCTGGCCCTCCACCGACCTTGCCTTTCGCCTATATAAAGCCCCTGATGAGAAAACCCTAGATGAATCGGCATACATCCAAAAAAGTTCCGCAGCGTCATCGCCACCGAAGGGGAGATTCGGGGGACAGAAGTCTCTGTTCCGGCACCCTGCCGGGACGGGGAAGTGCCCCCGGAGCCATCTCCATCGATCTCCACCATCATCTCCATCACCATTGCTGATTCCCATGATGAGGAGGGAGTAGTTCTTCCTCGAGGCTAAGGGCTCTACCGGTAGCTATGTGTTCATCTGTCTGTCTATGCATGATCTTATTGTGATCATGAGCTTTGTAATCAAGTAGATATACTTGTTGGAGATATGCCCTAGAGGCAATAATAAATGTAGTTATTATTATATCTTTGTGTTTATGATAAATGTTTACATTCATGCTATAATAGTATTAACAAGGAAACATTAATATTTGTGTGATTTGTAAACTTAATTTGAAGTCCCTAGTAAAGCCTCAATATAATACTAGCTTGTTGGTTAATAGATGATTGTGGTTTCCCTATCATGAACATTGAGATGTTATTAACAACAAGATCATATCGTTAGGAGAATGATATGGTGGACATACTCCTATAGATAAAGCGTAGCATAAAGATCAAGTCATTTTAATAGTTCAATTGCTATATGCTATATGATACATAGTTATCTAATTCCTTCGACCATGAGATCATGCATATCACCTTTACCGGATGGATGCTTTGATGACATCAAACACCACACCGTAACTGGGTGGCTATAAAGGTGGCATTGAGTGTTCAGAAAGTATTGGTTGAAACACATGGATCAAGAGTGGGATTTGTCCATCCATATGACGGATAGATATACTCTGGGCCGTCTCGGTGAAATGTCATCCAATTAGCTTGCAAGCATGTGACTGGCTCACAAGGGATCACATATCACGGGAACGAGAAAAGAGTACTTATCAGTAACGAGGTTGAACTAGGTATGCAGAGATACCGACGATCATAACCTCGGATAAGTAAAGTATCGTGAGACAAAGGGAAATTGATATCGTATGTAAGTGGTTCATTCGATCGCAAAGTAATCGTAGAAATATGTGGGAGCCATATGAATTTCCAGATTCCTCTATTGGTTATTGTTCAGAGAAGTGTCTCGATCATGTCTGCATAATTCACGAACCGTAGGGAGACACACTTAAGGATTCGATGTTGTTTGAGTAGTTATGGAATGATGAGAAAGAGTCGGAATGTTGTTCGGAGTCTCGAATGGGATTCGGGATATCACGAGGAGATCCGGAATGGTCCGGAGAATAAGATTCATATAAGGAAAGTCCCGTTTCGGAGTTGGGGAATGGTTCCGGTGTTTTCATCGGGAATGTTCTAGAATGTTCCGGAATGTCCGGCACTCCGGGAGGGGGAAGGGTACATGAATGTGTCATTGTAAGTTGGAATGATTGCATCATGTACTAGGTGTCTTTGCTGTCCAAAATAAAGGGTTTATTTAAATCCTAATTTGAAAAGTCAAACGGCTAGTTTGAAAGTCAAACGGCAAGTTTTGGAAAGAGGAGGAGGAGTGGGAAACCGAGTTGGGGAGGGATTCCCTCCTCCAACCGCCGGCCCACCTCCAAGCCGAGTTGGGGAGGGACTCCCCTCCCCTTGGCCGCGCCTCCCACCTATAAAGGGAGGGGCAGGGCTGCCCCTCCTAGCACACAAGTACCTCTCCTCCAAAACCCTAGATTGGCGCCACCACCTCCTGCTGCTGCCGCCACCTCCCAGGGTTGCCCTAGCCGCCGACTTGGGGTGCCCCAAACCCTAGCCGCCGGCTCTAGCACCTCCTCCTTGGTGTGTCTAAAACCTAGATCGCCGAGGAGCCCTCTCATACTCCACCATACTCGCTCCGGCTTAAGGCGAAGCCCTGCGAGATCTCCCCTCTACTTCCGATACCACGCCGTTGTGCTGCCGGAATCGCGAGGAGAGTGCTACAACCTCCGCTGCCTGCTGGAACAAGGGAGAGGAAGGTCTTCGTCGAGTACCGAACATGTGACCGACTGCGGGAGCGCTGCCGGAACGCAGCGCCGGAAGGATCGTCTACGCGATCTTGAGATCGGAAAGAGTACAACTACATCACCCACGAGAATCCGCTCTCGTTAAACACTTTGGAATCTTCGAGGGTGAGTTATTCCATCAACTCGTTGCTACAATCTAGTAGATAGATCTTGGCTTGTTTGTTTGTATGCGGTAGAATTTTTTTGTTTTCCATGCTACGAAACCCTACAGTGGTATCAGAGCCGTGTCTATATGTAGATCTGTTGCACGAGTAGAACACAATGGTCATTGTGGGCGTTGATGCTTTTATTGTCAATTGCTTCTTGTGTACTTTGCATCTTGCGGGATGTTGGGATGAAGCGGCCCGGGCTAACCTTACATGACATCGTTCATGAGACTTGCTCCACGCTTGACATGCAACTTGTATTGCATAAGTGGCTTTGTGGGTGCCTGTTTCTCCCAGCATAGTGGAGATCCAATTTACAACGGGTGATTAACAATACTAGTATCAATGTTGTGGTTCTTGTTCGTAAGTTAGAACGACACTTATTGAAAGCCCCAAACCACGTAAAATATGCAAAGAAAGTAGAGGCGTCTAACTTTGTTTTGCAGGGGTGTGCAATGATGTGATATGGCCATGATTGTGATTATATTTGATGTATGCAATGTTCCTTATTGTAAGTTGGCAACCGGCAGGAGCCATATGGTTGTCTTTAATTTATGTTAAGATCCGCGTATCTATTCAAAGTAGTTGTAATAGTTGAAGCCGGTGGACGACAACCATGGAGAAGCGTCATTGACCTTGATGCAATGCCGGTGATGATGGAGATCATGTTCGTGCTTGAAGATGGGGATCAGAAGCACAAAGAAGAAAGGCCATATCATATCACATATTATGAATTGCATGTGATGTTAATCCTTTATGCATCTTGTATTGCTTAGTAGACAACGGTAGCATTATAAGATGATCCCTCATGCACATAAATTTCAAGTTCTAAAGTGTTCACCCTTAGTATGCACCGTTGCTAAAGCTTGTTGTTTCGAAGCACCACGTGATGATCGGGTGTGTTAGATTCCGCAAGCGTATACAACGTAAGCAAGCCAGATTTGCTTATGCGGAAGCTAAGGTTTGATCTTGACGAGCCTAGCATGTACAGACATGGTCTCAGGAACACGGATCACCGAAAGGTAAAGCATGAGTCATATAGTAGATATGATGAACATGTCGATTGTTCGCCATTGAAACTATATCAACTCTCGTGATGATCGGTTTTGATATGGTGGATTTGGTTCGTGTGATCACTAAAACAATGTGAGGGATGTTGTTTTGAGTGGGAGTTCACCTAGATTAAACTTTACTATTAATTAGAACTCAATTTGTCATAAACTTAGTCTAAACTATTGCAAATATGTTGTAGATCAATGGCAGCCCCTACCATCAATTTTAATGCGTTCCTAGAGAAAGAAAAGTTGAAAAACAATGGAAGCAACTTCGCGGATTGGTTCCGCAATTTGAGGATTGTCCTCACAGCTGGTAATTTGACCTATGTGCTGGATGCACCGTTGGGTGACCCACCTGCAGCTGATGCTACCGATGAAGTAAAGAATGTTTACCTTGCTCGGAAGAATCAGTACTCCATAGTTCAGTGTGCTATCTTGTATGGTTTAGAATCGGAGCTTCAGAAAAGGTTTGAGAATTCAGACCCACATGATATTGTCCGTGATCTCAAATTGATCTTTGAGACTCACACGGTGATTGAGAGTTATGAGGCTTCTGAAAAGTTCTTTAACTGCAAGATGGAAGAGGGCAGCTCCGTCAGTGAGCATGTGCTTAAGATGTCTGGGCACGCAAACAAACTTCAAAGCTTGGGTATAGTGATTCCTAATGCTTTGGGGATTTATCGTGTCCTCCAATCACTACCACCAAGTTACAAGAACTTTGTGATGAACTACAACATGCAGAACATGAACAAGCAGTTGCCAGAACTGTTTGCTATGTTAAATTCTGCAGAAGTGGAGATCAAGAAAGAGCACCAAGTGTTGTTGGTCAATAAGACCACCAAATTCAAGAAAGGCAAGTCTAAGCAGAAGGGACACTTCAAGAAGGGTGGCAAGAAAGTTGCCACACCAACGAAGAAGACCAAGACTGGACCCAAGCCTGATACTGAGTGCTTTTACTGCAAAGGAGAAGGTCACTGGAAGCAGAATTGCCCAAAGTACTTGGCGGATTTGAAGAACGGCAACATCAAGAAGAAAGGTATATCTGATATACATGTTATTGATGTGTATCTCACTAGTATTCGTAGTAGTGCCTGGGTATTTGATACTGGTTAGGTTGCTCATATTTGTAACTCGAAACAGGAGCTGCAGAATAAACGGAAGCTAGTGAAGAACGAGGTGACGATGCGCGTGGGAATCGGATCAAAGGTTGATGTGATCGCGGTCGGCACGCTACCCCTTCATCTACCATCGGGATTAGTTTTATACTTAAATAATTGTTATTTGGTGCCTGCGTTGAGCATGAACATTATATCGGGATCTTGTTTATTGCGAGACGGTTACTTGTTTAAATCCGAGAATAATGGTTGTTCGATTTATATGAGTAATATGTTTTATGCACATGCACCTTTGATAGATGGTCTATTCTTGTTGAATCTCAATAGTGGAAATACACATATTAATAACATTGAGGCTAAACGTTTGAAATCAAGCGATAACTCGACCTATATGTGGCACTGTCGTCTTGGTCACATTGGAGTGAAGCGTATGAAGAAACTCCATTCCGATGGACTTCTTGAATCACTTGATTTTGAATCACTTGAAAGATGTGAAGCATGTCTGATGGGTAAAATGACTAAGACTCCATTTTCTGGTATAATGGAGCGAGCTACGGACTTATTGGAAATCATACATACCGATGTGTGTGGTCTAATGAGTGTAGCATCGCGCGGTGGTTATCGTTATGTTCTTACCTTCACGGATGACTTGAGTAGATATGGGTATATCTATTTCATGAAACATAAGTCCGAAACTTTCGAGAAGTTTAAGGAATTTCAAAGTGAGGTAGAGAATCAACGTAACAAGAAGATTAAAATTCTACGTTCTGATCGTGGAGGTGAATATCTAAGTTACGAGTTTGGCGAGCATTTGAAGAAATGCGGAATACTTTCACAATTGACAACGCCGGGAACACCACAGCGTAATGGTGTGTCTGAACGTCGTAATCGAACTCTCTTAGATATGGTTCGTTCTATGATGTCACTTACAGATTTACCGCTATCATTTTGGGGTTATGCATTAGAAACAGCCGCATTCACTTTAAATAGGGCACCGTCTAAATCCGTTGAAACGACATCGTATGAATTATGGTTTGGGAAGAAACCTAAATTGTCGTTCCTTAAAGTTTGGGGATGCGAAGCCTATGTAAAGAAGTTACAGCCGGACAAGCTTGAACCCAAAGCGGAAAAATGCGTCTTCATAGGATACCCGAAGGAAACTATTGGGTATACTTTCTATCATAGATCTGAAGGCAAAATCTTCGTTGCCAAGAATGGATCCTTTCTAGAGAAGGAATTTCTCTCGAAAGAAGTGACTGGAAGGAAAGTAGAACTTGACGAGGTTGTCGGACCTTCTCTCGAAATTGCGAGTAGCGCAGCGCCGGAAGAAGTTCCTGTGGTGCCTGCACCAATTAGAGAGGAAGCTAATGATGATGATCATGAAACTTCGGTCGAAGTTGCTACAGAGCCTCGCAGGTCAACGAGAACTCGTACCACTCCAGATTGGTATGATCCCGTTATGAGTGTCATGTTGGTGGACAACACCAATGACCCTGAGACATATGAGGAAGCGATGATGAGCCCAGATTCCAATAAATGGTAGGAAGCCATGAAATCCGAGATTGGATCCATGTATGAAAACCAAGTATGGACTTTGGTGGACTTACTGGATAGCCGGAAGGCTGTCAAGAACAAATGGATTCTCAAGAAGAAAACAGATGCTGATGGTAATGTTACTGTCTATAAAGCTCGACTTGTCGCAAAAGGGTTTCGACAAATTCAAGGAGTTGACTACGATGAGACTTTCTCACCAGTAGCTAAGCTAAAGTCTGTGAGGATTATGTTAGCAATCGCTGCATATTATGATTATGAGATATGGCAGATGGATGTCAAAACAGCATTCCTCAATGGTGACATTGATGAAGAGTTGTATATGATGCAACCCAAAGGTTTTGTCGATCCTAAAGATGCTAACAAGGTATGCAAACTTCAACGGTCCTTCTATGGATTGAAGCAAGCATCCCGAAGTTGGAATCAACGTTTTGATAAGGTAATCAAAAGTTTTGGTTTTATACAAACTTATGGAGAAGCTTGTATTTACAAGAAAGTGAGTGGGAGCTCTGTAGCATTCTTAATACTATATGTGGATGACATATTGTTGATTGGGAATGATGTAGACCTTCTTAATAGTGTCAAAGAATATTTGAATAATAGTTTTTCAATGAAGGATCTTGGCGAAGCAGCTTACATATTAGGCATAAAGATTTATAGAGATAGATCAAAACGCCAAATATCATTGTCACAAAGTACATATTTGGACAAAGTTCTAAAGAGGTTTGGAATGGAAGATAGCAAGAAAGGGTTCTTGCCCATGTTGCCCAATACGACCTTGAGTAAAACTCAGAGTCCGACATCGGCAGAAGATAGAGAAAGGATGAGTAAGACTCCCTATGCCTCAGCCATAGGATCTCTAATGTATGCCATGCTATGTACTAGACCCGACATTGCATATGCTGTTAGTTTGACTAGCAGATATCAAAGTGATCCAGGAGTGAATCATTGGACAGCGGTCAAAAACATCCTTAAGTACTTGAGAAGAACTAAGGATATGGTTCTTTCTTATGGAGGTGATGAACAGCTCGTTGTTAATGGTTACACCGACGCTAGTTGGAACACCGATCCGGATGATTCTAAATCACAATCCGGATACGTATTTATTTTGAATGGTGCAGCAGTTAGCTGGAGGAGTGCAAAGCAAAGCATTGTGGCGAGATCTTCAACTGAATCGGAATACATGGCTGCTTCGGAGGCTTCACAAGAAGCAATATGGATGAAAGAGTTCATTACAGAGCTGGGTGTGGTTCCAAGTGCGCTGGACCCAATGTCTATCTACTGTGATAACATGGGCGACATAGCCAATGCGCAAGAACCAAGGTCACACAAGAAGCTGAAGCACATCAAGCTATGTTTTCACGCTATTCGAGAACATATCCAAGATGGGGATATAAAGATTTGCAAAGTACACACAGATCTGAATGTGGCGGATCCGTTGACTAAACCTCTCCCGAGGGCAAAACATGACCAGCACCAAACTGCCATGGGTGTTCGGTATATTACCATGTAATCTAGATTAGATGACTCTAGTGCAAGTGGGAGACTGTTGGAGATATGCCCTAGAGGCAATAATAAATGTAGTTATTATTATATCTTTGTGTTTATGATAAATGTTTACATTCATGCTATAATAGTATTAACAAGGAAACATTAATATTTGTGTGATTTGTAAACTTAATTTGAAGTCCCTAGTAAAGCCTCTATATAATACTAGCTTGTTGGTTAATAGATGATTGTGGTTTCCCTATCATGAACATTGAGATGTTATTAACAACAAGATCATATCGTTAGGAGAATGATATGGTGGACATACTCCTATAGATAAAGCGTAGCATAAAGATCAAGTCATTTTAATAGTTCAATTGCTATATGCTATCTGATACATAGTTATCTAATTCCTTCGACCATGAGATCATGCATATCACCTTTACCGGATGGATGCTTTGATGACATCAAACACCACACCGTAACTGGGTGGCTATAAAGGTGGCATTGAGTGTTCAGAAAGTATTGGTTGAAACACATGGATCAAGAGTGGGATTTGTCCATCCATATGACAGATAGATATACTCTGGGCCGTCTCGGTGAAATGTCATCCAATTAGCTTGCAAGCATGTGACTGGCTCATAAGGGATCACATATCACGGGAACGAGAAAAGAGTACTTATCAGTAACGAGGTTGAACTAGGTATGCAGAGATACCGACGATCATAACCTCGGATAAGTAAAGTATCGTGAGACAAAGGGAAATTGATATCGTATGTAAGTGGTTCATTCGATCGCAAAGTAATCGTAGAAATATGTGGGAGCCATATGAATTTCCAGATTCCTCTATTGGTTATTGTTCGGAGAAGTGTCTCGATCATGTCTGCATAATTCACGAACCGTAGGGAGACACACTTAAGGATTCGACGTTGTTTGAGTAGTTATGGAATGATGAGAAAGAGTCGGAATGTTGTTCGGAGTCTCGAATGGGATTCGGGATATCACGAGGAGATCCGTAATGGTCCGGAGAATAAGATTCATATAAGGAAAGTCCCGTTTCGGAGTTGGGGAATGGTTCCGGTGTTTTCATCGGGAATGTTCTAGAATGTTCCGGAATGTCCGGCACTCCGGGAGGGGGAAGGGTACATGAATGTGTCATTGTAAGTTGGAATGATTGCATCATGTACTAGGTGTCTTTGCTGTCCAAAATAAAGGGTTTATTTAAATCCTAATTTGAAAAGTCAAACGGCTAGTTTGAAAGTCAAACGGCAAGTTTTGGAAAGAGGAGGAGGAGTGGGAAACCGAGTTGGGGAGGGATTCCCTCCTCCAACCGCCGGCCCACCTCCAAGCCGAGTTGGGGAGGGACTCCCCTCCCCTTGGCCGCGCCTCCCACCTATAAAGGGAGGGGCAGGGCTGCCCCTCCTAGCACACAAGTACCTCTCCTCCAAAACCCTAGATTGGCGCCACCACCTCCTGCTGCTGCCGCCACCTCCCAGGGTTGCCCTAGCCGCCGACTTGGGGTGCCCCAAACCCTAGCCGCCGGCTCTAGCACCTCCTCCTTGGTGTGTCTAAAACCTAGATCACCGAGGATCCCTCTCATACTCCACCATACTCGCTCCGGCTTAAGGCGAAGCCCTGCGAGATCTCCCCTCTACTTCCGGTACCACGCCGTTGTGCTGCCGGAATCGCGAGGAGAGTGCTACAACCTCCGCTGCCTGCTGGAACAAGGGAGAGGAAGGTCTTCGTCGAGTACCGAACGTGTGACCGACTGCGGGAGCGCTGCCGGAACGCAGCGCCGGAAGGATCGTCTACGCGATCTTGAGATCAAAAATAGTACGACTACATCACCCACGAGAATCCGCTCTCGTTAAACACTTTGGAATCTTCGAGGGTGAGTTATTCCATCGACTTGTTGCTACAATCTAGTAGATAGATCTTGGCTTGTTTGTTTGTATGCGGTAGAAAATTTTTGTTTTCCATGCTACGAAACCCTACAATACTCTGCTACTCAAGTGCTTTAATAGATCTCCGGCTCTCCCCCCGTGTGTGAAAGTGACATCATGCATACCGTGTGGCACTTAGGCTATAGATCACATAAATACTTGTCATGAGTTATATTTGGAGTTGGATGTCTCTATAAAATTGTGGTATTTGAAGGAACCATCTAGTGCTCAAGGTGATAGTGTGGGGTTATCTAGATGGGGATTGCAAACTTTAAGGAGTGCTTTTGTAGCCCTACCGTGGATTAGAGTTCTCCAACCGGAGAGTAGTATCATGAAGAGAGGATATTTATATGAGAGTGTCCACTGGTGAAAGTATGATCCCTAGGCCTTGTTTCTAAGCATTGAAACACCATTTACAACTAGATCTGTTACATGTTTTCTTGCTTCCATCTTTATTTCAGATTGCCTTTAGTCTCTCCCATGTCAACAACAAGCCAGAAAGCTCTTTTCTGGCGCCGTTGCCGGGGAATATACAGGATAGCTTCAATCTTTTCCTCCCTGTCAGAAGCTCTTTTCTGGAACCGTTACCACTTATAATCATCCATACTACTTGTATTTTACTATCTCTTCGCCGAACTAGTGCACCTATACACCTGACAAGTGTATTGGGTGTGTTGGGGACACAAGAGACTTCTTGTATCTTGATTGCAGGGTTGCTTGAGAGGGATACCTTTGACCACTTCCTCCCTGAGTTTGATAAACCTTGGGTAATCCACTTAAGGGAAACTTGCTGATGTTCTATAAACCTCAGCACTTGGAGGCCCAACAACTGTCTACAAGAATAGAAGTGCGTAGACATCAATACCAATATCACATACTTGTGTAGTATTTGATATTGGTATTACCATTTTATTCATTTAAATTCCTTATATAAACCCTCTTAAATGGATTATCATCAATTGCCAAAATGGGGGAGATTGAAAGAGCATATGGGCCCCCATGTGTGGTTTTGGTAATTAATGACAATCTCTATGTACTAATGCTTGTATCAAGTTGTATTGCAGGAATTGTCCAAAGGCTATGCTTGAACCATATGTTGGCTTTAAGGTTGGGAGAATAAGAAAGTGAAGAAGATCAAGTGATGACCAAGGTGTTCAAGGAGTGATCCAAAGATTGGTCATGTGAGAGTTGAGACTATATCAAGTGTGTCGTGATGAATATATGGAGTGATACCTCTTGTGTACATTCAAGACACCAAAATAATAAAGAAGAAATGAAGGAGAAGAATAAAGAAAATAAGATTAAGGGTGTCTTTAAGAAGAAGATAGAGTTCCTCATGTGTATCTTCAAGACATCATCCAAATGTAGTTAGAAGAAATGTTGTGCAAGCTAAAGATGTGCCATATCTAGAAATATCATGCTTGAAGCTACCATCCTCGGTGATCATGGATCGATGAATACAAGGTCAAAGTAAAGGTTTCCCCATGTTGTATGGGGGAGAAACTTGCAAGTCTTCATCAAGAGAGTGCATGCAAGAGCAATCAAGAAAGGTTTTCCATATTGATAAGGAAAAGATCATCTACATCAAGATCAAGTGGAGTATGCGCAAGGCAAAGGTATGATCTTGATAGGGTTTCTTTCTTACCGGTCTCGTGGTGTTAGTTGGGGAGACCGGTTTATAGAATAGATAACCGTACTATCAAGAGGGGCTCTCAAGTGAGTAACTCGATCATATCTTTCAAAGAGATATCAAACCTTTGCATACTTAGCATCATCCTTTCTTGCTTGTTATTTGGATCTTATCCATGTGAGGTTCTAGAGCTTGTCGTAATATTCATAACAAGCTCTAGTTCATCGAAAATGGATTTCATATGCATTCTGTATTGCGTTTTCGATATTGGAGGTTTTACCGGTTTTTATTTTAAAGATAGGTAAAACTTTCCATTATTTGTTTCTTACTCATGTGAGGATTTATAGCTTGTTTTAATCTCCATGACAAGCTCTAGTTCATCGAAAACGGAGTTCATATGCATTCTCTATTACGTTTTCAATGTTGGAGGTTTTACCGGTTTGTCTTTTTGAGAGAGGTTAAACCTTTCGTCATTTGGTTCTATAATCCCTTGATGGACTATGATGTTTTTATATATGATCTTTTAGAGCTTATTTTCCTCTTTAAAACGAGTCCAAGATCATCAAAATCGGAGTTCGGATGCAAAAGTTATGGATGTTTTCGTATTGGTCTTTCTGCCAGTTTTTGTAAGACCGGAGACTCCGGACTAAATCTCCAGTCTATCTCCGGACCGCGTCTAGTACATCCTCCAGATTATCCCCGTTTGGCCTGGGTACACCGGAAACTCCGGACCGGGCGATTCCTGGGCCTAATGGTTAGATTTCTAGGGACCTATTTAAGGGTTCCTTCTTCCCCAATGGTTCCCTAGCTCTCTTGCAAGTTTTTCCCCGCCATTTTTGACCTCTTGAAGCTTTCTATCTCTCAATCCCTCCAATAATTCTTGCATCTTCTTGAGGGTAAATAGAGAGGGAATCTAGATCTACAACTCCACCAATCAATCTCTCCTCTAAGCGAGGGGAACATTTTGTGATCTAGATCTTGGAGTCTTTTATGGATTTCCTCCATTGTTCTTCCTCTCTTATTCACCCACAAGCTTTTGTAGCTTTGGTGGAATTTGAGAGAGAAGGATTTGAGCACTACTTGTATTCTTGCCATTGCATTTGGTGCATCGGTGTGAGTTCTCGGTGAGGATTCGATTGTGTGAAAGTTGAGAAGCTTTTTACTCTTGGGTTCTTGGAACCCTAGACGGTTTGGTTGTTTTGCGGGTTTGAGGATTACTTGAGGCCTCCAATTAAGTTGTGGAGCTTTCCTCATGCTTTTTGTGGATCCTCCAATTAAGTTGTGGATAAGTGTCCCAACCTTGTGAGAGGTTCCGGATTGCCACCGACAAGTGCAACGATAGTGAAAGTGTGGATCGATCCTGTTGGGGTGAGATTCACAGGAGAACAAGGGAGGACTTTTGTGGCATTGGTGGTTTTATACCATCCCCTCTCCAAAAGAGACGTAATCCATGTTGGGAGGGACTCGGTAAAATATCATCGTCTCCGCGTGCCTCGGTTATCTCTATATTCGAGCTCCTACTTATGCACCTCTTTGTGATAGCCTTCGTGCTTGAAGTATATATCTTGCTATCACGTAGTTGTTTGTCTTGCTTAGCATAAGTTGTTCGTGAACATAGGTGAACCCTAGTTGTTCTAGGTTTTGTGCTTCACAAAGTAAATGTTAGTTTAATTCCGCCTTTGTTGAGCCTACATATTCAGTTGAGAAGCTGTTTCACCATTTTTCATGTTATTGCTTCCTCAACTAACATAATGCTGGTGCATCTTACTCTATATGCATTCTCATTGAATGCACACTTACGCTCTTATTTTCTGACATAATGTGCTTGTAGTCGTTTTATGTTTTCCGGTATTTAATCTTGTGTCCTATGGTACTTCAAGATTTGTAGTTTACTCACGTCAAAGAATAATTTATTGCATAGAAGCTAATTTGATTCGTGTGCTTAACCATGTAATAAAGGACGTGCATTGCTGCACTTAAATCAGACATACTCGCTCTGTCCCGAATTAGATGTCATATGACTTTTTCTAGATTCGCATCTATCTATTCTCTAAAAAGCGTCTAAATACATGCGTTTCTAGGCAAATCTGTGACATCAGAGGGAGTATTATGTTTAGTGAGTGCTGGCATTGACATATATATATCCCTCTCTTATTAATTTAAAGCCGGGCTTTATTAATTTATTAGTTGGGATTTATTAATTTAATAATACCATGTGTTGGGCTTTATTAATTTAAAACCGGGCCTGAGTGCCTTCAGTCTAAAACATATATCCCTCTCTTATTATCATAGTGAAATGAGACACTTAACTAATGTGCTGCTATGCGTCACGAAACTTGATGGAGGTCTGCTGAATTGAATAAGACAGTGTTGCTGATGGCTAGACGATGCAGCATGGAGCAAATAGACAGCAGGGCGGAGCCATAGTGCAATGACCGGCATAGAGAAAGGAAGAAGGAAGCTGATACAGTAATGCCTTCTTGTGGTCAGTCTAAATAAAATCCATAACATCGTATGGTCCAATAAAACGGGGTGATTACGTAGTGGCAGCACAGCCGGAAGCAGAGCTGAGGGGTTAGTGCACAGTGACAAGGGAGGTCAGAGACAAATATTTGTGTTCTGGCGACCATGCTTTATGTTTGTATCTAAGATATATAACGACCCACACCATGGCAGAGATGAGTGAAGCAGAAAGATAAGGTAGTGATGGCAGATCTAAGCCACAGGAGGAGAGAGAACATGGGGTGAATGAGAACAATATTCTGCCTTCTTCCGGTCATAGTATAATGCGTATTTAAGGTTTGTAGCATCAGCAACACATGACATCGCAGAGAGGTTTGTAGCATCAGCAACACATGACATCGCAGAGCTGACGACAGGCTCACTGGCAGCAGGAGGCAAAGTCAAGCTGCGGCAGAGGGAACATGAAAAGAAGAAAATGATGCATTATGTTTTAGCTACTGCTATATATGATTATTTAAGATCCATAGCAGTGCGTAGGTGCTCTGCTAGTTACTCCCTCTATTCCAAATTAGTTGGCTCGAATTTGTCTAGATTTAAATGTATTTAGACCATTTTAGTATGTAGATACATGTGAATCTAGAAAAATCCGAGTCAACTAATATGAAACGGAGTGAATAACATATAAACTCTTTGCAAGTGCAGTGATATTAATGTTGACGATGACTAATCACAAAATTAACAAGCTCTTCCGCTCCTGCAGTTCGGTAGAACTGCAATTGAAATTGCTGCTTTTCATGGCAGAAGGGATATTGTTGAAATGTTATTTCCATTAACATTTCCCATTTCAACGCTGCCGGATTGGAGCATTGATGGAATCATTTCTCATGTGAAATGTTATGGTTTGAACCCGAGAGTACGTGATTTGTTCCACCCATACTTGCAGTTGTATAATACTCCCTCTGTCCAGAAATAATTGACTTGGTTTTGTCTAGATTCGAATGTATCTAGACGCATTTTATTGTATAAATACATTCGAATCTAGACAAACCCAAGTCAGTTATTTCTGGACGGAAGGAGTATTATCTATCGCCGTAGTAGTCCGATTGTTCTGTAGTTCTTCCTATACATGCTAATGATACTCATAATAGTCACTAAAAGTGTTATGTACAAGCATACCCAGGCTAGAGGATGTGTTGTGTTGTTGGTTTTAAATGCAGCATCTTGTTCGTGGGTTCTACATATTTTTTCTGATCACAAACATTTCGTTACCAGGATAAACATCCACTGGAACTGGAAGAGAAAATAGCTAAACTGAAATTAGATGCGGCGGAGGCCTTTAAGCAGAAGGAGTATATGAAAGCAACAGAGCTTTATAATTGTGCAAGTCATTGTGCATCACGTTGATTGTTTTAGGGCTGTTTGGGTATAATACAAAAAGAACCTGGGTCATCAGTACAGTGCTTTTATTACCTTACTGGCAAATGCCGACGGCATCTTTGACTATTTGGATGGCCGGCGGCGCCATAAACTCGATAACCAGCACCGTGGAGTCAAGAAATTCAACTAAATAGAATCATGAAACAATCTTATTTGAGCACACATGGGACCAAGTTACTTTTGGTGCTACCTTAATTTGGCGAAAATTGTCGTGTTAGGTACTTAGATTTCTATTTAACAGAAGACCTTTAAGTTATTAGGTAGCAAGTATGACTGAAATATCTTAAATATGTTAAAAGGTTAAATGGGCTCTGTTCTTTCATGTAAGGCAGTTCAATAGCCGTTAATTGAGTACTTATGTTCTTGCCAAAATAATTGATATTTTTTGTTTGACCTTACATTTAAGAACATATTTTATACTCTTTGTGTTCCTAATATATGTCATTCGCAGAAGAACCAAGACACATGTGATATACAGAAAATATGTTGCTATGCTTGGTGTGCTATACCATCCCTAGATCTAGCGCCAGTTCGTGCTTTGAAATTTGCATATATCTGACATTTGCTTTTAGCACATACTCATTTCATTCCTTGAATGAAATCAATTATACAGTTGCACCATGGCTAGACTCAACTATTAGTCACTCCTTGTTTTACTTAACTGCCTAACATGCATATGTATAAATTATAAGCTAAATATGAATTTGCTCAACACTGTCAGTACAATGCTGCATAGCATAAACATAAAATCTGTGAATCTCAAGGTATGATCTGACGGTGGATAGTATAGGGGTATAGCCCACATGTTTGGTTTGTGTGCGAACTCAAACTACCAATTTCTTCACCGTGTCCAAATAATCCACCTTTTGTTTGAAAGATTGTCAGTTTTTGATATGCACATGCCTCTTTGCCCACTTTCAATTCACTGTCTTTCCAATCTAGTGCATGATAACACTAACCTTGGCTGGCTAGCCAAATTGTGTGTAGGGTTGGCTTGAGCACCAACAAAATACACCCGCAGAAAAGACCATATTACTGTCCTACATTATGTCATTGCTTTTAGGATGGGATGTGTTTCTCTAGGCATTTGAAGTAACCAAAGGGGTATACAACCACCACAACTCCATCACTCTTGGGCACATTAGTCAGTGTGCCATCCGCAACCCTCCTCCCCCCTCCCCCCCTGGATTTTCAATCTAATTTTTCCTTTAGTTGGGGTTGTACTTATCTTTAGGACTGGGCCGACTGGCTGGTCATATCAGTGTACTGCTTAAAATATAACACAGGGTGTTTATAACCAAAAAATGTAGTAAATGATCATTCGAGCAAGTATTATGATTTATGAGCTAACAAAAACTAAAACTACCCCAAATAACTCCACGGAACTATAGAAGATGACTTACAGTTGATCATAAAGGAATTTTGTACTATTTTGTTTCAGTTCGACAAATGAGTACTTGTAGAGGTCTTGACCTTTTTCATATATATTTTGCCAACATTTGAAATTGTTAACAAATTTAATTTTGAGTTCAAAAGTTGCGAGTTATTTTAATTTCATAAATTAGTTATTATCAATGGTAAGCAGATTGATTACCAGCTGTTGGTGTATACAGACATAAACATTAGGATCTCAAACACAAGATGCTCAACTACCTCTCATAATAAAAGCCGCATCTGAATGGTGTACTGCAGGCAATGGACCTTGAAGATAGAGTAAAAGATTTTGCTATATTGCTGGCAAATAGGAGTTTCTGTTTCTTGCGCATGGGAAAAGGAAAAGATGCTAGCTCTGATGCTACAATGTGCACAATGTTGCAACCTTATTGGCCCAAAGGATACTATCGACAAGGGGCAGCTTATATGTTACTGAAGGTAAAAATAACAGTTAAACTCTTTTTCGTTATCAGGACTTGATCATCTGCTGGTGTCTACTTATAGGATTACAGAAAAGCATGCAAGGCTTTTGAAGATGGCTTGAAGCTAGACAATACAAATGTTGATATTAAGAATGCATTAAGGTAAGTGTTTAATCTTTTCACGAAGTCGTGAAGTCACTAACTTGATAGGTCCTGTACAAATCATTTATTATACTCTTTCCGTCCTAAAAAGGATGTTGCAGATTTGTCTAGATTCACATGTATCTATACACTAAAACGCGTCTAGATACATGCGAATCTAGATCTGTGACATCCTTCTTAGGACGGAGGAAGTATATAGATTGACGTCTTTTTGGGGTGCAAATGTTTTTTCTGTCTGTTAAGAGGCATTTGAATACATGAGGGATGGGTCATTCATTTTTTTTATCTCTACCAGTAGAAATTATTTATTAGCGTCTGGATGAGTACCATGCGGATTCGGCCATTTATGGCCCGGTCAAATTTTAGAGTCAAAATTCTAGCTTTAGTTCCTTAAATTGAGAAAACATTAAGGGAGCGAGCATTTTTTCGTGATCTCACTAGTGCAAAGCTGAATGCCTTTCTTATGATTAATCAATGGGAGGAGGATTAGTAGGAAATCACACCGATTGCTTACTCTCAGAATATTGTTGTCGCAGGGAAGCCCAAGAGGCATTGAAGAATGCTGATTCTGCTGAAAATTAACCGTGACCTATTTGCAGTCAGTTAGCTGAAGAAGTTGAGCCGCTCTTCCATTTGGAATGGGTTCATGCCCCTTTGTTGATGTCTGGCGGCACTCAGCGTTTAAATATGACCTAACCTAATGAGCTCATACTGTAGGATGCTGATTTCAGTTCTGCTTCGTTTTAGGGTTAAATTCCAACGCGGTTGTATCTTGTGTGACTCTGTGCAACATGAGCCCGCCTGTGCTTGCTCATCCTTTTGCAACCCAGTTGTGGAGCTGTAGGCTCCTATGTACGGTGGCTTTGTTTTCGTGCGAAGTGTGTGTTGAAAAATTTCGAATCCGAGCATATGTGTTGCGAGGGCTTGGGGTAGGATCAGGCTTGATAGCTGAAGCTCGTACTTCTGCAATCCTGACCCCAGGAATTTCCAGGTTTGGGCCAAGTCTTGACGGTGGAAATTTTCAAGAGACAATTCTCAACAGGGCCTCTGGTTCACCAATGTAGCGTTGTTTTCGGTTTCAGAGTACCAAGAGTTGTGTGACTATACTTCGAAAAAGGAAAGAGTGGGAGATCCGAAGGAGGAGAAGCTATATTATAGATTATTGATTTAATGAGCGACGGCTTCATAGAAATCAGATTTCGTGCCATTCCCCTTCATTCGTCTGGTTGCCTGTTTCTAATATGGATGGTTAATTTGGTGTTTTGATATATTACCAGTTGAGGTGACACATCTGGCCAATCCTAAGACACGTCGTGTGTGGTCAACGAACTGTTTTAATTTCACTACCCTTTCATACCTATTTTTTCTTTTATGTGCAACGATTGCTTTGGGGTGTTGAATCGATTCTTGTACAAATATTGGACACTAGTGAATGCCCTCATCAGGTGCGGACATCGATCTGTATCTCTATTTTTAGAAGAAAAAAATCCCAAATGATCCGCCACAAAGACTTGGTACATTAAAGTTGCTTGCGTGGAAGACCTTGCAAGATTCGTCTAGTCAATCCGGAGGTCTACGTGGTCTAGTAGTGGTTTCTGATACTGCGGCGTGATGCCAACCGACAGACTCCGCATGACTAAGGTTTTCAATCTCAGCTCCCTCGAGGAATAGATTTCTTCCCGCCAAGGATGCGGTGCCATGTCGTAGTACCTTCTTCCCTGGTGACTCTCACTCCTAGTCTCATCTAGCATCTCTTTCCGAAATTTCAACAATGTCATTTAGTTTCTCGGCTGGTATACTCTTGGTCTCTTGGAAATACTTATACAGAAGCAAGAGGAATTTTTTTATATATAGACAAGGTAACGAGCTATGGACGTTAAATATGTGGATTGGTGGGATGATATGATGCTCATTCATTCTAGAATTACTGCTGCACTAGTGCGTTATGAGAAAACATTGATATCCTTTTCGATATATGGGCATAGCACCTGGACTTTGTATCAATCGATGCACATGGCTGATATTATTACAAAGCTTATCATTCAATCCATTGCACTTCAAGAATCAGATATAGATGATACAAAAATCAACCATCTAAAGATAACAAGCAAATAACAGTTCAGTCTTCTAGTAAGTCACCAACCATCCCGACTGTAGATATCATGCACGGCCATCGGCAGACGGTTACATAAATGCTTATTTACTCCCTCTGTCTATAATATTAAACACTTATTTCAAATACATAAATGCTTATTTACTTCCTCCGTCTATGAAAGTGTACATACAACTTTTTTGAGAGTCAAACTGGTTTAGACTTTGACAAAGTTTGCATAAAACTATAACAATAATTATAAAACCAGATAGCTATATGGTCAAAATATATCTAATAATACTAATTTTGTAGCATAAATGTTTGTACCTTTTTATATAAGTATGGTTAGACTAAAAAGTTTGACTCTCCAATTTTTTTGGAAGTACACTCTTTTGTGGACCGAGTAGTGGATGCAGTTGACCCTTTCTATCTTCAACTTTACGATATCTATTTTTCTCTCATAGTTTGTAGCAAAAATAAATGGAGCACACATGAGAATAGTTCTTCAACATAAGTCTACTTTTTTCAAAAAAATTGTTAAAACCCCTAACCACTTCATCAAAGTGACAACATAGACTTTCTTATCAATTATTAAGCAGAGTACATAACAATGGTAACCACGACTAAAAGACTACAAGATATAAAACACACACCTAGGACTAAGTCGACTTCTTCTACACATAAGTTTAATGTGCGAGTCGCGTGATGAGAAGTTTGTCATATCAATGGACAAAAACTATATAATGAATAACCGATAGACTGTTCATAATGTTTGGCTGTAGATACTGTATTTTGTGCAATTATTTTTTATTTGCAGTCCAGTATATTCTAAAATTGTTTGTTGTCCTACATTCTTACATGCATCATGCATGGATACACACTCAAATATAACCTTTTCACTAACACCTATACAGATTTGTGCATAAATATACCTAAATGCGAGTTAATTTTTACTAATGAAAAAAATATGAGTGGGGAAGTAAAGAGTGGAAGGTCCGGAGGTAGAGGAGCATGAAAGCAAGCAAAGCCGTCGCCACCCCCGACTCCTCCCGCTTCTCCCCCGCTGCCACTGGAGGACGCCGGTGGGCAAAGCCCGGCCGGTCGACGGTGGTGGCGGGGTTGCTTCCTCGCGTGGTGGCCTCTCTCCCGCAGGGAGCCCCTTGGGCGCTCAGAGGTGGTCACCCCGACGGCAATCTTGAAAGGATACGGATGTCGCCTAGAGGGGGGGTGAATAGGCGATTAAAACTTTTCCTAGAGTGGCTCAACAAAGGCTGAATAAAACTAGTGTTTTCTTTGTAAAGCACAACCTAGAACAACTAAGGTTCACCTGTGTGCACCAACAACTTATGCTAAGCAATACAAGAAATAAAGTGATAGCAAGATATATATTACTTCAAGCACCGAGGCTATCATAATGTAAAGTGCATAATTAAAGAGCTCGAGTATAGAGATAACCGAGGCACGCGGAGACAACGATATTTTACCGAGTTCCTCCCAACATGGAGTACATCTCGTTTGGAGAGGGGGTGGTATCAAACCACCAACGCCACAAAAGGACTCCCTTATTCTCCGGTGAATCTCGCCCCAATGGGATCGATCCACACTTCCACTATCGGTGCACTTGTCGGTGGCAAACCGGAACCTCTCACAAGGTTGGGGCACTTCTCCACAACTTAATTGGAGGCTCCCAACAAACGTCACAAAAGGCCTCAAAAAATGCCACCAAGGCCACAATGCCACCAAGGCCACAAAACCGTCTAGGGTTCCAAGAACCCAAGAGGGACAAGCTCCAATGAGCAACTCAAACCAAATCCTCCGAGGAGAACTCAAACCGATGCACCAAATGCAAATGGCAAGAACACCACAAAGATGCTCAAATCCCTCACTCTCAAGTTCCAACAAAGCTACTAAAACTATTGGGGTAACAAGAGAGGAGGAATCAAAGAGAGACACAAAATCCCCCAAAATCTAGATCCCCAAAGATACACTCACAAAGAGATGTTTTGGTTTGGTCAAAACGTAGATCTAGATCTCCTCTATATTTCTCTCAAATATTGGCACGAATCATTGGAGAGAAATCATAGAATCAAGCTCAAGAGGGAATAAGAATATGGGGCAAAGCTTGAGCAAGGATGGAGAGAGAAGAAGCAACCCAAAAAGACAAAGGGATGAAGCTATTTAAAGAAACGGGCAAAATCTAGCCGTTGGGGCTATTTTTTGGACCGGTCCGGTGCTACCGGAATTAACCGGTAGTACCGCACCAGTTCTGGGAAAAAGCAGCAGCGGCAGCAGATCTGGGCGGGCCCTGCGGCAGCGAGCTGGGTGGCGAGCGCGTGCGTGAGTGAGCGAGCAGGGCAGGCCCAGCGCAACACCAGCAGAGCACGTGAGCGCGTGGGGTGGGAATCAATGCGGGCGGCAGCGCGTGCGTGGGGCCAGCTGCGGCTGCGCGGGATCGAGGCCGCGAGTGGGGCTGCATGCGAGTTGGCAGGATGCACCTGGGAAAATTATCTGGGCCGGCCGGTAGTACCGGTCCACCTGGGCGGTACTACCGGGCCGGCCGGTAGTACCGGATTTAGGTACCTAGCAAGGCAGAAAAAAAATGGTCCGCTCTCAGGGGCGGGCGGTAGTACCGGCCCGCCCGGGCGGTACTACCGCTCGGCCCAGAAAACAGATTGACGGGTAAATATTGAAACAACAAAAACTTTTGACTGGAAGCTCCGATTGACCCGATTCCAATTACGTTGGATAGAGGACGACAAGGGCTTCCCAATAAAAGGTGGAAATATTGGTTATCATCAAGTGAGAATGTATCATGTATAATAATGTGAGATACCTCACTTGGTGAGAAACCGAAAAGCCGCCAAGATCAAAATCGCAACAAGATACAAACGGAAGATCTGATTTTGATGAACAAGAACTTGTTATGGAGATTAACACAAGCTCTATATCCTCACATGGGTAAGACCAAATAACAACCAAATACGATGATGCAAGTATGCAAAGGTTTGAGCTTTCTCCGAACGATGTGACCGAATTACTCATACAAGAGCCCCTCTTGATAGTACGGTTATCTATCCTAAACCCGGTCTCACACACACAACGTGAGACCGGAAAAAGGGAAAACCTATCACGATTATACCTTTGCCTTGAGCATTCCACTTGAGCTCGATGTAGACGATCTTGCCCTTCTCAAGATGGAACGCCTTTCTTGATTCATCATCGATCCATGATCACCGAGGATGGCAAGCCTCAAACATGAGATCTTCTATATATGGCGCATTTTGAGCTTGCACAACATATCTTATTCTCATTTCATCGACCTTGAAGCCGACACAAGCTCCAAGCGATGCCAATGAACAAATCCTACAAGTGCAACTTAATACACACATTAGTCCATAAAGATTTTCATTAATTACCAAAACCACACATGGGGGCCCACATGTTCTTTCAATCTCCCCCATTTTGGTAATTGATGACAATCCCTTTAAGAGGGTTTATATAAGGAATTTTAATGAACAAACTGGTAACACCAATATCAAATACTACATAAGTATGTGATATTGGTACCACCATATATAGAGCAAACTCCCCCACAATCTATGCATGTGTGATGAACTTGAATTTCATTACATATATTGCCAATCATTATCATTGGTGGAGTTTCCACTATATATACCACATGCTAAGCAACGACAAAGATGCAAGAGCATGAGAGGCAAATGCACAAGAACAAACTCAATGCATAAACCTATTGCCAATCATTATCATTGGTAGAGTTTCCACTATATATACCACATGCTAAGCAACGACAAAGCTGCAAGAGCATGAGAGGAAAATGCACAAGAACAAACTCAATGCATAAACCAACTTCCCTTAAACCCTCTAAAACTTCTCCCCCATTGGCATTGATTGCCTAAATGGGTGACAAGTTCTAGAAGGCAAATATAATAATAATTCCTCCAAAGGTGTGCCTTTGCACATATCCAATGATGAATACTTGGGAGGGAGTAGAACTATATCGAGGACCTGAAGATTGCCAAAATAAATAAAGTCCAATGATGCAAGCAATTACAAGGTCCCACAAACCAATTGAAAACAACAAATGAGTTCAAATGGAAAGTACGGATATTATGATATGAGCAAGAGAGTGCTTTAAATAACCAAATAGAGAAGCTCCCCAAGATTTGTGCACTATTCAACATAAATGCATTAGAATACATATTGCAGAAATATGGAATCCTCTCTCCCCCATAAGCATTTAAAACACAACAAATGTGAAAGAATACAAATGAGCATTATTAAATGAATTAGATGAGCTCCCCAAATATAATGCACCAATTATGATAATTGCATTTGGGAACAAGGTGCATAATCATGGAATCCTCACTCATCCACATTCATTTAACAATACAAGGCATTAGAGAGCAAATATGAGCGCCCAAAGATGCAAACAAGAGGAACGAGCACTCGTAGGCAAATAAATTTGGAATCCACCAAAGAATCAAAAGGAATAGACAGGTGGTCTCCAAGGATTTAAAAATCAACTAAGATTATATACGCTTATGTGTATATGTATCTAAGTGGAAAACATCACAAGGACATATGCCAACAAAGAAATATGCACACATAAAGAAGATATACAATATATCACATAAAAGGCTAAAATGAAGTCATAACATATATCAATAAGATTTTTTTGCTTCAAAGCATGGCCAAAGGCTCAAATATATCTTATTGTGCATTAATGAACTTCAAACACCAACACACTACATATATTACAACTATCACCAAGGGAAAAGGAGAAAGTTTAAATATATGGAGAAAAGTAAAAAGTATCACAAGAAAAAATCAACTAGCACAATCTCACTATTGCACATGAGAGAAGTTGAGGAAGGATAGGCAATAAAATTGCTAGATTGACACATTTGGGATTGATGGATCATATGCATGATTTTGTATAGTCCCAATTATATGCACTCATCTCAACTTATACACATTTACAATCGAGAGTTCTCTTAATACCATGGCTAGAGATGTTGGAGATATGCCCTAGAGGCAATAATAAATATAGTTATTATTATATCTTTGTGTTTATGATAAATGTTTACATTCATGCTATAATAGTATTAACAAGGAAACATTAATACTTGTGTGATTTGTAAACTTAAATTGTAGTCCCTAGTAAAGCCTCTATATAATACTAGCTTGTTGGTTAATAAATGATTGTGGTTTCCCTGTCATGAACATTGAGATGTTATTAACAACAAGATCATATCGTTAGGAGAATGATATGGTAGACATACTCCTATAGATAAGCGTAGCATAAAGATCAAGTCATTTTAATAGTTCAATTGCTATATGCTTTCTGATACATAGTAACCTAATTCCTTCGACCATGAGATCATGCATATCACCTTCACCAGAAGGATGCTTTGATGACATCAAACACCACACGTAACTGGGTGGCTATAAAGGTGGCATTGAGTGTTCAGAAAGTATTGGTTGAGACACATGGATCAAGAGTGGGATTTGTCCATCCATATGACGGATAGATATACTCTAGGCCCTCTCGGTGGAATGTCATCCAATTAGCTTGCAAGCATGTGACTGGCTCACAAAGGATCACATATCACGGGAACGAGAAAAGAGTACTTATCAGTAATGAGGTTGAACTAGGTATGCAGAGATACCGACGATCATAACCTCGGATAAGTAAATTATCGTGAGACAAAGGGAAATTGGTATCGTATGTAAGTGGTTCATTCGATCACAAAGTAATCGCAGAAATATGTGGGAGCCATATGAATTTCCAGATTCCTCTATTGGTTATTGTTCGGAGAAGTGCCTCGATCATGTCCGCATAATTCACGAACCGTAGGGAGACACACTTAAGGATTCGACGTTGTTTGAGTAGTTATGGAATGATGAGTAAGAGACCGAATGTTGTTCGGAGTCTCGGATGGGATCCGGGATATCACGAGGAGATCCGAAATGGTCCGAAGAGTAAGATTCATATAAGGAAAGTCCTGTTTCGGGGTTGGAGAATGGTTCCGATGTTTTCATCGGGAATGTTCTAGAAGGTTCCGGAATGTCCGGCACTCCAGAGGGGAAGGGTACATGAATGTGTCATATCAAGTTGGAATGATTGCATCATGTACTAGGTGTCATCGCTGAACAAAATAAAGGGTTTAGTCAAATCCTAGTTTGAAAAGTCAAACGCCAATTTGAAAAGTCAAACGGCTATTTTGGAAGGTGGAGGGGAAGTAGGAAACCTACTTAGGGAGGAGTTCCTCCCCTCCACCGCCGGCCCACTTGGGATCCGAGTTGGGGAGGGACTCCCCTCCCCTTGGCCGGCGCCTCCCACCTATATAAGGAGGGGCAGGGCTGCCCCTCCTAGCACACAAGTTGCCCCCTCTAAACCCTAACCCTAGCCGCTGCCGCCCTCCATAGCCGCCGCCTAGGGCCAACTCGCCGCCGCCTAGGGCAAACCCTAGCCTCCGGCCTTGCCCCCTCCTTGGTGAGTCTAAACTCTAGATCGCCGAGGATCTCTCTCATAGTCCACCATACTCGCTCCGGCTTAAGGCGAAGCCCTGCGAGATCTCCCCTCTACTTCCGGTACCACGCCGTTGTGCTGCCGGAATCACGAGGAGAGTGCTACAACCTCCGCTTCCTGCTGGAACAAGGGAGAGGAAGGTCTTCATCGAGTACCGAACGTGTGACCGACTGCGGAAGCGCTGCCGGAACGCAGCGCCGGAAGGATCGTCTACGCGATCTTGAGATCGGGAAGAGTACGACTACATCACCCACGAGAATCCGCTCTCGTTAAACACTTTGGAATCTTCGAGGGTGAGTTATTCCATCGACTCGTTGCTACAATCTAGTAGATAGATCTTTGCTTGTTTGTTTGTATGCGGTAGAAATTTTTTGTTTTCCATGCTACGAAACCCTACAGTGGTATCAGAGCCGTGTCTATATGTAGATCTGTTGCACGAGTATAACACAATGGTCATTGTGGGCGTTGATGCTTTTGTTGTCGATTGCTTCTTGTGTACTTTGCATCTTGCGGGATGTTGGGATGAAGCGGCCCGGGCTAACCTTACATGACATCGTTCATGAGACTTGCTCCACGCTTGACATGCAACTTGTATTGCATAAGTGGATTTGCGGGTGCCTGTTTCTCCCAACATAGTTAAGATCCAACTTTTAAACCCCAAACCACGTAAAACATGCAAAGAAAGTAGAGGCGTCTAACTTTGTTTTGCAGGGGTGTGCTGTGATGTGATATGGCCATGATTGTGATTATATTTGATGTATGCAATGTTCCTTATTGTAAGTTGGCAACCGGCAGAAGCCATATGGTTGTCTTTAATTTATGTTAAGACCCGCGTGTCTATTCAAAGTAGTTGTAATAGTTGAAACCGGTGGACGACAACCATGGAGAAGCGTCATTGACCTTGATGCAATGCCGGAGATGATGGAGATCATGTTCATGCTTGAAGATGGAGATCAGAAGCACAAAGAAGAAAGGCCATATCATATCACATATTATGAATTGCATGTGATGTTAATCCTTTATGCATCTTGTATTGCTTAGTTAACGACGGTAGCATTATAAGATGATCCCTCATGCACATGAATTTCAAGTTCTAAAGTGTTCATCCTTAGTAAGCACCATTGCTAAAGCTTGTTGTTTCGAAGCACCACGTGATGATTGGGTGTGTTAGATTCCGCAAGTGTATACAACGTGAGCAAGCCAGATTTGCTCATGCGGAAGCTAAGGTTTGATCTTGACGAGCCTAGCATGTACAGACATGGTCTCGGAACACGGATCACCGAAAGGTAAAGCATGAATCATATAGTAGATATGATGAACATGTCGATTGTTCACCATTGAAGCTACATCAACTCTCGTGATGATCGGTGTTGATGTGGTGTATTTGGTTCGTGTGATCACTAAAACAATGTGAGGGATATTGTTTTGAGTGGGAGTTCACCTAGATTAATTTAACTATTAATTAGAACTCAATTTGTCATAAACTTAGTCTAAACTATTGCAAATATGTTGTAGATCAATGGCGGCCCCTACCATCAATTTTAATGCGTTCCTAGAGAAAGAAAAGTTGAAAAACAATGGAAGCAACTTCGCGGATTGGTTCCGCAATTTGAGGATTGTCCTCACAGCTGGTAATTTGACCTATGTCTGGGTGAACCACCTACAGCTACTGCTACCGATGAAGTAAAGAATGTTTACCTCGCTCGGAAGACTCAGTACTCCACAGTTCAGTGTGCTATCTTGTATGGTTTAGAATCAGAGCTTCAGAAAAGGTTTGAGAATTCAGACCCACATGATATTGTCTGTGATCTCAAATTGATCTTTGAGACTCACGCGGCAATTGAGAGCTATGAGGCTTCTGAAAAGTTCTTTAACTGCAAGATGGAAGCGGGCAGCTCCGTCAGTGAGCATGTGCTTAAGATGTCTGGGCACGCAAACAAACTTCAAAGCTTGGGTATAGTGATTCCTAATTCTTTGGGGATTTATCGTGTCCTCCAATCACTACCACCAAGTTACAAGAACTTTGTGATGAACTACAATATGCAAAACATGAACAAGAAGTTGCCAGAACTCTTCACCATGTTGAAATCTGCAGAAGTGGGGATCAAGAAAGAGCACCAAGTGTTGATGGTCAATAAGACCACCAAATTCAATAAAGGCAAGTCTAAGCAAAAGGGACACTTCAAGAAGGGTGGTAAGAAAGTTACCACACCGACGAATAAGACCAAGGCTGGACCTAAGCCTGATACTGAGTGCTTTTACTTCAAGGGAGAAGGTCACTGGAAGCGGAATTGCCCAAAGTACTTGGCAGATTTGAAGAACGGCAACATCAAGAAGAAAGGTATATCCGATATACATGTTATTGATGTGTATCTCACTAGTACTCGTAGTAGTGCCTGGGTATTTGATACTGGTTCGGTTTCTCATATTTGTAACTCGAAACAGGTGCTGCAGAATAAACGGAAGCTAGCGAAGAACGAGGTGACGATGCGCGTGGGAAACGGATCAAAGGTTGATGTGATCGCGGTCGGCACGCTACCCCTTCATCTACCATCGAGATTAGTTTTATACTTAAATAATTGTTATTTGGTGCCTGCGTTAAGCATGAACATTATATCGGGATCTTGTTTATTGCGAGACGGTTACTTGTTTAAGTCCGAGAATAATGGTTGTTCGATTTATATGAGTAATATGTTTTATGCACATGCACCTTTGATAGATGGTCTATTCTTATTGAATCTCGATAGTGGAAATACACATATTAATAACATTGAGGCTAAACGTTTGAAATCGAGCGATAACTCAACCTATATGTGGCACTGTCGTCTTGGTCACATTGGAGTGAAGCGTATGAAGAAACTCCATTCCGATGGACTTCTTGAATCACTTGATTTCGAATCACTTGAAAGATGCGAAGCATGTCTGATGGGTAAAATGACTAAGACTCCATTTTCTGGCATAATGGATCGATACATACCGATGTGTGTGGTCCAATGAGTGTAGCATCGCGCGGTGGTTATAGTTATGTTCTTACCTTCACGGATGACTTGAGTAGATATGGGTATATCTATTTCATGAAACATAAGTCCGAAACTTTCGAGAAGTTTAAGGAGTTTCAAAGTGAGGTAGAGAATCAACGTAACAAGAAGATTAAATTTCTACGTTCTGATTGTGGAGGTGAATATCTAAGTTACGAGTTTGGAGAGCATTTGAAGGATGACGGAATACTTTCACAATTGACACCGCCGGGAACACCACGGCGTAATGGTGTGTCCGAACGTCGTAATCGAACTCTCTTAGATATGGTTCGTTATATGATGTCACTTACAGATTTACCGCTATCATTTTGGGGTTATGCATTAGAAACAGCCGCATTCACTTTAAATAGGGCACCATCAAAATCCGTTGAAACGACACCGTATGAATTATGGTTTGGGAAGAAACCTAAATTGTCGTTCCTTAAAGTTTGGGGTTGTGAAGCCTATGTAAAGAAGTTACAGCCGGACAAGCTTGAAACCAAAGCGGAAAAATGCGTCTTCATAGGATACCCGAAGGAAACTATTGGGTATACCTTCTATCATAGATCCGAGGGCAAAATCTTCGTTGCCAAGAATGGATCCTTTCTAGAGAAGGAATTTCTCTTGAAAGAAGTGACTGGAAGGAAAGTAGAACTCGACGAGGTTGTTGAACCTTCTCTCGAACTTGTGAGTAGCGCAGCACCGGAAGAAGTTCCTATGGTGCCTGCACCAATAAGAGAGGAAGCTAATGATGATGATCATGAAACTTCGGTTGTAGTTGCTACAGAGCCTCGCAGGTCAACGAGAACTCGTACCACTCCTGATTGGTATGATCCCGTTATGAGTATCATGTTGGTGGACAACATCGATGACCCTGCGACATATGAGGAAGCGATGATGAGCCCAGATTCCAATAAATGGCAAGAAGCCATGAAATCCGAGATTGGATCCATGTATGAAAACCAAGTATGGACTTTGGTGGACTTACCGGATGGCCAGAAGGCTGTCGAGAACAAATGGATTTTCAAGAAGAAAACAGATGCTGATGGTAATGTTACTGTCTATAAAGATCGACTTGTCGCAAAAGGGTTTCGACAAATTCAAGGAGTTGACTACGATGAGACTTTCTCACCAGTAGCGAAGCTAAAGTCTATGAGGATTATGTTAGCAATCGCTGCATATTATGATTATGAGATATGACAGATGGATGTCAAAACAACATTCCTCAATGGAGACATTGATGAAGAGTTGTATATGATGCAACCCAAAGGTTTTTTCGATCCTAAAGATGCTAACAAGGTATGAAAACTTCAACGGTCCATCTATGGATTGAAGCAAGCATCCCGAAGTTGGAATCAACGTTTTGATAAGGTAATCAAAAGTTTTGGTTTTATACAAACTTATGGAGAAGCTTGTATTTACAAGAAAGTGAGTGGGAGCTCTGTAGCATTCTTAATACTATATGTAGATGACATATTGTTGATTGGGAATGATGTAGACCTTCTTAATTGTGTCAAGGAATATTTGAATAATAGTTTTTCAATGAAAGATCTTGGCGAAGCAGCTTACATATTAGGCATAAAGATTTATAGAGATAGATCGAGACGCCTAATATCATTGTCACAAAGTACATATTTGGACAAAGTTCTAAAGAGGTTTGGAATGGAAGATAGCAAGAAAGGGTTCTTGCCCATGTTGCCCAATACGACCTTGAGTAAAACTCAAAGTCCGACAACGGCAGAAGATACAGAAAGGATGAGTAAGACTCCCTATGCCTCAGCCATAGGATCTCTAATGTATGCCATGCTATGTACTAGACCCGACATTGCATATGCTGTTAGTTTAACTAGCAGATATCAAAGTGATCCAGGAGTGGATCATTGGACAGCGGTCAAAAACATCCTTAAGTACTTGAGAAGAACTAAGGATATGGTTCTTTCTTATGGAGGTGATAAACAGCTCGTTGTTAATGGTCACACCGATGCTAGTTGGAACACCGATCCGGATGATTCTAAATCACAATATGGATATGTATTTACTTTGAATGGTGCAGCAGTTAGCTGGAGGAGTGCAAAGCAAAGCGTTGTGGCGAGATCTTCAACTGAGTCGGAATACATGGCTGCTTCGGAGGCTTCACAAGAAGCGATATGGATGAAAGAGTTCATTACAGAGCTGGGTGTGGTTCCAAGTGTGCTGGACCCAATGTCTATCTACTGTGATAACATGGGCGCCATAGCCAATGCGCAAGAACCAAGGTCACACAAGAAGCTGAAGCATATCAAGCTACGTTTTCACGCTATTCGAGAACATGTCCAAGATGGGGACATAAAGATATGCAAAGTACACACAGATCTGAATGTGGCGGATCCGTTGACTAAACCTCTCCCGAGGGCAAAACATGACCAGCACCAAACTGCCATGGGTGTTCGGTATATTACCATGTAATCTAGATTAGATGACTCTAGTGCAAGTGGGAGACTGTTGGATATATGCCCTAGAGGCAATAATAAATATAGTTATTATTATATCTTTGTGTTTATGATAAATGTTTACATTCATGCTATAATAGTATTAACAAGGAAACATTAAATGTTTATATCTTTGTGTTTATGATAAATGTTTACATTCATGCTATAATAGTATTAACAAGGAAACATCAAAATTAGGGTTAACAAAAACTTTTCTAAATGAAATCATGAATGCATGCATATGTGAATGCATGGATTTTGAAATCCTTTAAAACCACCTTGTTTGTTTGTTTCATTGCTTGTAAAATGTTTCTTAGGTGAAATAAACATCATCTAAAACATTTCCCACACCTTTCCTAAAGACAAGTAAATCAAAACACATATATGAAATGAATGGTCATTTTGGCCAATTTAACTCACATGCCTACTTTGGCTGTCTCAAACTTTCAGAACCTAACAGAAACTTTTTTTGGATCTTTGCACCCCTTGAATGTACTCATAACAAGGTATCAAGGACCACTTTGTGATCATCCAGAAACTTTCAAATGCATGGTTTAAATGACAATTCAAAATTGAATCTTTATCATATGGGAAGATCCCACTTTCTCAAAAACCACTCAAACAAGCTCAACTTTCAAAACCCAAGCATCTGTAGACTCACCAGCACCAATCTAGCAAACCCACCAAAAATCTTTTCAAAATTCAAAACTTGATTTCATGCGGCCATTTCATCAAACAGGTTGCAGACACAAATCAAACAAAACATCAAACACTATAGTGTGCAGTGTTTTGAGCCTAACTTGTTCCCTAGTTAGCTCACACACAGGTCAGTAGATCATCTAGGAAGTTTAACTAAGGACTAGCACCCCTGTGAGCTTGCCATTGCCATCAATGGTGAACAGCCGAGCACCCCCTTGTCACCCCATTGTGGACAGTAGGCTAGAGGAAGAACTAGCCTTGCCAACCTTGTCTGGGAGGCAGCCCACCGTCCATCGCCACTACCTGTCCCAGCCGCGAGGGTTGCCAAGCCCTGGACCACGCGCACAAGCCACGCCCAGACCGCCAGAGACCATGCCGAGCATGCGCCAGAGCACGACCCTCGACCGAAGCCCACAGACCGCGCGCCGCCCTTGCCGCGTGCATACACAATCCCCACCGACCCAGGAGACCGCCAGACATCCTCGTTGCGGCCCCGTGCCGCATAACCACCGCCCGCCGTCGAAGACGCCGCCTCTGCCGCGCAGAGCACCACCCGTTCCAGACCAAACCACACCGCCCCATGCCTCGAGACCATGTCGTTGAGCATCGCCAGGAGACATCGCACCGTCCCCTACCCTTGCCCATGCCATTAGCCGCCTGTAACCTCGCCCCCGACGAGCTCACCGTGCGCCCCGACGGTCCCCTCGCTCGACTATAAATAGAGGCCACCCCCGCATGATTTCTTCACACCATGTCACTCCCCTCTCCTCACTAATCGTGCCACACCGTTCTCAGAGCAAGGCAAGCACCACCCCGCCGGAATTTCACTGGAGCCTTCCGCTGCCGGAGAAGAAGGGCGCCATCGATTTCGTCCACCCCAGGAGCTGCCGCGACCACCCCTGAGTTTGTCGTCGTCGACTTCGTCGTTCGCCCGCCTCGCCGACCCTCGCTAGTACCCCGGTGAGCCCCCAGCAACCCTCACTGGCCGCGCTAGGTTTCGTTCTCGCCGGCGTTGTCTCGCGTCAACGATGACTCCCAGCCGTTAGATTAGAACTAGATCGAACGATCCACGTCACCCCATAGCGCTTCGCCCAGCCCCGTGTCACTGACGAGTGGGGACACCCACTTAAGCAGCCCGCGGGAGCACTGCGCTTAGCAGGCCGGCCCAGTAACTTTTCCCGTGCAGCCCAGTTATTCAAATTAAACCTTTTTCTATTTCAATTCAAACACACTTCTATACCCAACTTCAAAAATCAACCCAGATCGATTCATTGCACCAAATTGAATGAAACCAATTTTTTGGAAAGGTCTGTGAATGCTGAATCAAAGCCTGTTGGATTCAAGTCATTTGGATCTATAGATCACCCATGGTAAAAATAACAAGGCAGAAGCTTTTCTGCATTCAAACATTTTTCAAATTTAAACCAGAATAGCTTTTGAGTTGATTCCAACTCTCAAAAATCACATTTAACCATACCTTTCAGAATATATAAAAATATATAGGTTTACTTGCAGAAATAATGTTCAAGTAATAAAAGAATGCTACATAAGCATTTCTAGCCACTTTAATTAATTAAAATAAAATGGTAAAACCTTATTAAATTGTGACACCACTTTAAATCACATTCCCATGGACTACAATATGTGGTGATGACATGTGTCAACATGATCCCATATTTGGTTTGGAGAATATTAAATCTTAAGTAGTTTTTCAATGAGTAGAAATTACTTTTCTAAAAATAAAAGGATTTAAATCAAGCCTTAACCTTGTAATGTTAAGGATGATGCTAGATCATCCATAGGACACTTGTGTGTGATGAGTGCAAGTAGTTAAGTATTGTTTGGTGATTGTGTACCTCGTATTTATTCATAGACGCTAGTACCAACCAAGGATACGAGGAGGAAGGAGGATACTACGAAGAAGAAGCCGAGGAGAACTTCAACCACTGCTCTGCACAAGGCAAGCTAGTAACCTTGCAAGCTAAAGCTGGCAAGACACTCTACTTTAGCAAGCCTAATACTACTAGTGAATATGCAAGCTAACCCTTGCAAGATACCCTATTGATGCAATAAACCCATACTTGTTCTATGACTACTATATGCCTTAAGCATATGTGATCATACCCACTTGATAAACCAATCCTAGTTTTATGTGCAAGCTCCTTACTCTATTTCTTTATCAAAGCTTACTTAGAGTTTACTTAAGTGACTGGTAGATATTGGAAAGATGCTGAAGGTTGCATAAAGAGCATAAAATTTGGCCTAAGTTAGAAACCTTGACATCAGCCTGAGACATGAGGTTGTACTTAGTTGAAACTCCACTAGTTACCACCCCTCATCAGTACTACCCCCACCTGCAGATGCTAGTGCTAAGCATAAAACTTGATCAACTTTTAGATGGGAATACTTCGTGGAAAAATGGTTATGAAAACCTTGGAATGATGGATCATTCTATTGAAATGTTTTGGACATGTGTTTCCAAACACTTGAGAATTTTGGTGATAAAAATGTTGAGGCATGAGCCTTAGCCCTTTATAAAACTGATGGTTGTCTGGATGCGATACCATTCCAATTTTATCGTACAACCACAATACCCGAATATTGGGTAGGGCTTGACTGGAAACTTATATTCCTTAGTATTAGTTCCCTCACGGCCAAGGTCTGAGCTGAGGCTACCTTGTGAAGATTGTCCACCTGTGCAGTACCCAAGATGACAGTGGTCATGGTTGGGAGGCCAAACTCACAGGAGAGGTGCTTATACTAAGGCGTGTAATCGAAAGGTTAGGATTGATTATCCGCATACTGAGTATGGTGAATTCAGGATTTGTTCCTGACGGATGTATCGAATGTTGTGGTGAAAGTGTACAATCTCTGCAGAGTGTCAAACTATTCGAATAGCCGTGTTCGCGGTTATGGATAGTTGGAGTGGCCATACTGTTCCCCTGTCAGACTTTTCAAATGACCTGTGAAATGAACTAAGACTTTGACTTGACCAAAACAGAGTTGTGATATGAAATACAAGTTCCCAGTTAGGAGTTATAAAATTGTGACTAGCTTTAGAACTTAGTAGAGATAAATCTGGCTTTTGCTAAACAACCCTAGAGCCTAGTGTCCTATTATCCAAAAAACCCCTTTACCTATTAGTATTAGTTTGCGAGTACTTAAAGAGTACTCATGGCTTTGTCCCTGGCTATTCCCATGGCCAGACTATGAAGAGGAGTATCTGGAAGATGGACCCCAGGAAGGTTACGACAACTAGGATCATCTCCCATCGTCAGCATTGCCTGTGACCCCGAAGATGGAGCTTCGCCTACGCTACCGTTATTATTACGTATTCCGCTGCTTGATGTTGTATTAAGAACTGGATCATGAGATCCCTATTTGTGTAAGAACTTATGTATCGTTTGTAATGGATGATGTACTATGGTATCCAATTCTGTTATGTCTCGCAAAAATGGTAATCCTGGGATTGCGATGTATGGCATAACAGGCATCTAGGATTGAAAAATCCGGGTGTTGACAGGTTTCCCTGTCATGAACATTGAGATGTTATTAACAACAAGATCATTAGGAGAATGATATGGTGGACATACTCCTATAGATAAGCGTAGCATAAAGATCAAGTCATTTTAATAGTTCAATTGCTATATGCTTTCTGATACATAGTAACCTAATTCCTTCGACCATGAGATCATGCATATCACCTTCACCGGAAGGATGCTTTGATGACATCAAACACCACACCGTAACTGGGTGGCTATAAAGGTGGCATTGAGTGTTCAGAAAGTATTGGTTGAGACACATGGATCAAGAGTGGGATTTGTCCATCCATATGACGGATAGATATACTCTGGGCCCTCTCGGTGGAATGTCATCCAATTAGCTTGCAAGCATGTGACTGGCTCACAAGGGATCACATAACTCGCCGCCGCCTAGGGCAAACCCTAGCCTCCGGCCTTGCCCCCTCCTTGGTGCGTCTAAACTCTAGATCACCGAGGATCTCTCTCATAGTCCACCATACTCGCTCCGGCTTAAGGCGAAGCCCTGCGAGATCTCCCCTCTACTTCTGATACCACGCTGTTGTGCTGCCGGAATCGCGAGGAGAGTGCTACAACCTCCGCTGCCTGCTGGAACAAGGGAGAAGAAGGTCTTCGTCGAGTACCGAACGTGTGACCGACTGCGGAAGCGCTGCCGGAACGCAGCGCCGAAAGGATCGTCTACGCGATCTTGAGATCGGGAAGAGTACGACTACATCACCCACGAGAATCCGCTCTCGTTAAACACTTTGGAATCTTCGAGGGTGAGTTATTCCATCGACTCGTTGCTACAATCTAGTAGATAGATCTTGGCTTGTTTGTTTGTATGCTGTAGAAATTTTTTGTTTTCCATGCTACGAAACCCTACAAGAGATAGAACAATAAATATAATAACAAAAATTCATGCCAAGATGCAACCTACAAAAGATTGGAAGCAAGATAAATATGCATGAGCAAGAGATACTTGTTACCAAGATATAATTGGTAGAATGTAGAGGATATGAATTCATTGATCATCCTATAGCTTGCCTCCAATTTTCATTAACGCACCACTTCTTCGAGATTGAGAGACAAGCATCTAATATATCTCCAATGTACCTAAAACATATTTAAGTACAAAAATGGTCCCCAAACTTATTGGGTCCAAAGTAGTTAGTGCAACTACAATACATAGGTGAGACTCCACAAAAATATGTGCATATTGATATGAAATTGAATTTCATGCACAACTTAGCCAATGGGATTTGGTGGAGTTTCCCCTATATATTGGATCAAAGAAAGCAAGCATGCCATAATATAAACATAAAGTAAATATGCATGCATAAAGCTTTCAAGAACCAAAACGGAGATACAATTTGAACAAAAACATCAAGTAAATCGAGATTGCACACACAAGAGTGTGACATGACAAACGATGTCCAAATTGTATCAAAGAACCAATTCAACACATGAAAGATCACACGTTCAACAAATGAACTAGGATAACACCAAAAGAGTAAAAGATAGATAGAAATAAGAATGCTCAAGGGTTTATCTCATTCTAAAATGGTCAAATCAATAAACAAGGAATGAGACAAAACCAACTCCCAAAAAGAGCAAGGTTCCAACAAGAAACCAAACTCTCCAAACTTCTCATGATGGCACAAAATACCAAAACGAAAAGATTGAGGTTCCAAGCACATAAAACCTGATATGGATCAAATAAAGAAGCATAAATACGAGTGTTCTAAATAATATAGGAGAGCTCACCCATAAGTAGTACATTATATATAATTTTTCTTTTAAATGCAAAATGCACACAAATGAGATCATCACTACTACCTACATTAAATAGAACATAAGATGATACCAATAAAAAAGAAGATCCACATGAAGCAAGGAATACATGGGAGCACACAAAACATTTACATGGCCAAAGATAGGACAATATTAAGCAAATTCCAAAGTGAATATGATCAATAAATTCTACCATAAATTGGGTACTCAATGTCCAAGGACAAGAAATATTAGGAATAATTTTCCCAAGGTAGCTTGCATGGATATCCAAGATCATAGTCACAACAAGAAGCATATAACAAAATATAAGAATTAAGCATGATACTTCGAACAAGATTCTTGTAGCTTCCAATAGTCACACAATCGCTAGTGATTAGAGTAACTTGAAGTAAATGGTTTCCATGATGATATAGAGATCTAAATATGAGGAAACACATACCAAGAACCACTCTCATATACAAGATCCAAAATATGATAAAAAAAGGCATTCAAGCAAATTGGAACTTGTATGAGCAGATGTGTCACATAGGCGCTAGATAATTATCAATATCAATTCTAAGTGACACAACCTCGAATATTCACATTTTCTAGGATTGTAATATGCACTAAGCATATGACTCCCCCATAATGTGATACTACCATAAAACCAACGCGAGGCGAAATAATACAAATAGAGATAATTAATGGACATTATAGAACTTAAATTTCTCATGAGAATTATACCACATAGAGAGTAGACAATAATCCAATATAAATACTAGGTGGTATTCCTCATGTACACACAATTTTAGGATTGTGGAATGCCCAAGCATAACACTCCCCCAAAATGGGATAATCCATTAATTTCTCACAAGAGCCGAATAAGATACCAAATATAACCAAGCAAGGCTCAAACATAATAAACACACATACATGGTGTTCCACCTAATCATACACAAATATGCTTGATATCTCAAGATAATTAAGTGGATAGCACAACATGTACAAAAGCATGGAAGATACAAAACCAACACGTGCACAAGAGGGCGAGTAACTTTCAATGTAAAGAGTTTAGCATATGTTACCGCAAGGAGGAACATTGGAAATATAATATAATCAAGATAATCCAAATGGCTTGGCTTGAAAATAATAATTGATGAAGATCCCTCAATTCTTCATAATGTAGCCAAGTCTCCAATGCCCTCCAAAACACACATATTGATCAAGTTTTGGCTTGTTGGTCCCCAACCAAGTTGGGTCCTAAGAGGTTAGTCACAATAGGTTTGGCAACCCAAATGGTTCTTTTCTTGACACCACATTGATCACCAACAAATTTGGCAAACACATTGCCAACCTCATCCTTACGAAGTGAATAAGCATCATCAATCAAGATAGGATGGGATGAGGAGATACCAATAGTGCATGAGGAAGAAATGTGCCCCTTCTCGCGGCATATGTAGCAAGTTCTACTCTTGCCATCTTTTTTTTTGGATGAAGAAACAACTTGAGGAAGATCTTGAGTATTCTTGGGAGGAGGCCCATCTCTAACAAGATGTAGAGCTTGAGGCCGCTTCCCTTGTTGCTTCTTGCCAAGGGACTTCTTCTTTAATGGGAAATGTTTTACATGATGCCCTTCTTCCTTGCACTTGAAGAAAACAATGTTGGCCGGATTCTTGACTTGATCTTGGCCATTTTTCTTGTTATCCTTGTGCTTCAACTTGATAGTGGATTTGTTCTTGACATTGGAATTGAATCCAATCCCACTCTTGTCATTGGGGGATTTTTGCACACTCAAGATTTTGTTGAGTGCGGACTTCCCTTGATGACCCTTTTTCAATTCATTCTTCAAAGAAGTGACTTGAGCCTTGAGCTCTTTGATTTCCTCTACATGGTTAGTTTCAATAAAAGTACTAGAGGAAGTAGATGCTACATTGTTAGAGTAACAAGGCACGAAATGTAATTCATCACGAGATATAGCATGGTTGTGAGAGGGTGAATTATAAGGACTAGCACATGGCAATATAACATTTGAAGTAGATATAGTGCTAATGTCCACATGAGGCCCACTAGATGTTACATTTGACATGATGGCCTCATGAGCCAACTTTAGCCTACCATGGGAGACTAGGAGATCCTCATGCGAGCTTGAGAGCTTAACATGGCTTTCTTCTAATTTCCCGTAGTTGCTAGTTAGCAAACCAAGTTGAGCCTTTAGCTCAACATTCTCCTTTACAATAGATGCTTCAAAAGAAATATAGTTAGTAGCACAAGCATCATCATTATTAGCAAGAGGTGAGGGCAACTTGGCAAGATCATTTGAATATAAGGCTTTAAGTTGCTCATGTGACTCGGTGAGTTTGATGAGCTCACCCTTTATGACCCTAGAGCCATTTTTGAGGTGCTCAAAATCCTCAAGTAGTTTAGCATAAGCAACTTGAGGCTCATCATTTTTACTTTTGAGATCATTTGCCACCTCAATTTGTGTTTCTAACTTATCAATATGTTCTTTGCTCTTAATAGCAAAGTCCAAGACTTAAACAAAGTTAGAGCAAGCAATATCCTTTTTAACAAGGGCACGATACACAATCTCATCCTTTTCATATAATTCATCAATATCAAGCTCTTCTTCCACATTATCCACATCCTCCTCATCACAAGAGGTAATGGGTTCCAAAGTAGGAGTTACCTTAGAATCCCTAGCCATAAGGCATAGGTGGGTACCGAAAGAAGGTGAAGATGAGATTGCATTTGTGGCTTCATTCAAAACCATGTCTTGGCCCATAGAATCTTCGGTTTCCTCTACATGGTTAGCAACACAAGCACTAGAGGAAATGGAAGCATTTTTATCATGGCAACAAGACAACACAAGCATATCATCATGAGATTTATTCAAGTCATTTCTACATGATATGCAAGGACTATTAACACAAGCATGTAAGAAGTTGGTAGTGCTAGAAGTGTTAAAGTCCAAAGATAGATCATTGCAACTAGATAGATTTGAGGGATTACAATTAGTAAGCACACTATCCAAATTGCAATTTCTATCACCACTCACAATATCATTACCGTGTGAAAAGTCACATGTTGGTGAAGTGGTAGAGGATGAGAACTCATCTCGACCGGAAGTGGAAGCAACACAATCATCCTCAATAATGTTGGACACAACATACTTATCTTGAAGTTTTGTCCATAACTCATGAGCGCTCCAAAAAGGAATGATTGAGGAGGTAACTACATAGCTCAAAACATTAACAAGCACATTAGAAGCTTGAGCATCGAGATATAAGTTTTTATTGTCCTCACTAGATAGATTTTTAAAATCCATAGGAGGATAAAAACCTATATCTACAATACGCTCCAAATTTGGGTCCATGTCCCGAAAATGAATAAGCATATGAGTTTTCCAAATATCATAATTTGTGCCATCGAATATGAACATGTCATTGTGCACTAATCCTCTAGCCGACATCTTTACTCTCAAGGCGGTGAAGCCTAAAATGAGAGACCGGGCTCTGATACCAATTGAAAGGATATGGATGTCGCCTAGAGGGGGGGGTGAATAGGCGATTAAAACTTTTCCTAGAGTGGCTCAACAAAGGCTGAATAAAACTAGTGTTTACTTTGTAAAGCACAACCTAGAACAACTAAGGTTCACCTATGTGCACCAACAACTTATGCTAAGCAATACAAGCAACAAAGTGATAGCAAGATATATATTACTTCAAGCACTGAGGCTATCACAATGTAAAGTGTATAATTAAAGAGCTCGGGTATAGAGATAACCGAGGCACGCGGAGACAACGATATTTTACCGAGTTCCTCCCAACATGGAGTAGGTCTCGTTTGGAGAGGGGGTGGTATCAAACCACCAACGCCACAAAAGGCCTCCCTTATTCTCTGGTGAATCTCACCCCAATAGGATCGATCCACACTTCCACTATCGGTGCACTTGTCGGTGGCAAACCGGAACCTCTCACAAGGTTGGGGCACTTCTCCACAACTTAATTGGAGGCTCCCAACAAATGCCACAAAAGGCCTCAACAAATGCCACCAAGGCCACAATGCCACCAAGGCCACAAAACCGTCTAGGGTTCCAAGAACCCAAGAGGGACAAGCTCCAATGAGCAACTCAAACCAAATCCTCTGAGGAGAACTCAAACCGATGCACCAAATGCAAATGGCAAGAACACCACAAAGATGCTCAAATCCCTCACTCTCAAGTTCCAACAAAGCTACTAAAGCTATTGGGGGAACAAGAGAGGAGGAACCAAAGAGAGACACAAAATCCCCCAAAATCTAGATCCCCAAAGATACACTCACAAAGAGATGTTTTGGTTTGGTCAAAACGTAGATCTAGATCTCCTCTATATTTCTCTCAAATATTGGCACGAATCATTGGAGAGAAATCATAGAATCAAGCTCAAGAGGGAATAAGAATATGGGGCAAAGCTTGAGCAAGAATGGAGAGAGAAGAAGCAACCCAAAAAGACAAAGGGATGAAGCTATTTAAAGAAACGGGCAAAATCTGGCCGTTGGGGCTATTTTTCGGACCGATCCGGTACTACCGGAATTAACCGGTAGTACCGCACCAGTCCTAGGAAAAATCAGCAGCGGCAGCAGATCTGGGCGGGCCCTGCGGCAGCGAGCTGGGTGGCGAGCGCGTGGGGTGGGAATCAATGCGGGCGGCAACGCATGCGTGGGGCCAGCTGCGGCTGCGCGGGATCGAGGCCGCGAGTGGGGCTGCGTGCGAGTTGGCAGGATGCACCTGGGAAAATTATCTGGGCCGGCCGGTAGTACCGGCCCACCCGGGCGGTACTACCGGGCCGGCCGGTAGTACCGGATTTAGGTACCTAGAGAGGCAGAAAGAAAACGTTCCGCTCTCAGGGGCGGGCGGTAGTACCGGCCCGCCTGGACGGTACTACCGCTCGGCCCAGAAAACAGATTGACGGGTAAATATTGAAACAGCAAATTTTTTTGACTGAAAGCTCCGATTGACCCGATTCCAATTGCGTTGGATAGAGGACGACAAGGGCTTCCCAATAAAAGGTGGAAATATTGGTTATCACCAAGTGAGAATGTATCATGTATAATAATGTGAAATGCCTCACTTGGTAAGAAACCGAAAAGCCGCCAAGATCAAAATCGCAACAAGATACAAACGAAAGATCCGATTTTGATGAACAAGAACTTGTTATGGAGATTAACACAAGCTCTATATCCTCACATGGGTAAGACCAAATAACAACAAAATACGATGATGCAAGTATGCAAAGGTTTGAGCTTTCTCCGAACGATGTGACCGAATTACTCATACGAGAGCCCCTCTTGATAGTACGGTTATCTATCCTAAACCCGGTCTCACACACACAACGTGAGACCGGAAAAAGGGAAAACCTATCACGATTATACCTTTGCCTTGAGCATTCCACTTGAGCTCGATGTAGACGATCTTGCCCTTCTCAAGATGGAATGCCTTTCTTGATTCTTCATCATCGATCCATGATCACCGAGGATGGCAAGCCTCAAACATGAGATCTTCTATATATGGCGCATTTTGAGCTTGCACAACATATCTTCTTCTCATTTCATCGACCTTGAAGCCGACACAAGCTCCAAGCGATGCCAATGGAAAAATCCTACAAGTGCAACTTAATACACACATTAGTCCATAAAGATTGTCATTAATTACCAAAACCACACATGGGGGCCCACATGTTCTTTCAAATATGATGGCGGCGGGTCTAGAAGTAGGGGCGAAGGCCTCAGGCTTTGCTGGCGGTCCTCCCTCGGTGGATGGCGAGCGGGTCGCATCTGCTGGCAGGGACGCAATCCTAGGGTTTTTCTCACGCCAAGACGAAGATTTGCCTTCAGCCTGTTTCCATTGATATGGTGGCAGTGTCGTGTTCCGAAAGGGTCCTCCGGCGAACTCCCATGGACAATTCCCACCCGGAGATTGCTGGAATGGATGGGATTCGGTCGCACACAACCTTTTTTGACCGTTTGGTTTCAGAGACAGCGAGGCAAAGCTCTGCAGTCTGTTACCATCTTGGAATATGTCTTTAGTTCTGAAGTCAATGTGCGAAGAATGTCATGCAAGCCAAGATTTGTGGACTAGCAATGATGGATAGAATCATGGTGGCGATGAGGAATTGACTTGGTGATTCGTGACTTGTAGCAGTGGCATCAGAAAGTGGGGGTGGCAACATAGGAGGAGTTCACAATCTTATCTTGTAGGGTGAAAATCCAAGGTCTGACCTTAATTGGTTGTGTCTGGCAATGACCTTGTTGAAGACATTGTTTTGTGAGAGATGACTTTCTCTAGGGTGAAAACCTATGATCTTTGATTGGGCGATGATGGTGTGTGTGCTCGGTTTCCTTACTGAGGGCGTCGCTATTGGACATGTTGGACTTCTACTGTTATTCCGGTGGGGTTAGTGTCGCTGCTACTAAGGATCTTATCGCTATAGCAGGACTTTCTTTTTTGCAATTCTTCTTTTTTTCTGGATGTGTGCATCCGTAATACTAATAGGGTAATACGTTATTGCAGAGGAGGGGTGTAATTGGTGTCATCGTGATATTAATATATGCCCCTTTCCAAAAAAAAAACTATCACTGTGGTCACACAACTATCTCATTTTCCTATTAACATGTATTTATGTACAAGTTTATGGGTATCGTTGTTCACGTTTGACCAAGTTTTAGCTACTTTTATTTGACAAAGAGAATATATTATCACGGAGATACCAATTAAATCCGGTCTCTGCAATAACACAATGTCCTAATGGTATTACGGATGTGCATGGTCAAAAAAGTTACAAAAGAGTCCCGCTACAACGATCCATTTCTTATAGCAGCAGCGCTAATACCACCGAGACAACATCAGAAGTATGACTTCTTCAAAAGCAACGCCTCCAAAAAAGGAGCAGTACACAAGTGTGTCGTCGTCGTCCGATCATAGATCATAAGTTTCCACTCTCGTCTCGCTCACAAAATTAAGTAATCCTTATGTTTTTTAATAGTTTTTCCATTTTTTGTTTCATGATGGAATAAAGAGGTTCATTGGACAAGACCCAAAAGGCAAAATTTTATCCTAGTCGTGTAGGAGGCCCTCCATATTTTTTCTTTAATTCGAGCAGTTTAGGGTGTGTTTGGTAGACTGGGTCACCTCAGAATTCATATCTCTGCTCATACATGACCTCAGCTAAGTTGAGTTGAGATTCTACCACATGTTTGGCAGACTGTATCTGTTCAGCTATGCCAAGTTGACATGTTGTTTGGTAGCATCTGTGTGATTTTGATATAGATACCTCTTTTCTAAGATGGTGAGGATACCACCGCAATTGATAAATGATGAGTTGTTATAATTTCAGCACCAATTTGGTCCATGGACACAATTGAGATATATCTAAGTATAAATGCATACTTCAGCAGGAAATACATAACGTACAGTGCTCGTTTCAAACATTTACATAGCAGTTTTACAATTATATCCAGACTTTTTTGCAAAAAGGACCTAGAACAGAGAAGAAGAAAAGCCATGCAAAAAGGACCTAGAACAGAGAAGAAGAAAAGCCATCGGGTCCTCCTCTCGTCCTGGTCACATCATCGACCATCTGGTCGCTGGTGTCCACGGAGTAGCAGATCGGCGCCGCGTTGTGGGCCTGGGCGGCGGCCAGTGGAGGAGCGCCGCCGCGTGCATCGACCTGGGTGGCGGCCAGCGGAGGAGCGCCGCCGCGTGCATCGACCTGGGCGGCGGCCAGCGGAGTAGCGTCACGGCGTGCGTTGACCTGGGCGGCGGCCGGCGGAGGAGAGTTGTGGTGTGCGTCGACCTGGGCGGAGGCTAGTGGAGGAGCGTCGCGGCGTGCCCTGATGCCGGTGGCCGTGCGTCGAGCATCTAGGCGTGCTGCCGCTGGCGGTGCAGGCCCTCTAGGTGGCGGGCACTGGAGGAGCACTCCGACGTTGATGGAGAAGCTGCTCCGGCGTTCCTGGAGAAGCTGCTCCGGCGCGTGAACTGCTTCTAGGGGCGGGCGGCCGCCGATGTGGATCTCGTCGACGTCTGCAGGAGGGCGCCGCTGGGTACAGGGGAGGGCGTGGCTTGGGCCTAGGAGAGGGAGGCGGCAGGTTATGGGGGGTGAGAAAAGGAAGGAATGAGGCGAGAGGGTGGGGGATCGGGTCTAGGGGGTGAGGGGCTCGGGTGCGGTGGGACGCGCGGAGCGTCTTTGCGGGATGAGCTCGCCCAGGCCGAGTTGAGAAGCTCGATTCGAGCTTCGCAACTGGGCAGGGCTGAGAGGCGTTTTCGGTACGAGGTGGGAATAGCCCAAGTGAGCAAACCGGGCTAACAAACACCCAAATCTCGGTTGGGATGAGAATTTGTGAGTTGACCCGGTCTACCAAACACGCCCTTATATTGCTCAACTAGTACACACTATAGGTTTGAAATATCTTTGTCTCCATCATGTTTTCTCTGGTTTTGTAGAAATCAAAGTTCATGCCATTCTTGGTTGGCCTTTTTTAAGTCTGACGGTTACTTTGGTGTTTTGATTTGTTGCATGCGTAAGCTTTTAATCATCTGGTCAACATTTTTTTAAGTAAATGAATATCGTGAAGATGAAACATGTGTCTGTAGATGGTCAACAGGGTTCAAGTTAATACACCGCTTTTTTTCTTTCATGCCCAACATTTGTTTGGGACATTTAGTTGAATTTTTTTATATAAACAACGACCCCCTTCGTCAGGAAATTGGTGGTTTGGATTTGTCCAAATTCGCATATATCTAAATACAAAACCTCGTCTAGATATATTTGTGATCCAAACAAATTCAAGATATTTATCTTTTGATATAGAGATCTATGTGCATTCATGTTAACAGAAAAAAATCATCCCAGGAAACATTTGAAATGGGAACAGTTTAAAAATACTCAAAAGAAAATAAAGTGATATAGAAAAGAAAAATAGAAATAAAAAATACAAAAAATGTATCTGTAAAATGGGCTCGGCCCACCTCTGGAAAGGTGTTATTGGATGCCTTTAGCGGCGCGGGCACGACGTGCCACACGCATGCTCCTGTCGTGGGCCATGTCCCACCACAACACCCTCTTTGTGCCTGCATGGTCATTGTCTTCCCCTGCACAGCCGTACCATCTCTCCCGACTAGAGCTCCTCCATGCTCGAACACCCTACACACAGTGAACACCCCCAGTTAAGTTTATTCCTCACCTTCGCCGGTGACGTCTCCGATGAGGTCCACGCCTCGCCTCCACCGGCGACATTGCGGCCAACCATGTTGTCCCCGTCTCTGGTGAGGTCCTGGCCAGCCGGTCGACCATCCCTCTACCCCCGACATGCACCCTAACCCTAAGTCCGGTAGCCGGCAACATTTCTGAACCCTAACCCTAAGTATCTGGCGGGACACCCACCCCCATCGCTAAGGTTCTTTCTCGCCTCCAATGGTGACACCGTCCCGTCGTCGACGAGGCTGGGCGGGCGTGGTCGTCTTCCTCCTCCTACTGGCAACCGCTGGGCCTGGCCCACGGCCATCCAGGCGAAGGAGAGGGTTTGCAACGCTGGGAACTCGCGTAACGTTAGGCGGCAAATAGCACTTGCGGCTCGCAATGAGCAATGTATAGGATTCATAGGGGCCCCTAGGCTTTGCCGGATTTTTTAGAGTAACCGGTAGAAGCACTGCCTATTCTATTAGAAGAGGGGAAAAACAAAGTCCACTGTACATGAATGCAATTTTATATTATAATAGAAAAATACCAATACCACCAAAACAAGAACTGTAAAAACTAATTTGGCTCGGCCAAGATAGCTGGCACATAGGTGGCAAAGGCATTCACCCTTTGTAGGATGTCGTCTCTAGTGATGGAAGTCCCCTTTTTTGAGGGAGCGATGAAAGCCACCTGGATGTAGGTGAGGCACCGACCAATAAAAATCATGCGCCTTTTTTTCTTCCATGCGTTCCATAGGACATATAGCAGTCTGCCGCTAAAGCGGTGTTGCTCGTCTTTTGTTCCCTTCAATTATATCGTCCCACCAATCAGAAATGGAGGGAAAGGCATGATTGCATGTGGACTCATTGTCCCAGAATTACGTGGTACTCCAGATCGCTATCATAAAAGGGCAGTCTTTGTATACCACCCAGCTCTACAACCTTACCGCCAATGGGCCTTCAGAGTAATCCAAGCCGTCAATTTGCATGTTCAGGCTGCTATGATCCGCTCATCAGACCAGATCTCAATGGATCTAACGGTTGTGAATACTTGGATTCGCCACTTCATTCCCGCGCTCACATTCGTTCACTGCCTGCTGTGAAGCTGCTGGACACTTCCGGATCGAGAAGTCCACCATGCATGCAAAAGCTCCACCCTCTGTCATCATGAGTTCGGCCCCATGTGGCATACGTCCACTCAACATCTTATCAGCACTGTCACTTCTTGGACTAGGCAAACTGCTGCTACTTTTCAATATGAGCATTTTTACCGACTCACTAGCTCTTAGCCTGAAGTACCCTACGTCACCTACCCATCTATTTAGTCGTTGTATTATTTAAAGTGTTCAATTCCTTCTATCAGACAAATAATTTTCAAGACTGATACCAACTAAAAAACTCTCTTAGGAAGAGGGAGGTAAGGGAAATGACTGTATATACTTCAGTAGTCCTTTTGTATGTAAATAACTTGTCAAGAATTAGTCTCTAACATGTAATTAATTTTGGTGGTTATATTTAGTATGAACACTTCAGTAAAATTATGTGAAACTGTGACGGCATAAGAATCGTAGTCCTTTTTATCCAGTGTACCTAATATAATTATTTCTCATAACAACATTGCAAGTCTACAAGTTTTTCATATATATAAAAGTTTATCACAGGCCGCCTTCTAAACAAGACATCTATGGTATGTTGCATTGAGAATGTAGGACATTTTTAAATAAAAAAAACATCTGGGCATTGCAAATAGAACTAACATGATCGTTTAATGGCAGTTCTCATTAGATGTTAGACAGTAACTTTTACTGGGTGAGACATCATCTTTTGTATAATGTTATTGTCATGGAAACCATTTCTTGTGCCATACATCCTTGCCGGAGAAGACATTATTTTATTATGTAGTTGAAAACCATTTCGTTTTGGTGAAAACTTTTTCATACAAAATATTCCGTGTGATAGTAAAAGGCATTAGTTATTATATTTTGCGAATGAAATTTTATTATATATTAACATGTGAAATTTCATCATATATTAACCGTAGCGGCTGGTCTGGCTGGAGCGGCAATAGGAACAGTGGGGGCGGACAAAAGGGTGGCAAGGCCCAGCCCAAGTCCACACCCGCAACTGAAGCCAACGGCGAGATTGACCGCGACAGGTGCCGCTATTGCCGCAAGAAGGGCCACTGGGCTCACGAGTGTCGCAAGAAACAGCGCGATGAAGCTGCTGCGGCGGCACACCTGATGCAGGAAGAGGGCAGCGATCCAGGCCCTGCCCTGCACATGGCCACGGTGGTCGAGCTCTCCAACGCCGCACCTCTAGCTACTGCTGCGGTGCCCACGATGGCGCTGCTCACGGTGGAGCACGCATTCCTGAATGAGGAGCGCGCCCACGTCATGCTCAGGCGTTCACCGCGCGACACCGACGAGGCCTGGTACCTCGACACTGGGGCCTCAAACCACATGACCGGCGACGACACTGTCTTTGCAGAGCTGGACAAGATTGTCTCGGGCAAGGTGTGCTTTGGGGACGGCTCAATCGTCGACATATGTGGACGCGGCACCATCCTGTTCGCCATCAACGGCGAACGGCATCGCGAGCTGTCAGGCGTTCTAGATCTCGAAGCTCAAGTCAAACATCATCAACATTGGCCAGCTGGACGAGCTTGGCTTCCCTACACACGTCGAGCACGGCTTCATGAGCATCCATGATCAAGATCAGGTGCTCATTGCCAGGGTGCCACGCATGGGAAACCGGTTGTACGTTGCACCTCTGAAGATTGTGCAGCCGGTGTGCCTGGCAGTGCATGCCAATGAAAAGGCATGGCTCTGGCACCAGCGCTTCACCCACTAGGGTTTCGACGGCCTGCAGAACCTGTCCAGGCAGGGCCTGGTCCGTGGCCTGCCCACCATCAACCATGTCGATCAACTCTGTGAAGCCTGCATCGCTGGGAAACACCGTCGAGCACCGTTCCCTATAGCTGCCAAGTTTCGTGCTTCAAAGTCGCTGGATCTGGTGCACGGCGACCTCTGTGGCCCGATCTCGCCGGCAACGCACGGCGGCAAGTGATTCTTCCTACTGCTCGTCGACGACCACAACAGGTTCATGTGGTTGGTGCTGCTCAGGACCAAGGACGAGGCGACATCAGCCATTCGTCGCTTCATGGCCCAGGCAGAGGCAGAATCGAAGCAACCTCTGCGTATCCTCCGCACAGATCGTGGAGGCGAGTTCACCGCGACAGACTTTGCTGAGTGGTGCGCTGATCACGACATCAAACGCCAGCTCACCGCCCCTATTCCTTGCAGCAGAATAGGGTGGTAGAGAGGCACAATCAAACCATCATCGGCGCCACCAGGAATATGCTCAAGGCCATGAGCGTACCTGCTGAATTCTGGGGCGAGGCGGCAGTGTTCATCCTCAACCGATCTCACCGTATGAAGGGTGGCATGGGATCAAGCCAAATGTGCAATTTTTCCGTGTCTTTGGCTGCAGAGCGTATGCCAAGGACACACGCCCCGGGCTAAAAAATATGGAGGATCGTATCAAACCCATGGCGATGATTGGGTATGAAGAAGGGAGCAAGGCCTACCGCCTCTTCGACCCGGAAAAGAAGCGCCTTGTCGTCTCCCGTGACGTTATCTTTGATGAGGGAGCAAGATGGAATTGGGGGGAGCCATGTGGCAGCACTCTCACCGTCAACAACTGGGTGATGCCACAACCCCGGCCTGCTGTAACAGAGAACGGAGCAAAAACTCCTACTGCAGCTACATCTGAAGGCAGAGAAGAACCCGCGCCAGCACCTCTTTCACCAAGCCCAGATGCAACTTCTCCTTCACACACCAGCGTTGGGCCACCACAGATAGGCCAACCCATGACTTCATCGCCTAGCCGGCCCATGCGATTTGTTTTGCCGCCAGTAGAAGGAGAAAAAGATGGAGAGGGCCTCGACGCGGGCGTTGACCTACTTGATCCCCTCCGCTACCGTCCAATGCTGGATCTAATTAATCCCGGCGTAGGGAACCCAGGAGGGCAGAGCGCCTCCTTCTCACTCCTTCCGGCGAGCCCTCCACATATGCTGAGGCAGAGGGCGATGAAGCATGGCGGGAGGCGATGCTCGACGAGCTGACCTCCATCAAGGAGAACGAGACCTGGACGCTGACGGAGCTCCCACCTGGCCACAAGCCCATCGGATTGAAATGGGTATACAAACTCAAGCATGACGCCGACGTCAACGTCCTCAAGCACAAGGCCAGGCTCGTTGCAAAAGGGTATGTGCAGCGGCCAGGGATCGACTTCGATGAGGTCTTTGCCCCTGTCGCGCGGCTGGACTCCGTCCGTCTTTTGCTCGCCGTTGCCGCTCAGTTCAAGTGGCAGGTCCATCACATGGACGTGAAGACGGCGTTCCTCAATGGCGAGCTGGGCGAGGAGGTGTACGTCTGCCAGCCGCCGGGCTTCGTTGACAGCGGCAACTCCAGAAAGGTCATGCGCCTGCACAAGGCGCTCTACGGCCTCCGACAAGCTCCACGGGCATGGAACACCAAGCTCGACGATGTTCTGGTGTCGCTCCGGCTTCACTCAGAGCACATCAGAGCACGCAGTGTACACCCGCGGCGACGGCGACTCACGGCTACTTCTTGGGGTCTACGTGCATGACCTCATCGTCACCGGAGCACGTGCCACGGTGATATCAGAATTCAAGCAGCAGATGTGCAGTTGTTTCAAGATGAGTGATCTGGGCTTGCTCACTCTCTACCTCGGCATCGAGGTGAGCCAAGCGTCAGGCTGCATTACACTGAAGCAGACCGCGTTCGCCGCCAAGTTGCTGGAGAAAGCTGGGATGGCTGAGTGCAACAACGCTCACGTTCCAATGGAGCAACGCCTCAAACTTTCGAAGGTGAGCACAAACCCTGTTGTCGACGCCACGCTCTATCGCAGCCTCGTCGGCAGTCTCCGCTATCTGGTACACACATGGCCTGATATCAGCTTCGCCGTGGGCATGGTGAGCCGCTTCATGGAGGTTCCCACCACAGAGCACCTGAGCACAGTGAAGCATCTATTGTGCTACGTCACAGGAACACTGGACGTTGGTTGTCGCTATGTCTCCAGCTCTGACGCTGCTTAGTTGGTGGGATATAGCGATGCCGACATGGCTTGAGACCCTGATGACAGGAAAAGCACCTCCGGGACTCTGTTCTTCTTTGGAGAATGCCCTGTGTCTTGGTAGAGTCAGAAACAGAAGGTGGTGTCTCTGTCCTCTTGCCAATCTGAGTACATGGCAGCAGCTACGGCAGCATGCCAAGGAGTGTGGCTTGGGAGATTGCTTGGTGACTTGCTTGGATCACCTCCTCTCGTTGCCAATCTGCTGGTAGACAACATGTCTGCAATCCAGCTGTGCAAGAACCTAGTCTTTCACGACAGAAGCAAGCACATTGAGGTACGGTACCACTTCATCATGGGCTTCATCGAAGATGGAACCGTAACTGTCGAATTCATAGGCACTGAACACTAGTGGGAACAACCCCATTGGTCCCGGTTGGTCAGGGGCATTAGTCCCGGTTACCCAATCGGGACGGGGCAATCGGGACTAAAGCTCCAACCTTTAGTTTATACACACCCGAATAGTATTCCCCTTTTGGGTTTAGAACTTATGCATCCAAAAATCCCGCCAATTCCTCCTGAATTGCTCGTACGCGATCCTTTGGTAGAAGACCGTCCCGTAGACGTTCGATCTGATTTAAAAAAGGAGTCAGCCTATATGAATGAAACTAAACACAATTTATTAGTAATTAAAAACTATAGAAATTGTTTACGCACGTGGAGTTGCTCTAAATTTCTGCCCTTCTCACAGCACGTCTGCTGGATGAACTCGCAAATATAGTATCCACATAGATTGTTACCTGGTCCCTGCGTCAGGCACTTTACGAGAACATAGTTCAATCAAAATAATAATCAAGCATGATAATAACGGTATCAAAACTAGAATCAAAGAGATGCACGGATATAGCTAGTGGTGCTTACATCTAGTGCTTGAAATGTAAGCTCCTCTTTCCAAACACCCCTAGCCTTGTTGGTGAACCATTTCCAGGCGCTGCCCGGCGAAGAAAACGAATAAAAGAAGTTATTAATTACTTGATATCATAAAATTCACGAACGTTGCCGATATAGTGTCGTAATGATTAGAATTACCGCTGGAGAAGCATCTGCATGTCCTTCCACTGCTCAAGGGGTTTATGTTTCGAGTCCATGACTAGTACACGCCCTTTGTCAAGTTGAATGATTAACAGAATATAGTGAAAGCTGCGAATGCATAACTAATCAATTATATACTTAACATCGAGTAAGCGAAATAGAAAGTGTATACAATACAATAACACTCACTCGAAGTTGTAAGGAAATAGTATTTCCCTTCTGGTTTCTTGAAACCTTAACGCGTGTACTATATTATCCTCTGTACCCTGGGGGCTTGTTTTGAGATTATCTTGATCAACCCAATATGGGTCAATGAAGCCAATGTCATAGATTTGTCCTCTGCTGCATTCGAGAATCTTAATTATGCACATTACAGTATGATTATATACATGCAATAAACAAGGTGAGATAGCTGAAGACTAAATTAATTACAAAATTAGTACTTACAGAAAATAAGCACTGATGATCAATTTGTCCAAGGCGTCTTGATTGAATAATTGAAATAGTTCATCAAATTCAATGGATATCATGTCATCTATTTCTTTCCCATAATGCTTTTTTGTAACCTTCAGCACTATCCAGTTAGCCCCGGCCTTTGTGGCATGCATGTACCAGTTATGCAATCTTCGCATTTTTGTTGGAAGATTATTTACCTCCTCAGGTTTGACGAGAGGCTTGCCGTATTGGTATTTGTATGCTACTTCACTCACGGGGAAGTACTCTAACTGGGATAAGTACTGGGCAATACTCATACCTTGAGCAGCGACAACTTCTCCGTATTGTGCAACTACCTCTGGATCATACTGCTCTTCGTCCCCATATTTGCTTGACCCTACATTGGTATGGGAAATCACCTTGAGAGGGGCGCAAGACTGTTTTGCTTGTTCTCCATGCTGGGCAACAAATTTCTTGCTTGCATCAGTACTACTCTTCGAGGCTTGTTGTGCCGCATGTGACTTGAGAATAGAACGCTCATAGTCTGATGACAGCTTTGGCTCGGGTTGATGAAGAGTCTTTAGCATTTTCAACACTCTGCCTTTTTCTTCTTTGGTGCTGGGGAACTCTGTCTCTTTCGGCCGCCTCAGCTTAGCGAAAAACGCTATCATTTCTGCATCAACGATAGCCGTAGTCTTCTCTTCAGTACAGTCATAAGCTCTCTTGGGAGGAACCTTTGGTACTTTTGGAAGAGGCTCTTGTTTATGTTTCGGCTATCGCTTACCACGATGCAGAGTAGCGGTACGCTTACGCTTTTTATCCTGAGGCGTCGGCGATGGCTGCTGCGGTGATGGCTGCGTCGGAGATTGGTGAGGCGATGGAGACGGGTGGGGCGATGGAGCCGGGTGAGGCGACGAAGACAGCTGTCGCGGCGGCGACGACCTCGCTGGAGACGGGTGAGGCAGCGGCGAAGATGGCCTTGGCGTGTGATTTCGAAGCACGATACATTTCTTTGTCCATAGAATGGTGACGTTTGTTGTGTCTCCCAGTACAGTCACATCCCCTTCACCTGCAGGGTAGTCAAGATCCAAAACTTCAAAGGTGGGCATGATTTCATCCACCTCGACAACAGCGTAGCCCTGTTGAACCGAACGATAGTGGTAAGTTGGTGTGGGTCCAATTGGTAAGGCATAGCCGACTGCCACCTTCATTGATATGTTCACAACTTTGACATGTAGCTCGCAGTGTGTCATCTCTGTGATATCATCCACTGGGTAGCCAACAGGAGCCATCGTCGGTGCACCATCGTCATCGTCATTGTCATCACCTGGGACCTCGGTGGAAGCCACACTGCTTTTTCAATTATTCGATAGGCCGGTAGCATCGAATGCAGTGTGCTGCTGAGATGGGCCGGTAGTACTTTGCTCTTTAAGTGCGTTAATTTCATCTTGTTGTTGCTTTATTCGTTCTTCAATTATACGCATTCGCACTTTCTGAATATCTGCTTCAACTTCCGCCTTGTCCTTTCTCCTTTGACGGCTTCTATCAGGATATTTTTTCCTCTCTTCGAGAAACCCAGTCCTCCATGGTTTGGAGCCGCTTGTGCCTCGTGTTCGTCCATCATGTTCCTTATTTCCAAGGGCGAGTGTGAGCTCATCATTCTCTCTATCGGGAATGAAGTCCCCATCTTTAATAGCCTTTACTGCTTTTCTCATCTTCTTGATTGGCAAGGGGTCTTCTTTATGTCGTATGTTATATATACACATCCCTTCCGTGTCCAACGTGCCCCCATGCCCGTAAAACCAATTCCTTGCACGTTCGACCCAATCATCTATCTCTGGGGTGATTTTTTTAGCACGCAGTTCATTCTCAAGTTTCTCCCACTTAGGAATGCCAGCCCTGTAGCCACCTTGCCCCATAGTATGGTGATACTTCTTGTTAGCAACATTCAGCTTATTCGTTGCAGACATTTTCTTAGCTTTTTCTGATGTCTTGTAATTCACAAAGTCAGCCCAGAATGGTTTTATCTTCTCAAACTGAATCTTCTTGAAATCCGGAGTCTTCTCTTTCACGACATAGTCAAGGTGCAATCTTTTCTTCCAGTTGGTGAAACACTGAGCCATCTTCTTCATAGCCCACTCCCTAAGCTTAGCCTCCATGGCTCTCCCATGTTCTAAGGCGTCCTCAACTGGATCCTCCGCATTTGGATCCAGCTCTATCTTCGGTAGTTTGAAATTAAGCATGAGCCTCTTCCACAGTAAATCTTTGGCCTTGTTAGGGACAAAGAAACATGTTCCCTCTTCTTCCGCATCAGCAGGCCTATTCCAATTTTGAATGGTGATCGGGATTAAGTCCCTAACGATTACTCCGCATTGTGCCACAAATTTGATTGCGACAACTTCGGGAGCCGTCGGTTTGCCGTCTTCAGCGATATCTTCGATCCTGAACCTATCATGGTCTTCCAACATTTTGGTAGGGCCTCGTCTGCTCTTTTCAGTAGATTTGTTCAACCCGGAGGGCTAAAAGAAGAAAGATCATCGTTACTATTTCTATATAGATAGCAGATGATTAATTAATGAATTAATTATATTACATGCACCTCGCCAGAGCGGTCGTCTTCTCGATTACACAAGGCATCGCCTTCTCCCTCGCGGAAGGCATCACCTTCAACCTCAAACAAGTCGTATCTTCCGGGAAAAAGAGGATCACCCTCACCGGAGTTGTTCAGAAACGTCGATACATCTAAATTTTCTTCCCCGCGGATCACACCTTGGATCAACTCTTCCTTTTCTTCGTCTCTGTCGTGTGGGTCCATATTTTCTGCATAGGTGGAAAAACGAATAAGTCAAAGCGGCTAAGGGAGAATGTTAGGTACGGTGTTAAGAGATATAAACCCTAATTCAGAGAAACCCTAATATATACGTACACAATAATAAAAATGAATTGACAATATCAGAAACCCTAATTCGAAGAAACCCTCGGGCTCGGATCCTATCGCGAAGAACCAATACCGGAAAGAAAGGCGGCAATCAATATGTACATCAGCACAGGGGGTAGTTTTTCATCGGGTCTGGGGCTACCCACAGTGACTGACCAGTGGGGCCGAAGACTAATAATACCTAACTAATTAATAAACCTAATAATACCTGACTAATAATAAACCTAATAATCCAAACTAATAAACCTAATATGCTAGGAGCAGTGGATCAGGTAATATAAGCTCAAAGGGAGTAATGCAACAAATAGGACACTCTATCTATCGATAAAAGACCACAGTAGAATTGTATGCATCATGGCAAGAATTGAAATGCTTTCGAAATCATAGGATTATATCATGGTAGGGCTATGCTTGCCTTTTCCTGTTGATAGCCGAAAGCAGAGCTTCAGGATCCTTGTACTTGACTTGATTACAGGTGGTCAAGTATTTGTCTTCGAGCTTCGACGGTGTTGATCTCTGGCTTCGATCTCGATCTCGATCTCGATATCGTATTCTACCGGGGAGAACCAAACACCGGAAAGAAAGGGAAACAATCAACACATGGCATTGATGCAATGCTCAAGCAAGTATGATGATATGACAAGTTAATTTGCATTGGAATGTAACCCTAAGACATGCTCGACGATTTAATCGGGGTTCCGAGGGGTGAAAACCCTAACTCGGGGAAACTCTGGAACATATGAGAGGGGTGCATTTGTTCTTCTAATTATACTTGTCATTTAAGTTGTTGAACAATGCATGATTATAGGTTAAATAGATAGGTTTCATTTTTTTGGACAATTTTATATATTATTTGTATTTTTCTGACTTATAGATTAAAAGTTATTGAATTTATAAGATTATAATTATTTCAGAAATTATTAAAAGCTGGTTAAACTTTCACTCGGGCTGGGGCTAGCCAGAGAGGCTGACCTGTGGGCCAAAGGCCACATAGGCAAGCCACGCAAGCCACGTAGGCAAGCCATGCTTGGCTGGGCGAGGGGTTTGACGTGTGGCCTCTGGCCCACAGGTCATCCTCTCTGGCTAGCCCCAGCCCGAGTCTGCGAGCGGGCCTGCGAGCGCGCTGACGCATGGGTGACGTCAGGATGACATCATGCCGGCGGTGGATTGCGGGACGGTGATGGGGAACGACGTTAGGGGGCGATCTAGGGCGCATGCGTGCGCGCGTTAGAGAGAGGAGGTTGAGGCGAGCCAAAGAGTAGCGGCGCCGCCTCAAAAAGGTCACCAGAGAGGGGAGCACGACGACGGTGAGCGGCGATGGTGGCAGGTGGTCGACGGGAGGAGGAACCAAAGCGAGAGGGGGCGAGAGAGAGGGTCCACGAGGACCAGCAGCTCACCAGGTGTGCGGTGGTGGTGACGGGGAGGCGAGGCGAGGTCGGGAGCCGGCGAATCGACAACGACGCAGGTCGTCAGGCTCGAGGGAGACAGAGTCGTTGGCGAAGATTGGGAGCGAGCGGGCCGATTCCTTCGGGGAGAATCCTCGGGGCGACGAGGCGAACCTTCCTGTAAGCTTGGCTGGGCGAGGGGCGGCTGGTAGGGCGTGCAGGGCGGCGGGGCAGCCTGACGGCGTCGTGCGCGAGAAGAGATTGTGAGACGGGGAAGAAGAGGAGGGGCACCCGGTTATAACCAAAGGACCTTTTGTCCCGGTTGGTGGCTCCAACCGGGACGTATACTCCACCTTTTTCAGCACACCAAGGGTTGGCGCGCGCAGGGGTCTTTAGTCCCGGTTGGTGGCTCCGACCAGGACATATGACCCTGTTTTCAAATTTTTTCAGGAATTTTCTTTCTGTTCTTGCCTTATTTTTTATTTTGGGGTTTAAATTTGAAATATTTTTTAAATGATAATTACTTTGGAATTTAGAAAAACTTTAAACATAAAAAGTGTTTGAATTTGAATAACTAATTCAAAACCATTTTCTTTTTTAAAAAATAATTAAAGTAACCATTTAAACTATGAACCATTTAAAATTAAAAATGAATTAACTTATATTTTTTGAATATTAATTTGGAATTTAGAAAAACATAAAAAGTGTTTGAATTTGAATAACTAATTGAAAACCATTTTCTGTTTTTAAAAATAATTAATGTAACCATTTAAAATATGAACCATTTAAAATTTAAACTGAATTAACTTATATTTTTTGCATATTAATTTGGAATTTAGAAAAACTTTAAACATAAAAAGTGTTTGGATTTGAATAACTAATTCAAAACCATTTTCTATTTTTTAAAAGTAATTAATGTAACCATTTAAAATATGAACCATTTAAAATTAAAAATGAATTAACTTATATTTTTTGAATATTAATTTGGAATTTAGAAAAAAATAAACGTAAAAAGTGTTTGAATTTGAATAAATAATTCAAAACCATTTTCTGTTTTTAAAAATAATTAATGTAACCATTTAACTATGAACCATTTAAAATTAAAAATGAATTAACTTATATTTTTTGAATATTAATTTAGAATTTAGAAAAACTTTAAACATAAAAAGTGTTTGGATTTGAATAACTAATTCAAAACCATTTTTTTAATTTGGATTTGAATTAACTTATATTTTTATATATTAATGGGAGGAAACAAAATATTATTAGGATAGAACTGGAATTAAAGTACATAACGCAACTAACACAAAGTTACATAGAAGAACTGAAAATTAAGATACATGGTGAGATTAAGCGACAATCGGCCGAACTTGTTTTGCAATGTTGGAGTGATTCAGTCATGCTCCTGCCTATACCTGTAATACTCGTCATTTTAGTCATCGTACTCGCCGCGGCCGTCGTCGCTGTCGTCGTCGGGGTCGCCGTAGTTGAACCTTGAAGGCTGAGTACGAGTGGGCTGGACTTGAGGGTAGCGCAGGCGGGGGCTAGAGTCGGCGGCCGTGTCATAGGCCATGACGCTTTGGAGAGTCCGGCCGCGCCACCACAGCCGACAGCCGGCCTCGTTGAAGTTCGGAGGAGGTGGGTTGTCCTCCTCGTGCCTAGCGAGCACCCTCTCACGCCGATCTACAAAGAAGGCTTCCCAAGTCGGGAAATAGTCGGGATGCCATCTGGGATTCCTCTGCTGCTCCAGCGTGAGCTCGAAGTAGTAGTGGTTCGTGATGGCCATCCGGCGCGCCACACCTAGAGGGACAGGAGGAACCGGCACGCCTCTGGCGCTCAGCATCCAGCCGACGGGGACACAGTAGCCCGGCGGGCAGGGGTAGTTCGAGGCGCAAAGCGCCTCCGCCTCCATGGGAGTTAGTGCTACGGTGGAAGTCATGGGAAAGAGTGATGAGGTTACAGATATGAGTCTAGAGATGTGCAATGACAATGGAGGCCAACCCTACATATATATATATATATAGTGAGAAATGGCAGGAAGATAACTAGAGGGAAGAACTGGCGGGAAGAACTAGCGGGAAGAAATGGCGGGAAGAACTGGTGGGAAGAAAAATGGCGGGAAGAAATGGCGGGAAGAAAAATGGCTCATTTAGAACTTGCATTGGATCTCTAAATAAACCACATACTGCGAGTCCAAAAATGATTTTTTCAAACAATCACGGGCGATAGATCATGTACCTGTAGTACAAATCGGACCCACTTCCTGTCGATTCGGCAGACATTTGTTATTTTTACCCGGGATGGACGAAAAGATTTGAGATGTCTCGGTTGGGGGATAGTCCATGTAAGGTGGTCTAGTATTTTAGGAAAATGGGACGGTAGCATTCTGTAACAGCATTTTGGTGGTTACTTCACAAAACGACCCGTTTTTTGCGCTCGGAAAATGGAAAAGGAATTTTCCGTGCAACAAAAAGGAAAACTTCCTCCTGCAATATTGTTCTCCATACCAATGTCCACATGCATGCATAATATGGGCACAACATCACAAACTATGCCGTGATTCAGCACATAACATCAGTCATTTGGACCGAAAGCCATGAAACCTCGAACATGATAGGTCATTTTGTGAAGGTTTTTTCGAGACATGATCAATATACCAAGTCTGGTATTTTTTCTTTCAACTATGTCACATAATATGACACCACGCGAAGGATTTTCATTGTTTGGTTTTTTTTTGAATTTCTTATGCCCGTTTTGAATTTTTTGAATTTCTAACTATGGTCGAACCGGCGTGCATGAAGATAGGGGACGAGCATCGTTAGATCTTGCATTGGATCTCTGAAGAAACCACATATTGCGAGTCTAAAAATGATTTTTTTCAAAAAATCACGGGCGATAGATCATGTACCTGTAGTACAAACCGGACCACTTCCTACCAATTCGGCAGACATTTGTCCTTTTTACCCGGGATGGACGAGAAGGTTTGAGATGTCCCGGTTGGGAGATAGTCCATGTAAGGTGGTCTAGTATTTTAGGAAAATGGGACGGTAGCATTCTGAAACAGTATTTTGGTGGTTACTTCACAAAACGACCCGTTTTTTGCGCTCGGAAAATGTTAAAGGGCTTTTCCGTGCGACAAAAAGGAAAACTTCCTCCTGCAACATTGTTCTCCATACTAATGTCCACATGCATGCATAATATGGGCACATCATCACAAACTATGCCGTGATTCAGCACATAACATCGGTCATTTGGACCGAAAGCCATGAAACCTCGAACATGATAGGTTATTTTGTGAAGGTTTTTTCGAGACATGATCAATATACCAAGTCTAGTATTTTTCCTTTCAACTATGTCACATAATATGACACCACGCGAAGGATTTTCATTATTCGGATTTTCAATATACTAAAGGTTCATCTTTAGTCCCGGTTGGAGGGATTTCGGCAGGCTGGGCCAGGCAGCACTAATGATAGGGGTGAGTGTCGACATTATGTCGTGCGGCTTGTACCTTGTCTTGGATGGTGTCACCAACCGGGACTAAAGATGAACCTTTAGTCCCGGTTGGAGACACCAACCGGGACAAAACACGAGTCAGCACTAATAATAGGGGTGAGTGTCGACATTTTGTCGTAAGTGTCGATACTATGCCGAGTTGCTTGTACTATAAATAGGCATTCTTGTGAGTCCAGTCCTCCAGCCAGATTGAGGCATCTCCAATATTGTTTTCGAGAGCAGGGACACCACTACGACCAGTTTCAGGGAGATGCCGCCAGATCCCAGTCCTCCGGCATCTCCAAGAAACTAGTCATAGAGGCACTCCCTAATATGTGAAATTAGTTAGCTCCCAGGTGTATTGATCTAGTTAGAGAAGTTACAAGCTGCAAGATGGTTTTCGAGAGAAGGGACACCACTATGACCAGTTTCAGGGAGATGCCGCCGGATCCCAGCCCTCCGGCATCTCCAAGAAACTGGTCATAGAGGCACTTCCTAATATGTGAAATTAGTTAGCTCCCAGGTATATTGATCTAGTTAGAGAAGTTACAAGCTGCAAGATGGTTTTTGAGAGCATGGACACCACTACGACCAGTTTCAGGGAGATGCCGTCGGATCCCAGTCCTCCGGCATCTCCAAGAAACTGGTCATATAGGCACTCCCTAATATGTGACCACACGCGTTTGGAGATCAGATCTTAATGGTAAGTACGAATCGGGACAACTTCTTCAGTCCCGGTCCAGCCACAAAACGGGACTAACACTCAAGACATTTATTAATATTAAAAACTGAGACTACAAAACCGGGACTAAAGGCCCCCCTATATATAGTCCTGGTCAAGCCACAAACCGCGAAAGATATCCTTCGGTCAAGCCACAAACCGTGAAATACATGAACTAGAGTTACATAATATGAGCATGAACTTCTTGGCATATGTCCTTCCATATGATCGCTTCAGACGTAACCATGGAGCATCTTCTTTACTTAACGGAATGCTTGGGTCAGTTTTCACTGTGAAGGGCAGAATTTCATCAAACTTATTATAATCTTCTGACATGTCTGTCTTGTCCTCGATTCCCACGATGTTTCTTTTCCCTGAAAGAACTATGTGACGCTTTGGCTCATCATATGATGTATTCGTTTGCATATTTTTTCTTTTTTTGGTCTGGAGGACATGTCCTTCACATAGAAAACCTGAGACACATCATTGGCTAGGACGAATGGTTCATCTCTATAACCAAGATTGTTGAGATCCACTGTTATCATTCCGTACAACTGGTCTATCTTTACCCCTTCCCCATTTAGGTTGACCCATTTAGAGCGAAACAAAGGGACCTTAAAAGAGACTCCATAGTCTAGTTCCCATATCTCCTCTATGTAACCATAGTATGTGTCCTTTTGTCCATTCTCGTCTATTGCATCAAAGCGGACACCACTATTTTGGTTGGTGCTCTTTTTTATCTTGGGCGATCGTGTAGAATGTATTCCCATTTATTTCGTACCCTTGGAAATTCAATACAGTAGAAGATGGTGACGCGGCCAACAAGTATAGATGATCTCCAACAGTGGTGTCATTCAAGAGATGTGTCCGCATCCAACCACCAAAAGACTTCATGTGTTCATCTGTAACCATGATTCAGGCTTCCCCGGGTTTTTGGAGCGTACAATATTCTTGTGTTCCTCGATATACAGAGCTGCCAAGGTGGAATTATGTAGAACTGTGTAGTGTGCTTTAGTGAAAGAATCCCCGTCCCTACATATCATTGCTTTGGTGCCTTTTCCACTTAGTCTTCCCTCATACCGCGAGTCAGAAACACCAATCGGCTTAATGTCATGAATAAAGTCAACACAAAACTCAATGACCTCCTCTGTTCCATATCCCTTGGAGATGCTTCCTTCTGGTCTAGCACGGTTATGAACATATTTCTTTAAGACTCCCATGAACATCTCAAAGGGGAACATATTATGCAGAAATACCGGACCGAGAATGGCAATCTCTTCCACTAGGTGAACCAGGAGATGCGTCATAATATTGAAGAAGGATGGTGGGAACACCAACTCAAAAACAAGACATTGTACCACATCCTTCTGTAACCTTGGCAGAATATCTGGACTGATTACCTTCTGAGATATTGCATTGAGGAATGCACACAGCTTCACAATGGGTACTCGAACATTTTCCGGTAGAAGCCCCCTCAATGCAATCGGAAGCAACTGCGTCATAATCACATGACAGTCATGAGACTTCAGGTTTTGGAACTTTTTCTCTGCCATATTTATTATCCCCTCTATATTATATGAGAAGCCAGACGGCACCTTGATACTGTAAAGGACTTCAAAAAATATTTCCTTCTCTGCTTTGGTAAGAGCATAGCTAGCACAACTTAAGTGACGCCGTTTATCCGTCTTGTTCTGTGTATGCATGTTCTTTGGGTCTTTCATAATTTGTTGGTCCTCCCGTGCTTCTAGTGTATCTTTTATCTTCCCATACACGCCTAGGAATCCTAGCAGGTTCACGCAAAGATTCTTCGTCACGTGCATCACGTCGATTGAAGAGCGGACACGCAGGACTTTCTAATATGGCAGCTCCCAAAATATAGATTTCTTCTTCCACATGGGTGTGTGTCCTGTAGCGACGTCATTCGGAACTGATTGACCACCGGGACCCTTTCCAAAGATTACTTCTATGTCCTTGACCATACCAAATACATCATCACCAGCAGGGAGTTCAGGCTTCTTCCGGTGATCTGCCTCACCTTTGAAATGCTTGCCTTTCTTTCTTACGGGACGATTGGTCGGAAGAAATCGTCAATTCGCCAGGTACACAACCTTCTTGCATTTATGCAAATATGTACCTTCAGTCTTATCTAAACAGTGTGTGCATGCCTTATATCCCTTGTTTGTCTGTCCTGAAAGGTTACTAAGAGCAGGCCAATCATTGATGGTTACGAAAAGCAACCCTCGTAGATCAAATGGCTCCTGTTTGTTCTCATCCCACACACGTACACCTGGTTTGCTCCACAGTTGTAAGAGTTCTTCAACTAATGGCCTAAGGTACACATCAATGTCGTTGCCCGGTTGCTTGGGCCTTGGATGAGCACTGGCATCATAATGAACTTACGCTTCATGCACAACCAAGGAGGCAGGTTGTAGATACATAGAGTCACGGGCCAGGTGCTGTGACTGCAGCTCTGCTCCCCAAAAGGATTCATGCCATCCGTACTTAGACCAAACCATAAGTTCCTTGCGTCACCTGCAAAGTCTGGGAAGTCTCTCTCGATTTTTCTCCACTGTGACTCATCAGCAGGGTGTCTCAACTTCCCGTCTTTCTTACGGTCTTCTTTGTGCCATCGCAACAACCTGGCATGCTCTTTGTTTCTAAACATGCGTTTCAACCTTGGTATTATAGGAGCATACCACATAACCTTAGCAGGAACCCTCTTCCGGAGGGGCGCTCCATCAACATCACCAGGGTCATCTTGTCTGATCTTATACCGCAATGCATTGCATACCGGGCATTTATCTAAATTCTCATACTGCTTACCGTGGTAGAGGATGCAGTCATTAATGCATGCATATATCTTTTGCACATCTAATCCTAGAGGACAGAGAGTCTTCTTTGCTTCGTAGGTACTCTCGGGAAGTTCGTTATGTTTTGGAAACTTCGGCTTCATTATTTTCAGCATCTTTTCAAATGAGGAGTCAGTTAGACCACACTCTGCCTTCCATCGCAACAATTCCAGTGTGGTACCGAGCTTTGTGCTGCCATCTTCACAATTTGGGTAAAACAATTTCTTGTAATCTTCTAACATGCCCTTTAACTTCAACTTCTCATTTTATGTTTCACAGTCTCGCTTTGCATCAGAAATGACCGTACCAAGTTCATCAGTCGGCTCATCTGATGCCCGTTCTTCACCTCCTTCCTCTCCATTGTCTTCCATTGTAGTATCACTGTATTCAGGAAACATATGATGATAGTTGTTATCATCATCTTCTTCTTCACCATCTTCCATCATAACCCCTCTTTCCCCGTGCTTGGTCCAACAATTATAGTTGGGCATGAAACCCTTCATAATCAGGTGGCCGCGAATGATTTTCGAGGAAGAGTACTCCTTGTTGTTCCGACATTGAACACATGGACAACGTATAAAACCATTCTCTTTGTTTGCCGTAGCCACATCGATAAATTTATCCACGCCTTTCATATACCCGGGTACACGCCGGTCACCGTACATCCATTCCCGACCGTTCATCTGCATCATATAAGTAAGTGTAACACCCTCAGAATCGGCCCTATGCAAGTTTCAGCGCTTCCTGCCAAACCCGCATAGAAACGATTCAAAGGTGCCCACCAGGCACTTGCGTGCGGGTGGAAAACAAAGTAATATCATTACACAATAGTCCTCGATGGAACCCACAAAACATATATATACAACAGCGACTCAAAGAGTCAAGAATACAGATATAACATACAAAGATCCAAATCACCTTGAACACGATACAGCGTCCGAGTACAGACAAGATGCAAATTGAGCTAAGAGCCCTGAAGAATAACCAATGGCGTCCATAACCCTGCCCAGGCCAAGCCGGAAGGGTAACCCTGCTAACGACGTCGATCTCAAAACCTGCTTAAACAAAAGGGGGGCCGACAAAGGGCAAAGGAAAAAACAGAGCGGTCAGTACTGAGGCCAGTACACGGCAAGACTAGAATTCGGCGGTCCTCGCCTACATAGGTATGGTGGACTGAGCGGCAGCGCGGCATGCACTAAACAACCTATAGAGACTCGAGATAACTGTCGGCTATCAGAGAGGGATAATAAATACCTATTCGGAACCAACTTGATACTACCACCAAACATACCCATCCTGGTGTTTCCCCCTCGAGACCAAACAAGGAAGTCAACCGAGGAACTCACACCGTTGGCAGTTTTATTTATTCAGTTATCGTTGCATCAATTACTAGTTAGGTATAGATAGTCATCCTGATATAATAAGCAGTGGGCACTTTTAGTTAGCCATTCCGTTGTAGTTGCAACACTTACTAGTCAGATACAATTAGCATGAGATATCCCAAACCCAGCAGTTGTTGGTACTTTTATTTAGCCATTCCGTTGTAGTGAAGCTGATTACTAGTCATACCGGATACAAGTCAAATTATAACAGTAAACTTTAGTTATACTTGTCTATGATCGAGAACTGTGCTCCAAGTCGTCCATAACCGCGGACATGGCTTTTCGAAAAGATTTAACCCTGCAGGGGTGCACCAAAGTATCCACACGCACTTCGACCCTTTTTGCCAGATCAGTTAACATACACCCATCGGTATGTCGGCGGGGCCTAAGTCATGACGTTTCCCAGACCCAAAGCAAGTACATGGGGGCCACCCCACTAAGCTAACCGCAACGAAGTTGGCCGGCTCCGGAACGGACTCAGGGTTTGCGTCAATGGCTGTAAACGACTGGGAACCCGAAAGTGTGACTGGGCTTGTCGATACCGCGAAAACACTCCGCAATCCTAAACAGTACAGGTGCTCCACGCACAATCTTAAATAAAGCAGTAAAGCATGGCATAAGTACAGGCTAGTAATAAAGCTCCAAACTACTTTGTGGCCCCAAGTACAATACTTTGAAATCAGGTACTAATCGATGGGGGTGCCCACACACCCCACCTGTGGTTAGCGCGCTCGATCTCGGAACAGGTGTCAAGAACTCGGGGTCCTACGGGACACCAGTGAGCGGTTAAAAACCAAATATTGTCTGTTACCCACCTGTGCCTCTGCATTTACCTACTTTCAATTTTAGTTGTTAAACGGTAATTATATCCATGATCATCTCCAACATTAAACATGCGGCAATACTCCAACAACTGTAGTACTGGACGACACGCAACCGCACTTGAGCAAGCGACTACGACGCGCAAGTCCAACTATCTACCAAACAACAGGTAATAGGATGTGTCCAAGGCAATATAAGGCTGCAAGGGATATCACGGATACGTAAACTAGAGCATCGCAACACAGATAGCAATAGATCAACAGGGGGGAATAAATACTATAAAAGTAAGATAAAGTAAGATAGGTAGAAAGGGGGAGGTGCTCGCCTGAAAACATTGCCGAAGGTTCATCCGAAGATCAGGGCGAAGCTCACATCAACTCATTGGCCTAATCCGTGAAGAAGCAAAGCACTAGAAGAAACACCGGATGGACTATTTAATACTACGGTAGAAAATCGGGCATGATGCATGTGTGATGTATGACATGGCAAAGGTGCGATGCAATTAGGCAATATTAAGCGAAACCTGGGTTCCGACAATTACTTAGAGGTTTCATGTTGTTTAGATATCCCGCAATTTAAATGTTTTCTTAACATGGCAAAAGATAGCACCGGTTCGCTACACAAATTTAAATGGGACCAATATAAGACTAGATTTGCCCGCATATGGATCCCATATTTAATTTAGGTGAATCTTCGAAATACCCCCCCAAACCACAGAATATGTATGCAAGTATGAACAAATTTAATATGCGGCAATTATATATCATTTATAAAATAGGTTTCGGATAGGGGTTATACACGGGGTTCGGCGATCTTGGGGTTTGGGGTTCGCCGGGGTTCGATGTCTTCGGATCCATGTGGGCAACCTTGGTGTTTCGGGCATCTTCGGGTCGGGGGTCTCGACATCGGTAGATCTTGGTGTCAATGGTTCTAAGCAACGGGGCACTTAGCATACGTCTTCGACCGCCGGACTAGAAGTAGACGAGGGATCATCCGAACATCACCAACACAGGTTGTGGCAGTAACCAAATGACACCATCATCTGTTCACCATTACTCCTTCAGCTTCACTACTCGTTCTCTGTCACAGCAACAAAACCACAAAGCTGAATTCCCAATACTACCAACACAACAATATCACATCTCGATACTCAGAAAAAGATGGACAGGGACATGTGGAACTTTGAGGGCACCAGGGTGCTGTGCTGGGCGACGCACTCGAGCTGGAGGGCGACAGGAGCGGAAGGTGCGGGCCCGGCGAGGGCTTGGCGACAGGCTAGCTCCTCGGCAGCCGCGGGCGTGAGGCCATAGGCGGGAGGGCGCGGACACCGACGCTGCAGAGGAGAATCGACAGCGATGGAGGAGGTCGGGAAGAGGGCGGCGGGGTCCCGCGGCGGCGGTAGAGAGCAGAGAGGAGGGCGTCCAGGTGAGCTCGACCCTGGGAGGCCGGCAGCGCGCTGTAGAGGGCGCCGGATGGGAGGAAGGCGACCGGCTCAGGGCAGAGAAGAAGCAGCGACACGGTGCAAGGGGAGATTAAGGACGGGCCAAGGACGACGGTGGAGGTCAGAGAAGGGGGCGCCGTCAGGCGAGCACGGGCGAGGAGGCGGCCATCCGAGAGGGAGGGCTCGCAGGGGCGGCCGTGCGCCTGGGAGATGGTCCTGGCGATGGCGGCGGGGTTGCAAGGAAGGAGGCGCTCGATGATGGCCGATGCGGAAGGAGGCGGCGATGTTGTCCATCCCGGGCGACGGAGCTCGCACCGGTGGAGGCGGCCGGAGGCGGACAGAGGCAGAGCGGCAGGGGCACCCTGCAGGGGCGGCCGATGGCACAGCAGAGGGAGGAGGGCTCGCCAGAGGAGGACGACGCAGAGGCCGGCGGTGCCGAGCAAGGCGCTGGCGGCGTTGCAGAGCTTTCCAAAGGGGAGAGGAGAGGAGATCGGGGATGGCGACGAGGGGTGCGCACGAGGGGCTCGGCTCGATAGGAACCTTGCCGGCGGCGGTGGAAGGTTGGGGGAGAAAGACATCGGGGGAGAGATGGGTGCAGGATCAGGGATGCTCGCGTGGGAATCACGCGGACGCGGTCGGTGGTTGGTGGGTTGTGGGAGGAGAGGAGCGTTGGCAGAGAGAGAGGAGGGGTTCGCGTCGGGAGCAAGGTGGGCCGACGCGGGGCTGATCCCGAGCGAGTGGGGTCGGGTACGACATGCAGGAATCGAGGGAAAAGAGGTCTTGGAGGGGTGGTTGGTCCAGGGGAGAGCGACGTGGTCGCGTTGCTCGCTCGCGGCAGGGTAGTGTTGACCGGGTGGGGTGGGGTGTTGTGTTGGGTGGGTGTGTCCCAGAGGGTGGCGGCGGCAGATGAGGTCTGAGGGGTAGGGTTAGGTTAGGGTTTGATCTAGGGTTAGGATTTGGGGTAGGTTTTGGGGTTGTAGGTGGTCTGGCTAGCCGGGCCTTTGGGCCTAGCGGGCTGGACTGCCTCCCCCAACAAAATATATTTATTTATTATTATTTTTATTTATTTGAAACAAAACATTTGTAAAAGGTTTTTAGACAAATAAAAGATCCGGACAGATCTGGGGTTTGGCTTTGAACAAAGAGGAGAACATCCAGAAAACAAAATAGGCTTTTCGAAAATAGTTTTAGGCAAACAGATGCATGCTTTTGTCATGATAATGCACAGAATAAAAACAACAGCGATTTTCTAGTAGTGGTTTTGCGGGGCGCCACAATTCGACACCACTAACAATGGATCTCGCCCTCGAGATCCGCCTCATGGTACCGGGAGGAAGGCGGCGATCTGAATCTTCTCGCATCGTGTAGATCCTCACGACACCACTAACAAGAGGTCGTTGCCCGTGATCGTCGAGAGAACACTCCGGGAAACAAAGGCGAAGGTAGAGGTATCAACCAATCAATCCACCTCTAACTTCGGTAGGAAGAGAGAACCGATGCATTCTCATCCACTTCAATGTACACAAGCGAATAGAGTGAGTAGTCGGCATGGGGCCAATCCATCACGCACCCAAACTATTACTCTGCACAATCAGTAGAAAAGCGTGCAACCATTCTCGGAATCAGACTGAAGATCTCGACAATCGAGGTTCGGAACAAAGGGGTGATGCGGTTCTGCATCGGATCTGGCGTAGAGGATGTCGTCGCGTCGGAAAACACCGGAAGGCACAAACAAGGAACAAAGAATGGTACCACAGATAAAGGATCACTCAGATAGCATGAAGTCCGAAGGTGGGAACACCATTGCCAAAGGAGGAAGCGAAACCCTGAAGGTACGACGAAACCCAACCACGAGAAATCCTGGACTTAGAAAAAGGTAAGAGAGCAGATCCAAAACACGCAGAGGTAAGAGGAGAATAGCATAGGGGTAAGGAGTAAAATCAGACCTAATCAGATCTATCCAACCGATTTTTGCAAAAATAGTTTTGACACTCTACTTCGGCCGTTAGCTAGGTTATCCTACAGGCTGGACTTGTGGGGTATCGTAACTGTTGAGCTCTGATACCACTCTGTAACACCCTCAGAATCGGCCCTATGCAAGTTTCAGCGCTTCCCGCCAAACCCGCATAGAAACGATTCAAAGGTGCCCACCAGGCACTTGCGTGCGGGTGGAAAACGAAGTAATATTATTACACAATAGTCGTCGATGGAACCCACAAAACATATATATACAACAGCGACTCAAAGAGTCAAGAATACAGATATAACATACAAAGATCCAAATCACCTTGAAAACGATACAGCGTCCGAGTACGGACAAGATGCAAATTGAGCTAAGAGCCCTGAAGAATAACCAATGGCGTCCATAACCCTGCCCAGGCCAAGCCGGAAGGGTAACCCTGCTAACGACGTCGATATCAAAACCTGCTTAAACAAAAGGGGTGCCGACAAAGGGCAAAGGAAAAAGAGAGCGGTCAGTACTGAGGCCAGTAGACGGCGAGACTAGAATTCGGCGGTCCTCGCCTACATAGGTATGGTGGACTGAGCGGCAGCGCGACATGCACTAAACAACCTATAGAGACTCGAGATAACTGTCGGCTATCAGAGAGGGATAAGAAAGACCTATTCGGAACCAACTTGATACTACCACCAAACATACCCATCCTGGTGTTTCCCCCTCGAGACCAAACGAGGAAGTCAACCGAGGAACTCACACCGTTGGCAGTTTTATTTATTCAGTTATCGTTGCATCAATTACTAGTCAGGTATAGATAGTCATCCTGATATAATAAGCAGTGGGAACTTTTAGTTAGCCATTTCGTTGTAGTTGCAACACTTACTAGTCAGATACAATTAGCATGAGATATCCCAAACCCAGAAGTTGTTGGTACTTTTATTTAGCCATTCCGTTGTAGTGAAGCTGATTACTAGTCATACCGGATACAAGTCAAATTATAACAGTAAACTTTAGTTATAGTTGTCTATGATCGAGAACTGTGCTCCAAGTCGTCCATAACCGCGGACACGGCTTTTCGAAAAGATTTAACCCTGCAGGGGTGCACCAAAGTATCCACACGCACTTTGACCCTTTTTGCCAGATCAGTTAACATACACCCATCGGTATGTCGGCGGGGCCTAAGTCATGACGTTTCCCAGACCCAAAGCAAGTACATGGGGGCCACCCCACTAAGCTACCCGCAACGAAGTTGGCCGGCTCCGGAACGGACTCAGGGTTTGCGTCAATGGCTGTAAATGACTGGGAACCCGAAAGTGTGACTAGGCTTGTCGATACCGCGAAAACACTCCGCAATCCTAAACAGTACAGGTGCTCCACGCACAATGTTAAATAAAGCAGTAAAGCATGGCATAAGTACAGGCTAGTAATAAAGCTCCAAACTACTTTGTGGCCCCCAGTACAATACTTTGAAATCAGGTACTAATCGATGGGGGTGCCCACACACCCCACCTGTGGTTAGCGCGCTCGATCTCGGAACAGGTGTCAAGAACTCGGGGTCCTACGGGACACCAGTGAGCGGTTAAAAACCAAATATTGTCTATTACCCACCGGTGCCTCTGCATTTACCTACTTTCAATTTTAGTTGTTAAACGGTAATTATATCCATGATCATCTCCAACATTAAACATGCGGCAATATTCCAACAACTGTAGTACTGGACGACACGCAACCGCACTTGAGCAAGCGACTACGACGCGCAAGTCCAACTATCTACCAAATAACAGGTAATAGGATGTGTCCAAGGCAATATAAGGCTGCAAGGGATATCACGGATACGTAAACTAGAGCATCGCAACACAGATAGCAATAGATCAACAGGGGGGGAATAAATACTATAAAAGTAAGATAAAGTAAGATAGGTAGAAAGGGGGAGGTGCTCGCCTGAAAACATTGCCGAAGGTTCATCCGAAGATCGGGGCGAAGCTCACATCAACTCATCGGCCTAATCCGTGAAGAAGCAAAGCACTAGAAGAAACACCGGATGGACTATTTAATACTACGGTAGAAAATCGGGCATGATGCATGTGTGATGTATGACATGGCAAAGGTGCGATGCAATTAGGCAATATTAAGCGAAACCGGGGTTCCGACAATTACTTAGAGGTTTCATGTTGTTTAGATATCCCGCAATTTAAATGTTTTCTTAACATGGCAAAAGATAGCACCGGTTCGCTACACAAATTTAAATGGGACCAATATAAGACTAGATTTGCCCGCATATGGATCCCATATTTAATTTAGCTGAATCTTCGAAATACCCCCCCAAACCACAGAATATGTATGCAAGTATGAACAAATTTAATATGCGGCAATTATATATCATTTATAAAATAGGTTTCGGATAGGGGTTATACACGGGGTTCGGCGATCTTGGGGTTCGGGGTTCGTCGGGGTTCGATGTCTTCGGATCCGTGTGGGCAACCTTGGTGTTTCGGGCATCTTCGGGTCGGGGGTCTCGACACCGGTAGATCTTGGTGTCAATGGTTCTAAGCAACGGGGCGCTTAGCATACGTCTTCGACCGCCGGACTAGAAGTAGACGAGGGATCATCCGAACATCACCAACACAGGTTGTGGCAGTAACCAAATGACACCATCATCTGTTCACCATTACTCCTTCAGCTTCACTACTCGTTCTCTGTCACAGCAACAAAACCACAAAGCTGAATTCCCAATACTGCCAACACAACAATATCACATCTCGATACTCAGAAAAAGATGGACAGGGACAGGTGGAACTTTGAGGGCACCAGGGTGCTATGCTGGACGACGCACTCGAGCTGGAGGGCGACAGGAGCGGAAGGCGCGGGCCCGGGGAGGGCTTGGCGACAGGCTAGCTCCTCGGCAGCCGCGGGCGCGAGGCCATAGGCGGGAGGGCGCGGACACCGACGCTGCAGAGGAGAATCGACGGCGATGGAGGAGGTCGGGAAGAGGGCGGCGGGGTCCCGCCGCGGCGGTAGAGAGCAGAGAGGAGGGCGTCCAGGTGAGCTCGACCCTGGGAGGCCGGCAGCGCGCTGCAGAGGGCGCCGGATGGGAGGAAGGCGGCCGGCTCAGGGCAGAGAAGAAGCAGCGACACGGTGCAAGGGGAGATTGAGGACGGGCCAAGGCCGACGGTGGAGGTCAGAGAAGGGGGCGCCGTCAGGCGAGCACGGGCGAGGAGGCGGCCATCCGAGAGGGAGGGCTCGCAGGGGCGGCCGCGCTCCTGGGAGATGGTCCTGGCGACGACGGCGGGGTTGCAAGGAAGGAGGCGCTCGGTGATGGCCGATGCGGAAGGAGGCGGCGATGTTGTCCAACCCGGGCGGCGGAGCTCGCACCGGTGGAGGCGGCCGGAGGCGGACAGAGGCAGAGCGGCAGGGGCACCCTGCAGGGGCGTCCGATGGCGCAGCAGAGGGAGGAGGGCTCGCCAGAGGAGGATGACGCAGAGGCCGGCGGTGTCGAGCAAGGCGCTGGCGGCGTTGCAGAGCTTTCCAAAGGGGAGAGGAGAGGAGATCGGGGAGGGCGCCGAGGGGTGCGCGCGAGGGGCTCGGCTCGATAGGAACCTTGCCGGCGGCGGTGGAAGGTTGGGGGAGAAAGACATCGGGGGAGAGATGGGTGCAGGATCGGGGATGCTCGCGTGGGAATCACGCGGACGCGGTCGGTGGTTGGTGGGTTGTGGGAGGAGAGGAGCGTTGGCAGAGAGAGAGGAGGGGTTCGCGTCGGGAGCAAGGTGGGCCGACGCGGGGCTGATCCCGAGCGAGTGGGGTCGGGTACGACGTGCAGGAATCGAGGGAAAAGAGGTCTTGGAGGGGTGGTTGGTCCAGGGGAGAGCGACGTGGTCGCGTTGCTCGCTCGCGGCAGGGTAGTGTTGACCGGGTGGGGTGGGGTGTTGTGTTGGGTGGGTGTGTCCCAGAGGGTGGCGGCGGCAGATGAGGTCTGAGGGGTAGGGTTAGGTTAGGGTTTGATCTAGGGTTAGGATTTGGGGTAGGTTTTGGGGTTGTAGGTGGTCTGGCTAGCCGGGCCTTTGGGCCTGGCGGGCTGGACTGCCTCCCCCAACAAAATATATTTATTTATTATTATTTTTATTTATTTGAAACAAAACATTTGTAAAAGGTTTTTAGACAAATAAAAGATCCGGACAGATCTGGGGTTTGGCTTTGAACAAAGAGGAGAACATCCAGAAAACAAAATAGGCTTTTCGAAAATAGTTTTAGGCAAACAGATGCATGCTTTTGTCATGATAATGCACAGAATAAAAACAACAGCGATTTTCTAGTAGTGGTTTTGCGGGGCGCCACAGTAAGTTTATCAAAAACAGGACATCATAAATAGTGAAATGACCAATTCACATCGACACATGCATTGTATCAATGGCAGAGAAAAGATAAGATTGCTAACCTTGATCGAGGAAAATAAAGAGGAGAAAGCTCAAGTGCGTCTCGGACACCTTCTATATTTTTGTTCTATGAGAAATTGAACGGGATCATTCACTCAAACATTTCATCAAACACCTTGAATGCATGCATAGGGGGAAAAAACTAGCACACCCCTCACACCTTCCACCAAGAAAAAACAGAGTGGAGGCAGAGGGCTGGGGCATTGCATTTATAGAGGGCGGAGCATACGTCCCGGTTTGTAACACAAACCGGGACTAAAGGTGTGTGCCACGCCACGTGGATGACGCCCAACCTTTAGTCCCGGTTTGTGTTACAAACTGGGACGTATGCTCCCCTACCAACTAGGACGCATGCCTCCCGGCCCCGTGCTCACTCGAACCGGGACGCGTGCCAGCATTAGTCCCGGTTCGTGGCGGAACCGGGACTAATGTTGTTAGGAGGCACGAACGGATAGCCTTTTTTTCTACTAGTGAAAGATCAACTCGCAGATATTCTCACAAAGGCCCTTAGACGTGTGCGATTCCAGCTGCTTCGCCAAAAGCTCAAGATTGTTGAGATCAAGTAAGCGCATCAAGATTAGGGGGAGAATGTTAGCAATAATCTGGATGCTTAGTAGTAAGTAGCCTAATCATACTTGCATGTCAAAACAAGAGCCTACTAGTATGACGGTAGTAGCAAGTCAAAGTGAACTTGAGTTAGCCTGATATGAGCTGTAGCTTAGCTGTTAAGGTAGTAGAGTCCAAAACAGCATCAGCTGGATAGTAGCTAGTAGAAGCTAGCAGTTTTTTCTCTAACAAAGTCGGTTTAGGATAGTCGGTTCCTAAGTCCTATATAAGGACATGTACCCCACGTTGTATTGAGATAAGCTAAGAAAGTAAGAGTTTCATATGTGTGCGTATAGCTCTGTTTCATCCTCTGTTTTATCTGTGCGTGTTCTACTAATACACACATATACTTTATCGTTCATACTTTATCGTTTTACAGCAACACATATACTTTATCGTTCATATACTCTGTTTCATATGTGTTGTTTTACAGCAACACATATACTTTATCGTTCATACACGGTTTTAGATGATGGTAGTTTAACTCAACTTTTGACAAGTAGTAGAGACAATAATGGACGAAAACACGCATATGGGAGGTACTTACATGTATTCCCGGCCGACAAATGTGAATAGTACAAAAGGAAAATTGCAAAATCAATAGTCATGCGAAACCAGAGTTATATGAGTTGTTGCTACTTCAAGTACATGATAATTGATTATTTCTAAGTCGACTCAAGTGTTGTATGCAACTTTTGAGTCATACATGCAGCAAAAGAAAAAACACACATTAACATGCAACGTGCAGTTTACTAGTATAGAGATGAGCAGCAGTTTTGGAGGCTGAGCCACAAAGCTGGCAAGTGGTTTCATGAGGAAATCGGCAAGCATGTGTGCAGTCAATAATTTACCGTAAAGGCCTAACCATAAGAAAAGCCTGCATTTTGGCACAGACCCTGTTTCTAGGTCTTAAAGTTTGGCAAGCTTCCATTGTGGTATTGCGCACGGTAGTTCCAGTTGCCGTCAGCGGTGAGCGCCCATATATGGTACGGTTGCAGCGGGATCAGATGGCCCAAACTTGAATTTACTGAGATAGCTGAATGGGAGTGTTGAGTCTAGCGACGGAGCAAATCCAATTGTTATCACCACGCTAGTGACCTAGCGACTAGCGTCGATCCGGCGAGGCTAGCCGCGGCGGTCTGACGGCCCAACTCTCTCCGCACCACCATGGGAGCGCCTAGGGCTAGGCAGCAGGAGGAGTCTTCCAGATTCTCCGCCGCCTTCCGAGAAGTCCAGGTACGCTTCCGGCGGTGTTGGATTCCATCTCGTTTTCGACTTCCGAGTTCGAATAATATACTTTCTCCCTTATATAGGATCCGGTAACCAATCAGGTGTTCAACAACTCCCCACTGCCTGCATCGGTAAACTTCCGCCGGGTTAGTAGTCCGCCCTTTTTTAGCATAAATATTGGGAGCGCAATTAATTATCTTTTCGTTTCAAATTATATTATCAATCAATCTTTGGTTATCTTGGTGCTTCTGTGAATTGATGGTCTTCTGACCTGAGTGCATCTTTGTTTTTCACAGCTAGAGTAAGCTGCAGGATCGGCGAGAGATGGAGCGATTGGGCGATTTCGAGCTGCCGGACTTCTTCAAGGATCCATACTACTTCACGTAATCCATCTACATAGATATACTTTGATCAGCCCTAAGCTTGAAAACCTTGCCTTGATGCTTATATTATCGAGGCTGACATCCATAGCATGACAGTTTGCAGCCAGTGGGAGATGCCCGACAAGCGCAGATTCGTGCATGGAAAGAGTTGATCCTTGATTACTGCATGAGTAAAAGAATATACATAGTCCCAGTGGAAGACGAATTCCCATTGTTCTCAAACCCAGCGATTGAAAGTAACACTTTTTTTCTCTTGATTATAGCTGTACAATATGTGTTCTGCTTTCTACAGTTTAACGGTACAATGACCTAGACAATAACCTTCAGCCCAAGAATTGCCTCAAGATTAGGCTCTCTTTTTTTTGGGCTTTAAATTTTGATCTTCTCCTTTGACCATCTCATGTAGACTCATCCTAATCTGGTGTTGCAACAAATTAGAAGACCAACTCAGTAATACATCCATATATTCAACGCAGCAAAGCATCAGACTCTTTTCTGAAGAGTGGTGGTTCATAGGATTTAGTTTGTTATCTTGTTCAAAAGGACGTACACCTTTTCCAAACAGGCCAGGGAGTACTAGTTAATTATAACTAAATAAACTGCATGCAGCAGGCAAGCTCATGGAAGGGAACATGTATAAGTAACTCAACACAGCATGTAGTAGCTAGCCGAGCAAAGCATTAACACAACGACGAACATATATAGAAGATGGGAAAACTGACAAACTGTTGTAGGAGAGAGCAAGCTCTTGATTTAGGAGGCAGATGCGTACACTCCACTGTAAGGCGAGGCTACAACGACGTTTTGAAAACAATTTTTAGACTGACAGATTCATGATATATTCGTGTGTATCACTAGGAGTGCTTGTTAGTATTCTCAACTTATGTTTCCTGTAATCTTGCTTGCTACCGGTACTACAGAACTGGTATTTTTTTTAAAAAGAAAATAGTTTGTTTTCCATCATGTGCATTTGGATCATCGCCAATGTGTGTCACAAACTTACCACCCTTTATCATCTGCAGGATCGCTAAGCCCTGAAGCAACAGAAGTTTTTCTTTCAGCCCTTGTTATGGAAGGTTCAGTGAGCATATCCACACCTGTTGAAGCATCTACGGATGCCGATGCCGTGGTTTAACATGTTCCGTGCTGTCAAATTTACCATCCAACATTGTTTGTGATATCGTATTGTGCAGGGCATGCCGAGTGGACAGATTTAACTCAAACCAAATGCCTTGTTCTCTGGCGAAGTATACAGGATTGGGCCAACTACATACTGAACTTTGTGAGTGTTTGTCCTCTTTTTTTTGGAAAATTTGGAGCACGAGAAGTTGATCCGGTTTCCACAGGAACAGAGGTATCTTGTGCCCGTATCTTTGAAGTGTCATATAATACTCCTTATTGGCGTTATGTTTGTAGCTAAATGAGCGTGGATTGGAAAGTTGGGTATGCACTGTTGAAGAGGTGCGTTTTGGTGACGAAACACGAGAATCTGGTAAGCGCACATCACCTATGTTCCTATTATTGAACTATAAGGTCCTTGTTCACGTATGTTATGTATATTTTTAATTTTGTTTATTGTAGTTTGTAGCTTCCATAGCCAAAACCAGCAATTTCTAGACGGGTTCCACATCATTTGTGCTCTTAGTGACTTAATCTAATGATTAGAAATCATTCTGGCATGTCTGAACTCAAAAAATGATGACGTGCAACTTTATATATAGCGACTACAGCAAGTTTTTTTTTTTTTTGAGGAATTCAGCAAACGTTAGTTGGACAAGTACAGACATCAATTAGCGACCACTCTCTAATCATTTTGTCATCATGCCATCTTCTTCTTTGCTCTGTTAGTTATACATTTGTGCAAATGTGTGAGGACCCCTCCGTTGACCGGTGAAGACTGCTTGGTTTGGTCCCACCTCGCCTACGGAAGGAGGCCACATCCAGCTTATAAGGGAGAGATTCCTTCCTCCCATCAGTCCGGGCTTTTGGGATGGAGTGGACTCTCTTCTTATTGTTGGGCCGTGAGCGCATGAACGTCCAGAACGTGGGGTGAGTGCTGGGTTGGCCAAGTGGACGCTAACATCTGGTATCAGAGCTAGCATCGCCATGCCTTCCTGAGGGGCTTCTCAGGGAGATGGGATGTGAGGACTCCTCTGTTGACCGGTGGAGGCTGCTTGGTTTTGTCCCACCTCGCCTACGGAAGGAGGCCACACACAGCTTATAAGGGAGAAATTTCTTCCTCCCATCAGTCCGGACTTTTGGGATGGAGTGGGCTCTCTTCTTATTGTTGGGCCGTGAGCGCATGAACGTCCAGAACGTGGGCTAAGTGCTGGGCTGGCCAAGTGGACGCTAACAAAATGTATATTCTCACTTGAGAATAACTAAATCATTGCAGTGCATTGCATTCTTTAGGTATCAGTACCTAGATAATCTTGCACTTCCAAAAAAATAGTAAATTAACCCGCTAAAAGTCTGAAATGCTATCTTTGTACACTTTGTCCCAATAGCTGACACTTTCTTGCGTGTTGTAGAACTACAAGGAATTGATCCCGGTATCCTATCGCGTGCTGTCATTTTGCTGGTGCAAAACGGGAAAGCCCGTATCATTGACAACTATGGCATATGGTTCAGGACAGAATAAGTTTCCGGACTACTACCAGCACGAACTGTCCAGGATGCTTATTTGGAAAAGGAGATCCTCTACTGTAGACTGCAGTGGGGTTGCTGACATCTGTGGTCCGCCGATGGCCCAAATGTCAGCGGCTGCACTGCGTCCGAGGATCATGTCCGCTAGTTTGTGCCGATGGTATAGTTTATGGACTTCTATCTCTATAAGGTGAAGGTGTAGTTTCTAGATGTGTTCACATTGTTTGTGCTCTTAATGACCTGATCTACCGATAATTCTTACATATCTTTGTGGCATGTCAGAACTAACTTTGTACAGACTACGGCAACGGCAAGAGTGGGGATTTTTTGCTCACTAGCTCCATTGCTCTTGTTATTTAAAAAAAAACCATAAATCATATTTATGAGTCATTTGTTAAAAAAGATCCGAAAGCAGCCAATGATGATCCCATATCAATTTCAAATACTCCTCCGTCCTAGAATAGATGTCTTAGATTTTTCAAATTTTGAATGAATCTATATAGTACTAAATAATGTCTAGATTCATCTAAATTTTGACAAATTTAAGACATCTATTTTAGGATGGAGGGAGTAGATTGTATTCTAAGCAACACCTAAAAATGATAAAATATGTACATTTTATGATAGAAGGCAATTCTTTAGCTCTTAAGGCCAGGTAAAAGGCAGGTAATAGAATTTTTTTCTTAGCTCTTGAGCCAACATGTGAGGCTGACCAGCGTACATTTAGCAACCAACACATATCGCTTGTTGGCATCCATCTTAGGTGTTAGCTAGAAAAATCCGTGTCTAAAGGTTTTTGCCGCAAGTGGCAGAAGCATGTTGACCACAATCTCCAGAATGGACCTCGCTTAAGATCTCAACTCCTTCATCCTGAGAAACACATGGTTCCAACGGATGTTCTTGTTTTCTCCTCCTTTTGTTTTTCGATCATGTTTCAAACTCGATTGTACTCGGTGGTTGGTGTTTTATTTATAAAGCGGGGCGAAAGGATGTTTCGAGAAGAAACACATTGCTAGGAATCAACAGACGTGCTATGTTTATAGAGCTGGTTGTTGATGATGGTTGAATGGGCTGATGTAAGCAACTAGAGGGAAAGGTCAATTTAGGTTTGACACAAAGATAATTATCTAGATATGCAACTATTGAATTTCTCTATATGACAAGCAATCATACAAGCAAGATAACAACGATACAAGTAAATGTAAGATATAATCGTAATCAAGACACTGAAGATGTGTTTCCGAAATTCCTTCTTTTTGAGAAAAAGTACGTCTTCGCTAGAGAAGTGTGATGCCACAAAGGTCACCAGTGCTACCAAGGCTCACCTTATTCTCCCACGTGCGCACCAGAAAAGGTGGGTACTCGATCCACTATGCGGTGGTCTTGAAGATAGAGACTGAAATCTTTACAAACAAGATTGGGGGTAATCTCCACAACATAATTAGAGGCTCCTAACATGACCACAAAGCTTCACAACATTAAGAGAGAGCTTCGGGGCAGCCTCTTTCGTCTAGGCTTCTAAGAACTCAAGGGTAACAAGTTCCTCAATCAAATATGGGGGGAATCAACAAGTTTCGTTGGTGAAAGTGTAGATCTAGGTATTCTCTCTATAGTCCCAAAAGGGCATCAAGAGCTACTGGCTAAAGAGAGTATCTAATACTTCGGAGCTCAACAACAGTGGAGGAGAGAGAGAGAGAGAGAGAGAGAGAGAGAGAGAGAGAGAGAGAGAGAGAGAGAGAGAGAGAGAGAGAGAGAGGAAGTTGCAACCTTTTCCTTGGGGACAAAGCGTGTCTTTTATATGTAACCCCCAAAACTAGGCGTTCTAGAAATTTTGGCCTTGGGCATAGTCTATAATATGGAATGACCGCAGTCTCCGACCTGGCCAGACACGAGGAGAGTCCGCGGACCAAGACTCCGACCAATCTCCAGACTGATATACTCGGAGTTGTCACACTTGGAGCAACTTAGAATAGAGGGGGCATAGACGTCATGTTGGAGACTTTTGGGGCTTAGGCTAGAGTCTCTAGTGTTGGCACATTGGAGTCTCTGCTTTAAGCACTTAAGAGTCTCTGCAATGGTTTCCAACAGCATATAAACTTTGGGAAGGGGGGAGGGGGTGAGGTTCGTGTGCGTGATTTGATTTCACCCATACCTTCCATAGAGCAACCACTCTTGATAGTATGAGTTTCCTATGACTCAAAATAAATAAAAAGCTTCGAAAACCTTCTCAATATTTTCACTTTTGAGGGTTCAGTCATTGTCTTGTGCTTTTCATGGAATGTACCTAAAACACTTAGCAAGCCAGTCAAAACTCACTCCTGTTGTCAACAAACACTCAAAACGCACTTAGATAGGAAAATTCCCTTTTAATCCACCCATTTTTGGTGTTTGATGACAACACAAGAATTTACATAATAAGAGTAAATAAGGGTTGTCGAAAGTTTGACCAATTTGGCTATCCACGTTTTCCCGATTATTTCTGACCGTGGGATGGACTAACTAATTGGGTGAACCTGTTCATTTTTTAACAGATTAGCAATTTGCATCCCATTTTATCCCCAAAAGCCGGCAAGTGGACTGGACGAACTAGTGGTTTGATCGGGTAAACTGTGAACCCAGAAACTCATTGGTTCGATCAGCGGTCTAATTTTTTAAACTATGCTGCCAATCCAATGGCCATATAAATCAGTTTAAGTGCCAGCCACACTTCCCGCAAGAACGTTACGTGGACATTGCACACTTCCCGCAAGAAGTCCTCTATGCTCATTTTTTATATAATTAGAGCAGTTCAAATTGCTCAATTAGCATTCGAGCGGTTCAAATTGCTCAGTTAGCATTATTGATTTACGAGTGATGTCTTCTTATTAGAATTCAATCTCATGTAGTTATTCCCTTTGGTTTGTTTGGTTGTCTGTTTCTAATATGGATAATATATTTTTTTGGTTCACGCTGGGCGGTCCTCTAGGGGATCCCACGCTAGGATCCTACGCCTTCCTGATTGTGGATCCATCGATACGAAACCGGTTTGATCCCGCGTTGCTCCTTCACAGCTACTCGCTCCGTTTAGAAATATAAGATGTTTAGGTTAGTGTCTCAGTGAAGCTCCTCCACACCAGCCCCCCCCCCCCCCGCGCCGCCGTCAGACCTTCCCCCTGCGCTTGCTAGGTGATGCATTTATGGATGTTTGTTGTTGTTCATGTTCATGTAATGGTTGGAGCGATGATGATGTCTTATGTCATGTTTGCTGCCGTTTGCGAAGGTTGATGGTATGGTGATGTTGGATGTTGTGGTTACGTTGTGAAGATGGCGAATGTGCTACCTCGGCCACCCCTTCTATTGCGTCAACAAGATGGAAAATGACCCGAGGACTAGGACCCTCCCCAAGATCTCTTGAAGACCATACTGAACCCGGTGGCACTCGTCGGGCCATCGACAAGGCCTCCCTCACAGATTAGACGAAACCAAAAGGACGTCGACACGGATCCGAAGCCTGATCCCGTCGAACCCTTGGACCCCAAGATCTCCAACCCCCTATGTGTGAACCCTTTTCTGAGACCCATATTTTTTTATGATATATAATATACCTTGTTGCATTAATTATACATGCTTGCACTCATATCATGTCGTTTGGGGGGGGAGGTGTTTAGCTGACTCACCTAATAATTAAATATGGAGACCATATGTGGGCTTTTCTAGTCTTATATTGACTCCATTTAAATTTGTGTAGCGAACCAGTGCTATATTTTGCCTTATTAAGACAACCTTTAAATTGCGGGGTACTAAACAACATGAACAACCTAATTAATTGTCGGGAGCCGGTTCCGCTTAATATTGCATAATTCAATTGCACTTTTGCCATGTCATGCCCGATCTTCTGCCGTAGTATTAAATAGTCCATCCGATATTTTTTCTAGTGTTTTAATTTTTCACGTATTAGACCGATGAGTTGATGTGAGTGTCGACCCGATATTTGGATGAACCTTCGGCAGTGTTTTCAACGAGCATTCTTCCCCTTTTTACATATTTTATATTTATAGCTTTTACTTCTTCCTCTTGATCTATTGCTATCTGTGTTGCGATGCTTTAGATTTCGTATCACTTTATATCTCGTGCAGCCTATATTACCATGGACACCTCCTATTACCTGTTGTTTGGTAGATAGTCGGCCTTGCGGGTTGTAGTTGCTTGCGCAGGTGTTGCTTCGCGTTTTCGATATTCCATAGTTGTTGGAGGAATGCCTCATGCTTAATGTTGAAGATGATCATGCCTTTAATTACAACTTGGTATTAAAATGCTGGGAATAGTTATAACTAATGCAGAGGCATCAGTGGGAAATATATGCTATTTGGTTTTTAACCGCTCACTGGTGTCCCGTAGGACCCCGAGTACTTGATACATGTTCCTTGACTATCACACTATCCGCATGTGAGACCATGAATCCCCTTAGCCAGAACTCGATTCATTTCTTATTTTTTAGGGCACCAAACTAGTTTGGGGTTTTATTATTATCCTGTATTTATGTCATGTTTACTGCTTTAGTTACTACCGTTGCTTGTGGAGAGTGTTTTCTATTGTACAATTTAGGTAAGCAGAGTATTTTCATGGTATCGACAAGCCCAGTCACACTTTCGGGTTCCCAATCATTTACAACCATTAACGCAAACCTCTGGGTCCGTCTCGGATCCGGCCAACTTCGTCGCGGGTAGCTTAGTGGGGTGACCCCCTAACATAATTTATGAATCTGGTGATTGCTTTGTAGTGATGCCTCGTTGGTTTTTCCGAGGTTGATCGTCCGTGTGTTGCTATTTATGCCCCCTGCAGGGTAAATATTTCTGAAAGTCGTGTCCGCGATTATGGACGACTTGGAGCACAGTATCTCGATTATAGAAAACTATAACCAAAGTAGTGCTATGAATTTGACTATGATATGTCTAGTAATCAGATTCACTATAACGGAATTAGTAAATAAAAGTGCCAACAACTGCTGGATTTAGGATGTCTCATGCTATTTGTATCTGACAAGTAAGTTTAAAACTACAAAGGAATGGTTAACTAAAACTGCCCACTGCTTATGATATCAGGATAACTCATGTTATCTATATCTGACTAGTAATTGCTGCAACTATAATGGAATGAATAAATTGCCAGTTGTGTGAGTTTCCTCGGTATGATATCTTTGTTTGGACTCGAATGGGAATAGCAGGATGGGTATGTTTGGTGTTAGTATTAGGTTGGTTCCGAATAGGTCTCTCTTATCCCCCTCTGATATCCGCCAGTTATATCGAGTCTCTATAGGTTGTTTAGTGCATGCTACGCTGTAGCTTCAGTCCACCATACCTATATAGGCGAGAGCCGACAAATTCTTAGTCTCGCCGTGTACTGGCCTTAGTACCGACCGCTCTCTTTTTTTCCTTTGCCCTTTGTCAGCGCCCCTTTTGTTTAGCAGGTTTGAGATCGACGTCGTTAGTAGGGTTACCCTTACGGTTTGGCCTAGGCAGGGTTATGGACGTTATTGGTTATTCTTCAAGGCTCTTAGCCCCATTTGCATCTAGCCCATAGTTGGGTGTTGTATAATTTTTAAGGTGATTTGGATCTTTGTACTGTATATCTATATTTTGACTCTTTGAGTCATTGTTGTATATATCTATTATGTGGGTTCCATCGTGTACTAATGTGTAATGGTATTACTTCATTTTCCACCTGCACGAAAGTGCCTGGTGGATACCTTGAAATCGTTTCTATGCGTGTTTGACGGGAATCGATAAAACTTGCATAGGGCCGATCCAAAGGTCTTACAACCGTGGTGTGCGAGACCATGGCGTAGCCAAACAACAGCATGTGAGATGGTGGCGGACAAAGGACGGCGACGGTGTAAGGTTAGGGATTTGAGACAAGGGAAGGGGACAAGACGATCCGCTTGGACAACCAATTTGTAAATAACGCCTTCTGACCAGGTGTTGCTTAGTGACCAAAGTGAAGCTCCTCGAAAAGTTTGTGGACCGATCTCAACTTGCAAGTGGGTCTCGCCAGTGCCACATCATTGCATACATGACCGGTACTCACCTGAGTGACCATAGAAAATAGGGAACACGTCTTTAGTGACCACGCGTGCGTATTTTGGAAATATGATGACCTTTCTGATCTGTCACGACAAGTTCAGTTACTATCCATGTATGTTACTCATTAGAAATTTTGGTGTTCTATAATTGAGTACCGAAATGTCTTCTCAATTACGTAATCGAAAGTTTGGTCCCCTGAGAAATTCGGTTCGGGTTAGGTTTCAACCAAACAAGCCGATTAATCTGAGGAAGACTCGGGGAGAAAAGATTCTGGGGTTGAGGGTGGAGACAGGCATGGCTTGTGCATCGTGGCCGAGAGTGCCACAACGGAATGTCGAGAGGAGGATGATGAAGAATCGGAGGAGCAGCAAATTGAGATTGGGGGAGGGTGGAGGAGCTGCTCCAGATCAAATTTAGGGGACACTATACGGAGGGAAAACGACGACCCCCACATGATCGAACCAAGACGACATAGGGCGGCAGGGGAGACGCTTAGGTTGGAAACATAGACAATGGGTTCGAAGGTTGAAGACAGACAATGAGTCGACGACCACGAAGGTCAACAAATATTTTGGACACCATTGTACATAGGGTATCAGTGAAGGGAATATGCCCTGAGAGGCAATAATAAAGTGGTTATTATGTATATTCCAAGTATATGATAGATGTTTATTTTGCATGCTATAATTGTATTAATACGGAAACGTTAATACACGTGTGTTTAATAAACAAACAGAAAGTTCCTAGTTATGCCTCTCTCATAAACTAGCTCGTTGATTAACAAGATGATCAAGGTTTCCTGATCATGGACATTGGATGTTGTTAATAACAAGGTCACAAAATTATTGGAATGGTGTGATGAAGATTCATCCGAAGTATGGCATTACGATCAAAGTCATTGAGTTTATATTACTATAACATCATACAAAGTGATCCTAATCCTTAGACCATGCGATCATGTCAATCACTAACACTAGAAGAGTATCTTGATAACATCAAACGTCACACCGTAACAGGGTGATTATAAAGATGGGTTCAGTACTACTAAAGTGTTATGTTGAGGCCCATGGATTGAGAGTGGAATTTGTTCATCCTGATGACAGATAGATATAGTCTGGGCCCTCTCGGTGATATCACATTGATTAGCTTGCAAGCAAGTGATTTGACCACTAGAATGTTATATCACGGGAACGAGAAAATAGTACATGTCAGTAACGAGATCAAACTAGGTATGGAGATACCGATGATCGAATCTCGTACATGTAATATATCGTGAGACAAAGGGATTAAGATACTAGCGTAAAGGTTCTCATGATCACAAGAAAGTCATCGTTGAATGTGTGGGAGTCAGTATGGATCTCCAGATCCCTCTTGTGATTATTGATCTGAGAGGGGTATCAACCATGTCCGCATTATTTGCAAATCGTAGGGTGACACACTTAAGAGACACCGACACCATTTGGAGCAAATAGTTTCATGCTGAAAAGAATAACAAAGCGCAGGAATTTATTTCACTAGATACCGAAACTGTTTTTGGGTGAAATTGCAGAAAGTGTTTCTGCACGTGAAATGAAATACTAGCAAGGGTTATATGTGAATGTTTGTCATTAAAGTAATTGACAAAATTCTGAATAAATAAAGGAGTTTTATTTAATGAGAGTTTGCATTAAGTTTGGTCGAAATTTAATGGGAATTTGAGTGCGATTTTTTGAGTGGAGAATTGAAAGGGCATTTTGTGAGTGGAGATTCCACCCACATGAATGGAGGGAGGGAAAGGGGCAGCCCCCATGCGCTGGCCACCCCCTTGGGGTCCCCACTCCTCCTATAAAAGGATCCCCCTCCCTCACTTCTCACTCACACCTCCTCGTGAAGGATATGTCTCCCCCTCTAGTATTTATCCCCATGGGCTCGGACTAGTGAGATACATGTTGCATGTGGCTTTTCGGCAAGAAAGAGTTGTGCTTCCGCTTCATCGCTGGAGCGAGGAGGCGGAGGTTTCTCGGTGCCTCGGACATGTGTGCGAGCACGGATGCACCGCTGATTTGCGGCGCTAGGACTTCCTCTCGATCTTGAGATCGGCAAGAGTTCGTCTACATCAACCACGAGTTCAACATCGTTAAGATTTGTCGGTCTTCAAGGATATGTTCTCTACAGATGTATATTCGCCCGTTGCTTGTATCTAGTAGATTGATCTTGGTGCTAGTTGTTCCCATCGTAGGAAATTTTTTGTTTGCTATGTTGCGAACCCTACAGTGGTATCAGAGCCGGATCTATGCGTAGATGCTTTGCACGGGTAGTACACATATGTATATGTGTGCGCCGATGATCATGTTATTGCTTCTTAGTTGTACTTTTGATATTGGTGGCATAGTGGGATGAAGCGGTCCGGACAAACTTTACATGTCCTCGCACATGAGACCTGTTCCACGCTTAACATGCAACTACTTTTGCATAAGTGGCTAGCGGGTGTCTGTCTCTCCTACTATAGTCAATATCTACTTTGCAACGAGTTGTCAACAATTTGGTTATCCTTGTTGTGGTTCATGTTTGTAGGTAAGAAAGGTTCTATCTTCGAAAGCCCTAAGCCACGTAAATCTTGCAATGGATAAATTAGAGGCATCTAGTTTAGGTTGTAGCTAGGCTAGTTTCATGATATGGTGATGTTGTAAGTAAAAGTATAAGTCGATACTCTTACAACACGCATAATGTGTAAGTTCCATAGACCTTGGCCTTACACATAGAGGTATGATGGCGATCATACCATGATGCACATGATGGAGATCAAGTGCAAGAACCATATCATTTCACTTTTACACATGAGATGTGTGTAGCATCTTATATTGCTTGTTTGGCGTTATACTAGCATAATAAGATGATCCCTCATTTAGATATCAAGATAAAAATGTGTTCTCCCTTAAGTATGCACCGATTATGTTTCGCTGTTCCAAGAGATCACGTGATGATCGGGTGTTTTTGGATCCACGATCATATTTCGGGTGTAAGATAGCTTACACACGCCAATTTGCATCACCATTCTATATCATAATTTGCCTCTATTCATTGATATATGTCTCATTTAGCTTACTTGGTGGGTGATACGTCCAATTTGCATCACCATTCTATATCATAATTTGCCTCTATTCATTGATATATGTCTTACTATGAGGTATTACTTATGTCTTTTCATCTGTTTTTGCATGTTGGATGATTCTTGGAGGATGAACTGCCGGAGTCAGGATTCTGATGGAAAAAGAGGTGTTTTGATGCAATTTCACGAAGATCAGAAAAATACCAGAAAAATCATGGAAAATTATATTTTCCCAGAAGATGAAGGAGGCCAGAAGGGGAGGCGGAGTTGGGCCATAGGGGTGGGTGTGGCCCACCTGGCTAGTCTCTGACACTGCCCTCTCGCCTATATATTCCTCTCAGAACCCTAAAACACGGGGAGCGACCACAGAAAGATTCTGCCGCCTCTGCGGGGCGGAAAACACCGAGAGAGAAAGAGCTCTCCGACAGACAAATTTCTACCGGGGAAATTCCTTCCCAGAGAGGGGATATCGTCGCCATCAACACCATCGTCAAGATAGACTTCATCGGGATCATCATCATCATCCACACCATCATCTCCACTAGCACCATCATCACCACTCCATCCCGCTGTAACAATTGTGTTGAATACTTGCATAGATCTTAGGGGAAACTTTCCCGGTGTTGATTACTATTGTAGTTGATGCTTGTGAGTGGAACCATTGAATTATTGTTTATGTTCAGATTGTTATCCATCACCGTATCATCTTTGATCTTGATCCATATGATGTCTTGTGAGTAGTTCGTTTAGTTCTTGAGGACATGGGAGAAGTCATGTTGTTAGTAGTGGATTTGTGTTGAGATATTATTCAATGGTTTAGTATTTAAGTTGTGGTGCTATTCTTCTAGTGGTGTCATGTGAACATCGACTACATGATACTTCACCATTTATGGGCCTAAGGGAATGCATTGTGTATTTGTCTACTAATTGTGGGGTTGTCGGAGTGATAGAAACCTAAACCCTCGTTAGGACACCATTGCACAAGGGAGTGTAGGATCTCAGAGTTTAAGGCCGTGGTTAGGTTTATATCTTAATTGCTTTCCTGTAGTTGCGGATGTTTGCAGGGGGTTTAATCACAAGTATGTATTAGTCCAAGTAAGGTCGGTACATTAGCACAGGTTCACCCACACAACACTTACAAAAGCAAAGAAGAGTACTCAGCTATTTGAAGCGAAAGCACTTGACAGAATTCCCATGTCTCCTCGAGAACGTTTGGTCCTTATAAGTATTTCCACCGGCTTGTCCTTTGCTAAGAAAGGATTGGGACACTTGCTGCGTTTGTTTGTTGTATTTATTACTTACACTTTGTTTTTTTGCTTTATCAGAAATGTTTGCTAAGTATTTACAGAGATTTCCTGCTCCATACCACTAGTCAACACCTTCTGCTCCTCATTGGGATCGACACTCCTATTTATCGAAAGTACTGCGATACACCCCCTATACTTGTGGGTCATCAAGACTATTTTCTGGTGCCGTCGCCGGGGAGTGAAGCGTTATTGAAGATTGGAACTAGTAAATGAAACTTCTATTGTGAGTATTGCTTTTTATTTTTGTTTGCTGCTTTGTTTCCAATATGGATAACCCACTTGGTTTTATGTTTGGTAAAACTACTACTATTAGGGTAGTAGATAAACCACCACCTATTGATATAGATCCTTTTAAGATACCTACAAGTATTGTTGATCGTGTCATGGATAATTATTATTTAGGGGATGGAACTGTCCATCCTGGTGATCATTTGCTTTTTATCCATGAATTATGCGGGTTGTTTAAGTGTGTAGGTATCACAACTGAACAGGTGAAGAAGAAGTTACTCTCTATATCCTTGAAAGGGAGAGATGAAGAATGGTATAAGGTGCTGAAGAATGGGCAATACATGGAATGGGAGGAAATAGTACCTCTCTTTTATTCTAAATTCTATCCTCCCAGTGAAATTCATAAGGATAGGAATATGATATATAACTTTTGGCCTCGTGATGGAGAGAGTACAGCTCAAGCTTGGGGGTGATTGAAGTTGCTAATGCTTAAATGTCCTATTCATGAACTCCCTAACAATATTATTATCAATAACTTTTATGCTAGGCTTTCTCTTCATGATAAAGATTTACTAGATGCTTCTTGTGCTGGATCATTCACACATATGAAGGAAGAAGCTAAATGGGATCTCCTAGATCATATTCAAGAGAACACTAGAGCTTGGGAGAATGACAAAGGAAGAAAGTCAGGTATAAACTATGATTATGAATGCATTATATCTTTTATGGGAACTAATGACTTCCGTGATATTAGTAATGAGTTTGGTCTTGATTACCAAAGCATTGCCAACTGTTTTAAGGCCTTTGACTCTTACATAGAAATTCCTAAAAAGAAGTGGAACAAGTACCATGCACCTTATAAAGATGTTGTTAGTCATGTTCCTGTTAGAAGCACTGAAGTTTGTGCTATTGATCATATTTTGCCTGAACCTTATGTTGATAAAATACCTTTCCCAGCTAAGGTAAAGGAGTATTCTATAATTATTAGTGCGAATAACAAAAGTACTAAGAGAACATTGGAACCTGATGAGCAAATGAATAATGAGCCTGTGGTAGCTATTGTGAAAGACCTTGTCACTAGAAATATAGAGGATGAGCACATTGTCTTCTGTGAAGACGCTTCTAATATTATCTCTCATCCTAGTAAAGCTAGAAAAGCTAGTGTCCCTGTGCTTTCTGTTAAAATTGGTGATCATTGCTACTATGGTTTATGTGATATTGGTGCTAGTTCTAGTGTTATTCCTTATGAGCTTTACATGGAAATTATGCATGAAATTGGTCCTTGTGAGCTTGAGTACATTGATGTGGTTATTCACCTTTCTAACATAGAGACAGCTTGTCCCATTGGCATTGTAAGATATGTGGAAGTTCTCTGCGGTAAGATTAAGTATCCTGCTGATTTTCTAGTGCTTAATTCAGCAACTAGCAAAACTTGTCCTATCATTTTTGGTAGACCTTTTTTGAACACTTGTGGAGCTATTATAGATTGTAAGAAGGACACAGTTTTAATTAAGTTTGATGGATATTCTTATGAGTTTAACTTCTCCAAATTTGCCAAAGCTCCTTGTGAAAATAGCTTGCCTAATGAAGATTTCAGGATGGAACAACTTGTTTCTATTGATCCAGTTTATGACCTTGGACCTCTTTTTGATGACTGTAAGCATGCTCATTCTGATGATAAGTTGTTGCCAGTGATAGTTATATTGTCAACTTTATTCAAAGTGATACTGAAAGTTATTACGAGTGAGGAAAACATGGTTTTATGCACCTCAATAACGTTAAGTTTCCCTGTTTTATGTTGAAAGCTCCGAAGTTGCATTTATTTTGTCTTCCTATGCTAGTGGATTTTTGTTTCAACAATTTGTTTTCTCATGATATCCCCATGCATAGGAAGTGGGTTAGACTCAAATGTGTTGGTTATTTGTTTCTTGATGCTCTCTTTCACTTCAAATATTTATCTCCTAAGTGAGCATCTTTGAAATTATCAAGCCTAACTTAAAGGTATTAAATAAAAGTACTTCTTGGGAGATAACCCAATAGTTTTGTCGAGTCTTGGAAGTTATTACGTCGGTAGTAAATGCTCCTTATCCTTTTTGTTTTGGTTTTTTGTGTAAAGTTCAACTACTTTTGTGAAGCGAAGGAGTTGTGAAAAGTGGATGTCCTAGGACATATTTTTTGTGCTGCATTGTAAAAAAATTGTGAAGGAGATCAGTACTTCGGATGGAGCTATATTTTTCTATGCTTGTTCTCCAAGTTGTTACCCAACTTTCATTAGTTTTGCACTTTTTTATTTGAGCAATAGAAGGTTTTCGAAAAAAGCAATCTTTACCTGCTGGTCTGTTTTGACAGGTTTCTGCTATCATTTGCATTTGCCTCTTATATTGATTCCTTCCAGATTCTTTTGGGTTTTTGGAAAGGAGTTGCTACGGTAGCTTTTGCTTTGTTGGATTTCATTTGAATTTTGTACCTAAAGGTTTATTGTTTTTGCTTACACTAATGTTGCCATTGAAGTTTGTGTATTGCCTTGTGAGGAAAGGAATTTTTAGGAGAAGGAGAAAAGGAGTCCGCAGAGTCCATCTTTGAATAGGTAAAAGTGGTGAGAACATAAGGTTCATGAAAACCCAATCTTTTTATATTTTTTTATGTTTTTAATACATACGGAAGGTTACAAAACAAAATAGAGGAGGAAACGGAGGCCGGGGTGGCCACACCCACCCCAGGCGCGGGCCCCAGCTGGCCGTGCCTGGAGGGGGTGTGAGCCCCCCGAGCTTCGTCTCCGCCTCGTTTTCGCACCACTACCTTACTTATGCTTTGAAATTTCGTAATATATAACCCCCGGATCCCCTGAGGTTCATGCATCGTGTTCTCGTCATGTTTTCGTTTCGATCTATTTCTGTCAGGAAATCTTCTCAAAGTTTAGAGCGCCATGGTCTCCGCCAACAACAAAGGCAAGAAGCCCTTGGAAGAAGAAAGGATCGCTGCTAGGCGCGAGGACATGGATTGGAGCGTCAAGGAGGAAGTTAAGATGGAGGAACAAACCACCGCAGGGTCAAGGGAAAGTAAACCTACTTTTGTAGGAGCAATTAACACTGTACGTGCTTTTATCGTAACATGCAGGGGATTATAGCCTCCATTCTAGACTTCTGATCCTGCCCTGAGGCAGTGGAGGCCCTTCGAACCACTGATGAGTTTTGTGATAAGTACCGTGCTTTGAGGATGAAGGTGGATATGCTTCAAGAGGAGAATAACAGGCTTCGTAAGATGCTAGAGGATTTTCTTACCCTAAACAAGGGAACACCACCACCACTGAAGGAGTAATTTTTCATCAGGTTTGGCATCCCCTTGGCTTGTTCCATGCTTGGGGGAGTGTCGCGGTATCACATCATTATCTTTTATATTTTACCTTTTTAGTGGATTCATATCTTTGGTAGATAAGTTATCGTATACGTTGGTTTGCATGTGGAAGTATCTCTCCTTTAGTTGATTATCTTTGTATTCGTTGGTGTGAGTGCCTTCATGGAATATTAATGAGAAGTCTCATCTTTTACTTTTTGCACTTCTTATTTTAGTTTGCAATCTCTATTATATGATTGATCTTGTTGATCAGTATTGGCATCACTTTGGGAGCATCAAGTAAATCTAAATTGGTTTTGGCAAACCGAGCTCTGGTCAGTAGCAACACTTTTTGAGGTTTGAAAGGAAAAGAGAAAAAGCTTACAGGTATTTTGTATCATTTGTTTTCTTTCTTGATTGGCTCATAAGCTTAGTATTCTTTATTTAAGATATTTTGTGTCTTCAAGGAAGATTGCATGTTTGGCTTTATCACTTGTAGGTTTGCTTGTTTCTTTCAACTCTTTTGCTTGCTACCCAGCCTTGCTAGCCAAAAACCTGTTTTCAGAAGGCATACTTCTCATGTTTCCAATCCCTTTTAACCAAAACTTGTGCCATTGTGTCCACCATATCTACCTATTAGCATCATTGCTATTCCTAGCAAATTCTTAGGCTTCATCTATCTTTCAAATTAAAAAGTATTTTGTTATGTGAAAACTAGTTAGTAAAGCTCTCACGAACTTGATGGCATACCTTATTTTCTTGCCCCTAATAGACTTGAACCATTGTGTCAGCGAAGTTGTATATGCTTGCATCTATACGTTGGGATTAGCAGAACCATGATGTCACGGGGAACACTTTCAACACTTATGGATTCATATCCAGTTGATATCATGCTCTTTTGTTTGCGGATGTCGTCGGTGTGAAATAAAAAGAGAGATTGTAAGTCCATGGAGTGATGTATGTGTGTTAGAGAAATGCCTGGGCTGCAAGCCTAAGCCATGCTTAATCATGGTGGAAACTTGCAGCATCACCATAGTGAGCAATCTGTGAAGCATCCTCAATAAAAATCTATGCAAACAGTAAATAAAAAGATCGTTGAGATGTTCACTGTCTGCTTGCCTTGTCATTTTGATTATGGGATAGCTCCTGTATCATGTGCAAGGGGTACCCATTTGGCGGTTCTTTATGATACACATGTACTTACAATGACAAGAACTTGCCGGTGACTAAAGTTGAGTAGCATGAGGAGCGGCCCTCGTACTCAAGGGACATGAGATTGACAACTTATATTTCATCAAGCATATACTCCATCCTTGTTCACTTTAACCTTAATCATCTCAAGATGCTTATGATAGGGGCAATGAGGGCTCAAAGCTAGTAAGTACCATTGAAATGGATCGTATGGGCACCTAGAGGGGGGGGTGAATAGGTGCTAACCAATTTTTAATACTTTTCAATTTTAGGCTTGACACAAAGTAAAGTCTCTAGATATGCAACTACGAGAATTTCCCTATATGTAACCCTAACTACTAAGCACGTAAAAGAGGAGCGAGGAAACCATAGTGGAGCACGCGGAGACACAGGGATTTGTTTTACCGCAATTCCTTCCTTGTTAAGGGAAGTACATCTGCGTTGGAGGGGTGGGCGGTTCTAAGACCACCACGCCACAATAGGCCTCACCCTATTCTCCGATGGATCTCGCCACAAGAGGCCTGATCCACCTTCTCCACTATTGGATCCCTTCGAGGCGGGAACCAGTGCCTTTTACAACACTATCGGGGCACACAGCCACAACCGAATTGGGGGCTCCCGAGATGACAACAAGCTGCCACAAGAACAAGGTTTATCAATATAAACAAAAACGAGGATCTAGATATTTGCAAGAAATACTAGATCGGAGGTTCTCCAAATGAATGGAGAGGAGATGAAGCGCTTGATTGCTGATGATGAAGATCGAGTTCTCCTCCTTCGATTCCCCAAGGGATGGGGCCTTTGGGTGGATCTTGTGGAGCACTCTTGGATGAAGCTTTCAGATCTGATCTGGTCTTTTTCGTGATGAATCAAGAGTTCTGGCAGGATGGGGAAGGCTGGCTTAAATACCCCCTCCCCAGATCTGGCCGTTGCACAACTTTGGGGGCGGATTATCCGCCCCCCACTTGGGGTGGATTATCCGCCCCCTGGGAAAACTCCGCCCCAATGGCGGATTCTCCGGGGGAAAGTCCGCCCCCTCTCTGGCGCTTGCGCTTGAGGAACTTAGTGGAAATCTTGGGGGGCGGATAATCCGGCCCCCTCCTGGGGCGGATTATCCGGCCACACCGGAAAGTCTGGCAGAAACTCCGCCCCCTCTCTGGGGCTTGCGCCTTGGCGATGAGCAGGGGGGCGGATTATCCGGCGGGGCCGGAAAATCCGGCCAAAACTCCGCCCCCCCTTCTGGGGCTTGCGCCTGCTTGGGCAAAGGGAGGGGCGGATTATCCGCCCCTGGTGGGGCCGGATTATCCGCCCCCAAAGGCAGAGTTTCTTTTCCCTTTATTCTCAAATAGAGCTGCAACACTTCAACACACATTAAATGATCCTTGGTATTGTTATCTAACACACAAAACACTAGGGATTAAGAAATGTTCTTTCAATCTCCCCCTTTTTGGTGTTAGATGACAATACTAGGATTTGCAATGAAACCGGCTATCGCCACCTTAAGATGAAAGGCGCTCCCCCTAGATGTGTGCATATTTAAAATTTGCATTTGAATACAAATACACACATTAGAGAGAGCACAACTTCCATGGCAAAGATAATTGGAACAAAAGTGGATTGAGGGACAAGGTCATACCACCGGGATGAGAATAGCCAAAGCATACATAGATAATCCCATGAATCCATATGCCATCAAATATGTTCCATAATTCCAGAATTCCATGGGGTCCATAATAGATAAATCCAGAATTCCATGAATACCCAACATAGTACCAAACAAAGTGGAGTACGACAAAGTCTTACATAAACAAACACAAATAGAAAATGAGTTCACGCTAGAAAAGGCACAAGCAAGCAAATAAAAATGACTAAAATCGAAAAGCTTGTGCCCGACCCTTGCAAATCCACGAGCTCTAATAGAACTACTTCTCCCCCTTTGGCATCGAAACGCCAAAAAGGAAGAAGAGCGAAGCTAGCGCCCCTGAAGATCACTCCTCCTCATCCTCATCGTAATCATCCCCATCACCTTCCTCTTCATCATACTCATTATCATCGTCATCAGCTGGAGGAGTGGGTGCCCTCGGTGGAGGAGGGAAGAGGCAACTCTCGAGCTCGCCATAGTTGATCCCTGAGGTGTTCCACTGAGCATACGGATCCGAAGTAGTGGGAGGAGGTGGATGGCCAGTGGCACCTGAGACATGGTGGAGAATAAGCTGCTGTGTGTGATCCCTCTCATGATCCCTGCGGTACGCCTCATATTGGCCCTTGTGAATGTCAATGCCCATGCAAAGAATGTTCCGCTGGAACCAAGTAAGCTGCTTAACCTCGCGTGCCATTGGGGACACCGTGGAACGATGACCACTGGCCCGAGCATCACACATGAAGGACTCCGGGGTAGTGGAAGGGTGATGAGTCTTCTGAGCCTTGTTGTAGATTTTCTTGGGCTTATGAACACCATCCATAGCAGTGCCAAACTCCTCATGGGGTAACATATGCTTGACAAGCATCATAATGAACGGAGCATAGGGAATAGAGAGCCTGTTGATCATAGCATCCGTCATCTCATGAAAAATATAGTCCATGACATCTAGTTTGTAACCTGTGGCTGATCCAGGGTTGGTGGCACACTCGTGAGAAAACGCAAGGAGAGGAACAAGGTGGCCACAGATCTTGTCATTGTTGCCACCACTAGGAGCGATGCAGTCCCGAAACATGCCAACAAGGGAGGCATACAAGGGAGAGAGACCAGCGAAAGTACCAGCAATACCATCAGGAGAAAGGCAGGGAGCCAGCACAGTGTCCTTGGATGGCTTCAATGGAGTAATGATGCGGTGACCAGCGGGAGTGTCATGACCATGGAAAGCATACCCAAGAACCTGCCCAAAAGTGCAAAAGTCCGACTGAAGCATTGTAGTCCCGGTCATCCACTTCATAGTGCGGCGCTCATCACCGCAGATCACAAGTGTGGAGAAAAACTGGCGCACCACAGAAGAGTCATAGTTGCATTGAATGGTCATGAGGTGATGAAGCCCCATCTTGTTGGTCACATCCAATGCCTCAAGGAGCCGAGCCTTGGATTGAGCCTCAGTCAAGTTGATGGGGTGCATAGGTCGAATCCTGAGAGTGGCATACACATCATCATGAATAGCGCGAAAATGGGCATTCCGAAACATAGTGTCCTCGGGTTGGCCATCACTGTCAGCTTCATCATAGTAATCTGTCTGGCGGATGGTGGCATACTGAATGCTGTCCATATACTTGTAACTGGGCCGAGACTGTTTGCCCTTGCGAGAAGCGGTCCGCTTAGATTTCTTACTTGCCTCTGCCATCCTTGCAGCCTCTCTTGCCGCCCTGCTGACCTTTGTTTTGTCAATAAACTTCCCTTCTGCAGTAGGCTTGAGATAACGGGCACGGGGACGACGGGCGAAGGTCTTGGTCGGCTTGGAACCACCTGTGAATAGCATTTAGAGAGGTAGCATGGAGATGAGAATACACACAAGTCCAGGAGAAAGAAAACACGGAGAAAGAGTAGCAATGCAACCCCATAACCAATGATGTGCATTAGCAGAAACAGAACCAAAACAGACAAGAATTTAACTCTCCAGGCTGGATTATCCGGCCCTGGCAGGGGCGGATAATCCGCCCCCCGCAAAAAATTTCTGGATTGGCTCAGATCTACCATGGCAAAACAGATCGGGTACTAGGGTTGCAAGTCTACTGATTCTAGCATGTAAGGAACAACACCAAGACCTTCTACAACGAGATTTCCACCAAATAAAATACATCCCATACAAAAGGAGAGAGATGAGGGAGCTACCCTCACTCATTGGAGGAAAATCGCGGAGAAGAAGATACCCGGAGGCGAGGTGAAGAAGATCCGGGGAGATCCCGGAGAATCCGGTGGTCGAATCGACTCCGGGAGAGGCGGATGCTCCGGCGGCGGCTGGGGGCAGAGGTAGGGTTGGGGGAGGACTGGCTGCTCTGTTTGAGCCTGCCCTCCCCGACCCAGCCTATATAGGGCCGATTTCGCTGGGGCGGATAATCCGCCCCCCCAGAAATTCTGGAAAATGCAGAATCAGGCCAGAGCAACCTAGCAAACCTCTCGATGGTGTTTTAGAGAACTTGTGTGCAAGAATAGATGGTTCAAGGGGGAAGATAAAGGCTTGGGTTGAGAGCATCAAACTGAGATGGTACTACACACCCAAATTTGCAAAAATCAAATCAAACAAAAGCCAAATTTGAGTGTGTTTTCCATAAGAACATGAGATATGCAAGAAAATCCAACGAGACCCATGAAAAACCAACTCTTCTCAAGGAAGAGGGCGGTGGCCGAAGCCACCATGTTGGAGCGCATGGCATGACACCGCGAAGATGTATCTTGAGTTCAAAACCAATGCTCATCGATGACCCACATATCACAAAATGATATTAAGGGAAATGATGTTACTTGCTTTCGGCATTATGGGGGGAGGGTTGGCCCAATCAATTAGGACCACACTCCCCCTATGTCTATGCCCGCATCTAAACCAAATACATGAATAAGAGCAAGTGAGTGTGCAAGGGTAGTCAAGCCAAGCTCCTTGAATCTATGATATTTAGCTCATTCCTCAAATAACAGAATCTTGCTTCATCAAGAGGCTTCGTGAAAATATCAGCAAGTTGGTTCTTCGTGCTTACAAAGGATAGAGCAATATCTCCATGAGCAACATGATCCCGAATAAAGTGGTTGCGAATCTCTATATGTTTTGTTCTTGTATGTTGCACGGGATTGTACGCAATCTTGATAGCACTTTCATTGTCGCATAATAGAGGCACTTTGTCACGATTGACACCATATTCCTTTAAAGTTTGCCTCATCCATAACAATTGTGTACAAGCACTTGCAGCAGCAACATATTCAGCTTCGGCGGTTGAGAGTGAAATACAATTCTGTTTCTTTGATGACCAACACACTAGAGACCTGCCAAAGAATTGACATGCACCAGAGGTTGATTTCCTATCATCTTTGTCACCAGCCCAATCTGAATCAGTGTAGCCACATAGAGAGAAACTTGAACCCTTGGGATACCATAACCCAAAATTTGGGGAATGAACCAAATATCGGAAGATTCGCTTGACCGCCACTAAGTGGCTTTCTTTAGGAGAGGATTGGTACCTTGCACACACTCCTACACTTAACACGATATCGGGCCTAGATGCGCAAAGCTAAAGGAGAGACCCGATCATGGATCGGTATACCTTTTGATCCACGTCTTTACCCTTGGGATTGAGCTCAAGATGACAGTTGGTTTGCATTGGGGTAGCAACGCCATTGAGATCCGTCATCTTGAACCTTTTGAGTAGTCTTGGATGTACTTAGCTTGATTAATAAAGGTTCCCTCTCTGAGTTGTTTGATCTCAAATCCAAGAAAGAACCTGAGCTCACCCATCATGGACATCTCAAACCTGTCAGTCATAAGCTTCGAAAATTCATCGTTAAAAGCTTGGTTAGTAGAGCCAAAAATAATGTCATCTACATAAAGTTGGCATACAAAAAGCTCCCCATTAACCTTCTTAGTAAAAAGAGTGGGATCGATTTGCCCAACTTCGAATCCACGGTCTAGCAAAAGCTCTTTAAGGTGCTCATACCACGCACGTGGGGCTTGTTTAAGGCCATAGAGCGCCTTATCGAGTTTGTAGACATGGTTCGGAAATTTGGGGTCCTCAAACCCCGGGGGCAGCTTGACATATACTAACTCATGTAGAGGACCATTAAGGAAAGCGCTTTTAACATCCATTTGTTGTAATTTAAAATTATGATGGGATGCATATGCAAGAAGGATACAGATGGACTCAAGACGAGCCACAAGAGTGTAAGTCTCGCCAAAATCAATTCCTTCCACTTGAGAGAATCCTTGAGCCATGAGTCGTGCTTTATTCCTCACAACAATGCCATTTTCATCATGTTTGTTCTTGAAGATCCACTTCGTGCCGATAACATTGCGGCAATCCTTTGGCTTTTCTACGAGCTTCCAAACTTTGTTGCATTCGAAGTTATTTAATTCTTCATGCATTGCAACAACCCAATCGGGATCTTCAAGAGCATCAAAAACCTTCTTCGGTTCAACCATGGAAATGTGAGCTTGATGATAATAGAAGCTTGCAAGTTCTCTTCTAGTGGATACCCTTCGTCGTAGATCACCAACAACCTTGTCAAGAGTGTGACCTCTTAGTTCAAGGTTCCGATCAGCACGAGCATTGCGACGAGCCTCAATGTCCTTATTGTTTCTAGAAGGAGTTGATTCAATATTTGTATCCTTGTCTTGATTACTGCCTTGCCCTTGATCTTGGTCACCGTTACTGCCAGAAGATTGTTGCTGAACATTTTCTTCAGGCCCGGATAATCCGCCCCTTGGAGGGGCCGGACTATCCGGCCTGGGAGGTGAAGAACCCGAGCCAACTTCCTGAGAATGCCTGATGAGAGTTGGAGACCCAGGGCCGGATAATCCGCCCTCGTGGGCCGGAGAATCCGGCCTGGGAGCTTCAGAGTTGCTGACTTCTCCTTCGGATCCTCTGGAATGAGTTGGAGTGCCAGGGGCGGATTGTCCTCCCCTTGGAGGGGGCGGATAGTCCGGCCTGGGACTACCACCTTGTCCAGGGGATAGTTGACCTTCAGCAGATTGCGGTGTTGATGCAGGATTTTCTCCAACAGTAGGAGCTTGTTGATCTTGTGTAGATGAGGGCTCCACATGTGTGGAGCATTGTCCTTCCCGATCCGCCACAAGGGGTTCCTCAATGGGGCGGAAAAATCCCATGCCCATTCTTCTTATGGCATCTTGGGGTATTTCAACATCTGCATCACAAACATCAACTTGCCCTACAAAGGAGCCATTATTTTCATCGAACTCCACACTACAAGATTCTACAACAATCCCAGTGAGCTTGTTGTAGACTCTATAAGTGTGGGATTCGGCACCGTAACCAACAAAAATACCTTCTAAAGCCTTGGACTCAAATTTTGACAAATGGACACCTTTAATAAGAAAGAAACACTTACACCCGAATACCCTGAAGTATGAGATGTTGGGCTTGTTACCGGTAAGTATTTCATATGGAGTCTTGTCCAAAATCTTTCGAAGGTAGAGCTGGTTTGATGAGTGACAAGCAGTGGATATGGCTTCAGCCCAAAAATTATAAGGAGACTTGAATTCAGCTAGCATAGATCTTGCCATATCCATCAAAGTCCGGTTCTTCCTCTCGGCTACACCATTTTGTTGAGGGGTGTACGCAGCGGAATATTGATGTCTAATCCCCTCTTCGCTAAGAAACTCATTTAAAGTGTAGTTCTTGAATTCGGAGCTGTTGTCACTTCTAATTGCCAAGATAGGAACATTGTGTTGACGTTGAACTTCATTGGCAAAGTCGATGACAGTTTGTTGAGTCTCACTTTTCATCTTGAAGAAATATACCCATGTATATCTTGAGTAATCATCGACAATGACCAAGCAATATTTCTTCCCACCAAGACTTGCATGAGAAGGAGGACCAAATAAATCCACATGAAGTAATTCCAAGATCCTCTTTGATGACACAATAGTCTTCCTCTTGTGGGGAGAGTCATGCATTTTTCCTTCTACACAAGCCCTGCAAACACGATCTTTGGCAAAAGAGACATTGTATTTTAGTCCAAGGATGTGGCCACCCTTCTGGAGACTTTGCAAAGTTCTCATGTTGACATGGGCTAAACGGCGATGCCATAGCCAGCCCACGTCGGCCTTTCCGAATAGACACATCGGACCCGAAGTGGTTTTCCCCGAGAAGTCCACCACATACAGGTCATTTTCGACGTATCCAACGAAAGCGACCTTTAGAGACTTGCTCCACAAGAGTACCACCAAATCATCATCGATAAAAACAGCAAAACCCATCTTGCCAAGGGCACGAACAGAAAGAAGGTTGTAACCAAGGGTCTCAACAAGCATGACGTCCACGAGAGAGATATCGTGGGCAACCACAACCTTGCCAAGACCCAATACCTGAGATTTAGACTTATCACCATAGGATACTGTGATATTATCATGATTTGGACGCATCTCCGTGATGATCTCCTTGCTTCCGGTCATATGACTAGTGCAACCACTATCCAGCACCCATTTTGACCCACCGGAAGCATAGCCCTCGGAGCTTCGTGCCATGAGGCAAGTAGCATTCTTGTTGATGATGTTTTCGTTCAGAGAGTCGAAGAGATATGTTGATGTAGATGTGGTGGCTATAGCAGCCACCTCTTGAGAGCTATCGTCCTCGTCCTCATCTTCACTCCCCGATGAATATTCTTCTTGAGCCACTAGAACAATCTTTGGTTGCTTCTTGAAAGGAGCATTCTTCTTTACAAACTATTTCTTACGTGGAGCTTCTGATTTGTCCTTGAAAATGAGTCTTCCTCCATTATCCTCTCTACTTTGATATGGACACTCAGCTACGAAGTGCAGCCGATCACCACAATTAAAGCATGTTCTTAGCTTGGGACCATTTTCTTTTCTTCCATAGGCTCCACTCTTGCGATCTAGTTCAGCTTTAGCCTTGGCTCGATCTTTCCAAAAGTTTCTTGCATAAAGAGCCAAGTATTATCCGTGGATCCTTTTTATATCCTCGGGACAGTCCAGACCTTCTACCGCATATTCATCATGATCAATCACACTAGTCTTCAAGGCCATGTTGACCCCCTTTTGCATCCCCATAGCTCGAGCACGAGCATCTTCGGCATTCTTGGCAGCCACTTTGAAAGCGGCCATTTCTTGCATTACCTCATTGGATGACATGAGGTGGATAGTTATGCCTACCTTGGAGACTTTTCAAATCTGTGGGCTCAAATGGCATAAGAGCACTGACATACTTGCGCTTGATCCAAGCATCATCAACATGAGCTGCACCGTGGTTTCTGAAGGTTGTGGCTATTGTCTTGAGCCTCCTATACATGTCCTCGTGGTCTTCTCCATCCAGCATATAAAATCCTTCAGCTTCATTTCTCAAGGCATCATATCTATTCCTTCTCATACTTTCATTTCCGATGAAGAGTTCGGTGAGGGCATCCCAAGCTTCTTTAGCTGTGCTAAGATGCTGAATGTGTGGCATGTCTTTGTCACCCACACCAAGTTGTATCATGTGTAGAGCTGTAGCGTTGAGTTGGCTATCGACCACTTCTCTTCTTGTGAGATTGTTGGGGTTTCCAACATGAAGACCATTTTCGATGATCTTCCACAACTCTATGGAAGAACCGCACACATGATATTTCATCAAAAAATGCCATTGAGAGAAAGTAGATGCTGAAAGTTTGGGTGGATCACCCCTATTATGTATATGTGGGTGAGGGATAGGCGGATCAGGGGAATACACATGAGAAACCTCATTGTATCCATCCTTACCGCTATCCTTTTTCGAGGAGGAGCTCTTGCTAGTATCATCACCAACCACTTCGTTATCTTTGGAAATAGTTTTACCCGTTTCCTTGGATTGCGGAGTGGTATCCTCCGAGTTAGATGGAGGTGATGCTGCGGATGTGGAGAGACGCATTATCAATTGACGCATCTCTTCCATCTTAGCCTCCATTGAACTCACCAAGGTTGTTTCCAACGTCTTGAGATCGTTCATGGTGACTACCTCCGGAGCATCACTCTCATCTACCTTGGAACCCATACTTCTCTTAGGCGGTTAAGCCCGAAATAAGAGCCGAGGCTCTAATACCAATTGAAATGGATCGTATGGGCACCTAGAGGGGGGGTGAATAGGTGCTAACCAATTTTTAATACTTTTTCAATTTTCGGCTTGACACAAAGTAAATTCTCTAGATATGCAACTACGAGAATTTCCCTATATGTAACCCTAACTACTAAGCACGTAAAAGAGGAGCGAGGAAACCGTAGTGGAGCATGCGGAGACACATGGATTTGTTTTACCGCAGTTCCTTCCTTGTTAAGGGAAGTACATCTGCGTTGGAGGGGTGGGCGGTTCTAAGACCACCACGCCACAATAGGCCTCACCCTATTCTCCGATGGATCTCGCCACAAGAGGCCTGATCCACCTTCTCCACTATTGGATCCCTTCGAGGCGGGAACCGGTGCCTTCTACAACACTATCGGGGCACACACCCACAACCGAATTGGGGGCTCCCGAGATGACAACAAGCTGCCACAAGAACAAGGTTTATCAATATAAACAAAAACGAGGATCTAGATATTTGCAAGAAATACTAGATTGGAGGTTCTCCAAATGAATGGAGAGGAGATGAAGTGCTTGATTGCTGATGATGAAGATCGAGTTCTCCTCCTTCGATTCCCCAAGGGATGGGGCCTTTGGGTGGATCTAGGTGGAGCACTCTTGGATGAAGCTTTCAGATCTGATCTGGTCTTTTTCGTGATGAATCAAGAGTTCTGGCAGGAGGGGGAAGGCTGGCTTAAATACCCCCTCCCCAGATCTGGCCGTTGCACAACTTTGGGGGAGGATTATCCGCCCCCCACTTGGGACGGATTATCCGCCCCCTGGGAAAACTACGCCCCAAGGGCGGATTCTCCGAGGGAAAGTCCGCCCCCTCTCTGGCGCTTGCGCTTGAGGAACTTAGTGGAAATCTTGTGGGGGCGAATAATCCGGCCCCCTCCTGGGGCGGATTATCCGGCCACACCGGAAAATTTGGCAGAAACTCCGCCCCCTCTCTGGGGCTTGCGCCTTGGCGATGAGCAGGGGGGGCGGATTATCCGGCGGGGTAGGAAAATCTGGCCAAAACTCCGCCCCCCTTCTAGGGCTTGCGCCTGCTTGGACAAAGGGAGGGGCGGATTATCCGCCCCTGGTGGGGCCGGATTATCCGCCCCAAAGGCAGAGTTTCTTTTCCCTTTATTCTCAAATAGAGCTGCAACACTTCAACACACATTAAATGATCCTTGGTATTACTGTCTAACACACAAAACACTAGGGATTAAGAAATGTTCTTTCAACCATAATATTTTGGAAGCTCTTTATGAACTTCAAATCCCTGCTTCCATCTATGAAGGGAACTTTCTCTTATTTCTAAGTTGAGTCAGTAAACCTATTTCCTCTCTATCCCCAGCAAGCATTTGAGTTGTTGTGTTTCAAGCATTCATATGGTGATTTATTTAATCATGTTCTTTATCTTCCTTGTTTCCACAAGACTCTTATCTATTTGAGTATTACTTTGAAAGCCTTCATTGTGAAAAACCTTTTATGTTTAAGCAAAGAGTACTCATGTTGTGAAAACTTCTTCAAAAGGATTTTTTGTGCAACTGTTTGCCAGTTGTTCTCTGACCAAGAACAAAGTTTGCCAATTCCAATTATGATTTATCTTTATGCATATCTATTGTGATTCATGTACTTGTTGCAAGGTAAGTTATATAATGGTGAGTTTCTTTCTTCTATGAGTTGTGTAATGGTAAGTGTGATGCTTCTTGTCCGTATTCTATTATCGACACTTCACTCCATAAACTTGTGGACATGTTTACTGAGCTCAGTTTTCGCTTGGGGACAAGCGAAGGTCTTGTTGGAATTATGCCCTAGAGGCAATAATAAATATGTTATTATTATAATTCTTGTTCATGATAATGTTTATATTCCATGCTAGAATTGTATTAAGCGGAAACATTAATACTTGTGTGGTTTGTAAACAACACCGTGTCCCTAGTACGCCTCTATGGACTAGCTCATTGATTAATGATGGTTAAGGTTTCCTAACCATGGACATGAGTTGTCGATTAATAATGAGATCATATCATTGGGAGAATGATATGGTGGACAGACCCAAACTAAGCGAAGCAATTAGATCGTGTCATCGTGTTCATCTTTGCGAAGCTTTTCCTATGTCAAATATTGTATTCCTTAGACCATGAGATAATACAACTCCCTGGTATCGGAAGAAAGCTTTGAGGTCATCAAACGTCATCCTATGAGAGGGTGATCATAAAGGTGTCTCTCAGGTGATCGGAAAGTACCTGTTGGGTTGTATGTATCGAGATGGGATTTGTCCCTCCCAAGTCGGAGAGATATACTTCGGGCCCACTCGGTAATCGATATCAACACCGCTTGCAAGCATGTGGTTAAGGAGTTAATCACAAAGTGATATCGGATTACGGAACGAGTAAAGTACTTGCTGTGAACGAGATTGAACTAGGTATGACGGTACCGACGATCGAATCTCGGGCAAGTAAAATATCGCGTGACGAAGGGAATATATATATGGGATTGATTGAATCCTGGCATCGTGGTTCATCCGATATGATCATCGATGAATGTGTGGGAGTCAATATGGGTTTCCAGACCCCGCTGTTGATTATTGATAGAAGATCATGTCTGCATATTCTCGAACCCGCAGGGTCACACACTTAACGTGTCTCGACGCTAGGATAGATTGGATAATTGGTTTATGAGTTTTTGTTCGGAGTCTCGGATGGGATCCGGGACATCACGAGAGGTTCTGGAGTGGTCCGGAGAATAAGATTCATATAAGGCAGTGCAGTTTTTGGAGTTCGGAATTGTTCCGGGTTAATCGGTATTGTACCGGAAGCTTCTAGAACCTTCCGGAAGGGGACCAACGTGGCCCCACCTTCCGGGAGGGGGCATGGGCCTATGAGGGAGTGCCCTGGCCGCATTGGGCCAGGGGCACAAGGCCCCATAGGGCCCAGCTGGCCAAGAGGGGTAAAACCCTAGATAGCGCTTCTAGAAGGGGGGGTTCCTTGCCCCCCACTCCTCCTCCTTTGGCCGCCGGCCTAGGGCTTGGGGGAGGGGTTAGGGCTGCGCCCACCCCTCTATATATAGAGGGCTGGGGGTGCACCACCCTACCACACCTTCCCCTCCAACCCTAGCCGCCCTGCTGCCCTCCTCTCTCCCTCCCGACTGCTTGTAGGCGAAGCCCTGCTGCAGAAATTCTCCACCAATTGCACCGCGCCGTCGCGTTGTAGATCCAACCCATCTCTCCACCATACTTGCTGGACCAAGGAAGGAGGAGACGTCGAGGTGCTGCACGTGTGCATCTCACGGAGGCATCGCCACTTGTGGTGCTAGATCGGATCGGATCGCGAGGAGGAGAAGCGAGTACGACTACATCACCCACGTTCCGACGAACGTTCCGCTATGCGAATCTTCAAGGGTATGAAGATCTAATCCAATCTCTCTCGTTGTTTGCATCTCCTAGATTAGATCTTCGCTTTCCCTCTGTTCGCATCCGTAGAAAATTTTGATTTACTATGCCGCGAAACCCTTCAGTGGTATCAGATCTAGATCTATGCGTAGATGTGATTCACGAGTAGAACGCAACATGGTTGTTGCGGGCGTTGATGTTTTCTGTTGCAAGCCTCTTGTTTGTGTTCTTCTTATGATGCGGGATAGTGAGATTGAAGCGGTCCAGGCCAACCTTACGCGACGTCGTTCGCGAGACCGGCTCCGCACTTGACGTGTGGCTTGTTCCACACATGCGGCTGGTGGATGTCAGTTTCTCTCACTATAGTTGTCATGGGATCTACACCGGAGTTTGGCAACCATAATATCACTGTTGTGGCTTGCCGTAGGTAAGAATCGTTCTTAGCATCTACTCCCATAAGCCACGTAAAACATGCAACAACAAAGTAGAGGCGTCTAACTTGTTTTTGCAGGGAGTGTTTTCTATGATATGGTTTGGCCCAAGATGTGATGTGTATAATGTATGCGATGATCATGTTTTGTAATGTTTCACGACTTGCATGTCGATGAGTACACAACCGGCAGGAGCCATATGGTTGTCTTTATAATTGTGTATGACCTGTGTGTCAACTTCTTATACGCCATGTAATAGTTTCACTTTATCGCTAAGTAGTTAGCAATAGTTGTAGTTGCTATTCGTGGTGGAGGCAATCATGGTGGATTGATGGAGATCATGCCGGCACGCACAAGATGGAGATTATTGCGTGAAGATTGGCTATACCATGTCACATAAAGTTATATGCATGTGATGTTTATCCTTTTATGTATCTTATTATGCTTAGATCGCGACGGTAGCATTATAAGATGATTCCTCACTTAAAGATCAAGATAAAAACTGTGTTCTCCCCAAGTATGCACCGTTGCGAAAGTTCGTCGTGTCCAAGCATCACGATTGAACGGGTGCAAGCCAGTTTTGCACACGCGGAAATACTTGGGTCTAACTTGACGAGCCTGGCATGTACATACATGGCCTCGGAACACATGAACCGAAAGGTTAAGCATGAGTCATATGAATGATATGATCGACACTTCGTTGTCCACCATTGAAACCACATCTCTTCTCGTGAAGATCGGATTAGGTGTGGTGAATTTGGACCGTGTTCACTAAACAACTTGAGGGATGTTGAATTTAGTGGGAGTTCATCTAGTAATTTGATTAAAAGTTGAACTAGTTATCATGAACATAGTCTAATTTGTACTTGCAAATATTGTAGATCAAATGGCTAAGTCCAACTTCAACTTCAATGTTTTTGCTGAGAAGGAAAAGCTTAAAAACAATGGGTCTAACTTCACCAATTGGTTCCGCAATCTGAGAATCATTCTCTCTGGCGGTCAAAAGGACTATGTCCTTGAGAAAGCGTTAGAACTGCGCCGGCTGATGAGAAAGCTGTCTATCAGTCGCGCAAAGATGATTATGGTGTGATTAAGAGCACCATGTTGTTTGCTATGGAATCGGACCTTCAAAATCGTTTTGAAGGATATCCCGGGCCCTTTGAGATTCTTGAGGAACTGAAAACCATGTTTCAGAGTCAGGCCCGTTCTGAGAGATATGAGATCTCTGAGAGATTCTTTAACTGCAAGATGGAGGAAGGGAGTTCCGTTAGTGAGCACGCCATAAAGATGTCGGGCTACACTCAACGCCTTGAGCAACTGGACTGCAAGATTCCAGAGGAGCTCAAGATTGACAGGGTTCTGCAATCACTCCCTCCCAGCTACAAGAGTTTTGTAGTGACTCACAATCAGATTGGTTCCACTGATACGATCACCGAGCTCTTCGCAAAGCTGAAGGCTGCGGAGGTGGACATCAAAAAGGATAATCATGTGTTGATGGTCAACAAGCCCTCCTTTAAGAAAGGTTAGGGTGCAAAGAAGCCCTTCAAGAAAGGCGGCGGCAAGCGCGTTGCCCCTGCTGAGAAGAAGCTCAAGTCTGGTCCTAAGCCGGACACTGAGTGCTTCTATTGCAAGGACAAGGGTCACTGGAAGCGCAACTGTCCGAAGTACTTAGCAGACAAGAAGGCTGGCACCATCAAAGGTATATTTGATATACATGTTATTGATGTTTTCCTTACTAGCCCTCGTTGTAGTGCCTGGGTATTTGATACTGGTTCAGTTGCTAATATTTGTAACTCGAAACAGGAGCTACGGAATAGACGGCGGCTTGCGAGGGATGAGGTGACGATGCGCGTTGGCAACGGATCAAGAGTTGATGTGATGGCCGTCAGCACGCTCTCCTTAGTTTTACCTTCGGGATTAGTTTTAAACCTTAATAAATGTTATTACGTGCCTGCGTTGAGCATGAACATTATTTCTGGATCGTGTTTATTGCAAGACGGTTATTCATTTAAATCGGAGAATAATGGTTGTTATATTTATATGAGTAACATCTTTTATGGTCATGCACCTCTTGTGAATGGTTTATTTCTTCTAAATCTCGAAAGGGATGAAACACACATCCATAACATTGAGGCTAAGAGATGCAAAGTAGATAGTGATAATACTACTTATTTGTGGCACTGTCGTCTAGGTCATATTGGTGTAAAGCGCATGAAGAAACTCCATTCTGATGGACTTTTGAGTCTCTTGATTTTGAATCATTTGACACATGCGAACCATGCCTCATGGGCAAGATGATCAAAACCCCGTTCTCCGGAATGATGGAGCGAGCAACGGACTTGTTGGAAATCATACATACCGATGTATGCGGACCGATGAGTGTTTCGACGCGCGGTGGATATCGCTATTTTCTCACTTTTACCGATGACTTAAGTAGATATGGGTATATCTATTTAATGAAACATAAATCTGAAACATTTGAAAAGTTCAAGGAATTTCAGAATGAAGTGGAGAACCATCGTAACAGAAAGATTAAGTTTCTACGATCCGATCGTGGGGGCGAGTATTTGAGTTATGATTTTCTCACGCATCTTAAAGCAAGCGGAATTGTTTCGCAACTCACGCCACCCGGAACACCACAGCGCAATGGTGTGTCTGAATGCCGGAACCGAACCCTATTAGATATGGTCCGATCGATGATGTCTCTTACTGATTTGCCGTTATCATTTTGGGGTTATGCATTAGAAACCGCTGCATTCACTTTAAATAGGGCACCATCTAAATCCGTTGAGACGAAACCGTATGAACTGTGGTTTGGTGCTAAACCTAAGTTGTCGTTTCTTAAAGTTTGGGGATGCGAAGCTTACGTCAAGAAGTTGATGCCGGACAAGCTCGAACCCAAAGCGGAGAAATGCGTCTTCATAGGATACCCTAAGGAAACTATTGGGTATACCTTCTATCACAGAACCGAAGGAAAAGTGTTTGTCGCAAAGAACGGTTCCTTTCTTGAGAAGGAGTTTCTCTCGAAAGAAGTGAGTGGGAGGAAAGTAGAGCTAGACGAGGTTATTGAACCTTCTCTTGAATTGGAGAGTAGCGCAGCACCTGAAATTGTTCCAGTGCCGCCTGCACCAACAATAGAGGAAGCTAATGACAAGGATCATGAAGCTTCGGACGATGCTGCTACTGAACGTCGCAGGTCGACAAGGTCGCGTGCCCCTCCTGAGTGGTACGGCAACCCTGTCTTGACTGTCTTGTTAGTAGAAGACAGTGAACCTACGAACTATGAGGAAGCGATGATGAGCCTAGACTCTGAGAAATGGCTAGAAGCCATGAAATCCGAATTGGGATCCATGAGCGAAAACCAAGTATGGACTTTGGTGGACCCTCCTAACGACCGAAAGGCCGTTGAGTGCAAATGGATCTTCAAGAAGAAAACGGACGCGGATGGTAATGTTACCGTCTGTAAAGCATGGCTTGTCGCGAAAGGTTTTCGACAAGTTCAAGGTGTTAACTACGATGAGACTTTCTCTCCCGTAGCGATGTTTAAGTCCATTCGGATTCTATTAGCAATTGCTGCGTTTCATGATTATGAAATATGGCAGATGGATGTCAAGACTGCTTTCCTCAATGTCAACATTGATGAAGAGTTGTATATGATGCAACCCAAAGGTTTTGTCGATCCTAAGGATGCTGATAAAGTATGCAAACTTCAGCGTTCCATTTATGGACTGAAGCAAGCATCTCGGAGTTGGAACCTTCATTTTGATCAAGAGCTTTGGATTTGTTCCAAATTGCTACGAAGCTTGTATCTACAAGAAAGTGAGTGAGAGCTCGGTGACATTTCTGGTACTATATGTGGATGACATATTGATTATTGGAAATGACATTAACATGCTTAACGATGTGAAGAGTTATTTGAACAAGTGTTTTTCAATGAAAGACCTAGGTGAAGCTGCTTATATATTGGGCATCAAAATCTATAGAGATAGACAAAGACGCCTGATAGCTTTAAGCCAGAGTACATACCTAGACAAAGTTCTGAAAAGGTTCAGAATGGATAAGGCAAAGAAAGGTTCAGTGCCTATGTTGTCAGGTAAGATATTGAGCAAGGCTCAGTGTCCAGCTACGGTAAATGATAGGGAAGCTATGAGCAAAGTGCCTTATGCCTCAGCCATAGGTTCTATCATGTATGCCATGCTGTGTACTAGACCGGATGTGTCCAATGCTCTTAGTTTGACGAGCAGATATCAAAGTGATCCAGGAGTGGAACACTGGACAGCCGTGAAGAACATCCTAAAGTACCTAAATAGGACTAAAGAAATGTTCTTAGTCTATGGGGGTGATGAACAGCTCGTCGTAAAAGGTTACGTCGATGCTAGTTTCGACACCGACAAGGATGATTCTAAATCTCAGACAGGATACGTGTATATTTTGAATGGAGGAGCTGTGAGCTGGAGAAGCTGCAAGAAAAGCGTGATCGCGGGATCTACAGTAGAAGCGGAATACATGGCTGCTGCAGAAGCGTCAAGTGAAGGAGTTTGGATCAGAAACTTCATCACTGAGCTTGGCGTGGTTCCAAGTGCATTGGACCCACTGGAGATATTGTGTGACAACACTGGCGCCATAGCACTCGCTAAGGAACCAAGATATCATCCAAAGACCAAGCATATCAACCGCAAGTTTCATATAATCCGAGATTACATAGCAGATGGAGATCTGAAGATTAGCAAAGTACATACAGATCTGAATGTCGCAGATCCGTTGACTAAACCTCTTCCACGTGTAAAACATGATTAGCACCTCAATGCCATGGGTGTGAGATTGTTGCCAGATGTAAACTAGATTATTGACTCTAGTGCAAGTGGGAGACTGTTGGAATTATGCCCTAGAGGCAATAATAAAGATGTTATTATTATAATTCTTGTTCATGATAATGTTTATATTCCATGCTAGAATTGTATTAAGCGGAAACATTAATACTTGTGTGGTTTGTAAACAACACCGTGTCCCTAGTACGCCTCTATGGACTAGCTCATTGATTAATGATGGTTAGGGTTTCCTAACCATGGACATGAGTTGTCGATTAATAATGAGATCATATCATTGGGAGAATGATATGGTGGACAGACCCAAACTAAGCGAAGCAATTAGATCGTGTCATCGTGTTCATCTTTGCGAAGCTTTTCCTATGTCAAATATTGTATTCCTTAGACCATGAGATAATACAACTCCCTGGTATCGGAAGAAAGCTTTGAGGTCATCAAACGTCATCCTATGAGAGGGTGATCATAAAGGTGTTTCTCAGGTGATCGGAAAGTACCTGTTGGGTTGTATGTATCGAGATGGGATTTGTCCCTCCCAAGTCGGAGAGATATACTTCGGTCCCACTCGGTAATCGATATCAACACCGCTTGCAAGCATGTGGTTAAGGAGTTAATCACAAAGTGATATCGGATTACGGAACGAGTAAAGTACTTGCTGTGAACGAGATTGAACTAGGTATGACGGTACCGACGATCGAATCTCGGGCAAGTAAAATATCGCGTGACGAAGGGAATATATATATGGGATTGATTGAATCCTGGCATCGTGGTTCATCCGATATGATCATCGATGAATGTGTGGGAGTCAATATGGGTTTCCAGACCCCGCTGTTGATTATTGATAGAAGATCATGTCTGCATATTCTCGAACCCGCAGGGTCACACACTTAACGTGTCTCGACGCTAGGATAGATTGGATAATTGGTTTATGAGTTTTTGTTCGGAGTCTCGGATGGGATCCGGGACATCACGAGAGGTTCCGGAGTGGTCCGGAGAATAAGATTCATATAAGGCAGTGCAGTTTTTGGAGTTCGGAATTGTTCCGGGTTAATCGGTATTGTACCGGAAGCTTCTAGAACCTTCCGGAAGGGGACCAACGTGGCCCCACCTTCCGGGAGGGGGCATGGGCCTATGAGGGAGTTCCCTGGCCGCATTGGGACAGGGGCACAAGGCCCCATAGGGCCCAGCTGGCCAAGAGGGGTAAAACCCTAGATAGGGCTTCTAGAAGGGGGGGTTTCCTTGCCCCCCACTTATCCTCCTTTGGCCGCCGGCCTAGGGCTTGGGGGAGGGGTTAGGGCTGCGCCCACCCCTCTATATATAGAGGTCTGGGGGCGCACCACCCCACCACACCTTCCCCTCCAACCCTAGCCGCCCTGCTGCCCTCCTCTCTCCCTCCCGACTGCTTGTAGGCGAAGCCCTGCTGCAGAAATTCTCCACCAATTGCACCGCGCCTTCGCGTTGTAGATCCAACCCATCTCTCCACCATACTTGCTGGACCAAGGAAGGAGGAGACGTCGAGGTGCTGCACGTGTGCATCTCACGGAGGCATCGCCACTTGTGGTGCTAGATTGGATCGGATCGCGAGGAGGAGAAGCGAGTACGACTACATCACCCACGTTCCGACGAACGTTCCGCTGTGCGAATCTTCAAGGGTATGAAGACCTAATCCAATCTCTCTCGTTGTTTGCATCTCCTAGATTAGATCTTGGCTTTCCCTCTGTTCGCATCCGTAGAAAATTTTGATTTACTATGTCGCGAAACCCTTCAGTGGTATCAGCTTGGGGGGAGTTGATACGTCCAATTTGCATCACCATTCTATATCATAATTTGCCTCTATTCATTAATATATGTCTTACTATGAGGTGTTACTTATGTATTTTCATCTGTTTTTGCATGTTGGATGATTTTTGGAGGATGAACTGCCGGAGTCAGGATTCTGATGGAAAAGAGGTGTTTTGATGCAATTTTGCGAAGATCGGAAAAATACCAGAAAAATCATGGAAAATTATATTTTCTGAGAAGACGAAGGAAGCCAGAAGGGGAGGCGGAGTTGGGCCATAGGGGTCCCATACCCCCCAGGCGCCCCTAGGCCGCGCCTAGGGTGGGTGTGGCCTGATACGACGGAAACGTATCTATAATTTTTGATGTTCCATGCTTGTTTAGTATCTACTTTGCTTTGCTTTGTCTACACTTTGAGGTGTTTTTATATGTTTTCTGGAACTAACCTATTAACAAGTTGCCACAGTGCCAGTTGCCTGTTTTCTTCTGTTTTTGGTTCCAGAAAGGCAGAAAATCAATATTCTCGGAATTGGACGGGACAAAAGCCAAAGCCAATATTTTACCGTGGGAAACACGATGCCGGAGAACGAGACGGAGGAGGGCCTCGACGGGACCTCACCCCCTGGCCGTGCGGGTGGGCCCACCCGCTCCTGGGGGTGCAGCCGCCTCGGGCACCTCCTCGGCCTCCCTCTTCGCCTATAAGAAGCACCCGATGCAGAAACCCTAGGCACCCGATCAAAACTCCACGAAACCGTCTGTAGCCGCTGCCACCATCGTCCCTAGATCGGGGGATCTGAAGTTCTTCTTGGCATCCTGCCAGAGGGGAGATTATCCCGGAGGCCTTCTTCTCTGGTATGAAGTGTGAGTAGTTCCACCTTGGACTACGGGTCCATGTAGTAGCTAAATGGTTGTATCTCCTCCTTGGGATTTCATATATAGATCTTGTGAGCTCCATTCATGATCAAGATCTAATCTATTTGTAATCATGCATGTTGTGTTTGCGGGGATCCGACAGATATTGTATGGTTCCCAACCTTTAATAAGGTAGAGATCCCTGTGTTTACAATTCTAGTCCCTGGATCAATAGCTAGCATCCACAGTTAAGATATAATATCAAGATACAAAGGTCATAATACAACTTTATAACCAGGAATAAAATAATTTATTACATCTTACATAGCTCATTTGGCTATCTCATTACAATGCAGTAGAATATAACAATAGCACCGGGTCCTTCATATTCAAAGTGCCACTGGCAATCATGTTGGTTGTAGACTTGTAATCCTATTCAACACACTTCACTAACATCAAACAAACCTGCAACATAATAATTTGCAGCCACAAGGGTCAATACATTTTGAATTGTATTGGCAAGTTTCACTACTATGTAGAAATAAGTGGATCCTATCATTTACATGCATATTTGGCTAAGTAGGGTTTAGGCTCTTTTGCAGAAAGCAATATAGTTTTATCCTATCTTTTCAAAATAGTTTTGATCTTTTTTCAAATCTTTCTGAACTCCTTGGAAAACTCCAAGTGCTTCTAATCCCCTGTTGTCACCATCACGTTTTACTTTGAGAAATTGGAATGTCCAGATCTTCCATAGCTTCAGGCCTTAGTTGCTCAGAGTTGTCCATAACCGGGGACACGACTAAGTACTTAGAATTTGATCTTCTGCAGAAGTTGTACACTTTACCCACATGACACAATCTCGTCTTGATGCCACCAGTGGCTGCTGGATAAGTATCACCAAAATAGAGTACTGGCAGATCGAGAATGTGACAAAGTCTTTCCATAGAAGTCCTCCCAATACACAATGCTAGCTTGTCTACCAGGCACTAATGTAGGGATATATTTCCATACACAATTCAAGTTAACCTGAAGATGCCCATGCATGGGTCTTCCACTATGTAGTTGACTAAGCCAGAGTCCATTTAGCATGTGGTTGTACACGGAAGCCACTGTACGAGAAACTTGTTCAATCTCTAAGTCCCTGGGTGGTTTTATTCTAGTGCACGTACAAAAAGATAGCCATATAAACATGGTTCCCTTTGTTGCCACCTTGTCCAAAATTGAGTATCCTCTTTCCACCCAGGTGGTCCATTGAGTACTTGTTTTATTATATAAAACATATATTTTTCCAACACTTTATATAATCATATCATCTATCCCATCCCAAGTATATAGCAGGGCTAAGCATACTACAACCACATTGTTTCACTAAGGAAGATATAAGGATATCCTAATAGGATATAGCATAGCATAGAAATATAGTAGTCCTATCATGCATGCTACAAAAATCCACTAAGTGTAATGAAAATAGTAGGACATGGATGATAGTGTCACTTGCCTTTTTAGTAGAGAATGTTGATTCACTTCTTGATGTTGAAAATATCGCACTCTTCTAACTTCACTACAATTCAATCAAGCAAACACAAATTCAACTAGCAATCAAACCATTTCACCACATAAATTAACAAAAACAAGGCAATGCATGTAAGCATGCAAAAGATAGTTTTATTTGGAAAAGTGGTTTCTACTAGGATCTAAACATTTTAAAGCTCAAAGTGGTCACTTACTAAAGTGGTAAAACCATTTGCAAAAGGTTTCATCTCATAAACCAAATATTATGTTAAGGTGATATTTTATGTTGTTGAAAATATCTTTTAACAAAGTAATAACTTTATAGGGTTCATCAAATATGTTTTAATTCTCAAAACTTGGTGTTTAGGGTCAGAGAGTTTAATTAAAATCATTTCCCAAAGATTTTACTCAAAAATCATTTCTAAACTATAAACAATATTTTTATTTGACTAGAAATGAGCTAAGTCAAATATTTATTCCTTAACTTCACAAAACACAATTTTAAATCCATAAGTTGGTTCCTATGGTCAATAGGTTCAAAACAAACCAATTAGCAAAGATTTCATCTTAAAAATATTTCTAGAACAAATTTTATATTCAAATTATGCCTACACAAGTTTCTGCAAATTCAACCAATTTTCCAGAAGCAAAACATTAAACAAAGTGCATGGTTTGCAAAGTACTTGTTCTGCTGATTCCATTGATATAAAATTTGCAAAATTTGGACGTGTAGATTTAAAGTTATGAATTTTACAAGTTTGCAAATCCAATAGATCAAATTTCTAATTTAAATCCTGAGTCTGGCCACGTGTCTTGTTCTGATAGGCTGGTATCGCTTCGGTTGGATCAGCCTCTCTGGTGCGTTAGATCTAAATGAAATCGTGCGGCTCTGGTTCAACCTTACCCCTTCGTTAAGTCATCTGTTTCTACGCGTCTGATCTAAATCGAACGGTTCAGATCTACTCGACCACAAAGGCGGCGCTACGACAGCGACAGGCGGCGGCGCGGTCAGACAGTGCAGTCGCCGGCGATTTAGGAAGCAAGGGAGACAGAGGAGTAGCTCATCGTGCTCGTGCGGTTGTGGTGAAGCTCAGGGCGTGGTCAGCTTGTCGAGGGGCGCACCAGGGCAGCGGCTATTGCTCGCCGGAGCTAGCGGCGGCGACAGAAGCTTCTGCTTGTCGACGGGGACGATGCTGCAGTCCACCAGAAGGCAAGAGAAAGGTACGGTTAGATGCGGGCGAGTGCGCAAATCATAGGAGCTTCAACGGAAGAGCTCGGGGCGGTTTGTTCTCACCGGGGAAACTCGCCGGAGGAAAAGGCAGACGACGGTGGTGCTTGGTGTCGAGGTTGCCGACGTTCTGGAGCGGGCACGGCCAAGAAGTTGGCACTAGGAGATGCGCCAGGCGATAGGGAACAAGCTCGCGTGCAGTAGAAGGCGAGGCGCGGCAAGGTGTGGCCGGAATCGGTTGGGGAAGCTCGCCGGAGTAGTGGTGTTCGAGCTCGAAATTGGAGCAGCCCGGTGGCAGAGAGGGGCTGGCATTTGGGGGGAAAGAGAGAGGGGAGAGGGGCGTTTAATCGAGCGTGGTTGCTGGCGAGATTAACATAGACATCAACGCGAATTGATCGCCGCAATCATTGGCAGAAACGGCGAGGGGGACGTGGTCGTGGTGGAGACGATGATGAGGTGGCCAGTGGGTCCCGTTGACAGCGAGAAAGAGGGAGAGGGCGTGGGGTCCACTGATCAGCGACTCAGCGGGTGCGCGCGTTGGTGAAAAACGTTTCGCGAGTGGAGAGAGCTGGCGGGCTGCGAGTGGGCTGGCCAGATGGGTTGGGTTTGATTTGTTTTTTTTGTACTGATCCTTTTTTCTTTTTCCAATTTGAATTTCTGTTTTGATTTTATTTCAAACAATTCAAACACCATTTGAATTCAAACCACCACCAAACTTTAGGTATAGCTTAATTCTGTTTATCAACATATTCCAAAGTCCAAAATAAAATAATTCTTTTATTCTTTTAGGATCTATTAATAATTAAATAAATAGACCATAGTCTTTATTTCAAATAGGATTTAATTTATTTTTAAAACTCTATTTGAAATCCAAATAATACCAAAACCTTTTCAGTAGGTTTTATTTGAAAAACAAAACACTTGGAATTTTTATTTAAAATACTTTAACAAGTTTTAGTGTTTATTTAAAATGGAAAAGCCTTTACTCAAATAAAATTGGATATTAATAAATCCTTATTATTTTATTTAAATAATCCTTTACTCTTTTTATCAAATAGAAATATTTTATTTTAAATGCTTGGCCAAGATTAATTTGGCTCTTTTAAAAAAAATAGTCCTTATTTATATTTTTACCTTTGCTTTATAAAAACCATATCTTTTTATTTAAAGATCCAAAAATAGTGATTCCATCTATTATAACTTTAATTATTATTTGTTTATCTTTTTAAATCCCTTTAGGATTTTATTTTATCAAGTTTGGTTTTGATGTTTCCAATTGGAATCAAAAAGTTTCTTCTCACCCTAAATTTCAACAATTATTTATTTTGTTCATTTATTTTTCACATTTCAAAATTTAGAAAATTTTGGGATGTGATAGGCTACCACCCTTAAAAGAAATCTCGTCCCGAGATTTGGGAAGGCTAGTGTTACAAGTTGGCTTCAAGGAAACTAGGGTACTACCACCCTTAAAAGAAAGTCTCATAGGGTTACATTGATGGTTCACTTGACTATGGGTTCAACACTTAATATCCAGACAAGTAATCCTTATTTGACTCAACTGAGTTAACTAGTTCCTGACATCCACTTCTTCTATCTCTTCAAAGTTCCCATCCATGTCAATGTGGTTCACATGTCCTTTCTGGGTCACACTGGAGTCATTTCCATTGGATCTTCTAGCATCCTTTTTTTTCTTCTCGGGACAATCTGATGCATAGTGTCCAAGTTCCTTACAATTATAGCACTGCAACTGGCTAATATCTTTCTTCCTGAAAGTGTCATGTTGGTTCTGACCAAGGTCATCTCCATTGTCAGTATCATTTCCATTATTATCACTTCCATTGTTGTTGTGGTGATACTGATGTGGTTCAGAATCTTCATTGCTCTTTTTGAATAAACACTTCTTTTGTGATGATCCTGAGTGATACTTGAGTTTATGCTTCCTCTTTCTGTTCTCAACTTGATTCATCTTGTTTTCCAAGATGGTGGCTTTGTCACAGATTGATTGATAAGTTGGGACATAGGAAACAGCTAGCTACAGGTTCAACTCATCATTAAGTCCTTCGAGGAATTTCTCCTTCCTCTTAGCATTTGTATCAACTTCATCCGGTGCATAGCGTGCCAGATTGTTGAATTCTTCAATGTACTCAGCCACACTGAGGTGACATTGTTTCAGTTGTGGAATTCCTTTTTCTTCAAGTGCATCACTCCAGATGAGATGTGAGCTGTACGGAAACCATCCTCAAAAATAGCCCAAGTCACATCCTCAAGGGGAGTGGTGCGCTGAAAGTTGTCCCACCATGTTGCTGCTGGTCCTTCAAGCAGGTGTGATGCAAACCTAACTTTTTCTTCATCGGTGTAGCCAACAATCACTAAGTCCTTATTCACCGAACGTAACCAATCATTGGCTATCATTGGGTCAGTTGTTCCAGAGAACCTTGCAGGTCTTAGTTTCAGAAACCTGGTGAGCATATCATGTGCTGGAGGATTATTCTGATTGTTTTTTTTTTGTTGTTGTTGTTGTTGTTGTTGTTGTTGTTGTTGTTATTGTTGTTTTTGTTGTTGTTGTTCTGATTCTGATTTTGCAGGAACTGTGTCATCATCTGCATTATTTGAGCTTGAGCTGTCAACAACTGCTGCATCTCGGGAGTGACATTGTTGTTGTTTTGGTTGGGGTTGGCACGGCGGGGAGGCATCTGTTGGTTTGATAGGGATAAGTCATGACAGATAGGCATAAGGAAGTTCTAACACACAACTCAAAACTGTAGGGTTTCGTAGCATGGAAAACAAAAAAAATTCTCCCGCATACAAACAAACAAGCCAAGATCTATCTACTAGATTGTAGCAACGAGTCGATGGAATAACTCACCCTCGAAGATTCCAAAGTGTTTAACGAGAGCAGATTCTCGTGTGTGATGTAGTCGTACTCTTGCCGATCTCAAGATCGCGTAGACGATCCTTCCGGCGCTGCGTTCTGGCAGCGCTTCCACAGTCGGTCACACGTTCGGTACTCGACGAAGACCTTCCTCTCCCTTGTTCCAGCAGGCAGTGGAGGTTGTAGCACTCTCCTTGTGATTCCGGCAGCATAATGGCGTGGTACCGGAAGTAGAGGGGAGATCTCGCAGGGCTTCGCCTTAAGCCGGAGCGAGTATGGTGGACTATGAGAGAGATCCTCGGCGATCTAGGTTTTAGACGCACCAAGGAGGAGGGTCTAGGGCCGGCGGCTAGGGCTTGGAGCAGCCCAAGTCGGCGGCTAGAGGAGAAACCCTAGGCGGCGGCTATGGTGGGCGGCGGCGGCTAGGGTTAGGTTTAGAGGGGCGTGGTGTTGTGTCCTTGGAGGGGCAGCCCTGCCCCTCCTTATATAGGTGGAGGGGGCGCGCCAAGGGGAGGGGAGTCCCTCCCCAACTCGGTCTCCAAGTGGGCCGGCGGTGGAGGGAGGGAACTCCTCCCCAAGTAGGTTTCCTACTTCCCCTCCACCTCCCAAAATAGCCGTTTGACTTTTCAAATTGGCGTTTGACTTTTCAAACTAGGATTTGATTAATCCCTTTATTTTGTTCAGCGATGATACTTAGTACATGATGCAATCATTCCAACTTGATATGACACATTCATGTACCCTTCCCCTCCGGAGTGCCGGACATTCCGGAACCTTCTAGAACATTCCCGATGAAAACACCGGAACCATTCTCCAACCCCGAAACAGGACTTTCCTTATATGAATCTTATTCTCCAGAATATTCCGGATCTCCTCGTGATATCCCGGATCCCATCCAAGACTCCAAACAACATTCGGTCTCTCACTCATCATTCCATAACTACTCAAACAACGTCGAATCCTTAAGTGTGTCTCCCTACGGTTCGTGAATTATGCAGACATGATCGAGACACTTCTCCGAACAATAACCAATAGAGGAATCTGGAAATTCATATGGCTCCCACATATTTCTATGATTACTTTGCGATCGAATGAACCACTAACATACGATACCAATTTCCCTTTGTCTCACGATAGTTTACTCATCCGAGGTTATGATCGTCGGTATCTCTGCATACCTAGTTCAACCTCGTTACCGATAAGTACTCTTTTCTCGTTCCCGTGATATGTGATCCCTTGTGAGCTAGTCACATGCTTGCAAGCTAATTGGATGACATTCCACCGAGAGGTCCCAGAGTATATCTATCCGTCATATGGATGGACAAATCCCACTCTTGATCCATGTGCTTCAACCCATACTTTCCAAACACTCAATGCCACCTTTATAGCCACCCAGTTACGGTATGGTGTTTGATGTCATCAAAGCATCCTTCCGGTGATGGCGATTAACATGATCTCATGGTCGAAGGAATTAGGTTACTATGTATCAGAAAGCTTATAGCAAATGAACTATATTAAATGACTTGAACTTTATGCTATGCTTAACTATAGGAGTATGTCCATCACATCATTCTCCTAATGATATGACCCTGTTGTTAATAACATCTCTATGTTCATGATCAGGAAACCATGATCATATATTAACCAACAAGCTAGTTTAACAAGAGGCTTTACTAGGGACTCTTTTATGTTTACAAATCACACAAGTATTAATGTTTCCGGTTAATACAATTATAGCATGGTATGTAAACATTTATCACAAGTATGAAGATATGATAATAACCGCTTTATTATTGCCTCTTGGGCATATCTCCAACAGTCTCCAACTTGCACTAGAGTCAATAATCTAGTTTCAAACCTTTGTGTATTCAACACCTATGGCGTTCTGGTGTCGTATGTACACGATTGCTAGTGGTTAACTGATCTCCGGATCTGACACTTCCAGGTCCGTGTGTAATTGCATGTCTTTGCGTCTCTACGCATCACTCATTCTCTAATGAGATGGCTTCGTACAAATTTGGTCCTTTGGTGTGACCTTTAGTTCTTTGGGGTTAAAAACATGTTGATAATATTGTCGTACAATATATCTTCATAGTATTATCCCACTGTGAACTACAGCTAGTTTGATAACAAACTACTTGACACAAATGCCCTCTTTTGCTGCTATATTAGCAGTCATATACTTAGCCTTTTGTTGTAGTATCTGTCACAATGTCTTAACTTTGGAATTCATCCAAATTTATTATGGAACTTACTTTCCATCATATTGTGCCACCGTTAGTTTAAATTGAGATAAACTTAATTTGTACTTTGTGACAAAATTAGTATCAATGTAATTCATTTACAATGAACTAACCATCTATTTGTCATTTCTATAAAATAATATATTCTTAGTTCTTTTATAAGATCATAAGAATATCTTTACTATCGTCGAATGACTATCTTATGAATCATTCTGATATATGCTCATAACATTTAGAGCATAGGACATATCTGGATTTGCACATATCACAGTATGATTGATGTAAATACTCTTTGTGATTTCATACATCAAGTATCAATCTATACTTGAATATTTGTTTCACTTACCAAGTGTCAATACACTTGAATATATCATCAATATTGAACTCATTCAATCCTTTCTGTGTGACAAGAACCTTTCTTGTAGTTTCTATATTGAACTCATTCAATACATTATCTATGTACTTTCAGCACAACCATATTAGCGTCTATTGATGCCAAATATTTGGGTTTTGCCTAAGTCTTTCATCGGGATGAAATTCTTAATATGTGTTAATAAAAGATACATCATTTCCAATCAACAATATGTCTTCCACATAATGTATTAGAAACATGTCTTAGCGCTCCCACTTAATTTCTTGCAAATGCAAGTATCTTCATCGTCCCTAATGAAATTAAACTCTTTTAACAGTTTCATCATAGTGAAGATTCCAACTCCGCGATGCTCACTTCAACCATTGAAGTTTGCATATGCTTTTAGCATCCTTTGAATTAACAAAAACCTATGGACCGTGTTATGCACATGTCCTAGGTAACAATTCTATCAGAAGAACTTGTTTTGTTTATTCAATTACCACATAACAAAATTATATGTAGTGGTTGCTACATTAATCCGTCTAGACTAAATATCGCTATGAAATATCAAATCTTGTCATAGTCAACCTTTGAACATTGTTGTGAACTCTTTCCCAACATGTCGACTATTTCATAGATGTGCAACATCCATGTCTATTTCTTTATAGATCCAAACACAATTGTAAGGTCTTACACCTTTCTCGAGGGTCCTTCAAGTTCAAAACTTGATTTCTCGTGTATGGAACTATCACGGATTTTATGGCTTCAAGCCATTTTACGGAGTCAGGGCCCATCATTGCTTCTTTGCATGTAGTACGTTCATTATTCTCAAATAATGATTCAACCTTCAAATCTTGGTATTTGATTGCTTACTCGACCTACTTGGTTTAATAGAAACTTTGACCTTCGTAACCACAACCTTTGAGGCACGTGAGCCATGAGCATTGTTGCTGCCTCCGGAACACTTTTCGGCGCTGCGCAACTTTGCACATATAGCTAAGGTTCTTTTAACCTTATCAAAGTTCTATTGTCCTCCCATTTATCTTTTCACAAAAAATTCCTTCTTAAAGAAACTTAACGTTCTAAGTGACAAACACTTTTGTCTCTGATGTTATGGAGGATTACTTAATAGTTATTCGAAATAACATACAAAGACAGGTTCATCCGACTTTGGTTGCAAACATCTTTCTTATGCATAGCATACCAATGTTTAAGAAAGGACAACTTGGGTTTTATCCCAAACCATAACTTTATATGGTGTCATTTCAACGGATTATGATGGAGCTCTTTTCAGTGGAAAAACGGTAGTCTCTAAAGCTTTTAATGTTTAAAATATAATGGCAGTTTTATGAATTACACCTTCGATCTTACCATGTCAAACAAGGTTTAATTACATATCTCGAACGCTCCATACTCTTATGGTGTTTCGGGACATGCAAATCCACGAAACGATTCCTTAAATCTTAGGTATTATGCTAAACTTGTAACTCAAATATCTTCCTTTATGATCTTATCATAAACTTTTTATATTCTTGTTACATTGATCTTGCACTTCACCTTGAAAGTCTTTGAACTTTTCAAATGTTTCATACTTTATCCTTATTAAGTAAATATTCATATATTCACTCAAATTTTCGGAGAAAGCATATGAAGTTGAAATCCATCGCTCTTGACTACACATAATGGACTTCGTACAACAATATGTACAAGTTCCAATAAGCTAGTCATTCATTCCCTTTTGGCCTATGAACGAAGTTTTAATTATCTTTAGGAAAGTTTCACAAGCGTCATTTGATCAAAAATCAAAAGACTCCAAAATTCCATCCACATGGAGTTTCTTCATGTTTTCTTTCCAATATAATTTAAACGGCGATGTCACTTTCGAAGTGATCTTTCAATCAATTTGTCTTTCGACATTTTTAGCACTAGTTTTATGGATGTGATTTCTCCAACGAGATTTGTGAATCATCCATCTTTTATGAATTATGGCAATTATTTGAACAACCCTTTTGTTGTCATAATACCTGATAAAACAAATCTTGAAGGCAAGCTTTGATGTTTAATGAGCAACACAATAACCCTTCATTTGTTCTCGATGAACATCATCACATATTCTTTTGCTAGTTACTTAGGCCATTGTAGTTCATCAATTCTGTTGTTTCGTATGATGATTCATACCAACAAATTCAATATCAAATACTTAAGAACCACTTTGTTTAATAAGCCAAGAATATAGCCATAACACGTATATCCTTTATATACCTAAACTGAACAATTCTAGTCTTTTCTTTTCTTCCATCTTTTTATGAGATTCTCTTTCGGTATTTCTTTTTCTGTTTGAAAGAATCTATCAACATCAATAGTGGAGCCATACACATGACACATAGTCCAAAGCGTGTATAGTTAAATACCAATGTCTTTGGACTTGCACTTTGAAGTAGATCACCATTATTAAATTTTTGGTGTTCTTTCAAATTCCTTTCTTTAGTAATCTCTTGGTGTAGTAAACATTTTACCTACATCAAATATTCACCCTTATCATGGAATTATCCATGATCAAGCTAATTTTAGCTTATAATGGTGAATTGCGAGTATAATGTTGCTCTCCAAAACCTTTTGGAGGATTAGGACAACTAGTGTCTCCAACCTTTTGCAAATTCTCATCAAATATGAGAACATGACTTTTGCCATATTGTACTCTATCATGTTGTAACCAAAACTTTGTTTCAGATATCACAATATCTTCCACACATCATGGTTTCTGAAACAACTCTTTTAGATCCTAGATAACCTTGATATTAAGACAATCCTTTGAATATCAAGAATCATGGAGACAAACATGATACTCATACACTAACTCTTGGAATTGTCACTCTTGTTTTAATACCAATTATTAAACTTCATGGAGTAACCGGAACTTACTGAAAGTTTGTAATAGGATTTTTAAACTTTAGATTAACACTTCAAAACAATACGATACCAGTTCGTAAAGTAACTAACCAGAATTCTATAGTTCTATCATCTCAATTAAAACTAAGCGCAAGGTGGTAAACGGATGCCAATGACTACAACAACTATGCAAATTCACTTTGATTTAATTTATGATAAATAGTGTTCAACTTTTAATCATATTGCCGTTGAACTCCCACTCAAAACAATATCCCTCACATTGTTTTAGTGATCACACGAACCAAATCCACCACATCAAAAACCGATCATCACGAGAGTTGATGTAGCTTCAATGGCGAACAATCAACATGTTCATCATATCTACTATATGACTCATGCTTTACCTTTCGGTGATCCGTGTTCCGAGACCATGTCTGTACATGCTAGGCTCGTCAAGATCAAACCTTAGCTTCCCCATGAGCAAATCTGGCTTGTTCACGTTGTATACACTCGCAGAATCTAACACACCCGATCATCACGTGGTGCTTCGAAACAACGAGCTTTAGCAACGGTGCTTACTAAGGATGAACACTTTAAAACTTGAAATTGTGTGCTTGAGGGATCATCTTATAATGCTATCATCGTAAACTAAGCAATACAAGATGCATAAAAGGATTAACATCACATGCAATTCATAATATGTGATATGATATGGCCTTTCTTCTTTGTGCTTCCGATATCCATCTTCAAGCACGAACATGATCTCCATCATCACCGGCATTGCATCAAGGTCAATGATGCTGCTTCATGGTTGTCGTCCACCGGCTTCAACTATTAAAACTACTTTGAATAGACACGCGGGTCTTAACAGAATTTAAAGACAACCGTATGGCTCCTGCCGGTTGACAACTTACAATAAGGAACATTGCATACATCAAATATAATCACAATCATGGCCATACCACATCACAGCACACCCCTGCAAAACAAAGTTAGACACCTCTTCTTTCTTTGCATGTTTTACGTGGTTTGGGGATTTTAATAAGTGTCGTTCTAACTTATGAACAAGAACCATAACATTGATACTAGTATTGTCAATCACCCGTTGTAAATTGAATCTTAACTATGTTGGGAGAAACAGGCACCCGCAAAGCCACTTATGCAATACAAGTTGCATGTCAAGCGTTGAGCAAGTCTCATGAACGATGTCATGTAAGGTTAGCCCGGGCCGCTTCATCCCACCATCCCGCAAGATGCAAAGTACACAAGAAGCAATCGACAACAAAAGCATCAACGCCCACAATGACCATTGTGTTCTACTCGTGCAACAGATCTATATATAGACACGGCTCTGATACCACTATAGGGTTTCGTAGCATGGAAAACAAAAAAATTCTACCGCATACAAACAAACAAGCCAAGATCTATCTACTAGATTGTAGCAACGAGTCGATGGAATAACTCACCCTCGAAGATTCCAAAGTGTTTAACGAGAGCAGATTCTCGTGGGTGATGTAGTCGTACTCTTGCCGATCTCAAGATCGCGTAGACGATCCTTCCGGCGCTGCGTTCCGGCAGCGCTTCCACAGTCGCTCACACGTTCGGTACTCGACGAAGACCTTCCTCTCCCTTGTTACAGCAGGCAGCGGAGGTTGTAGCACTCTCCTTGCGATTCCGGCAGCACAACGGCGTGGTACCGGAAGTAGAGGGGAGATCTCGCAGGGCTTCGCCTTAAGCCGGAGCGAGTATGGTGGACTATGAGAGAGATCCTCGGCGATCTAGGTTTTAGACGCACCAATGAGGAGGGTCTAGGGCCGGCGGATAGGGATTGGAGCAGCCCAAGTCGGCGGCTAGGGGAGAAACCCTAGGCGGCGGCTATGGTGGGCAGCGGCGGCTAGGGTTAGGTTTAGAGGGGCGTGGTGTTGTGTCCTTGGAGGGGCAGCCCTGCCCCTCCTTATATAGGTGGAGGGGGCGCGCCAAGGGGAGGGGAGTCCCTCCCCAACTCGGTCTCCGAGTGGGCCGGCGGTGGAGGGAGGGAACTCCTCCCCAAGTAGGTTTCCTACTTCCCCTCCACCTCCCAAAATAGCCGTTTGACTTTTCAAATTGGCGTTTGACTTTTCAAACTAGGATTTGATTAATCCCTTTATTTTGTTCAGCGATGACACTTAGTACATGATGCAATCATTCCAACTTGATATGACACATTCATGTACCCTTCCCCTCCGGAGTGCCGGACATTCCGGAACCTTCTAGAACATTCCCGATGAGAACACCGGAACCATTCTCCAACCCCGAAACAGGACTTTCCTTATATGAATCTTATTCTCCGGACCATTCCGGATCTCCTCGTGATATCCCGGATCCCATCTGAGACTCCAAACAACATTCGGTCTCTCACTCATCATTCCATAACTACTCAAACAACGTCGAATCCTTAAGTGTGTCTCCCTACGGTTCGTGAATTATGCAGACATGATCGAGACACTTCTCCGAACAATAACCAATAGAGGAATCTGGAAATTCATATGGCTCCCACATATTTCTACGATTACTTTGCGATCGAATGAACCACTAACATACGATACCAATTTCCCTTTGTCTCACGATAGTTTACTCATCCGAGGTTATGATCGTCGGTATCTCTACATACCTAGTTCAACCTCGTTACCGATAAGTACTCTTTTCTCGTTCCCATGATATGTGATCCCTTGTGAGCCAGTCACATGCTTGCAAGCTAATTGGATGACATTCCACTAAGAGGGCCCAGAGTATATCTATCCGTCATATGGATGGACAAATCCCACTCTTGATCCATGTGCTTCAACCCATACTTTCCAAACACTCAATGCCACCTTTATAGCCACCCAGTTACGGTATGGTGTTTGATGTCATCAAAGCATCCTTCCGGTGATGGTGATTAACATGATCTCATGGTCGAAGGAATTAGGTTACTATGTATCAGAAAGCTTATAGCAAATGAACTATATTAAATGACTTGAACTTTATGCTACGCTTAACTATAGGAGTATGTCCATCACATCATTCTCCTAATGATATGACCCTGTTGTTAATAACATCTCTATGTTCATGATCAGGAAACCATGATCATATATTAACCAACAAGCTAGTTTAACAAGAGGCTTTACTAGGGACTCTTTTATGTTTACAAATCACACAAGTATTAATGTTTCCGGTTAATACAATTATAGCATGGTATGTAAACATTTATCATAAGTATGAAGGTATGATAATAACCACTTTATTATTGCCTCTTGTGCATATCTCCAACAAAAACAACCAAGTTCAATCAAACAATCAATCAATCAACAAGCAACTATCCACTTAATAACTTATGAGCTTAACTCATGAGTTGAAGGAAACAACAAGTTTTCTTGAAATGATTAACTTGGTATGGTCATACCTCATAGGTCAATATGATCGATACACTAACATGATATCAATGTTTTGGTAGGCAATCTAATGTCTCTTGGTTCTCACTTGTAGTCCTTAGTGAAATCCTTGGTGAAACTAAAATTGAAGTCATTGGTCATGGTGAAGGCTTTGTCCATCAAGTTGAAAAGGAAGAGATGTAGAATCAAAACCAAAAGGTTGAGGAAAGAGTTTACAAGATTGTTTGTAAATAAGTTTTGGAACAAATACAACTCCTATTTTTCTAAGGGGTTTTGTCCAATCCTAGGGTTACAATCCTATAGGAAACACAGTGCTCTGATACCATCTGTAAGGTTCCCAAACTTTAATAAGGTAGAGATCCCTGTGTTTACAATGCTAGTCCCTGGATCAATAGCTAGCATCCACAGTTAAGACGTAATATCAAGATACAAAGGTCATAATACAACTTTATAACCAGGAATAAAATAATTTATTACATCTTACATAGCTCATTTGGCTATCTCATTACAATGCAGCAGAATATAACAATAACATGGGGTCCTTCATCTTCAAAGTGCCACATACAATCATGTTGGTTGTAGACTTGTAATCCTATTCAACACACTTCACTAACATCAAACAAACCTGCAACATAATAAGTTGCAGCCACAAGGGTCAATACATTTTGAATTGTATTGGCAAGTTTCACTACTATGTAGAAATAAGTGGATCCTATCATTTACATGCATATTTGGCTAAGTAGGGTTTAGGCTCTTTTGCAGAAAGCAATATAGTTTTATCCTATCTTTTCAAAATAGTTTTGATCTTTTGTCAAATCTTTCTGAACTCCTTGGAAAACTCCAAGTGCTTCTAATCCCCTGTTGTCACCATCAAGTTTTACTTTGAGAAATTGGAATGTCAAGATCTTCCATAGCTTCAGGCCTTAGTTGCTCAGAGTTGTCCATAACCGGGGACACGGCTAAGTACTTAGAATTGATCTTCTGCAGAAGTTGTACACTTTACCCATATGACACAATCTCGTCTTGATGCCACCAGTGGCCGCTGGATAAGTACTCACCAAAATGGAGTACTGGCAGATCGAGAATGTGACAAAGTCTTTCCATATAAGTCCTCCCAATACACAATGCTAGCTTGTCTACCAGGCACCAATATAGGGATATATTTCCATACACAATTCTAGTTAACCTGAAGATGCCAATGCATGGGTCTTCCACTATGTAGTTGACTAAGCCAGAGCCCATTTAGCATGTGTCTGTACACGGAAGCCACTGTACGCGAAACTTGTTCAATCTCTAAGTCCCTGGGTGGTTTTATTCTAGTGCACATACAAAAAGATAGCCATATAAACATGGTTCCCTTTGTTGCCACCTTGTCCAAAATTGAGTATCCTCTTTCCACCCAGGTGGTTCATTAAGTACTTGTCTTATTATATAAAACATATATTTTTCCAACACTTTATATAATCATATCATGTATCACATCCCAAGTATATAGCAGGGCTAAGCATACTACAACCACATTGTTTCACTAAGGAAGATATAAGGATATCCTAATAGGATATAGCATAGCATAGAAATATAGTAGTCCTATCATGCATGCTACAAAAATCCACTAAGTGTAATGAAAATAGTAGGACATGGATGATAGTGTCACTTGACTTTTTAGTAGAGAATGTTGATTCACTTCTTGATCTTGAAAATATCACACTCTTCTAACTTCACTACAATTCAATCAAGCAAACACAAATTCAACTAGCAATCAAACCATTTCACCACATAAATTAACAAAAACAAGGCAATGCATGTAAGCATGCAAAAGATAGTTTTATTTGGAAAAGTGGTTTCTACTAGGCTCTAAACATTTTAAAGCTCAAAGTGGTCACTTATTAAAGTCGTAAAACCATTTGCAAAAGGTTTCATCTCATAAACCAAATATTATGTTAAGGTGATATTTTATGTTGTTGAAAATATCTTTTAACAAAGTAATAACTAATTAAAATCATTTCCCAAAGATTTTATTCAAAAATCATTTCTAAACCATAAACAATATTTTTATTTGACTAGAAATGAGCTAACTCAAATATTTATTCCTTAACTTCACAAAACACAATTTTAAATCCATAAGTTGGTTCCTATGGTCAGTAGGTTCAAAACAAACCAATTAGCAAAGGTTTCATCTTAAAAATATTTCTAGAACGAATTTTATATTCAAATTATGCCTACACAAGTTTCTGCAAATTCAACCAATTTTCCAGAACCAAAACATTAAACAAAGTGCATGGTTTGCAAAGTACTTGTTCTGCTGATTCCATTGATATAAAATTTGCAAAATTTGGATGTGTAGATTTAAAGTTATGAATTTTACAAGTTTGCAAATCCAATAGATCAGATTTCTAATTTAAATCCTGAGTCTGGACACGTGTCTTGTTCTGATAGGCTTGTACCGCTTCAGTTGGATCAGCCTCTCTGGTGCGTTAGATCTAAATGAAATCATGCGGCTCTGGTTTAACCTTACCCCTTCGTTAAGTCGTCTATTTCTACGCGTCTGATCTAAATCGAACGGTTCAGATCTACTCGACCACAAAGTGGCGGCGCTGCGACGGCGACAGGCGGCGGCGCGGTTAGACAGTGCAGTCGTCGGTGATTTAGGAAGCAAGGGAGACAGAGGAGTAGCTCACCGTGCTCACGCGGTTGCGGTGAACCTCAGGGCGTGGTCAGCTTGTCGAGGGGCGCACCGGGGCAGCGGCTATTGCTCGCCGGAGCTAGCAGCGGGGACAGAAGCTTCTGCTTGTCAACGGGGATGGTGTTGCAGTCCACCAGAAGGCAAGAGAAAGGTACGGTTAGATGCGGCCAAGTGCGTAGATCATAGGAGCTTCAACGGAAGAGCTCGGGGCGGTTTGTTCTCACCGGGGAAACTCGCCGGAGGAAAAGGCAGACGGCGGTGGTGCTTGGTGTCGAGGTTGCCGACATTCTGGAGCGGGCGCGGCAAGGCAGTTGGCACTGGGAGATGCTCCAGGCGATAGGGAACAGGCTCGCGTGCAGTAGAAGGCAAGGCACGGCGAGGTATGGCCGGAATCGGTTGGGGAAGCTCGCCGGAGTAGTGGTGTTCGAGCTCGAAATTGGAGCAGCCCGGTGGCAGAGAGGGCCTGGCGTTTGGGGGGAAAGAGAGAGAGGAGAGGGGTGTTTAATCGAGCATGGTTGCTGGCGAGATTAACACAGACATCAATGCGAATTGATCGCCGCAATCAATGGCAGAAACGGCGAGGGGGACGTGGTCGTGGTGGAGACGATGATGAGGTGGCCAGTGGGTCCCGTTGACAGCGAGAGAGAGGGAGAGGGCATGGGGTCCACTGATCAGTGACTCAGCGGGTGCGCGCGTGGGTCAAAAACGTTTCGCGAGTGGAGAGAGCTGGTGGGCTGCGAGTGGGCTTGCTGGGCTGGCCAGATGGATTGGGTTTGATTCATTTTTTTGTACTGAACCTTTTTCTTTTTTCCAATTTGAATTTCTGTTTTGATTTTATTTCAAACACCATTTGAATTCAAACCACCACCAAACTTTAGGTATAGCTTAATTCTATTTATCAACATATTCCAAAGTCCAAAATAAAATAATTCTTTTATTCTTTTAGGATCTATTAATAATTAAATAAATAGACCTTAGTCTTTTTTTAAAATAGGATTTAATTTATTTTTAAAACTCTATTTGAAATCCAAATAATACCAAAACCTTTTCAGTAGGTTTTATTTGAAAAACAAAACACTTGGAATTTTTATTTAAAATACTTTAACAAGTTTTAGTGTTTATTTAAAATGGAAAAGCCTTTACTCAAATAAAATTGGATATTAATAAATCCTTATTATTTTATTTAAATAATCCTTTACTCTTTTTATCAAATAGAAATATTTTATTTTAAATGCTTGGCCAAGATTAATTTGGCTCTTTTAAAAAAATAGTCCTTATTTATATTTCTACCTTTGCTTTATAAAAACCATATCTTTTTATTTAAAGATCCAAAAATAGTGATTCCATCTATTATAACTTTATTTATTATTTGTTTATCTTTTTAAATCCCTTTAGGATTTTATTTGATCAAAATTGGTTTTGATGTTTCCAATTGGAATCAAAAAATTTCTTCTCACCCTAAATTTCAACAATTATTTATTTTGTTCATTTATTTTTCACATTTCAAAATTTAGAAAATTTTGGGATGTGACAGGCTACCACCCTTAAAAGAAATCTCGTCCCGAGATTTGGGAAGGCTAGGGTCACAAGTTGGCTTCAAGGAAACTAGGGTACTACCACCCTTAAAAGAAAGTCTCATAGGGTTACATTGATGGTTCACTTGACTATGGGTTCAACACTTAATATCCAGACAAGTAATCCTTATTTGACTCAACTGAGTTAACTAGTTCCTGACATCCACTTCTTCTATCTCTTCAAAGTTCCCATCCATGTCAATGTGGTTCACATGTCCTTTCTGGGTCACACTGGAGTCATTTCCATTGGATCTTCTAGCATCCTTTTTTCTTCTCAGGACAATCTGATGCATAGTGTCCAAGTTCCTTACAATTATAGCACTGCAACTGGCTAATATCTTTCTTCCTGAAAGTGTCATGTTGGTTCTGACCAAGGTCATCTCCATTGTCAGTATCATTTCCATTATTATCACTTCCATTGTTGTTGTGGTGATACTGATGTGGTTCAGAATCTTCATTGCTCTTTTTGAATAAACGCTTCTTTTGTGATGATCCTGAGTGATACTTGAGTTTATGCTTCCTCTTTCTGTTCTCAACTTGATTCATCTTGTTTTCCAAGATGGTGGCTTTGTCACAGAGTGATTGATAAGTTGGGACATAGGCAACAGCTAGCTGCAGGTTCAACTCATCATTAAGTCCTTCGAGGAATTTCTCCTTCCTCTTAGCATTTGTATCAACTTCATCCGGTGCATAGCGTGCCAGATTGTTGAATTCTTGAATGTACTCAGCCACACTGAGGTGACGTTGTTTTAGTTGTGGAATTCCTTTTTCTTCAAGTGCATCACTCCAGATGAGATGTGAGCTGTACGGAAACCATCCTCAAAAATAGCCCAAGTCACATCCTCAAGGGGAGTGGTGCGCTGAAAGTTGTCCCACCATGTTGCTGCTGGTCCTTCAAGCAGGTGTGATGCAAACCTAACTTTTTCTTCGTCGGTGCAGCCAACAATCACTAAGTCCTTATTCACCGAACGTAACCAATCATTGGCTATCATTGGGTCAGTTGTTCCAGAGAACCTTGCAGGTCTTAGTTTCAGAAACCTAGTGAGCATATCATGTGCTGGAGGATTATTCTGATTGTTGTTTTTTTTGTTGTTGTTGTTGTTGTTGTTGTTGTTGTTGTTGTTGTTGTTGTTGTTGTTGTTGTTGTTGTTGTTGTTGTTGTTGTTCTGATTCTGATTTTGCAGGAACTGTGTCATCATCTGCATTATTTGAGCTTCAGCTGTCAACAAATGCTGCATCTCGGGAGTGACATTGTTGTTGTTTTGGTTGGGGTTGGCACGACGGGGAGGCATCTGTTGGTTTGATAGGGATAAGTAATGACAGATAGGCATAAGGAAGTTCTAACACACAACTGAAAACAACCAAGTTCAATCAAACAATCAATCAATCAACAAGCAACTATCCACTTAATAACTTATGAGCTTAACTCATGAGTTGAAGGAAACAACAAGTTTTCTTGAAATGATTAACTTGGTATGGTCATACCTCATAGGTCAATATGATCCATACACTAACATGATATCAATGTTTTGGTAGGCAATCTAATGTCTCTTGGTTCTCACTTGTTGTCCTTAGTGAAATCCTTGGTGAAACTAAAATTGAAGTCATTGGTCATGGTGAAGGCTTTGTCCATCAAGTTGAAAAGGAAGAGATGTAGAATCAAAACCAAAAGGTTGAGGAAAGAGTTTACAAGATTGTTTGTAAATAAGTTTTGGAACATATACAACTCATATTTTTCTAAGGGGTTTTGTCCAATCCTAGGGTTACAATCCTACAGGCAACACAGTGCTCTGATACCATCTGTAAGGTTCCCAACCTTTAATAAGGTAGAGATCCCTGTGTTTACAATGCTAGTCCCTGGATCAATAGCTAGCATCCACAGTTAAGATGTAGTATCAAGATACAAAGGTCATAATACAACTTTATAACCAGGAATAAAATAATGTATTACATCTTACATAGCTCATTTGTCTATCTCATTACAATGCAGCAGAATATAACAATAACATGGGGTCCTTCATCTTCAAAGCGCCACATGCAATCATGTTGGTTGTAGACTTGTAATCCTATTCAACACACTTCACTAACATCAAACAAACCTGCAACATAATAAGTTGCAGCCACAAGGGTCAATACATTTTGAATTGTATTGGCAAGTTTCACTACTATGTAGAAATAAGTGGATCCTATCATTTACATGCATATTTGGCTAAGTAGGGTTTAGGCTCTTTTGCAGAAAGCAATATAGTTTTATCCTATCTTTTCAAAATAGTTTTGATCTTTTGTCAAATCTTTCTGAACTCCTTGGAAAACTCCAAGTGCTTCTAATCCCCTGTTGTAGCGGGAGTGACCCAACCTTTAAAATAAGGTAAGGTAGAGTCCCCTGTGTTTACAATGCTAGTCCCTGGATCAATAGCTAGCATCCACAGTTAAGATGTAATATCAAGAAACAGAGGTCATATTATAACTTTATAACCAGGAATAACATAATTTTATTACATCACACATAGCTCAATTGGCTATTACATTACATTGCAGCGGAATATCTATAAGCATGGGGTCCTTCATCTTCAAAGTGCCACAAGCAGACATGTTGGTTGTAGACTTTGTAATCCTAATCAATCAATCAAACCTGCAACATTACAAGTTACAGCCACAAGGGTCAATACATTTGAATTGTATTGGCAAGTTTCACTACTATGAGTGGATCCTATCATTACCTGCATTTTTGGCTAAGTAGGGTTTTAGGCTCATTTGTGGAAAGCAATATTTTATCCTATCTTTTCAAAATGGTTTGACCTTAGATCAAGTCTTTGAAAACTCCTTGGTAAAGCCCAAGTGTTTAAGTTATTATCAAATCTCCTTGAACTCCTTGGTAACCCCAAGTGTTCATGTTTTCATCAAAATCTCTTGAGCTCCTTGGTAACCCCAAGTGCATCAAGTTTTATCAAAAACTCTTGAGCTCCCTGGTACCCCCAAGTGCATCAAGCCTTTTGTTATCACTTAAAAGTTTTTCTTTTAGAAATTGGAATGTTGAGATTTCCCATAGCTTCAAACTTTAGTTTCTCAGTATTGTCCATAATCGGGGACACGGCTAAGTACTTAGATTTTATTATCTTCTGCAGAAGTAGTACACTTTACCCACATGTCACAATCCCATCTTGTTGCCACCAGTGGCCACTAGATTAGTGCTCACCAAGATGGAGTACTGGCAGATTGAGAATGTGATGAAGTCTTTCCAGAGGGTCCTTCCATACACCATTGCTAGCTTGTCTTCAGTACCCATGTAGGATTCCAGGTCCCCATTTTCAGTAGCCTGAAGACAATGCATGGGTATTCCCAATGTAGTTGACTAAGCCAGAGCCATAATAGCATGTGGTTGTACACGAAAGCCACAATTGGAGAAACATGTTCAATCTCTAAGTTTCCTGGGTGGTTTTCTTTTGGAGCACAACACAAAGAAATTGCCATAGACATGGTTCCTTTTGTTGCCACCTTCTCCAAAACTCAAAGTATCCTTGTCCACCCAGGTGGTTCATTGAGTCCTTGTTTTATTATATAAAACACAAGTCCCTTTTCTTAACTTCATAAAATCTCAACATGTAACTCTTTTCAAAATAAAGCATGGCTAAGCATGTAACAACTACAATGTTTCATTAAGGAATGTATAGGGTATCCTATTAGGATTTAGCATAGCATAAGTATAGAAATTCTTTTCATGCATGTTTTAAAATCTACTAAGTATAATGGAAAATAGTAGGACTTAGGTTGATAGTGTAACTTGCCTTTTTGGTAGGGAATGGTGGTTCACTCCTTGATCTTGCTAGTCCCACACTTTTCTAACTTCACTACAAGTCAATCAAGCAAACACAATATCAACTAGCATTTCAAACCAATAATCAATTAATCAAACACACATAAAATAATGGGACCTAAGTTATGCATGCAAGCATACATAAGATAGTTTTATTCAAAGGTGGTCTCCATTAGGCTCTAAACTTTGTAAGGTTCTAAGTGGTCATTTTTCCAAAGTGGCAAAGTCATTTGCAAAAGGGTTTTGCCCAAAAATTATTTTTAAATCCATTCATCATTTTATGTGGTGGAAAATATTTTTATCAAATCAAAAATTTATGTTTTTCACCAAATAAGTTGTTACTCCCCAAAACTTGGTGTTTTGGGTCAGTAGGTTTGATTCAAAAACATTTTCCCAAAGTTTTTACTCCAAAAACATTTTCATAAACAAAACAATACTTTTATTTGGCTAGAAATGGGCTAAGTCAATTAATCCATCCTAAATTTTACCAAATCCATTTTCAAAACCATGGGTTGGTTCCTAGGGTCAGTAAGTTCACAACAAACCAATTTGCCAAGGTTTCAATCTCAAAAACATTTTTGAATAATTTTTCTAATCTAAACAAGCATACAAATGTTTCTGCAACAACAAACAATCTACCAGAGGCTTTTTACTAAACAAAGGGCAGGGTTGGCCAGGTCTTGTTCCACTGATTCCAACGATATAAAGTTTGTAATTTTTGGACGTGTGGATCAAAAGTTACAAGGGTTTCAATTTGCAAATCAAATCTGTTTTCAAACTCTGTTTTAAACAAAAACTGGCCACGCGTCGCAATGTCATTGGCTGGTACCGCTTCGGTCGGATCGGCTCTGCGGCGCGTTGGATCTAAACAGATCGCACGGTTCTGGTCGCGTACCCCTTTGGCGCTTAAGTGATCTATCACGAGCGTCGGATCAAGATCCTACGGTGCGAAGTGTGCCAACCATAGATGGGCGGCGCTGCGGTGGCTACTGGCGGCGGAGCGGCCAGACGGTGGCGGCGACGGCATTACAGGAAGCTAGAAGGAAGGGGAGGTTGCTCACCGCGTTCGCAGAAGCCTGGGGAAGCTCAACGTGGTCTTCTTGGGTCAAGGGGCGCTCTGTCGTAGGAGTAATCGCTCGCCGGAGTGGGGAACGACGTCAGGCGACTCTGGTTGTTGTCGAGGCGACGCTGCAGATCGCGAGGAAGCAAACAGAGGGCATGGTTAGATGCGCGAGACCAAGGCGAAGATGCGTGCATGATCGAGAAGGCGCGGGGTGGTCACTTCTTACCAAGAGACTTCGACGGAAAGAGAGGCAGACGCGGCGGCGCTCAGAGCTTGTCGGAGTCAACGCTCAGGGACGCCCGCGGTCGAACGGAGGGCACAGGCAGACACGCCTGGGAGTGGTGAGTGTGCTCGTGTGTTCGGGAAGGTACAGGGTGGCGAGGCTCGGCCGAAATCGAGGAGGGACGGTGGTCGGAGCTGTGGCGTTGCGAGCTCAAATTGAGGCAGCCTCGGGGCAGAGAGAGGGGGGCGTGTGAGGGGAAATGGAGAGGGAAGAGAAACGCTTAAGTGCACGCAGTCACGGGCTGAATCAATGCGTGGTTAAGGAGGAATCAAGCACACATTCAAACAACAGAAACGGCGATGAGGTTTGGGGAGAAGAAGTCGCGGTGGGTGGAAACGATGACAGTGTTGTGGGGCCTACCTGGCACTGAGGGAGAGAGAGAGGGGTTTGGGCCACCAGTCATTGGTTCTGCGTGTCAGTTAACAGGTGGAAAACGTTTCGCAGAGGGAGAGTGGAAGTGGGCTGGTACTGGGCTTAGTTGGGCTGCTGGGTTGGGTCGACCAAATCCATATTTTTTTCTTCCTGATTGTTTTTTTCTTTTTCTGATTCTAATTTCTGTTTTGAATTCAATCAAACCAATTCAACATTCAAAACAAATCAAACAATCACCACACTTTTACAACTTTGAAATTGGTTCTGTTCAGTAACATAATCCAAAATCCAAAAACAAAATAATAATTTTATTTTAGGGACCATTATTAATTAAATGAATAGACCTTGTTTTAATAAATCAAAATAGGATTTTATTTATTTAAAAACTTCTTTTGAAACCTAAATATTTTCAAAACCAAATCAGTAGGTTTTATTTGAGAATATAAAATACTTGGAAAACTTATTTTAAACCAATAAACAAGTTTTGATGTTTTAGAAATGTGTAAACCTTTATTAATAAAACTTGGATATTAAATCCTTAATACTTTATTTGAATAAACTTTTATTATTTTTCTTTAATAGAAATATTTTGTTTTAAAAGACTTGGCCAAGATTTAATTTGGCTTATAAAATAATCCTTAATTAAATTCCTTTCCTTTTCATTTGAAATCCAAATCCTTTTGTTAAAAGAACCATAATAGCAAATCTAAATATTTTTTCCTTTATTAAAAGTTTATCTTTTTAATCCCTTTAGGATTTATTTGACCCAAATTGGTTTGAAGATTTCCAATTGGATTCAAAAAGTTTCTTCTGGCCCTGAAAATCAACAAAGTTTTATTTTATTCATTTATTTTTCACATTACAAGATTTGGAAAATCTTGGGATGTGACAGGCTACCACCCTTAAAATAAATCTCGTCCCGAGATTTGGGAAAGCTAGGGTTACAAGTAGGCTCAAAACATCTAGGGTACTACCATCCTTAAAATTTTCCAGCTAAACTACATGTTGGCTTGCTGGGGATCTTGGGAAACTCCGCTGGGAAAACATCTGCATTGTGTCCTTGGTTTCCACACTTGACTCATGGGCCAATGTTGAGATTCTCCATAGGTTTGGTTATCTTGTTCTTCATCTTTTCTGGACAGTTGCTTGCATAATGTCCTTGGTTCTTGCAGTTGAAACATTGGATATCCTTGAGTTCTTTACGTGGCTCTTGTGGGCAAGTTGCTACATAATGGCCTAGCTCTTTGCAGTTGTTGCACCATACTTGGCCAATCTCCTTATTCTTCTGGTTCTCTGGGCATTCACTGGAATAGTGTCCCATTTCCTTACATTTATGACATTGCACATGGCTTTTGTCCTTCTTTTGCTTCTTGGGTTTCTCCAAAGCTAGGAGTGCATCCAGTTCATGTTGCTCATATGTTATCTGGTAGGTAGGAATGTCTACATGTTTCTTGGACCTTTTATTGCTCTTCATAAAATTCACATTCCTCTTATTTGATCCTTTGAATTGGGTTGTCTTGCTTGGAGGTATAAGTGGACCTTTTCCTTTGTCATCACCCTTCTTGGTAGACTTGGATCCTTCTGGATAGTTTGCAATCATTTGTTGCACTCCACCTTGTTTCCTTTGTTCAACAATGGAATAAATGGGGCATTGGATAGGAACATGGTTGTTTCCTTCACATAGGTAGTAAGTAGCTTGAGAGGTAGGACATTGTCCAACAGGATGTTTCTCTTCACAATTGGGGCATTGATCTCCATGCTCCTTGGAAGTATGATCCTTGTCTCCACAAATAATACAAGCTGGGGCTCCATCTAGAATAACATTTATGTCATCCTTGTTGTCACAAACTCTTTTGGAATAGTTTTCTTCCATGTTGATCATTTGATCAGTCACCTTAAGCATCAATTGGTCTTGGTCTTCCAAAAAAATTTGCAGGGTTGGATCTTCACCATTGGTGTTGGCTATGAACTGAGTTGTCATTTGGTTCAACTGGTGTTGGGTTGCTATGAGCTCTTTCATGCTGTCCTTTTGGTTGGTATTGGTGTCATCAACCTTGATGTTGGAGTCTCTTGGAGTAGTCATCTGTTTGGGGTTGAATGGAGATTAGAATAGGCAAAAAGATTTTCTAAGTAAAGATTCTAATTACACACATCACAATTCACACAAGCAATGTGCAAGCATTCACAATCAACTTTTCACTCAAAAAACAAAGTTCAAGCACATACTTTGTTAACAAAATATTTTTGTTACACCACATAAGTTGGTGGGTTTTGTCTTAGCTAAAATATGGTGGTCCATCTATATGGTTTACTTGTGATCTTTCCATCCTTCTTGGTTGACACTTCTTGTATGAGATCAAAGTTCCCTTGAGAAAAAACTCTTGGTCACAAAACTTCAAAGGTGTTGATGGTTCCTTCAAATTTTTGCATTCCCTTAGTCTCCATATCTTGAGCAAGATTTCCTTGTTTCTCTTGTAGTCCTTAGTGATATCCAAGTTGGAAGTCCTTGGTGAACATGCTGAAGATGTTGAAGTCATTAGAGTTGAAGAAGTCCTTTGCACATGGTGAAGTCTTTGGCCATGGGGTAGGTTTTCCCATCAAGTTGAAGTAGAAGAGATGTAGAGTTGAAACCAAAATGGTTGAGGAAAGAGTTTACAAGATTGTTGGTAAATAAGTTTTGGAACAAATGCAACTCCTATTTTTCTAAGGGCATTTTGTCCAATCCTAGGGTTACAATCCTACATGCAACACACTGCTCTGATACCATCCGTAGCGGGAGTGACCCAACCTTTAAAATAAGGTAAGGTAGAGTCCCCTGTGTTTACAATACTAGTCCCTGGATCAATAGCTAGCATCCACAGTTAAGATGTAATATCAAGAAACAGAGGTCATATTATAACTTTATAACCAGGAATAACATAATTTTATTACATCACACATAGCTCAATTGGCTATTACATTACATTGCAGCGGAATATCTATAAGCATGGGGTCCTTCATCTTCAAAGTGCCATAGGCAGACATGTTGGTTGTAGACTTTGTAATCCTAATCAATCAATCAAACCTGCAACATTACAAGTTATAGCCACAAGGTCAATACATTTGAATTGTATTGGCAAGTTTCACTACTATGAGTGGATCCTATCATTACATGCATTTTTGGCTAAGTAGGGTTTTAGGCTCATTTGCGGAAAGCAATATTTTATCCTATCTTTTCAAAATGGTTTGACCTTAGATCAAGTCTTTGAAAACTCCTTGGTAAAGCCCAAGTGTTTAAGTTATTATCAAATCTCCTTGAACTCCTTGGTAACCCCAAGTGTTCATGTTTTCATCAAAATCTCTTGAGCTCCTTGGTAACCCCAAGTGCATCAAGTTTTATCAAAAACTCTTGAGCTCCCTGGTACCCCCAAGTGCATCAAGCCTTTTGTTATCACTTAAAAGTTTTTCTTTTAGAAATTGGAATGTCGAGATTTCCCATAGCTTCAAACTTTAGTTGCTCAGTATTGTCCATAATCGGGGACACGGCTAAGTACTTAGATTTTATTATCTTCTGCAGAAGTAGTACACTTTACCCACATGTCACAATCCCATCTTGTTGCCACCAGTGGCCACTGGATTAGTGCTCACCAAGATGGAGTACTGGCAGATTGAGAATGTGACGAAGTCTTTCCAGAGGGTCCTTCCATACACCATTGCTAGCTTGTCTTCAGTACCCATGTAGGATTCCAGGTCCCCATTTTCAGTAGCCTGAAGACAATGCATGGGTCTTCCCAATGTAGTTGACTAAGCCAGAGCCATAATAGCATGTGGTTGTACATGAAAGCCACAATTGGAGAAACATGTTCAATCTCTAAGTTTCTTGGGTGGTTTTCTTTTGGAGCACAACACAAAGAGATTGCCATAGACATGGTTCCTTTTGTTGCCACCTTCTCCAAAACTCAAAGTATCCTTGTCCACCCAGGTGGTTCATTGAGTCCTTGTTTTATTATATAAAACACAAGTCCCTTTTCTTAACTTCATAAAATCTCAACATGTAACTCTTTTCAAAATAAAGCATGGCTAAGCATGTAACAACTACAATGTTTCATTAAGGAATGTATAGGGTATCCTATTAGGATTTAGCATAACATAAGTATAGAAATTCTTTTCATGCATGTTTTAAAATCTACTAAGTATAATGGAAAATAGTAGGACTTAGGTTGATAGTGTAACTTGCCTTTTTGGTAGGGAATGGTGGTTCACTCCTTCATCTTGCTAGTCCCACACTTTTCTAACTTCACTACAAGTCAATCAAGCAAACACAATATCAACTAGCATTTCAAACCAATAATCAATCAATCAAACACACATAAAATAATGGGACCTAAGTTATGCATGCAAGCATACATAAGATAGTTTTATTTACAAAGGTGGTCTCCACTAGGCTCTAAACTTTGTAAGGTTCTAAGTGGTCATTTTTCCAAAGTGGCAAAGTCATTTGCAAAAGGGTTTTGCCCAAAAACTATTTTTAAATCCATTCATCATTTTATGTGGTGGAAAATATTTTTATCAAATCAAAAATTTATGTTTTTCACCAAATAAGTTGTTACTCCCCAAAACTTGGTGTTTTGGGTCAGTAGGTTTGATTCAAAAACATTTTCCCAAAGTTTTTACTCCAAAAACATTTTCATAAACAAAACAATACTTTTATTTGGCTAGAAATGGGCTAAGTCAATTAATCCATCCTAAATTTTACCAAATCCATTTTCAAAACCATGGGTTGGTTCCTAGGGTCTGTAAGTTCACAACAAACCAATTTGCCAAGGTTTCAATCTCAAAAACATTTTTGAATAATTTTTCTAATCTAAACAAGCATACAAATGTTTCTGCAACAACAAACAATCTACCAGAGGCTTTTACTAAACAAAGGGCAGGGTTGGCTAGGGCTTGTTCCACTGATTCCAACGATATAAAGTTTGTAATTTTTGGACATGTGTATCAAAAGTTACAAGGGTTTCAATTTGCAAATCAAATCTGTTTTCAAACTCTGTTTTAACCAAAAACTGGCCACGCGTCGCAATGTCATTGGCGGGTACCGCTTCGGTCGGATCGGCTCTGCGACGCGTTGGATCTAAACAGATCGCACGGTTCTGGTCGCGTACCCCTTTGGCTCTTAAGTGATCTATCGCGAGCGTCGGATCAAGATCCTACGGTGCGCAGTGTGCCAGCCATAGATGGGCGGCGCTGCGGTGGCTACTGGCGGCGGAGCGGCCAGACGGTGGCGGCGCCGGCGTTACAGGAAGCTAGAAGGAAGGGGAGGTTGCTCACCGCGTTCGCAGAAGCCTGGGGAAGCTCAACGTGGTCTTCTTGGGTCAAGGGGCGCTCTGTCGTAGGAGTAATCACTCGCCGGAGTGGGGAACAACGTCAGGCGGCTCTGGTTGTTGTCGAGGCGACGCTGTAGATCGCGAGGAGGCAAACAGAGGGCATGGTTAGATGCGCGAGACCAAGGCGAAGATGCGTGCATGATCGAGAAGGCGCGGGGTGGTCACTTCTTACCAGGAGACTTCGACGGAAAGAGAGGCAGACGCGGCGGCGCTCAGAGCTTGTCGGAGTCAACGCTCAGGGACGCCCGCGGTCGAACGGAGGGCACAGGCAGACACGCCTGGGAGTGGTGAGTGTGCTCGTGTGTTCGGGAAGGTACGGGGTGGCGAGGCTCGGCCGGAATCGAGGAGGGACGATGGTCGGAGCTGTGGCGTTGCAAGCTCAAATTGAGGCAGCCTCGGGGCAGAGAGAGGGGGGCGTGTGAGGGAAAATGGAGAGGGAAGAGAGACGCTTAAGTGCATGCAGTCACGGGCTAAATCAATGCGTGGTTAAGGAGGAATGAAGCGCGCATTCAAACAGCAGAAACGGCGACGAGGTTTGGGGAGAAGAAGTCGCGGCGGGTGGAAACGATGACAGTGTTGTGGGGCCTACCTGGCAGTGAGGGAGAGAGAGAGGGGTTTGGGCCACCAGTCATTGGTTATGCGGGTCAGTTAACAGGTGGAAAACGTTTCGCAGAGGGAGAGTGGAAGTGGGCTGGTACTGGGCTTAGTTGGGCTGCTGGGTTGGGTCGACCAAATCCATATTTTTTTCTTCCTGATTGTTTTTTTCTTTTTCTGATTCTAATTTCTGTTTTGAATTCAATCAAACCAATTCAACATTCAAAACAAATCAAACAATCACCACACTTTTACAACTTTGAAATTGGTTCTGTTCAGTAACATAATCAAAAATCCAAAAACAAAATAATAATTTTATTTTAGGGTCCATTATTAATTAAATGAATAGACCTTGTTTTAATAAATCAAAATAGGATTTTATTTATTTAAAAACTTCTTTTGAAATCTAAATATTTTCAAAACCAAATCAGTAGGTTTTATTTGAGAATATAAAATACTTGGAAAACTTATTTTAAACCAATAAACAAGTTTTGATGTTTTAGAAATAGTAAACTTTTATTAATAAAACTTGGATATTAAATCCTTAATACTTTATTTGAATAAACTTTTATTATTTTTATTTAATATAAATATTTTGTTTTAAAAGACTTGGCCAAGATTTAATTTGGCTTATAAAATAATCCTTAATTAAGTTCCTTTCCTTTTCATTTGAAATCCAAATCCTTTTGTTAAAAGAACCATAATAGCAAATCTAAATATTTTTTCCTTTATTAAAAGTTTATATTTTTAATCCCTTTAGGATTTATTTGACCCAAATTGGTTTGAAGGTTTCCAATTGGATTCAGAAAGTTTCTTCTGGCCCTGAAAATCAACAAAGTTTTATTTTATTCATTTATTTTTCACATTACAAGATTTCGAAAATCTTGGGATGTGACACCTGTTGTCACCATCAAGTTTTAATTTGAGAAATTGGAATGTCGAGATCTTCCATAGCTTCAGGCCTTAGTTGCTCAGAGTTGTCCATAACCGGGGACACGGCTAAGTACTTAGAATTTGATCTTCTGCAGAAGTTGTACACTTTACCCACATGACACAATCTCGTCTTGATGCCACCAGTGGCCGCTGGATAAGTACTCACCAAAATGGAGTACTGGCAGATCGAGAATATGACAAAGTCTTTCCATAGAAGTCCTCCCAATACACAATGCTAGCTTGTCTACCAGGCACCAATGTAGGGATATATTTCCATACACAATTCTAGTTAACCTGAAGATGCCAATGCATGGGTCTTCCACTATGTAGTTGACTAAGCCAGAGCCCATTTAGCATGTGGCTGTACACGGAAGCCACTGTACGAGAAACTTGTTCAATCTCTAAGTCTCTGGGTGGTTTTATTCTAGTGCACATACAAAAAGATAGCCATATAAACATGGTTCCCTTTGTTGCCACCTTGTCCAAAATTGAGTATCCTCTTTCCACCCAGGTGGTTCATTGAGTACTTGTTTTATTATATAAAACATATATTTTTCCAAAACTTTATATAATCATATCATGTATCCCATCCCAAGTATATAGCAGGGCTAAGCATACTACAACCACATTGTTTCACTAAGGAAGATATAAGGATATCCTAATAGGATATAGCATAGCATAGAAATATAATAGTCCTATCATGCATGCTACAAAAATCCACTAAGTGTAATGAAAATAGTAGGACATGGATGATAGTGTTACTTGACTTTTTAGTAGAGAATGTTGATTCACTTCTTGATCTTGAAAATATCACACTCTTCTAACTTCACTACAATTCAATCAAGCAAACACAAATTCAACTAGCAATCAAACCATTTCACCACATAAATTAACAAAAACAAGGCAATGCATGTAAGCATGCAAAAGATAGTTTTATTTGGAAAAGTGGTTTCTACTAGGCTCTAAACATATTAAAGCTCAAAGTGGTCACTTACTAAAGTGGTAAAACCATTTGCAAAAGGTTTCATCTCATAAACCAAATATTATGTTAAGGTGATATTTTATGTTGTTGAAAATATCTTTTAACAAAGTAATAACTAATTAAAATCATTTCCCAAAGATTTTATTCAAAAATCATTTCTAAACCATAAACAATATTTTTATTTGACTAGAAATGAGCTAACTCAAATATTTATTCCTTAACTTCACAAAACACAATTTTAAATCCATAAGTTGGTTCCTATGGTCAGTAGGTTCAAAACAAACCAATTAGCAAAGATTTCATCTTAAAAATATTTCTAGAACAAATTTTATATTCAAATCATGCCTACACAAGTTTCTGCAAATTCAACCAATTTTCTAGAAGCAAAACATTAAACAAAGTGCATGGTTTGCAAAGTACTTGTTCTGCTAATTCCATTGATATAAAATTTGCAAAATTTGGACGTGTAGATTTAAAGTTATGAATTTTACAACTTTGCAAATCCAATAGATCAAATTTCTAATTTAAATCCTGAGTCTGGCCACGTGTCTTGTTCTGATAGGCTGGTACCTCTTCGGTTGGATCAGCCTCTCTGGTGCGTTAGATCTAAATGAAATCGTGCGGCTCTGGTTCAACCTTACCCCTTCGTTAAGTCGTCTGTTTCTACGCGTCTGATCTAAATCGAACGGTTCAGATCTACTCGACCACAAAGTGGCGGTGCTGCGACAGCGACAGGCGGCGGCGTGGTCAGACAGTGCAGTCGCCGGCGATTTAGGAAGCAAGGGAGACAGAGGAGTAGCTCACCATGCTCGCGCGGTTGCGGTGAAGCTCAGGGCGTGGTCAGCTTGTCGAGGGGCGCACCGGGGCAGTGGCTATTGCTCGCCGGAGCTAGCGGCGGCGACAGAAGCTTCTGCTTGTCGACGGGGACGGTGCTGCAGTCCACTAGAAGGCAATAGAAAGGTACGGTTAGATGCGGCCAAGTGCGTAGATCATAGGAGCTTCAACGGAAGAGCTCGGGGCGGTTTGTTCTCACCGGGGAAACTCGCCGGAGGAAAAGGCAGACGACGGTGGTGCTTGGTGTCGAGGTTGCCGACGTTTTGGAGCGGGCGCGGCCAAGCAGTTAGCACTAGGAGATGCGCCAGGCGATAGGGAACAGGCTCACGTGCAGTTGAAGGAGAGGCGCGGCGAGGTGTGTCCGGAATCGGTTGGGGAAGCTCGCCGGAGTAGTGGTGTTCGAGCTCGAAATTGGAGCAGCCCGGTGGCAGAGAGGGGCTGGCGTTTGGGGGGGAAGAGAGAGGGGAGAGGGGCGTTTAATCGAGCGTGGTTGCTTAATTCTGTTTATCAACATATTCCAAAGTCCAAAATAAATTAATTCTTTTAGGATCTATTAATAATTAAATAAATAGACCTTAGTCTTTATTTCCAATAGGATTTAATTTATTTTTAAAACTCTATTTGAAATCCAAATAATACCAAAACCTTTTTAGTAGGTTTTATTTGAAAAACAAAACACTTGGAATTTTTATTTAAAATACTTTAACAAGTTTTAGTGTTTATTTAAAATGGAAAAGCCTTTACTCAAATAAAATTGGATATTAATAAATCCTTATTATTTTATTTAAATAATCCTTTACTCTTTTTATCAAATAGAAATATTTTATTTTAAATGCTTGTCCAGGATTAATTTGGCTCTTTTAAAAAAATAGTCCTTATTTATATTTCTACCTTTGCTTTATAAAAACCATATCTTTTTATTTAAAGATCCAAAAATAGTGATTCCAACTATTATAACTTTATTTATTATTTGTTTATCTTTTTAAATCCCTTTAGGATTTTATTTGATCAAACTAGGTTTTGATGTTTCCAATTGGAATCAAAAAGTTTCTTCTCACCCTAAATTTCAACAATTATTTATTTTGTTCATTTATTTTTCACATTTCAAAATTTAGAAAATTTTGGGATGTGATAGATATTGAGATTACTATGTCAGATTGATTAATGGTTTTGTCTTATTGATTCTATCATGTCTGTGTTGTTTGTGATCTTGCATGCTCTCCGTTGTTAGTAGTTATCTTGGCCAAGTAGTTGCTAGTGACTCCAAGAGGGGGTATTTATGCTTGATAGTGGCTCCATGCCTCTAGTTTTCAAGGGAAGTGACAAAAATCTCTTCGGTTGTAGATGTGTTGTTGCCACTAGGGAGAAAACAACGGTCTCTTGTTCATGGAACAAGTGGATTGTTTACCTTACACACTTTGCTTAAAGCAGTTGTATTTTGCTTGCAACTTAATACTGGAGGGGGTTCGGATGATAACCTGAAGGTGGACTTCTAGTCATAGATGCAGTTGGATGGCGGTGTATGTATATTTTTGTATTGCCCAATCGAATATCATAGGATGTTTTTGTCTAGTGTTGCATTGTTATGCCTTGCTCAGTTCCTGTCAATTGCCCTGCTATAATTTGTTTACCCTTCATGCCATGTTGTTTATCTAAGGAGAGCACCTCTAGTGAACTATGGACCCCGGTCTAATCTTTACCATTGATACATCCTCCATTGTTACTATTTACTTGCTGCAAACCATCATCACCTTCCAGACCATACAGTTAATCCTCTGTTACAGCAACCGATGAGATTGACAACCTCACTGTTAGTTGGGGCAAAGTCTTGAGTTTGTGTTGTGCAGGTTTCCACGTTGCTTGCAACACCTTTGGGATGTTTCCTTCCTCCTACTGGTTCGATAACCTTGGTTTCTTACTGAGGGAAAACTTGCTGCAGTACCGCATCATACCTTCCTCTTGGGATCTCCCAACGAAGTGCTGCTGCACGCATCAAGACAATTTCTGGCGCCGTTGCCGGGGAGGCTAAGGACATCTTCACAAGGGAGTCCTTCTCAACCTTTCTCTTTACTTTGTTTTTGGTTTGCTTAGTTTCTTTAGTTTGGTTTTGTTTGCCTCTTTTTATCAAAAATTCCAAAAAAAAATAGTTTAGTTTGGTTTGCTTTCTCTTATCAAAAACACAAAAAAATTAGTTCCTGCTCTAGTTGCTGGTCTGTTATTGCCTTGCCTTGTCATGTTTTCTATCAATGGATGGTTTCTTTGAAACTAGTTCTTATTGTCAAGGTGGGTTCACGGAAGAAGAAAAGTATTATTATAAGGAGCACCGTTTGTCACAAAAAGCAAAACACTTATGGGAACAAATTGATAAATTGAATATTATTGCTAGAGAGGTGTGCTCTACTTATAATGTTACTTATTGCTTTCATAAATCTTTTTGCTATAGGAGGTATAAACACCTGCCTTTTCATTGTGAGTATAATGATAATGTTACCATATCTTCTTATGTTAAAGGAAATTATGACTTTTATGATGTGGAACAAATTGAAGAATATATTGCTTTCAAAGGTGCATTTGAACTTGCCAGATTGCTTGAAAATACTGATGATACACCTTATGAATATGAGGTTTATCAGATACTTAAATTTTGCTTTGATAATTACAAGGAAGAAAATGGATATATTCTTGAATATTTTACTATGTTCTTTCCACAAATGGAAGAGACTAATGCCTTGCAGGAGCCTATGGAATAAGAAATTGCTGAAACTGAAAGCTCATTAGATGAAAAAGAGGAGGAGAGTGATGGTCAAGAGGAGGAAGAATGGATCTACAAATGTCTACCTTCTAATGAGAGTAACTCTTTACCTCTTACATTATTTGATTGTCCCCCTTGTTTACCAAAGGAGGATGAATGTTATATTCCTGTGGATTCTTTTGAAATATCTGCTATGGGTAAAACTTGTGATAATAGTTATGCTCCTGTTATCTATAATAATCCTATATTTGTGCCTAACTTCGAAATGCATGGTACTAAATAGTTTTGCTTAGAAACTATTTATGATAAAGCTCTAGATGATGGTCCTATATTGAATGATCGGTCTTCTTGTTATAAAATTGTTAAAGGTGGGTTTGAAGGTTTTAATCCCACTATTTTTGAACTTGATAAAAATTATGTGTTTGTAGATCATGAAAAGCATGCTTTATGTGATAGTTACATTGTTGAGTTTATTCATGATGCTACTGAAAGTTATTATGAGAGAGGGAAACATGTTTTTATGCATCTCAATAATATTAAGTTTCCCCTCTTTATGTTGAAAATCTTGAAGCTACACTTGTTTTGCTTTCCTATGCTTGTTGCTTTGTGATTTCATGACTTGTTTCTTTACAAGATTCCTATGCATAGGAAGTGGGTTAGACTTAAATGTGTTTTGAATTTGATTCTTGATGCTCTCTTTTACTTCGATTCATATTCCTTATGCGAGCATCTTCTCAAACTATCATGTATAACTTAAAGGCGTTAAATAAAAGTACTTGTTGGGAGATAACCCAAGAATTTCCTTGAGTCTTGGAAGTTATTACTTCAGTAATGACCTCTAATTATCCTTTTTGTTTGCTTTTTCTGCCAAGTGACCTCTAATAAGAGTGAAGTAAGATTTGGGGAGTTGTTGTCCTGAAACAGATTTCTGTCCTCCACCATAAATATTCGTGAGGAGTCTCTGTAACTCGGATTGAGCTGAAAATTTATGAATAAATCCCCTAGTATGTTAGATAACTTTAGTTAGTTCAACATTTTTCGATTTGTGTAAAATAAGGTCTTCGAAAAAATCGGTTTCTACCTGCTGGTCTGTTTTGACAGATTTCTGCCATTATTTGCATTTGCTTCTTATCGATTTCTTTTTGAGTTCTCTTTTGGGGAATTGATCTTTTTAAAGGAAGTTGCTTCAGTAGCTTGTGTTTTTAGTGAAATTTTTGATGTTCCAAAGCTAAGCCTAATGGTCTATTATCTTTTGAATACACTAATGTTGCTAATGAAGATTGTGCGAAGTTTTGTATGAAGGAAAAATTTCAGGTGTAGAGAGAGAATGATGTAATGAGATGAAGAATGGAAAAAAGCTCAAGCTTGGGGATGCCACCCTGGTGTCACCGCAAGAAATATCCAAGAGGTACAAGCGTCAAAGCTTGAGGATGCCCAAGGCATCCCCTTCTTCATCAATAAAAAGCTCAGGTCTGTCTAGACACTTCGTTTTTATTGTTTCATGCACTGTTGTGTTGTACTTGGAGTGTCTTAGTTTTTGTTTGCTTTACTTAGTTTGTTTAGTTTGCTTGAATAAAGTAGTTTGCACCCCCGTTCTCGCTGTGTTGTTTCAAATAAGTCAATTGGTGTTGGAAAGGAGTAGAAAGTTCTTGCTTGATAGTGCAAGAGGAGCTTGCTTTGACTGTGACTTAGAGTTTAGCACGTCATGCTAGGTTTTGTTTTGACTTTATGCTTAGTGATTATTGTTGTAGCATGTCTTGTTCCAATCAATTGGGATTTCTTAGTGTGCCTTGAAGAAATCATGTGTTGTTTTAGCATACAAAAGCATAGTATTTTGGTATTCTCCTTTGATGCTTTGTTTGGGTTAACTTGGCACATGTTCACACCATGTTATGACTATGACAAATCACCATAGCCTTTATGATCATTTAGTCCTTGACTTGTAGTACCACTCTATGCTTTGATTAGTAATGTTTTGTCACTCTGCATGATTATGGCCATTATTGCTCTCTTAGTTGGTTGCTCCTAGTCTTTTGCTAGCCTCCACTTGTATGAGTAAGCTCTACTCATGCTTCCAACTCTTAAGAAACCCAGTTATTTGATACCTTGGAAATGTATCTATAATTTTTGATGATCCATGCTTGTTTAGTATCTACTTTGCTTTACTTATCTACACTTTGAGGTGCTTTTTACATGTTTTCTGGTACTAACCTATTAACAAGTTGCAACAGTGCCAGATGCCTGTTTTATGCTGTTTTTGGTTTCAGAAAAGTTAGTGAAGAAATATTCTCAGAATTGTACGGGACGAAGGACAAAGTCAATAAATTTCCGTGGGGAACAAGAAGTCCAGAGGGGAGACGGAGAAGCGAGCCAGGGAGGCCAAACCCCCCTAGGCGCGGGTGGGCCCTACCCCGTGCCTGGGTAGGGTTTGCCCCTCCTGGCCGCCTCCTGGTCTCGCCCCTTCGCCTATAAGAACCCCCGATACAGAAACTCTCGGTACCCGATCAGAAATCCACGAAACCGTCCATAGCCGCCACCACCATAGAAATATGTGGGAGCCATATGAACTTCCATATTCATCTATTGGTTATTAATCGGAGAAGTGTCTTGGTCATGTCCGCATAATTCACGAACTGTATGGAGACACACTTAAGGATTCGATGTTGTTTAGTAGATATGGAATGTTAGTAGGGATACCAAATGTTGTTCAGAGTCTCGGATGGGATCCAGGATATCACGAGGAGATCCGGAATGGTCCAGAGAATAAGATTCATATAAGGAAAGTCCTATTTCGGAGTTCGGGAAAGTTTTCGATGTTTTCATCGGAGAGGTTCTAGAAGGGTCTAGAAGGTTCACCGGTCCGGAAGGAGAATGGTCCATGAATGTGTCATGGGTAAGTGGAATGATTGGATCATATCCTAGGTCACATGGTGTGTGCATTTGTAAGAGAGAATTAAAGCTCTAAATTGAAAGTCAAACGGGAGTTTGAAAAGTCAAACTGGAACAATCGTTCCTAGTGGGAGACGAAACAAGTCCTTCTCTCAATCCAACTTGGGTTTAGGTTTGGATTCAAACCCACCCCTACAAAGGCTGCCACCCCTCTCATAAATAGAGGGGGAGGGCTGCCCCAAAGCACACAAGCCCTAGCCCCTCTCCCCACACACGAGTCGCCGCCGCCCGCGCGCCGCTGCCTCCGCGCCGCCTCCCCGCGCCTCCGCGCCGCCGCCCTAGCCGCCGACGACACCTCCTCCTCCTCCCGGTCATCTAATCCCTAGATCTCCGGGAAACCCTAATCCACCATAACTCACACCGGCTTAGGCGAAGCCCTGCGGGATCTTCCCTCTACTTCCGACACCACGCCGTCGTGCTGCCGGAATCGCAAGGGGAGAACTACAAACTCCACTGCCTGTTGGAACAAGGGAGAGGAAGTTCTTCATCGTGTACCGAACATGTGACTGACTGTGGAAGCTCTGCCGGAACGCAGCGCCGGAAGGATCGTCTACGCGATCTTGAGATCGGCAAGTGTATGACTACATCACCCACGAGAATCTGCTCTCGTTAACCGCTTTGGAATCTTCGAGGGTGAGTGCTTCTATCGACTCGTTGCTACAATATAGTAGATAGATCTTGGCTTGTTTGTGTGCATGCGGTAGAAATTTTGTGTTTTCCATGCTACAAACCCCTACAGTGGTATCACAGCCGTGTCTATATGTTGATCTGTTGCACGAGTAGAACACAATGGTCATTGTGGGCGGTGGTGCTTTTATTATCAATTGCTTTTTGTGTACTTTGCATCTTGCGGTATGATGGGATGAAGCGGCCCAGGCTAACCTTACATGACATCGTTCATGAGACTTGCTCCACGCTCAACATGAAACTTGTATTACATAAGTGGCTTTGCGGGTGTCTGTCTCTCCCATCATAGTATAGATTCAATTTACAACGGGAACTTGATAGTTCAAGCATCAACGTTGTGGTTCTTATTCGTAAGTTAGAACGACACTTATTGAAAGCCCCAAACCACATAAAATATGCAAAGAAAATTAGAGATGTCTAACTTTGTTTTGCAGGGGTGTGCTGTGATGTGATATGGCCATGATTGTGATTATATATGATGTATGCAATGTTCCTTATTGTAAGTTGGCAACCGGCAGGAGCCATATGGTTGTCTTTTAAATTCTGTTAAGACCTGCGTGTCTATTCAAAGTAGTTGTAATAGTTGAACCTGGTGGACGACAACCATGAAACGTCGCCATTGACCTTGACGCCATACCGGTGATGATGGAGATCATGTTCGTGCTTGAAGATGGAGATCGGAAGCACAAGAAGAAAGGCCATATCATATCACATATTATGAATTGCATGTGATGTTAATCCTTTTATGCATCTTGTATTGGTTAGTTCACGATGGTAGCATTATAAGATGATCCCTCAAGCACAAAAAATTTCAAGTTTTAAAGTGTTCATCCTTAGTAAGCACCGTTGCTAAATCTCGTTGTTTCGAAGCACCACGTGATGATCGGGTGTGTTAGATTCTGCGAGTGTATACAACGTGAGCAAGCCAGATTTGCTCATGCGGAAGCTAAGGTTTGATATTGACGAGCCTAGCATGTACAGACATGGTCTCGGAACACGGATCACCGAAAGGTAAAGCATGAATCATATAGTAGATATGATGAACATGTTGATTGTTCGCCATTGAAGCTACATCAACTCTCGTGATGATCGGTTTTGATGTGGTGGATTTGGTTCGTGTGGTCACTAAAACAATTTGAGGGATATTGTTTTGACTGGGAGTTCACCTAGATTAATTTAACTATTAATTAGAACTCAATTTGTCATAAACTTATTCTAAACTATTGCAAATATGTTGTAGATTAATGGCGCCCCTACCATCAATTTTAATGCGTTCCTAGAGAAAGAAAAGTTGAAAAACAATGGAAGCAACTTCGCGGATTGGTTCCGCAATTTGAGGATTGTCCTCAATGCTGGTAATTTGACCTATGTGCTGGATGCACCGCTGGGTGACCCGCCTGCAGCTAATGCTATCGATGAGGTAAAGAATGTTTTCCTCGCTCGGAAGAATCAGTACTCCACAGTTCAGTGTGCTATCTTGTATGGTTTGGAATCGGAGCTTCAGAAAAGGTTTGAGAATAATGACCCACATGATATTGTCCGTGAACTCAAAATGATATTTGAGGCTCATGCGACAGCTGAGAGTTATGAGGCTTCTAAAAAGTTCTTTAACTGCAAGATGGAAGAGGGCAGCTCCGTCAGTGAGCACGTGCTTAAGATATCTGGGCACGCAAGCAAGCTTCAAAGCTTGGGAATAGTGATTCCTAATGCTTTGGGGATTCACCGTGTCCTCCAATCACTACCACCAAGTTACAAGAACTTTGTGATGAACTACAATATGCAAATAATGTAAAGTCGTTGCCAGATCTCTTCTCCATGTTGAAATCTGCAGAAGTGGAGATCAAGAAAGAGCACCAAGTGTTGTTGGTCAATAAGACCACCAAATTCAAGAAGCAAGGCAAGTCTAAGCAAAAGGGAAACTTCAAGAAGGGCGGTAAGAAAGTTTCCGCGCCAGCGAAGAAGACCAAGGCTGGGCCTAAGCCTAATACTAAGTGCTTTTACTGCAAGGGAGAAGGTCACTGGAAGAGGAATTTCCCAAAGCACTTGGCGGATTTGAAGAACGGCAACATCAAGAAGAAAGTTATATCCTATATACATGTTATTGATGTGTATCTCACTAGTACTCGTAGTAGTGCCTGGGTATTTGATACTGGTTCGGTTGCTCATTTTTGTAACTCGAAACAGGTACTACAGAATAAACGGAAGCTAGCGAAGAACGAGGTGACGATGCGCGTTGGAAATGGATCAAATGTTGATGTGATCGCGGTCGGCATGCTACCTCTTCATCTACCATTGGGATTAGTTTTATACTTAAATAATTGTTATTTGGTGCCTGCGTTGACCATGAACATTATATCTGGATCATGTTTATTGCAAGACGGTTACTTGTTTAAATCCGAGAATAATGGTTGTTCGATTTGTATGAGTAATATGTTTTATGCACATGCACCTTTGATAGATGGTCTATTCTTATTGAATATCGATTGTGGAAATACACACATTAATAACATTGAAGCTAAACGTTTGAAATTGAGCGATAACTCGACCTATATGTGGCACTGTCGTCTTGGTCATATTGGAGTGAAGCATATGAAGAAACTCCATTCTGATGGACTTCTCGAATCACCACTTGAAAGATGCGAGGCATGTCTGATGGGTAAACTGACTAAGACTCCATTTTCTGGTATGATGGAGCGAGCTACGGACTTATTGGAAATCATACATACCGATGTGTGTGGCCCAATGAGTGCAGCATCGCGCGGTGGTTATCGTTATGTTCTTACCTTCACGGATGACTTGAGTAGATATGGGTATATCTATTTCATGAAACATAAGTCCGAAACTTTCGAGAAGTTTAAGGAATTTCAAAGTGAGGTAGAGAATCAACGTAACAAGAAGGTTAAATTTCTTGGATCTGATCGTGGAGGTGAATATCTAAGTTATGAGTTTGGCGAGCATTTGAAGAAATGCGGAATACTTTCACAATTGACACAGCCGGGAACACCACAGCGTAATGGTGTGTCCGAACGTCGTAATCGAACTCTCTTAGATATGGTTCGTTCTATGATGTCACTTACAGATTTACCGCTATCGTTTTGGGGTTATGCATTAGAAACAACCGCATTCACTTTAAATAGGGCACCATCTAAATCCGTTGAAACGACACCGTATGAATTGTGGTTTGGGAAGAAACCTAAAATTGTCGTTCCTTCAAGTTTGGGGTTGTGAAGCTTATGTAAAGAAGTTACAGCCAGACAAGCTTGAACCCAAAGTGGAAAAATGCGTCTTCATAGGATACCCGAAGGAAACTATTGGGTATACCTTCTATCATAGATCCGAGGGCAAGATCTTCGTTGCCAAGAATGGACCCTTTCTAGAGAAGGAGTTTCTCTCGAAAGAAGTGACTGGAGGGAAAGTAGAACTCGACGAGGTTGTTGAACCTTCTCTCGAACTTGTGAGTAGCGCAGCACCGGAAGTAGTTCCTTTGGTGCCTGCACCAATAAGAGAGGAAGCTAATGATGTTGATCATGAATCTTCGGTTGAAGTTACTACGGAACCTCGCAGGTCAACGAGAACTCGTACCACTCCTGATTGGTATGATCCCGTCATGAGTGTCATGTTGGTGGACAACACCGATGACCCTGAGACATATGAGGAAGAGATAATGAGCCCAGATTCCAATAAATGGCAATAGCCATGAAATCCGAGATTGCATCCATGTACAAAAACCAAGTATGGACTTTGGTGGACTTACCGGATGGCCGGAAGGCTGTCGAGAACAAATGGATTTTCAAGAAGAAAACAGATGCTGATGGTAATGTTACTGTCTATAAAGCTCGACTTGTCGCCAAAGTGTTTCTACAAATTCAAGGAGTTGACTATGATGAGACTTTCTCACTAGTAGCGAAGCTAAAATCTATGAGGATTATGTTAGCAATCGCTGCATATTATGATTATGAGATATGGCAGATGGATGTCAAAACGGCATTCCTCAATGGAGACATTGATGAAGAGTTGTATATGATGCAACCCAAAGGTTTTGTCAATCCTAAAGATGCTAACAAGGTATGCAAACTTCAACGGTCCATATATGGATTGAAGCAAGCATCCCGAAGTTGCAATCAACATTTTGATAAGATAATCAAAAGTTTTGGTTTTATACAAACTTATGGAGAATCTTGTATTTACAAGAAAGTGAGTGGGAGCTCTGTAGCATTCTTAATACTATATGTAGATGACATATTGTTGATTGGGAATGATGTAGACCTTCTTAATAGTGTCAAGGATTATTTGAATAATAGTTTTTCAATGAAATATCTTGGCGAAGCAGCTTACATATTAGGCATAAATATTTATAGAGATAGATCGAGACGCCTAATATCATTGTCACAAAGTACATATTTGGACAAAGTTCTAAAGAGGTTTTGGAATGGAAGATAGCAAGAAAGGGTTCTTGCCCATGTTTCCCAATACGACCTTGAGTAAAACTCAAAGTCCTGCAACGGCAGAAGATAGAGAAAGGATGAGTAAGACTCCCTATGCCTCAGCCATAGGATCTCTAATGTATGCCATGCTATGTACTAGACCCGACATTGCATATGCTGTTAGTTTGACTAGCAGATATCAAAGTGATCCAGGAGTGGATCATTGGACAGCGGTCAAAAACATCCTTAAGTACTTGAGAAGAACTAAGGATATGGTTCTTTCTTATGTAGGTGATGAACAACTCGTTGTTAATGGTGACACCGATGCTAGTTGGAACACCGATCCGGATGTTTCTAAATCTCAATCTGGATATGTATTTACTTTGAATGGTGCAGCAGTTAGCTGGAGGAGTGCAAAGAAAAGTGTTGTGGCGAGATCTTCAATTGAATCAGAATACATAGCTGCTTCGGAGGCTTCACAGGAGGCGATATGGATGAAGGAGTTCATTATAGAGCTCGGTGTGGTTCCAAGTGCGCTGGACCCAATGTCTATCTACTGTGATAACATGGGCGCCATAGCCAATGCGCAAGAACCAAGGTCACACAAGAAGCTGAAGCACATCAAGCTACGTTTTCATGATATTCGAGAGCATGTCCAAGGTGGTGACATAAAGATTTGCAAAGTACACACAGATCTAAATGTGGCGGATCCGTTGACTAAACCTCTCCCGAGGGCAAAACATGACCAGCACCAAACCGCCATGGGTGTTCGGTATATTACCATGTAATCTAGATTAGTTGACTCTAGTGCAAGTGGGAGACTGTTGGAGATATGCCCTAGAGGCAATAATAAAAGTAGTTATTATTATATCTTTGTGTTTATGATAAATGTTTATATTCATGCTATAACAGTCCTTTGATGCTTTGCTTGGGTTGACTTGGCACATGCTTACAACATGTTATGACTATGACAAGTCACCATTAGCCTCTATGATCATTTAGTCCTTGACTTGTAGTACCACTCTTTACTTTGATTAGTATGCTTTGTTGCACTGCATGATTATGGCCATTATTTCTCTCTTAGTTGGTTGCCCCTAGTCTTTTGCTAGCCTCCACTTGTATGAGTGAGTTCTACTCATGCCTCAAACTCCCAAGAAACCAAGTGTTTCCAAAGTGTCCACTATAAACTCCTATGCAAGTTGTGTTAGTTCCTAGTATATTATTGTTTTCAACTATCTTCCAATTAAAAACTATTTTGTTATGTGAAAACTTAGTGATTTAAATCCCTCATGAACTTGATGGCACACTTTATCCTTTGCCCCTAAATAAACTTGAACCATTGTGACAACTTTGTTGTATATGCTTGCACTTATAAGTTGGAATTAGCAAAACCGTGCTGTCACGGGGAACGTTTTCAACATTGCACTTGTACTTTGTACTCAGTTGATATCATGCTCTTTTGTCTATGGATGTCACCGGTGTGAAATAAAGAGAGAACTTGTAAGTCCATGGAGTTTCTATTCTGTGTTAGAGAAACGCCTGGGTCGCTAGCCTAAGCCATGACTAATCATGGTGGAAACTTGCAGCATCACCATAATGAGCTATCTATGAAGCATCCTCAATAAAAAGCTATGCATATGGTAAATAAAAAGATTGCTGAGATGCTCATTGTCTATTTGCCTTGTTATTTTGGTTATGGGAAAGCTCTTGTACCATGTGCAAGGGGTACCCCGTTGGCGGTTCTCAATGATATGCAAATACTTATAATGACAAGAACTTACCTGGACCCAAAGTTGAGTATGCATGAGGTGTGGCCCTTGTATTCAAGGGACTTGAGATTGCCAACTTATACTTCGTCAAGCATATACTCCAGCTTTGCCACTTTAACCTTAACCACTTCAAGATGCTTATGATAGGGGCAATGAGGGCTGAAAGCTAACAAGTACCATAATTTTTGGAAGCTCTTTTTGAAACTTGTAATCCCTTCTTCCTTTAAAAAGAAGGCCTTTCTTCCACCACTATTGAGTCTCCACCTTCTACCTTTAGGCACCATTAAGAGAGCATAGTTGCATTATGTGTGCAGTGTTCCAAAGCTTATTAATTGATGCATATTGTGATATTACTTGTTCTTGTGCTATTTGTTTCTAGTCACCCTTGTGAACTTTGCAGGTGTCATATGCATCTATTTGCTACTCTATGAGGGACAAGCTGATTGCCACTATGCTATGTTTTCTGCATGTGAAACAAACAAACGTTTTTCAATGCATGTTATTCATGATATTTGTTTGTAGCTTGTCATGTTGCATGCATAGTTACTATGTCCTATTGTTCGAACTCCATCTTTCATGCACATGTTTAGAGTTTTTTATCCCAGCTTTCAATGCTTGCAAAAGGTTGGATCTTTATTGTGAGGGTGCATGTCACCTCAAAAATTATTCTTTTTATCACTTACCTACTCGAAGACGAGCAGGAGTTAAGCTTGGGGATGCTGATACGTTGGAAACATATCTATAATTTTTGATGCTCCATGCTTGTTTAGTATCTACTTTGCTTTACTTGTCCACACTTTGAGGTGCTTTTTACATGTTTTTTGGTACTAACCTACTAACAAGTTGCAATAGTGCCAAATGCCTGTTTTCTTCTGTTTTTGGTTTCAGAAAAGTTAGTAAAGAAATATTCTCGGAATTGGACGGGACAAACGTCAAAGTCAATTACTTTCCGTGGGGAACAAGAAGTCCAGAGGGGAGCCGGAGGGGCCAGCCAGGGGGGCCAGACCCACCCAGGCACGGGTGGGACCTGCCCCGCACCTGGCTAGGGTTTAACGACCCTGAACGCCGCCTCGGCCTCCCCCTTCGCCTATAAGAAGCCCCCGATGCAGAAACCCTGGGTACCCGATCAAGTATCCACGAAACTGTCTATAGCCGCTGTCACCATCATCCCTAGATTGGGGGGATCTGAAGTTCTTCCTGGCACCCTGTCGGAGGGGAGATCATCCCGGAGGCCTTCTCTCTGGTATGATGCGTGAGTAGTTCCACCTTGGACTATGGGTCCATGTAGTAGCTAGATGGTTGTATCTCCTCCTTTGTGCTTTCATCTATAGATCTTGTGAGCTGCATTCATGATCAAGATCTAATCTATTTGTAATCATGCATGTTGTGTTTGCGGGGATCCGATGGATATTGAGATTATTATGTTGGTTTGATTAATGGTTTTGTCTTTATGATTCTATCATGTCTGTGTTGTTTGTGATCTTGCATGCTCTCCGTTGTTAGTAGCTATCTTGGCCAAGTAGTTGCTAGTGACTCCAAGAGGGGGTATTTATGCTCGATGGTGGGTTCATGCCTCTAGTTTCCAAGGGAAGTGACAATAATCTCTTCAGTTGTAGATGTGATGTTGCTACTAGGGAGAAAACAATGGTCTCTTGTTCATGGAACATGTGGACTGTTTACCTTACACACTTTGCTTAAAGCAGTTGTCTGTTGCTTGCAACTTAATACTGGAGGGGGTTCGGATGATAACCTGAAGGTGGACTTCTAGTGATAGATGCAGTTGGATGGCGGTCTATGTATCTTGTTGTATTTCCCAATCGAATCTCATAGGATATTTCTAACTAGTAATTGCATTGTTATGCCTTGCTTAGTTCCTGTCAATTGCCCTGCTGTAATTTGTTTTACCCTTCATGCCATGTTGTTTATCTAAGGAGAGCACCTCTAGTGAACTATGGACCCCGGTCCAATCTTTACCATTGATACATCTTCCATTGTTACTTGTTTACTTGCTGCAAACCATTACCTTCCACACCATACATTTAATCCTTTGTTATAGCAAACCGGTGAGCTTGACAACCTCACTGATTCGTTTGGACAAAGTCTTGAGTTTGTGTTGTGCAGGTCTCCACGTTGCTTGCAACACCTTTGAGACGTTTCCTTCCTCCTTCAGGTACGATAACCTCGGTCTCTACTGAGGGAAACTTGCTGCTTTGCTCATCACACCTTTCTCTTTGGGTTCCAACGAAGTGTCCCACGTCAACACTAGGTGCACGCATCATCGGGGAAATTCCTTCCCGGAGAGGGGAGATTGTCTCCATCAACACCATAGTCAAGCTAGACTTCATCGGGATCATCAACATCATCCACACCATCATCTCCACAAGCACCATCATCACCACTCCATCTCGCTGTAACAATTGTGTTGAATACTTGCATAGATCTTAGGGGAAACTTTCCTGGTCTTGATTACTATTGTAGTTGATGCTTGTGAGTGGAACCATTTGATTATTGTTTATGTTCAAATTTTTATCCATCACCATATAATCTTTTATCTTGATCCATATGATGTCTTGCGAGTAGTTCGTTTAGTTCTTGAGGACATGGGAGAAGTAATGTTGTTAGTAGTGGATTTGTGTTGAGATATTATTCAATGGTTTAGTATTTGAGTTGTGGTGTTATTCTTCTAGTGGTGTCATGTGAACGTCGACTACATGATACTTCACCATTTATGGGCCTAGGGGAATGCATTGTGTATTTGGCTACTAATTATGGGGTTGCCGGAGTGACAGAAACCTGAACCCCCGTTAGGACACCATTGCACAAGGGAGTGTAGGATCTCAGAGTTTAAGGCTGTGGTTAGGTTTATATCTTAATTGCTTTCTTGTAGTTGCAGATGCTTGCAGGGGGTTTAATCACAAGTATGTATTAGTCCAAGTAAGGTCGGTACATTAGCACGGGTTCACCCACACAACACTTACAACACCAAAGAATAGTACTCAGTTATTTGAAGCGAAAGCACTTGACAGAATTCCCATGTGTCCTCGAGAACGTTTGGTCCTTATAAGTATTTCCACTGGCTTGTCCTTTGCTAAGAAAGGATTGGGCCACTTGTTGTGTTTGTTCGTTGTCTTTATTACTTGCACTTTGTTTCTTTGCTTTATCAAAAAAACCCTAAAAATCTGTTTGCTAAGTATTTACAGAGATTTCCTGCTCCATACCACTAGTCAACACCTTCTGCTCCTCGTTGGGATCGACACTCCTATTTATCGAAAGTACTGCGATACACCCCCTATACTTATGGGTCATCAGCGAGCCTAGCATGTACAGACATGGCCTCGGAACACGGACCGAAAGGTTAAGCATGAGTCATATGGAAGATATGATGCCCATTTGATGCTCGCCTTTGAAGCTACAACGACTCACGTGATGATCGGAGTTGGTGTACTGGATTTGATTCATGTAATCACCAAAAAGGCACAAGGGATGTCGTTTTTGAGTGGGAGTTCATTCTTAATTTTGGATTAGTTGAACTCAATCTATCATAAACTTAGTCTAAACTTTACAAATTCTGTTGTAGATGGCACCACCTGCTTTTAATTTCAATGTGTTCATGGAGAAAGAGAAACTTGCAACAAACGGTAGCAACTTTACAGACTGGGCCATGAATTTGAGGATTCTCCTCTATGCTGCACAAAAGCAATATGTGCTAGAAGTGCCGCTAGGCCCCCCACCACTTGATGATGCCCCTGACTAGGAAAAGAATGTTTATCTGACTCGTCAGGAGGACCACAACTTAGTTCATTGCGGCATATTGTATGGGCTAGAGCCATAACTTCGAAAGCGTTTCTAAAACGGCAATGCCTTTGATACAATGGGTGAGTTGAAAATGATTTTCGACACCCATGCTGTTGTAGAGAGTTATAATGCTTCAGAAAAGTTCTTTAGCCGCATGATGGAAGAGAACAGCTCCGTAAGTGAGGATGTACTCAAGATGTCGGATTACACCGATAAGCTTGTGTCCTTGGGAATAACGATCCCCATTGACTTGGGCATCCATCGTGTTCTCCAGTCTCTACCACCTAGCTATAAGAGCTTCGTGATGAACTATAATATGCAAGGCATGAATAAGTCTCTCCCCGAGCTTCTGTCAATGCTTAAAACTGCAGAAGTGGAGATCAAGAAGGAACATAAAGTGTTGATGATCAATAAGATCACTGGTTATAAGAAAGACAGAAAGGGTAAACAGAAGGGAAACAAGGGCGGCAAGCTGGTTGCCATACCTGAAAAGAAACCCCAAGTTGGCCCTAAGTCTAATACCGAGTGCCATTATTGCAAGGGGACTGGCCACTGGAAGCGCAACTACCCCAAGTATTTGGCAGACAAGAAGGCCGGCAAGGCAGATAAAGGTATATATGATATACATGTTATTGATGTGTACTTGACTAGTACTCACAGTAGCACCTGGGTATTTGATACCGGTTCAGTTGCTAATATTTTAACTCGAATCAGGGGCTGCGGAACAAGTGACCGCTAGCAAGGGGTGAGGTTAAGATGCGTGTCGGCAATGGATCAAGCATTGATGTGATCACCGTCAGAACGCTACCTCTCCACTTACCATCGGGATTAGTTATAAACTTGAATAATTGTTATCTGGTGCCAGCACTGAGCATGAACATTGTATCTGGATCATGTTTGATGCACATTGGTTATTCATTTAAGTCCGAGAACAATGGTTATTCGATTTATATGAATGATATCTTTTATGGTCATGCACCAATGATGAATGGTTTATTTCTTTTGGATCTTGATAATAGTGTTACACATATTCATAATGTTGATGCTAAAAGGATTAAACTTAATGATGATATATCTGCATATATGTGGCACTACCATCTAGGTCACATCAGCGTTAAACGCATGAAGAAGTTCCATTCGGATGGACTTTTGGAATCACTTGATTTCGAATCATTTGATACATGTGAGCCATGCCTTATGGGCAAGATGACTAGAACGATGTTTTCTGGTTCAATGGAACGGGTAAAAGATTTATTGGAAATCATACATTCTGATGTATGTGGTCCAATGAGTGTGTCGGCGTGAGGTGGATATCGTTATTTTGTTACTTCCACGGATGATTTGAGTAGATACGATTATATCTAATTGATGAAACACAAGTCTGAAACCTTTGAGAAATTCAAGGAGTTTCAGAGTGAAGTGGAAAATCATCATAATAGAAAGATCAAATTTCTATGGTCCAACAGTGGAGGTGAGTATCTAAGTTATGATTTTAGCACACATATGAAAGAGTGTGGAATAGTTTCACAACTCACACCTGTCGGAACACCACAGCAAAATGGTTGTGTCGGAATGTCGTAATCGTACTTTACTAAATATGGTTTGATCTATGATGTCTCTGACAGACTTGCCACTGTCATTTTGGGGTTATGCACTAGAAACTGTTGCATTCACTTTAAATCGGGCACCATCTAAATCCGTAGAAAAGACACCGTATGATTTGTGGTTTGGAAACAAACCTAAGCTGTCATTTCTTAAAGTTTGGGTATGGATGTTTATGTGAAGAAACCTCAACCGGATAAACTTGAACCCAAAGAGGAAAAATGCGTCTTCATAGGATACCCCAAGGAAACTATTGGGTATTCCTTCTATCACAGATCCGAGGGCAAGGTTTTCGTTGCCAAGAGTGGATCCTTTCAAGAGAAAGAGTTTCTCGCGAAAGGTGTGAGTAGTTGGAAGGTAGAACTCGAAGAGGTCGTAGAACCTTCTCTTCATAGTATGGCGAGTAGCACAGCGCTAGAAGTCATTCCCGAGTTGGTGTAATATCCCACCTTTATAAAGGTAAAGATCCCTGTGATTGCAATGCTAGTCCCTGGATCAATTGCTAGCATCCACAGTTTAAGATGAAGTACACAGAAACAAACGTCATTATTACATCATCATTCCAGAGATAACATAGTCTTTTACAACTCCATAGCCATAGGCTAGTACAAGAGTTTAACATAACAATATAAATAAAAGTCTTCATCTTCATGTGCCACAGGCAATCATGTTGAGTGTAGACTCATAACCCCTAATCCTCATCAGAGTAACCTGCAACATCACAAGTTACAGCCACAGTGGGTCAATACATTGGAATAGTATTGGCAAGTGATACCTTAGTAGAATAATAGTACCTAACTTCTACATGAATTTGGCTAAGTGTAGCTTAGGCTTGCTTTGCTCAAAATAGGTTTTACCTATTAGTTGAAAACACTAAGTTTTTGTTTGGCAAAAACTCCCAAGGAACCACCAATAGAAATTGGTGAACCTTCACCCTTGTTCAGCCACAAGTTTTAACTTAGAAAATTGGGATGAGGAGATTCTTGATAGCTTCCATGTCTTAGAAAAAGGACGTGCTCCAAACCTATCATCCCCTACCACCAACTATCCATTTGGCTAAGTTATTGCAACCTATATGATCCAGGCAGAGCCCATAATGCCATGTGGCTGCACTAGAAGCTTCTTAACATATGGCATCTCAAATCTCTTTGTTCCTGGGTGGCATTCCACAAGTGAGATACACAAGGTTCACCAGTCCCCTGGCCTTGTGTAAGCACTCAACATAAACCAATCCACCATTCCACCCAGGTGTTTCATTCACTTAGTTGTTTTATTAAGCAAAACATAAGGCAAAGACTTAGAAATATTTTCCATAGCATGTGTATATAATCCACCCTTGGTTGCTACTAGCTAGGCTAAGCATGGCAATAGTAAGTATCTTAACTTAAAGAAAATTCTAACAATTCTACAACTACTGGGATTTCCCAAGCATAGCATGTAGATACTTAGCAAAAATTATCATGCAAGCCGTATACACAATATTTCTAATGTATAGTCAAAATATTGGGACAAAATCATGAAGCACCACTTTCCTTGGTAGTTGGGGGAGTAACAACAGTCCTCACAGTCACAATCACCACTAGCATCAAAATCTACACATAAAATGATAGCACCAAATTCACATTCCATAATAATCAAACAAAAATATATGAATGCATGCAAATGCCATGTGATGATTTTTCTAAACAAAACAAGGCAAGTAAAACAGTACTGATTGATAAACTAAACATTTATACAACAAATAAACTATAGTTGGCCTTTAAAATATTTCCAACTAATTTTTATACACAAAATAAGCTTACAAATGTATCTGCCAAAACAACTAAGTTTACATAAGAAATTCATTAAACAAAGTGCATGATTAGATAGGATTCTTTTTCCTGATTCCATTGATATAAAATTTGCAAATTTTGAACGTGTGGATCAAAAGTTATGAATTTTGCAAGTTTGAACATCTAATAGATCTAATTTCAGATTTTAAATCTAAACCCTAGCCACGCGACAGCTCCTGATTGGACGGTACCGGTTCGCGCGGATCAGGATCTCTGGATCGTTAGATTAAAAGTGCATCACACGGCTCAGATCTGAACATACTGCTTCGCTTAAGTCATCTATCAAATGCTTTGGATCTAGATCTAACGCCGCACAGGCATTTGGCCAAAGATGGGCGGCGCGCGACGGTGGCTGGCGGCGGCGCGGTCAGACGAGGACGGTGCCGACGATATAGGAAGCGTGGGAGAGGGAGAAATAGCTCACCGAGTTTGCTGTGCGTTGCTGATGCTCAAGGTGTGCTTGGTTGGCGAAGGGGCGCTCGAGGTCGACGGGGATTGCTCGCCGTAGTTCCTTCTGGCGACGGCCGCTTCTGTTCGTCGTCGCAGGAGAGGGTACAGATCATGCCCAGGCAAGAGAAGAAGTGTGTTAGATGCGCAAGATGATGCTGGTCACGCGAGTATCAACGAGAGGGAAAGGCGCGATCAGTACTAACCACGGGAGCTCATCGGAGTTGATGGCTTCATCGAACACGCGCAGTCGTCGACGTTGGCGAGGTTCTGGGTGGTCCTAGAACACACCAGTGGTGTTAAAGGATGCGCAAGGTTGCAGAGATCATACTGGCAAGACTAGAAGGCAAGGGGCGGGGAGTGCTCACCGGAATTCACCGCCAGAGATCGTCGGTAGTGCGGTGGAGTTCTGCGAAATATGGGCAGCCTGGTGGTGGAGTGGGGGTGCTGAGTGAGGGGAAATGGTCGCAGAGGGGTGGGGGTTAAGTAGCCAGAGCAGGGGCTAGGATCACGCGCTGCATCAATGGAATTTAAGCCGGGTTTAATCGCGGCGTCACTGCGGTGAGGTAACGGCGGATCAGGTCGTCGCGCGGTGATTGAGGACGACGAGATGACGTGGCTGCGGGGCCTGTTGGTCAGCGAGGGGGTGAGCGCGGGCGAGGTGAGAAACAGAGGGAGAGGGAAAAACCCAGGTGGGCTGCATCTGTTACTGGGCCGAATAAGTGGCGCCGGCCCTTTTCCATTTCTTTTGCCTTTTTCTTTTTCTGATTGATTTTCCAGGAATCCTTTTCAGATGATTTTAAAAGAGTTTGAATCCAAATGCTTTCTGGATTTTTGTAAAGTGAAACATGTTCATATTTGTGTATACAATATTGTTGTTCACTTAAATTTGCAATGGCCTAATGATATTTAAAAATAAACCTTGCTTTTATTATTTATTTAAATAAGACATGAGAATGGTTTTGAATTCATAAATTGTTTTGAAAACTTTGATCAAGCCTTAGAAACATCACTCAAACTTATGTTCAAATCTTTACTGATTAAAAAAAGTATTTTCTTATTAGAAGGTAGTAATGAGGCCATTGCCTTGCTTACATAAAATAATAGACCATAAAGTTTATGTTTTTGAAGAAATGATCCTAAAATGATTATGAATGCATGAATGATATGCAAACTTTGAAATCATGATTTTTGGGATGTTACAGTTGGCTTCACCAAATGAGGAGGGAACTAATGATAATGATCATGAAGCTCCGAAAGAGAATACTACCAAACCACGCAGCCTAGCAGGACGCGTGCAGCTCACGAGCTATACGGAAATCCTGTTATGAATTTCATGCTCGATGAAATTGATGACCCTGTGACGTATGAAGAAGTGATGATGAGCCCGGATTCCAACAAATGGTTAGAAGCCATGAAATCCGAGATGGAATCCATGTACGAAAACCAGGTTTGGAACTTGGTGGACTTACCTCACGACCGGAAGGCCATGGAGAATAAATGGATTTTCAAAAGGAAAACAAATGATGATGGTAATGTAACCGTCTATAAAGCTCGACTTGTCGCAAAGGGGTTTCGACAAATTCAAGTAGTTGACTACGATGAGACATTCTCTCCCGTTGCGATGCTAAAGTCAGTTAGGATTATGTTAGCAATTGATGCATATTTCGACTTTGAGATATGGCAGATGGATGTCAAAATTGCATTCCTCAGTGGCAACATTGAAGAAGAGTTGTATATGATACAACCAAAGGGTTTTGTCGATCCTAAGGATGCTGACAAGGTATACAAGCTTCAGCGATCCATCTATGGACTGAAGCAAGCATCCCGGAGTTGGAATCTCCGCTTTGATGAGGTGATCAAAGAGTTTGGATTTCTCCAAACTTATGGAGAGGCTTGTATTTTACAAGAAAGTGAGTGGGAGCGATGTGTCATTTCTGATATTATATGTGGATGACATATTGTTGATCGGAAATGATATAGATCTTTTAAACAGTGTTAAAAGTTATCTAAACAACAAATTTCAATGAAGTACCTAGGTGAAGCATACATATTAGGCATAAATATATATAGGGTAGATCTAGGCGCCTAATAGGGCTATCACAAAGTATATTGATGAGGTTCGATCTTGTCAATGCCCATTGTTATGGACTTGGGTTTTGGAGAAGATGGGGATGCTGGAGATCACGGAACGGTTAACAGACAAGCAACACGGGGACACGAAGTTTACCCAGGTTTAGGCCCCCAAAGGGAAAACCCTACTCCTGCTTGTCTGCTCTTGATTATGGCGAAAGCGAAAGTTATAGGGGTACGCAGATGCAATCTGGTGTGAGGTGCATATGAGGTGAGTTGAGTCGTCCTTCTCGTCGTGCCCTCCTAGCCTTTATATAGATAGGCAGGTCCCGGGCGTAGGTCGAGTCGGTTATATATTAGAGTTTGTCCCCTTCAAAATTCTTTCTATTCTAGTCTTGCTCTCCAAGGATCTGAAGACGTCATGGGCTTGGGCCACCCGAAAGTCTCTGCAGGCCGCGTATCTTATCATGGGCCTTCCTTGGGCTGGACCAGGTATGCCAATGCTGTGTACCCGTGGGGTATAACCATGTCAGTAGCCCTCGAGTGTTCAGTCGAATCATATATTCGGCTGAGGACTCTTCAATCTTTCGGGTGTAGTTTGGACCTATTTTAAAGAGAAAATGATTTAGTTTGCAGGGATTGTTGATGCGTGTGCCTGACTCTTCTGACGGATCAGGGTCAGTTAACTGTCATATGACAAAACAACACAATCTTCTTCAGACTCGAGTCCCTTGACTTGAATCTGGAACGAATGCTGGCGTAATTCGAATCAGGCCATTAAGGTCTTAGGAATCAAATCCGGATGATTTTTGAGTGATATACCCAACACGTCCGTCAGGATTTTTCATCGTGTCTATTGTCACGGTATTTTACTGGCAGAGCGTAGTCAGGTGCGTTACCAAGTCATCAGATGATATCTGTAGGTCTTATCCTTGCGTCATAGACACAGCATCCGAAATGTTTATCACCACGAAGGTGTTTCGGGTGACCAAGGAGAATGTTTCTCACTTAGCGTTTGTTTGGGCAAAGTTGCCAGAAAAAGTTTGTATTTTGATCCGAAGGATCTCAATCGAAAAATTCATAGGGTGCGCGACCAGCGCTCCCTATGGGAGTAGCCCCCGAGTGTCTGTTCGAGTCGTAGACTCGAGCAGAGACTTTAGTTCAGTTATTTTTAGTTTAGGTTCGAAGGACACAATTTTTTCGGATGCTTAATCAATCCTCCCTATGGGAGTAGCCCCCGAGTCCTTAGTGGAGTCATAGACTCGACGTGGGACTCAAAGATATTTTAGAGGTGTAGTACCTTAATCATGTCTCAGGTGCACGGCCAGCGCTCCTAATAGGTGTAGCCCCCGAGTAGTTGTTCGAATCGTAGATTTGATAAGTACTTTATATATCATTCAAAGATTTTCAACCGTTGTTAGACTGCTTTTGATGACGTCATTGCTGACGATCGGTGACATCAACCTTCTGCGGCGCCAGAGATGATGTGACAGGACGAACATGGGTCCCACTTTCTGACTTGGAGTTGACTAGTCATGCGCGGCGTGGCAAGAATTACGGCGTATCCTCGGTTTCCGTGTGTAGTGGACGGCGTGCGGGCGACGGTTTGTTGCTGTGTTGACACGTGTAGGGCTGGATTTGACTTGCGCATTAGGGCTTCTGGATGAACGGTCCGTGTCCATCGTCCTCGTCTTTTATAACCATGGGGAAACAGTGATTCTGTTTCACCCCTTGCCATTTGCTTTCACCATTGCCTCCATTTTTACAAGCACTTCTCCTCTTGCGCGCACTGGACATCCGATCGCTCCCTTCTGCATTTCTCCGCGCTCATCGCTGCACTCGATGTCGCGCCATGGGCAAGTCGAGGAAGGGCGCTGCTGGAGCTGGCTCGAGTGCCACTATCGGCGGCAAGAAGGTTGCCGCCCCTGCTCGCACCACTGACAGCAAGTGGAGGCGCACGGAGGTGTGTGACACCGATCTGCGCAAGCTGCATGATGCGGGATTAATCCTGCAGAACAAGGAGGACGTTAGGATCCCCGGCGATGAGGTAATCCCCCGCCCACCCGTAGGGTTTCGGGTGATCTTTGTTGCCTTTATTCTTCACGGTTTTTCACTTCATGCCCACAATTTCCTTTGTGGGATCCTTTACCTCTATGGGATTCAGATTCATCATCTGTCTCCCAATTCTCTTCCTAACATCGCGTGCTTCATCATGCTTTGCGAGTGCTGGCTCGGCATCGAGCCACACTTTGTTCTCTTTCAGAATCTCTATTTCGTGAAGACGCAGTCTGGCACCGGCGGAGTCTATCCGCTTGGCGGCTACATCATCTCCCTTCGTCCTTTTGTCCAATTTTTCTCTTTATCTATTTGTGAGTCCGTCTAGTATTGGCATCGTAAGTGGTTTTACATCCGCGATGTCAAGCTACATGGTCAGCAATTTGGTCTTGCCCCCTTCGACTCCGAGGAGAAGATCGTCCCGAAGAGATCATAGAAAAAGCAGATCTTGGAGGACAAAGTTGCGGAGGTGGAGAGGCTCTACAAGCGAGTGGAGGCTCTTCAACTGGTGCCAGGCAAGGAGGTCAACGGTGTCGACATCATCCGCACCTTCCTCAAGCATCGGGTGCAACCGCTCCAGGACAGGGCGCACCCAATGTTTCTCTACGCCGGCCCCAGTGATCTGACCAGGGTGTCATCCGAAGAGCTATCCTCGGGTGACCTTGATAGGGTCCTCCGTCCTCTGCTAGAGTTCAAGGCTGGTGAGGACCTTCCAGGGGAGTCGCTGACTCCCCCTCTCAGCGCCAATAAAGGGGCTTTGAAGGTGAATTTTGTTCATGCGTGTTGCGCCTTTGCGGATGTTTGGTGTTTGTTGCTATTTCTCATGTTGTTGTCGTTTTTTGCTTGCAGCGTCTCCAGGTTACGAGGTCAATGCCTCCTCTGCCTGAGAACTTTAGGGAGGCGCCAGACAATGAGGAGGTGGACTCCAAGTCTGAGCATCCTCCAGCTTAGTTGCCGACTGCGGATGCTCCTGAGGCGAGTGAGGGGCAGACCCGAAAGTGCTCGTGGAGCAAATCTTCGGACGCATCTACCCCGCCAACTCCGAGGGGCCCGTCCTTCCTCGAGCGGCATGGCGAGGATGATGGTGCCTCTTCTGCACCGTTTCCGGTTGTGTCCCTTCGAGCGATGGCACCACAGCCGTCGGCCAAGAAGAAGAAGAAGAAGAAGAAGAAGAAGAAGAAGAAGAAGAAGGAAAAGGCGCCACCTGTCTTCAAGTTGTCAGATATTGACTCGTAAGTATAGTTACCTGATTTTTTTTCTATCATTTGTCTTTGTCTGACCAAACTTTGTTCTTGCAGCCATTCTTCGGAGGGACCCCTTAGTGAGGGTACTCAGGAAGATGTAGTGGAGTCGAAGCCGACTTTGAGGATGATTCCCCGAACTCCCTCCCCGCGAGAGGCTCGGGTGGTCGTTACTCAGAAGACCGCACGTGGACCTTCAGAGTCTCCGTCTGAGCACGTAAGTTATTCTGTTTGATCTTTCTGGGGGAGCCCCGAGCCCTTTTTAGGATAACCTGTTGGTCAATTTTGCTCTTGTGGGGCGTAGCCCCCGAGCCTTTTCTGATGGTTGTTTTCGTTTGTGTTTTGTTTTGCAGCCCTTTGTGCATAGCGCTAATCTTCTTATCCAGCATCACCTGGAATTGGAGGCCAACATGTAGCAGCTGCAAGGTGTGCAGTTTGACCATCCTTTTGTGGTTCGGTTGTTCATTTTGTTTTTTGCTTCTGTTAATCCCTTTTGTTCATGTTGTTTGTAGATGAGAATAATGCAGCTCTCTGTCAACTGGATGCTCTTAAAAAGAGCCTTGGTCGAGCGGAGAAAAAAGCTGCAGATGCTGCGGAGGCGAGAGAGCGCCTGCAGAAGGAGGTAGCCGACGCTGCCGAAGCTCAGGAGCGCCTTTGGAAGGAGTCTGCTGATCGCGAGGAGCAGCTTGCTACTGCGGCTTCCACTCGCGAGAAGGAGATGGCCGACAGGCTGATGGCTGCAGCCAAGGCTTTCTCCGGTAAGTATCTTTCACTTGATTTTTCGTTGTTCTTTCGACTGCTCTTTGTCTCATTCTTATTCAGGTCCTTTTCTTCTTTGTCTCAGATGCGTCAGGCATCGCATTTGATCGCGGTGTGATGGAGCACGGAAATGCTCTGGATGATGCCACCACAGTGGTCGAAGACCGCTGCGGTACTGCTGCTAGCTCCTTGGTGAAGGCCAAGGAAGTTCTTCGACGCTTCTACAAGGAGGTCGTCCCCAAGGGAACTGCTCTTGAGGATGTCGACGCTCTGGCGGATGCTCTATCGGAGGATGATCCTACGGCCTACAAGGGCAAGCAGAAGGGCATCGGCGCCTCCATGGGGTTGGCCATGGCCATGGTGTCCGGAGCCGAGATGGACCTTCCGCACATCACCTCCCAGATGCCAACGGCTACCGATGAATTAGAGGTAGCATTCGCTCTCTTCGCCTCCCGTTGTAAGCGTTATGGACCGAAGCTCATTGACCTGCTGGCGGAGTACGCGGCGAAGCAGCAGGAGGAGGCCAAGAGCAGGCAGTCTAGCTCTGAGGCCACTCCGGATGCGGGTGCCTAGGCTCTGGTGTTGTAGTTTAGTATAGTTTATCCTCTTCCTTTTGTAATGTATTCTTTTGCTGATGAACAATCTTGACTTATGCCACGAGGTGGCCTTTATCTATGTAAATTATGTTTCAAGCAGTTACCAGAAGTGCATGTGTTATTTATGGCTTGACTTGTTTGCCTTTAGGGTCCTTTGGGTGGGACACCCGTTGGTACTTCGACTGCTCCATACCTGCGACCATCTTTGGATGATGCGTTGCAGCTTGCATTCCTTCGCGATCATGTCCGTAGCCTGGAGAAAGATGTCCTTAGCATTCGCGGCCATGCGGACGTATGGAAGTCGAAGGCTGAGCGGGCCACTACCAAGGAGGAGTTTTTGATGGGGGAGTTGCGGCAGATGAGCAAGCAACTGCAGTGTAAGTCTTCATGAACTGTTGTTTTTTTGGACGCATCTTGTTTGCGTGTCATCTTATTCTATACTTTGTGCAGGCATCAATCTCGTTCCCAGGGAAGAGGAGGAGCGTGTTGCAGTTCGGATGAATTTCCTAACCCAATAGAACTTAGAGGCTAGCGGCTTCTTTTGGATGGACCGTGATCGAACCGTCGTTCTTGCGACGATGCAAGATCGCGCGCATCAAGTTTCTCGGGTGCTGAGGCATGCGAGGATTCCCTGGCTTCCATTTGTGTCGTCATGTTTCCCCTGGATGAGGCACCTTCCAACCTTTGGGGTATGCTGGCAAAATTTCGAGATATGGGCCATGTCAAGGAATTGGTGCGGTGTCAGCTAGTTGCTAGGGTGAAGGCCGCTCTTTCGCTTGTTCGGCTGCATTGCCGTGATGTTGATCTCGCGGCGGTGGCGACTAGGACACCCCTTCGACCTGATGGTATTCTTTGGGATATGCGCCCGCATTATGCGGCTGTTAGGCAGTATGCCGAAGAGATCATGGATCTTTTCAAGCAACGGGCGAGTGTGATTCTTCAGAATAGGCGGACCCTGTAAAGAAATAGACTGATGTAAAACTTGTATGTATTCAAGTGGGCTTATTGTGCCCCGTGTAAAGTTTTATTTGTATTTGCACGTTGTGCCTTGTTGTATGCATGTCCTTTTCGTTAGCCTGACGTGGTCAGCTACTCAGGTTGTATGCTTTGTTCTCAGTCGACGGAGTCGTGAGGTGAGGCGTAGCCCCCGAGCGTGTTTAGAGAAAAAAGTAGTGTAAGGTAAAAGAAATTTTGAATGGGGAACTTAGCTTTTATTCATATCGTAACGAGGAGGTACATTATTCGGCTGAGTAGCCTTATTGAAAGTAAAGAGGTAGCTAGGGGTAGAAGCATCGCAGTTGTGCGACGTTCCATGGGTTGGAGTATTCGACTCCTGAATTAACGTCCATGAGGCAGTAGGCGCCACCTGGGATGACTTCGGTGACGATGTAGGGTCCTTCCCAGTGTGACTGGAGCTTCTTCGGCCGCTCTTGCTTGAGTCGTAGGATGAGATCTCCTTCGATGAAGGACCTTGGGCACAACCGACGGCTATGGTAGTTGTGGAGGATCTGCTGGTAGACCGCTAAGCAAGCCACGTCGATGTTGCGTGCTTCGTCGAGTGTGTTAATGGCGTCTTCGAGTGCAGCCGATGATTCGGCTTCGATATAGGCAATGACCTGCGGGGCCTTGTGGCATACTTCTGCAGGTAGCACGCCTTAGGCTCCGTGCACCATGAAGAATGGCGTGTAGCCAGTTGAACTGTTCGGCGTTGTACGCAGGCTCCAAAGTACGGTGGGTAGCTCTTCCACCAAGCTCCTGCGAGCCTTTCGAGTGGGCATAGTAGGCGTTTCTTGATGCCGTTGCCTATGAGGTTGTTGGCCTTTTCGACCTGTCCATTGGTCTGCGGGTGAGCCATGGAGGCGTACGATATGTTGATGCCAAGGCCTTCGCAGAAGTCTTGGAATTCCTTCCAGATGAAGTTCGAGCCGTTGTCCGTGATGATGCTATGGGGCACGCCAAACCTGTACGCTATGGACTCGAAGAATTTGACGGCAGTTTTGCCACTTTGGTTGGTGACGGGCATGGACTCGATCCACTTGGTGAACTTGTCGACTGAAACCAGGAGGTAGACGTGGCTTCCTTTCGATGATTTGGGCAGTTTACGATCATATTGAGGCCCCATTGGGCGAAGGGTCGGGCCAGTGGTATGGGCCTTAGCTCGGATCCTGGTGCATGTGGCTTGTCTGTGTACCTCTAGAAGGCGTTGCACCTTTGGACAAGTTCCTTGGCATCATTCATGGCTATTGGCCAATAAAATCCAGCTCGCGGAGCTTTGGCGACTAGGGCGTGACTACCTGCATGATGGTCGCAGATGCCCTCATGGATGTCTTGAAGGATGGTTTTGCTTTCACCGATGGTGACGCACCGTTGGAGTACACCCGAAAAGCTGCGCTTGTATAGCTCGGCATTGATGATGGTGAAGACCTTGGACCGGCGAGATATGCGATGGGCATCTGTCGGGTCATCAGGCAGCTCTTTGTTTATCAGGTACCGAAGGTACGGCTGTGTCCACGTTTCTTCAATCGCCATGACCTGTACCAGGTTAACCAGCTCGGCCTCGGTGTCGAGATTTTCGGGTCCTTCGGGTGGCATAGCGCCCGAGTGCTCTGCTTCTTCGGGTGATCCCTTGGGGAATTTTTGTTTGATAGAGGGTACACAGATTTGTTCGAGGAACACACCTGGTGGCACCCGTGCGCAGGTGGAGCCGATGTTGGCGAGTCTATTGGCTTCCATATTGATTTCCCTTCCAACATGCCGAAGCTCGCAGCCATCAAAGTCTCCTTCGAGTGAGTTGTAGAGCGCGTTGTACGCGATCATGTTGGTGTTATGAGCGTCGCACTCGTTCATCGTCTGCTGGACGACAAGGTTCGAGTCACCGTAGATGACTAGGCGCATTGCGCCACAGATCTTGGCCATCCTCATGCCGTGGATGAGGGCCTCATATTCGGCCTCGTTGTTGGAAGCGCGAAATTTCATCCAAAGGATGTATTTCATCTTATCGCCTTGAGGGGACGTCAGTATGACGCCGGCTCCTGCTCCGGTCTCGCGCTTCGAGCCATCAAAGTGCATCGTCCATGACTGCATCATGTCCGGAGTGTCTGGCAGCTGGATCTCCATCCAGTGGACGAGGAAGTCAGGGAGGACCTGAGATTTGATGGCCTTGCGCTGCTCATAGACTATGTCTAGAGGGGATAGCTCGATGCCCCACAGGGCTACGCGTCCTGTGGCTTCGGGGTTGTTCAGGATGTTGGACAATGGCGCCTCGTTAACAACCATTATCCGGTGCTCCTGGAAGTAGTGGCTCAACTGATGAGCCGTCGTGAATAAGTCATAGGCGAGCTTCTGGTAGTGAGGGTACCTATGCTTTGTTGGTGTTAGGACCTTGCTGAGGTAGTAGATTGGGCGTTGTACCCCGTGGGTCTTGCCATCTTCGGGTCGTTCAACCACGAGTACGGTGCTGACCACTTGATACGTGGCTGCGATGTATAGCAGCAGAGGCTCGCGCTCCTTTGGCATGACCAGGACAGGCGAGGTGGAGAGCATCCGCTTAAGGTCTTCGAATGCATCGTCTGCTTCGGGTGTCCACTCGAACTTGTCGGCTTTGCGTAGCAATTGGTAGAAAGGTAGGGTCTTCTCACCCATGCGACTGATGAACCTGCTCAGCACAGCGATGCGCCCGGCGAGTTGCTAGACACCCTTAAGGTTCTTCGGCTTCTCCATGGTCAGTATGGCTCGGATTTTCTTCGGATTCAACTCGATCCCTCGCTGGGAGATGAAGTAGCCGAGTAATTGGCCAGATCGGACGCCAAAGGCGCACTTTTCTGGGTTCAGCTTGATCTTATAGTGATCAAGGTTATCAAACGTCTCGCGGAGATCATCGATTAGTGTCTTGGCTTCCCTGGTCTTGATGACTATGTCATCGACATAGACTTGGATGTTGCGACCGATCTGGTTTTTCAGGCAAACATGCATGCACCTTTGGTATGTGGCGCCTGCGTTCTTCAGCCCGAAGGGCATGGTGTTGTATCAGAACACTCCGAATGGCATGATGAACGCTGTTTTCTCCTGATCTTCGACCTTCAGCTGAATCTGGTTATAGCCTGAGTAGGCGTCGAGGAAGGAGAGCTTCTCGCATCCTGCAGTCGAATCGACGATCTGATCGATCCGCGGTAGAGGGAAGTGATCCTTGGGGCAATACTTGCTGAGCGATGTGAAGTCCACGCATATCCGTAGGATATCCATGTCCTTCTTGGGGACCAACAAAGTGTTGGCCAGCCACTCGCTCTCCTTGATTTCTCGGATGAAGTTGGCATCGAGCAGTCTGTTGACTATGATTCCAATGGCTTCAGCTCTTGGTTCGGACAGTCGTCGGATCGACTTCTTGACAAGCTTTGCATCGGGGAACACATTGAGTGCGTGCTCGGCGAATTCCCTGGGAACTCCTGGCATGTCCGCGGGACACCAGGCGAAGATTTCCCAGTGCTCACGAAGGAATTCGACGAGCGTGCTTTCCTATGTGGGGCTGAGGTCGTTGGCGATCAGCGCCGTCTTGGAGGCATCCGTCGGGTGGACCTGCACCTTTTTCGTGTTGACTGTGGAGTCGAACGACATGTCAGGTGTGTTTTGCCTGGAGACTGGGGGTGCCCCATTGTCTGTCACCTCTCGGAGCCTCGTGAGTTCCTCCTGCATACCGAATGATTGGGAGATTCTGTTGAAGTCTCTGTTGCAATGGTCGGATCGGGTGAAGCTTCCCTGGACGGTGATGACGCCCCTGGGCCCTGATACGTCCAAAACGTACCTACTTTCTCGAACACTTTGCTATTGTTTCTCCTCTAAACTTGTGTGATTTGGATACAACTAACACGGACTGACGATGTTTTCAGCAGAATTACCTTGGTGTCTTGTTTTTGTGCAGAAAATGAACTATCAGGAAAAATCCCGGAAAATATGCCAAAAATTATATTTCACCAGAAGATCCACGGAGCCATAAGAAGAGACGGAGAGGAGGCCTGGGGGCCCACACCCACCCTAGGCACGGGCCCACCACTGGTCGTGCCTGGAGGGGGTGCAGCCACCCTAGGCACCCCCTCGGCCTCCCTCTGCGCTTATAAGTTGCCTTTCGACCTAAAAACCGAGGGAGGTTCGATAGTTTTCTAGAAAGAGTTCCGCTACGCTGCCACCACCAGAAACCAAGATTCGGATCCAGAAACTCCGTTCTGGCACCCTGCCGGGACGGGGAATTTGGAGAGGATCATCGCCATCGTCATCACTAACGCATCTCCATCAACCACCGATGTTTCCCTCATCCATGAGTGAGTAATCCCGCGCAGTAGGCTTGGGGATGGTAGGGATTGGATGAGTTCTATCATGTAATCGAATAAGATTGTTAGGGCATAGTGCCTAGTATCTCTTGTGCTATTTGACTTTGTTACAACTTGTTGTGCTTAATGCTTGTCACTAGGGCCCGAGTGTCATGATCTCAGATCTGAACTTATTATTGAATCATTATGATAGTATTGTCTATGATCTTATCTGCAAGTTGTGTACACATATCATTGTCCGGATCCAAAGGCCCCAAAGTGACAATAATTGGGACAACCGGAGGGGATGGCTATGGTGTGAGGATCACATGTGTTCATGGAGTGTTAATGCTTTGCTCTGGTGCTCTATTAAAAGGAGCACCTTAATTGCCAGTAGTTCCCTAGAGGCCCCGCTGCCACGGGCTGGCTGGACAGAAGATGTTGTGCAAGTTCTCATTGCGAGCACGTATGACTGTATTTGGAGCACATGCCTAGGATTGTTTAGTACTTGGATGCTTGTTATTATTTATCTGCAATGCCCTAGATCTTGAAGTTACATGTTTAGACTCGTCCATGCAGCGCCCGTCCATCCATCCCTATGCCTACCGCACTCGAATCCTACTATTACCGTTACTGTTACTATTGCTACTGTTTCATTGTTGCTATTGCTTTGTTGTTGCTACTACAAACTGTTGCTACTGATAAACTTCTGTGAGCAAGAACTATTTCCAGGTGCAGGTGAACTGACAACTCAGTTGTTAAGGCTTGCAAGTATTCTTTGGCTCCCCTTGTGTTGATCAATAAATTGGGTAATACTACTCGCGAATACTGTTGCGATCCCCTATACTTGTGGGTCATCAAGACTATTTTCTGGCGCCGTTGCCGGGGATCATAGCTTTATTTGTAAGTTCACTTGGATCTATTATTGTTCACTGCTACTCCTTTCATCATGGGGAAGACTCGTGATGGAAAGTTCCCAATTTTACCATCCACTACAAGAAGAGGTACAGTCCTAAACACCTCTGCTGCTCTTGATTCACCGTCTCTTATAAGTAAGCTTGTCACACCACCACCACATACTCATGCTACACACATTGCTACTGCTGCTGAGTCTGAAACTGCTTTTGATGCTCATGATGTTACTTCTACTGTGCTTGATGCGAGTGGTTCACTATGTCCTTTTCTAGATGCTACTATGGCTAGTCTAGGAAATACAAAAACTCCTAGTGAAGACACTGTTACACCTGTTATCTCACCTGAGGCTAGTGAGAGTTATGATATTAATGATGGTTACATTGAGTTCACTGATGATTTTGTTGAAGAGTGCTGAAACACACGTGGTACTAGTGCTATTAAGAGTCTCCTTGCTAGACGCACCATTATGCCTAAGTTGCCCTATGATCCTATGTTTGCCACTTCTCCCATAGATATTAAAGATGAAGATTATGATTTCTCTCTTGATTTATCTTATTTAGATATTGTTGAGAAAGAACCTTTTTGTGGGACTGAAAATGAGAGTGATGTGGCTCATATGAATGAGCTTTCTACTATGAGTGCCTTATTCTCTGATGATTTTAAGATGTGCAAGTACTTTGTTACTAAGATCTTCCATTTTTACTAAAAGGAGAAGCTGGGGCTTGATTTAATAGATTACCTCATGGTTCCATTGATAGCCCTGATTGCTTGATTGCTTCTTTCTTCTAGAAATATTTTCCTCCCAGTGCTAGACATGCTGCTTTGCAGAGAATTTTTGATTTTAAACAGGGAGAAGAAGAGAAATTGCCTGAGTCATGGAAAAGGTTATGTGCCTTGATTCATGCACATCCTGGATGTCCATTACCTAAGAATGAGCTTCTTGATATTTATTATAATGGACTAACTGATGATTCTAGGACATACCTAGATAGCTTTGTTGATTGTGTTTTCAGGAAAAGAACTCATATAGAAGCTAAAGAATTAATGAATAAGATAAGCAAGAATTCTGATGATTGGACTTTAACTGAGCTGAATACACCTGAGCCTATTACTCCTGAACCAGTTATTCTTGAACCAGTTCCAACACCAACAACAAAGAAGAGGGGAGTTATTGCATTAAATGATGAAGTGATGAAGGAAGCTAAGAAGTGTCTAAAAGAGAAAGGTATTAGAGCTGAAGATGTGAAGAATCTACCTCCTATACAGGAATTATGTAAGCCAATTCCCCACTCATCTACTATTGAGGTACACTCTCTCCAACACTTTGATGAAGGTGATATTCCTTATGGTAAGCCTCCTAATCAATGTTTCGAGGAACTTGACATTTTTATTGTTAAACAAGGTCATTTTAATAAACAAGTTCAGAATCATTTATTGGAAAAATCTAGAGCTATCCATGAGTTGAAAGATATTGTGGAAAGAACTTCTAATGATATTAAAATGCTTTGTAAACACTTTCAAATGGTTCAAACTCAACTTGATCAACTTGCTAAGGTACAAAAGGATATGCTAGTTAATGCTTGAGGAGATAAACATGCTTATGGAATTAGAACTAGGAGTGGTATAGCTACTCAAGATCCTTTATATCCTGAAGGACACCCTAAAATAATAAAGTAGGATTCCCAACAAGGTGAGGATAGTGGTATCCCTCGTAAGAGAAAGAAAAAAGAAACATAAGATAGTTGAGGAACCACTTGAATCTGCTATAGATCCTAATAGTATATCTGTCTCTAATGCTGAAACTGAGAGTGGTAATGATAAAAATGAGTCTCCTGATAAGGAGGAAGGTGAGGAAGAACCTGAGAAGCACACTAAGAACACTAGGTACATAAAGGAAGATTTTATTGCTAATAAACATGTTAAAGAGAGAGAACCTTGGGTGCAGAAACCTATGCCTTTTCCAGGTAAGCAACACAAGTCGAAGGAGGAGGAACACTACAACAAGTTTTGTGAGTGGATGAAACCTTTATTCTTGCAAATTAATTTGACTGATGCTATTAAGTTGCCTCCTTATTCAAAGTATATGAAGGATATTGTCTCTAATAAAAGGAAGATTCCTAATGAGGAGATTTATACTCTACTTGCTAATTATTCCTTCAATGGTAAGGTTCCAAAGAAACTTGGTGATCCAGGTATACCAACTATTCCTTGCTCTATTAAAAATAATTATGTTAGAACTTCTTTATGTGACTTGGGAGTTGGAGTTAGTGTTATGCCTTTTTCTCTCTATAAGAGACTCTAGTTAGAAAAGTTGATACCAACTAATACTTCTTTGCAAATGGATGATAATTCAACTACTATCCCTGTTGGTATATGTGAGGATGTTCCTGTTCAAGTTGCTCATAATTGCATGGTCTTAACTGATTTTGTTGTGCTTGAAATGCCTGAAGATGATAATATGTCTATTATTCTTGGGAGACCTTTTCTTAATACTGCAGGCGTTGTCATCAATTGCAATCAAGGAAAACTAACATTCAATATTAATGACAAAGAGCACACTGTCTATTTCCCCAAAAAGGTTGTTAAGAGCTATTGCCTGAATTCCATTGAAAATATTGAGAGGATCAAGGTTGGAGAAATATATTGTCCCATTCCACAAGAAAATTTTGAAACTATTATGATTGGGAACATTGATATCAAGTATGAGGTAACATAATCACCTTGAGGAATGCAAAGTTTTGCTTCATATAAGATTGTTTTGGTAACAATACTTGATCAACCTTGTTAACAAAAAGATTTTAATGAACAAAATAATGTCTCCAGTGTGGTTATACTTGTTTTCTTTTACTTTTCTCCTTCCTAGTCTTGCTTTAGCTTTAGTTTTGCTAGTTGTTTGCTTGTTTGAGTTTCTTAGAGCTCCTATAGTTTGTCTTTTGGTTTGCTTTTGCTTCTTATGAAAAAAACTGTTTCTGCGAGAATCAATTTTCATACCCTGAAAATTGACCAAAAATAAAGTTTCCCGAAAAATCCTAGAAAATTCAAAATAAATTTTTCCTTGCAAAAAGGGGCAGAGTGGCACCTGAGGTGACCTAGGGGCCACCCCAGGCCACCACACCCCTGGTAGGCGTGGCCTACCAGGTGGAGGCGCCTGGGGGGTCTGGCCCACTTGGGCCCCTCCAGGCTGCCTCCTCAAAGCCACATTCGTTCTCTCTCCCGAAAACCACCGGAAAACTTGCTCAAGCTCGAGTTCTTGTTGTTCTTGATCGCGATTTTCGATCTCCTTGTTCAGCCCATCTCAAGTGCTGATTTTTGGATGGATTGCTCCTTGGTATGTGCCTCCTCCACTTGTCCAATTAGATTTGTGATTGGTAGATTGTATCTTGAGTATTTTGCTGCTATAGGTGACAGGTTGTTTGAGCTTGCATGCTTGTTCTATGATAAGAAACTTTGTTTTGATGCATGTGTATCCCTCTAGCAAGTTCCTATAGTAGTTGCTCATCATTTATCAACATAGAAATCACTTGGTTTGATGGTTGTTTAAAATTTCAAAAAAGTGGAGTCATGGACCACCACACCTTTGGTGACATATTTGAGAGTGATGCACCTATAAGGGCAAGGCTTACAAGGTCATCTACCAGTACTAGACCCTCATACAGTGAGGATCTCATCACTCCATGATTTGGTGACGAGGGAGATGAAGGGGATGCACACCCCTCCACCTTTCCTTGCCAAACTTTCTTGCAAGCTACTGGGATCCTTAATGATTTTATGACTTTGGTGCATAGGGATAGACTAACAAGTTACATGCAGGATGAGAGTGCACAATATGCTTTGCTTACTAAAACATTTGTGGAGATTTTTGTTGGAGATATGCCCTAGAGGCAATAATAAATGTAGTTATTATTATATCTTTGTGTTTATGATAAATGTTTAAATTCATGCTATAATAGTATTAACAAGGAAACATTAATACTTGTGTGATTTGTAAACTAAATTAGAGTCCCTAGTAAAGCCTCTTCATAATACTAGCTTGTTGATTAATAAATGATTGTGGTTTCCCTATCATGAACATTGAGATGTTATTAATAACAAGATCATATCATTAGGAGAATGGTATGGTGGACATACTCCTATAGATAAGCGTAGCATAAAGATCAAGTCATTTTAAATAGTTCAATTGCTATAAGCTTTCTGATACATAGTAACCTAATTCCTTCGACCATGAGATCATGCTTATCACCATCACTGGAAGTATGCTTTGATGACATCAAACACCACACCGTAACTAGATGGCTATAAAGGTGGCATTGAGTGTTCGTAAAGTATGGGTTGAGACACATGGATCAAGAGTGGGATTTGTCCATCCATATGACGGATAGATATACTCTGGACCCTCTCGGTGGAATGTCATCCAATTAGCTTGCAAGCATATGACTGGCTCACAAGGGATCACATACCATGGGAACAAGAAAAGAGTACGTATCAGTAACGAGGTTGAACTAGGTATACAGAGATACCGACGATCAAAACCTCGGATAAGTAAACCATTGTGAGACAAAGGGAAATTGGTATCGTATGTAAGTGGTTCATTCGATCGCAACGTAATCGTAGAAATATGTGGGAGCCATATGAATTTCCAGATTCCTCTATTGGTTATTGATCGGAGAAGTGTCTCGATCATGTCCGCATAATTCACGAACCGTAGGGTGACACACTTAAGGATTTGATGTTGTTGAGTAGTTATGGAATGATGAGTAAGAGACTGAATGTTGTTTGGAATCTCGGATGGGGTCCGGGATATGACGAGGAGATCCGGAATGGTCCGCGAACAAGATTCATATAAGGAAAGTCCTGTTTCGGAGTTGGGGAATGATTCCGATGATTTCATCGGGAATGTTCTAGAAGGGTCCAGAAGGTCCGGCACTCCGGAGGGGAAGGGTACATGAATGTGTCATAACAATGTGGAATGGTTGCATCATGTACTAGGTATCATCGCTGAGCAAAATAAAGGGATAAATCAAATCCTAGTTTGAAAAGTCAAACGCCAATTTGAAAAGTCAAATGGCAAGTTTGCTTGGTGGAGGGAGAGTAGGAAACCTACTTGGGGAGGAAGTCCTCCTCCCTCCACTGCCGGCAAAGGAGGCCGACTTGGGGGAGGAATCCCTCCCCCTTGGCCGCGCCCTCCCACCTATAAAAGGAGGGGCAGGGGTGCCCCTCTAGACCTACACCTCTCTCCACCAAAACCCTAACCCTAGCCGTCGGCCACCAAGTCGCCGCCGCCGCCCTAGGGTTTGCCCTAGCCACCGATTTGGGGCCCTCCCCAAGCCCTAGTCGCCGACCTAGCCCTCTATCCTTGGTGCCTCTAAACCCTAGATCACCAAGGCCTCTCTCATAGTCCACCATACTCGCTCCGGCTTAAGGCGAAGCCCTGCAAGATCTCCCCTCTACTTCCGGTACCACACCGTCGTGCTGCCGGAATCGCGAGGAGAGTGCTACAACCTCCGCTGCCTGCTGGAACAAGGGAGAGGAAGGTCTTCATCGAGTACTGAACGTGTGACCGACTGTGGAAGCGCTGCCAGAACGCAACGCCGGAAGGATCATCTACACGATCTTGAGATCGGCAAGAGTACGACTACATCACCCACGAGAATCTGCTCTCGTTAAACACTTTGGAATCTTCGAGGGTGAGTTCTTCTATCGACTTGTTGCTATAATCTAGTAGATAGATCTTGGCTTGTTTGTTTGTATGCGGTAGAAATTTTTTGTTTTCCATGCTACGAACCCCTACAGTGGTATCAGAGCCGTGTCTATATGTAGATCTGTTGCACGAGTAGAACACAATGGTCATTGTGGGCGGTGGTGATTTTATTATCAATTGCTTCTTGTGTACTTTGCATCTTGCGGTATGATGGGATGAAGCGGCCTGGGCTAACCTTACATGACATCGTTCATGAGACTTGCTCCACGCTCAACATGCAACTTGTATTGCATAAGTGGCTTTGCGGGTGTCTGTCTCTCCCATCATAGTATAGATCCAATTTACAACGGGCACTTGATAATTCAAACATCAACGTTGTGGTTCTTGTTCGTAAGTTAAAGCGACACTTATTGAAATCCCCAAACCTCGTAAAATATGCAAAGAAAATTAGAGGCGTCTAACTTTGTTTTGCAGGGGTGTGCTGTGATGTGATATGGCCATGATTGTGATTATATTTGATGTATGCAATGTTCCTTATTGTAAGTTGGCAACCGGCAGGAGCCATATGGTTGTCTTTAATTTATGTTAAGACCCGCGTGTCTATTAAAAGTAGTTGTAATAGTTGGAGATGGTGGACGACAACCATGAAGCGGCGCCATTGACCTTGACGCTATGCCGGTGATGATGGAGATCATGTTCGTGCTTGAAGATGGAGATCGGAAGCACAAGAAGAAAGGCCATATCATATCACATATTATGAATTGCATGTGATGTTAATCCTTTATGCATCTTGTATTGCTTAGTTAACGACAGTAGCATTATAAGATGATCCCTCATGCACATAAATTTCAAGTTTTAAAGTGTTCATCCTTAGTAAGCACCGTGGCTAAAGCTTGTTGTTTCGAAGCACCACGTGATGATCGGGTGTGTTAGATTCTGCAAGTGTATACAACATGAGCAAGCCAGATGAACATGTACAGACATGGTCTCGGAACACGGATCACCGAAAGGTAAAGCATTAGTCATATAGTAGATATGATGAACATGTTGATTGTTCGCCATTGAAGCTACATCAACTCTCGTGATGATCGGTTTTGATGTGGTGGATTTGGTTCGTGTGATCACTAAAACAATGTGAGGGATATTGTTTCGAGTGGGAGTTCACCTAGATTAATTTAACTATTAATTAGAACTCAATTTGTCATAAATTTAGTCTAAACTATTGCAAATATGTTGTAGATCAATGGCGGCCCCTACCATCAATTTTAATGCGTTCCTAGAGAAAGAAAAGTTGAAAAACAATGGAAGCAACTTCGCGGATTGGTTCCGCAATTTGAGGATTGTCCTCAATGCTGGTAATTTGACCTATGTGCTAGATGCACCATTGGGTGACCCGCCTGCATCTGATGCTACCGATGAAGTAAAGAATGTTTACCTCGCTCGGAAGAATCAGTACTCCACAGTTTAGTGTGCTATCTTGTATGGTTTGGAATCGGAGCTTCAGAAAAGGTTTGAGAACCATGACCCACATGATATTGTCCGTGAACTCAAATTGATATTTGAGACTCACGCGGCAGTTGAGAGTTATGAGGCTTCTAAAAATTTCTTTAACTACAAGATGGAAGAGGGCAGCTCCGTCAGTGAGCATGTGCTTAAGATGTCGGGGCACGCAAAGAAACTCCAAAGATTGGGTATAGTGATTCCTAATGCGTTGGGGATTTACCGTGTCCTCCAATCACTACCACCAAGTTACAAGAACTTTGTGATGAACTACAATATGCAAAGCATGAACAAGCAGTTGCCAGAACTCTTCTCCATGTTAAAATCTGCAGAAGTGGAGATCAAGAAAGAGCACCAAGTGTTGATGGTCAATAAGACCACCAAATTCAAGAAAGGCAAGTCTAAGCAAAAGGGTAACTTAAAGAAGGGTGGTAAGAAAGTTGCCGCACCAGCGAAGAAGACCAAGGCTGGACCTAAGCCTGATACTGAGTGCTTTTACTGCAAGGGAGAAGGTCACTGGAAGCGGAATTGCCCAAAGAACTTGGCGGATTTGAAGAACGGCAACATCAAGAAGAAAGGTATATCCGATATACATGTTATTGATGTGTATCTCACTAGTACTCGTAGTAGTGCCTGGGTATTTGATACTGGTTCGGTTGCTCATATTTGTAACTCGAAACAGGTGCTGCAGAATAAACGGAAGCTAGCGAAGAACGAGGTGACGATGCGCGTTGGAAATGGATCAAAGGTTGATGTGATCGCGGTCGGCACGCTACCTCTTCATCTACCATCGGGATTAGTTTTATACTTAAATAATTTTTATTTGGTGCCTGCGTTAAGCATGAATATTATATCGGGATCTTGTTTATTGCGAGACGGTTACTTGTTTAAGTCCGAGAATAATGGTTGTTCGATTTATATGAGTAATATGTTTTATGCACATGCACCTTTGATAGATGGTCTATTCTTATTGAATCTCGATAGTGGAAATACACATATTAATAACATTGAAGCTAAACGTTTGAAATTGAGCGATAACTCAACCTATATGTGGCACTGTCGTCTTGGTCATATTGGAGTGAAGCATATGAAGAAACTTCATTCCGATGGACTTCTTGAATCACTTGATTTCGAATCCCTTGAAAGATGCGAAGCATGTCTGATGGGTAAAATGACTAAGACTCCATTTTCTGGTATGATGGAGCGAGCTACGGACTTGTTGGAAATCATGCATACCGATGTGTGTGGTCCAATGAGTGTAGCATCGCGCGGCGGTTATCGTTATGTTCTTACCTTCACGGATGACTTGAGTGGATATGGGTATATCTATTTCATGAAACATAAGTCCAAAACTTTCGAGAAGTTTAAGGAATTTCAAAGTGAGGTAGAGAATCAACGTAACAAGAAGATTAAATTTCTATGTTCTGATCGTGGAGGTGAATATCTAACTTACGAGTTTGGCGAGCATTTGAAGAAATGCGGAATACTTTCACAATTGACACCACCGGTAACACCACAGCGTAATGATGTGTCCGAACGTCGTAATCGAACTCTCTTAGATATGGTTCGTTCTATGATGTCACTTACAGATTTACCGCTATCATTTTGGGGTTATGCATTAGAAACAGCTGCATTCACTTTAAATAGGGCACCATCTAAGTCCGTTGAAACGACACCGTATGAATTATGGTTTGGGAAGAAACCTAAATTGTCGTTCCTTAAATTTTGGGGTTGTGAAGCCTATGTAAAGAAGTTACAGCCGGACAAGCTTGAACCCAAAGCAGAAAAATGCGTCTTCATAGGATACCCGAAGGAAACTATTGGGTATACCTTCTATCATAGATCCGAAGGCAAAATCTTTGTTGCCAAGAATGGATCCTTTCTAGAGAAAGAATTTCTCTCGAAAGAAGTGACTGGAAGGAAAGTAGAACTCGATGAGGTTGTTGAACCTTCTCTCGAACTTGCGAGTAGCACAGCACCGGAAGAAGTTCCTGTGGTGCCTACACCAATAAGAGAGGAAGCTAATGATGATGATCATGAAACTTCGGTTGAAGTTGCTACAGAACCTCGCAGGTCAACGAGAACTCGTACCACTCCTGATTGGTATGATCCCGTTATGAGTGTCATGTTGGTGGACAACACCGATGACCCTGCGACATATGAGGAAGCGATGATGAGCCCAGATTCCAATAAATGGCAAGATGCCATGAAATCCGAGATTGGATCCATGTACGAAAACCAAGTATGGACTTTGGTGGACTTACCGGATGGCCAGAAGGCTGTCGAGAACAAATGGATTTTCAAAAAGAAAACAGATGCTGATGGTAATGTTACTGTCTATAAAGCTCGACTTGTCGCAAAAGGGTTTCGACAAATTCAAGGAGTTGACTACAATGAGACTTTCTCACCAGTAGCGAAGCTAAAGTCTGTGAGGATTTTGTTAGCAATCGCTGCATATTACGATTATGAGATATGGCAGATGGATGTCAAAACAGCATTCCTCAATGGAGACATTGATGAAGAGTTGTATATGATGCAACCCAAAGGTTTTGTCGATCCTAAATATGCTAACAAGGTATGCAAACTTCAACGGTCCATATATGGATTGAAGCAAGCATCCCGAAGTTGGAATCAATATTTTGATAAAGTAATCAAAAGTTTTGGTTTTATACAAACTTATGGAGAAGCTTGTATTTACAAGAAAGTGAGTGGGAGCTCTGTAGCATACTTAATACTATATGTAGATGACATATTGTTGATTGGGAATGATGTAGACCTTCTTAATAGTGTCAAAGAATATTTGAATAATATTTTTTCAATGAAAGATCTTGGCGAAGCAGCTTACATATTAGGCATAAAGATTTATAGAGATAGATCGAGACGCCTAATATCATTGTCACAAAGTACATATTTGGACAAAGTTCTAAAGAGATTTGGAATCGAAGATAGCAAGAAAGGGTTCTTACCCATGTTTCCCAATACGACCTTGAGTAAAACTCAAAGTCCAGCAATGGCAGAAGTTAGAGAAAGGATGAGTAAGACTCCCTATGCCTCAGCCATAGGATCTCTAATGTATGCCATGATATGTACTAGACCCGACATTGCATATGCTGTTAGTTTGACTAGCAGATATCAAAGTGATACAGGAGTGGATCATTGGACAGCAGTCAAAAACATCCTTAAGTACTTGAGAAGAACTAAGGATATGGTTCTTTCTTATGGAGGTGATGAACAGCTCGTTGTTAATGGTTACACCGATGCTAGTTGGAACACTGATCCGGATGATTCTAAATCACAATCTGAATACGTATTTACTTTGAATGGTGCAGTAGTTAGCTGGAGGAGTGCAAAGCAAAGCGTTGTGGCGAGATCTTCAACTGAATCGGAATACATAGCTGCTTCGGAGGCTTCACAAGAAGCGATATGGATGAAGGAGTTCATTACAGAGCTCGGTGTGGTTCCAAGTGCGTTGGACCCAATGTCTATGTACTGTGATAACATGGGCGCCATAGCCAATGCGCAAGAACCAAGGTCACACAAGAAGCTGAAGCACATCAAGCTACGTTTTCACGCTATTCGAGAACATGTCCAAGATGGTGACATAAAGATTTGCAAAGTACACACAGATCTGAATGTGGAGGATCCGTTGACTAAACCTCTCCCGAGGGCAAAACATGACCAACACCAAACTGCCATGGGTGTTCGTTATATTACCATGTAATCTAGATTAGTCGACTCTAGTGCAAGTGGGAAACTGTTGGAGATATGCCCTAGAGGCAATAATAAATGTAGTTATTATTATATCTTTGGGTTTATGATAAATGTTTACATTCATGCTATAATAGTATTAACAAGGAAACATTAATACTTGTGTGATTTGTAAACTAAATTAGAGTCCCTAGTAAAGCCTCTTCATAATACTAGCTTGTTGATTAATAAATGATTATGGTTTCCCTATCATGAAAATTGAGATGTTATTAATAACAAGATCATATCATTAGGAGAATGGTATGGTGGACATACTCCTATAGATAAGTGTAGCATAAAGATCAAGTCATTTTAAATAGTTCAATTGCTATAAGCTTTCTGATACATAGTAACCTAATTCCTTCGACCATGAGATCATGCTTATCACCATCACTGGAAGGATGCTTTGATGACATCAAACAACACACCATAACTGGATGGCTATAAAGGTGGCATTGAGTGTTCGTAAAGTATGGGTTGAGACACATGGATCAAGAGTGGGATTTGTCCATCCATATGACGGATAGATATACTCTGGGCCCTCTCGGTGGAATGTCATCCAATTAGCTTGCAAGCATGTGGCTGGATCACAAGGGATCACATACCATGGGAACGAGAAAAGAGTACTTATCAGTAACGAGGTTGAACTAGGTATACAGAGATACCGACGATCAAAACCTCGGATAAGTAAACTATCGTGAGACAAAGGGAAATTGGTATCGTATGTAAGTGGTTCATTCGATCGCAAAGTAATCGTAGAAATATGTGGGAGCCATATGAATTTCCAGATTCCTCTATTGGTTATTGATCGGAGAAGTGTCTCGATCATGTCCGCATAATTCACGAACCGTAGGGAGACACACTTAAGGATTCGATGTTGTTGAGTAGTTATGGAATGATGAGTAAGAGACCAAATGTTGTTCGGAGTCTCGGATGGGATCCGGGATATCATGAGGAGATCCGAAATGGTCCGGAGAATAAGGTTCATATAAGGAAAGTCTTGTTTCGGAGTTGGGGAATGATTCCGATGATTTCATCGGGAATGTTCTAGAAGGGTCCAGAAGGTCCGGCACTCCGGAGGGGAAGGGTACATGAATGTGTCATAACAATGTGGAATGGTTGCATCATGTACTAGGTATCATCGCTGAACAAAATAAAGGGATAAATCAAATCCTAGTTTGATTTGTCAAACGCCAATTTGAAAAGTCAAACGGCAAGTTTGCTTGGTGGAGGGAGAGTAGGAAACCTACTTGGGGAGGAAGTCCTCCTTCCTCCACCGCCGGCCAAGGAGGCCGACTTGGGGGAGTACTCCCTCCCCCTTGGCCGCGCCCTCCCACCTATAAAAGGAGGGGCAGGGGTGCCCCTCTAGACCTACACCTCTCTCCACCAAAACCCTAACCCTGGTCGCCGGCCACCAAGTCGCCGCCACCGCCCTAGGGTTTGCCCTAGCCGCCGAGTTGGGGCCCTCCCCAAGCCCTAGCCGCCGTCCTAGCCCTCTCTCCTTGGTGCCTCTAAACCCTAGATCACCAAGGCCTCTCTCATAGTCCACCATACTCGCTCCGGCTTAAGGCGAAGCCCTGCGAGATCTCCCCTCTACTTCCGGTACCACACCGTCGTGCTGCCGGAATCACGAGGAGAGTGCTACAACCTCCTCTGCCTGCTGGAACAAGGGAGAGGAAGGTCTTCATCGAGTACCGAACGTGTGACCGACTGCAGAAGCGCTGCCAGAACGCAGCGCCGGAAGGATCGTCTACACGATCTTGAGATCGGCAAGAGTACGACTACATTTACCCACGAGAACCTGCTCTCGTTAAACACTTTGGAATCTTCGAGGGTGAGTTCTTCTATCGACTCGTTGCTACAATCTAGTAGATAGATATTGGCTTGTTTGTTTGTATGCGGTAGAAATTTTTTGTTTTCCATGCTACGAACCCCTACAATTTTCTCCTTTACTAATAGATCATGGCAGGGCTCATTCTATGACTTTGAAGAAATTTTGCAAGGCCCTTGAACTTGGCACAACTGGGTCATCAAATAAGATTCAAGCTCTACCCGCTGATTTGTTGGAGCTTTATCGAGGAATAACCAATGATGATGACCGCAGAGCTTAGCGAGGGAAGATAAAGAACATTCAACTTCTAGCCATCAGGTATTTTCCCTACTATCTTGCCACCAGTGTTCTTGGTAGGGAGAACACTAGAATATTTCCAACTATCAATTCGCCTTCTTAGCTGTTGCGCTCAACAATGAGGATAAGTATAATCTTGGTTCTCTCATTGCTCGTCGTTTATCTGCTAAGGGACCCATTTATGGGGGAATTATTGATACTCGTGTTTCTGCTGCCTTGAACATTGTTGTTGATCCACATAATACAGTTTTGGCTCCTCAGAGGCTTGATCTTGCTGCCATGAAGGCGCACCACTTTGTCACCACTAGCTATACTCTTGAGAACTTGGTTTATAGAATGTTGTTTACTGACAGGGAAGAGAGAGATATTCCTCTACCCCAAACCACTTCGTTCAGTATTTCTCAGGGACCTTGGTCACACTCGAGGGCAGAGATGGATGAAAACCTGCTTTCTCTTAACTTCCATGGGCACTATCAGGAGGAAGCACCATCATACAATCCCACTATGTTTTATGCAGGGGAGGCCTCGAGCTCATCTCAGGACAAGGGAGCTTCCTCGACATACTACGGAGGTTCATCCTCTTGGACACCATGGGATTGAGCCCCACTTAAGCCAAAAGCCTAAGCTTGGGGGTAGGTATACCAACATCACACTCATATATATATCATGTTCGATCGGTTCTTTGTATATCCATTGTTTTCGCTTTATTTTTGGTTTTTGTTGCTTCTTTCTAAAACCCAAAAATACCAAAAATATTTTCATTATTTCTCTTGGTTTGTTTCTTTGTTTCTTTGCTTTGGTTTGCCTTAAAAGAAAAAATCCAAAAAGATTTTTTCTTTGTTTGGTTTGCTTTGTTTTTGTTTGTTTTTTCTTTGTTTGCCTGTTTCTAAAAAATTGTAAACACCAAAAATATTTGTTGTTCTTCTTTGGTTTTGTGAGTTCTTTGCAGCGTTCAGCTATCCACAGTGGATTTTGGTTTCATGTTAATTATTCAAGTCACGCAAGTGAAGGGCAATAATGAAGATTAAGACAACTCGAGGTGTGGTTAGAGGCTGGTAACAAACTCTATTTGTTTCATTTTTGTACATATACTCATCATTGTGAGCATGCTTAGCATGTTTGTGTAAGGTGTATGTCATTATGGATGCTTAGTAGTTCTTGCTTGTCTATGATTAGCTCCATCTTGCTAATAGTTTGTAGCATGTCATATGAATGTTTGCTTGCATTGTTTTATTCATACTTTGGTATGATATTGTGGTATCCTCCTCTGACTGTTCATGTGAATCAACTTGGCACATGCTCATGCATGCATATGACTAATCAATAGTCAGTAAGCCTCGATGATTTATTTTTCCTCGGAGTTCTTGTATCACTTTCATGCCATAATTAGTCTTGTTTTATTGCAAGCATGATTATGACACCTATTGTTATCTTATTTGTCGCTCCCTCTCTATTGCTAGCCTTCACTTGCACTGAGTATGTGCTGTACCTGTGCATCCAACTCCCAAAAACCAATATTGCCAGTTGTGTCCACCATACCTACCTATTAGCATCATTTGCTATTTCAGTGCATATTCCATATGCCGTGTTTTCTTCCAAAATAAAATGTTTGTCTGTTTTGAGAAAGTTAGTTAGTAAAGCTCTCACGAACTTGATGGCACACTTTATTCCTTCCGCTTAATAATCCTGAACCATTGTGACTAGTCCATGAAAGTTATATGCTTGCTAATTATATGCTGGGAGTCAGCAGAACCGTGCTATCACGGGGAACGCTTTCAACACTTTTTGGATATCTCGTCCAGTTGATTCCTTGCTCTTTTGTTTATGGATGTCGACGATGTGAAATAAAAGGGAAGGTTGTGAGTTCATGGAGTTTATATATTGTGTTTGAGAAACGCCTGGGCCGCTAGCCTAAGCCATGCCTAATCATGGTGGAAACTTGGAGCATCACCATAATGAGCATTTATGAAGCATCCTCAATAAAAAGCTATGCACATGGTAAATAAAAAGATTGCTGAGATGCTCATTGTCTGCTTGACATGTCATTTTGGTTATGGGAAAGCTCATGTACCATGTGCAAGGGGTACCCCGTTGGCGGTTCTCGATGATATGCATGTATTTACAATGACAAGAACTTTCAGGTGATCAAAGTTGAGTAGCATGCGGAGCGACCCTCATACTCAAGGGACTTGGGATTTCCAGTTTATGGTCTGTCAAGCATATGAATCAGAGTGGACCTCACTTTCACCTTAACCACATGAAGATGCCTATGATAGGGGGCAATGAGAGCTCAAAGCTAATGAGTACCTTTGTTTTAGCATTTGGAAGCCTTTCAAACTTTACAAAACCCTTTTCACAACCTTGTTGAGTCACCACTTATTCTATGAGCACCTTCTTGAGAGCATAGTTGTCATTCTTGTGTTTGTTCCAAAACTTGGTTAATTATGTCATGACTTTGATGCTTGTATCTCTGATATCTTTACGTCTAGTCTTCGTGTGAACTTTAGAGGTGCCTTGGCATTTATATTTTGCTCTTCAAACAAAGGCAAGCGAGATACCACTCTATCATACCTTATTATGAGCATTGCAATGTTGCTTATGTTTATGTTTCATGCTACTTATTATTATTGAGTTGGTTTCTCTTCATAGCTTGCATTGACTACTGAGTAGACTTAGTTGCATACTTCTTATTATGAATTGTCTAAGCATCTACTCCTATGCTGAGAATATTTACATCATATGAAGCAAAGTGTTCGTGAAAGTTCTTTTATCGCACTCAGTTTTCAACTGAATTGCTTGAGGACAAGCAATAAGCTAAGCTTGGGGGAGTTCATATGTCCAAAACATATCTACTTTCTCGAACACTTTGCTATTGTTTCTCCTCTAAACTTGTGTGATTTGGATACAACTAACACGGACTGACGTTGTTTTCAGCAGAATTACCTTGGTGTCTTGTTTTTGTGCAGAAAATGAACTATCAGGAAAAATCCCGGAAAATATGCCAAAAATTATATTTCACCAGAAGATCCACGGAGCCAGAAGAAGAGGCGGAGAGGAGGCCTGGGGGCCCACACCCACCCAGGTGCGGGCCCACCACTGGTCGTGCCTGGAGGGGGTGCAGCTACCCCAGGCACCCCCTCGGCCTCCCTCTGCGCCTATAAGTTGCCTTTCGACCTAAAAACCGAGGGGGGTTTGATAGTTTTCCAGAAAGAGTTCCGATACGCTGCCGCCACCAGAAACCAAGATTTGGATTCAGAAACTCCGGCACCCTGCCGGGATGGGTAATTTGGAGAGGATCATCGCCATCGTCATCACCAACGCATCACCATCAACCACCGATGTTTCCCTCATCCATGAGTGAGTAATCCCGCGCAGTAGGCTTGGGGATGGTAGGGATTGGATGAGTTCTATGATGTAATCGAATAAGATTGTTAGGGCATAGTGCCTAGTATCTCTTGTGCTATTTGACTTTGTTGCAACTTGTTGTGCTTAATGCTTGTCACTAGGGCCCGAGTGCCATGATCTTAGATCTGAACTTATTATTGAATCATTATGATAGTATTGTGTGTGATCTTATCTGCAAGTTGTGTACACATATCATTGTCCGGATCCAAAGGCCACAAAGTGACAATAATTGGGACAACCGGAGGGGATGGCTATGGTGTGAGGATCACATGTGTTCACGGAGTGTTAATGATTTGCTCCGGTGCTCTATTAAAATGAGCACCTTAATTGCCAGTAGTTCCCTAGAGGCCCCGCTGCCACGGGCTGGCTGAACAGAAGATGTTGTGCAAGTTCTCATTGCGAGCACGTATGACTGTATTTGGAGCACATGCCTAGGATTGTTTAGTACTTGGATGCTTGTTATTATTTATCTACAATGCCCTAGATCTTGAAGTTACATGTTTAGACTCGTCCATGCAACGCCCGTCTATCCATCCCTATGCCTACCGCACTCAAATCCTACTGTTATCGTTACTGTTTCACTATTGCTACTGTTTCACTATTTTTGTTGCTTTGCTGTTGCTACTACAAATTGTTGCTACTGATAAACTTCTGTGAGCAAGAACTATTTCCAGGTGCAGCTGAACTGACAACTCAGTTGTTAAGGCTTGCAAGTATTCTTTGGCTCCCCTTGTGTCGAATCAATAAATTGGGTAATACTACCCGCGAAGACTGTTGCGGTCCCCTATACTTGTGGGTCATCAAGACTATTTCCTGGCGTCGTTGCCGGGATCATAGCTTTATTTGTAAGTTCACTTGGATCTATTATTGTTCACTGCTACTCCTTTCATCATGGGGAAGTCTCGTGATGGAAAGTTCCCTATTTTACCATCCACTACAAGAAGAGGTATAGTCCTAAACACCTCTGCTGCTCTTGATTCACTGTCTATTATAAGTAAGCTTGTCACACCACCACCACATACTCATGCTAAACACATTGCTACTACTGCTGAGTTTGAAACTGCTTTTGATGCTCATGATGTTACTTCTACTGTTCTTGATGCGAGTGGTTCACTAGGTCCTTTTCTAAATGCTACTATGGCTAGTCTAGGAAATACCGAAACTCCTAGTGAAGACACTATTACACCTGTTAGTCTAGGAAATACCGAAACTCCTAGTGAAACCCTTGTGTCGAATCAATAAATTGGGTAATACTACCCACGAAGACTGTTGTGATCCCCTACACTTGTGGGTCATCAGGCCCTGGCATCTTGACTAGTAGATACGCGTAGTGTGGTACTGTAAGGTTCCCAACCTTTAATAAGGTAGAGATCCCTGTGTTTACAATGCTAGTCCCTGGATCAATAGCTAGCATCCACAGTTAAGATGTAATATCAAGAAACAAAGGTCATAATACAACTTTATAACCAGGAATAAAATAATTTATTACATCTTACATAGCTCATTTGGCTATCCCATTACAATGCAGCAGAATATAACAATAGCATGGGGTCCTTCATCTTCAAAGTGCCACAGGCAGACATGTTGGTTGTAGACTTGTAATCCTAATCAACAAACTTTACTAACATCAAACAAACCTATAACATAACAAGTTACAGCCACAAGGGTCAATACATTTGAATTGTATTGGCAAGTGATACTATGGTAGTATAGTAGAGTCTATCATCTATATGCATTTGGCTAAGTGGAGCTTAGGCTTGCATTTCTCAAAATAGATTTTCCTTATCATTTGAAAACACTAAGTTTTTGTTTGACAAAAATCTTTCCCAAGGCATCTCCCAATATAAATTGGTGATCCTTTCAACCCTTGTTCAACCACAAGTTTTTAACTTAGAAATTTGGATGATGAGATTCTTGATAGCTTCCATGTCTTGATGCTCAAATTGTCCTTTGCCAGTGACATGGCTAAGTACTTAGATTTTACACTCTGCAGAGGTGGTGCACTTTCCCCACAAGACTTGGTTTCACCAAGACAAGATCTTTCAGAAGCCTTCCCTTAGACCAGAATGGACGCGTTCCAACCTATCAAACCCCTACCACCAACTGTCCATTTGGCTAGTTATTGCAACCTATATGACCCAGGCAGAGCCCATAATGCCATGTGGTTGCACTTGAAGCTTCTCAACATTTGACATCTCAAATCTCTTTATTCCTGGGTGGCCATCCACAAGTGAGACACCAAGTTTTCCCCAACATACTGGACTTGGTGATGCCCAAGTTTTCCCCAGCATACAGGACTTGCATGACCACTCAACACAAACCATTCCTTCCATTCCACCCAGGTGATTCAATTACTTAGTTGTTTATTAAACAAAACACAAGTCCACAGACTTAGAAGTATTTCATAGCATGAATATATATTCCACCCTTGTTTTCTACTAGCTAAGCTAAGCATGATAGTAGTAGGAATCATAACTTAGGAAATTCTACTAAGGTTTCATCTACTAGGATTTCCCATGGCATAGTTTACACTTAGCAAAATTCCATGCAAGTCCTACTTAGAAATATCACTAATGCATAGTGAAAATAATGGGACAAAAGTATGAAGCATCACTTGGTTCCCAACCTTTAATAAGGTAGAGATCCCTGTGTTTACAATTCTAGTCCCTGGATCAATAGCTAGCATCCACAGTTAAGATGTAATATCAAGAAACAAAGGTCATAATAAAACTTTATAACCAGGAATAAAATAATTTATTACATCTTACATAGCTCATTTGGCTATCCCATTACAATGCAGCAGAATATAACAATAGCATGGGGTCCTTCATCTTCAAAGTGCCACAGGCAGACATGTTGGTTATAGACTTGTAATCCTAATCAACAAACTTTACTAACATCAAACAAACCTGCAACATAACAAGTTACAGCCACAAGGGTCAATACATTTGAATTGTATTGGCAAGTGATACTATGGTAGTATAGTAGAGTCTATCATCTATATGCATTTGGCTAAGTGGAGCTTAGGCTTGCATTGCTCAAAATAGATTTTCCTTATCATTTGTGGGGAAAGTGCACCACCTCTGCAGAGTGTAAAATCTAAGTACTTAGCCATGTCCCTGGCAAAGGACAATTTGAGTATCAAGACATGGAAGCTATCAAGAATCTCATCATCCAAATTTCTAAGTTAAAAACTTGTGGTTGAACAAGGGTTGAAAGGATCACCAATTTCTATTGGGAGATGCCTTGGGAAAGATTTTTGTCAAACAAAAACTTAGTGTTTTCAAATGATAAGGAAAATCTATTTTGAGCAATGCAAGCCTAAGCTCCACTTAGCCAAATGCATATAGATGATAGACTCTACTATACTACCATAGTATCACTTGCCAATACAATTCAAATGTATTGACCCTTGTGGCTGTAACTTGTTATGTTACAGGTTTGTTTGATGTTAGTAAAGTTTGTTGATTATGATTACAAGTCTACAACCAACATGTCTGCCTGTGGCACTTTGAAAATGAAGGACCCCATGCTATTGTTATATTCTGCTGCATTGTAATGGGATAGCCAAATGAGCTATGTAAGATGTAATAAATTATTTTATTCCTGGTTATAAAGTTGTATTATGACCTTTGTTTCTTGATATTACATCTTAACTGTGGATGCTAGCTATTGATCCAGGGACTAGCATTGTAAACACAGGGATCTCTACCTTATTAAAGGTTGGGAACCTTACAGGTATTGCCAGAAATCTTGCGAATGCCACGCACCTGAGGATGGCGTGGTACTGGGATGGCCAGTCTACGACCTCGAACTCTAGGCGCTCACGCCTAAAGTTTTCGGGTTGACCGAAGATGATGTCGAGCCATATCTTTCCCAGGGGATATGTGCCCTTCCCTAGTATAATGCCGTGGAACATTGTGTCAGATTGTTCCAGGCTACACAGCGGGATCCGCATTGTTGCGAGGGCGCAGGCGAACATCAGGTTGATGCCGCTGCCGCCGTCCATGAAGACGTGACTCATTTCGAATCCTCCAATTTGCGCCTGGAGCACCAGGACAACATGACCTGGGCGAGGGATCTGGCGGGGGTGATCTGAATGATCGAATGTGATGCAGGACTCCGAGCCACTGAGGTACTCAGGGATGGCGGTCGGAGCGGTCACAGCCAGGCTAACTTGGCGGGTGATCTTATTTTGCACCCTGTTTGTCGGGCGCCCCTTCTGGATCATTAGAGACCCCTTTGGCGCTGGGTACCCTCCCATGTCGTTGTTTTGCGCGGGTGCGATTGCTGGATTCGAAGGTCCAACGGGTGGTGGTGGAGGAGCTCCATGAGCGATGTCACCTGGTGCAGGTGTGGGCCCAAACCTAGGGTTCACGATCTGGCATCGTATTTGGGTGAGTCCCTCACTGAGTTTCTGGAACTCACAGCAGTCCTTTAGCATGTGGCTAGCCTTCTTTTTTGCCATCCTGCTTGTCGATGTAGAAGTGGATGGTGCAAGGGCCAGACAACTTGTCGTATGCCGAGGGTTCATCGTCGCGGTTGCGATATTGCCACGTTTGTGTGAGTCGTCCTCCATCGCGGAAGTTGCCTCCGCGGTATCCGCTGATGTGGTTGTTGTCATTGCGGCGGTCGGCGTAGCCAGCGGCAACCATGTCGACTCCGTCGCGATCGTCATAGATGCGCGATCTTCGTTTGCTGCGGCATTCGCGCCTGCGGCCGTAGTCATCCTCATCATCCGAATGTGTTCGGTGGAGCGAATCCTCGCCATCTGCCCACCTGTTGGCGATGTCCATGAGGTGGTCGAGCGTCTTGGGCTTAACGTGCCCAAGTTCTTCCTTGAAGTCCGGGCGCTTGACACCGGCCTTGAAGGCGTCGATCGTCCTCTCCTCGGAGATGTGTGCGGCGGAGTTCTTGATATTGGACTAGCATAGTATGTACGAGCGAATGGACTCGCCTGTTCGTTGGGTGCAGGCCCGTAGTTCCATGATCGAGGCTGGCCTCTTGCTGGTGCCCTTGAAGTTTCGGATGAAACTATAAGGTAGCTCTTCCCAGCTTCGGATCAAGCCTGAGGAGAGGCTGCTGAGCCAGATTCGAGCTTCTCCTGTCAGTTGCAGCTGAAGGCATTATAGGGAGGTGTTCCTATTACCACCATGTAGCTTGACGGATGAGAGGTGGTCGCTGAGCCAGGCCTTCGGGTCCTGCGTTCCATCAAACTTCGGGGTTTCCGAAGGGATCTTGAAATTTTTCGGCATCCGCGTTCGCCGAATGGATCTACTGAAGCATCTGGATCCGCATAGTTCTCCATCGTCTTCCTCCTCGTATTCGGTCGAGCACGCGCGTTTGGCGTGTGCCTTGTCGATCTTGCATTGAGTGAGGTCATTTCAAGCGTCGTAGTCGTTGCTGCGACGCCTTGGGCTCTTGCAACGTCAGGGCATATCATGCTCGTCCTCGTCGGATGAGGGTGTGGGGCTGCGGTTTAATCTGACCATAGCTTTCTTTTTCGGCTCCACAGGAGCTTCATCGTGGAGCGCAGCTCCGACGAGTCCAAGCCCGGCTAGTGTGGACTTGTGCATGGACATCTTCAGGTCATTCGTCGGAGGCGGATGGGACGCAAGATAGGTGGTGGCTGCCATGATCGCAACCTGTGGAGTTTTCGGCGTGACGTTGCCGTTGGCATCCATCGCCATGAAGGACGTGTTGAGGGTTCTGGTGACCTCGCGTCGTGCGGAAGGATCCATGTTCTCTGTGCGAGAGCAATGCTTGTTGGCATGGTTGCCGTGCGAACTGGAGCCACCAGCGGCGGAGAGCGCAGCTCGCCGCGCGCTAGACTCTGAATCCGCCTGGTTGCGTTTGTCGAGCTCCTCCTATAGTTTTACCTGTCGGTTATGCTCGCCGATGAGGAGGAGGTGGTATGCCATCAGCAAATCCCGTGAAGCATTCACAGGTAGGATCCTATTGGCCTCCATGGCTTTGCGTGCCTGGCGCCATACGTCCTCATTAAGGTTGATCTTCTGGTAGGTGTTAGTGTCGCCTTCGTTGGGCTGGAGGGGTGGGTTTCCTCTGTTTCCGGCTTGCGGGTTGAGGGTTGGGTTGGGCGGTGGATTTGCCGCACTCGAACCTAGTGGCAGCTCTACTTCGCTTTGGATGACCACGACGCACTGGTAGTGTCTGCGGGTTGGATCTCTGCTGCCGCAACTTTCAGATCCGGAACCGTAGGTTCCTTCGTTTGAGGGAGGGCCGCACAGATCTGAGTTGCAGCTGCTGCTATCATATGACTCATCTGTCAGCGTCGACGTGCATAACACGCCGATGGGTGGGACCCACGAAGCGGTCTTGATGGATGGTAGCGGCACCCGCTCTAGGAGGCGAAGGGTGCCAGTCTGCCCCACCTGGAAGTAGAAGCTCCTGAACAGAATCTCGAGCCCATCGCCTACGGGCTCGAAATCCTTCATGGTGGATGGCGAGTGGGCGATGAAGTCGAAGGTGCCGAAGAGGAGATGGCTCTCCGTGGCTGATGAGTTGTAGATCACTTCGGATGGGACCATCACGATCGCACAATCAGCGCCCCCAGTTCCCACAAACGGCACCAATTGACGAGGTTCGATCTCATCAATGCCCATTGTTATGGACTTGGGTTTTGGAGAAGATGGGGATACTGGAGATCACGGAACGGTTAACAGACAAGAAACACGGGGACACGAAGTTTACCCAGATTCAGTCCCCGGGAGGGAAAACCCTACTCCTGCTTGTCTGCTCTTGATTACGGTGGAACCAAAAGTTATAGGGGTACGCAGATGCAATCTGGCGTGAGGTGCGTATGAGGTGAGTTGAGTCGTCCTTCTCGTCGTTCCCTCCTAGCCTTTATATAGATAGGCAGGTCCCGGGCGTAGGTCGAGTCGGTTACAGATTAGGGTTTGTCCCCTTCAAAATTCTATCTATTCGAGTATTGCTCTCCAAGGATCAGAAGACGTCATGGGCTTGGGCCACCCGAAAGTCTCCGCAGGCCACATCTCTTGTCGTGGGCCTTCCTTGGGCTGGACCAGGTATGCCAATGCTCTGTACCCGTGGGGTATAACCATGTCATGCATACCTTGATAAGATTTTAAAGAAGTTTAAAATGGACGGAAGTAAGAAGGGGTTCTTACCTATGTTGCAAGGCAAGACATTGAGTAAGACTCAAAGTACGGCTACGGCGGAAGAAAGAGAGATAATGGACAAAGTCCCCTATGCTTCAGCCATAGGATTTATATTGTACGCCATGCTATGTACAAGACCTGATGTGGCACATGCTATTAGTTTGACTAGTAGATACCAATTTGATCTAGGATCAGAACACTGGATAGCGGTCAAGGATATCCTTAAGTACTTACGAAGAACTAAGGATATGTTTCTTTTATACGGAAGTGAAGAAGGGCCCGTCGCTAAGTGTTATGTCGATGCTAGCTTTGACACCGATCCGGATGACTCTAAGTCTCAATCCGGGTACGTATTTCTCATGAATGGTGGAGTGGTTAGTTGGAGGAGTTCCAAACAACCCGTGATGGCGGGATCAACAATGGAGGCCGAATATGTTGCTGCTTCGGAAGCGGCTAAGGAAGCAGTTTGGATGAAGGAGTTCATAACCGAACTAGGTGTGGTTGCGAGCGCGTTGGAACCAATGGTGATCTATTGTGACAACAATGGTGACATAGCCAATGCCAAAGAACCAAGGTCTCACAAGAATTCCAAGTTAATTAAGCGCCGGTTTCACTCCATCCGCGAGCATGTCAAGGATGGAGATATAAAGATTTGTAAAGTACACACGGATCTCAATGTAGCATATCCGTTGACTAAAACTCTCCCTAGAGCAAAACATGATCAACACCAGAACTCTATGGGTGTTAGATTTATCACTATGTAACTAGATTATTGTCTCTAGTGCAAGTGGAAGACTGGAGGGAATATGCCCTGAGAGGCAATAATAAAGTGGTTATTATGTATATTCCAAGTATATGATAGATGTTTATTTTGCATGCTATAATTGTATTAATACGGAAACGTTAATACATGTGTGTTTGATAAATAAACAGAAAGTTCCTAGTTATGCCTCTCTCGTAAGCTAGCTCGTTGATTAACAAGATGATCAAGGTTTCTTGATCATGAAAATTGGATGTTGTTAATAACAAGGTCACAACATTATTGGAATGGTGTGATGAACATTCACCCGAAGTATAGCATTACGATCAAAGTCATTGAGTTTATATTGCCATAACATCATACGAAGTGATCCTAATCCTTAGACCATGAGATCATGTCAATCACTAACACTGGAAGAGTATCTTGATAACATCAAACGTCACACCGTAACAGGGTGATTATAAAGATGGGTTCGGTACTACTAAAGTGTTATGTTGAGGCCCATGGATCGAGAGTGGAATTTGTTCATCCCGATGATGGATAGATATACTCTGGGCCCTCTCGGTGATATCACATTGATTAGCTTGCAAGCAAGTGATTTGATCACTGGAATGTTATATCATGGGAACGAGAAAAGAGTACATGTCAGTAATGATATGAAACTAGGTATGGAGATACCGATGCTCGAATCTCGGACATATAATATATCGTGAGACAAAGGTATTAAGATACTAGCATAAAAGGTTCTCACGATCACAAGAAAGTCATCGTTGAATGTGTGGGAGTCAGTATGGATCTCCAGGTCCCGCTTGTGATTATTGATCTGAGAGGGGTCTCGATCATGTACGCATTATTTTCGAACCGTAGGGTGACACACTTAAGAGACACCGACACCATTTGGAGCAAATAGTTTCATGCTAAGAAGAATAACAAAGCGCGGGAATTTATTTCACTAGATACCGAAACTGTTTTCGGGTGAAATTGCAGAAAGTGTTTCTGCATGTGAAATGAAATACTAGCAAGGGGTTATATCTGAATGTTTGTCATTAAAGTAATTGACAAAATTCTAAATAAATAAAAGGAGTTTCATGAGAGTTTGCATTAAATTTGGTGGAAATTTAATGGGAATTTGAGTGGGATTTTTTGAGTGGAGAATTGAAAGGGCATTTTGTGAGTGGAGCTTCCACCCACATGAATGGAGGGAGGGCAAGGGAACAGCCCCCATGCGGCGTCTACCCCCTTGGGGTTCCCCCCTCCTCCTATAAAAGGAGCCCCCTCCCTCACTTCTCACTCACATCTCCTCGTGAAGGATTTCTCTCCCCCTCTAGTATTTATCCCCCATGGTCTCAGACTAGCGAGATACATGTTCCCGGTGGCTTTTCGGTAAGAAAGAGTTGTGCTTCCGCTGCATCGCTGGAGCGAGGAGGCGGAGGTTTCTCGGTGCCTCAGACGTGTGTGCGAGCATGGATGCGCCGCTGATTTGCGGCGCTAGGACTTCCTCTAGATCTTGAGATCGGCAAGAGTTCGTCTGCATCAACCACGAGTTTAACCACGTTAAGCTTTGTTGATCTTCAAGGGTATGTTCTCTACGAATGTATATCCGCCCGTTGCTTCTAGTAGATAGATCTTGGTGCTAGTTGTTCCCATCGTAGGAAATTTTTTGTTTTCTATGTTGCGAACCCTACAATCAGTAAAAAAAAGACCGCTCACGAGCCTGGAGTTGCTCTACGTTTGACACGTGACGCGTTGTTGATACTCTACGAGAATAAAGTAGTTAATGATGTAAGTACAATTATATAACTGTACACAAAAATACAAATGTATTTACGGACTATGTACACAAAAGTATGAGTGTACTTAGAGCCGAAGTACACGAAAGTACAATCATACTTGGGCCGAAGTACATAAAAGTATAAGTATACTCACGTCAAAGTACAAAAAAGTACAATTGTACTTAGAGCCGAAATACATTAAAGTACAACTTTACTATAAGTCAAACTACGAGAAAGTACAACCGTATTTAGAGCCAAGTACACGAAAGAGGAGCCGAAGTACAGAAAAGTACAAGTGTACTCACCGCCAAAGTACACGGAAGTAAAATTATGTGGTAACCCAAGTGCAAAGTACACTAAGAATCCGAAGTACAAAAGTATAGAACTGAAGTAATCTAAAGTACGAACACAACGGTTTGAAAGTACAAAAAAAAGTTGTTCGAAACCTTTTAACATGGGATCTAGTTTTAAAGATCTCGGCACGAGGAGCTCAAAAATTAAAACGGTTTGTAATTTGGACAAACAGTTCTCAAGATATTTCATTTTGAATCATCGAATTTTAAAAATAAAAGGGAAAATCTGTACTCTTACCCTCCCGTGCCTCCCCTCTCTCATCATAATCTCAGATTATTTCTTGTTGCGACACTTGGCAAGCATGTAGAGCTCCATTAGGAGGACCGCGTGCATGAGTAGACGTCACTTGGCGGGACGATGACGGAACATACCTTTGAGAAAGTCGTTTTTTTATGATTTCCGTTGTACATAACATGTGGTTCATTCTGTTAACTAGTACTCCCTCAATTTTAAATCAAGATGGGAATGGGCTAGCCCGGACCTGGCCTTGGACCTGGCCCTGTAGCCTCGAGGCCAATTTCAGGAGCCATGGATTGATCCATTCTAAAATAATCATGTGGCCTCGTTGGCCCATTAGGTACCCTAAGGCCGACCCAAAACAGAAACCTTTTTATTAAAGCATCAAAAGCAAATAAATATCTCATCGCTACTTCTGATCCATACAAAAGAAAAAATAGCAACAGCGTTGAAAATTGAAGTGGACTTTGGAAAAATGAATATCCGTCGCTTGACTAATATTGACAACTTGTTGTAGCCTATAGCTGCTGAAAGAAACAGTGGCGAACCTACAGCCAACAGACTATGTCTCTGAACAAACCCTCCTGTGGCGACCCCCAGACGCCGCCGGAGGGCCTCCAAATTCCACTGCCGCCTACCTCCCTCCTCTAGATCGCCTCCCTTCGCCGCTGCCGCCGGCATCGGCTGCGGTGGCGGCAGCCCCCTAGTACCTAAGGTGCTAGGGGTGGCGGCTGCAGTGGTCTTCTTCGATAGGGTGGCTGGGGCTTTGCCGTTTCAATAAGGCTTCGAAGGTGATCGGGACGACGCTTCCTAGCCAGGCGGCGGCTGCAGCCGGACTCCCCTCCCATGGCGGTTGCGGGTGTTGGTGTTGTGGCCACGGGTCTAGCGTTCCTCCTAGACTCGTCGTCCTCGTGCCGCGCCGATCATTAGACAGTTGGTTCCCTGAGCGAGCAAGTGGAGGGCAGGGGGCTTCGGACGAAGCGCCGATGCGGTCGCAATTTCGACCTCAGATCTGGGCCAGTCTATCGGCATTCTGGTATGTCGTTTTTTTCACATGACCAGCTTGAATAAAAGGTGGTGGTCCTAGGGTTCCTACTCGTCGCCAAGGTGAAGATTTGTCAGTTGCCTGTCATCATCGATCTGGCTAAAGCGTCATGTTCTGGAAAGCTCTGCCGGCGAACTCCATAATGCGCATATGCCGAGAGATCGCTGGATCGGGTGGGATTCAGTCGTGCGCACCCATATTTTTACTCTGGTTGTTTGGGTTCATAGGGAGCGCTTCGAAGCTCTTTTTGCTGTTAATATCATGGGGCATGTTCTCTGTCATGAAGCCTGAGTTCTGAGGACTGACAATGGTGGTTCAAGTCCGGGTGGTGATGAGAAATTGGCTTGGTGACTCGTGACTTGGAGCAGTAGTATGCAAGCGGGGCGACAATACAGGAAAAGCTCATGGTCCTATCTTTCAGGGTGAAAACCCAGGGTCTGGTCTTAATTGGTTGTGCCTGACAATGGCCTTGTTGAAGGTATTATTTTGAGAGCGTGAACTTTGTTCAGAGTGAAAACCTAGATCTTTGATCGGGCTATGACGGTGTTTGTGCACTGTTCCCTTCTTAGAGACGTCATTTTTGAAGAAGATGGACTTTTAGTGATGTCTTGGTGGTGATAATACTGTTGTTTCGATGAATGAGGAATTGTAGCAGCACTTTTCTTTTTGTAGTTTTTTTTCTAACTGTGTGTATCCGCGTAGCCGCTAGGACAATACGTTGTTGCAGAGGCCGTATATAATTAATATCTTCTAATATTAATATATGTTACTTTCTAAAAAAAATCTCTGCAACAAACAACATCAAAGTCGAATCTTGAACAGGCTCTAATCTGATGCTAGCTTGCAACGGCTCCAGGTTGCAGCATGGAGAAGCGACTTGCAGACACCACCAGCAGACGTCGAGCATGTAGGCAGCGCTGCCGGCGTGGCAAATTAGGCCATAACAGAGCAATAATATACGACAGATAGAGCCTCCTAGGTACAAGATGGGTCGACCCGCGAGACCCGTTGGGTCAAGCAGGGCCGGCTTCGCTGACCCAATTCACTTATGAGGCCGACTCGACTGGTCCAACGGCCTTGGATTTTTGGGTCGGGCCGTTGACCCGGTGGGTTGATCCGACCCATTTTTATCCCATATTTTGAAATATAAAATGTTTTAGATTTTTCTGAACCAAACGTTAGACATTTTTTAGTGTTTAAATTAACTTATGTTGTTCCGAACCAACACACTAAAAGATGTATAGAAACATACATTTAAAGAAAGGCTAAAATATCTCATATTTTAAAATAAAAGAATGCTCTGTTAGTCTAGTGGGCTCTCGGTGGGCTTTATTAAATATCATTTTGTTTAACAAATTGCGGTACTTCGGGCGCTTCGATTAACTGGAGGCCATGACCATAATGAGCAAATAAAATTCGGTTTCTATAAAAGAAACTGATTTGGGAACCGAATTTTTGGTCCTTGGTTTGTTCGGTCTAGTCTCGGTCTATTTGGACCCGCCTGAAGCGGCACGACCTAGATGTAACGCCTATAGCGAGGCTAAGATGGGTCGGCCGTTTACCCTGGCGACTCGGTACGTGGCTCTTCTTTTTTTATTCTTGCTTTTTCAAATCTGAACATATTTGAGTATGAGCGAATTTCTAATAAAAAATAATAAGTTTTTGAAAAAGTGAACATTTTTCAAAAAAATCATGAATTTTCGTTAAAAGTCCTAAACACCTTTCGAAAATCATGAGCCAATTTCAAAAATCAATTTCTTTTAAATAAACGTGAATTTTTTTCAAAAAAAATCCATGACCCTATTTTGAAAATAATGAACCAATTACAAATAATCATAAACCAATTTCAGAAAATCATGAACCATTAACATTTTTTAAAAGTTAACATTTTTCAAATTATCATGAATTTTTTTATAAAATTATTTATAACAATCATGAACAAAATCAGCAAAAATCTAAACTGACAAAAAAGGAAACACAAAAATAGAAAAGAAAAAAAGAAACGAAAAAACACGGAATATTAAATGGGTCCGGCTCAGGAAGCAGCTGCTTTAGCATTTGCGGTGCTGACACAATCGGAAGGCATACCGGGTTGTGGGGCGGGCCGGTATACACCGTGTATAGGAGCACCCACGTACGGTTCGTGTTCTTTGTCCAAAAAAAAAAGAAAAACGTACGGTTCGTGTTCTCGCTGAAAAAGAACTGTAACAAACTTTTGTGTGAGGGCCACGAGGCCCACATAGCCCACGACAGAGCTTAGTCCAGAAGCTTCGACAAGCGTCCATGCCTCGTGGGATTGGGAATATGCTTTTAGGGTTAATCAAATCCCAATCCCCATTTTGTTAATTCCTCGCCATTTCCCCCTGTGAACTACCCCTAAACCCCTGCATTAGCGTAGCGGAACACACCCTCTGGCCATGGCTCTTGCGGAGGAGATCCCCGCGGATCTCGCTCGCGCGATCCTCTACAAGCTAGGGTGCCCCGTCGACCGCCGTAGCTTCGCGGCCGTGTGCAGGCCGTGGCGCCAGGCGGCGGCTGTCCCGGCGCCGGTTCCGGTCTTTCGGAAGCTGCCACTTATACTCCTTCCGACCACCGCCGCGCCTACCTTCTCGTGCGTCATCTACGCAAGCTCGCCGCACCCCCTTCCGGTGCCGACGGACGCCCTCAACGCCCGCTTCTTCGGGTCGCAGGAGGGCGGCTGGGTCTTCGTGGCTCTCGCTCGAGGCCACACGCTGCTACACCTGCCCACGGACCTCATCATCCCCATCCCTGACACCTTCACGCTCGGTCGGAACACGGAGCACGCCATGGTCATCCACGGCGCTGTCCTGTCCTCCGCCCCCGGCGACGAAGAGTGTATCGGCGCCGCGGTCGTCTCCCGAGAGGCATCTCCGCGTCGGTACGTAACATTCTGGGTGGTCGGTGGCAGTTCACCTGCATCGTGCACGTTCGCCTGTACGAAGATCGAGGATATGTTATTTCAGAAAGGCGTGTTGCTTGTGCTGACGAAGGATGAGCGGCTTCTGGTCTGCATAATTCAGCGGCGTCCAGATGGATCCTTGGCTGATGTTGATTTGCAGACGGGAGCTACCCAACAACAGGATAAGTTCTATGATGGGGCAGTTCTGTCTCGCTACCTCGTCAGTTCTGCTGCTGGCCCAGGCCTTCCTACGTCCTCTTTTCGGCTCTTTCGTCCTGTAGAAGGGATTTGGACTGAGGTTTTTGATCTCGATGGGCGTGTCCTGTTTGTTTCACGGTGCTGTTCCAGGTCTTATGAGAGCATTGACCTGCAGGTGGTCGACGAAGGAGTGTTCTTTTTGGATGATATTAGTTTCAATGATCCAGATTCTCTTACACAGAGACAATGGCAGATGGAGTCATGCAGCCCTGGACAGCGACTTCTTTTCTGTACCCAATCGAGAGTTTGGTACTTATTCCTCCCCAATATGGGTACTGCCTTGAGCACCGAAAGCAGAGTATGCGTTGCTTTACAAACACCGGAATTTGCTAATCTGATGAAGACTTGCTAGTTATTGTGCTTTCGCTTTATGTATGTCCCTATCTGAGTTTTTTGCTTCGGCATATAAATTATGTTCTGATCATGTGTGGCCCTATCTGAATTCTTGCTTCGGCATATAAATTATGTTCTGATCATGTATGGCCCTATCTGAATTCTTGCTTCGGCATATAATTTATGTTCGCGATCATGCTACTAATGATGGTTCAGTTGGAGTCCTGATTTTGGATGTAAATTATCATTGCCTTTTGCCTGCTTATCTCAGTTGTTGCTGGAATACTTTTGTTGCTATCGTATTCATTTTATTGGCATGTTCTCGTCCTGTTCTCTAGGGCAATTATTTGCTTTGCGATGCGCTAGCATGCAAACTGGGAGAGTATAAACATATAATACTCCCTCCGTCTTCAAATAGATGTCTTAAATTTGTCAAAATTTGAATGAATCTAGACAGTATTTAGTATATAGATTCATCTAAATTTTGAAAAAACTAAGACATCTATTTTAAGACGGAGTAAGTAGTAAATTGGAATAGCTCAAGCAAGTAAAAAATTAGCATACTAAAGAAAATATTCCAATTGGAAGAGCGTTAGTGTTTGTCAGGCTCATACATCTTCGATATTAGTCGATGGATGCCAGTGACTTAACACAGGCGTTGTATCAAACTGATCTTCAGGCTTAGCTCAACTTTCTGTGAGGAAATTTATTATGCCAGTGGCTTGAAACATCAATGGCGTTGTATCTCAAACTGATCTTCGGGCTTAGCTCAACTTTCTGTGAGGAAATTTATTATGCCAATGACTTGAAACATCACAGGCGTTTATCAAACTGATCTTGGTCAGGCTTATAGCTCAACTTTCTTTTATATCAACAGCTCATACTTTTTAAACACCTGGTATATAACACTGGAAGAGCAAAATTGCAACCCTTAAACTTTGATTAACTTTAGCCAACTTGAATTAGGCCCGGTTAGTAAAGCATCAGGTGGATTGAAACAGACAAAACTAAAGTCAACGATGACTGCATGTTCCTGAACCTTGATCCATAAGGTACATATATTCTTCAGACTATGTAGTTATGTAGTTTGTGTACATACATGAGACCTGAACCTTGATCCATAAGGTACATATATATATATATATATATATATATATATATATATATATATATATATATATATATATATATATATTCTTCAGACTATGTAGTTTGTACATACATGAGTATTGTCCGCCGCCAAACTTTAAACAACCAAAACTCATCTTGGGCAACTCGAGTACCAAAACTATCAATTTCAAGAAAAAAACTCCTCTCGCTCCACTCGCGTCGCCTCCTCCTGGCAACCGAGGGTGTAACACCCCAAAAATATTAATGAGGATCATTCCCTAATTAATCAAGATTAGGGTTGACAAAAGCATTTATTAATCAAATTCAAACCTTAATGCTGGTGTGTATGAATGCTTGCAATGCCATGTTTGATTGTTGTAAATGATGAGAAATGGTTTAAAGATCAAAACCATATCATCTAGATCACTATCAAACCAGATCAAAACAAAAGAAAATGAAAATATGAAGCCTAAGACCTAATGGTCATTTCTGCCTAAGTTAACCACTAGCTCACTTTGAGCATCTCTAGCAACTAATCTCAAACAGAAATTTTCCCATTTCTTTTCTCCCCTTGCTAGACCTAGTGACACTGAACCCAATGGAACTTTCCAACCTTGCAGAAACATTTTCGAACTCTTTTGAGAGGCAATTTAAATTTGAATATATCTTATGTATCAAGATAGCCATTTTTGGAAAACCACTCAAACCTTCACCACTTGGCAAACCATTGCACCCAGAGACTACCAAGATTAGGATCAGAAAACCCATCAAAAATCACTGGAAAAGGTGATGATTTGGTTCATGCGGCCATTTGATCGAACACTTAGCAGACACAGTACCACTACCAATTATCTACTGTTTGTGATCAATCAATTGTTCAACAATTGTACTCCAATTCTTTTCCCTAGCTCACCCACTATCACCCTCAGTACACAGTTGTGCAATTGAGTCACTCTTCTTCACTATCTTGATCAATGCATATGGTACCCGAGATCACCATGTCACTCGGACATGGACAGCACGCCACAGGCCCCTCCTCGCTCGCCCACGATGTCTAGGAGGTAGCCCTGACCTCACCGCCCCTCTCTGTCCACCCTCGACCAATGGCGAGACGCGGAGACACTAGAACGGCCACGCCCATTTAAGACACAAACATGCTGAGAGCACGACGGGGCGCCACAGCTGCCTCGCGTAGCCACGCAGCAACTCTCCCTCTCCGCTCGTACTCGCACCCGTGGCGTCACCAGCCACCGCCCAGCCATGGCCATTGGTCACCGTGCGCCCCCTTGACCACCATACTTGCTGACGAACACCGCGGTACCCGCACAGAGCGTCGACGTCGCCTGACCGACTGAGACCGCCCCTTGTCGCACCACCACTCGCATGACGATCGCCACACCTAGTAGCGTCGATCCAAGCCCTTCTCCATGCTTAGCTCGGCCTGTAGCAACGTCGCCAACGAGCCCTTGCCATGTCGCACTGCCTCACCCGCGAGGGTATAAATAGTGTTGGAGATATGCCCTAGAGGCAATAATAAATGTAGTTATTATTATATCTTTGTGTTTATTAAATGTTTACATTCATGCTATAATAGTATTAACAAGGAAACATTAATACTTGTGTGATTTGTAAACTAAATTAGAGTCCCTAGTAAAGCCTCTTCATAATACTAGCTTGTTGATTAATAAATGACTGTGGTTTTCCTATCATGAACATTGAGATGTTATTAATAACAAGATCATATCATTAGGAGAATGGTATGGTGGACATACTCCTATAGATAAGCGTAGCATAAAGATCAAGTAATTTTAAATAGTTCAATTGCTATAAGCTTTCTGATACATAGTAACCTAATTCCTTCGACCATGAGATCATGCTTATCACCATCACTAGAAGAATGCTTTGATGACATCAAACACCACACCATAACTGGGTGGCTATAAAGGTGGAACTGAGTGTTCAGAAAGTATGGGTTGAGACACATGGATCAAGAGTGGGATTTGTCCATCCATATGACGGATAGATATACTCTGGGCCCTCTCGGTGGAATGTCATCCAATTAGCTTGCAAGCATGTGACTGGCTCACAAGGGATCACATACCATGGGAACGAGAAAAGAGTACTTATCAGTAACGAGGTTGAACTAGGTATACAGAGATACCGACGATCAAAACCTCGGATAAGTAAACTATCGTGAGACAAAGGGAAATTGGTATCGTATGTAAGTGGTTCATTCGATCGCAAAGTAATCGTAGAAATATTTGGGAGCCATATGAATTTCTAGATTCCTCTATTGGTTATTGATCGGAGAAGTGTCTCGATCATGTCCGCATAATTCACGAACCGTAGGGAGACACACTTAAGGATTCGATGTTATTGAGTAGTTACGGAATGATGAGTAAGATACCAGAATGTTGTTCGGAGTCTCGGATGGGATCCGGGATATCACGAGGAGATCCGGAATGGTCCAGAGAATAAGATTCATATAAGGAAAGTCCTGTTTCGGAGTTGGGGAATGATTCCGGTGTTTTCATCGGGAATGTTCTAGAAGGGTCCGGAAGGTCCGGCACTCCGGAGGGGAAGGGTACATAAATGTGTCATAACAATGTGGAATGGTTGCATCATGTACTAGGTATCATCGCTGAGAAAAATAAAGGGATAAATCAAATTCTAGTTTGAAAAGTCAAACGCCAATTTGAAAAGTCAAACGGCAAGTTTGCTTTGTGGAGGGAGAGTAGGAAACCTACTTGGGGAGGAAGTCCTCCTCCCTCCACCGCCGTCCAAGGAGGCTGACTTGGGGGAGGACTCCCTCCCCCTTGGCCGCGCCCTCCCACCTATAAAAGGAGGGGTAGGGGTGCCCCTCTAGATCTACACCTCTCTCCACCAAACCATAACCCTAGCCGCCGGCCACCAAGTCGCCGCCGTCGCCCTAGGGTTTTGCCCTAGCCGCCGAGTTGGGGCCCTCCCCTTGCCCTAGCCGCCGGCCTAGCCCTATTTCCTTGGTTCCTCTAAACCCTAGATCTCCAAGGTCTCTCTCATAGTCCACCATACTCGCTCCGGCTTAAGGCAAAGCCCTGCGAGATCTCCCCTCTACTTCCGGTACCATGCCGTCGTGCTGCCGGAATCGCAAGGAGAGTGCTACAACCTCCGCTGCCTGCTGGAACAAGGGAGAGGAAGGTATTCATCGAGTACGGAACGTGTGACCGACTGTGGGAGCGCTGCCGGAACGCGGCGCCGAAAGGATCGTCTACACGATCTTGAGATCGGCAAGAGTATGACTACATCACCCACGAGAATCTGCTCTCGTTAAACACTTTGGAATCTTCGAGGGTGAGTTCTTCTATCGACTCGTTGCTACAATCTAGTAGATAGATCTTGGCTTGTTTGTTTGTATGCGGTAGAATTTTTTTGTTTTCCATGCTACGAACCCCTACAGTGGTATCAGAGCCGTGTCTATATGTAGATCTGTTGCACGAGGAGAACACAATGGTCATTGTGGGCGGTGGTGCTTTTATTATCAATTGCATCTTGTGTACTTTGCATCTTGCGGTATGATGGGATGAAGCGTCCCGGGCTAACCTTACATGACATCGTTCATGAGACTTGCTCCACGCTCAACATGCAACTTGTATTGCATAAGTGGCTTTGCGGGTGTCTGTCTCTCCCATTATAGTATAGATCTAATTTACAATGGGCACTTGATAGTTCAAACATCAACGTTGTGGTTCTTGTTTGTAAGTTAGAGCGACACTTATTGAAAGCCCCAAACCACGTAAAATATGCAAAGAAAATTAGAGGCGTCTAACTTTGTTTTGCAGGGGTGTGCTGTGATGTGATATGGCCATGATTGTGATCATATTTGATGTATGCAATGTTCCTTATTGTAAGTTGGCAACCGGCAGGATCCATATGGTTGTCTTTAATTTGTGTTAAGACCCGCGTGTCTATTCAAAGTAGTTGTAATAGTTGGAGATGGTGGACGACAACCATGAAGCGGCGCCATTGACCTTGACGCTATGCCGGTGATGATGGAGATCATGTTCGTGCTTGAAGATGGAGATCGGAAGCACAAGAAGAAAGGCCATATCATATCACATATTATGAATTGCATGTGATGTTAATCCTTTATGCATCTTGTATTGCTTAGTTAACGACGGTAGCATTATAAGATGATCCCTCATGCACATAAATTTCAAGTTTTAAAGTGTTCATCCTTAGTAAGCACCGTTGCTAAAGCTTGTTGTTTCGAAGCACCACGTGATGATCGGGTGTGTTAGATTCTGCAAGTGTATACAACATGAGCAAGCCAGATTTCCTCATGCGGAAGCTAAGGTTTTATCTTGACGAGCCTAGCATGTACAGACATGGTCTCGGAATACGGATCACCGAAAGGTAAAGCATTAGTCATATAGTAGATATGATGAACATGTTGATTGTTCGCCATTGAAGCTACATCAACTCTCATGATGATCGGTTTTGATGTGGTGGATTTGGTTCGTGTGATCACTAAAACAATGTGATTGATATTGTTTTGAGTGGGAGTTCACCTTGATTAATTTAACTATTAATTAAACTCAATTTGTCATAAACTTAGTCTAAACTATTGCAAATATGTTGTAGATCAATGGCGGCCCCTACCATCAATTTTAATGCGTTCCTAGAGAAAGAAAAGTTGAAAAACAATGGAAGCAACTTCGCGGATTGGTTCCGCAATTTGAGGATTGTCCTCAATGCTGGTAATTTGACCTATGTGCTGGATGCACCGCTGGGTGACCTGCCTGCAGCTGATGCTACCGATGAAGTAAAGAATGTTTACCTCGCTCGGAAGAATCAGTACTCCACAGTCCAGTGTTCTATCTTGTATGGTTTGGAATCGGAGCTTCAGAAAAGGTTTGAGAACCATGACCCACATGATATTGTCCGTGAACTCAAATTGATATTTGAGACTCACGCGGCAGTTGAGAGTTATGAGGCTTCTGAAAATTTCTTTAACTGGAAGATGGAAGAGGGCAGCTCCGTCAGTGAGCATGTGCTTAAGATGTCTGGGCACGCAAACAAACTCCAAAGATTGGGTATAGTGATTCCTAATGCTTTGGGGATTTACCGTGTCCTCCAATCACTACCACCAAGTTACAAGAACTTTGTGATGAACTACAATATGCAAAGCATGAACAAGCAGTTGCCAGAACTCTTCTCGATGTTAAAATCTACAGAAGTGGAGATCAAGAAAGAGCACCTAGTGTTGATGGTCAATAAGACCACCAAATTCAAGAAAGGCAAGTCTAAGAAAAAGGGTAACTTCAAGAAGGGTGGTAAGAAAGTTGCCGCACCGGCGAAGAAGACCAAGGCTGGACCTAAGCCTGATACTGAGTGCTTTTACTACAAGGGAGAGGGTCACTGGAAGCGGAATTGCCCAAAGTACTTGGCGGATTTGAAGAACGTCAACATCAAGAAGAAAGGTATATCCGATATACATGTTATTGATGTGTATCTCACTAGTACTCGTAGTAGTTCCTGGGTATTTGATACTGGTTCGGTTGCTCATATTTGTAACTCGAAACAGGTGCTGCAGAATAAACGGAAGCTAGCGAAGAACAAGGCGACGATGCACGTTGGAAATGGATCAAAGGTTGATATGATCGCGGTCGGCACGCTACCTCTTCATCTACCATCGGGATTAGTTTTATACTTAAATAATTGTTATTTGGTGCCTGCGTTAAGCATGAACATTATATCGGGATCTTGTTTATTGCGAGACGGTTACTTGTTTAAGTACGAGAATAATGGTTGTTCGATTTATATGAGTAATATGTTTTATGCACATGCACCTTTGATAGATGGTCTATTCTTATTGAATCTCGATAGTGGAAATACACATATTAATAACATTGAAGCTAAACGTTTGAAATTGAGCGATAATTCTACCAATATGTGGCACTGTCGTCTTGGTCATATTGGAGTGAAGCGTATGAAGAAACTCCATTCCGATGGACTTCTTGAATCACTTGATTTCGAATCACTTGAAAGATGCGAAGCATGTCTGATGGGTAAAATGACTAAGACTCCATTTTCTGGTATGATGGAGCGAGCTACGGACTTGTTGGAAATCATACATACCGATGTGTGTGGTCCAATGAGTGTAGAATCGCGCAGTGGTTATCTTTATGTTCTTACCTTCATGGATGACTTGAGTAGATATGGGTATATCTATTTCATGAAACATAAGTCCGAAACTTTCGAGAAGTTTAAGGAATTTCAAAGTGAGGTAGAGAATCAACGTAACAAGAAGATTAAATTTCTACGTTCTGATCGTGGAGGTGAATATCTAAGTTACGAGTTTGGCGAGCATTTGAATAAATGTGGAATACTTTCACAATTGACACCGCTGGGAACACCACAGCGTAATGGTGTGTCCGAACGTCGTAATCGAACTCTCTTAGATATGGTTCGTTCTATGATGTCACTTACAGATTTACCGCTATCATTTTGGGGTTATGCATTAGAAACAACTGCATTCACTTTAAATAGGGCACCATCTAAGTCCGTTGAAACAACACCGTATGAATTATGGTTTGGGAAGAAACCTAAATTGTCGTTCCTTAAAGTTTGGGGTTGCGAAGCCTATGTAAAGAAGTTACAGCCGGACAAGCTTGAACCCAAAGCGGAAAAATGCGTCTTCATAGGATACCCGAAGGAAACTATTGGGTATACCTTCTATCATAGATCCGAAGGCAAAATCTTCGTTGCCAAGAATGGATCCTTTCTAGAGAAAGAATTTCTCTCGAAAGAAGTGACTGGAAGGAAAGTAGAAATCGACGAGGTAGTTGAACCTTCTCTCGAACTTGCGAGTAGCGCAACACCGGAAAAAGTTCCTGTGGTGCCTGCACCAATAAGAGAGGAATCTAATGATGATGATCATGAAACTTCGGTTGAAGTTGCTACAGAACCTCGCAGGTCAACGAGAACTCGTACCACTCCTGATTGGTATGATCCCGTTATGAGTGTCATGTTGGTGGACAACACCGATGACCCTGCGACATATGAGAAAGTGATGATGAGCCCAAATTCCAATAAATGGCAAGATGCCATGAAATCCGAGATTGGATCCATGTACAAAAACCAAGTATGGACTTTGGTGGACTTACCGGATGGCCGGAAGGCTGTCGAGAACAAATGGATTTTCAAAAAGAAAACAGATGCTGATGGTAATGTTACTGTCTACAAAGCTCGACTTGTCGCAAAAGGGTTTCGACAAATTCAAGGAGTTGACTACGATGAGACTTTCTCACCAGTAGCGAAGCTAAAGTCTGTGAGGGTTTCGCAGCATAGTAAATCAAAAAAATTCTATGGATGTGAACAGGAAAGCCAAGATATAATCTAGGAGATGCAAACAACGAGGGGGATTAGATGAGATCTTCATACCCTTGAAGATTCACACAGCGGAACGTTCGTCAGAACGTGGGTGATGTAGTCGTACTCGCTTCTCCTCCTCGCGATCCGATCCGATCTAACACCGCAAGTGGCGATGCCTCCGAGAGATGCACACGTGCGGCACCTCGACGTCTCCTCCTTCCTCGGTCTAGCAAGTATGGTGGAGAGACGGATTGGATCTACAATGCGACGGCGCGGTGCAAGTGGTGGAGAGTTTCTACAGCAGGGCTTCGCCTACGTGCAGTCGGGAGGGAGAGAGAGAGGAGGGCAGCAGGGCGGCTAGGGCTTGAGGAGGAGGTGTGGGGGGGAGGGTGCGCCCCATCCCTCTATATATAGAGGGGTGGGCGCCAGCCCTAGCCCCTCCCCCAAGCCCTAGGCCGGCGGCCAAGGAGGGAGGAGTGGGGGGCAAGTTCCCCCCCTTCTAGAAGCTTTCCTAGGGTTTGCCCTAGATCTGGCCGGCTGGGCCCTATGGGGCCTTGTGCCCCTGGACCAATGCGGCCAGGGCACTCCCCCATAGGCCCATGCCCCCTCCCAGCAGGTGGGGCCACGTTGGTCCCCCTCCGGAAGGTTCTAGAAGCTTCCGGTACAATACCGATTAACCCGAAACAATTCCGAACTCCAAAAACTGCATTGCCTTATATGAATCTTATTCTCCGGACCATTCCGGAACCTCTTGTGATGTCCCGGATCCCATCCGAGACTCCGAACAAAAACTCATAAACCAATTATCCAATCTATCCTAGCGTCGAGACACGTTAAGTGTGTGACCCTTCGGGTTCGAGAATATGCAGACATGATCTTCTATCAATAATCAACAGCGGGGTCTGGAAACCCATATTGACTCCCACACATTCATCGATGATCATATCGGATGAACCACGATGCCAGGATTCAATCAATCCCATATATGTATTCCCTTCGTCTCGCGATATTTTACTTGCCCGAGATTTGATCCTCGGTACCGTCATACCTAGTTCAATCTCGTTCACAGCAAGTACTTTACTCGTTCCGTAATCCGATATCACTTTGTGATTAACTCCTTAACCACATGCTTGCAAGCGGTGTTGATATCAATTACCGACTGGGCCCGAAGTATATATCTCCGACTTGGGAGGGACAAATCCCATCTCGATACACACAACCCAACAGGTACTTTCCGATCACCTGAGAGACACCTTTATGATCACCCTCTCATAGGATGACGTTTGATGACCTTAAAGCTTTCTTCCTATACCAGGGAGTTGTATTATCTCATGGTCTAAGGAATACAATATTTGACATAAGAAAAGCTTCGCAAAGATGAACATGATGACACGATCTAATTGCTTCGCTTAGTTTGGGTCTGTCCATCATATCATTCTCCCAATGATATGATCTCATTATTAATCGACAACTCATGTCTATGGTTAGGAAACCTTAACCATCATTAATCAATGAGCTAGTCCATAGAGGCATGCTAGGGACACGGTGTTGTTTACAAACCACACAAGTATTAAAGTTTCTGCTTAATACAATTCTAGCATGGAATATAAACTTTATCATGAACAAGAATTATAATAATAACATCTTTATTACCTCTAGGGCATAATTCCAATAGTCTCCCACTTGCACTAGAGTCAATAATCTAGTTTACATTTGGCAACAATCTCACACCCATGGCACTAAGGTGCTGATCATGTTTTACACGTGGAAGAGGTTTAGTCAATGGATCTGCGACATTCAGATCTGTATGTACTTTGCTAATCTTCAGATCTCCATCTGCTATATAATCTCGGATTATATGAAACTTGCGGTTGATATGCTTGGTCTTTTGATGATATCTTGGTTCCTTAGCGAGTGCTATGGCGCAAGTGTGGTCACACAATATCTCTAGTGGGTCCAATGCACTTGGAACCACGCCAAGCTCAGTGATGAAGTTCCTGATCCAAACTCCTTCACTTGACACTTCTGTGGAAGCTATGTATTCCGCTTCTACTGTAGATCCCGCGATCACGCTTTGCTTGCAGCTTCTCCAGCTCACAGCTCCTCCATTCAAAATATAAATGTATCCTGTCTGAGACTTAGAATCATCCTTGTCGGTGTCGAAACTAGCGTCGACGTAACCCTTTACGACGAGATGTTCATCACCTCCATAGACTAAGAACATTTCTTTAGTCCTATTTAGGTACTTTAGGATGTTCTTCACGGATGTCCAGTGTTTCACTCCTGGATCACTTTGATATCTGCTCGTCAAACTAAGAGCATTGGACACATCCGGTCTAGTACACAGCATGGCATACATGATAGAACCTATGGCCGAGGCATAAGGCACTTTGCTCATAGCTTCTCTATCATTTACCGTAGCTGGACACTGAGCCTTGCTCAATATCTTACCTGACAACATAGGCACTGAACCTTTCTTTGCCTTATCCATTCTGAAACTTTTCAGAACTTTGTCTAGGTATGTACCCTGGCTTAAAGCTATCAGGCGTCCTTGTCTATCTCTATAGATTTTGATGCCCAATATATAAGCAGCTTCACCTAGGTCTTTCATTGAAAAACACTTGTTCAAATAACTCTTCACTTCGTTAAGCATGTTAATGTCATTTCCAATAATCAATATGTCATCCACATATAGTACCAGAAATGTCACCGAGCTCCCACTCACTTTCTTGTAGATACAGCTTCGTAGCAATTTGGAACAAATCCAAAGCTCTTGATCACTTGATCAAAACGAAGGTTCCAACTCCGAGATGCTTGCTTCAGTCCATAAATGGAACGCTGAAGTTTGCATACTTTATCAGCATCCTTAGGATCGACAAAACCTTCGGGTTGCATCATATACAACTCTTCATCAATGTTGCCATTGAGGAACGCAGTCTTGACATCCATCTGCCATATTTCATAATCATGAAACGCAGCAATTGCTAACAAAATCCGAATGGACTTAAACATCGCTACGGGAGAGAAAGTCTCATCGTAGTCAACACCTTGAACTTGTCGAAAACCTTTTGCGACAAGTCGTGCTTTATAGACGGTAACATTACCATCCGCGTCCGTTTTCTTCTTGAAGATCCATTTGCACTCAACGGCCTTTCGGTCGCTAGGAGGGTCCACCAAAGTCCATACTTGGTTTTCGCTCATGGATCCCAATTCGGATTTCATGGCCTCTAGCCATTTCTCAGAGTCTGGGCTCATCATCGCTTCCTCATAGTTCGTAGGTTCACTGTCTTCTACCAACAAGACAGTCAAGACAGGGTTGTCGTACCACTCAGGAGGGGCACGCGACCTTGTCGACCTGCGACGTTCAGTAGCAGCATCGTCCGAAGCTTCATGATCCTTCTCATTAGCTTCCTCTATTGTTGGTGCAGGCGGCACTGGAACAATTTCAGGTGCTCCGCTACCCTCCAATTCAAGAGAAGGTTCAACAACCTTGTCTAGCTCTACTTTCCTCCCACTCACTTCTTTCGAGAGAAACTCCTTCTCAAGAAAGGAACCGTTCTTTGCGACAAACACTTTGCCTTCGGTTCTGTGATAGAAGGTATACCCAATAGTTTCCTTAGGGTATCCTATGAAGACGCATTTCTCCGCTTTGGGTTCGAGCTTGTCCGGCATCAACTTCTTGACGCAGGCTTCGCATCCCCAAACTTTAAGAAACGACAACTTAGGTTTAGCACCAAACCACAGTTCATACGGTGTCGTCTCAACGGATTTAGATGGTGCCCTATTTAAAGTGAATGCAGCGGTTTCTAATGCATAACCCCAAAATGATAACGGCAAATCAGTAAGAGACATCATTGATCAGACCATATCTAATAGGGTTCGGTTCCGGCGTTCAGACACACCATTGCGCTATGGTGTTCCGGGTGGCATGAGTTGCGAAACGATTCCGCTTGCTTTAAGATGTGTGAGAAAATCATAACTCAAATAATCACCTCCACGATCGGATCGTAGAAACTTAATTTTTCTGTTACGATGGTTCTCCACTTCATTCTGAAATTCCTTGAACTTTTCAAATGTTTCAGATTTATGTTTCATTAAATAGATATACCCATATCTACTTAAGTCATCGGTAAAAGTGAGAAAATAGCGATATCCACCGCGCATCGAAACACTCATCGGTCCGCATACATCGGTATGTATGATTTCCAACAAGTCCGTTGCTCGCTCCATCATTCCAGAGAATGGGGTTTTGATCATATTGCCCATGAGGCATGGTTCGCATGTGTCAAATGATTCAAAATCAAGAGACTCCAAAAGTCCATCAGAATGGAGTTTCTTCATGCGCTTTACACCAATATGACCTAGACGACAGTGCCACAAATAAGTAGTATTATCACTATCTACTTTGCATCTCTTAGCCTCAATGTTATGGATGTGTGTTTCATCCCTTTCGAGATTCAGAAGAAATAAACCATTCACAACAGGTGCATGACCATAAAAGATGTTACTCATATAAATAGAACAACCATTATTCTCCGATTTAAATGAATAACCGTCTTGCAATAAACACGATCCAGAAATAATGTTCATGCTCAACGCAGGCACATAATAACACTTATTAAGGTTCAAAACTAATCCCGAAGGTAAAACTAAGGAGAGCGTGCCGACGGCCATCACATCAACTCTTGATCCGTTGCCAACACGCATCGTCACCTCATCCCTCGCAAGCCGCCGTCTATTCCGTAGCTCCTGTTTCGAGTTACAAATATTAGCAACTGAACCAGTATCAAATACCCAGGCACTACAACGAGGGCTAGTAAGGAAAACATCAATAACATGTATATCAAATATACCTTTGATGGTGCCAGCCTTCTTGTCCGCTAAGTACTTCGGACAGTTGCGCTTCCAGTGACCTCCTTGCAATAGAAGCACTCAGTGTCCGGCTTGGGTCCAGACTTGAGCTTCTTCTCAGCAGGGGCAACGCGCTTGCCGCCGCCTTTCTTGAAGGGCTTCTTTGCACCCTTACCTTTCTTGAAGGTGGGGGGCTTGTTGACCATCAACACATGATTATCCTTTTTGATGTCCACCTCCGCAGCCTTCAGCTTTGCGAAGATCTCGGTGATCATATCAGTGGAACCAATCTGATTGTGAGTCACTACAAAACTTTTGTAGCTGGGAGGGAGTGATTGCAGAACCCTATCAATCTTGAGCTCCTCTGGAATCTTGCAGTCCAGTTGCTCAAGGCGTTGAGTGTAGCCCGACATCTTTATGGCGTGCTCACGAACGGAACTCCCTTCCTCCATCTTGCAGTTAAAGAATTTCTCAGAGATCTCATATCTCTTAGAACGGGCCTGAGTCTGAAACATGGTTTTCAGCTCCTCAAGAATCTCAAAGGGCCCGGGATAGTCTTCAAAACGATTTTGAAGGTCCGATTCCATAGCAAACAACATGGTGCTCTTAATCACACCATAATCATCTTTGCGTGACTGATAGACAGCTTTCTCATCAGCCGGCGCATCTACAGCAGGGGCGTCACCTAACGCATTCTCAAGGACATAGTACTTTTGACCGCCAGAGAGAATGATTCTCAGATTGCGGAACCAGTTGGTGAAGTTAGACCCATTGTTTTTAAGCTTTTCCTTCTCAGCAAAAACGTTGAAGTTGAAGTTGGACTTAGCCATTTGATCTACAATGTTTGCAAGTACAAATTAGACTATGTTCATGATAACTAGTTCAACTTAATCAGATTACTAGATGAACTCCCACTAAATTCAACATCCCTCAAGTTGTTTAGTGAGCACGATCCAAATTCACCACACCTAATCCGATCTTCACGAGAAGAGATGTGGCTTCAATGGTAGACAACGAAGTGTCGATCATATCATTCATATGACTCATGCCTAACCTTTCGGTTCATGTGTTCCGAGGCCATGTCTGTACATGCTAGGCTCGTCAAGTCAAACCCAAGTATTTCCGCGTGTGCAAAACTGGCTTGCACCCGTTGTATGTGAACGTAGAGTCTATAGCACCCTATCATCACGTGATGCTTGGACACGACGAACTTTCGCAACGGTGCATACATGGGGAGAACACAGTTTTATCTTGATATTTAAGTGAGGAATCATCTTATAATGCTACCGTCGTGATCTAAGCATAATAAGATACACAAAAGGATAAACATCACATGCATATAACTTTATGTGACATGGTATAGCCAATCTTCGCGCAATGATCTCCATCTTGTGCGTGCCGGCATGATCTCCATCACTCCACCATGATTGCCTCCACCACGAATAGCAACTATAACTATTGCTAACTACTTAGCGATAAGTAAAGCTATTACATGGCGCATAAGAAGTTGACACACAGGTCATACACAATTATAAAGACAACCATATGGCTCCTGCCGGTTGTGTACTCATCTACATGCAAGTCGTGAAACATTACAAAACATGATCATTGCATACAACATACACATCACATCTTGGGCCATGCCATATCACAGAAAACACTCCTGCAAAAACAAGTTAGACGCCTCTACTTTGTTGTTGCATGTTTTACGTGGCTTATGGGAGTAGCAAGCTAAGAACGATTCTTACCTACGAAAAGCCACAACGGTGATATTATGGTTGCCAAACTCCGGTGTAAATCCCATGACAACTATAGTGAGAGAAACTGGCATCCACCAGCCGCATGTGTGGAGCAAGCCACACGTCAAGTGCGGAGCCGGTCTCGCGAACGACGCCGCGTAAGGTTGGACTGGACCGCTTCAATCTCACTATCCCGCGTCATAAGAAGAACACAAACAAGAGTCTTACAACAAAAACATCAACGCCCGCAACCATGTTGCGTTCTACTCGTGAAACACATCTACGCATAGATCTAGCTCTGATACCACTGAATGGTTTCGCAGCATAGTAAATCAAAAAAATTCTACGGATGCGAACGGGAAATCCAAGATCTAATCTAGGAGATGCAAACAACGAGGGGGATTAGATGAGATATTCATACCCTTGAAGATTCGCACAGCGGAACGTTCGTCGGAACGTGGGTGATGTAGTCGTACTCGCTTCTCCTCCTCGCGATCCGATCCGATCTAACACCGCAAGTGGCGATGCCTCCGAGAGATGCACACGTGCGGCACCTCGACATCTCCTCCTTCCTCGGTCCAGCAAGTATGGTGGAGAGACGGATTGGATCTACAACGCGATGGCACGGTGCAAGTGGTGGAGAGTTTCTACAGCAGGGCTTCGCCTACGTGCAGTCGGGAGGGAGAGAGAGAGGAGGGCAGCAGGGCGGCTAGGGCTTGAGGAGGAGGTGTGGGGGAGGGTGCGCCCCAGCCCTCTATATATAGAGGGGTGGGCGCCAGCCCTAGCCCCTCCCCCAAGCCCTAGGCCGGCGGCCAAGGAGGGAGGAGTGGGGGGCAAGTTCCCCCCCTTCTAGAAGCTTTCCTAGGGTTTGCCCTAGATCTGGCCGGCTGGGCCCTATGGGGCCTTGTGCCCCTGGCCAAATGCGGCTAGGGAACTCCCTCATAGGCCCATGCCCCCTCCCGTCAGGTGGGGCCACGTTGGTCCCCCTCCGGAAGGTTCTAGAAGCTTCCGGTACAATACCGATTAACCCGAAACAATTCCGAACTCCAAAAACTGCATTGCCTTATATGAATCTTATTCTCCGGACTATTCCGGAACCTCTCGTGATGTCTCGGATCCCATCCGAGACTCCGAACAAAAACTCATAAACCAATTATCCAATCTATCCTAGCGTCGAGACACGTTAAGTGTGTGACCCTTCGGGTTCGAGAATATGCAGACATGATCTTCTATCAATAATCAACAGCGGGGTCAAGAAACCCATATTGACTCCCACACATTCATCGATGATCATATCGGATGAACCACGATGCCAGGATTCAATCAATCCCATATATATATTCCCTTCGTCTCGCGATATTTTACTTGCCCGAGATTTGATCGTCGGTACCGTCATACCTAGTTCAATCTCGTTCACAACAAGTACTTTACTCGTTCCGTAATCCGATATCACTTTGTGATTAACTCCTTAACCACATGCTTGCAAGCGGTGTTGATATCGATTATCGAGTGGGCCCGAAGTATATCTCTCCGACTTGGGAGGGACAAATCCCATCTCGATACATACAACCCAACAGGTACTTTCCGATCACCTGAGAGACACCTTTATGATCACCCTCTCATAGGATGACGTTTGATGACCTCAAAGCTTTCTTCCGATACCAGGGAGTTGTATTATATCATGGTCTAAGGAATACAATATTTGACATAAGAAAAGCTTCGCAAAGATGAACACAATGACACGATCTAATTGCTTCACTTAGTTTGGGTCTGTCCATCATATCATTCTCCCAATGATATGATCTCATTATTAATAGACAACTCATGTCTATGGTTAGGAAACCTTAACCATCATTAATCAATGAGCTAGTCTATAGAGGCATGCTAGGGACACGGTGTTGTTTACAAACCACACAAGTATTAAAGTTTTCGCTTAATACAATTCTAGCATGGAATATAAACTTTATCATGAACAAGAATTATAATAATAAAATCTTTATTATTGCCTCTAGGGCATAATTCCAACAGTTGACTACGATGAGACTTTCTCACCAGTAGCGAAGCTAAAGTCTGTGAGGATTTTGTTAGCAATCGCTGCATATTACGATTATGAGATATGGCAGATGGATGTCAAAACAACATTCCTCAATGGAGACATTGATGAAGAGTTGTATATGATGCAATCCAAAGGTTTTGTCGATCCTAAAGATGCTAACAAGGTATGCAAACTTCAACGGTCCATATATGGATTGAAGCAAGCATCCCGAAGTTGGAATCAACGTTTTGATAAAGTAATCAAAAGTTTTGGTTTTATACAAACTTATGGAGAAGCTTGTATTTACAAGAAAGTGAGTGGGAGCTCTGTAGCATTCTTAGTACTATATGTGGATGACATATTGTTGATTGGGAATGATGTAGACCTTCTTAATAGTGTCAAAGAATATTTGAATAATAGTTTTTCAATGAAAGATCTTGGCGAAGCAGCTTACATATTAGGCATAAAGATTTATAGAGATAGATCGAGACGCCTAATATCATTGTCACAAAGTACATATTTGGACAAAGTTCTAAAGAGATTTGGAATGGAAGATAGCAAGAAAGGGTTCTTGCCCATGTTGCCCAATACGACCTTGAGTAAAACTCAAAGTCCAGCAACGGCAGAAGATAGAGAAAGGATGAGTAAGACTCCCTATGCCTCAGCCATAGGATCTCCAATGTATGCCATGCTATGTACTAGACCCGACATTGCATATGTTGTTAGTTTGACTAGCAGATATCAAAGTGATCCAGGAGTGGATCATTGGACAGCGGTCAAAAACATCCTTAAGTACTTGAGAAGAACTAATGATATGGTTCTTTCTTATGGAGGTGATGAACAGCTCGTTGTTAATGGTTACACCGATGCTAGTTGGAACACCGATCCGGATGATTCTAAATCACAATCTGGATACATATTTACTTTGGATATTGCAGCAGTTAGCTGGAGGAATGCAAAGCAAAGCGTTGTGGCGAGATCTTCAACTGAATCGGAATACATAGCTGCTTTAGAGGCTTCACAAGAAGTGATATGGATGAAGGAGTTCATTACAGATCTCGGTGTGGTTCCAAGTGCGCTGGACCCAATGTCTATCTACTGTGATAACATGGGCGCCATAGCCAATGCGCAAGAACCAAGGTCACACAAGAAGCTGAAGCACATCAAGCTACGTTTTCACGCTATTCGAGAACATGTCCAAGATGGTGACACAAAGATTTGCAAAGTACACACAGATCTGAATGTGGCGGATCCGTTGACTAAACCTCTCCCGAGGGCAAAACATGACCAACACCAAACTTCCATGGGTGTTCGGTATATTACCATGTAATCTAGATTAGTTGACTCTAGTGCAAGTGGGAGACTTGGAGATATGCCCTAGAGGAAATAATAAATGTAGTTATTATTATATCTTTGTGTTTATGATAAATGTTTACATTCATGCTATAATAGTATTAACAAGGAAACATTAATACTTGTGTGATTTGTAAACTAAATTAGAGTCCCTAGTAAAGCCTCTTCATAATACTAGCTTGTTGATTAATAAATGATTGTGGTTTCCCTATCATGAACATTGAGATGTTATTAATAACAAGATCATATCATTAGGAGAATGGTATGGTGGACATACTCCTATAGATAAGCATAGCATAAAGATCAAGTCATTTTAAATAGTTAAATTGCTATAAGCTTTCTGATACATAGTAACCTAATTCCTTCGACCATGAGATCATGCTTATCACCATCACTGGAAGGATGCTTTGATGACATCAAACACCACACCATAACTGGGTGGCTATAAAGGTGGTATTGAGTGTTCGGAAAGTATGGGTTGAGACACATGGATCAAGAGTGGGATTTGTCCATCCATATGACAGATAGATATACTCTGGGCCCTCTCAGTGGAATGTCATCCAATTAGCTTGCAAGCATGTGACTGGCTCACAAGGGATCACATACCATGGGAACGATAAAAGAGTACTTATCAGTAACGAGGTTGAACTAGGTATACAGAGATACCGACGATCAAAACCTCGGATAAGTAAACTATCGTGAGACAAAGGGAAATTGGTATCGTATGTAAGTGGTTCATTCGATCACAAAGTAATCGTAGAAATATGTGGGAGCCATATGAATTTCCAGATTCCTCTATTGGTTATTGATCGGAGAAGTGTCTCGATCATGTCCGCATAATTCACGAACCGTAGGGAGACACACTTAAGGATTCGATGTTGTTGAGTAGTTATGGAATGATGAGTAAGAGACCGAATGTTGTTCGGAGCCTCGGATGGGATCCGGGATATCACGAGGAGATCCGGAATGGTCCGGAGAATAAGATTCATATAAGGAAAGTCCTGTTTCGGAGTTAGGGAATGATTCCAGTGTTTTCATCGGGAATGTTCTAGAAGGGTCCGGAAGGTCCGGCACTCCGGAGGGGAAGGGTACATGAATGTGTCATAACAATGTGGAATGGTTGCATCATGCACTAGGTATCATCTCTGAGCAAAATAAAGGGATAAATCAAATCCTAGTTTGAAAAGTCAAACGCCAATTTGAAAAGTCAAACGGCAAGTTTGCTTGGTGGAGGGAGAGTAGGAAACCTACTTGGGGAGGAAGTCCTCCTCCCTCCACCGCCGGCCAAGGAGGCCGACTTGGGGGAGGAATCCCTCCCCCTTGGCCGCGCCCTCCCACCTATAAAAGGAGGGGCAGGGGTGCCCCTCTAGATCTACAGCTCTCTCCACCAAACCCTAACCCTAGCCGCCGGCCACCAAGTCGTCGCCGCCCTAGGGTTTTGCCCTAGCCGCCGAGTTGGGGCCCTCCGCTTGCCCTAGCCACCGGCCTAGCCCTCTTTCCTTGGTGCCTCTAAACCCTAGATCGCCAAGGTCTCTCTCATAGTCCACCATACTCGCTCCGGCTTAAGGCGAAGCCCTGCGAGATCTCCCCTCTACTTTCGGTACCACGCCGTCATGCTGCCGGAATCACGAGGAGAGTGCTACAACCTCCGCTGCCTGCTGGAACAAGGGAGAGGAAGGTCTTCATCGAGTACCGAACGTGTGACCGACCGCGGGAGCGCTGCCGGAATGCGGCGCCAGAAGGATCATCTACACGATCTTGAGATCGGCAAGAGTACGACTACATTACCCACGAGAATCTGCTCTCGTTAAACACTTTGGAATCTTCGAGGGTGAGTTCTTCTATCGACTCGTTGCTACAATCTAGTAGATAGATCTTGGCTTGTTTGTTTGTATGCGGTAGAAAATTTTTGTTTTCCATGCTACGAACCCCTACAAATAGACCCCTTCCCCAACCTCAATATCCACACCATTTCACTCCTCTCTCACTTAGAAACATCCCTGACCTGTTCCCGGAGCAAGGCGAGCACTCTATCGTCGGAATTTGATCGGAGTCCGCCGCTGCCGTGAGGAAAAGGCGTCGTCGATTGGAGCTTCCGTGACCGCCATTCAACTCGTCATTCTCGACAAGCTCATTCGCCTGCATCGCCAACCCTAGCTGGAGCCCTGGTAAGCCCCCAGCCACCCTCACTGTGTCGCTAGGTTAAACTCTCGTCGGAGCCTCGCAACATAGACGATAAACCATGACCGTAGATCATGTTGTAATCATAGGGCCAACATTGGTTGATACTGATTCGTTTAGAAGCACCCACTCGCGCGTGGGACCAGCCTAAGTGAGCCCGCTACGCGTGCTGTGCAGTTGGGCCAGCCTGGTAGTGTTTTTCGCGCGAGCACAGTATTTCAAATCTAGTCTTTTTCTTTTTATTCAAAAACCTTCTCTGTAGTGAACTTTAAAAATCAATTCAGAGAGATTCACTGCACCAAATTGAATGAATCCAATTTTGTTTGAAAGTAGATGAAAATCTCAAATCACTCCCGTTGGATTCAAAAAGTTTTGAAACTATGGATCACCCTTGGTAAAAAGAACATGCCAGTAGCTTTTGCAACTTCAAACATTTCTCTAAAATCAACCATAAGTGATTTTGAGTTGATTCCAACTCTCAAAAATCACATTTGACAATGCCTTTCTGAATATGTAATATCTACATACTTACTTACCTAGACCAAAACTAAAAGAATGACTTTCTAGTCATTTTTAGCCACTTAAATATTATTAAATAATAGTGTTAAACTTTATAAATTAGGCCAACCAAGTTAAATCACTTTCACAAGTATTAGAGTATGTGGTGATGACATGTGTCAATATGATCCCATATTTTTAATTGGGAGAATATTAAATCTTAAGTAACCTTTCAATGAGTAGAAATTACTTTTCTAAAAATAAGATAAATAAAATCATATCACCCTTTCTTGTAATCATAGAGATGATGCTAGATCATCTAGTGTGACCCTTGTGTGATAAATAAAGTAGTTAAGTATTGTTTGGTGATTGTTTACCTTGTATTTATTTATAGGCGCTAGTATTAATCCGGACTACGACGAGGAGGAATTCTACGAAGATGAAGACGAGAACTTCGACAACCTTACCAACCAAGGCAAACTACATTATGCAATCTATTCTATCTAAGAAAGCTAAGATAAACCATGCAAGTATCACTTGCAAGCCTTTGTGATACCCCTTTTTATACCAAGTCCCAGTTTTACTTGCAATCTTTACTTTTAGCAAAGTTGTTCAGTAGTTAATTAATTGGATGATTAGTGGAAAATTAGGAAAGTGTCATCAAGAGCTTGGAACTTGTTGAAGGTAGATACACCAGCTTAGTACCCTACAACTAGTGACACATACCTCCATTTGGTAGATGTTAGTGCTAAATTAAACTCGATCACTAGATGGGAGCAAATGATTATGAAAACCTTGGAATGATGAGTCATTCTATTGAAAAGCTTTGACATGTGTTATGGACACAATGACTTGAACATTATGGTGAAGAAAGTATGTGACTTGACTTTGATAAAAATTGATGGTTGGGTTCGGATGCGATACCATTCCAACGTTTACCGTACAAACACAATACCCGAATTTGGGTAGGGATTGACTGGAAGTTTATATGTCTTAGTATGGGTTCCCTTGCGGAACAAGGTGAGCTGAGGCTACCTTGTGAATGTAACTGTCCACCTATGCAGTGCCCAAGATGACAGATGGTCATGGTTGGGAGGTCAAACTCATAGGGGGGTGCCTATACTAGGGTGTGTAATTGAAAGGTTAGGATTTATTATCCGCATACTAAGTATAATGATTCAGGATTGTTCCTGACGAATGTATCGAATGTTGTGGTGAAAGTGTACCACCTCTGCAGAGTGTCAAACTATTAGAATAGCCGCGTCCACGGTTATGGACAGTTGGATGGCCATACTGTTCCATTGTCAGATGTTTTACAAAATGACCCGTGACTTGAAAGATGACTTTGAATTGACCCCACAAGTTGTGGAGATGAAGCTGGGTTTCCACCTAAGTAACCTAGACAACTAAAGTTAGGTTTTATTACTAGATACTGGTTGAAATAAAATTGGCCTGTGGCAAACGAACTTAGAGCTTAGGATTCCTAGTAGAATGGCCTTACTGCTTTAATGAAAGTTTGCGAGTACTTCAAAGTACTCATGGCTTTGTCCCTGTCTATTCCCATGACCAGACTATGAAGGAGACTACGAGGAGGATGGACAGCAGGACGCTTACGATAACTAGGATCATCTTCCATCATCAACATTGCATGTGACCCTGAAGATGGAGCCCTGACCATGCTACCTTTATTATTATATTCCGTTGTTTTGTTTGTAATCAGACTTGATCATGAGATCAAATATTTGTAAGACCTTTATGGTTTGTCATGGATGATGAACTATGGTACCAATCTGTTATGTCTCCTGAAAATGGTAATCCTGGGATTGCGATATACGACATAACAGGCATCTGGGATTAAAAATCCGGATGTTGACAGAGGGGGACTAACCCTAGCGCCGCCGACTTCTCCCTCTCCTTGCCTCTCCATTCTCGTCGTCCCCAGAGGCCCGCCGGCCTAAGAGCGCGACGCCGGTGATGGGGGCGGTGGGGATTCGGCCTCCTGATAGGTCGGAAACGTATCTATAATTTTTGATGTTCTATGCTTGTTTAGTATCTACTTTGCTTTACTTGTCTACACTTTGAGGTGCTTTTTACATGTTTTCTAGTACTAACCTATTAACAAGTTGCAACAGTGCCAAATGCCTGTTTTCTGTTGTTTTTGGTTTCAGAAAAGTTAGTAAATAAATATTCTCGGAATTGGACGGAACAAACGCCAAAGTCAATTACTTTCTGTGGGGAACAAGAAGTCCAAAGGAGAGCCCGAGGGGCCGACCATAGGGGCTAGACCCCCCTCAGGCGCGGGTGGGCCCTAGCCCACGCCTGGCTAGGGTTTGGCTGCCTAGGCGGCCGCCTCGGTCTCCCCCTTCGCCTATAAGAAGCCGCCGATGCAGAAACCCTCAGCACCCGATCAGAAATCCACGAAACCGTTTGTAGCCGCCGCCACCATCGCCCCTAGATCGGGGGGATCTGAAGCTCTTCCCGGCACCCTGTCGGATTGGAGATCATCCTGGAGGCCTTCTCTCTGGTATGATTCGTGAGTAGTTCCACCTTGGACCATGGGTCCATGTAGTAGCTAGATGGTTGTATCTCCTCATTTGTGCTTTCATGTATAGATCTTGTGAGCTCCGTTCATGATCAAGATCTAATCTATTTGTAATCATGAATGTTGTGTTTGCGGGGATCTGATGGATATTGAGATTATTATGTTGGTTTGATTAATGGTTCTATCTTTATGATTCTATCATGTCTGTGTTGTTTGTGATCTCGCATGCTCTTCGTTGCTAGTGGTTATCTTGGCCAAGTAGTTGCTAGTGACTCCAAGAGGGAGTATTTATGCTCGATAGTGGGTTCATGCCTCTAGTTTCGAAGGGAAGTGACAATAATCTCTTCGTTTGTAGATGTGTTGTTGCTACTAGGGAGAAAACAACGGTCTCTTGTTCATGGAACATGTGGACTGTTTACCTTACACACTTTGCTTAAAGCAGTTGTCTATTGCTTACAACTTAATACTGGAGGGGGTTTGGATCAGTTGGATTATGGTCTATGTATATTGTTGTATTGCCCAATCAACCTCATAGGATCTTTCTGTCTAGTAATTGCATTGTTATGCCTTGCTCAGTTCCTGTAAATTGCCCTGATGTAATTTGTTTACCCTTCATGCCATGTTGTTTATCTAAGGAGAGCACCTCTAGTGAACTATGGATCCCGATCCAATCTTTACCATTGATACATCTTCCATTGTTACTTGTTTACTTGCTACAAACCATTGCTTTCCACACCATACATTTTATCCTTTGTTACAGCAAACCGGTGAGCTTGACAACCTCAATGATTCGTTGGAACAGAGTCTTAAGTTTGTGTTGTGCAGGTCTCCACGTTGCTTACAACACCTGTGTGACGTTTCCTTCCTCCTTATGGTTCGATAACCTCGGTCTCAACTGAGGGAAAACTTGCTGTTGTGCTCTTCATACCTTGCTCTTGGGGTTCCCAACGAAGCACTCCTATATCAACCTCTTCCTCACCTTTTGAGTGCTGCATCAAGTATTTCTGGTGCCGTTGCCGGGGAGGCTAAGGACATCTTCACAAGGGGAGTCCTTCACTTCCTTTCTCTTTACTTTGTTTTTAGTTTGCTTTGTTTCTTTTGCTTGGTTTTGTTTGCCTCTTTTCAAAAAAAAACCAAAAAAATTAGTCTAGCTTGGTTTGCTTGCCTTATTCAGAAACACAAAAAAAATAGTTCCTACTCCAGTTGCTGGTCTGTTGTTGCCTTGCTTGGTCATGCTTTCTATCAATGGATGGTTTCTTTGAAACTAGTTCTTATTGGCAAGGTGGATTCATGGAAGAAGAAAAGTATTATTATAAGGAACACCGTTTGTCACAAAAAGGGAAACACTTATGGGAACAAATTGATAAGTTGAATACTATTGCTAGAGATGTGTGCTCTACTTATAATGTTACTTATTGCTTTGATAAATCTTGTTGCTGTAGGAGGTATAAACACCTTCCTTTTTAGTGTGAGTATAATGATAATGTTACCATATCTTCTTATGTTAAAGGAAATTATGATTTTTATGATGTGGAGCAAATTGAAGAATTTATTGCTTTCAAGGGTGCTTTTGAACTTGCCAGTCTACTTGAAAAAACTGATGATGCACCTTATGAATCTGAGATTTATGAGATACTTAAATTTTGCTTTGATGATTACAAGGAAGAAAATGGCTATATTCTTGAATATTTTAATAGGTGTTTTCCACAAATGGAAGATACTAATGCCTTGCAGGAGCCTATGGAGGAAGAAATTGCTGAAACTAAAAGCTCATTAGATGAAAAAGAGGAGGAGACTGATGGTCAAGAGGAGGAAGAATGGATCTACCCATGTCTACCTTATAATGAGAGTAACTCTTTACCTCTTACATTATTGATTGTCCCCCTTGTTTACCAAAGGAGGATGAAAGTTATGTTCCTCTAGATCCTTTTGAAATATCTACTTTGGGTAAAACCTGTGAAGGTTTTAATCCCACTATTTTTGAGCTTGATAGAAATTATGTGTTTGTAGATCATGAAAAGCATGCTTTATGTGATATATATATTGTTGAGTTTATTCATGAGGCTACTGAAAATTATTATGAGAGAGGAAAATATGGTTGTAGAAGTTTTGATGGTATTGAAACACCTCTCTTTGTGCTGAAAGTTTTGACGTTACTCTTGTCTTATCTTCCTATGCATGTCACTTTGTTCTTCATGAATTTATTTGTGTACAAGATTCCTATGCATAGGAAGTGGATTAGACTTAAATGTGTTTTGAATTTGCTTCTTGATGCTCTGTTGGGGAGGTGACCCCGAATAGGGTCAAGACAGGGGAAAGACGAAAGGAATCTCCCTTGTCATGAGCCGAGTTACTGTTTGTATCGGCCGAGTCATGTAAGAGTCAGCCGAGATAAGCAAAGCCATGACAGCTACAGAAGGAGTAACACCTTATCCGGCTGACATATGAGTTAAGTCGACTGAACGATTCTGACTAACTTGAATGCAGGTGAAGGCCGAGCCAAGTTATGCGAGACAAGGCCGAGTAACACGAAGCTTGCAGGAGAAGGAGGTGCCTATAGTCAAACCCTAGTCACTGGCTAGGAGGAATCTGAACAGAGCCAAGAACAAAGGACAAGGGGCAGAGCAGCAGAAGGGTAGAAGAAGGTCACGGAGGTGACAGTCAGGGAGCCCGAGGCACGCATGTGAAGCTCTCTCGAACATTGCCGCCCTTAGAAGGGGGACACGGAAAGGAGGCCGCCGAGTTACCATATTGGGACAAGCATATTCCAAGAATATGCTTGCCACGTCAGCCCTAGAAGGAACCAATGCACCTCTTTATAAAGGGGGATGCTGGCTCCTGAGAAGGGGATCGTTTCATTCTAAGCCGTAAGGCTCGTGTAGTTGCTCTCTTCTTCCTGCAAACAGCTCAAGGAGCATTTGTAGTCCTTAAGAGGAGGAATACAGATCTACTTGTTAGTCATTTGAGTGTATAAATCACTACACATTCCCTCCCCGGATCCCTCTAGCATCCATTGGCCCCATACTTTAGCCTACCCATGGCATCTGCCGTGCCACCACCACGATAGTTGGAGCCCACCGTGGGGCCAGAAGCGGTGCTAGCTGGAGTCAAGATCCGGACGAGAAACTTTATCCTCACTGGCGAGTGCGTTGTCTCTGGCTTAGTCCAGAGATTTGATCTCCGGGACTACATCAGCGATAACGCAGGTAGCTTCAGGAGGAAGGCACCTCCGCGCAACGGCGTCTTCATCAACTTGGGCATGCACAAGGTCTACGTCAGCGTCGACACCTCCTGGGTTTATCCTCACCGGGTTATCGATGCAGGAGAGCCTCCCCTTAGCGCCGCGAACGGTCCGCGTGGAGCGCGCCCCGTCACCAGCGTCGAGGTGATGGTCGCAGCCATGGTACAGGTGGTAGGAGAAGGCGCCGGATCGAGAAAGGACCCGGCGGCAGGAGGACAGGTGACCACGAAGCAAGCAGCTCCCCAGCCCACCGAGGTAGATCCATCGGCAGCCAAGTCAGCCGAGGTGCAGGAGACAACCCCAAAGGCAGCAAGGGTAAGATGGCCACCTCTGGAAAGACCAGAGAATATTCTCCAGGCAACTATAGATAATCTAACCACTCCTGTGGCGCCGATAGTTGATCCGGCTAACGCCCAGGCGGAGTTAGAAGAGACTAAGCAAAAAGTGCTGGTAGAGGCAAAAAAGGTGTCGGCCTTGTTGAAGTCCTTGAACAGGACCCTGCGAGAATATGCTAAGGCAAACAAACTAGATGTTGCACCTGAGCGGGTAGATGAATTAAGATTGAGAGGAAAAAACCTCATGAATGATATCAACAAAGAGCACGAGACTCATAAGGATGATTCAGTTGATCTAGGCTTGCCGAGGTATAGCACCCCGACAAAGAACCTAAGGGCGGCAAATGCCGCTGCATTGGAGTTAGAAGGATTAACCGGCGAAGCCCGGTAGAAACAGCAAGAAAGAGTGAATGAGATGGTACGCATTGCGAACCAGCAGAATGAAGAAATGCTTAGGGCTGACCCGGCCAGACCGGGAGCCTCGCGTATGGTTCATTCGGCTGGAGCAGCGCCTGCACTATCAGCGGCAGCAACATCCTCACCCGGAAACAACGCGCAAAAAGATAAAGCAGTAACTTCAGGAAAAAGAAATAAACAAATTGTTCCGTATGATCCGGTAGTAGCCGGAAAGGTCAATGAAAACAAAGGCAACGGAAGCCGAGGTAACAGTGGCGATAGAAACCCCGGCCGTGCCAACAAAGGCAACGGAAGCCGAGGCAATGGAGACCTTGGAAGAGGAAATCACGAGAACAATAACCCGGCAGAGGGAAGGAGAGACCCACCGCCCGAACCTCAGTCGAGGTATGAGCCTTGGCAAGAGCGAGAAATGAGACCAGCGCATCATAATCAGGCAAACGAGAGGTACAATGATGGTTACACAGATATGGAATATGCAGGACATGGTGGGAATAACCATTATGGAATACATGAGAAAATCGTTTACAGAAACTTGCCATCAAGTGATGCAAGATTAAAGCTCGACAGGTTGTATCGGTCCGAGTTATTGGAGGAACAGGGTCCGCCTGGCCCGGCGTGCTTCGGACCTCGGATCATGGGCGAACTGCCGGTGCCAAACTTTCAACTGTCAAGGGGCACGAAAACATACAATGGGAGCACAAAACCACAGGATTGGTTGATTGACTATGCCACTGCAGTGAAAATAGCTAGTGGAAACTTACGATGGGTGGTGAGATACGTCCCACAGATGCTGGAAGGACCAGCCAGAGTGTGGCTGAACAATCTGCCAGCAGGAAGTATCAACTATTGGCTAGATTTTGAAGAGATGTTTGTCAGCAACTTCACCAGTACCTATAAAAGGCCAAACAGGCCACAACAGCTCGCTATGTGCAAGCAGAGGCCAAATGAAATAGATAGAGAATTCTTAACTCGGTGGTGTAACCTCAGAAACTCATGCGAGGGAGTCATAGAATCTCAAGCGATAGCTTGGTTTGCTCAAGGTTGCCGATACGCAAGTGTATTATGGCAGAGGCTGCAAAGAGATATGCCAACCACCTTGGCAGAGACCATCAGGATAGTAGATTCGTATGCATTAGGGGATCCGACACAACCAGAACTAATGTCGGCAGAGCTTCAGGAGCATCAAGATGAGATGCAGCCGGATCGTCGAGGCGCAACGAGTTCCGAGGTAGAATAAGAGAGGAAAGACCGGATTACAGATATGCTCCCAATCAGGTGGCAGCGGTAGTGCAAGATCAGCCGAGTCATGGAAACAGTCAGCGGCAAAAGAATGGTCCTCAGCAGTGGACACCGAGGAATGAAGGGAAGAGACAGTGGACACCAGAACAGAAGAAGCAGTGGCAAGAAAGGCCAAAATACACATTTGAATCCATGTTGGATCAACCGTGTAAGTTCCACACCCCAAACCCGGCCAAGCCGGCTAATCATACAACTCGGCAATGTGCTTGGATGAAAAATGCAATGGGAAACCCGGCGAGCATGCAAGCGCCTCTTCATCAAGCGCATCAGCAGCAGCAGCCACAGCTAACTGGAGCAAATGCGCATCAATTAATGTTACCCCCACCACCTCCAAGATATGACAACTTGGACCGGAGGGATGCAGTGCATCAAGTGATAAACCAAGGTAAGGATGGAAGGGAAAACCCCGGAAACAACGGATGCAATGATTACAGGGAGCATCATCAATCATATTGTGTATTCACAACAGAACAGCAAGATAGGCAAAGTGTACAACGCCGGCATATGGAAGTAAATGCTGTTATGTCGGCGGTACCAAGATATGTGCCTTGGTCCGATCAGGAAATAACCTAGAGCATAAAGGATCACCCGAAGATAATGCCGAATCCAGGGTCGTATGCACTCATACTAGATCCAACATTTGTCGGGCCCAGCATCAATGTGAAATTCTCAAAAGTACTCATTGACAATGGCAGTAGTATCAACATCATGTACAGAGATACAATGCACAAACTCGGAATAGCACAGAATATGCTGCAATCCACGAGAACTACTTTCCATGGAATAGTCCCGGGACTTTCCTGTGAACCCATTGGGAAAGTCCGAGTAGATGTATTATTCGGCACAAGGGATAATTGCAGAGAAGAAAATTTGGAATTCGAAGTGGTGGACCTAGAAAGCTGCTATCATGCTTTACTCAGGCGGCCAGCATTGGCAAAATTCATGAGTAGCTGCCACATTACTTATTTGAAAATGAAGTTACCCGGACCACAAGGGGTGATAACAGTAGCCGGAGATTACAGAAAATCGATGGAGTGTGCCTCGGCCGGATCAAACCTGGCCAAGTCATTGGTGATTACAAGAGAGAAAAGAAGGATTCAGGAGGTAGCAGCTCTTGCTCAGTCGGCACAGCTGAATATGTCGGCATTAGCCAACCCACACGGAAGTGTTTCTTTCCAGCCGACTAAAGAGACAAAAAAGATCCAGATAGATGAGCAGTTCCCAGAGTGCACCATCACGATTGGTGCCGGCCTAGATGCCAAATAGGAAGGCGAGCTCACCAACTTCCTCCGTGAGAATCAGGATATCTTTGCATGGTCAACTCAAGACCTGCAAGGTGTGCCGAGGGAGTTGGCTGAGCACTCTTTGCATGTAAGGCCAGGAGCAAGGCCGGTGAAGCAACCTCTCCGCCGCTTCGCCGAAGACAAGAGAAAAATAATAGGGGATGAGATAGCTCGGCTCCTTGCGGCCGGGTTCATCATGGAAGTGCTTCATCCGGATTGGTTATCAAATCCGGTGTTAGTAGAAAAGAAAAAGGATGACCCAAATGTAGCCGTCGTATGCGAATGTGTATCGATTACACGAACATAAATAAGGCGTGTCCCAAAGATCCTTTTCATTTACCTAGGATAGACCAAGTCATTGATTCGACCGCTGGTTGTGAGCTGTTATCATTTGTAGATGCGTATTCTGGTTTCCACCAGATACCATTAAATCCGTCCGATCAAATAAAGACTGCGTTTATTACCCCGTACGGGGCTTATTGCTATCGCACCATGCCATTCGGCCTGCGTAATGCACGAGCAACATACCAGAGATGCATGCAAAAGTGTCTACATGACCAGATAGGAAAAATTTACAAGTATATGTAGACGATGTGGTTATAAAAAACAAAGAGAGCAAAACGCTCCTGGATGATATTCGGCAGAGATCCGCAAACTTGAGAAGGTTCCGAATGAAGCTTAACCTGGAAAAATGTACCTTCGGTGTGTCGGCTGGAAAATTACTCGGTTTCCTTGTATCCAGTCGAGGTATAGAGGCAAATCCAACAAAAATCCGAGCAGTGGAGAAAATGGAATTACCGATGTGTCTAAATGATGTACAAAAATTCACCGGCTGCCTGGCCTCGCTGAGTCGATTTGTATGTCGGCTGGGGGAAAAGGCATTACCTCTATATCAATTGATGAAAAAGTCTGATAAGTTCATTGGGACACCGCAAGCAGATAATGCGTTTCATGAGTTAAAAAAGATGTTGGTTACAGCACCAATCTTGGCCTCTCCACTGTCAAAAGAACCTATGTTACTTTATGTAGCTGCCACTAACAGAGTGGTAAGTGCGGTGGTTGTCGTGGAACGAAATGAAGGTGATAAGTCAATACAAAGGCCGGTATATTACCTAAGCGAAGTACTATCGGTCTCAAAACAAAACTACCCGCACTACCAAAAGATGGCTTATGGAGTATACATGTCGGCGAAAAAACTTAAACATTACTTCGAAGAACATCCGATAAAAGTGATTTGTGAAGCGCCCATAGCCGAGATATTGAGCAACAAAGATGCAAGTGGCCGAATAGCAAAATGGGCAATCGAGTTATCACCTTATGCTCCGCAATTCGATAGGCGAGATGCAATCAAATCTCAAGCGGTGGCCGACTTCTTTGTGGATTGTGCCGAGGTACAATATGAGCCGCTGAAAGGATAGAGATGTCGCCTAGAGGGGGTTGAATAGGCAATTTCAAAACTGTTACGATTTTGGCTTGATAGAATGCGGAATTAAACTAACGTTTATTTTACAAGCACAAAACCTAAATACACTAGGCTCAACTAAGTGCACCAACAACAAATTAAGCTAAGCAAGATAGCACAAGATAAATATACCACAAGTGATAAGCAAGATAAAAGTACTTGAAGCTCGATAGCTATCACAAGGAAAGTAAGCTCAGATATAGAGATAACCAAGGCACGTGGAGACGAAGATGTATTCCCGTGTTCACCACCTTTGGGAAGGGGGCTACGTCACGTTGGAGAGGTGTGAGGTTCCACGAAGGATTCCTCATGCGCCACAGAGGCTCACCTTCTTCTCCGGGTCTATCCCACGAAGGAATAGGCCATTTCCTTATGGCTAGCTTTTCCTCCACTTCGGAGATGGCAAGCTCCACAACCACTTCACAAGCTCCACGAAGGAGAATCCCGGGTCTCTTCACAATCTTCCACAAAGAGAACACCGCGGCACCAACCACCAAGCCAACTAGGAGGTCACCCTCCAAGAGTAACAAGCTCACGGTCTCTCACTCAAACAAATCGTAATGGAGAGCTCAACACTTATGCAAGAATGCAAAGCAAGACCACCAAGGGTGATCAAATCCTTCACTCTCAAATCCCACCAAAGAAATAAGTGCTAGGGAGGAATTAGAGAGGAAGAACAATGGTGGAAGTCAACCAATGACTCCAAGATCTAGATCCAATGGGTTCCCCTCACTTAGAGGAGGAATTGGTTGGTGGAGATTGTAGATCTAGATCTCCTCTTCCAAAGCCCTTCTCAAATACATATCTCTATATCTTATTTGGGATACCATTTGCTTCAAGTTATTCTAATCATTGTTTTCCATGATTGTGTGACTAGTTGAAGCTATCAAGAATCTTTATCTTTGCATAGTGCTTAATATTTTTATTTCTATCCTATGCTTTTTATTGTGAAGATTTATCTTTAATATCCGTGCAATATACCATCGAAAATCTATTCCAATACACTCATTGTCTTCGACAATTGATATACTTGTGTGATGTAGCATTTGTGGATCATCTTCACTTTGGAGTTAACCTCTTATTGCCTTACTTTCTTTCCAAAAAAAAATTGTGTGGCTCCCATTGTCTTCCTTGGCTTTTGAACATATCTCTGATGATGTTTTTGATTATTATCAAATGTATTTTAGTGGAAGACAAACCTTTTCTTCTCGAAACCTTGTGCCATTGTGAAAAGTGTTAAGGGTTTGGTTTATTTGTTAAAACCTTGCTCTTTTGGGAGTTTGCTATCTCATTCTTTACTCTCTATTTTATTTTCTTGAATGAGATAAATCTTTGAGCATTTGTGTTTTTAATTCATCTTTCATGCTTAATAGTTTTTGCTCAGTTCATTTGTTGAACAAACTTGTGTTGATTTGATTCTTTGATATAGTTTGGACAACAAATGTGTTTTGTCACATCTTGTATGCCTTCTTGAATATTTTTGGTGATTTTTCCAAAGTATATCTTTGTTGGATCTTGAAATTCTCGCGCATGCATGTTTAATAAATGTATATCTTATGTCATGTTTTGCTTTCTTTGATCCAATATATAGGGTATACTCCATCAAATCCTTAAACGGATAAGATGTGCATGAAATTCAAATTTCATCTCTAAATATGCACATATTTTTATGGAGTGTATCCTATGTGTTGTGGTTATTCTAACCACTTTGGACCCAATAAGTTTGGGGACCAAGATGTACTTGAATGTTGTTTTAGGTACACTAAAGATGCAATGGATGCTTGTCTCGTCTATAAAGAAAGTTGTCACCACATGATAATTGGATCCAATCTAGGATGATTTAAAAATTCTTATCTACTACATCATACCATTGCTATCTCGGTAACAAGTATCTTATTCATGCATATTATTCTTCCATCCAATCTCTTGTAGGTTGCATCTTGGCATGAATTTATTTGTTTGTCAATGTTCGATTCTTGCAATTATCTTTGAAAGACTTTGTATCCTTATTGCTTATGTGAGTAATTTGAGATGATGCATATAATGGGGAGTATATAAAATCATTTTCATGATTCACCAATTCCAAATATGCCTTCTAGAAATTTATTGCATATCAAATCCTCAAGGTACTCTCATGTGCAATATTGTTTAAATTGCATTGAATCATTCCTTTTGATACTTGTTGCCTTTCTCAAAGTATCCCAACTAGCATTAGTTCCCTTAGTGTTAGTTGTGATGGTTTTGAGATTTTTTGCTTTTATTTGGTGAAGTTCATTGATATACCATAAGATAAAATAGAGCCATGGGCTATATATGCACTTAAGCAAAATATCCTTTTTGGTATATGTGATGACTTCCGCTTGGATATCATGTATTCTTTATTAACCTCTTATGTGTGGATGTTTCTTTGTGGATTATTCTCATGTTTTTTCCCTTAGAAACTTATATACACTAGAGTGTTAATCTCTCGCTGTAAGGTTCCCAACCTTTAATAAGGTAGAGATCCCTGTGTTTACAATGCTAGTCCCTGGATCAATAGCTAGCATCCACAGTTAAGATGTAATATCAAGAAACAAAGGTCATAATACAACTTTATAACCAGGAATAAAATAATTTATTACATCTTACATAGATCATTTGGCTATCTCATTACAATGCAGTAGAAAATAACAATAGCATGGGGTACTTCATCTTCAAAGTGCCACAGGCAGACATGTTGGTTGTAGACTTGTAATCCTAATAAGTAAACTTCACTAATATCAAACAAACCTGCAATATAACAAGTTACAGCCACAAGGGTCAATACATTTGAATTGTATTGGCAAGTGATACTATGGTAGTAAAGTGGAGTCTATAATCTATATGCATTTGGCTAAGTGGAGCTTAGGCTTGCTTTGCTCAAAATAGATTTTTCCTTAACATTTGAAAACACTAAGTTTTTGCTTGACAAAAATCACCCAAGGAACCACCAATAGAAATTGGTGAACCTTAAACCCTTGTTCAACCACAAGTTTTTAACTTAGAAGTTTGGATGATGATATTCTTGATAGCTTCCATGTCTTGATGCTCAAATTGTCCTTTGCCAGGGACATGGCTAAGTACTTAGATTTTACACTCTGCAGAGGTGGTGCACTTTCCCCACAAGACTTGGTTTCCCAAGACAAGATCTTTCAGAAGCCTTCCCTTAGACCAGAATGGACGCGTTCCAACCTATCAAACCCCTACCACCAACTGTCCATTTGGCTAAGTTATTGCAACCTATATGATCCAGGCAGAGCCCATAATGCCATGTGGTTACACTTGAAGCTTCTCAACATTTGACATCTCAAATCTCTTTGTTCCTGGGTAGCCATCCACAAGTTAGATACACAAGGTTCACCAGTCCCCTGGCCTTGTGTAACCACTCAACACAAACCATTCCTTCCATTCCACCCAGGTGTTTCATTAACTTAGTTGTTTTATTAACAAAACACAAGTCCTCAGACTTAGAAATTTTTCCATAGTATGAATATATATTCCACCCTTGTTTTCTATTAGCTAAGCTAAGCATGATAGTAGTAGGAATCTTAACTTAGGAAATTTTACTAAGGTTTCATCTACTAGGTTTTCCCATAGCATGGTTTATACTTAGCAAAATTCCATGCAAGTCCTACTTAGAAACATCACTAATGCATAGTGAAAATAATGGGACAAAAGTATGAAGCATCACTTTCCTTTTTGGTAGAGAGTATAAGTTCACTTCCTTGTTCTTTGCAATGTTCACACACTTCAAGTCACTACAATTCAATCAAGCAAACAATATTTCAATCTACCATTCAAGCAATTCATCACATAAAATGATAGAATTAAAGTAATGCATACAAGCATGCAAAAGATTGTTTTATTTATAAAAGTGGTTTCTATTGGGTCATAAACATTTGGAAACACCTATTGGTCATTTTATAAAGTGACAAAACCATTTGCAAAAGTTTTTACTTCATAAACCATTTTTAGATCAAGTCATTATTTTATGTGGTGAAGAAATGCTTTTAATAAGGCAAAATTCTATAGGTTTCACAAAATATGTTTTCAAACCATATAACCTTGTGTTTAGGGTCAGAGAGTTTATTTCCAAAACATTTCTCAAAGGTTTTCTTCCAAAACCATTTTTAATAAATAAACCATATTTTTATTTGACTAGAAATGGTTTAAATCAAAGATTCATTCTTTTGTTTCACCAAATACATTTTTGAAACCACAATTTGTTTCCTATGGTCAGTAGGTTCATAACACACCATTTGCCAAAGATTTTATCCTCAAAATCATTTTGGAATAAATTTTATATCCTAAATAAGCATACATAAGTTTCTGCAAAAACAAACATTTTACCAGAAGCTTTTTACTAAACAAAGTGCATGGTTGGCTAGGGCTTGTTTTTATGAATCCATTGATATAGAATTTGCAAAATTTGGACGTGTATATTAAAAGTTATAGATTTTACAAATTCTTGTATCTAATAGATCTAATCTGTTTTAATTCAAACGAGCAGAGCCACGTGGCGCTTTCCTATTCGTGCATACCGTTTCGCGCGGATCGGTCGCTGTGAGGCATCAGATCTAAGTTAGATCGAGCGGCATAGATTGCATACCCTTTCGGCGTTAAGTGATTCTATTGCATCCTTAAGATTTGCATCCAACGGCTAGCGATGATCTGACCAAACTCTGGCCGCGCTCAGCGGCAGCGCGCGGCGGCGACGCTCGGCTAGTGGCGGAGCTGGCGATAGAGGAAGCAAGGAAGAAGAAGAGATGGCTCACCATGATTGTCGTGGCACGGGGATGCTCAACCTGCTCGCGGTTGACGAAGGGGCGCACAAGGTTGCTGATAATTGCTCGTCGGAGTTGCGTCTGACGACGGCCACGCTCTGTCGTCGTCGAGGGCGGCGCTACGGGTCACGAGGGTACAAACGGGAGACACGGTTAGCTTCGTACGCAAGTCACGGACATGCGTGCATCAAAAGGAGGGCAAGGGGGGTCTGGTCTCACCGGTAGGGATCGTCGGAGCGGAGACAGACGGTGGCGCTACTGTTCGTCGTTGTTGTCGACGCTGCAGAGCACGCACGGGCGAGCTAACGCTACGGGGAGATGCGCCTGGAGGTGGGGAGTATGTGAGCTTGGTCGGGGAGGCAAGGGGCGGTGAGGGGTTGCCAGAATCGTCGCCGGAGAGTCGTCGGACAGAGGACGGTGCAGAGACGAATTGGGCAGCCTAGGGGCACGCTTGGGTGAGGCAACAGAGGGGAAAGGAAGAGGAGGCATGGGCGATTAAATGGGCGTGGTCACGGGGCCGTTACATGGCGAGGTTAACGCGTATTCACGCCGGCAATTCATGGGCAGTAATGGCCAGAGGAGGGGGCGCGGTCAGCGGCGGGTGGGGAAGAAGGAGCTGGCGGTGGGGCCGTTTTGTCAGCGAAGAGAGACAGGGGAGGTGGGGTCGTTCTGTCAGTGTCGCTGCGGGTTCATTTGCGAGTGAATAACGGTTCGCTCGGGTGGGGTGGGGAGTGGGCTTGCTGGGCCTTGACTGGGCTGCCGAGCTGGGCTGCTTCCTTTTCACATTTTTTTTATTCTGTTTGTTTTTCCTTTTTCATTTCTTTTATTCTGTTTGGATTTTGAACAACCAATTCAAACACTCATTTGATTTCAAAACTTTGCTAGATTTTGTGTAGGTTTAAATATTGATTAGTAGCACATTCTGGTGTCAATTTTGGAAATTTATTTTATTCTTTTTGGGGTCTTTTTAATTAATAAAAAGGGCCCTTGTTTTAAATCAAAATAGGATTTAATAATGTTTTTAATTTTTATTTGACTTCTAAATTCTTCCAAAACCTAAGTTTTATTTACTTAAAAGGGTGTCAAATAATTCATCTTGAGTTATTTGGAAAGTATTTTAATATGATTCATTAATCATTTAAGATTGGGTATTTGTTTTGGTTTCAATGGAATTTTAATATGGTTTTAATTCCCTAAATTTTATTTGGAAGATTTATTTTATTTAAGTTGATTTAATAACTTTTATTCCACTTGGGTAAATTCCAAATATCATTTTCTCATGATTTAAAAGATCATTCTTATTAGAGATTTGTCTTTATTAAGATAGGGATAGAATGGTTAATGCCATTTTATTTTATTTTGGAAATTCTTTATTCTTTTATTTTATTTGGATTTGGATTATATTCATTCCATTTGCTTAATAGATTTGGCCAAGATTTGATTTGGTCTTTAAATATTCTTTAATTAATATTTCTTTCTTCATCTTATAAAATCCATATCTTTTTATGTAGAGATCCAAACTTGGTGATTCCAATTTGTAAAATCTTATTTAATATGTGTTTATCCTTTTAAATCCTTTTAGGATTATTTGCTCACCAATTGGTATGGATTTTAGATAAGGGCTTTATTAGCTTTGGAAATTACTTTTCCTTATCTTATTAAATTCATAGGATTTTATTTATGGTTCCAATTTAAGTGAAACCGGTTTCTATGGTTTTATAATATTTCTATTTTTTTTTCTTGATCATTTGTGAATGTTTGTTGACCAAATTTTTATATGGATCAAATCCATAGGCTTGGAGATAACTTGGAAATGATTTTCTTCCATTAGGGTTTTAGGATTTGGATTTATTTTCCAAGTGTTTAAATTTCCAGATACATTCATTGGGGAATGCATTTTTTTGATTTGGATTTTGTTGAATTCAAACTTTAATTAAAGTTTGTCCAAGATGGGATTTTAAGTTTCTATTTAGAGACAAAAGTTTCTTTTCACCCTGATTTTCAACAAAAAAAATTTATTTTTTTTATTTTTCACATTACAAGATTTGGAAAATCTTGGGATGTGACAGGCTACCACCCTTAAAATAAATCTCGTCCCGAGATTTGGGGAGGCTAGGGGTTACAAGTTGGCTCAAAGCATCTAGGGTACTACCACCCTTAAAAATTTTCCATCTAGATTACATATTGGCCTTCTTGGGATCTTGTTGAAATCTCTCTGGACAAACATCTGCATAGTGTCCTTTGTTTCCACACTTGAAACATGTGACAAGGCTGAGATCCTTCATAGGCTTGTTTATCTTGTGCTTCATCTTTTCTGGACAGTTGCTTGCATAATGTCCTTGGTTACCACAATTGTAACATGTGATAAGATTGAGTTCATCACGTATCTTCTGTGGGCAAGTTGCTACATAATGGCCTAGCTCCTTGCAGTTGTTGCACCACACTTGTCTAATCTCCTTATACTTCTGTTTCTCTGGACATTCACTGGCATAGTGTCCCATTTCTTTGCAATGACCACATTGCACATGGCTTTTGTCCTTTCTTTTCTTGGGTTTCTCCAAAGCTAGGAGTGCTTCTAGTTCATGTTCTTCATATGTTATCTCATAGGTAGGAATGTTTACTGGTTTCCTTGACCTTCTATTGCTCCTTGGATAATACATATGTCTCCTCTTTGTGCCTTTAAATTGAGTCATGTTGCTGGGAGGTAGAAGCTGAGATTTTCCTTTGTCTTCATCCTTCTTGGCTCTCTCATGGTAGTCTGCAATCAGTTGTTGCACTCCACCTTGTTTCCTTTGTTCAACTATGGAATAGATGGGGCATTGGATAGGGACATGATTGTTTCCTTCACATAGGTAACAAGTAGCTTGGGATGTGGGGCATTGGTCAATTGGATGCTTCTCTTCACAGTTGGGGCATTGATCTTCATGCTCCTTGGAAGTGTGTTCCTTGTCTCCACAAATATTGCAAGCTTGGGTTCCTTCTAGAATAACATCTTTGTCATCCTTGTTGTCATTAGCTCCTTAGGAAGAGTTTTCTCCCATGTTGATCATTTGAGTAGCCAACCCTTGCAACAATTGGGATTGAGTCTTCAAAATTTCTTGCATGGTTGGGTCTAACTCATTGTTGTTGGCCAAAAACTGAGTAGTCACTTGGTTCAACTGGGTTTGTCTTGCAAGCAGTTGGTCTCTCATGCTGATCTCTTGGTTGTTGTTGTTGTCACCATCCTTGATGTTGGAGTCTCTTGGAGAAGTCATCTGTTTGGGTTGGATTTGGATTAGAATGGGCAAAAGATTTCTAAGGAAATAATTCTAATCACACACATCACAATTCACACAAGCAATGTGCAAGCAATCACAAACAAACATTCCACTCAAACAACAAAGTTTCAAGCATATTTTTAGGCAACCAAAAATATTTTTGTTACACCACATAAGTTGGTGGGTTTGACTTAAACTAAATATGGTGGTCCATCTATATGGTTCAGTTGAAATCTTTCCATCCTTCTTAGTTGATTCTTCATGAACAAAATCTTTGTATCATTAGAGAATTTCTTGCATCTTGGTTTCAAATCTTCAAGGTGATGATGGTTCCTTCTAAGTTGTGTTTCCGTATTCTTCAAGTCTTGAGCAACATTTCTTGTCACACTTGTAGTCCTTAGTAATATCTAAGGTTGAAGTCCTTGGTGAAAATGTTGAAGATGTTGAAGTCATTAGAGTTGAAGATGTTGAAGTCATTAGAGTTGATGAAGTCCTTTGTACATGATGGAGTCTTTGGTCATGGGGTAGGCTTGTCCATCAAGTTTGAAATAGAAGAGATGTAGAATCAAAACCAAAGTGGTTGAGGAAAGAGTTTACAAGATTGTTTGTAAATAAGTTTTGGGACAAATTCAACTCCTATTTTTCTAAGGGGTTTTGTCCAATCCTAGGTTTACAAATCCTACAGGCAACACAATGCTCTGATACCATCTGTAAGGTTCCCAACCTTTAATAAGGTAGAGATCCCTGTGTTTACAATGCTAGTCCCTGGATCAATAGCTAGCATCCACAGTTAAGATGTAATATCAAGAAACAAAGGTCATAATACAACTTTATAACCAGGAATAAAATAATTTATTACATCTTACATAGCTCATTTGGCTATCTCATTACAATGCAGCAGAAAATAACAATAGCATGGGGTCCTTCATCTTCAAAGTGCCACAGGCAGACATGTTGGTTGTAGACTTGTAATCCTAATCAGTAAACTTCACTAATATCAAACAAACCTGCAACATAACAAGTTACAGCCACAAGGGTCAATACATTTGAATTGTATTGGCAAGTGATACTATAGTAGTAAAGTGGAGTCTATCATCTATATGCATTTGGCTAAGTGGGGCTTAGGCTTGCTTTGCTCAAAATAGATTTTTCCTTAACATTTGAAAACACTAAGTTTTTGCTTGACAAAAATCACCCAAGGAACCACCAATAGAAATTGGTGAACCTTAAACCCTTGTTTAACCACAAGTTTTTAACTTAGAAGTTTGGATGATGATATTCTTGATAGCTTCCATGTCTTGATGCTCAAATTGTCCTTTGCCAGGGACATGGCTAATGTAGAGGGAGTGTCCCAACCTTTATTAACATAAGGTGGTGTCCCCTGTGTTTACAATGCTAGTCCCTGGATCAATAGCTAGCATCCACAGTATAGATGTAATATCAAGAAACAAAGGTCATAATATAACTTTATAACCAGGAATAACATAATTTTATTACATCTTTACATAGCTCATTTGGCTATCTCAATACATTGCAGCGGAATAACTATAAGCATGGGGTCCTTCATCTTCAAAGTGCCACAGGCAAATGCTGGTTGTAGACTTTGTAATCCTAATCAATCAATCTTCACTAAAATCAATCAACCTGCAACATTACAAGTTACAGCCACAAGGGTCAATACATTTGAATTGTATTGGCAAGTTTCGCTACTAAGTTGAATATAAGTGGATCCTTATCTTTACATGCACATTTGGCTAAGTAGAGTTTTAGGCTCATTTGCAAAAAGCAATATTTTATCCTATCTTTAAAAGTGGTTTTTATCTTTGATCAAATCTTTGAAAATCCCTTGGAAAAGCCCAAGTGTTTCAGTTGTTAACAAAATCTCCTTGCACACCTTGGTAACCCCAAGTGTTCAAGTTTTCAACAAAATCTCTTGAGCTCCTTGGTAACCCCAAGTGCATCAAGTTTTAACAAATCTCTTGAGCTCCTTGGTAACCCCAAGTGCATCAAGTTTTATCAAATCTCTTGAGTTCCTTGGTACCCCCAAGTGCATCAAGTTTTATTTTAGAAATTGGAATGTCGAGATCTCCCATAGCTTCAAACTTTAGTTGCTCAGTATTGTCCATAACCGGGGACACGGCTAAGTACTTAGATTTTATTATCTTCTGCAGAAGTTGCACACTTTACCCACATGTCACAATCCCATCTTTTTGCCACCAGTGGCCACTGGATTAGTGCTCACCAAGATGGAGTACTGGCAGATTGAGAATGTGACGAAGTCTTTCCAAAGGGTCCTCCCATACACCATTGCTAGCTTGTCTTCAGCACCCATGTAGGATTCCAGGTCCCCATGTCCAGTAAACTGAAGACAATGCAGGGGTCTTCCCAATGTAGTTGACTAAGCCAGAGCCATAATAGCATGTGGTTACACACGAAAGCCACAATTGGAGAAAAATGTTCAATCTCTAAGTTTCCTGGGTGGTTTTCCTTTGGAGCACAACACAAAGAGATTGCCATAGACATGGTTCCTTTTGTTGCCACCTTCTCCAAAACTCAAAGTATCCTTGGCCACCCAGGTGGCTCATTGAGTCCTTGTTTTATTATATAAAAACACAAGTCCTTTTCTCAACTTCATAAAATCTCAACATGTATCTCTTTTCAAAAATATAGCATGGCTAAACATGTAACAACTACATTGTTTTCACTAAGGAATGTATAGGGTATCCTATTAGGATTTGGCATAGCATAAGTATAAAATTGTTTTCATGCATGTTTCAAAATCCACTAAGTATAATGAAAATAGTAGGACTTTAGATGATAGTGTCACTTGCCTTTTGGTAGGGAATGTTGGTTCACTCCTTGATCTTGCTAGTCTCACACTTTTCTAGCTTCACTACAATCAATCAAGCAAACACAATATCAACTAGCATTCCAAACCAATAATCAATCAAACAATTTCACACACATAAAACAATAGGATCTAAGTCATGCATGTAAGCATGCAAGAGATGGTTCTATTTGCAAGGATGGTCTCCACTAGGCTTCTAAACTTTGTAAGGTCCAAAGTGGTCATTTACCAAAATGGCAAAGTCATTTGCAAAAGGGTTTTGTCTACAAATCATTTTATAATCCACTCATCATTTTATGTGGTGAAAAACATTTTTATCAAAGCAACCATTTTAAGTGATACACCAAATAAGTTGTTGTTTCCCAAAACTTGGTGTTTAGGGTCAGTGGGTTTGCTCTAAATCATTTCCCAAAGTTTTTACTCCAAAATCATTTTCATATCATAACCCATTATTTTTAAAAGGCTAGAAATGGGCTAAATCAAGTTTTTCCATCCTAAACTTTACCAAATTCATTTTCAAAACCATGGGTTGGTTCCTAGGGTCAGTAAGTTCATCACAAACTAATTTGCCAAGGTTTCATTCTTCAAAAACATTTTTGAATCATTCTTCTAATCTAAACAAGCATCCAAATGTTTCTGCAAAAACAAACAATCTAACAGATACTATTTGCTAAACAAAAGGCATGGTTGGCTAGGGCTTGTTCCACTGATTCCAATGATATCAAATTTGCAATTTTTGGACGTGTGGATCAAAAGTTACAAAGGTTTGAAAATCATATTCTAATCAGATTCAAACTTTTGTTTTAAATAAGAACTGGCCACGCGTCACAACGCTACTGGCTGGTACCAGTTCGGCCGGATCGGCTCTGCGGCACGTTGGATCTAAATAGATCGTGCGGTTCTGAAAGCGCATCCCTTCGCTAATAAGTGATTCTTTCGTGTCGCTTGGATCGTCATCGAACGGCTATTATCGCATTGACCAAACTCTGGCGGCGCAGCGACGGTCGCTGGCGGCGGCGAGGTCAGACGGTGGCGGCGTTGGTGAAATAGGAAGCGAGGGAGGAGGGGAAGGTGCTCACCACGTTCGCAAAGGCCTGAGGAAGATCGACATGGTCTCCTTGGGTCAAGGGGCGCTCGGGGTCTGCTGCAATTCCTCGCCGGAGTTTGCAACGGCGTCTGGCGGCTCTGGTTGTTGTCGAGGCGATGCTGCAGATCGTCATAAGGCAGGACAAGGGCATGGTCAGATGCAGCAGGACACGGTGTAGGTGTGTGCGTGAACGAGAGGGGAAGGGGCGGTCAGAATCTACCTGGGTACTTGCCAGAGTTGAAGACTGACGCGGCGGCGCTCGGAGGCTTGTCGTAGTCGACGCTCTGGGGCGCCCGCAGTTGAACAGAGGGTACTGGGAGATGCGCCAAGAAGTGGTGAGTGTGTGTGCGTGGTCAAGGAGACAAGGGGCGGCGCTGAGTCGCTGAAATTGGCACTGGAGCATCGTCGGAACAGAGAGTGTGCCAAGCCAAATTGAGGCAGCCTCGGGGCAGAGAGGGAGTGGCGTGTGAGGGGAAAGGAGGAGAAGACGCAGGCGTTTAATAGCGTGCAGTCACGGCGAGGTTAAGGCGCGGCATTACTGCGAATTGAAGACGCGACATCAACGGCAGGAAACGGCCGGCGTGGTCGTCGCGAGGAAGAAGGTGAGCTGGAAAAGTGGGGTCTGCTGGTCAGCGAGGAATGAGAGGGAGAAGGGGTCCACCAGTCAGTGTCTTCGCGGGTCAGTTGCCAGGTGCGAAACATTTTCTTTCGGGGAGGGAAGCTGGGCTGGTTTGTTGGGCTTCCTGGGCTTGGCCGGCTGGGCTAGGTCCAAATCCTTTTTTTTCTTCCTGAAACCTTTTTCCTTTTCTAATTCTTTTTCTGTTTTTGAAGTTCAAACAATCAAACAATACTCAAATCAATTCAAACAATCACCATACTTTGCAACTTTGAATTTGGTTCTGTTCAGCAACATAAACCAAATTTCCAAAACAAAATAATAGTTTTTATTTTGGAGTCCATTACTAATTAAATAAATAGACCAATGTTACTAAATCAAAATAGGATTTGATTTTTATTTTAAAACCCCTTTTGAAACCTAATTATTTTCAAAAACAAATCAGTAGGTTTTATTTGAGAATATAAAATACTTTGGAAAACTTAAAATAAATAAATAAGTTTTGATGTTTTTGGAAATAGTAAAACCTTTATTAATAAAACTTGGATATTAAATCCTTATTAATTTATTTTAAATAGACCTTTACTAATTTTATCAAAACAAAAGTTTTATTTCAAAAGCTTGGCCAAGGTTTAATTTGGCTTATAAAATAATCCTTATTTCAAACCTTCCTTTTCTTTTGAAAACCAAATCCTTTTATTTAAGATCCAAAATAATAATTTTAAATATTTTTATTTTTCTTTAATAAATGTTTTATCTTTTTAAATCTCTTTAGGATTTTATTTGATCCAACTTGGTTTGGAGATCCAATTGATTTCAAAAAGTTTCTTCTGGCCCTGAAAATCAAACAAAGTTTTATTTTATTCATTTATTTTTCACATTACAAGATTTGGAAAATCTTGGGATGTGACAGCTAAGTACTTAGATTTTACACTCTGCAGAGGTGGTGCACTTTCCCCACAAGACTTGGTTTCCCAAGACAAGATCTTTCAGAAACCTTCCCTTAGACCAGAATGGACGCGTTCCAACCTATCAAACCCCTACCACAAACTGTCCATTTGGCTAAGTTATTGCAACCTATATGATCCAGGCAGAGCCCATAATGCCATGTGGTTGCACTTGAAGCTTCTCAACATTTGACATCTCAAATCTCTTTGTTCCTGGGTGGCCATCCACAAGTTAGATACACAAGGTTCACCAGTCCCCTGGCCTTGTGTAACCACTCAACACAAACCATTCCTTCCATTCCACCCAGGTGTTTCATTAACTTAGTTGTTTTATTAACAAAACACAAGTCCTTAGACTTAGAAATTTTTCCATAGTATGAATATATATTCCACCCTTGTTTTCTATTAGCTAAGCTAAGCATGATAGTAGTAGGAATCTTAACTTAGGAAATTTTACTAAGGTTTCATCTACTAGGTTTTCCCATAGCATGGTTTATACTTAGCAAAATTCCATGCAAGTCCTACTTAGAAACATCACTAATGCATAGTGAAAATAATGGGACAAAAGTATGAAGCATCACTTGCCTTTTTGGTAGAGAGTATAAGTTCACTTCCTTGTTCTTTGCAATGTTCACACACTTCAAGTCACTACAATTCAATCAAGCAAACAATATTTCAATCTACCATTCAAGCAATTCATCACATAAAATGATAGAATTAAAGTAATGCATACAAGCATGAAAAAGATTGTTTTATTTGTAAAAGTGGTTTATATTGGGTCATAAACATTTGGAAACACCTATTGGTCATTTTATAAAGTGACAAAACCATTTGCAAAAGTTTTTACTTCATAAACCATTTTTAGATCAAGTCATTATTTTATGTGATGAAGAAATGCTTTTAATAAGGCAAAATTCTATAGGTTTCACAAAATATGTTTTCAAACCATATAACCTTGTGTTTAGGGTCAGAGAGTTTATTTCCAAAACATTTCTCAAAGGTTTTCTTCCAAAACCATTTTTAATAAATAAACCATATTTTTATTTGATTAGAAATGGTTTAAATCAAAGATTCATTCTTTTGTTTCACCAAATACATTTTCGAAACCACAATTTGTTTCCTATGGTCAGTAGGTTCATAACACACCATTTGCCAAAGATTTTATCCTCAAAATCATTTTGGAATAAATTTTATATCCTAAACAAGCATACATAAGTTTCTGCAAAAACAAACATTTTACCAGAATCTTTTTACTAAACAAAGTGCATGGTTGGCTAGGGCTTGTTTTTCTGAATCCATTGATATAAAATTTACAAAATTTGGACGTGTAGATTAAAAGTTATAGATTTTACAAATTCTTGTATCTAATAGATCTAATCTGTTTTAATTCAAATGAGCAGAGCCACGTGGCGCTTTCCTATTCGTGCGTACCGTTTCACGCGGATCGGTCGCTGTGAGGCATCAGATCTAAGTTAGATCGAGCAGCACAGATTGCATACCCTTTCGGCGTTAAGTGATTCTATTGCATCCTTACGATTTGCATCCAACGGCTAGCGATGATCTGACCAAACTCTGGCGGAGCTCAGCGGCAGCACGCGGCGGCGACGCTCGGCTAGCGGCGGAGCTGGCGATAGAGGAAGCAAGGAAGAAGAAGAGATGGCTCACCGTGATCGTCGTGGCACGGGGATGCTCAACCTGCTCGCGGTTGACGAAGGGGCGCAGAGGGTTGCTGATAATTGCTCGTCGGAGTTGCGTCTGACGACGGCCACGCTCTGTCGTCGTCAAGGGCGGCGCTATGGGTCACGAGGGTACAAACGGGAGACACGGTTAGCTTCGTACGCAAGTCACGGACATGCGTGCATCGAAAGGAGGGCAAGGGGGGTCTGGTCTCACCGGTAGGGCTCGTCGGAGCGGAGGCAGACGGTGGCGCTATTGTTCGTCGTTGTTGTCGACGCTGCAGAGCACGCGCGGGCGAGCTAACACTACGGGGAGATGCGCCTAGAGGTGGGGAGTATGTGAGCTTGGTCGGGGAGGCAAGGGGTGGTGAGGGGTTACCGGAATCGTCGCCGGAGAGTCGTCGGACAGAGGACGGTGCAGAGACGAATTGGGCAGCCTGGGGGCACTCTTGGGTGAGGCGAGAGAGGGGAAAGGAAGAGGAGGCATGGGCGATTAAATGGGTGTGGTCACGGGGCCATTACATGGAGAGGTTAACGCGTATTCACGCCTGCAATTCATCGGCAGTAATGGCCAGAGGAGGGGGGCGCGGTCAGCGGCGGGTGGGGAAGAAGGAGCTGGCGGTGGGGCCGTTTTGTCAGCGAAGAGAGACAGGGGAGGTGGGGTTGTTCTGTCAGCGTCGCTGCGGGTTCGTTTGCGAGTGAATAACGATTCGCTCGGGTGGGGTGGGGAGTGGGCGTGCTGGGCCTTGACTGGGCTGCCGAGCTGGGCTGCTTCCTTTTCACTTTTTTTTGTTCTGTTTGTTTTTCCTTTTTCATTTCTTTTATTCTGTTTGGATTTTGAACAACCAATTCAAACACTCATTTGATTTCAAAACTTTGCCAGATTTTGTGTAGGTTTAAATATTGATTAGTAGCACATTCTGGTGTCAATTTTGGAAATTTATTTTATTCTTTTTGGGGTCTTTTTAATTAATAAAAAGGGCCCTTGTTTTAAATCAAAATAGGATTTAATAATGTTTTTAATTTTTATTTGACTTCTAAATTCTTCCAAAACCTAAGTTTTATTTACTTAAAAGGGTGTCAAATAATTCATCTTGAGTTATTTGGAAAGTATTTTAATATGATTCATTAATCATTTAAGATTGGGTATTTGTTTTGGTTTCAATGGAATTTTAATATGGTTTTAATTCCCTAAATTTTATTTGGAAGATTTATTTTATTTAAGTTGATTTAATAACTTTTATTCCACTTGGGTAAATTCCAAATATCATTTTCTCATGATTTAAAAGATCATTCTTATTAGAGATTTGTCTTTATTAAGATAGGGATAGAATGGTTAATGCCATTTTATTTTATTTTGGAAATTCTTTATTCTTTTATTTTATTTGGATTTGGATTATATTCATTCCATTTGCTTAATAGATTTGGCCAAGATTTGATTTGGTCTTTAAATATTCTTTAATTAATATTTCTTTCTTCATCTTATAAAATCCATATCTTTTTATGTAGAGATCCAAACTTGGTGATTCCAATTTGTAAAATCTTATTTAATATTTGTTTATCCTTTTAAATCCTTTTAGGATTATTTGCTCACCAATTGGTATGGATTTTAGATAAGGGCTTTATTAGCTTTGGAAATTACTTTTCCTTATCTTATTAAATTCATAGGATTTTATTTATGGTTCCAATTTAAGTGAAACCGGTTTCTATGGTTTTATAATATTTCTATTTTTTTTTCTTGATCATTTGTGAATGTTTGTTGACCAAATTTTTATATGGATCAAATCCATAGGCTTGGAGATAACTTGGAAATGATTTTCTTCCATTAGGGTTTTAGGATTTGGATTTATTTTCCAAGTGTTTAAATTTCCAGATACATTCATTGAGGAATGCATTTTTTTGATTTGGATTTTGTTGAATTCAAACTTTAATTAAAGTTTGTTCAAGATGGGATTTTAAGTTTCTATTTAGAGACAAAAGTTTCTTTTCACCCTGATTTTCAACAAAAAATTATTTTGTTTATTTTATTTTTCACATTACAAGATTTGGAAAATCTTGGGATGTGACACTCGCCTTGATATATTCGCTCTTTTCCGACCATCACTCTTATCCTCTTGATTTTTAATGGTTTTGGTAAGGTCTTGATTTATGAGTGCTTGGTTTACTTTTATTGCATATTCACACACTCATATCTCATATTTGGTTTCTTTTGGACTTAAGCTTGTCTTGACAAGTGTATTGGTTTATATCTAATCCTTGTATCTTGGTTGTGTTCTAAATAATATAGAGGGAGTGAGGATTCCATGTTTGTGCATATTGTATTCAAATGAAACAACTAATTTATGCACGAACCTTGGGGAGCTTCCTTATTTAACTAAGAGCACTATTTGTCCATTTGATTATTTGGATCTTTTGATTGCTTGCTTCATCCGTTGAAGTTCCTTCACCTTGTTATCCTTTTAGCAATCCTTGATCCTCAATATAGTTTGATTTCCTCCAAGTGTTCGTCATTGGGTATGTGCATGTGATTTCACTCATATTACGAGTAATGCACACCTTGTGTAGGAACTCATACTATATTGTCATTCTAACCTTGTTATCCATTTTGGCACTTGTTGTCAATGGGGGAGAAGTTTAGAGGGTTTTAAGGGAAATGGTTTTCTACTTAAGATTGGTTTGTTCTTAAGTGTTTGCCTTTCATGCATTTCATCTTTATTATGTTTTGCATGGTTGTATATATAGTGGAAACTCTCCCAAAGGTTATGCTTAACAATGTATGCAATAAAATTCAAGATCATCACACGTGCATATATTGTGGGGGAGTTTGCTCTATATATGTTGGTTCTACTCACATCCCATGCATTAGTTGTGGTTTATGTGAGTAGAATCGGTTTTGATATGGGCTAGTATCTTTGTGTTACTTAACCATATCAAATACAACCTCTTGTATACAACTTATTCTCGGATAAGCTGTGTACTTGTTTCTAATATTCATTATATAAACCCTCTTGTTGTGATTGTCATCAATTACCAAAATGGGGGAGATTGAAAGGGTAATTGCCCCTATGTGTGGTTTTGGTGATTAATGACAATCCCTATGGACTAATGTTTTCACTGAGTTTTATATGAAGGTATATTCCATAGGTCATGCGTGTAGTCCATGTGTTGGATTCAAGTATGGATGCCATGAAGATAAAGATATACCTTGAGTATTGGCATCAAAATCATCGAGTTGAAGAGAAGAATATGATATGATCAAGATCTTGAGAGTGTGATCTCAATAGAAGAATTCAAGATATGTCTCTAAGTTGGTGTCATGATAGCCTCATTAGTTGAGCTATGGTTGACTAAGATTTAGAGCATGTAATCAAATGAAGAGTTCCTTATGTACCTCAAGATATTAAGATGGAGCACGAGAAGTTACTTGGTTGACCAATACAAAGAGTGAAGAGTGATTTCAAGTTGGTCAACACATGAAGCATAAAGAATGTACCACATGGTCTTGTGGTATGATATTATATAGCCCATGAGAGGATGACATCAAGTGGTGATCGTCATCAAGGTTGAGAAGGGCAAGTTCAAGATAAGCATATCGAGAAGATCATTTTCTTGAAGCTTTCCATCCATATTGGTGATAATGTACATGTGAAGACATGTATTAATGAAGCTATCCCATAGTGGTGTATGGGGGAGCAAATTAGGAGTCTTCACGAAGCAACAATGATCAAGTGTTGCATTCCAACTTGGGTGGAGCTTAAAGCGTTGTCATCAAGATCAAGCGGTATGCGTAAGGCAAAGGTATGGCCTTGCTAGGTTTTCCTTTTACCGGTCTCAAGGTGGTTGTTGGGAGACCGGTTTATAGGATAGATAGCCGCACTATCAAGAGGGGATCTCGGTTGTGTAACTTGATCACATCGTCATAGGGAGCCGCACTTTCCCCTCTTGATAGTGCGGCTATCTATCCTATAAACCGGTCTCCCAACAACCACCTTGAGACCGGTAAAAGGAAAACCTAGCAAGGCCATACCTTTGCCTTACGCATACCGCTTGATCTTGATGACAACGCTTCAAGCTCCACCCAAGTCGGAATGCAACACTTGATCATTGTTGCTTCGTGAAGACTCCTAATTTGCTCCCCCATACACCACTATGGGATAACTTCATTAATACATGTCTTCACATGTCCATTATCACCAATATGGATGGCAAGCTTCAAGCAAATGATCTTCTCGAGATGCTTATCTTGAACTTGCCCTTCTCAACCTTGATGACGATCACCACTTGATGTCATCCTCTCATGGGCTATATAATATCATACCACAAGACCATGTGGTACATTCTTTATGCTTCATGTGTTGACCAACTTGAAATCACTCTTCACTCTTTGTATTGGTCAACCAAGTATCTTCTCGTGCTCCATCTTAATATCTTGAGGTACATAAGGAACTCTTCATTTGATTACATGCTCTAAATCTTAGTCAACCATAGCTCAACTAATGAGGCTATCATGACACCAACTTGGAGGCATATCTTGAATTCTTCTATTGAGATCACACTCTCAAGATCTTGATCATATCATATTCTTCTCTTCAACTCGATGATTTTGATTCCAATACTCAAGGTATATCTTTATCTTCATGGCATCCATACTTGAATCCAACACATGGACTACACGCATGACCTATGGAATATACCTTCATATAAAACTCAGTGAAAACATTAGTCCATAGGGATTTTCATTAATCACCAAAACCACACATAGGGGCAATTACCCCTTCAGCCGCCATTACCAGATCCGAATTATTGGACAATGCATTTTGACAGATCCAAGCTGAGAAATGGCTTGGGGGCAGGGATAGTGTTAACTTCACCTAAAAGAGATCAGCTGAAATATGTGCTGCAAATACATTTCGTCGCGTCAAACAATGTAGCCGAGTATGAAGCACTCGTCCATGGGTTAAAGGTGGCAAAAGAGATTGGTATACGTCGGATCCTATGCTACGGGGATTCAGATCTAGTAGTACAGCAAGTATCAGGCAATTGGGACGCATTAGATGCGAATATGGCCCTATATAGATTCCATGTGCAAAAAATCAGTGGGTACTTTGATGGATGTGAGTTTCATCATATACCTCGGGCGGAAAATGACGCTGCAGACATGCTGTCAAAACTCGGATCAACTAGGCAGTCAATTCCCCCCGGGTATCGCCCTAGAGCACCTGAGAAGACCATCGATAACACCATCACCAGAATCCGAGTCCATTCATATCTCGGCAGAATTGAGAGAAGGAAGTGTGCCAATGGAAATCGACAAAGAATGCAACCCGGACTTTCTGAAAGTGAACCCGGCCATCACACGAGTAAATATAGAAAAATCCGAAGCTGTTATGTCGGTAGAAAATATGGAAATCGATAGTGAAATTATCCCAGAGAAAATCACGCCGACATGGGCGCAACCCATATTTTCCTTCCTTAAGGACGCAATCTTGCCGAGAAATGAGGTACTGGCTAGACAGACAATAAGAAGAGCAAAAGCTTATACAATCATAAACAATGAGCTGTATAAGAGAAGTGTCACAAGCATGCTGCAAAGATGTGTTGACTCGGCAGAAGGCCAGGAAATACTCCTGGATATACATTAGGGAGAATGCGGGCATCACGCCTTGTCCAGAGCTTTAGTGGCCAAAGCATTCAGGCATGGATTTTATTGGCCGACGACGTTGAAGGAGGTGAAAGAATTGGTAGAAAAATGTAATGGTTGCCAGAGATACGCCAGCAAAATACATATGCCCTCGTCCGAATTAAAGACAATACCAATTACTTGGCCATTTTCTGTATGGTGCTTGGATATGGTGGGTCCATTCAAGCCATCCCGAGGCGGAATGACTCACATTCTAGTCATGGTGGATAAATTCACAAAGTGGATCAAGGTAAAACCAATAAGAAAATGTGATGGACCAACAGCAGTAAAATTCCTCAAAGATATTATCTTGAGATATGGTTATCCACATAGTGTTATTACAGACAATGGCACAAATTTTGCTGAAGGGGCCTTTGCTATATTCTGCCAAGAGAAACACATAAGACTAGATGTTGCCTCGGTGGCTCACCCAACATCAAATGGGCAGGTAGAAAGATCAAATGGGCTGGTATTGTCCGGAATAAAACCCTGGCTTGTCGAACCTCTGCAAAGGTCGGCAGGATACTGGATCGAGGAACTACCAGCAGTATTGTGGAGCCTCAGAACTACCCCAAACAGGTCAACAGGGTATACCCCATTTTTTCTGGTATATGGGGCAGAAGTTGTGCTTCCAGCCGACATAATACATGATTCGCCAAGAGTGACCCAGTATACAACTGCTGAGGTAAATGAGGTAGCTCGGCAATACGATGTCGATTTGCTAGAAGAGGCCAGGGAATTGGAATTATCAAGATCAGCTATTTATTAGCAAGACCTCCGACAATATCACAGCAAGAAAGTCAATCCAAGAGTTTTTAAAGAAGGAGATTTGGTTCTTCGGCTAGTGTAGCGCACAGCCGGCATGCACAAACTTTCACCCCCATGGGAAGGACCATTCATCGTGAGTAAAGCATTGCACAATGATGCATATTACTTAATCGATGCTCGGTCACCAGAAAAGAACAAGGCAAACAAAGCCGGCGACGAATCAAAAAGACCGTGGAACATAGCTTTCCTTCGCCCATTCTATACTTAGGAGCTATATGTTGTACGTCATGATGTGACGCATCAGGTTGGAGTATCAAGCGTGTATTTGACCTCGGCACCTCGAGCAGCGACTCGGGGACTGCACAATGTTGTTTCTATTTCTTAAGACTATGTAGTAAACCTCGGCACCTCGAGCAGTGACTCGGGGACTGCACCATGTTATTTCTTATTTTGAATTATGTGTTAAATTTCAGCAACCCGAGCAGTAACTCGAGGACTGCACCGTGTTATTTCTTATTTTGAATTATGTGTTAAATTTCAGCACCTCGAGAAGCGACTTGGGGACTACACCGTATTATCCCTTATTTCGGATTATGCATTAACCTTCGAGGTCTCGCGCATTGACTCGGGGGCTTCCCCTTGATTATTTCGTTTTCTAAAAATATGCATTAAACTTCAGCACCTTGAGCAATAACTCGGGGACTACCCCGTAGTATTCTCTGCATTGAACCATGAATTATATCTCGGCAACCCAGTTTGTAACTCAGGGACTGCTGCATGATCCTAGATATTCTTTGAGCACACGCAAAAATTCGATAACCCGAGCGATAACTCGGAGACTGACTTATATTACCCACTGTTTGTCGCCAGACACATAAAAGCTCCGTAGCTCAGCTAAAAACTCGGGGACTACCCAAAATTGTTGATCATAACTTGCAAGATATGATATAAACTTCTCTTAGTAATCAGAGGAATAGCAAAGCGGAAACAATCAAAAATCTCTAAGGATAGTGCAAAAAAGAATAACAACCCCAGCAAATCGGAGTATGATAAGGGATGCAACTTATTGTATCACTTTACCAGATACGGGCTTCGGGCATTGTACTTTAGATAGAAGTTGAAAACACAACAGCTAAGCAATCGAGTTTACGAAGGGCAAGCAAAATAAATGCCGAACTAAGGTCAGCCACATGGAGAAATACAATCCGAACTTATGAAATCAAAGTTCGCCAGAGCAAAGATATAAAGCAATGAGATTTGTTTAGATAGAGTAATAATAATCACCATCACTCATGCCTCAGCGGCGAAAGGCAAAAAGGTTCACACCACACCAAAAGGCGGACAATTGTTCCATAGACATCATACGCCCGGCATACCGGGGACTGAAAATAACTTAAGAGTTTTTTGAACCTAAATAGCGAAAAGGACCAGAGCACCCTTAAGGGGCAGCAGCATGATCAGGAGCATCGGGAATGGGTATCTCGGATGTGTAGGGGTTCGTAGCATGGAAAACAAAAAAATTCTACCGCATACAAACAAACAAGCCAAGATCTATCTACTAGATTGTGGCAATGAGTCGATAGAATAACTCACCCTAGAAGATTCCAAAGTGTTTAACGAGAGCAGATTCTCGTGGGTGATGTAGTCGTACTCTTGCTGATCTCAAGATCGTGTAGACGATCCTTCCGGCGCTGCGTTCCGGCAGCGCTCCCGCAGTCGGTCACACGTTCGGTACTCGATGAAGACCTTCCTCTCCCTTGTTCCAGCAGGCAGCGGAGGTTGTAGCACTCTCCTCGCGATTCCGGCAGCACGACGGCGTGGTACCGGAAGTAGAGGGGAGATCTCGCAGGGCTTCGCCTTAAGCCGGAGCGAGTATGGTGGACTATGAGAGAGGCCTTGGCGATCTAGGGTTTAGAGGCACCAAGGAGAGAGGGCTAGGCCGGCGGCTAGGGCAAGGGGAGGGCCCCAACTTGGCGGCTAGGAGGAAACCCTAGGGCGGCGGCGACTTGGTGGCCGGCGGCTAGGGTTAGGGTTTGCTGGAGAGAGGTGTGTGTCTAGAGGGGCACCCCTGCCCCTCCTTTTATAGGTGGGAGGGCGCGGCCAAGGGGGAGGGAGTCCTCCCCCAAGTTGGCCTCCTTGGCCGACGGTGGAGGGAGGAGGACTTCCTCCCCAAGTAGGTTTCCTACTCTCCCTCCACCATGCAAACTTGTCGTTTGACTTTTCAAATTGGCGTTTGACTTTTCAAACTAGGATTTGATTTATTCCTTTATTTTGCTCAGCGATGACACCTAGTACATGATGCAACCATTCCAACTTGTTATGACACATTCATGTACCCTTCCCCTCCGGAGTGCCGGACCTTCCGGACCCTTCTAGAACATTCCCGATGAAAACACCAGAAACATTCTCCAACTCCAAAACGGGACTTTCCTTATATGAATCTTATTCTCCGGACCATTCCGGATCTCCTCGTGATATCCCATCCGAGACTCCGAACAACATTCGGTCTCTTACTCATCATTCCATAACTACTCAACAACATCGAATCCTTAAGTGTGTCTCCCTACGGTTCGTGAATTATGCGGACATGATCGAGACACTTCTCCGAACAATAACCAATAGAGGAATCTAGAAATTCATATGGCTCCCACGTATTTCTACGATTACTTTGCGATCGAATGAACCACTTACATACGATACCAATTTCCCTTTGTATCATGATAGTTTACTTATCCGAGGTTTTGATCATCGGTATCTCTGCATACCTAGTTCAACCTCGTTACCGCCTTGTTCCCGTGGTATGTGATCCCTTGTGAGCCAGTCACATGCTTGCAAGCTAATTGGATGACATTCCACCGAGAGGGCCCAAAGTATATCTATCTGTCATATGGATGGACAAATCCCACTCTTGATCCATGTGTCTCAACCCATACTTTCCGAACACTCAATGCCACCTTTATAGCCACCCAGTTATGGTGTGGTGGTTTGATGTCATCAAAGCATCCTTCTGGTGATGGTGATAAGCATGATCTCATGGTCGAAGGAATTAGGTTACTATGTATCGGAAAGCATATAGCAATTGAACTATTAAAATGTCTTGATCTTTATGCTACGCTTATCTATAGGAGTATTCCATCATACCATTCTCCTAAAGATATGATCTTGTTGATAATAACATCTCAATGTTCATGATAGGGAAACCACAATCATTTATTAACCAACAAGCTAGTATTATGAAGAGGCTTTACCAGGGACTCTAATTTAAGTTTACAAATCACACAAGTATTAATGTTTCCTTGTTAATACTATTATAGCATGAATGTAAACATTTATCATAAACACAAAGATATAATAATAACTACATTTATTATTGCCTCTAGGGCATATCTCCAATAGTCTCCCACTTGCACTAGAGTCAACTAATCTAGGTTACATGGTAATATACCGAACACCCATGGCAGTTTGGTGTTGGTCATGTTTTGCCCTCGGGAGAGGTTTAGTCAACGGATCCGCCACATTCAGATCTGTGTGTACTTTGCAAATCTTTATGTCACCATCTTGTACATGTTCTCGAATAGCGTGAAAACGTAGCTTGATGTGCTTCAGCTTCTTGTGTGACCTTGGTTCTTGCGCATTGGCTATGGCACCCATGTTATCATAATAGATAGACATTGGGTCCAGCGCACTTGGAACCACACCGAGCTCTGTAATGAACTCCTTCACCCATATCGCTTCTTGTGAAGCCTCCGAAGCAGCTATGTATTCTGATTCAGTTGAAGATCTCGCCACAACGCTTTGCTTTGCACTCCTCCAGCTAACTGCTGCACCATCCAAAGTAAATACATATCCAGATTGAGATTTAGAATCATCCGGATCGGTGTTCCAACTAGCATCGGTGTAACCATTAACAACGAGCTGTTCATCACCTCCATAAGAAAGAACCATATCCTTAGTTCTTCTCAAGTACTTAAGGATGTTTTTGACCGCTGTCCAATGATCCACTCCTGGATCACTTTGATATCTGCTAGTCAAACTAACAGCATATGCAATGTCGGGTCTCGTACATAGCATGGCATACATTAGAGATCCTATGGCTGAGGCATAGGGAGTCTTACTCATCCATTCTCTATCTTCTGCCGTTGCTGGACTTTGATTTTTACTCAAGGTCGTATTGGGCAACATGGGCAAGAACCCTTTCTTGCTATCTTCCATTCCAAATCTCTTTAGAACTTTTTCCAAATATGTACTTTGTGACAATGATATTAGGCGTCTCGATCTATCTCTATAAATCTTTATGCCTAATATGTAAGCTGCTTCGCCAAGATCTTTCATTGAAAAACTATTATTCAAATATTCCTTGACACTATTAAGAAGGTCTACATCATTCCCAATCAACAATATGTCATCTACATATAGTACTAAGAATGCTACAGAGCTCCCACTCACTTTCTTGTAAATACAAGCTTCTCCATAAGTTTGTATAAAACCAAAACTTTTGATTACCTTATCAAAACGTTGATTCCAACTTCGGGATGCTTGCTTCAATCCATATATGGACCGTTGAAGTTTGCATACCTTGTTAGCATATTTAGGATCGACAAAACCTTTGGGTTGCATCATATACAACTCTTCATCAATGTCTCCATTGAGGAACGCTGTTTTGACATCCATCTGCCATATCTCATAATCATAATATGCAGCGATTGTGTAACATCCCAAAAATATTGAACTTGGATCATCAAACTCTAAGCATCAAAATTAGGGTTAACAAAAACTTTTCTAAATAAAGTTATGAATGCATGCATATGAGTATGCATTGAATTTGAAATTCTTTTGAACCACCTTGTTTGTGTGTTTCTTTGCTTGTGAAATGTTTCTTAGGTGAAATAAACATCATCTAAACATTTCCCAAACTTTCCCAAAGACAAAAAAATCAAAACAAAGCTAAATGAGTGAATGGTCATTTTGACCAATTTAACTCCCATGCCTACTTTGGCTGTCTCAAACTTTCAGAACCTAACAGAAACTTTTCTGGATCTTTGCACCCCTTGATTGTACTCATAACAAAGTATCAAGGCCCACTTTGTGATCATCCAGAAACTTTCAAATGCATAGTTTAAATGACAATTCAAAATTGAATCTTTATCATATGGGAAGATCCCAATTTTTCAAAAACCACTCAAACAAGCTCAACTTTAAAAACCCAAGCATCTCCAGACTCACCAGCACCAATCTAGCACACCCACCAAAAATCTTTTCAAAATTCAAAACTTGATTTCATGCGGCCATTTCATCAAACACATTGCAGACACAAATCAAACAAAATCAAAACACTATAGTGTGTAGTGTTTTGATCCTAACTTGTTCCTTCTCTGGGCACCACTAGCCTTAGTAGATCATCTAACAACATTAACCAATCACTAGCACCACTGTAAGCTTGGCAATGCCATCAATGGTGAGCAGGCCGAATGCACCATTGTCACCCCCCATGTCTACAGCAAGCTAGGAGGAGAAACAAGCCTAGCTAGCATGTCTGGGAGGCAGCCCACCGTCCATCGCCACTCCCTGTCCACTGCTCGAACCTTGCCAACCACTGGACCACACGCACGGACCGCGCCCTGCTTGCCATCGACCATGCCGAGCGTGCGCCAGAGCGCCACCCTCGACCGAAGCCCACAGACCGCACGCCGCCCTTGCCGCGTGCATATACGATCACCACCGACCCAGGAGACCGCCAGACATCCCCGTTCGCCGCCTCGTGACACACAGCCACCGCTTGCCGTCGAAGACGCCGCCTCTGCCGCGCAGAGCGTCGCATGTTCCAGACCAAGCCGCACCGCCCCACGCCTCAAAACCTTGTCGTTGAGCATCGCCAGGGAACACCGCACCGCCCCCTACCTTCGCCCATGCCAATAGCCGCCTGTACCATCACCCCCGACGAGCTCACCGTGCGCCCCGTCGGTCCCCTCGCTCGACTATAAATAGAGGCCACCCCCACTCGAATTCTTCACACCATTCTACTCCCCTCCCATCACTGATCGTGCCACACCATTCCCGGAGCAAGGCGAGCAACACTTCGCCGGAATTTCATCGGAGCCCGCCGCCTCTGGAGAAGAAGGGAGCCAGCGATTGGAGCCACCCCAGGAGGAGCCACCGGTACCAGGAGATTCGCCGTCGTCGACTTCGTCGTTCGCCCGCCTCGCCGACCCTCTCCTGCACCCCGGTGAGCCCCCAGCAACCCCCACTGGTCGCGCTAGGTTTCTGTCTCGCCGGCGTTGCTCAACGTCGACGATGACTCCCAGCCGTTGGATTAGAACCAGATCGAACGACCCACATCGCCCCATACCGCTTCGCACCCCCTGTCTCACTGACAAGTGGGGACACCCACTTAAACAGCCCGCGGAAGCGCTACGCTTAGCAGGCCGGCCCGTTAACCTTTCCCGCGCAGCCCAGTTATTTGAATTAAACCTTTTCTATTTTATTTCAAACTCACTTCTATACCCAACTTCAAAAATCAACCCAGATCGATTCATTGCACCAAATTGAATGAAACCAATTTTTTTAGAAAGGTCTGGGAATGCTGAATCCAAGACCGTTGGATTCAAGTCATTTGGATCTATAGATCACCCATGGTAAAAATAACAAGGCAGAAGCTTTTCTGCATTCAAATTTTTTTCAAATTTAAACCATAATAGCTTTTGAGTTGATTCCAACTCTCAAAAATCACATTTAACCATACCTTTCAGAATATATAAAAAAATATAGGTTTACTTGCAGAAATAATGTTCAAGTAATAAAATAATGCCCCATAGGCATTTCTAGTCACTTTATTTAATTAAAATAAAAGGGTAAAACCTTATTAAATTGTGACACCACTTTAAAACACATTTCCATGAACTAAAATATGTGGTGATGACATGTGTCAACATGATCCCATGTTTGGTTTGGAGAATATTAAATCTTAAGAAGTTTTTCAAATGAGTAGAAATTACTTTTCTAAAAATAAAAGGAATTAAACCAAGCTTTAATCTTGTAAGGTTAGTGATGATGCTAGATCATCTATAGGACCCTTGTGTGTGATGAATGCAAGTAGTTAAGTATTGTTTGGTGATTGTGTACATCGTATTTATTTATAGACGCTAGTACTGACCAAGGATACGAGGAGGAAGGAGGATTCTACGAAGAAGAAGCCGAGGAGAACTTCAACCACTACTCTGCACAAGGCAAGCTAAAACTTGCAAGATACTCTACTTTAGCAAGCCTAATACTACTAGTTGAATGTGCAAGCTAACACTTGCAATTTAGCAAGCTTATACTGATATTGATGCAAGCCAATACTTGCTTGTTACCATGCCAACTATATGCCTTAAGCATATATGATCATACCCACTTGATAAACCCATCCTAGTTTTTCTTGCAAGCTTCTTACTTTATTTCTTTATCAAAGCTCTTACTTAGAGTTTACTTAAGAGATTGGTAGATACTAGAAAGATATGTGAAGGTTGCATAAAGAGCATAAAATTTGGCCTAAGCTAGATAGTCTTGATGTCATATTAAGGCATGAGATTGAACTTAGTTAGAACTCCACTAGTTTACCACCCCTCATTAAATTGCTTACCCCCACTTGTAGATGCTAGTGCTAAGCATAAAACTTGCTCAACTTTAGATGGGAATACTTGGTGGAAAAATGGTTATGAAAACCTTGGAATGATGGATCATTCTATTGAAATGTTTTGGACATGTGTTTCCGAACACCTGATGATTTTGGTGATGAAAATGTTGAGGCATGAGCCTTAGCCCTTTATAAAACTGATGGTTTTCTGGATGCGATACCATTCCAATTTTATCGTACAACCACAATATCCGAGAATTGGGTAGGGCTTGACTGGAAACTTATATACCTTAGTATTAGTTCCCTCACGGCCAAGGTCTGAGCTGAGGCTACCTTGTGAAGATTGTCCACCTGTGCAGTACCCAAGATGACAGTTGGTCATGGTTGGGAGGCCAAACTCACAGGAGAGGTGCTTATACTAGGGCGTGTAATTGAAAGGTTAGGATTGATTATTCGCATACTGAGTATGGTGAATTCAGGATTTGTTCCTGGCGGATGTATCGAATGTTGTGGTGAAAGTGTACAATCTCTGCAGAGTGCCAAACTATTCGAATAGCCGCGTCCACGGTTATGGACAGTTGGAGTGGCCATACTGTTCCCCCGTCAGACTTTTCAAAATGACTTGTGAAATGAATTGAGACTTTGACTTGACCACAACAGGGTTGTGATCTGGATTACAAGTTCCCATTTAGGTGTTATAAAACTTCAACTAGCATTCGTTGCTTCTAAACTTAGTAGAGATAAATCTGGCTTTTGCAAAATAACCCTAGAGCCTAGTGTCCTATTACCAAAAACCCCTTTCACTTATTAGTATTAGTTTGCGAGTACTTAAAGAGTACTCATGGCTTTGTCCCTGGCTATTCCCATGGCCAGACTATGAAGAGGAGTACTTGGAGGATGGACCCCAGGAAGGTTACGACAACTAGGATCATCTCCCATCGTCAGCATTTCCTGTGACCCCGAAGATGGAGCTTCGCCTACGCTACCATTATTATTATGTATTCCGCTGCTTGATGTTGTATTAAGAACTGGATCATGAGATCCCTATTTGTGTAAGAACTTATGTACGGTTTGTAATGGATGATGTACTATGGTATCCAATTCTGTTATGTCTCGCAAAAATGGTAATCCTGGGATTGCGAGGTATGGCATAACAGGCATCTGGGATTAAAAATCTGGGTGTTGACAGATTGCTAACAAAATCCTCACAGACTTTAGCTTCGCTACTGGTGAGAAAGTCTCATCGTAGTCAACTCCTTGAATTTGTTGAAACCCTTTTGCGACAAGTCGAGCTTTATAGACAGTAACATTACCATCAGCATCTGTTTTTGCTTGAAAATCCATTTGTTCTCGACAGCCTTTCGGCCATTCTGTAAGTCCACCAAAGTCCATACTTGGTTTTCGTACATGGATCCAATCTCGGATTTCATGGCTTCTTGCCATTTATTGGAATCTGGGCTCATCATCGCTTCCTCATATGTCGCAGGGTCATCGGTGTTGTCCACCAACATGACACTCATAACGGGTTCTTACCAATCAGGAGTGGTACAAGTTCTCGTTGACCTGCGAGGCTCTGTAGCAACTTCAACCGAAGTTTCATGATCATCATCATTAGCTTCCTCTCTTATTGGTGCAGGCACCACAGGAACTTCTTCCGGTGCTGCGCTACTTGCAAGTTCGAGAGAAGGTTCAACAACCTCGTCGAGTTCTACTTTACGTCCAGTCACTTCTTTCGAGAGAAATTCCTTCTCTAGAAAGGATCCATTCTTAGCAACGAAGATTTTGCCTTCGTATCTATGATAGAAGGTATACCCAATAGTTTCCTTTGGGTATCCTATGAAGACGCATTTTTCCGCTTTGGGTTCAAGCTTGTCCGGCTGTAACTTCTTTACATAGGCTTCGCAACCCCAAACTTTAAGGAACGACAATTTAGGTTTCTTCCCAAACCATAATTCATACGGTGTCGTTTCAGCGGATTTAGATGGTGCCCTATTTAAAGTGAATGCGGCTGTTTCTAATGCATATCCCCAAAATGATAGTGGTAAATCTGTAAGCGACATCATAGAATGAACCATATCTAAGAGAGTTCGATTACGACGCTCGGACACACCATTATGCTATGGTGTTCCCGGCGGTGTCAATTGTGGAAGTATTCCGCATTTCTTCAAATGCTCGCCAAACTCGTAACTTAGATATTCACCTCCACGATCAGAACATAGAAATTTTATCTTCTTGTTACGTTGATTCTTCTACCTCACTTTTAAATTCCTTAAACTTCTCGAAAGTTTCGGATTTCTGTTTCATGAAATAGATATACCCATATCTACTCAAGTCATCCGTGAAGGTAAGAACATAACTATAACCACCGCGCGATGCTACACTCATTGGACCATACACATCGGTATGTATGATTTCCAATAAGTCCGTAGCTCGCTCCATCATACCAGAAAATGGAGTCTTAGTCATTTTACCCATGAGACATGCTTCGCATCTTTCAAGTGATTCAAGAAGTTCATCGGAATGGAGTTTCTTCATACGCTTTACTCCAATGTGACCAAGACGACAGTGCCACATATAGGTCGAGTTATCGCTCAATTTCAAACGTTTAGCTTCAATGTTATTAATATGTGTATTTCCACTATCGAGATTCAATAAGAATAGACCATCTATCAAAGGTGCATGTGCATAAAACATATTACTCATATAAATCGAACAACCATTACTCTCGGACTTAAACAAGTAACCGTCTCGCAATAAACAAGATCCCGATATAATGTTCATGCTTAACGCAGGCACCAAATAACAATTATTTAAGTATAAAACTAATCTCGATGGTAGATGAAGAGGTAGCGTGCCGACCGCGATCACATCAACCTTTGATCCATTTCCAACGCGCATCGTCACCTTGTTCTTCGCTAGCTTCCGTTTATTCTGCAGTACCTGTTTCGAGTTACAAATATGAGCAACCGAACCAGTATCAAATACCCAGGCACTACTACGAGTACTAGTGAGATACACATCAATAACATGTATATCGGATATACCTTTCTTCTTGATGTTGCCGTTCTTCAAATCCACCAAGTACTTTGGGCAATTTTGCTTCCAGTGACCTTCTCCCTTGCAGTAAAAGCACTTAGTATCAGGCTTAGGTCCAGCCTTGGTCTTCTTCGTCGGTGCGGCAAATTTCTTACCACCCTTCTTGAAGTGTCCCTTTTGCTTATACTTGCCTTTCTTGAATTTGGTGGTCTTATTGACCATCAACACTTGGTGATCTTTCTTGATCTCCACTTCTGCAGATTTCAACATGGAGAAGAGTTCTGGCAACTGCTTGTTCATGCTTTGCATATTGTAGTTCATCACAAAGTTCTTGTAACTTGGTGGTACTGATTGGAGGACACGGTAAATCCCCAAAGCATTAGGAATCACTATACCCAAGCTTTGGAGTTTGTTTGCGTGCCCAGACATCTTAAGCACATGCTCACTGACGGAGCTGCCCTCTTCCATCTTGCAGTTAAAGAACTTTTCAGAAGCTTCATAACTCTCAACTGCCGCGTGGGTCTCAAATATCAATTTGAGTTCACGGACAATATCATGTGGGTCTGAGTTCTCAAACCTTTTCTGAAGCTCCGATTCCAAACCATACAAGATAGCACACTGAACTGTGGAGTACTGATTCTTCCGAGCGAGGTAAACATTCTTTACTTCATCGGTAGCATCAGTTGCAGGCGGGTCACCCAGCGGTGCATCCAGCACATAGGTCAAATTACCAGCATTGAGGACAATCCTCAAATTGCGGAACCAATCCGCGAAGTTGCTTCCATTGTTTTTCAACTTTTCTTTCTCTAGGAACGCATTAAAATTGATGGTAGGGGCCGCCATTGATCTACAACATATTTGCAATAGTTTAGACTAAGTTTATGACAAACTGAGTTCTAATTAATAGTTAAATTAATCTAGGTGAACTCCCACTCAAAACAATATCCCTCCCATTGTTTTAGTGATCACACGAACCAAATCCACCACATCAAAACCGATCATCACGAGAGTTGATGTAGCTTCATTGGCGAACAATCGATATGTTCATCATATCTACTATATGATTCATGCTTTACCTTTCGGTGATCCGTGTTCCGAGACCATGTCTGTATATGCTAGGCTCGTCAAGATAAAACCTTAGCTTCCGCATGAGCAAATCTGGCTTGCTCACGTTGTATACACTTGCAGAATCTAACACACCCGATCATCACGTGGTGCTTTGAAACAACAAGCTTTAGCAACAGTGCTTACTAAGGATGAACACTTTAAAATTTGAAATTAATGTGCATGAGGGATCATCTTATAATGCTACCGTCGTTAACTAAGCAATACAAGATGCATAAAGGATTAACATCACATGCAATTCATAATATGTGATATGATATGGCCTTTCTTCTTGTGCTTCCGATCTCCATATTCAAGCACTAACATGATCTCCATCATCACTGGCATAGCATCAAGGTCAATGGCGCCGCTTCATGGTTGTCGTCCACCAGCTCCAACTATTACAACTACTTTGAATAGACACACGGGTCTTAACAGAATTTAAAGACAACCATATGGCTCCTGCCGGTTGCCAACTTACAATAAGGATCATTGCATACATCAAATATAATCACAATCATGGCCATATCACATCACAACACACCCCTGCAAAACAAAGTTAGACGCCTCTAATTTTCTTTGTATATTTTACGTGGTTTGGGGTTTTCAATAAGTGTCGCTCTAACTTACGAACAAGAACCACAACGTTGATGTTTGAACTATCAAGTGCCCATTGTAAATTCGATCTATACTATAATGGGAGAGATTGACACCCGCAAAGCCACTTATGCAATACAAGTTGCCTGTCGAGCGTGGAGCAAGTCTCATGAACGATGTCATGTAAGGTTTGCCCGGGTCGCTTCATCCCATCATACCGCAAGATGCAAAGTACACAAGAAGCAATTGATAATAAAAGCACCACCGCCCACAATGACCATTGTGTTCTACTCGTGCAACAGATCTACATATAGACACGGCTCTTATACCACTGTAGGGGTTCGTAGCATGGAAAACAAAAAATTTCTACCGCATACAAACAAAAAAGCCAAGATCTATCTACTAGATTGTAGCAACGAGTCGATATAATAACTCACCCTCGAAGATTCCAAAGTGTTTAACGGAGCAGATTCTCGTGGGTGATGTAGTCGTACTCTTGCCGATCTCAAGATCGTGTAGACGATCCTTTCGGCGCTGCGTTCCGGCAGCGCTCCCGTAGTAGGTCACACGTTCGGTACTCGATGAAGACCTTCCTCTCCCTTGTTCCAGCAGGCAGCGGAGGTTGTAGCACTCTCCTCACGATTCCGGCAGCACGACGGCGTGGTACCGGAAGTAGAGGGGACATCTCGCAGGGCTTCGCCTTAAGCCAGAGCAAGTATGGTGGACTATGAGAGAGGCCTTGGCGATCTAGGGTTTAGAGGCACCAAGGAGAGAGGGCTAGGACGGCGGCTAGGGCAAGGGGAGGGCCCCAACTCGACGGCTAGGAGGAAACCCTAGGGCGGCGATGGCGACTTGGTGGCCGGTAGCTGGGGTTAGGGTTTGGTGGAGAGAGGTGTGTGTCTAGAGGGGCACCCCTGCCCCTCCTTTTATAGGTGGGAGGGCGCGGCCAAGGGGGAGGGAGTCCTCCCCCAAGTCAGCCTCCTTGGCCGGCGGTGGAGGGAGGAGGACTTCCTCCCCAAGTAGGTTTCCTACTCTCCCTCCACCATGCGAACTTGTCGTTTGACTTTTCAAATTGGCGTTTGACTTTTCAAACTAGGATTTGATTTATCCCTTTAGTTTGCTCAGCGATGACACCTAGTACATGATGCAACCATTCCAACTTTTTATGACACATTCATGTACCCTTTCCCTCCGGAGTGCCGGACCTTCCGGACCCTTCTAGAACATTCCCGATGAAAACACCGGAAACATTCTCCAACTCCGAAACAGGACTTTCCTTATATGAATTTTATTCTTCGGACCATTACGGATCTCCTCGTGATATCCCGGATCCCATTCGAGACTCCGAACAACATTCGGTCTCTTACTCATCATTCCATAACTACTCAACAACATCGAATCCTTAAGTGTGTCTCCCTACGGTTCGTGAATTATGCAGACATGATCGAGACACTTCTCCGAACAATAACCAATAGAGGAATCTGGAAATTCATATGGCTCCCACATATTTCTACGATTACTTTGCGATCGAATGAACCACTTACATACGATACCAATTTCCCTTTGTCTCACGATAGTTTACTTATCCGAGGTTTTGATCGTCGGTATCTCTGCATACCTAGTTCAACCTCGTATCCGATAACTACTCTTTTCTCGTTCCCGTGGTATGTGATCCCTTGTGAGCCAGTCACATGCTGGCAAGCTAATTGGATGACATTCCATCGAGAGGGCCCAGAGTATATCTATCCGTCATATGGATGGACAAATCCCACTCTTGATCCATGTGTCTCAACCCATACTTTCCGAACACTCAATGCCACCTTTATAGCCACCCAGTTACGGTGTGGTGTTTGATGTCATCAAAGCATCCTTCCGGTGATGGTGATAAGCATGATCTCATGGTCGAAGGAATTAGGTTACTATGTATTGGAAAGCATATAGCAATTGAACTATTAAAATGACTTGATCTTTATGCTACGCTTATCTATAGGAGTATGTCCATCATACCATTCTCCTAACGATATGATCATGTTGTTAATAACATCTCAATGTTCATGATAGGGAAACCACAATCATTTATTAACCAACAAGCTAGTATTATGAAGAGGCTTTACTAGGGACTCTAATTTAAGTTTACAAATCACACAAGTATTAATGTTTCCTTGTTAATACTATTATAGCATGAATGTAAACATTTATCATAAACACAAAGATATAATAATAAGTACATTTATTATTGCCTCTAGGGCATATCTCCAACAGGATGATGGTTGGGCGACCTCGGTCTCCTGCGCAGGGGTATTTTCAGGAACTAGGCGCTCCGAGGTAGCCGGCGCCTCAGCCGAAGTTACTTCGCCTTAAACAGAAGCAATAGTAACCTTGGGGGCAAGCCTTGGCTGCTGAGAAACATTATCTTGAGCTCAAGAATTCTCAGTCCTTTTAGAAGATGATCGCGCGTCGCCATCCTCATCCGAGCTTGCATTTGAGTCATGAGAGTTGTCCGAGTCACCCTCTGCTTCATCCTGGTCGGCCGAATTATCATCAGAGGCATCTTCAACTTCGACATCATCCGCCGGATTGGAAAGAAAACTCGGCCCTTCAATCCAATTATGCACGTCAGCATACTCAATAAGCTGGAAGGAACGAGCTTGGCGGCGAGCGACGAATTCTGGATCCTCAACCCAACGAGAGCCAGTGCGCAGATTCATCAAAGTATCGAGTGAGATATCCTCGTACCAAGAAAAAACGGCTGTAAGTGCCATATCAGCACCAGCCCTCCCAACAGATTCCCTCCAGAGATTTAACTGGTTCTGAGATGCCATTAATCTCTCGACAAGTATTTTGACTTCGTCAATATCAGGTGTTCCTGAGGTATTCGGCCAAAGATCATGGTAGGCCCGAATGGCTGCTTGCACCAGGTCTCTTCCCATAATCTTCATTGGTCCAACAGCAGCGCCAACGTCAATCAGGAAGTCTTCCATTGAGTATTCTGGACTCGAGTCTGCGGGGACACCTCGGCGCTGACGAGCAGAAATTACTGCCTTAGAGCTCACTGGTTTAGCTTCCGGAAAATGATCTACACGAAAGGAAAACATATCAGTTAAAAACAACAAGGAGAAGAAAATAACTCGGCCGCGCTCGGAAACTTACAATGAATATAACTCAACATTTTCTGGAGATCCTGGGTCCAGTCGGCCTTATTCTTCTCAAAGAGAGTGATTTCCTCGCTCATCGTCCGGTTCTTCAGTTCGATAGCATCGAGGAGTTCCTTATCTTTCTGCAGTTGCAGGCTCAGTCGATTCTTCTCTTCAGAGAACTCCTGATCAACTTTTCCCAATTCGGATTTCTGCGAAAGCTTGAGAGACTCAACCTCGGCACGTAACCGCGTTATCTCATCATCCTTTTCTTTAAGTTGCGCCGAATGGGTGGCGACTTGTTCTGAAAAATGCAGCATCATATCAGGCATGGATATGCATTCTTGATGCGATGCTGCAAGTGTTTGTAACTCGGCTATACCAAATCCGGAAGGTTATAAGAAACCCAGGATTTGTCGCGAACGAAAGTCAACAAGTCACGAGACGAAAAATATAACTAACCTTCCAGAGCGTCAACTTTCTTGGTAAGGCGGGTGTTAAGATTATTGATACTAGCTGCATACCAACAAAGAATGGATTAGCACGTCAGGCCAAAAATGTTAAGAGCTTAAGGAACAATACAAAAATTTATTAAATTACCAGTTTTCTTCACCACGGGGACAAACTTCTCATATTTCTCTTGCAATTTCTTGTGTGCAAAGAGCAACCGTTGAAATTCGGCTGTCCGCCGATCATGGGCAACCTAAGTACCAAAGTGAATTACATAACTAGATATTCAAAGCTAAAACAGATTCGAATCAAGTAAAATTTAACTCAGATCTAGGTGGCTGGATATTCAAAGCTAAGACAGATCCGAATCAAGCAAAGCTTAACTTGGATCTAGGTGGCTGGATATTCAAAGCTAGAACAGAGCCGAGTCGAGTAAAACTTAACTCGGATCTGGGTGGCTGGATATTCAAAGCTAAAACAGATCCGAATCAAGAAAAACTTAACTCGAATCTAGGTGGCTGGATATTCAAAGCTAAGACAGATCCGAATCAAGCAAAACTTAACTCGGATCTAGGTGGTTGGATATTCAAAGCTAGAACAGAGCCGAGTCGAGTAAAACGTAACTCGTATCTGGGTGGCTGGATATTCAAAGCTAAGACAGATACGAATCCAGCACAACTTAACTCGGATCTAGGTGGCTGGATATTCAAAGCTAGAACAGAGCCGAGTCGAGTAAAACTTAACTCGGATCTTGGTGGATGGATAATCAAAGCTGAAATATATCCGGATTAAGCAAAACTTAATTCGGAATATGGATGGACCACGGTCAATCTAAGTCATGCAGGAAATTGACTTAGCAAATAATGCATTTGAAGTCTAACAAAGCTTCCAAACGAACAACAAATTATTCGGTTGCAAGCTTCGGGGACTAGTGTATATATACTATCATTTGAATAAACGGAAAAAGTATCAACAGAAGCGCTTACCTCGTTCATCTTATCACTGTCAAGAACAATCTTAGCAGCCATATGCAAATGACTGCTGATGTCGGAAAGCTGAAATGGCTGGCTACTCGGATTGCCCTCAAGCTGATCGGCGGTGTTCCAGTTATTGGCGTATTCCACCAAAGAGCCGAGGTTGTCCCCACTCTCAGTATGGGTTAGTACTTTACCTCGGGCCCGTTGTGTAACTACCGCTGTCGCTGGACTCTTGTGAAGAGTAAGCTGAGTGTCGGCGGCCGGGGTAACAACAGGCTTGGCAGAGGAAGCCCCCTTGCAAAGTGCATCAACTATATTTGGTTGAGAAGAGCTAGCCGGCCCCTTCTGAGATGCAGAAGGTTTGGTAACAACAACCTTCCGAGTCTTAGGAGAGGCTTCAGTAGGGGAAGCAACCTCGACATTACGAATCACATCCTGAGAAGCAGGAGGAACTGTGGTTTCTAGGGGGGCCGAGGTGGTGATACCTTCGGCTGGAGCGGGAGTAACAACTGGGATCGTGGTGATCAGGGGGTCGTTGGGGGAAACCTCGATGGTCTGAAGAGGGGCAACAGGTTCAATAGGATGATCTACTGGCGGAGCTACGTCGGCGTTGACGGTGGGAGCTGTGGGTACATCTCGCTGAGGCGATGTATGAGTCGGTGCAGGAGGAGAGTCAACACGAGAGGGACTGGGAGCCTGAGCATCCTCCGGAGGCGAAGGAGAGAGTTGCCGAGTTGTATGGCTTGTCATACTCGGACCGCTTGGCTTGACAGAGAGAGGAGCTCTGCAAAGGACAAAGAGTCGAATCAAAAGACAGAAAGAGAGAAACAAGAAATACGAATGAAGACAAACTCACCCAGTAACCCCAGGCATGGTCTTACGCCTCGGAATATGCTGGGCAGACTTCTTCATTTGCTTCTTGGGAGCAGCATCAGAGGGACCTCGGAATATGGTGAGTGACAGTGGAACCCTGCCAAGAACCTCGTTCTGGACCGGATGCGAAATCATCCTCCTCGACAAGGGCTCCGCTGGCAGAACTAGACATGGGCTCGCCGGAGGAATCGACGGAGGAAAATCTAGCGGCGGAGAGAGGCTTGGAGGCATAGGGCCCCGTCATGATTCTAGCAAGCACGGTGGCGGAACAAAAAAGAACCCCCGCAAGGAATCTAGAAAAGCAGAAGAGGCGCCTAGGGAAGAAACCTAATGGCAGGACCGTGGAAAAACTCACCGGCGAAGGCGCCAGAGCAAGCGTGCGGCGGTGGAGTCACCGGACCAAAAGAACAGCAGCGTAACCGTCGGGGAGGTCGATGATGGTGCAGCCGCTAGCGCAGGAACGGAGGGGTCAACGTGAGGAAGAAGAAGAAGGGTGGGCGAAGGGGGAAAGTAAATCCTCTAGCCCCACATCCCTCCTTATAACCGCGCGGTCCTAGCGGTAGTGGGATCGTGGGTGCGCACGAAAACCGTGTAAATCACGCGTGCGGCGGAACCGCTCGCTGCTAAGTGGAGCCACACCAAAGACCACACGACGCAGGAGAGGATCAGGCCTCCTGACCGATGCGGTACTCGAGGCATCACTGCGCCGATGCGACGGGCGCAGTAATCACTGTAGCTTGTCAGTGGGCACTGTAGAGGAACAAAAAACTAGAAGAATAATGATGAGTAGTACACGTAGGACGAGGCGTGCTCAGAAAGCTGCATGGATACCTCGAACAGAAAGAAGTAACTCGGAAATAAGGAGAGACGTATGTTGGGAAACTGATGTGGCCCGGCCAAGGTTACAGGCAGGACCACACCAGCTTCGGGGACTAATGTTGGGGAGGTGACCCCGGATAGGGTCAAGACAGGGGAAAGACGAAAGGAGTCTCCCTTGTCATGAGCCGAGTTACTGTTTGTATCGGCCGAGTTGTAAGATCCCTCCTTATTAAAGGAAAAGATCCCTGTGATTGCAATGCTAGTCCCTGGATCAATACTAGCATCCACAGTTTAAGATGAAGTACACAGATACAAAGGTCGTTTATTACAGTCATTCCAGAGATAAAACATAGTCTTTTACAACTCAGGGCCAAAGGCCTAATACAAGAGTTTATGGAATAAGTAAATAAACATAAGTCTTCATCTTCATGTGCCACAGGCAAGCATGTTGAGTGTATACTCATGACTCCTAATCATCATCGGAGTAACCTGCAACATTACAAGTTACAGCCACAGAGGGTCAATACTTTGGAATAGTATTGGCAAGTGATACCTTAGTATATAATAAGTGGACTATAATACTATATGCATTTGGCTAAGTGGAGTTTAGGCTGGCTTTGCTCAAAATAGATTTTTCCTTAACATTTGAAAACACTAAATTTTTGCTTAACAAAAACCTTCCCAAGGCATCTACCAATCAAAGACTGAAGATCCTTTCCAAGGCATCTACCAATCAAGGACTGAAGATCCTTTAACCCTTGTTCACCCACAAGTTTTATTTAGAAATTGGAGTGATGAGATTCTTGAAGCTTCCATGTCTTGATGCTCAAATTGTCCTTTACCAGGGACATGGCTAAGTACTTAGGTTTTACACTCTGCAGAGGTGGTGCACTTTCCCCACAAGACTTGGTTTCCCAAGATAAGATCCTTCAGAAGCCTTTCCTTAGTCAAATGGACGCGCTCCAACCTATCATTCCCACTACCACCAACTGTCCAAGAGACTAAGTTCTAGCAACCTAAGATCATGGCAGAGCCCATAATGCCAAGTGGTTGCACTTGAAGCTTCTCAACATTTGACATCTTAAATCTCTTTGTTTCCTGGGTGGCCATCCACAAGTGAGATACACTAAGGTAAACCATAAACATGGGCCTTGTGAACCACTCAACACAAACCATTCCTTCCATTCCACCCAGGTGATTCATTCACTTAGTTGTTTTATTAAACAAAACATAAGTCCTCAGACTTAGTAATTTTTTTATAGCATGAATATATATTCCACCCTTGTTTTCTATTAGCTAAGCTAAGCATGAAGGTAGTAGGAATCTTAACTTAGGAAATTTCTACTAAGGCTTCATCTATTAGGTTTTCCCATAGCAAGGTCTATACTTAGCAAAATAAAAACCATGCAAGTTTTACTTAGCAAAAACACTAATGCATAGTGAAAATAATGGGACAAAAGTATGAAGCATCACTTTCCTTGGTAATGTGGAGAGTAGCACTCGTCACAATCACAATCACTAGCAAAATCTACACACAAAGTTGTAGCACACAATTACACACAAATATATACAAACAAAAATAATATGAATGCATGCATGCATGAATTTACTAAGTGGTGATTTTGAAAACTCTACCAAGAAAGTGCATGATTACAGAAACTTAACAAGTCACAAGTTTGCCCACTAAACATATTTAACCCTAAAACAAATTACTAAACTAAAACCAATCTCAAATTAGCCTTAAACAAGTTTCTAAAAATAAAGTCATTCTATTGGTTACTATTTGCTAAACACATTGGATATTCAGAAAGGTCTTGTCTCACTGAATCCAACGGTATAAAGTTTGCAAAATTCTAACGTGGAAAACAAAAGTTATAAGCATTTGAATTTGGATCAAATTTCTGGTTTTAAACCTGTTTTTAGATCTAACCCTAGCCACGGGTCGCGCTGTGATTGGCGCGTACCGCTTCGGTTGGATCGCGCTCTGCAGCCGCAGGATCTAAACAGATCGTACGCTCCAGATCACGTACCGCTTCAGGGTTAAGTGGATCTATCCTAGCACTACGATACAGATCCAACGATCTAAAACAACAAGCCAAACTCTGGCGGCGCTTATCGGCTGTGCGCGGCGGCGACGGTCGGACGATGGCGGCACCGGCGATACAGATCGCTAGGAGGATGGGGAAGATACTCACCGAGACCGCAAGGTCGTGGGGATGCTCGACGTGTGGTCAGCTCGGCAAGGGGCGCTCAGGGTTGCGGTAGATTTCTCGCCGGAGTTGGATCTGGCAACGGTGGTTCTGTTCGAGGTCGGAGGCGACGTTGTAGATCACTAGGATGCAAACAAAGGGTGTGGTCAGATGCAGAAGATCATGGAGAACATGCGAGCGTGAACGACAAGGTCCGGGGCGGTCTGGACTTACCACTAGAGCTCGCCGGAGTTGATGTTTCCGTCGGTGCTTGCGGTGTCGAGTGGAACCGGCGACCTGGGGCAGTACAGGACGAACTAGTGAGGTCAGGAGGTGCGCAAAGACTCACTGAGCAAGATAGCAAGAACGAGAGGCAGAGGGGAACACGAGGATCACCGGAATCGATCGCCGGAGTAGGCTCTGTCTGCGGCGGTGCGAGGATGATTGAGAGCAGCCTGGTGGCGGAGTGAGCAAGGTGTTTGGGGGAAAATGCTCGCGAGGCAGAGAGGGTCTTATAGCCAGAGGCTTGACAGGAAACGCTCGCGGTTTAATGCCCAATTACGCCGCGCCATTACCGGCAGTGACTGCAGCAGCGACGTGGTCGCAGGCGCGGTTTGGGGAAGACGAGGACGACGTGGACCAGGCCCGCTCGTCAGCGAAGTGTGCGAGGTGAAGGTGGGGTCTGGCTGTCAGCGACTGGGTGTGTGCTCTCGCGCGTGAGAGAAGTAAAGAAAATCCCGGGTGGGCTAGTTGGGCTTGATCCACTGCTGGGCCAGAATTCAGCCGCGCGGCCCTTTTCTTTTGTTTAACTCTTTTTCTTTTCTAATTCTATTTTCTGGAATGATTTTTTATATGAATTCAAATCCTTTTGAATTCAAACAAAATTGGGGATCTTTGCAGGGTTCTGTGGTTTCAAAAACAGTCAATTCACCAAGTGGTTACCTTGTAAGGCCTGGTCAAGCTTGGGCTTTGAAACAAACAGAGACTTTGTCTCTAGTTTGAAAATGTTTGAAATAGGGTTTAGAAAATATTTCTAAATTGGAAACTTGGGTTAAAATGCTACACCTAATCTTTCCAACAATGGAGGCAAGCAAACAAGTTCCTAAACAATCCAATCTCAAAGGGTGATGGCCAATTGAGTTGAATTTGCACACATGAAATCATAGCTCAAACTTCTGTCTCTAAATGATTTTGAGAAAAACCCTAAATGGATGAAGGATGCAATGATGATATGAATGAGTTTTGAAATATGATTTTTGGGATGTTACAAATCTAACCCCCTTAAGATGAATCTCGCCCTCGAGATTCGGATTGGCTAGCAAATAGGTGAGGGTGGTCTTTCCGAAGATCATCTTCTCTTTCCCATGTTGCTTCCTCTTCGGAATGATGATTCCATTGTACTTTGCAAAACTTGATAGTCTTTGTCCTTGTGACTCTTTCTGCGGTCTCAAGAATCTTGACAGGCTTTTCTTCATAGGTGAGATCACTTTCTAGTTGAACTTCTTCCAAGGATATGGTATCCTTCAAAGAAGATCCATCCATCTCCGGGTGACATTTCTTAAGCTGACTTACATGAAAAACATTATGGACTGCTAATAAAGATGCTGGCAGTTCGATTTCATATGCAGCTTCTCCCTTGCGACTTAGAATGTTGAATGGTCCAACATATCTTGGTGCTAACTTTCCTTTGACTCCAAATCTTTTCACTCCACGAAGTGGTGATACTCTAAGATAAGCTCTATCCCCAACTTCGTAAGTGACTTCTCTACGCTTAGCATCTGCGTAGCTTTTCTGTCGAGACTGTGCTATCTTCAACCTGTCCCTAACCAATTTGACTTTTTCTTCGGCGTCTTTGATAAGATCTGGTCCAAACAAACTTCTTTCTCCCACACTATTCCATAGCAATGGGGTGGTACACTTCCTTCCGTAGAGAAACTCAAACGGTGCCATCCCAATGCTAGATTGGTGAATGTTGTTGTAAGAGAACTCTGCGTAAGGCAGACTTTCATCCCAACTTGCTCCATAGTCTAGGGCGCATGCCCTCAACATGTCTTCAAGAATTTGATTAGTCCTTTCTGTTTGTCCATCAGTTTCAGGATGAAAAGCAGTGCTGAATTCCAATCTCGTTCCTAAAGATTCATGAAGTTGTCTCCAAAAGTGAGAAGTGAACTGAGTTCCTCTATCAGACACAATACTCTTAGGTACACCGTGAAGGCATACAATTCTGCTCATGTAGATTTTGGCTAACTTGGCACCGGTATAAGTTGTCTTTATGGGTATAAAATGAGCCACTTTAGTTAGGCGATCCACTACTACCCATATGGAATCATACCCCGACCTGGTCCTTGGTAATCCGGTAATGAAATCCATACCAATATTTTCCCACTTCCATTCAGGAATAGGCATTGGTTGAAGTAAACCTGCTGGTTTCTGATGCTCCCGCTTTCACTCTACTACACACATCACACAAAGCAATGTGTCCGGCGATGTCCCTTTTGAGATTGTTCCACCAAAATCTTTCTTTCATATCCATATACATTTTGGTGTTTCCCGGGTGAATAGAATATGGAGAGTTATGGGCTTCTTGTAAAATCAGTTTCCGCATTTCCGGATCTTGTGGAACACAAATACGTTTCCCGTGCCATAAAGTACCTTGTTCGTCCATATGGAAACTTTTAGCCTTCCCTTGGCTAATCCTTTCCTTAATCTCTTCGATTTCTTTATCCGTCTTTTGGGCTTCTTTAATCTTATCCAACAGAGTGGGTTGAACATCCAAAGACATAAGATGTCCTTCTGGCACAATCTCCAACCTGAGTTCCTTGAATTGCTTACACAAGTCATCTGGCAATTCACCTTTGGTAAGGCCATTTACAAACGCCTTACGACTTAGAGCGTCTGCTACTACATTTGCTTTACCAGGATGGTATTGCAAACTCAAGTCGTAATCCTTGATAAGTTCTAGCCATCTCCTCTGTCTCATATTGATTTCCTTCTGGGTGAAGATATACTTCAAACTCTTATGATCGGTGAATACTTCACAACATTTTCCCAAAAGGTAATGTCTCCATGTTTTGAGTGCATGGACAACAGCGGCTAACTCTAAATCATGAGTAGGATAGTTTACTTCATGAGTTTTGAGTTGTCTCGAGGCATAAGCCACAACTTTTCCGCCTTGCATAAGTACGGCACCTAATCCTTGATGAGAAGCATCACAATACACTTGGAAATCCTTTTCCAAATCTGGTAGGCACAGAACTGGTGCTGACACAAGTCTCTTCTTTAATTCTTGAAAGCTGAGTTCGCAACCTTCAGACCAAGCAAATTTCTTATCTTTCTTCAACAATTCTGTCATTGGTTTAGCCACCTTTGAAAAAATTTCAATGAATCTTCTGTAGTAACCTGCTAAACCAAGAAAACTACGAACTTGTTTTACGTTCTTAGGAGATTCCCATTCTGTCACAGCTGAAACTTTAGCAGGATCAACTGCTACACCATCCTTTGTCATAACATGACCAAGAAATCCAACTTCCTCTAACCAAAACTCACACTTGCTGAATTTGGCATAAAGCTTATGTTCCCTTAGTTTTTCAAGTATCAAGCATAGATGTCTTTCATGCTCTTCCTTGCTCTTGGAGTAGACCAAGATGTCATCGATGAAAACGACAACGAACTTGTCGAGAAATTCCATGAACACTTTGTTCATCATATTCATGAAGTATGCTGGAGCGTTGGTTAAACCAAAAGGCATCACCGTGTACTCATACAATCCATACCTTGTGGTGAATGCTGTTTTAGGTATGTCTTGCTCTCTTATCTTGAGTTGAAAATAGCCTGACCGAAGATCAATCTTCGAGAATAGACATGCTCCTTCTAGCTGATCAAACAAGTCATTGATTCTTGGCAAAGGATATTTGTTCTTGATGGTTACCTCGTTGAGGGAACGGTAATCTATGCATAATCTTTGAGTTCTGTCTCTCTTTTCTACGAACAAAACTGGAGCTCCCCAAGATGAAGAACTTGGCTGGATGAATCCTTTCTGCAATTGTTCTCCAAGTTGTTTCTTGAGTTCCTTAAGTTCGTCAACTGACATTTTATAAGGCCTCTTTGCTCTTGGTCCAGAACCTGGTACCAAATCTATTATAAACTCTACATCTCTATCTGGTGGCATTCCCGGTAACTCTTCCAGAAACACATCCGGATATTCACACACAATTGGCACACTGTCCATGCTAACCCCCTTAAGAGAATTCAGCTTACTTCCTTTAGATTTAAAATTGGACTTGAATTTTATCCTCTTACCTTCAGGGGTCGTGAGTGAAACTGTACGATTGGCACAATCTAGTACTCCCTCATACTTAGCCATCCAATCCATTCCCAAAATCACATCTAATCCTTGGGAATTTAGGATTATTAGGTTTACTGGAAATTTATGTTTTCCGATCTCTATAACTAGATCCCGGCATCCAAGACTCACTATCATTTCTCCACCCGGAGAGCTAACTTTTATTGGACACCCAATGTTTTTAGATGCAAACCCGTTTCTATCAACAAATGCTTTTGATATGAATGAATGAGATGCACCAGTGTCAAAGAGTACAAATGCTGAGGTGGAATTGAGTCTGAACTTACCAGCAACGGCATCAGGCTCTTCATAGACATCTTCCACATTGATGTGGTTAACCTGTCCTTTCTGAAAAGGATTGGGCTTGTTAGGTCCTTCAACCTTCTTTTCAGGGCACTCATTAGCATAATGCCCCAGCTTCTTGCATTTGAAGCATTCAACCTGACTGATGTCCTTTTTAGGCTAACTTCCACTTCCACTTCCACTGTGGTGGCCCTTATGTCCACTCTTGTGATTCTTGTACTTATCATTGTCATGACTGCGATGATGCTTGCTGTCATGACGGTTGTGGTTGTGGTGCTTGTTAAACTTCCCATGCTTGTGGGGTCCTGAGCTGACATTTTCATCATAGTGAGATCGTTTATGAGACGATCCCAAGCTGTGCTTGTCGGAGTGTTTCCTCTTTCTACTCTCGACTTGCTTCATTTTATTCTCCACAATAACAGCCTTGTCACACAGTGACTGATAAGTTGGAACATATGCCACGGACAGCTGCAGATTTAACTCATCATTCAAGCCTTCCAGAAACTTTTCCTTTCTTTTGGCATCTGTGTCAACCTCATCCGGTGCATAGCGCGCCAGATTGTTGAACTCTTCAATATATTCAGCCAAGCTGTGGTGGCGCTGTTTCAGGTTGTGAAACTCCTTCTTTTTCAGGCTCATCATTCCTGGTGAGATATGAGTAGTGCGAAAGCCATCTTCAAAGATATCCCAAGTCACCTCATCAATAGGTGTGGTGATCTGGAAGTTGTCCCACCATGCTGCGGCTGGTCCTTCCAACAGATGTGCCGCGAACCTGACTTTTTCAGCATCCGTGCAGCCCACGGTCACTAAATATTTGTTCACAGAACGTAGCCAATCATTGGCCACCATGGGATCAGTCGTTCCTGAGAACTTAGCTGGCCTCAGATGCAGAAATCTGGTGAGCATATCAAAACCCGGAGGGTTGTTGTTGTTGTTGTTGTTGTTGTTGGGGTTGTTGTTGTTCTGGTTTTGGATGAATGTCGTCATCATTTGCATAAGCTGTGTCTGCACATTCATCATCTGTTGCATTTCTGGGGTAATGTTGGGGTTGGGGTTGGGGTTTGAGCGACGGGGAGGCATCTGTGGTTTATTCATATAGGGATAAGAATGAGATACCCTTACATGATTTATGCACAATACATCGTACAAGCAAACACATAGCATGCAACTCAAGGATAAAAGCTCAACAACAAGATAACAAAAAGTCCCAAAGTAAAACACACAAGTGGCAAGCCATCCACATGTCAGATGGTCCAATAATAAGTTCACAAATAACGAGTACGATAAATAAAGATAACTGAGTAGTCAAGTCTACTCGTCAGCATCAATCTCCTCCTCGACAAAGGTAAGACCTGCGTTCTCCATTGCGGTCTTGTTCTCTTCGATGGTAGTGGTCAAGGAGTCGATCTTGGTCTTGAGAGCCCTATTCTGAGAACGAAGTCTCTCAATCACTGTCTGCTGCTGCTCTAACTCGAAGTCCTTGGACTGCAGTTCCTCGGTCATGTCCCGAATCCTTTTGTTCCTATCCTGGACACGCTTCTCTTGACTCTTGAACTTACGGTCTTGGGTCTCGAACTTTGCCTCCATCTCCTTGACTATCTCGTCCTGCTACGCGAAGAGCTTGTCCTTCTCGCGAAGCTGCACCTGAAGCTCGTCATTGCTAAGCATGACATTGGTCCTGTCAGTATCCACGTGCCTAATAAGAGTCTCTAAGTCCTGGAGGTACAGGCGTATCGGCTCTGCTGTGTCCCTCGAGTCGTCCTCAAAGTCGATGGACTCTCCGTCATCATCACGCCTTCCGAAGGCGTGGAAGTGAGTGCCTCTAACCTGTCGGGAGTGACGGCCTAACAGTCGTCCTATCAGGTCCTGCATGACAACCTCCATGCCTCTCTCCCTGTCATCGTGCATAAGCTTGAAGACGATGGCCTCCGTAGTAGGCTCTGTCTGGCGTCCTGGCTGGTTCACCTTGAAGCCCCAGAGGTCCTTCCTCTCAAACTTGGTGAGTGGGTGCACCGTAATGGTGGGAAGAGGGAGATCGATCAAGGTAGTAAGCTCTACGATACGAGGACCAAAACGGGTAACCTGGAACTCCTCAACAGTGCTGATGGCAATAGGCATCTATTTATAAGATTGAAAAAGTTAGAACCACACAATTAAAATAAACAAGACAAACATTCTTACATATCCATGAAACACAAAAATCACACAAGTCATGCATACAAGAATCCATTACATCAACCAAGGTTCATACTTATTTAAGGTATCATTTGGAAAATAAGGTGATAGGTGGTGGTCCAACTAACGAAGTTTACAAACCTATCTCACTGGATCTGGTGGCTAACACAATGTTCCTAGAGGCAATAAGCCTATCTTGTTCACATGCTTCTATCACTAAGTCTATAATATCTCCCCTTAAGGTTTGGTTGGTGACTTCCAACTCTTGGGTATGTTCCTTCTCCTTCTCTAAGTCTTTTTGGAGGTTGAGCATTCTGCACTTGACTCTAGCACTTAGTTCTTTGATAGTCTTCCAAGCTGCTTCTTTTGCTGACTCAAAGAATGTGGTGTGCATAAAAGTGTTGGTGTACATGCAGAAGCCTTTTTCTTTGTGGTTGTCTTCCTTGTTTTTGTACAAGTGAAGCTGTACCCACCAATACTCCACTCCTTCCTCCATCACTGGAAAGCCCTTGTACACAGCTGCACCATGTACTTCCATTGTCTCCATGAGGTCCTTGAGAATCTTGGGAAACTCAGTCTCACACTCCAAGGTCATGGTCATGAGTGGCCCTTTCTTCACATCTTCGTTGATGGAGTTCATCTACAAATAGAGATGAGAATGAGAATGAGAAGATTAGAAAAGTTTACGAGAAGAATAGACAAGTGTAGAAGTAGTTAAAAAATTTCCTTAGTGGTTTCCAATCCTAGGGTCATAATCCTACAGGCAACACAGTGCTCTGATACCATCTGTAAGATCCCTCCTTATTAAAGGAAAAGATCCCTGTGGTTGCAATGCTAGTCCCTGGATCAATACTAGCATCCACAGTTTAAGATGAAGTACACAGATACAAAGGTCGTTTATTACAGTCATTCCAGAGATAAAACATAGTCTTTTACAACTCAGGGCCAAAGGCCTAATACAAGAGTTTATGGAATAAGTAAATAAACATAAGTCTTCATCTTCATGTGCCACAGGCAAGCATGTTGAGTGTAGACTCATGACTCCTAATCATCATCGGAGTAACCTGCAACATTACAAGTTACAGCCACAGAGGGTCAATACTTTGGAATAGTATTGGCAAGTGATACCTTAGTATATAATAAGTGGACTATAATACTATATGCATTTGGCTAAGTGGAGTTTAGGCTGGCTTTGCTCAAAATAGATTTTTCCTTAACATTTGAAAACACTAAATTTTTGCTTAACAAAAACCTTCCCAAGGCATCTACCAATCAAAGACTGAAGATCCTTTCCAAGGCATCTACCAATCAAGGACTGAAGATCCTTTAACCCTTGTTCACCCACAAGTTTTATTTAGAAATTGGAGTGATGAGATTCTTGAAGCTTCCATGTCTTGATGCTCAAATTGTCCTTTACCAGGGACATGGCTAAGTACTTAGGTTTTACACTCTGCAGAGGTGGTGCACTTTCCCCACAATACTTGGTTTCCCAAGACAAGATCCTTCAGAAGCCTTTCCTTAGTCAAATGGACGCGCTCCAACCTATCATTCCCACTACCACCAACTGTCCAAGAGACTAAGTTCTAGCAACCTAAGATCATGGCAGAGCCCATAATGCCAAGTGGTTGCACTTGAAGCTTCTCAACATTTGACATCTTAAATCTCTTTGTTTCCTGGGTGGCCATCCACAAGTGAGATACACTAAGGTAAACCATAAACATGGGCCTTGTGAACCACTCAACACAAACCATTCCTTCCATTCCACCCAGGTGATTCATTCACTTAGTTGTTTTATTAAACAAAACATAAGTCCTCAGACTTAGTAATTTTTTTATAGCATGAATATATATTCCACCCTTGTTTTCTATTAGCTAAGCTAAGCATGAAGGTAGTAGGAATCTTAACTTAGGAAATTTCTACTAAGGCTTCATCTATTAGGTTTTCCCATAGCAAGGTCTATAATTAGCAAAATAAAAACCATGCAAGTTTTACTTAGCAAAAACACTAATGCATAGTGAAAATAATGGGACAAAAGTATGAAGCATCACTTGCCTTGGTAATGTGGAGAGTAGCACTCGTCACAATCACAATCACTAGCAAAATCTACACACAAAGTTGTAGCACACAATTACACACAAATATATACAAACAAAAATAATATGAATGCATGCATGCATGAATTTACTAAGTGGTGATTTTGAAAACTCTACCAAGCAAGTGCATGATTACAGAAACTTAACAAGTCACAAGTTTGCCCACTGAACATATTTAACCCTAAAACAAATTACTAAACTAAAACCAATCTCAAATTAGCCTTAAACAAGTTTCTACAAATAAAGTCATTCTATTGGTTACTATTTGCCAAACACATTGGATATTCAGAAAGGTCTTGTCTCACTGAATCCAACGGTATAAAGTTTGCAAAATTCTAACGTGGCAAACAAAAGTTATAAGCATTTGAATTTGGATCAAATTTCTGGTTTTAAACCTGTTTTTAGATCTAACCCTAGCCACGCGTCGCGCTGTGATTGGCGCGTACCGCTTCGGTTGGATCGCGCTCTGCAGCCGCAGGATCTAAACAGATCGTACGCTCCAGATCGCGTACCGCTTCGGGGTTAAGTGGATCTATCCTAGCGCTACGATACAGATCCAACGATCTAAAACAACAAGCCAAACTCTGGCGGCGCTTATCGGCTGTGCGCGGCGGCGACGGTCGGACGATGGCGGCGCCGGCGATACAGATCGCTAGGAGGATGGGGAAGATACTCACCGAGACCGCAAGGTCGTGGGGATGCTCGACGTGTGGTCAGCTCGGCAAGGGGCGCTCAGGGTTGCGGTAGATTTCTCGCCGGAGTTGGATCTGGCAACGGTGGTTCTGTTCGAGGTCGGAGGCGACGTTGTAGATCACTAGGATGCAAACAAAGGGCGTGGTCAGATGCAGAAGATCATGGAGAACATGCGAGCGTGAACGACAAGGTCCAGGGCGGTCTGGACTTACCACTAGAGCTCGCCGGAGTTGATGTTTCCGTCGGTGCTTGCGGTGTCGAGTGGAACCGGCGACCTGGGGCAGTACAGGACGAACTAGTGAGGTCAGGAGGTGCGCAAAGACTCACTCAGCAAGATAGCAAGAACGAGAGGCAGAGGGGAACACGAGGCTCACCGGAATCGATCGCCGGAGTGGGCTCTGTCTGCGGCGGTGCGAGGATGATTGAGAGCAGCCTGGTGGCGGAGTGAGCGAGGTGTTTGGGGGAAAATGCTCGCGAGGCAGAGAGGGTCTTATAGCCAGAGGCTTGACAGGAAACGCTCGCGGTTTAATGCCCAATTACGCCGCGCCATTACCGGCAGTGACTGCAGCAGCGACGTGGTCGCAGGCGCGGTTTGGGGAAGACGAGGACGACGTGGACCGGGCCCGCTCGTCAGCGAAGTGTGCGAGGTGAAGGTGGGGTCTGGCTGTCAGCGACTGGGTGTGTGCTCTCGCGCGTGAGAGAAGTAAAGAAAATCCCGGGTGGTCTAGTTGGGCTTGATCCACTGCTGGGCCAGAATTCAGCCGCGCGGCCCTTTTCTTTTGTTTAACTCTTTTTCTTTTCTAATTCTATTTTCTGGAATGATTTTTGATATGAATTCAAATCCTTTTGAATTCAAACAAAATTGGGGATCTTTGCAGGGTTCTGTGGTTTCAAAAACAGTCAATTCACCAAGTGGTTACCTTGTAAGGCCTGGTCAAGCTTGGGCTTTGAAACAAACAGAGACTTTGTCTCTAGTTTGAAAATGTTTGAAATAGGGTTTAGAAAATATTTCTAAATTGGAAACTTGGGTTAAAATGCTACACCTAATCTTTCCAACAATGGAGGCAAGCAAACAAGTTCCTAAACAATCCAATCTCAATGGGTGATGGCCAATTGAGTTGAATTTGCACACATGAAATCATAGCTCAAACTTCTGTCTCTAAATGATTTTGAGAAAAACCCTAAATGGATGAAAGATGCAATGATGATATGAATGAGTTTTGAAATATGATTTTTGGGATGTTACACGAGTCATGTAAGAGTCGGCCGAGATAAGCAAAGCCATGACAGCTACAAAAGGAGTAACACCTTATCTGGCCGACATATGAGTTAAGTCGGCCGAACGAGTCTGACTAACTTGAATGCAGGTGAAGGCCGAGCCGAGTTATGCGAGACAAGGCCGAGTAACACGAAGCTTGCAGGAGAAGGAGGTGCCTATAGTCAAACCCTAGTCACTGGCTAGGAGGAATCTGAACAGAGCCAAGCACAAAGGACAAGGGGCAGAGCAGCAGAAGGGCAGAAGAAGGTCACGGAGGTGACAGTCAGGGAGCCCGAGGCACGCATGTGAAGCTCTTTGGAACATTGCCGCCCTTAGAAGGGGGACACGGAAAGGAGGCCGCCGAGTTACCATATTGGGACAAGCATATTCCAAGAGTATGCTTGCCACGTCAGCCCTAGAAGGAACCAATGCACCTCTTTATAAGGGGGACGCTGGATCCTGAGAAGGGGATCGTTTCATTCTACGCCGTAAGGCTCGTGTAGTTGCTCTCGTCTTCCTGCAAATAGCTCAAGGAGCATATGTAGTCCTTAAGAGGAGGAATATAGATCTACTTGTTAGTCATTTGAGTGTAGAAATCACTACATCTTCCCTCCCCGGATCCCTCTAGCATTCATTGGACCCATACTTTAGCCTACCCATGGCATCTGCCGTGCCACCACCATGACATGCTCTCTTTTACTTCAATTCATATTTCTTATGTGAGCATCTTCTCAAACTATCATGCCCAACTTAAAGGCGTTAAAGAAAAATACTTGTTGGGAGATAACCCAAGAGTTTCCTTGAGTATTAGAAGTTATTACTTCTGTAATAACATCTCCATATCTTTTTTGTTTGCTTTTTGTGCCAAGAATGACCTCTAATGAGAGGGAAGTAAGATTTGGGGAGTTGCTGTCCTGAAACAGATTTATGTCCTCCACCAAAAAAATAGTGAGGAGGCTCTGTAACTCGGATTGAGCTGATATTTTACGAATAAATCCCCCAGTATGTTAGCTAACTTTCGTTATTTCAAAACTTTTTGATTTGAGCAACAAAAGATGTTCAAAAAATTCGTTTCTACCTGCTGGTCTGTTTTGACAGATTTCTGCCATTATTTGCATTTGCTTCTTATTGATTCCTTTTTGAGCTCTCTTCAGGTAAATTGAGTTTCTTTGAAGGAGTTACTTAAGTAGCTTGTGTTTTTTGTGAAAAGACTTTCTGTTCCGAAGATTTACAAAGCGTTCAAATATCTTTTGAATACACTAATGTTGGTAATGAAGATTGTGTGAAGTTTTGTATGAAGGAAAAATTTCACGTGTAGAGAGAGAATGATGCAATGAGATGAAGAATGGACAAAATATCAAGCTTGGGGATGCCACCATGGTGTCACCTCAAGAAATATTCAAGAGGTACGAGCGTCAAAGCTTGGGGATGCCCAAGGCATCCCCTTCTTCATCAATAAAAAGCTCAGGTCTGTCTAGACACTTCACTTTTATTGTTTCATGCACAGTTGTGTTGTTCTTGGAGCGTCTTAGTTGTGGTTTGCTTTGCTTAGTTTGTTTGGTTTGATTTAGTAGTTTGGACCCCCGTTCTCGCTGTGTTGTTTTGCAAATAAGTTTGCTTGGTGTTTGGAAAGGAGTAGTAAGTTCTTGCTTGAAGTGCAAGAGGAGCTTGCATTGACTGTGACTTAGACTTTAACATGACATGATAGGTGTTGTTTTAGCATTATGCTTAGTGATTATTGTTGTATCATGTCTTGTTCCAAACAATTGGGATTGCTTAGTGTGCCTTGAAGAAATTATGCGTTGTTTTAGCATGCAAAAGCATAATATTGTGGTATTCTCTTTTGATGTTTTGCTTGGGTTGACTTGGCACATGCTTACACCATGTTATGACTATGACAAGTCACCATTAGCCACTATGATCATTTAGTCCTTGACTTGTAGTACCACTCTTTGCTTTAATTAGTTTGCTTTGTTGCATTGCATGATTATGGCCATTATTGCTCTCTTAGTTGGTTGCTCCCAGTCTTTTGCTAGCCTCCACTTGTATGAGTAAGTTCTACTCATGCTTCCAACTCCCAAGAAACCAAGTTATTCCAAAGTGTCCACTATAAACTCCTATGCATGGTGTACTACACCATTCCAAGTATATTCTTGTTTTCAACTATCTTCCAATTAAAAATTATTTTGTTATGTGAAAACTTAGTGATTAAAGCCCTCACGAACTTGATGGCACATTTTATTCTTTGCCCCTAATAAACTTGAACCATTGAGGCAACTTTGTTGTATATGCTTTCACTTATAAGTTGGAATTAGCAGAAACATGCTGTCACGGGGAACGTTTTCAACATTGCACTTGTACTTTTTGTACTCCGTTGATATCATGCTCTTGTCTATGGATGTTAGCAGTGTGAAATGAAGTGGGAACTTGTAAGTCCATTAAGTTTGTATTCTGTGTTAGAGAAACGCCTGGGCCGCTAGCCTAAGCCATGCCTAATCACGGTGGAAACTTGCAGCATCACCATAGTGACATCTATGAAGCATTCTTCTTATAAAAAAGAGAGACACATTGAGAAAAGAGGAAAGAGAGAAAAAAGCACCATATTCCCATGGTACATAAGAAGAATTGCTGAGATGCTCATTGTCTGTTTGCCTTGTCATTTTGGTTATGGGAAAGCTCCTGTACCATGTGCAAGGGGTACCCCGTTGGCGGTTCTCAATGATATGCAAATACTTATAGTGACAAGAACTTGCCTAGGCCCTAAGTTGAGTATTCATGAGGTGTAGCCCTCATATTCAAGGGACTTGAGATTGCCAACTTATACTTTGTCAAGCATATACTCCAGCTTTGCCACTTTAACCTTAACCACTTGAAGATGCTTATGATAAGGGCAATGAGGGCTGAAAGCTAATTAGTACCATATTTTTGGAAGCTCTTTTTGAAACTTGTAATCACTGCTTACTTTATAAAAAAGGCCTTTCTTCCACCATTGAGTCTCCACCTTTTACCTTTAAGCACCATTAAGAGAGCATAGTTGTCATTCTGTGTGCAGTGTTCCAAATCTTATTAGTTGATGCATATTGTGATATTACTTGTTCTTGTGCTACTTGTTTCTAGTCACCCTTGTAAACTTTGAAGGTGTCCTATGCATCTATATTGCTACTCTATGAGGGACAAGCTGATTACCACTATGCTATGTTTTCTGTATGTGAAACAAACAAACGTTTTTCAATGCATGTTATTCATGATCGTTGTTTGTAGCTTGCCATGTTGCATGCATAGTTACTATGTCCTATTGTTAGAACTCCATTCTTTCATGCACATGTGTTAGAGTTCTTTGATCCCAGCTTTCAATGTTTGCAAATGGTTGGATCTTTATTGTGAGGGTGCATGTTCACCTCAAAAATTATATTGTTTATCACTTACCTACTCGAGGACGAGCAAGAGTTAAGGTTGGGGATGCTGATACGTCGGAAACGTATCTATAATTTTTTGATGCTCCATGCTTGTTTAGTATGTACTTTGCTTTACTTGTCTACACTTTGAGGTGTTTTTTACATGTTTTCTGGTACTAACCTATTAACAAGTTGCAACAGTGCCAGATGCCTGTTTTCTGCTGTTTTTTGGTTTCAGAAAACTTAGTAAAGAAATATTCTCGGAATTGGACGGGACAAACGCCAAAGTCAATTACTTTCTGTGGGGAGCAAGAAGTCTAGAGGAGAGCCCAAGGGGCCAGACCCCCCCCAGGCGCGGGTGGGCCCTAGCCCGCGCCTGGCTAGGGTTTGGCTGCCCTGGCGGCCTCCTCGGTCTCCCCCTTCGCCTATAAGAAGACCCCGATGCAGAAACCCTCAGGACCCGATCAGAAATCCACGAAACCGTCTGTAGCCGCCGCCACCATCGTCCCTAGATCGGGGGATATGAAGCTCTTCCCAGCACCCTGCCGGAGGGGAGATCATCCCGGAGGCCTTCTCTCCGGTATGATTCGTGAGTAGTTCCACCTTGGACAATGGGTCCATGTAGTAGCTAGATGGTTGTATCTCCTCCTTTGTGCTTTCATGTATAGATCTTGTGAGCTCCATTCATGATCAAGATCTAATCTATTTGTAATCATGCATGTTGTGTTTGTGGGGATCCGATGGATATTGAGATTATTATGTTGGTTTGATTAATGGTTCTATCTTTATGATTCTATCATGTCTGTGTTGTTTGTGATCTTGCATGCTCTCCGTTGCTAGTGGTTATCTTGGCCAAGTAGTTGCTAGTGACTCCAAGAGGGAGTATTTATGCTCGATAGTGGGTTCATGCCTCTAGTTTCCAAGGGAAGTGACAATAATCTATTCGGCTGTAGATGTGCTATTGCTACTTGGGAGAAAACAACGGTCTCTTGTTCATGGAACATGTGGACCGTTTACCTTACACACTTTGCTTAAAGTAGTTGTCTGTTGCTTGCAACTTAATACTGGAGGGGGTTCGGATGATAACCTGAAGGTGGACTTCTAGTCATAGATGCAGTTGGATTACGGTCTATGTATATTGTTGTATTGCCCAATCAACTTCATAGGATCTTTCTAGCTAGTAATTGCATTGTTATGCCTTGCTCAGTTCCTGTCAATTGCCCTATTGTAATTTGTTTACCCTTCATGCCATGTTGTTATCTAAGGAGAGAACCTCTAGTGAACTATGGACCCCGGTCCAATCTTTACCATTGATACATCTTCCACTGTTACTTGTTTACTTGCTGCAAACCATTGCTTTCCACACCATACGTTTAATCCTTTGTTACAACAAACTGGTGAGCTTGACAACCTCACTGATTCATTAGGACAGAGTCTTGATATTGTGTTGTGCAGGTCTCCACGTTGCTTCCAACACTTGTGTGAGGTTTCCTTCTTCCTTCTGGTTCGATAACCTCGGTCTCAACTGAGGGAAAACTTGTCGTCGTGCTCTTCATACCTTGCTCTTGGGGTTCCCAATGAAGCACTCCTACATCAACCTCTTCCTCACTATCGAGTGCTGCATGACCTCCCGGTCCTAGCGTGGTGGAAGGAACGGATTCCCCGGCGTTGGATAGGGCCTGCGTAAGGAGCTAGTGTCGCGGCCGCTCTTGGCGAGGTGGAGGGGCGGCAGTTGGGGTGGAGCGACGATGCACCGACATGGCGCGGTGGACTAGCGGCCCATCTGATCCAATCTAGGACGGTGTGCTACGGGTTGTGCTCGCTCATCTAGTCTCCACCTACGGTGTTGTCTCTTCGTCGAGCTAGCGGCCATGGCGGCCTGGGGCACCATGGATCTTCCATTCTATTCCGGTGGGTCTTGGTGACCGTTGAAGACCGGCGATGTGGGGGCTTCCGATCTGGCTTTGAATAAAGAGGGTTGGTCCTAGGATCCTTCTCGCGCCAGGACAAAGATCTACCTGCTCCATGACTTCATCGATCTGGTCGGAGTGTTGTGTTCCAAAAGATTTCGCTGGTGAGCTCCAATGGACGACATGCCTGAGTTCGTGATACGTCCAAAACGTATCTACTTTCCCGAACACTTTTGCTATTATTTATCCTCTAAACTTGTGTGATTTGGATACAACTAACACGGACTGACGCTGTTTTCAGCAGAATTACCTTGGTTTCTAGTTTTTATGCAGAAAATCAACTATCAGGAAAAATCCCGGAAAATATGCCAAAAATCCTATTTCACCAGAAGATCCACGGAGCCAGAATACGAGACGGAGTGGATCCCTGGGGGCCCACCCCCCCTGCCGCGTGGGTGGGTCCAGCCCGCACCTGGAGGGGGTGTGGCTGCCCCAGGCACCCTCTCGGGCTCCCTCTTTGCCTATAAGAAGCCTCTTGACTTAAAAACCGAGGGGGGTTTCGACGTTTTTCCAGAAAGAGTTCCGTTGCACCGCCACCACCAGAAACCACGATTCGGAACCAGAAACTCTGTTCTGGCACCCTGTCGGGACGGGGAATTTGGAGAGGATCATCGCCATCGTCATCACCAACGCCTCTCCATCAACCATCCATGTTTCCCTCGTCCATGAGCGAGTAATCCCCCGCTGTAGGCTATGGGGATAGTAGGGATTGGATGAGTTTAATCATGTAATCGAATAAGATTGTTAGGGCATGGTGCCTATTATTTCTATTAGTGCTATTTGACTTTGTTGCAACTTGTTGTGCTTAATGCTTGTCACTAGGGCCCGAGTGCCATGATCTCAGATCTGAACTTATTATTGAATCATTATGATAGTATTGTTTGTGATCTTAACTGCAAGTTGTGTACACATATCATTGTCCGGATCCAAAGGCCCCGAAGTGACAGAAATTGGGACAACCTGAGGGGATGGTTGTGATGTGAGGATCACATGTGTTCACGGAGTGTTAATGCTTTGCTTCGGTGCTCTACTAAAAGGAACACTTTAATTGCCAGTAGTTCCCTTGAGGCCCTGCTACAACGGGCTGGCAGGACAAAAGATGTTGTGCAAGTTCTCATTGCGAGCACGCATGACTATATATGGAGAACGTTCCTATGATTGTTTTGTACTTGGATGCTTATTCTTATTTATCTACAGTTGCCCTAGATCTTGAAGTTACATGTTTAGACTCGTCCATGCAACGCCCGTCCATCCATCCCTATGCCTACCGCGCTCATATCCTACTATTTGCTGCTACTGTTACTATTGCTCTTGCTTTGCTGTTGTTGCTTTGCTGTTGCTTTGCTGTTGCTACTACTCCCTCCGTTCCTTGATATAATGTGTATAGTTTTCTGTAAAAAATTCCAGAATATAAGGTATATAGTGGGATTGTGAGATTTTTTTACATAATTTAGGAGTCAAACTGATTTGGAGAGATGAGATACCGAGATTTCCATATTTTCATGTATTCTCACATCGGTCACCTACATGTATTAACATCTAAAAGTATCGATTTTTTCCCTTTAGCCTATGCGCTAATATTCGTGCAAAAAAACTATACACCTTATATCAAGGAATGGAGGGAGTATCAAACTGTTGCTACTGATAAAATTTTGTGAGCAAGACTATTTCCAGGTGCAGCTGAATTGACAACTCAGTTGTTAAGGCTTGCAAATATTATTTGCCCCCCTTTGTATCAAATCAATAAATTGGGTAATACTATCCTCGAAGACTGTTGCGATCCCCTATACTTGTGGGTCATCAGTTCGCCAGATTGGACGGATCTCGGTCGCGCGGAACCATGTTTTATCTGACCATTTGGTTTCACAGGAAGTGCTGTGAAGCTTTACAAACGGTTGCCATCAAGGACAATACCATTAGTCCCATGGTGAAGTCAGTCGTGGAGAATGACATGAAAGCCAAGGTCTGAAGAATGGTAATGGTGGTGTGAATCATTTTTGCGATGAGGTCTTGGCTTGGTGTTCTAGGTCTTGTAGCAGTGACATTGGAAAGTGGGGGCGACCGTACAAAAGATTTCCAGAGTTCAAGCTGCAGGGTGAAAATCCAAGGTCTGGTCTTAATTGGTTGTGCCTGACAATGACCTTGTTGAAGGCATTGTTTTGTCAGCGCGAACTTTCTCTAGGGTGAAAACCTATGATCGATGATCAGGATGATGGCGGCGCTAGTGCACTGTTTCCTTCTTAGAAGCGTCGCTTTTAGAGAGGATGGATTTCTGGTGCTGTCTTGGTGGTGTTTGGTCGCTGTTGTAGGACATAGATCACTAAAACGGGACTTTCTTTTTTTCATGTAATTCTTTTTTTTGTTGCGTGCATCCGTAATTCCATTAGGGTAATGCGTTGTTGCAGAGGCTGGGTGTAATTGATATCTTGCGATATTAATATATGCTCCTTTCAAAAAAAATATAATGTGCCTTTTCACTTAAAATATATTATGTGAATTGTGCAGAATTGTGCATTTGTAACGAAATCGTAATCTTGTGACGATATCATCAAGTTGGAAAATATGACAGTTATATATGACCCTGAAACATAATACAAATGATTAGTAAGAACTATAATTGCTTCGAATCAAATGTTCATGTGAAGAATGCATGGATGTTTGTAGGTCAGTGTGGTATAGCATACAATTTCAGTTAAAATATACTCCCTTCGTTTCAAAATATAAGATGCTTTAACTTTGTGAAGCTAATAAATCTAGACTCTTTTTAGTGTATACCGAGCTGTTGCTTTTGAATTAATTATATTTTCGGAGGTAGATGGATGCTCTTGAATTAATTACAATTTCCCTCCAGATGGCGAGCCTATGGACCGGTTCTGAACAATTTTTCCGTCTAATTTATTTTTCGTAAACACTACATATCATGGTTCGATGGGAAATAAGCCATCAGAACCTTCCAATATCGCCCATTTACTAGTCTCCATCGAACGGCCCGACCTTTCTTCTCTATTTTTTTTCTTTTGTTAACTTCACACATTAATTGTTGTCTCCATCAAATGTTAGAAACGGTTTTAGAGTTCGGTAACCATACGGTTTATGTAGTAGTCTGTATGTAATTGTAACCCTGCTGATGTTGTTATATAAACTGATCAAGTGGAGGTTAGACCCCACGCAACCCTAATTCTATTCTCGAACTTGGTATCAGAGCCTAGCCCTAGGCCTCGCGCCAAGCCGCTGCCACCGCCGCCGAGATGACTTTCTCGGCGCTGCAGCTCTCCACCTCCCTCGGCCCGATGGTCCCCGCTCCCGCGGCCTCCGCCGTCGTGCCGATCGCTCCCTCTGTCGTGGGCCTCAACCAGAGCAACTTCATGCTCTGGCGCGCTCTCATCGTCCCCAAGTTCTCCGGGGCGGGGCTCCATGGCCACCTCGACGGCACCACTGCGGCACCTGACAAGACCATCACCCAAGGGACTGGCGACGCCGCAACCACCGTTTCCAACCCCGCGTACACCACCTGGTGGACGCAAGATAAGCGGATGCTCGGGCTCCTCCTCGACTCAATGGGCGAGGACATCGCTTGCCAGATGATCGGCAAGAACACTGTCGCATCCGTATGGACTACGGTGCACTCCATGTTTGGTGCGCAGAACAAGGCCAACATGCATCATCTATGTTATTTGTGATCTTGCATGCCCTCCATTGTTAGTAGCTATCTTGGCCAAGTAGATGCTTGCAACTCCAAGATGGAGTATTTATGCTCGATAGTAGGTTTATGCCTCTAGTAATCTAGGAAAGTGACAGAAATTTCTAAGGTTGTAGATGTGCTGTTGCTACTAGGGAGAAAACAACAATCCTTTGTTCATGGAACAATGTATTATTTACTTTACACATATTGCTTAATACAATTATCTGTTGCTTGCAACTTAATACTGGAAGGGGTTCGGATGATAACCTGAAGGTGAATTATTAGTCATAGATGTGGTTGGATTATGCTCTAAGTATTATGTTGTAACGCCCAATCAAATCTTATATGAGCCAAGATGTCTAGTATGTATTGTTATGCTTTCTCAATCTGTCAATTTCCCTGCTGTAATTTGTTCATCCAACAGCTATCTATCTTAAGGAGAACACCTCTAGTGAAGCGTGGACCCAGGTCCAATCTTTACCATTGATACATAATCTACTGTTACTTTTTACTTTTTGCAAGCAATCATTATCTTCCACACTATACCTTTAATCCTTTGTTTTAGCAAACCAGTGAGATTGATAATCTCACTATAAGTTGGGGAAAGTTTTGAGTTTGTGTTGTGCAGATTCCAAGTTGTTAGCAACACCTTGGAGCTGTTTCCTTACTCCTACTGGTTCGATAACCTTGGTTTTATAACTAAGGGAAACTTGCTGCTATGCTCATCACACCTTGCTCTTGGGGTCTCCCAACGAGGCTTTACAATCAACGGAGCCGCATCAGACGTATCTGACTGCTAACCTAGTGTTTCATGCTCGCACTAAACACATTGAGATAGACTTCCATTTTGTGCAAGAGCGAGTAGCGGCTGGAGTTCTTTTAAGTCAGGTTTATTTCCTCCGATGATTAGTTAGTTGACGTATTTACTAATCTAGCTACCCAACAAATGTTAAACCGGTTTAGAACCAATCTAAACTTAATTTGTAAAATTTCAGATTGAGGGGGAGTGTTAGAAATAGTTTTAGAGTTCGGTAACCATACGGTTTACATACGAGTCCATATGTAGTTGTAACCCTGCTGATGCTGTTATATAAACTGATCACGTGGAGGCTAGACCCCGACGCAACCCTAATTCTATTCTCGAACTTCGAACGGCCCGATCTTTACTTTTTGGGTGTGTTCACATCAAGTGGGAACCGATCTTTGGGAGAAAATCATGGGGGCACCCATGCCAAGTCATGGTCCAACACGAGGATGCTGATGGCTGCGACCATGAGCACCAGTGTAGGTTTTAGACTTCTCACAAGGTGGCACCCAACGACTGCTCGACATGGGGGCCTGATTGGTGGGGGCGGAGGAATTGGGCAGCGGGCGGCAGGGCAGCCGATGGCCAAGGAGATGGAGATGGGCTTGGTGGCGCTAGGGTTTGTCGATCAGCGCCTCGCGGGCTTTGTTATCATGTTCGTCGCCGCAGTTTGCGGCAGTCAAAAATATTTCAACAAATGACTCAAATTTCTGGGTATATTTATGAAAAGGTAATTGGTAATTTTACATCTCAAAGGTCGAACTTTCCATTTTAGACGATAGAGTGTGTTCTGACAAATATGCCACGATGCTACGTGGCAAAGACGTGTTCCAACCGTGTGTTTTGGACAAAGACAAAAATAATAATGATGTATTTTCCGTAAAATAAAAGAAGACTAGCGTCGATCCGGCAAGGCTAAGCCGCGGCGGCCTGACTGGCCATGCTGTGTTGGCCTGCCGGCCTGGCACGGCCCAACTCTCTCCGCACCACCATGGGAGCGCCTAGGGCTAGGCAACAGGAGGAGTCTTCCAGATTCGCCGCCGCCTCCCGAGGACTCCAGGTACGCTTCCGGCTGTGTTGGATTCCATCTCGTTTTCGAGTTCCGAGTTCGAATAATATATCTCCCTTATATAGGATTCGGTAACCAATCAGGTGTTCAACAACTCCCCACTGCCTGCATCGGTAAACTTCCGCCGGGTTAGTAGTCCGCCCTTTTTTAGCACATATATTGGGAGCGCAATTAATTATCTTTTCGTTTCAAATTATTATCAATCGATCTTTGGTTATCTTGGTGCTTCTGTGAATTGACGGTCTTCTGACCTGAGTGCATCTTTGTTTTTTTCAGCTAGAGTAAGCCCCAGGATCGGCGAGAGATGGAGCGATTGGGCGATTTCGAGCTGCCGGACTTCTTCAAGGATCCATCTTACTTCACGTAATCCATCTACATAGATATACTTTGATCAGCCCTCAGCTTGAAAACCTTGCCTTGATGCTAGATTATCACGGCTGACATCCGTAGCATGACAGTTTGCAGCCAGTGGGAGATGCCCGCCAAGCGCAGATTCGTGCATGGAAACAGCTGATCCTTGATTACTGCACGAGCAAAAGAATATACATAGTCCCAGTGGAAGACGAATTCCCATTGTTCTCAAACCCAGCAATTGAAAGTAACACTTTTTTTTTCTCTTGATTAGCTGTACAATATGTGTTCTGCTTTCTACGGTTTAAGGGTACAATGACTTAGACAATAACCTTTAGCCCAATAATTGCCTCAAGATTAGGCTCTCTTTTTTTTGGGCTTTAAATTTTGATCTTCTCCTTTGACCATCTCATGTAGACTCATCCTAATCTGGTGTTGCAACAAATTAGAACACCAACTCAGTAGTACATCCATATATTCAACGCAGCACAGCATCAGACTCTTTTCTGAAGAGTGGTGGTTCATAGGATTTGGTTTGTTATCTTGTTCAAAAGGACGTACACCTTTTCCAAACAGGCCAGGGAGTACTAGTTAAATATAACTAAATAAACTGCATGCAGCAGGCAAGCTCAGGGAAGAGAACATGTATAAGTAACTCAAGAAAACATGTGGTAGCCGAGCACAGCATTAACACAACGAACATATATGGAAGATGGGAAAACTGACAAACTGTTGTAGGAGAGAGCAAGCTCTTGATTTAGGAAGCAGATGCATACACTCCACTGTAAGGCGAAGCTACAACGACGTTTTGAAAACAATTTTTAGACTGACAGATTCATGATATATTCGTGTGTATCACTAGGAGTGCTTGTTAGTATTCTCAACTTATGTAATTTCCTGTAATCTTGCTTGCTACCGGTACTGCAGAACTGGTATTTAAAAAAAAAAGAAAATAGTTTGTTTTCCATCATGTGCATTTGGATCATCGCCAATGTGTGTCACAAACTTACCAGCCTTTATCATCTGCAGGATCGCTAAGCCCTGAAGCAACAGAAGTTTTTCTTTCAGCCCTTGTTATGGAAGGTTCAGTGAGCATATCCACACCTGTTGAAGCATCTACGGATGCCGATGCTGTGGTTTAACATGTTCCGTACTGTCAAATTTACCATCCAACATTGTTTGTGATATCGTATTGTGCAGGGCATGCAGAGTGGACGGATTTAACTCAAACCAAATGCCTTGTGCTCTGGCGAAGTATACAGGATTGGGCCAACTACATACTGAACTTTGTGAGTGTTTGTCCTCTTTTTTTTTGGAAAATTTGGAGCACGAGAAGTTGATCCGGTTTCCACAGGAACAGCGGTATCTTGTGCCCGTATATTTGAAGTGTCGTAATACTCCTTATTGGCGTTATGTTTGTAGCTAAATGAGCGTGGATTGGAGAGTTGGGTATGCACTGTTGAAGAGGTGCGTTTTGGTGACGAAACACGAGAATCTGGTAAGCGCACATCACCTATGTTCCTATTATTGAACTATAAGGTCCTCGTTCATGTATGTTATGTCTAATTTTTAATTTTGTTCATTGTAGTTTGTAGGTTCCATAGCCAAAACCAGCAATTTCTAGATGGGTTCCACATCGTTTGTGCCCTTAGTGACTTAATCTAATGATTAGAAATCATTCTGGCATGTCTGAACTCAAAAAATGACGATGTGCAACTTTATAGCGAGTACAGCATGATTTTTTTGAGGAATTCAGCAAACATTAGTTGGACAAGTACAGACATCAATTAGCGACCACTCTCTAATCATTTTGTCATCATGCCATCTTCTTCTTTGCTCTGTTAGCTATAGATCTGTGCAAATGTATATTCTCCCTTGAGAATAACTAATCATTGTAGTGCATTGCATTCTTTAGGTCTCAGTACCTAGATAATCTCGCACTTCCAAAAAAATAAATTAACCCACTAAAAGTCTGACATGCTATCTTTGTACACTTTGTCCCAATAGCTGACACTTTTCTTGCGTGTTGTAGAACTACAAGGAATCGATCCCGGTGTCCTATCGCGTGCTGTCATTTTGCTGGTGCAAAACGGGAAAGCCCGTATCATTGAGAACTATGGCATATGGTTCAGGACAGAATAAGTTTCCGGACTACTACCAGCACAAACTGTCTAGGATGCTTATTTGGGAAAGGAGAACCTCTCACTGTAGACTGCAGTGGGGTTGCTGACATCTGTGGTCCGCAGACGTGGGAGCCCAGATGTCAGCGGCCCCACTGCAGGCTGCACTGCGTCCTAGGATCATGTCCGCTAGTTTGTGCCGATGGTATAGTTTATGGACTTCTATCTCTATAAGGTGAAGGTGTAGTTTCTAGATGTGTTCACATTGTTTGTGCTCTTAATGACCTGATCTACGGATAATTCTTACATATCTTTGTGGCATGTCAGAACTAAGAAAATGATAATGGATAACTTTGTACAGACTACGGCAACGGCAAGAGTGGGGATTTTTTTGCTCACTAGCTCCATTGCTCTTGTTATTTTAAAAAAATAATCCAAAAATCATATTTACGAGTCTCAATTTGTTAAAAAAGATTCGAAAGTAGCCAATGATGATCCCATATTAATTTCAAATATGTTGTATTCTAAGCAACACCTAAAAATGGTAAAATATGTACATTTTGTGATAGAAGGCAATTCTTTAGCTCTTAAGGCCAGGTAAAAGGCAGGTAATAGAATTTTTTCTTAGCTCTTGAGCCAACATGTGAGGCTGACCAGCGTACATTTAGCAGCCAACACATATCTCTTGTTGGCATCCATCTTAGGTGTAAGCTAGAAAAATCCGTCTCTAAAGGTTTTTGCCGCAAGGCTATGGCAGAGGCATGTTGACCACAATCGCCAGAATGGACCTCGCTTAAGATCTCAACTCGTTCATCCTGAGAAACACATGGTCCCAACGGACGTTCTTGTGTTTCTCTTCCTTCTGTTTTTCGATCATGTTTCGAACTCAATTGTACTTGGCGGTTGGTGCTTTATTTATAAAGCAGGGCAAAAGGCTGTTTTAAGAATAAACACATTGCTAGGGAACAACAGACGTGCTATGTTTATAGAGCTGGCTGTTGATGATGGTTGAATGGACTGATATAAGCAACTAGAGTGAAAGGTCAATTTAGATTTGATACAAAGGTAATTATCTAGATATGCAACTATTGAATTTCTCTATATGACAAGTAATCATACAAGCAAGATAACAACGATACAAGTAAATGTAACATATAATCGTAATCAAGACATTGAAGGTATATTTCCCAAATTCCTTCTTTTAGGAAAAGTATGTCTTCGCTGGAGAAGTGTGATGCCACAAAGGTCACCAACGCTACCAAGGCTCATCTTATTCTTCCACGTGCGTACCAAAAAGGTGGGTACTCGATCCACTATGCGGTGGTCTTGAAGATAGAGACTGGAATCTTTACAAACAAGATTGGGGTCATCTCCACAACATAATTAGAGGCTATTAACATGACCACAAAGCTTCACAACATTAAGAGAGAGCTTCGGGGCGGCCTCTTTCGTCTAGGGTTCTAAGAACTCAAGGGTAACAAGTTCCTCAATCAAATATGAGAGAAATCAACAAGTTTCGTTGGTGAAAGTGTAGATCTAGGTATTCTCCCTGGATTCCCAAAAGGGCATCAAGAGCTACTGGCTAAAGAGAGTATCTAATACTTTGGAGCTCAACAACAGTGGAGTAGAAAAAGTGGAAGTTGCAACCTTTTCCTTGGGGACAAAGCGTGTCTTTTATATGAAACCCCCAAAACTAGGCGTTCTAGAAATTTGGGCCTTGGCATAGTCTCTAATATGGAACGACCGGAGTCTCCGACCTGGCCAGACCAGAGGAGAGTCCACGGACCAAGACTCCGAGCAATCTCCAGACCGATATACTGTGAGTTGTCACACTTGGAACAACTTATAATAGAGGGGGGCGGATACATCAGGCCAGAGTCTCTAGTGTTGGCACATTGGAGTCTCCGCTTTAAGCACTGTAGAGTCTCTGCAATGGTTTTCAATAGCATCTAAACTTTGGAGAGGGGGAGGGGGGTGAGTGATTCGTGTGCGTGATTTGATTTCACCCATGCCTTCCATAGAGCAACCACTCTTGATAGTACGAGTTTCCTACAACTCGAAATAAATAAAAAGCTTCGGAAACATTCTCAATATTTTCACTGTTGAGGGTTCGATCATTGTCTTGTGTTTTTCATGGAATGGACCTAAAACACTTAGCAAGCCAGTCAAAACTCACGTCTGTTGTCAACAAACACTCAAAACGCACTTAGATAGGAAATTTCCTTTCAATCCATCCATTTTTGGTGTTTGATGACAACACAAGAATTTACATAATAAGAGTAAATAAGGGTTGTCGAAAGTTTGACCAATTTGGCTATCCACGTTTTCCCGATTATTTCTGACCGTGGGATGGACTAACTAATTGGGTGAACCTGTTCATTTTTTAACAGATTAGCAATTTGCATCCCATTTTATCCCCAAAAGCCGGCAAGTGGACTGGACGAACTAGTGGTCTGATCGGATAAACTGTGAACCCAGAAAGTCATTGGTTCGATCAGCGGTCTAATTTTTTAAACTATGCTGCCAATCCAATGGCCATATAAATCAGTTTAAGTGCCAGCCACACTTCCCGCAAGAACGTTACGTGGACATTGCAGACAAGAGCCGTCAGGCCAGCTGTGGCGCCACTTACACATCCTGATTTCCATTGCAGACAAGGGCATGTATAACGCGCAGGTCCTTATCAGCAGGCGCTAGGATTTTGTTCCCAGTCGATCGGCAGTTGTTTCATCCAATCTTGGACTGTAGGCACTTAACTAGGAACGTCGATGAAAAAGGATGCGCCCGGACGCTTGTTATATTTTGGCCTGCGGCAGAAAAATCGGAATTTGACCCTGCGATTGAAGGCATGGACTCCTCTGTTTGAGGCTAGGATTAATTCCCGTTGGTTTCTTCGCTCAAGCGCTTAGCATTAAATGTGCCCTATACTGGATCGAGAAAAGTAATTTTAGATCCAGTCTATCAATTCACGTGCGTGGATCAACTTCTGCAATTGATACGTGACGTGCATAGTAATTTAGACCTAAAACCATATAACCAAATTCTATAAATTTTCTCTCTTCTAGCCTACTTAGGTAGGAAAATACCATAGTCTTGAGGTCCGCATTTTGTTTTCCAATAGATTTTTCTCTTTTTATGACGTAGTAAAAAAACTCACTCGTTCATAAGTTTATCCTAGTCGTCTAGGAAGCCCTCTATACTCGTTTTTTATATAATTCGGACAGTTCAAATTGCTCAATTAGCATTCGAGCGGTTCAAATTGCTCGGTTAGCATTACTGATTTACGAGTGATGATGTCTTTTTATTAGAATTCAATCTCGTGTCATTCCCCTTGGTTTGTTTGGTTGCCTGTTTCAATATGGATAATTTTTTTTTGGTTCACGCTGCTGGCAGTCCTCTAGGGGATCCCACGCCTTCCTGACTGTGGATTCATCGATACGAAACCGGTTTGATCCTGTGTTGCTCCTTCACACCTACCTCGCATCTCTAAGCGGATGCGAGAAATAAACCACAATCCCAGCGGAGCTGAGCGGCTCCTACATAGCTTCCTCTTCTTTCCAGTTCTCCCGCATGAACAAATCCCCGCCCCTGGTCTCCCGGTCCTCGCCGTCCCTTCGGGAGCTCCTATCGTCACTGGACAAGGCATTGGCGCTTCACCGATGTAGTAGAGCGGTGGTATTTTGCAACTCTGGCGACGCCACTTGTAGCTTGGTTGGCAGTCGTGCGCCTGCAACAGCTTGGCCGAAGTTGGCGGCAACGACAGCCAACGCGGGCAGGGGCGAATTTACCATGTATGCTTCAATAGGCTCGAGCCTACCCTCCATTTTCAGCAAGAAACCATCAAATTTGTATGTCTCAACCATGTTCGATGGTAAAATGTCAAAGTTTTGTTAGTAAAGGAAGCAACTGACTGTTAGAATGAAGCTAAAGTGATTCAGTAAACAACCTAGGCCACTAGCCCTTATGACTTACATGCACTGTTCAAAAAATAGGCCGAGTCAACGATTAATAGGCCGATTAATCGCTACTAGGGACCTGACCGTGTCTATTACCACTTATCCTTTGTATTAATCGTTTAGCCCGATTAATAGGTCTGACACTCTGATTACTAGGTATGTTCCCGATTAACCACTACACTTGGTCAAAAAGTTACAAAATTATCAACACATATCACTCATCCATGCGCTAGCCCGCCCCAATGAAGTAGGTTTTGCGAAGCTTCCGCTCGATCCCTGCCTCCAGGAGCTTGATTTCCGCCATCACCAACTAGTTTCTTGTCGTTGTTGACCAGTTCCTCATAGTTGCCGACCAGACCTCTGATACAAGAGCTCGAGCGCCTTGAGGATCTCATCCGGGAGCTTAAGGCCGCCTTGAATAGGGTAGATGGTTAAGGTGCAAGAGGATTCATACGTGTTTTAGGTGCTAATTTTTGTAGGCTGCACCGATTAATAGCCGACCGATTAATTCAGTTAATCATCCGAATTTCGATTAGTCTCTACTCCCAAGCCAACTGAGCAGTTAACGATTACTGATTTTCTTACCATTGCTTACATGCATAGACAATTATGCAGCTTACAAGTTTTGAAATTCCATTTGTATACTAGGTCGTGTTTCTTAGTGGATTCAAAACAACCAATTAAATATACCTTGTGAGATGTTTTCTTAGTTCATTGATCCCACCCTACATTTTCATTCTGGATTCGCCACTTAACGCTGGTAGCAACGCTGGACCTTGGCAGCAACAGACAACCCGCGTTGGCAACAGAGGAAGTCACCATTAACAGCAAGGACGGTGTCCCTTTGCAGCAAGCGACTGTGGCACTTGAGTACCTGACCCTTGGAGCACTGACGTTCGACGTCGGTAGCAACTGTGGTCGCCGTTGGGCAGGGATGTATGTCCTTTGCAGCAAGCAGTGAGCGATGTTGCACCTTTGGACCACCATCGACCGGCCTTGGTAGAACCAGCGGTCGCCTTCGATCGGCAGCAGGGATGTGTCGCCTTGGTAGCAACATCAGTCGCCGTTGACGTCAGGGCTGGCCTTCCTCGATGGGAGATTTGATTATAACCCCCCCAGCTCGTTGCACTTTGATCTTATACCCTCTTGTTCGTCTGCTTGGATTATAGCCCACCCAATTCAGCTAAACTCTGCCCTATAACCCCTTTTAACATGTTTGACAGAGTTATCAACATATAACTAACTTTGGTCACATGAATAGACAGAAATACCCTTCATCTCAACTGGAACACATGTGCTTCTCCAGCGACACAAAAAATAACAGCAAATATTTCTTTGGTTCAAATAAAAAAAGGCTATAATTTTGCTGCAATCTGAACATTCACAAACTGATAGCACATAATATAGCAATCTGAACATTCGAAAAATGACAGCACAACATAGCAAGAGCAGGAGTTCAACAGGTTCTAAAGTAGTTTAATGACAGCAAAATAAATGATTTTTCTACTCACGTACAGCCAAATAAGTGAGTTTTCTACTCACATACACGGGAAACACATTCTAAAATAGTTCATGACAGAAAAATATCACTTAGTTTCTTCCTCTTTAGAGTCAATTTCTTCTTCTTTTCTTTCGCTGGACGCTTTGTTGGTGCAGTAGCAGCTTGACTCCTTGTAACAGGTCCTGGACTACTAGTGTTGGCTGTGCTCTTGCTCTTGGTTGGTGTACTGCCAGTTTGGCTCCTTGTAACAGGTCCTGGACTACTTGTTGTGGGCATGCTCTTGTTTTTTGCTGGTGTAGAAGGGATTGCGTTGCTAACCGAAACATCAAACCATGATGATGTATTCTTTTCCCCCCACTTTTCCTACAAGAAGAAGCAATTAGAAACAACAAGTATAGGACAAGTACAAGACATGTTATTAGAACTAGAAACAACAAGTATATCTTTTTTACCTTTTCTTTGTTCTATTTGTAGGACATCCAACTTCTCTATGTCCTATCTCTCCACATTTCTTGCATTTGTTCAATGACCCCTTCCTTGATCCATCTTCCCACCAATTCATCTGCATCACATCTAACTGACGAGCTAACAGCCCAAAGAGGGGAAATCAGCAAAGTTTAGCTGAATTGGGGGGGGGGGGGGGGGGGGGGGGGGGCTAGAATCGACGCAGACAAACAAGGGGGTATAAGATCAAAGTGCAACGAGCTGGGGGGTTATAATCAAATCTCCCGGCCTCGATAGCAGTGTCTGTCACCATTGGCAGCAGATCTAGTCGGCCCCAGTAGTAGTGGTTGTCTCCGTTGGAAGCGCTGGGCGGACGACGTGATATAGATGTGGATGTGTGGGCAAGCGACGGCGGGGCACTGGCGCCTCTAAGACTTCACCTCTCGTGTCAATTTGGGAAGAACGAACAAAAGGAAGTAACAAGAGGAAGAAGATAAAGCCGAAGTGATGTGGTGGGGCCCGAACATTTCCTGTCACCACATTAGGGATGTGTGTGTTGAGCGCACAACTCGAACGATTGCACCTCGCTTTCCTCGGGCTGAATACTAGACTTTTTTGACAACTTAGTACTACCTCTTTACACCTTTAATTCAAAAGAGGTACAGTAACAATATACGGAGGGGGATTCTCCAACCAAGTAGTACTATCTAGGACTAGAAAACCTAGCCATACGAGCTAATACATGGCCACCTGATTAGCTTCCCTGTTGACATGCTCATACTGCACCTTTAATAGTTTGTTTCTATGCATAATAGCAATCATCCAAGACAGCAGCTGCTACTCTAGCAGAGTTCCCTCCATCTCGCATGATTTCAATGACGAGTCGTGATTATAAGAGTTTTGTATGATTATATTGTAACCCAACATTTCTGATAAATCAAGTCCAAGTTCCATGACATGTGCTTCCGCGGATATAGCATCATGGACATGCTCAATTTTGTGTGACATGTGGTGTGGTGATAAAGAGACTCTTATCATTCCTTGCTACATCACCCATGCTTCCGTTCAATGCATCAGCGTCAACACCAACATCCACTGATCTTGATAATGTCAGGAATATGCAACTTGTATTCCTCTGGGGGCCAAAGGCCACAATATATAGTACAGGTACAGGGCAAATATGCAGGAAGCCCCCTAACATATGGGGAAAATACAATATACAGACATATACATCTAACACCCCCCACAAACTCATGGTGGATCCACAACACTGAGTTTGGAGAGTAAGAAATCATGCTGCGCTCTGGTCTGGGCCTTCGTAAAGAAATCCGCCAACTGTAAATCTGAAGACACATACTGAAGCGCAACAACCTGAGCCTACACCTGAGCACGTGTATAGAAAGCATCAACACCAATATGCTTGGTAAGCTCATGCTTGACCGGATCACGTGCAACACTAATAGCACCTGTACTGTCAGACAAAATCAGAGTGGGTGTGGTAAGAGAGACCCCAAAATCCGCAAGTAACCACCGTAACCAGGTCACCTCAGCAGTCAACAAGGCCATAGCACGCAACTCAGTCTCAACACTCGAACGGGAAACCGCTGTCTGTTTCTTCGTCTTCCAAGCAATGAGTGAACCACCAAGAAACACACAGTAAGCAGAAAGTGAACGGCGATCCGAAGGATCACTCGCCCACGTAGCGTCCGAATAGCACTGGAGCTGGAGGGAGCTGGAACGGGGAAAGAAAAGGCGACGAGTGATCGTACCACGAAGATAACGAAGAACATGGAGAAGATGACTATAGTGAACAGTGGTAGGAGCAGAAACAAACTGACTCAGAATATGAACAGGATAAGAGATGTCAAGACGAGTGACAGCAAGATAAACAAGACTCCCAACAAGATGACGATAACGCGCCGGATCAGGAAGAGGATCACCATCAGTAGGTTGAAGCTTAACATTAAGCTCCATAGGGGTCTCAACAGTGCGCTCATCCCCAAGAACAGCACGAGCAAGAAGATCCTGAATATACTTTTCCTGGGAGATGTAAAGCCATCGGAAGTGGAGGAAACCTCAATCCCAAGAAAGTATCGAAGAGGACCAAGATCGGTCATAAGAAACTGATCACGAAGACGAGCCTTAACAAAGGCGATATACTCAGGATCATCATTAGTAATGATCATATCATCAACATAGAGAAGAAGAAGAGTGCGTCCACGAGGAGAAGTGTGAACAAACAGCGCTGGATCATGAGCACTAGGGGAGAAACCAGCAGCAGTCACTACAGAAGCAAAGCGCTCAAACCAGGCACGAGGGGCCTGTTTGAGGCCATAAAGAGAACGTCTAAGACGACAAACCATCCCCTCGGGAACAGAATACCCAGGAGGAGGCTGCATATAAACCTCCTCACTCAACTCACCATTGAGAAAGGCGTTCTGAACATCAAGCTGGGACACAGACCAGTGACGAACAGAAGCAACAGCAAGAAGAGTACGCACAGTGGTCATATGAGCCACAGGAGCAAAGGTCTCATCATAGTCACGACCATGCTCCTGCTAAAAACCATGAGCCACAAGACGCGCTTTATAGCGCTCAAGAGATCCATCAGAGCGGGTCTTAATCTTATAGACCCACTTACACGTGATAGGACAAACACCGGGAGGGGGGAGAAACAAGATCCCAGGTGCCAGTGCGCTCAAGCGCAGCAATCTCCTCAGCCATGGCCAACTGCCATTCAGGATGATGCTCAGCATCCCGATAAGAGGTCGGCTCGGAGGCAACAGAAAGACCATACTGACTAGGAGAGTAACGGTTGGGGGCACGACGCTGACGAACAGGACGAGTAGAGGGAAGCTCATTAGAGGAAGATGATGCAGGAGACGACGATGAAGAAGAAGGAATAACAGAGGAAGACTCCAGAGAACGAGGAGAACTAGACGGAGCAGAGGAGGACGGTGTCGAAGAAGAGACATCAGGGGGAGGAGATCCTGAAGAAGACACAATAGGAGTAAAAGGTGTGTCAGGAAAGAGAAGAAAAGAGATATCTTCCACCGGGTAGGTACCAGCGGTAGGACGAGGATAGAAAGGACGCGTCTCATCAAAAGTAACATCACGAGAGATACGCATCCGACGACCAACGGGGGTCCCAACAGCGATAGCCCTTATGCTCATCACTGTATCCAAGAAAGACACACTCAACAGACTTGGCGGTCAGTTTGGTGCGTTCGCGAGGAGCAAGGAGAACATAGCAAACACAACCAAACAAGCGAAGCATGGAGTAGTCTGGAGACTGTCCAGATAGGCGCTCAATAGGGATACCACCTTGCAGAGCGGCAGAAGGCTGAATATTAATGAGATAAGCCGACGTAGCGACAGCCTCCGCCCAAAAATGCGGTGGAAGAGAAGAAGCAATCATCATGGCACGAGTGGTATCCAGAAGATGGCGATGCTTACGCTCAGCAACACATTCTGGGCATGTGCACCAGGATAGGAGAACTGAGCAAGGGTGCCCTGCTCAACAAGAACCCCTCGCAACATCTGGGAGATATACTCACCAGCAGAATCAGCACGAAACACACGAATAGGGATAGAGTATTGAGTGCGGACCATGGCCGCAAAATGCTGATATATGGAGAGCACTTCACTGCGAGAGCGCATAAATACAACCAAGTGTACCGAGAAAAATCATCGATGAATAAAATATAATAGCGATGGCCCCCTTTCGAAGCGAAAGGAGCCGGACCCCAAACATCGGAATGAACTAAATCAAAAGGTCGCTGAGATACAGACGCGCTAGTAGGATAGGGAAGCTGAATCTGTTTGCTTAACCTACAGCCCTGACAATGTAAAGAACCATCTCCTGAGACAGACCCCAGAAGACCACGATGAACTAATGACGACAAACGAGAGTCACAAAGGTGACCAAGACGATGATGCCACTGCTGAAAGGAGCTGGTAGCAGAGGCGACAACCGGAGAAGAACTGGCAGATGAAGTGGCAGCAGAAGGGACACGAAGCCAGTCTAACTCCCAAAGTCCTGAAGAGTCACGGCTGCGAGGGCCAGCTCCAACCAGGGCCTGGGTGCGACGGTCCTGGACAACACAAGAATCAACATCAAGAATGACGCGACAACCAGAGTCAGTAAGCTGGCTAGCAGAGAACAGATTCATCTTAAGATGAGGAACATGAGAAATATCAGGAACAGAAAAAGACGAAGTAGAAAGGGTGCCCCGACTATAAACAGGAAGAGAGGTACCATCAGCCGTGAAAATACGGACAGGAGAAGGGGGAGAACAAAGAGCGGACAGAAAAGAAGACTCAAAGGTCATATGAAAGGAAGCTCCAGAATCCAGATACCGTGGGGACGTACCTGACTGTGTAGAAGGTGGTGGTCGCGCAGTGCCTGAAGAATCAGTCACAGAACCAGCAGTGCATGTCGAAGAAGAGCCTATAGCAGCAAGCAGACCGCGAAGACTCCTGATAATGTCCTGATCGGAGAGAGCAACTGCTGAAGATCCGGAAGGAGACGACTGCCCACGAGGCTGATGCTGCTTACGTAAACTGGGATCCCGTGTATAGCAGGTGGCCCAAGTGTGGCCATCCTTGTTACAGTAAGAGCAGTGACGAAGAGAATCACGACGACCCTGACCACGAGCCTGCTGGTGCGGACTCTGACCCTGAGACTGCTGGTGCTGACTCTGACCCTGACCTGGAGGAGTGGGTAGTATCGGCGGCGGCACAGAGAACCGCGACTGAGTCGAGGGAGCAGACGGCATAGGAGGACCATGAGTAGCAAGCACAGATGGAACCGCAAGAAGACCAGCACCACGGAGACGGGTCTCCTCAGCCCGAAGCTCAGACAACACCTCAGAGAGCGGAACACGACCACGAGCATTCAGGTGAGCACACCGGGGCTCAAACTCCTGGCGGAGCCGAGACAGAAACTCATAGATGCGGTAAAACTCCAAGTCCGAGCGCACAATCTGGCAGCACGAGCATGTGCCACAAACAGTAGTACGGAGAGAATCAAGCTGACGCCAGATAGCAGCACTCTGAGTATAAAACTCATCAATAGTGGAATCACCCTGCTGAAGAGCATGCTCCTGACGAACCATGGACAGGTAAAGAGCATCCCCAGACGGCTGATAGCGCTGACGAAGATGTGCCCACTGAGCGGCAACAGTAGGGAGACTCATGAACTCAGCAGCATACTGGGACAGAACACTGGAGGTGAGAACAGCAGCAGCACGAGCATCCTCATCAACCCACTGAGTGTAAGCAGTCAGAGCGTGTCGATAGGCCTCGAGATCAGAAAAGTACTGCTTGAATTTCAGGTCATAAGCAACAACATCACTATCATCAGCACTCTGAGCAGCATCCTTGGCCTCCTGAGAAGCATCAGCACCGAGAACAATCGGCGTCGGCGGAAGAGGAGCCACAGGAGCAGGGGGCACGGCGGACAGGAGACCTCGCCGGAGAGCACACCCCAAAGACGGAGACCGCGCATGTGAACACGTATAAAGACAGCGAAATCAGGGTAATTCGCGCCATCAAAGACCACCGGGCAGCGAGGAATCGCAACATAACCCGATGAAGTAGACATATCTATTTATCTTTTTTTTTTGGCACAAACTGGCGAAATCTGTCGCAAACTGACGAAATCCGACGAAATTTGACAAAATCTGACGCAAGCAGACAAAATCCAGAGATGGCTGGCAGCGGGCCTAGCGGGCAGAGCGTCAGGAGGCGGGCGTACTTCTCGCGTGGGCGTGGAATCCAGAGGCAGCACGTCACGTGTGGATGATGGGCTCCAGAGGCAGCACATCACGTCTGGATTTGTTCTTCTCGCGTGGGCGGGTGGTCTCCAGAGGCAGCACGTCAGGTCTGGATGGTGGGCTCCAAGGCAGCACGTCACGTCTGGATCCCCGCGTGAAGAAGAGGTAGCACGTCTGGATTCCTGTAGGTTATCGGGGCAGCAGCAGGTCTCGCGTGGCTGCAATCCAACCAGCGTCAGGTGGCTGCAATCCAACCAGAAGACCCCGCGTGTGGCTGCATATCGAGGAGGAGAGACCCGTGCGTGGACGAGGAGATCGATCCGGTCGAGGGGATTCTGTCCAGGCGCAGATCGAGCAAAGAACCAGGCGCACAAGACGAGATCGATCTGAACCGAATCTGGATCAGATCTGGATCGCGAGACGGAACGGTAACGACGGGCAGACGGCCAGAAACTCGGCGTGGACAGGCGGCGACCGCCGGCGGCGCCGACGGCAAGGACGTCGGCGACAAGGACGGTGACGGCTACAGCGATGAAGTTACGAGTAGAAAGAGTCTAACCTAGCTCTGATACCATGTCAGGAATATGCAACTTGTATTCCTCTGGGGGCCAAAAGCCACAATATATAGTACAGGTACAGGGCAAATATGCAGGAAGCCCCCTAACATATGGGGGAAATACAATATACAGACATATACATCTAGCAGATAATACCTTTTAATTTAGGGCTCATTTGGCTCCCATCATTTCATTTGGTAGAAATGAAATGAAATCCTCGTATCATTTTATTTGACTAAAATGACATGGGTAAACGGGGTTAGGCATGGAATGAGAAGGATGGAATTGCCAATTGAATTCCTTATCCAATTCTATGACAGCCAAACACACTGCTCCTTAGAATCATAATTGAATTCCATAATTCTTACTCCAATACCTGGGATCCAAACGAGCCCTTACATGTTTCTTCCAATCCTCCTTTCTCAACTTAGACGAACATCTAGTCTTATAGTTGGACAGTAATATTGAAACTGCCATCGCCAATTGCTCCGGTGTTTCAACTTGTTCCTCATTAACTATGCCGCCTTTATTGCCACAAATACCAGTTTGCGACTCTGAATATTCAGCTTATGCTAGGAGGCCCAGGACCGAAGAACTCAATTTTGTAAACATCAGAAACTCGAATACTGATGAAGTAGATCTATGAGTTTCACATGGTTCTTTGATTAGTAAATCCAGTCAAAGTGATTGCCAAACTTATGCAGCTCTCGCGCATTCAAAATGATGATTTATGTCCTCACACCCCAATATTAAAGATGGCAGTGAGTGGGTACCTTTACCCTACTTAGTATAGAAAAATAAACTAAACTTTGGTAAAACACCACTTTTCGAGAAAACTACTTCATTTGTTTGAACTAGGCTAAAATAGAGGGTACTCTAAAGGTTCTAAAGTTCTATCACTAGCGAATATGCAGATAGGACATTGCGCACTAACATTAATGTGACGATTATGTAGCACGGCGTGAATAGTTCCATGCATAGTTCTCCACAAAAATATTTTAATCTTTGCTGGAACATGCATAAACCATATCTTACCTCATAACGGGGGTCGCTTGATCATTCCGTGTTGCTGACCATGATTCGGTCTTCCACCGAACCTTATTAGATTCCCATTCGACATAATATGCAAATTTCACCGTGAATATACTTGATTTTTGTTAGATTCCAAGCCAAAAAATCTGACATGCCAAACGATGGCAATGGGATCACTAGAACCCTTTTGGCATCGATTAGCAAAAATGTTTCATTAACTAATTGTTCGACTCGTTGATTAAGGTTTTGACCTCTTCAAGTGATGATTTTCCTTGATGAACAGTTTGGGATTCACTTGTCTATCCATATATCTATAGTATTTCCAGCACCAACTCGCCAAATATGTCCTGGTTTCAAAGTATTTATCCAAAAAAAAAAAACTTCGCCAAGTATGTGAGCTTCCATTCTTTCATTTTGCATTAAAAATATCTCCTCAGGAAAAGTATCTCGATCGTAACACCTTGGCGCACAGGGAATCCGAAAACTTCACTGGCTTCCAACCTTGTTTAGCTAAAAGTGTGAGGTTAAAGCAATGAATATCTGTAAACTCCATACCTCAATTAATCTTCGAAACACACACTTTCCATCAAGAAAACCAATGCATCATCTGTTTTTCCTTTGCACCTTTTCTAGGAATTTTGAAGTCTGACGTCGCATAAGATGGTATAGCTAGCGCCACCGACTTCAAGAGCACTTCTTTTCCACATGTAATCAAAGTTTTTATTTCCATCCATTGATGATCTTACAAACTCGATCAACGACGAACTGAAAGTGGTCGCTACGGTCAGCCCCTATCATCGCAGGTAGGCTGAGATATTTTTCTGTAAGCGCCACTGTCATAATACTAAGATCCAAAATAAGTTTCTCAAAAAAAAAGAGATCCAAAATAAGTGTCAGAGAATTAGTACAAACTTTGTACAAATACAGTACTAAATTACTAACACTTATTATAGACCGTAAGGAGTACATATCTTGGCTCGGTCGTCAATACTTGTGTTGGGGATAAAATAGATTCTCAATTTTGCCTCGCTTACAAGCTGTCTAAATGCCGCATTCCTCAACGACACCGTTGCACTAAAAAAGAGGGGTCTTGGCAGCACCGCTGCACGCAACGATGAGTGGCACACGAGCTCAGTCCAACTCCGGGACGACGAGGCTGAACAGACGGATAGCGGCTCCGGAGCAAGAGCGTCTAGATAACAAACACGAGTGTCTGGATAGCAAGAACGAGTGCGAAGAAAGTACGATGTAAGAATCAGTACCAATGGCCAGGATGATGATAGTGAATGCATCTGAAGGGCCCATAACATGTGCTGAACTGGTGGTCATGCTCGAGACACTGAAAGTATTTTCCTCGAACCCAACGCTTGAAAGGGAGACTACGCTCGAGACCTTCCTTTCGAATCTTCCTTGAACCCAAAGACTTGTATATTAAAGTACCTTGCGTGCAAGACCTTACAAGATTCGTCTAGTTACTAGGAAATTAAACGACTACGCTCGAGACCTTCCTTTCGAATCTTCCTTGAACCCAAAGACTTGTATATTAAAGTACCTTGCGTGCAAGACCTCACAAGATTCGTCTAGTTACTGGGAAATTAAACGTGGCCTAGTAGTGGTTCCTAAGACTCCTGCTCGATGACAACCGACAAACTTGACAAGACTAAGGTTTTTCAGGCGAGCTCCCTCGGCTAATAGATTGCTTTCCAGCAAGGATGTGGAGCCATGTCGTAGTACCTTCTTCCCTGGTGACTCTCACTCCTAATCTCATCTAGCATTTCTTCCCGGAATCTCAACAATGTCATCTAGTTTGTCAGCTCGTATACTCTTGGAAATACTGATAAAGAAGCTAGAGGCAAATTTTGCATATATAGACAGGGCAACGAGCTGATGTGGCTCGGTGATATATTGCTATGGGTGTTAAATAGGTGGTTTGGTGAAATGATATGATGCTCATTCATTCTAGAATTACTGCTGGACTAGTGCGTCCTTGACAAATATTGATATCTTTTTTTAATATTTGAAAAAAGTAATAATAGTGAAGCACTTATTTTAAATACATAAGTACTAGTACTCCCTCGAATCCATATTAGTTGACTTCGAGTTGTCAAATTTGAATCAACATATATACTAAATGGTGTCTAGATTCATCTAAATTTAGATAAATTTGAGTCAACTAATATGGGTTGGAGGGAGTAATAAATTTTGTGGATGCAGTTGACCTTTTTTTCAACTTTATGGTACCTATATTTCTCTCAAACTTTGGGTAGCAAAAATAATTTGGAGCACAAACACACACACACAAACGGACATAATGGGCGGCATGGCGTCACACGTTCAACCTGGCACACGCGCTCACACAAATACTATATCATGATCACTAACATATATTAGATTATTCATAATGTTTGGCTGCAAATACTGTATTTTCGTGTGATTATTTTTATGTGTAGTCTAGTATTCTAAAATTGCTCGCTGTCCTACATTCTCATACATACAAGCATCATGCATGGGTACACACTCGAATATAACATTTTTCACTAACACCTATACAGATTTGTACATAGATATGCGTAAATGTGAATTATTTTACTCGCAAAGAAAAATTGGGTTATTTCCCTCAGACAAAGTAAAGAGTGGAAGATCCAAAGCTAGAGGAGTATGAAACAGACACTTTAATATTATTATACACACCAGAGAACCTTCTTGGAGGCCAAAAGGGTCATGGCCCCCTAACTCAATACACAATACTACTTGTATTTATCCTCTTTGTTCCAAAATATAAAATATTATTTAGGAAAGTGGATGTACAACTCAACCATCCAAGTTCAAGACTCCACAAATGCAGATTTGGGTTATTATTCAAGAAAAATCGTTGTCGGGCTTCCCCTACCACACTCCTTCCAAAATATATATTAGATGTTTTAGTTTTTTTTCTGAAACGCATGTACCAAGATGTTTTTTAGTAGGTTCACAGCAAAATGATGAACATACACACTAAAATACGTCTAGATACTTGTGTTTTATAAAAATACTAAGACTGAGCAGAGGAGTTTTATTTTTGACCATACAAAATACAAAATACTTCAAGTTAGCCTTTCAGCTTCCATCTATTTTCTTTTGGCCCCTCCTATAATTATTTTCAAGGTCCACCACTAATTATACAAGTTTACCTATTACCGTGGTCATACTGACTTATTTTTTTATTAACATGTTTTTCCGTACAAGTTTATAGGTTCAGTTGTTCACGTTTGACCAAACTTTAGCTATTGGATTAATTAGTCCTTTGGTTTGCATTTTGTTTTCTAATAGGTTTTCTGCTTTTATGTTTCATCATGCAATAAAGAAATTCATTATTGGACCGGACCCAAAAGTTTACTACTCGTGTAGGAGGCCCTCCATTTTTCCTTTAATTTGTGCACTTTCGCATTGCTCAACTAGTACACATTATAGGTTTAAAATACCTTTCTCACCCATCATATTTCTCTAGTTTCGTAGAAACCAAATTTCATGCCATTATCCTCCAGTTATGTGGTTGGCCAATATTTTTTATATCACCCTTTCAAAAAAAATTGATGTCTGATGGTCACTTAGGTTTTTTGATTTGTTACATATGTAAGATTTTAGTCATCTGGTCAACATTTTGTAAGTAAATGAATATCATAAAGATGAAGACCGACGTGTGTGTGTGGATGGTCAACATGGTTTAAGTTACTATTTTATATTTTATGTGCAACATTTGTTTTGGGATGTTTAATTGATTCTTTTATAAACAACTACAATATTCAACACTATCCGAGTTCTTCATCTTTTGATGTAGAGATTGATATGTATTTCCGTTAATAGAAAAAAAAACATCGCAAGAAACCTACCACATACCACAGACACATGGGTGAAGACTTGCGTGTGCGGGAGACCACTCTTCGAGGTTCATCTATTCATCGAGCATAAGAAACTTGAAATGATTATGCTCATAGGTTTTTTGTCGAGCTCCCATGACCATTTGACCACCGCCATGCAAACGAGAATTACCCGTGCTTACTACCTTTTTTTTCTGGATGCCTCTCACGCTCATCTATCACTCCTTCCCAAATTTCAACAATGACACCTCACGTTCCTTTATTGGTACTCTTGGAAATACTAAGAAGCAAGATTTCTTGAGGTTTGCATTTTGTTCGCTAACATGTTTTTCCGTCGCGCAATAATGGTGGTTCAGTGGTTCACAAGTTTATCCTGGTTGTCTAGGAAGCCGTAAATAGTCCTTTTTCTTTTCTTTAATTCAAGCAATTTACATTTCTCAATTAGTGTATTGATTCAAATAATATGAGCGACCAGCTAAGTTTTCTTTGGTTTCACATAAATGAGATTCCGTGTAGTTCTCCTTGGATCGTTTGGACGTCTTTTTTCTACTGATAGTTACTTGCTTACTTTGGTGCTTTGATAATGTTACCGGTGGGGGTCGCGTCTAGTAAATCTGAAGAATGTAGTGTGTCTGCGGTCAACAAACTGTTTAAATTTCACTACCTTTAATGTTTTCCTCTTTTATTATGTGCAGCATTAATTTGCTTTGGGGTGTAAACGAGAAAAATATTCAACATTTGTGGATGTCCCTCATCAGGTGTGGACATCGATCTTTATCTCCATTTTCAGAAACAAAAAACCAGATAACATCCACACATAGACATGGCTGAAGTTGTGTGCGTGGAAGACCACAAAACATTCAGTCGCTAGCTGTTTTCACGCAAGCACGAGGGATGTTCTTGTAGTACCATCTTCCTCGATGCTTCTCACTCTCATAGTCTCATCTAACATTTCTTCCTGAAATTTCAACAATGGTGTCTAGTTTCTCAGTGGGTACTCTCGGAAATGGTAATCGAGAAGCCAGAGGGAAATTTGTATATATAGACACGGCAGCAAGCTGATGTCGCTCAGTGCAATGGGCATTAATTAATAGGTGGATAGGCGAAATGATATGGTGCTCATTCATTCTATAATTACTGCTTGCGATGGTTCTGCGTTCTGGAAAATATAGGTATCCTTTTCTTCAGTTTTGAAAAATCTAATAATGCTGAAGCAGATACTTTAAATACAGTATATAACTACTTATTAACTATGCTGATGCAGCTGACCAACTTTTTCAAGTTTACGGTAGCATCTATTTTTCTCATATCAGTCACGTACACATGCTACTCTTGTCCGCCTCTCGTCTCTCTCGCTCTTCTCCTGATCCCTTTCTTATATGGCACACTACTCGGAGATCATGTTTTTGCTCGCGGGTCAAAATAAACTTATTATGAAAACAAAAATAGATAAAAGACTAAATTTATAATATCAAAGAATTCTAAAAGAAACTTTCGGGTGTACATCCGAATATTTTGTGTTTACACACAATTTTTGAGATTTTTTATGTGTGACTTATATAAAAAGGACAAAAAAATCCAAGAATAGTCGTGTTGGAGCATTTGAATTTCTCTTTCTACACAGGACACACAAAATATTTCTTTTCCTCGAAAACTTGTATGCGAATATAGAATGTCCAGATGTACGTGCGAATGATTTTTTTTTCTAATTTTTTTTTACATTTCGAAATGTGTTTTCAAATAATAGGTTCCTCTACGCCGGTGAGCCAAATTGGATTTCCGCATACTACTCTCACTTTGCATTTTATTCAACGCCTGGTTTAGGTTTCTTTCTTTCTGGCTCTGTGTTTAATTTGGTCAAGATAGTTCTTTCCGGCTTTGATTTTTGTTGGCTTAGTTCTTTGCGAAGCCTCTCTAATCGTAAAAAACTGGTGATAAAAATTACATGATGAACCACAATCCAGTTCTTTTTGGATTATCTCTTCTCTACTATATAATTTTCCTTGAGGTGAGGTGGTTTCGCTTTATTCTTCCTCCGTCCGGTACGGGTGCATACCACGCGCAGGAACGTCCGGCTCGAACACGGTTGAGAACTATCTCAAATAACTAACCATCGTACGCAAAGCAGTCTCTTGCTCGAACCCGATCGAGGCTATCTTGAAATAACTATCGCTAAATAAACGTTGCCTGAAACCTCGTTGAATTCGCCGCCTCGCCAATTCATCGATTTGCTTCGCCGCCTCGCCTCCAAGCGGCTCGTCACGCCGGCCACAACCCCACAACGAGTCTTACGACCACCAAGATGAAGACAAGGACGAGGAGGAAAGTAAATGACACCGAGAGTCATATAACTTGTCTCGTACGTGCATTTAAGTCACACATCTTGCAAAACGGACTAATCGGTCATACAACTTGTCAACCATGTGCACCCACGGTCACAAACCGGTATGTTGACCGGTTTTCGATAAAAACCGTCACGCGTCGGGCACGTGAGGTAGATAGAACTGTACTTCTTGCAGTTAACACCCTCGATTTGTTTCCATATATACAATTTCTGTATATATATGGCAGATTGAGAAAATTGGTATAGTAATGAACTGCATGCTCTGTTCATGGCCATTAGACCATACTTGATTTTTTTCCTGCTAGAGATCGCAAAATACATGGTTATTTTGTCTTTATTCCAGGATGTGTTACGTACGATGGTTTTGAGTCTGATTCCTACCAAATTTCTGTACTAAAGAATTCTTCCTCTCTTTATCCCACGGATTCTTTTCTGAGCCAATTCTTTTTTTCTTCGTTATTGATTAATACTCTCGCTTTGGTCCTTGGGGGCAGTTGCAAAATTAGGTACTCTTTGTTCTTTGAACTGTAAAACTAGGTACTTACAAACACGAACAGCTACGGTAGGAATCACTCCTAGGAATTCTGGTGCAGGGGGGTAACTGCAAGAAATCCAGTTCCCCTTCACCTCACGTGCCCCCGCACGTGGCGGTTTTTGTTGAAAATCGACCAGCAAACTAGTTTGTGACCACGGGTACACATGTTTAACAAGTTGCATGACCGGTTAGTCTGTTTTGCAAGATGTACGACTTAAGTGCACATACCAAACAAGTTGTACGACTCCCAGTGCCATTTACTCGACGAGGAGGGCTGATCGAGGATGCCATGCCGCCAGCAGCTCGCAATGGCCAGCCGCCAGCGACAACAAGTACTATGACCACTAGGATGACGAGAGGACAACGTAGCTGCGAACATAACTCTTTTCAGTCTTATGAGATTCAATCTAAAATTGCGCTTTAGTTTGACACTTATGCCACTCTTGAAATCGGTATGAGATTAAAACATACAGTTGATGCCTTGGAGTGGTGGGCATGGACTTCGATCAGAGGTAAATATACAGTTGCATCTGCACATACCTAATTATAAGTGGCATGCTGAAGTTGTGGGCTTGCAGAAAGCCTGTGTGGAGAATGGTGTTGCGCTGTCGCTGCAGGAAGCCTGCCGGCACGATGACTGCTGCGAGCTCTCGATGCCTATTGAAAATTACATCTGCAAGAACAACAGTGTGAGATGTTTTCTTCTTCATCATGAACAGAATTCTAAGAAGATCCACAATTTGATTGTTTAAATATATATTTTAATGTGTCATGGATATGAGGAATTAAGGATCGTTCTTTGACAGTTCTTGCTTGATTCGACCATGCCATGATGGATGGGAGGACGTGCAGTGAAGGCTCTGCTACGCCGCCTCTCAAGTCCTGGCAAAGCGACGCCCCCACTTCCTCAGACGCTGTGTCGGCCCGCTGGTGCTCCTCGATACGGTCATCGAGCTCGCCATGTCCATCGCGTCTGAACTTCAAGACATGCTAGCTACTGCCGACTTATCTAAACTTCTTCAAGCGAGGCAACCGGCAGTAGTAGTAGCATGCAGGCCTGCTTACTTTGTGTAGTCTAGATGTTCTTTTGATATTTTATTTCTTGGTTTGTGATCTGCTGATATGTACCATTGTGCAGCCGGTGAAGTCTAGGAGAAATTCATATGTAGGAAGAAGTTCAAAGATGATCTCCTCGGCTACGGTGACGAAGTGCAGTCACCATCGGTGGTGTTTTGTCGCCTCCGGTTGATTGATCACTGGCGCCTCTGGTTGCGGATCGATAGTGCGACAAGTCATGCTCCTATGAAAACTTATTTCTATCAACTCTCATTTCTTTTATACTCGTGCTCCTATGAAAACAGTTGTCGTCAATATATAGTACACCAAACCAGCGCAGTTAAAATGTTTCACATGATAAAATGCTTTCTGTCAACTCTGATTTCCTTTATACAAATACATTAGTTTCACATGGATTTTTATGATTCAGAGTTCCAGTGAGAGCCTGTAAACTCCTATGCTGTTTCGGTTATGAATTATAGTTGTCTAAAGTATGCAATAGACCAATAGTCGGTGAATTCATTTTGGATGTCCATTCAAAAAAAAATTCATTTTGGATGAAAACTATCAATATCTCAAACTTGCATCAGGGTAAATTCCTACACCATTGAAAATTTATTCACTTGCACTTCAAATATCATATAGTTGAACTGGGAGTTGTGTGCTCAATTTCTTGAAAAACAAAATAACATTAGTTTGGACTTTAAAATTGCAGAAGGCTCCTACACAAAAGAATGGCCGCTGGTATGCTCAAGGATGAGACTATTTTTTGGCCATCCGTGTAGGTGATGTGCATTTTTAAAACATGTAGCCGGGCAATTGTATTTGTGTATATGTGACCATGTAGTATGTTTCTTGTTTTTGAACAAAAAATGTAGGCAACCTTGGCAGGTCTGAATGGATTGAAATTAAGCATAATATCTTGTTTAACTATTGAACTACAGAACAAGATCTTCAGAAAAGTGTCATGCAAGTAGGTAAAATATGTACTCCATCTCTGATCCAAATTAGTTGACTTAAATTTGTCTATATTCGATTGTATCTAGATACGATTTAGTATTAGATACATCCGTATCTTGATAAATTTGATTCAACTAATTTGGATCGGAGGAAGTATCTTTTATACTCCCTTCGTCTCAAAATAGATGTCGCTGATTTGTCAAAATTTGGATGAATCTAGACACTATTTAGTATATAGATTCCATCCAAATTTTGCCAAACCTGCGATATCTATTTTGAGACGGAGGTACTAGATTTAGTTTTGATGGATGCGCAATTCTCCTCCTACGTCGGCAAGTAAACTATTATATTCTCATTCGAACAGTTGGATGTAGATAATCTCTTCTTACTATATAGGAGAGAAGAATATAATTTCAATGTTTGCTCATAATTTCCATTTGCTTATCACTCTTTCACTATTTGTACTGGCATGATGCACTAGCCAAGAACTACATGAAAATTAGATTGTCATAGATTGAGCGATAGAAAGCGGCGGCAGATGAGTGGTGAAGGTAGGAAGAAGATACATGTTTTCTTCTTGCGCGTAGCGGGAGTAAGTCGAGTGTTGCTGGTTGTAACAATCACTTATGAAATATAACAAAATAAACATGTGCAACATTTTATTTGTTGAGTATAAGTTTATTGGTCGTGGCAACGCACGGGCATTCAACTAGTGTCGTTTAATCTTACTTGGTTCATGTCCTTTTGTTTGGAAGTTGCCAGTTTTTTGCACGCACAAGCCTACTTTACCCACCAGCAAATCATTGTCTTGCCAACCTAGTGCATGGCAACACCTGACCTTGGTTGGCTAACGAAATTTAGTGTAGGGTTAGCTTGAGCACCAACCGAACACACCCACAGAAAAGAACGTACTACCATTCTATATTAGGTCATTATCTTTATTATGAGATGTGTTACTCACTTACTCTAGTCTGTAAACATCGCCATTTGAAGTATCCCAATGGGTATACAACCACCACACAACTCCATACTCTTTTCAGAACATCAACTCCACGGAACTTCCTGAAGAGCCAAGTATGTAGTACATGATGAAGTCCCTATAACATGTATGGGCGCATCCCTCAATTTTCAATGGATTTTTTCTTTTAGTTGGGGTTGTATTTATCTTTAGGGCCGGATATATGGTCATATCACTCTACTCCAGCTTAAAATATTTATAAGCAAAAAAGTGTAGTAGACTATCGTTGAAGTATTATCACTCACCTTGTAAATTATCAAAACCACCAAGTGTCATGTCAGAACCATTATGCTTGTCGAGGAAATTCAAATAATACCAAAGAGACTAGCTTCAAGTCACTATCACCATCACGGGGTTATACCAAAGAGACTAACTGTCGAGGTTCTTCTGGCAAGACCCCTTAGGACGTCAGAAGTACCACATGGTCAAGTGGGCCGACATTTGCGCCCCCAGGGAATTTGGGGGGATAGGTATCCTCGCATCCCGTCAGTTCAATAAGGCCTTAATGCTTAGATGGGTTTGACGTATTCTGCGCGACGATGGATGTCTTTGGCTTAAGCTCATTAAGGCCAAGTACCTGCGTGGCCGCCCCCTCCTGGACTGTGACCGGCGAGACGAATCACAGTTCTGGCACTCCATTCAGGAGATCAAGAACGAAATCCGGCTTGGGGTCGCCATTTCCATCGGGAATGGAGAGGGGACCATGTTCTGGCTAGACTCCTGGCTCCGGGAACGTCCGCTGCAAGAGGTGTACCCGAGCCTTTTCGCCATCTGTTCTGATCCAGCGCTCCGAGTATCCTCCGCGGCACTTGAAGGTACATGGAACATCTCGTTCCGTCGTACCTTTGGTCCGGAGGAAACTGAAGCCTGGAGGGAACTTAGGGCGGAGCTCCCGACCTCCTTGGTAGACGAACCCGATAGTGTATCTTGGACCCTCACTCCATCAGGATCCTTCTCGGTTGGCTCGGCCTATCAGGCCCTCTTTGGCCGAGCGGCTCTCCCATGGACCAAGCCCCTTTGGAAGGCCCCCCTCCCTTTGAAGATATTTTTTTGTGTGGCAACTTCTTCGCGATAGACTCCCGTCAAGGGGTGGAGGTGGCCAATCGACATGGGCCGGGGGACGGGTTGTGTCCGTTATGTGGGATCCCCGAAACGGGCACCCACATAATGTTCACCTGTCCCGCGGCCCGGTTTCTGTGGAATTTCACCAGAGAGGCGTTGGGCCCGAACTGGCGGGCCCATGATCTCGGTGAATTCCTAGAAACCCAAGCAAACCAGCCAGGAAAGGGCCGCCGCCTCTTCTGGCTAGTGTTTGCGGCGATGTCGTGGTCCCTCCGGAACATTCGGAACAAGATGGTTATTGAGAAGATTCTTCCTAGGCGTGCCTCTGACTCGGTTTTCCGCTTTCTGGATTCTCTGCAGCTATGGTACCCGTTGTGTAGACAGCGGGACAATGCGAGGCTGGACGCGACCCTTCGACATCTCTTGGAGGCGGCCCAGCGGCTCCCCCCCTAGTCCAGCGCAGCTCCCCCTCTCTTGTGCCCCCTCGCCTGGCGAGGTGGCCTACCCCCTGTTTTTTGTGCTTTCTGTCGTTTTGGGTCGGTATGTGCTGTGGCCCCATCATTTGATGTGTAACTGACTTCGAACTTTCGATGCTTGTTGTGGACGTTTGCTTTATTTATAAAGCGGGGCGAAAGGCCTATTTCGAGAGAGAGAGAACCAATATGCTTGTCGAGGAAATTCAAATAATACCAAAGGGACTAGCTTCAAGTCACTATCACCATCACGGGGTTATTATGACCTAGTGTTTTGAAGTGGCTCGACCTCAGATAGACTTTTTTTTTCCATCAGACTCTTTTGTTTTGGAAAGCAAAATTAAATTTCTAGTTCAAATTATTGAAATATTAGACAAACATTTTTTAAATGGCTTGTTCATAGGCCTCCTTGTCCTTGGCACATTGGATATGTAAACTCGAGTATAGGGAAATGTAGGATTCCAATATCATGGCATATGCATCTTAGAAGAATTGAATAAACATAATATGCAAGAAGTTGTTTCGTCGCGTCTATATAGAATATTGATATATAATTTTTATTATTGCATTGACTGGACCCTCATGGGGTTATATAGGCGTACACATGGGGAGGTACACTTGGATTACAAGAAGGCTAGAATCCTAGTTTATCTCTAACTCATCTCATATACTTGTTCTAACATTTCCTTAGGTCGTAGCAGGAGTGAAACCGACGATTGCGGCTGAATTAATGTCTTGCACTTCCATCATCTTCTCCGCTTCATCATCATCAACTGTGCCTCTGATGGATGACACCTAGGGCGGTGACTGCGATCCTTTTTGTTGCCTTCCTTGTCTCTCCTCTCTTCTCTCCTACAGTCAGAGCGAGAGTGTTCTGGACGCAAGTGATGATGTGAATGCTTTGACTGAAGTTGTTGCCGACGAGTTGTTGTAGATGCTGCCTTTGACGTAAATGTCGAGGTAGCCGGTCATGATGTTGTTGTGGTCAAGGTAGTTATGGTCAAGGTAACCAGAATATGACAATCGTGGTGGACTTATTTGTGGCTAATTGGATTTCATCTAGAAACTAATTTTTTTGTCTAATCTAATCAATGGAGTCGATAAGATCTTTGATCTTTACCGGGTGTCGCACCCCTAAGGAGAATAGATCGGTCTCCTTCTAGGGTGACGCATGCTGCGAAAGTGGTGAGGAATCATAAGATCAACGACATGAGTCTAACCAGCAAAAAAAAAACACGGGTCTCTTTGCACCTACCTTTGCCATCCACTCTTGTGCCTCTTGACTAACTAATATTCATGATTAAATCCTTGCGAGGAAATCTTTGAAAGAAAGAGATACTATTGTATGAAGCAAGAACTCATATGTCGTCTCTAATTGAGCGGATGGACAATGACTTAGTATTCTCATATATACTTTGGCATGTTCTAGGAAGTTAGAAGTCTCTTCAAAGCCTTGAAGAGAGTTTGTGAGGATCCTCGAGAAGTTACTAATGCAAGGTGAAATAACTGCCACGGGTGAAGGGGTGAAATGTTTGCATTTTTTCAAGGCGTCGACTTGCATGTCGATGTTATTGTTTGCTTCAACCAAATCATTGGACCAACATTCCTCGATGCTATCGATCTGAACTTTGACAACAAACCTTCATGTTTTGTATCTCTTCTACTTGTTGTCTATGTTCCACACTCTTCTAAATCACTTGCAAGCTAGGTTAATTGAGCTCCGAGCCTTTATAGTAACCTAACTTGTTTTATTTGTAAAACAAGATAGTAGTATTATAATTTGACAATTTCAAATTCACCTCTTCTTATAGTCAATAACCTATAGATCTTTATAGGACTAAAACTTTGGTATTAACACTTACCTCGAAGAACTGATAATTCGTTGGATGGTGTATCCTAGCTCACCGGGTATCAAACTCTAAGTTCGATATCTACCTCAATCTTAAAACCCCCACACCACCGGGTTTATAATACTCTCTCCGGGAAAAATAATTCTACTCGGGGCACGGATCAGACTTATGCCGCCAGCCCACGAGGAAAGCCGAAAACAAGCTCTCCGAGAGCATGGGCCCACCGTAAGGGACCCTATTGGGCCGGGCCAAGTCGGACAGCGGGCGCGGAGCAATAGGGTTTACTCGGCGATCTCCCACCCCGTCCGATCCGCTTCCACCGTAGTCGACTAGTCGTCGTCTCGTCTCCCCTTTTCCATTCCCTCCCCGCTAGTCCATCTCGCGTAGCACTGCCGCTACCCACCGGGACGGGGGTCACGAAACACTCGCCTTCCCACCCGGCCGGTTGGTCGCCATGGAGATGGACTTTCTTCCCCACCCAATCATGCGGGCTACCCTCGAAGGCAACCTCCGCGTCCTCAAAGGTAGCGCGGTTGCCTCCGCTGGCTTCCTCGACTACTCGCCCTTAGCCCCTAGGGTTTCGTCCTTTGATGGTACAGTAATAATGTGGGTGTTCGATCGTGTGAAACCCAGAGCTGGCGGCCGTCGTCGCGCGCAAAGGCGCCATCTGGAACCGCGCGCTGCTGCTGGCGGCGATGGAAGGGCGGCTGGACGTCTGCAGGCTGCTCGTCGAGGATGTCCGCGTCGACGTCAACCAGCCCGACGATAAAGGTGCGTCTCTCTTCGCTTCGGGGCGGCCAAACCGGAGCTGTATTCAGTCGGCAGAAATCGGTTTTGGTTTATATGTATATAAACTGGAAACAAGGACGCTCGGCTAACTGATCGAAATTTACGGGTTTTGATTGTCCGGCTGTACGTCTGGAAGGTGGATGCCAAATTGAACACCCAATTAATAGCGCTAATTTTAACTGTGGCTTATCGAATGCATTGTCCATTGATGAAACTTTGTTCTGCTGATGGCGGACTAGTATAGTAGTATGAATGTATGATTCCTCTCACTCTCACTACCTGATGTACTCTTGTTTCAGGTCACACTGCAGTGTTTATTTCTGCTATGCTTGGGACAGCTGCGACTACAAGATATCTGCTTGATCACGGTGCTGATCCAACGGTTTCTGGAAGTAAGGGGTCAGCTCTACATGGTGCTGCACTGGCTGGTATGCGACTCCATCTCCTGCACACACATTCACACACACAGATTCTGTCAATCTGTCACACGACCTATGGATGACTCTAAGCGTTGGCTCTGAAAGGTCTTGTTTGCTCATAAGCTGATGATTTTGCTAGTGCTAATATCTAAATACAAATTAGAAGTTTAAATATTTGTATTCTCAGTGTTACGAGATATGGCAACATTTAGTTGTCCTTTGTCCTGACAGTAAACTAATGCCTGATCAATGTTTTGTAAAAATCTCCTTTGCAGCACACTATGAAAATGTTGAACTGCTGCTTTCAAGAGGAATGGATGTGGACCTATTTGACTCTGTGCATGGGACTGTACTGCATATTGCCGCTTCTAAAGGTGAAGCTGGCTTGGTGAAACTTTTGTTGGAGCACAATGCAGATGTAAGCACCAGTTTCTTTCTTCTCCCTGTGTCTGTGGCGCTGAGGCTAAGAAATCCTTATTTGTTAAGGCCGTTAGGTTGTGTAGCACCCATTTGAGATTATCTCACATTGAAATCTGAAAAGGCAAAATCATGGTCTACAGTTTGTGGTACTTGTGCTTCACTATCCATACTAAGCTACACATATGATCAACACTTTCCTATTTGTAGTTCTCTCGAACTGAAACAGGCTCGACTTGTCTGCAGAAGTGAAATGTGCAACTCTCACTCTGTGTCCTTATGAATGGTTTTTTTCTTTCCCATTTGCTCCTTCTACAAGTATATATAATAAGTTGACATCTCCACTTTTCCACAGCCTAATAAGGTTTTAAACCTTCAATCTAACCCACTGGGTATGGCCATACAGAAAAAATCATTGGAGTGCGTGAGGCTACTCATTAAGGTCAGTGATCTTTATTCATATGGATCTTTCTTAAGTAGCTTAGTCTGTGGAAGCTTCATTTCCTTTGTGCGTACGTTTTCTGTGTAGATGGCATCTGAAACACTAATTCAGATGACCGGATAATAATAATTCATTTACGCAGGCTGGTGCTGATCCGAATTTTATTGACTATAATGGTGTCACATACACAATGGTGGCAGCGAATAATGGCTTACCTGACATCATGAAGTGCTTACTAGATGCTGGTGCTAATCCCAATACTCCAGATGCTGTGAGTTCAGATGCTCCCCTAATTTGGGTTATTGTTTTTATAGGACTTAGCTAAGCTTCATATTGCATATTTAGTAGAGAATATGTTCCACCATTTATCATATGTCATTGTGATTTTGTGCAATGCTTATGTAACCAACTAGCAATTTTGTTGAAATGTCTTAAACTTCGAGTTCTAATATGGGTCATGCTCCTATAGAACTTACACCAATAGGGCTTTAGCTGTACCGTCCGTGGTTCTTGCCCCCCTCCCCCCTCCAATTTATCAAGTAAAATAACGCTGCTGTATGTGCATCTTACTATATATTATGCATCCTTCTATTTCTCATTAGAGCATGTTCAAGTTCTCCTTCTTAGGACAAAATGTCCCTGTAGACGTTTTATGTTTTCCTGTAACTTTTTGTGTCCCATTGTACTTCAAGAGTGGAAATTTACTCCTGTCAAAGGATTATTTATTGTTTAAAGCTATTGTGGTTCTTTTGCTTAACCAAACACGGTTCGTTGATGCACTTAAATTAGAGATGTAATCTCTAGTGAATCCTGGCATTGCCATATATCCCTCTCTTATTATCCATAGTGCAATGGGACACTTAATGCTAATGTACTTCAGCAACCTTGATGGAGTTCTGCTGAATTGAAAAAGATAGTGTTGCGCGAGGGCTGAGCGATGCGGCATGGAGCAATGAGACAGCAGAACGGAGCGATAGTTCAACGACCCAGGATCCGGAAGTTGATCCGCGAGATGGCATAGAAAGAGAGAGAGAGAAAGGGAGAAGGAGGCTGACACAGTAATGCCTTCTTGCGGTCAATCTATTTAGAATCCATAGAATCGTAAGCTCCAACAAAACAATACAATGACGTAGTGGCTTCACACCGGAGGTAGAGCAGAGGAGTGAGTGCATTGTGACGAAGAGAGGTCAAAGACAAATATCTGCCTTCTCGCAGTCAGTGCTTTATCTAAGATCAATAGCGCCCTCACCCTGACAAACATAAGTGAAGCATATGGATAAGGTACCAGTGGCGGATCTATGCCACGGAAGGAGACAGCACTGGGGAGAATGAGAGAAAATTGCAAAAAACCACCATAATTGGTGGTCAAGAATCAAAAACCCACCGGTTTCCAAAAATTTCACAAATCACCACCAGTTTTCGTGGAAACATGGACAAAAAACACTGATTTGTCGGTAAACACAGTTTGACACCATGTCTGACCGGTGGGACCCGCTATAGGTGATGCCATGACATCCTAATCTTTATATCGTTTGACTGAGCTGTTACAATTGACGTGGGGGCCACCAGTGGACGTGGGACCCATATGTCATCTTTCTCTTCCTCCCCCCGTTCCCCTTCTAAGCTCCTCCTGGTTCCCATCTCCTCCAACGCCGGTGGCAGCTGGCCCCGTCTCCCCTCCATCTCCTGGCTCGCGTCCCTTCCAGCGCCGGTGGCGGCCCACCTCCATATCCCCTCCATCGACTAGCTCCATCTCCTCTACAGCGCCGCCGGCGGTCGCCTCCATCTCCTACGCTGCTTACTCTCTCTCGCTGATGTCGCTGCGTACTGCACGACGATACGATGGTGATACGGGCTGGAGGGCCAATCGAGCTCGGGAGGTTGCAGGGCTGGGCGATGCGACGGTGATACGGGCCAGCTAGGAGCAGCAGGGCAGCGTGGTCGTCGTCCCTGATGGCGTTCGGCGGCGGGGAACACTGTTGCTGTGGCGGGCAACCGCCGAGTGCGAGCACAACGGGTCCCACATCTGTTGGTGGGCCCTACCCTTTTTTAACGCCTCCAGCAAACGGTGTAAGGATTAGAATGCCATGTCATCACCTATAGCGGATCCCACTGGTTAAAACGGTGTCAAACTGCGTTTACCGACAAATCAGTGTTTTTGATGAGCGTTTCCATGAAAACCGGTGGTGATTTGCGAAATTTTTGGAAACCGGTGGCTTTTTGATTCTTAACCTACAATTGTGGTGGTTTTTTGCAATTTTCTCGGAGAATGAAGATGATATTTTGCAATTCTCTGGTCATAGTATGTGTATTTAAGGTCCATAGAATTAGTAACACATGACATAGCAGAGCTGAGTGGGCACAACGGTGACAGGAGGTGAAGCCATGGTGTGGCAGAGTGAGCTGGGGAAGAAGAAAATGATGTATTGTGCTTTTGTTACCTTTGTATATATGATTATTTAATATCCGTAGCAGTGCATGGGTACTCTGCTAGTTAATATATAAACTATTTGCAAGTGCAGTTGATATTTGTGCTGATGATTAAATGCAAAATTAACCCACTCTTCTACTTCTGCAGTTCGGTGCAACTGCAATTCAAATTGCTGCTCTTCATGGCAGAAGGGATATTGTTGAAATGTTATTTCCGTTAACTTCTCCTGTTTCAACTGTGCCAAATTGGAGTATTGATGGAATCATTTCTCATGTGAACATTTTTAATATGAACCCGAGAGTATGTGATTCCTTCTATACATACTTGCAGTTGCCTAACGTTGTTTATCGCCGTGTTAGCCCCATCGGTCTGTAGTTCTTTCTATGCATACTAATGATACTCATAAATACTGAACTTTATGTATACCCATGCTGGAGGAGGTTTTGCATGTTATTGGTGTCTAGATGCAGCATCTTGTATGTGGATTGACATATTTGCTCTGACCACAAATATTTCTTTACCAGTTTAACCATCCGCTGAAACTGGAAGAGCAAATAGCTAAAGTGAAATCAGAGGCTACAGAGGCTTTTAGGAGAAAGGAATATATGAGAGCAGCAGAGCTGTATGGTTGTGTAAGTCATTGTGCATCATGTTCATTGTTTGAAAGCTGCTAATACCTTACCGAAGTTACTTTTTGTGCTAGCTTAATTTGGCAAAAAGTGTTGTGTTCGGTACTTAGATTTTTGTTTAAGAGTGGAAGACGTTTACGATATTAGGTAGCAAGTATGGCAGAAATGCCTTAAGTGTATTCAATGTTTAAATGGCTTCTGTTATATCATGTAAACTAGTTCAATATCCCTTCTTTGTGTACTTGAGTTCTTTCCAAAATAGTTGTTATTTTCTTTTTATTTTATAATATTATATTTAAGAAGATATATAGTACTCTGTGTGTTCCTAACATATGTCGTCTGAGGGTCTTGCAGAACAACCAAGAGTCATGTAATATATGGGAAATATGTTGCTATGCCCTGTGGGTCATGCCACCCCTAGATCAAGCATCAGTTCGTTCCTTTAGAGTTTTCTATCTCTGTCATCTTGCTTTTAAGCACACACACACACCCATTTCACACTTTGGAAGAAATCAATTGTACAGTTCCAGCATGTCTAGACTCGACTATTAGTTACTCATCATTTCAATTAATTGCCTGACATGCATATGAATTGGCTCATCAGTTGATGGTAGATAAAGATTGAATGCAAACCTCAAAGCATGGTTTGATTCATGGTAGATAAAGATCCACATTGTATATCATTTTTGGTTTGTTTCGGAACTCAACTACCAATTTTTTCACAATGTCCATATAATCCACCTTTTGTTTGTATTTTTACAGCCTTTTGGCATGCACATGCCTGTTTGCCCACTTTCAATTCATTTTCTGCCAATCTAATGCATGGCTACACTAACCTTGGCTGGCTAGCCAAATTGTTTGTAGGTGGCTTGTGCACCAACCAAACTCACCCACTGATTGTCCTTCATTACATCATTTATTATTGTTAGAATGGGATGTGTTACTCTAGTGTCTCCATTGTAATGAAAGGCATTCAACTACCTCATAATAAAATTGGCATTGAATGTCTACTGCAGACCATCAAACTTGAAGATAGAGTAAAAGATCATGCATTCTTGCTGGCAAATAGGAGTTTCTGCTTCTTGCGCATGGGACGAGGAGAAGATGCTGTCGCTGATGCTACTAAGTGCATAAAGTATCTACCTCATTGGCCTAAAGGATACTATCGACAAGGGGCAGCTTATATGTTACTGAAGGTATAAATAATAGTTGCACTCTTTTTCATGATCATGGACTTGATCATTTGCTGGTATCATCTTATAGGACTACGTAAAAGCATGCAAGGCTTTTGAAGATGGCTTGGAGCTAGACCATACAAATGTTGATATCAAGAATGCTTTAAGGTAACTGATGTTCGATGTTTTCATGAAGTCGTTCCTATAGTTTGTTAAGAGGCATTTGGATACTTGAAGGATGTTCCATTCATTTCTACTGTCTCTTCCGGTGCAAAATATTTATTATCCTCTCTATGAATATCAATCTGATTTTTTTGGTCAGATTTTAGTGTCAAAGTTCTAGCGCTTTAGTTCCCTAAATTGAGAAACTCTCTGGGAATGATTATTTTTTTGGTGATCTCACTAGTGCAAAAGCTGAATGCCTCTGGATGAATATCATGTGGATTTGGCCATTTATGTCCTGGTCAGATATTAGAGTCAAAATTATAGCTTTAGTTCCCTAATTGAGGAACTTTCTCATGGAGTGATTTTTTTTCATGATCTCACTAGTGCAAAGCTGAATGCGAGCTCTGTTATGATTAATCTATAGGAGTAGAGTAGTATGGAAATCACATCGATTGCTTACTCTCGGAATATTGTTGTCGCAGGGAAGCCCAAGAGGCACTGAAGAATGCTGATTGCGCTGAAAATGACCAGGACCTATTCGGAGTCAATTAGCTGAAGAAGTTGAGAGTATATATCTTTTGTATAGAATGGATCTGTGTGCTTTTGTTGACGTCTGGGGCCCCTCAGCGTTTAAATACGACCGGATGAGCTCAAACTATAGTACTAGTAGTAATGTTAATTCCAGTTCTGCTTCTGTCTTAAGGTTAAACGTCAACAAAGTGTCAAACTGGTTACATCTTGGGTGACACCTTTTTTGAACCTGTACCAGGCTGTGCTTGTTCATCCTTCTGCAAGAATTCGGATATCAGAATCTGGCTTGTGAAGCTTTAGTCCTATGTAGACTTTTTTTTATGTTGGTGCTCACATCTGAGAATGGATGAGATCATGTGTTTTAGTGAGGAAGTGTGTTGGCAAATTTCAAAAATTTCCATAATAAGCACATAAACGTAATATTTACAGTTGTTTTTAACCAGGAACGGTTGGTAGACTCCTATCGTAGACATTCATTAAAAAAGGTGAAATAGTAAATGTATAGAAGTGAATACGAGCCTCAGAGCATCTCTAGCCATGTCCTCCAAACGGCGCCTGATAAGAACGCCGAATCAAGTGATTTTGTCGCGTCCTCCGAACGGCACATGTTGCTGCGTTCTGGGCTGGATGCCCTTCACGAGCTGTGTCTCCAATAGCCTTTTGAATTCAAACCTGAAAATTAAAATTTCATTTGTATTATGAAGAAATCTTACAAACCGAACGAAATTTAAACCTAAACCCTAATTCTAAGTGGCACCGTCATTACAGCGAGCCCTTCCCGAGCTGTGTCTCCAATAGCCTTTTGAATTCAAACCTGAAAATTAAAATTTCATTCATATTATGAAGGAATCTTACAAACTGAACGAAATATAAACTTAAACCCTAAATCTAAGTGGCACTGTCATTATGGCGAAATGGACCAGTCTCATCGTCATTTGCGCCCCACTTCTTCGCCTCCCACTCGGCCTTCTTCTAGGTCTGCATTGCAGCTCATGCTTCTACTACCCGTTGGTGCTTGGTTGATGTTGGTCTGCACGCCGTCGGTCTATCCTTGCCGCCGCCACTGCTTCAACGGTCTTGGCAGGGTTGTTCCACCAAGGCAAGGCGAGCAACCTCATGAATGGCGGCATCAGCCCCATTCTACGCGTTGATGTGTAGAATGGCCTACCGCTCGACCTCCATGAGGAGGTGACCGCTCTCCTCCGTCGTTGCGCTCTCCTAGGAGATCTTCATGGCGCGGGCCAAGAGGGTTGTGTTTGTCTCCTCCAGGGCTCTCCCGGCGTGCCATCTCGTAGGAGGCGAGGAGCGCTTCCTGCTCCAGGTCGGGCGGCTTCGTCCCCTCCTCCCATTCCTCCTCCTTTCCGTCCTTGTCTTCCCACTACTTTGTGATCCTCGTCGTCGGAGCGGCTGAAGGCAAACGAGTTGTCCTCATCGTTGTCCAAAGGCATTGGATTGTGTTCGGTTCTAGCAGTGGACATATACCCGAATTTTGACCGCAATAGGCTAAAGAAAAAAATAGAAAAAACATAAAAATAACTACTAGGCGATGCCAATGCAGCCGGGCGCGCCATTCATATGCCGAAGTCCATGTCGGCGTCTGGCGGCACCGGCACACCACTGACCCTAAGCTTCTAGGTCGACGGGCACCGAAAGTCCGGCGGCGCCGGGTAGCCGGCATCGTGAAGCATCCGTTCTTTCCACGGCTGAGGAGACCGTCAGCCGAAACCGTTCACCGCCGCCGGGTCATCGGGGTACCTCTCCGCCATAGCTGTCGTCGAGATCTTCTTCTCGTTGCCGAAGGTGGAGTTTGTGGGTGGGGAATGGGAGGTGAGAGTGTGTGCTCTAGGAACCGGCGAGGGCGCCGACATTTATAGCCGAAAGAGGAAAGTGCGGCGAAGGCGGGAGGGGTGTAGTGGCATGAGCGGGAAAAGAGGAAATGCCGAGAAGGTGGGGCGGCGCTGGTGCGCCATTACGGCTACGTGTGGCCAACGAGACGGTCGTTGCCCGGCAATCCGTCATGGGAGCCGAGACGACGAGATGGGGATGACTCGGTTTTACACGCTGATAGGGCGGAACCACCGACGGGGGTTTGTTTTTTCGCCCTTTTCTCTTCGCCGGTGTTTCCAGACGATTCTCAACGCTCCGGGTTCGGAATGAGAACGTCGGATAAAATATAGGCCAAATTCGAGGAAAATTGAGTGTCTGAAAACACGTTTAGACGAATTTCCGCGATCCCGATAAAAAATTGGCTAGAAAAGCCTTCTAAATCGAGTCGGACTAGCTAGCATATGTATATTCAACTCAAGAAAATAAACCCTTGTTCCCTCTGTCTGTCGTCTCCCCTTCTTCCCCGCTACGAGCTTATCACTGCCGTCTGCCGCTATCGGGGTCTCCAATCACTCGCCTTCTCTCCCGATCGCCATGGAGAACGATGTTACCAACCCAGTCATGCGGGCTGCCGCCGAAGGCAACCTCCGCGCCCTCAAAGGTAGTCGCCTCGGTACCTCCGCCGGCACTCTCCCTTAGCCCCTTAGGTCTTAGGGTTTCGTTCTTCGATTTGATGGTAATAATGTCATAATGTGGGTGCACGGCTGTGTGCGTAGATATGGCGGCCGTCGCGGCGAACAAAGGCGGCGTCTGGAATCGGGCGCTGGCGTTGGCGGCAATGGACGGGCGGATGGACGTTTGCAGGTTGCTCGTTGAGGATGTACGCGTCGACGTCAACCAACCCGTCAATGATGTTGTGCCTCTCTGCAATTCGGGCTGGCGTATGGAAGGTGAACGCCAAACTAATTAAACACCGAAATAGCGCTTGTTTTTTTTTTACAGTAGCTGATCGATCAAATGTCTTGTCGATTAACAAAACTTTGTTCTGTTAATGGTAGCAAGGACTAGTATGGTTCCTCTTAGTGCTTGATTTTTTTTTCTGTTTTCAGGTGCAACTGCAGTGTTTATTTCTGCAATGTATGGGACAGCTGATACTACAAGATATCTTCTTGATCACGGTGCCGATCCAACAGTTTCTGGAAGTTTGGGGTCAGCTCTACATGGTGCTGCAATGACTGGTATATCTCTCTCCCACCCACACGCACAACACCGTCAGTTTGTCACAGCCCCGGCGTATGGAGGACTACTGCTTTTGACAACTTGCAATCTTGTCAGCTGGGCCTGTGACAATTGAGTGTTGAGTAATTGATGTCCAAGCTCACATATATAAATGATTTACTGATGGAACAAAAACTAATGACATAGCTTCTGTTCGTCCACTCGAGGATTGAAAATGCAGAGTCAATGCACGGAGAATTGATTCTAGAGTCGATGCATATAATTGAAAATCGAGCTGATGTTTTAAGCTAGTTGCAATATCTAAATACAAATTTAAAGTTCAAATATTTGTACTCTTAATATAACGACAGTCAGAAACTTTGTCCTAAATGGGATCACTGCTTGGTTCAAAACAGGAAACTAATGCCTGGACCTTTTTTGCAGGACAATGTGAAAATGTTGAACTGCTGCTTTCAAGAGGATTTGATGTGGATCTATTTGACTCTATGCATGGCACCGCGATGCATATCGCCGCTTCTAAAGGTGAAGCTGGCGTGGTGAAAATTTTGTTGGAGCACCATGCAGATGTAAGTACCAGTTTCTTTGCTCTCCCCTTGTCTGTGCTAAGGAAATCCTTATTTGTTAAGGCCGTTAGGTTATGTAGCACACATTTTGAGACTACTTTGCATTAGAATCTGAAATAGAATATTTTAGTCTTCCGTCTGTGGTACTTGTGCTTCACCATCTATACCAAGATTCACATATATATTCAACATTTGACTATCTGTAGTTCTCTCTAATTGAAACATGTAACTTGACTCTGTTTCCATATGAATCTTCTTTTTTTTTCCTGTTTTCTGCTCTTTCTACAAGTATATAGTAAGTTGACATCCCCACTTTCCACAGCCTAATATGCTTTACAGCCTTCATTCCAAGCCACTGGGTCTGGCCATACAGGAAGAATCAATGGAATGCATTAGGCTACTCATTAAGGTCAGTAATCTTTATTCATATGGAGCTTTCTTAAGTAGAATAGGTTGTGGGTAGCTTCATTTCCTTCTGTATGCAGATGGCATCTCAAGCACTATTTGGGTGATCACATTATAATCCATTTTTGCAGGCTGGTGCTGATGTGAATTTTGTTGACTATATTGGTGCCACTTATTTAATGGTGGCAGTGAATAATGGCTTACCTGACCTCATGAAGTGCTTACTAGATGCTGGTGCTAATCCCAATACTCCAGATGCTGTGAGTTTAGATGTTCTCCTATTTTTTGTGCTTTTGGTTTTTACTTTTAAATGACTTATCTAAACTTCATTATACATATTTATTAGAGAAGCTGTTCCACCATTTATCATGTCATTGTGATCCTGAACAAAGCTTATATAACCATTGTTGTTTAAATCTATTAAGCTACAAATTGTAACACAAGTCATGGTGCTGACACCCCTTCCTCACACCAAAAGGTCTTAGCTATGCCATCTGTGTTTCTTCTCTTCCTCCACTTTTTCAACTAGCATAATACTGGTATCTCACTATATATGCATGTTTTTTCTCATCAAAGTATGTTCAAGTTCTCTTTTTTTCCTTACACAATGTGCTTGTAGTCATTTTATGTTTTCCAGTATTTTTTTGGTGACACACCGTACTTCAGGAGGCATTAGAGGATGATTTATTGTTCATAAGCTGATCTGCTTTGTTTGCTTAACCATGTATTTAAGCATGGTGCGTTGCTGCACTTAATTGGAGATACAATCTTCAGTGAATGCTGGCATTGCCATATATCACTCTCTTGTAATGCATAGTGGAACGAGACACTTAACTAATACGGCGCCATGTGTCACCAACCTTGATGGAAGTCTGCTGAATTGAATAAGACTGTTGTGTGAGGGGTTAGCGATGCGGCATGAAGCAATGTGACATCAGAGCGGAGTAGTAGTGCAGAGGGGAGAATGAACGCGTATTTTATCTTCTTCTGGTCATAGTATGTTAATTTAATGTCTGTTGCATTAGCAACACATGACATAGCAGAGCTGACTGACAGGCGCAATGGTGACAGTAGGAGAAGCCAAGGTGCAGCAGAGTGACCAGGGGATAGAAGATAATGATGCATTGTGTTTTTGCTATTGTTGTATATGATTATTTAAGGTCCATCGCATGTGTACTCTGCTAGTTAGTATATTAATTCTTTACAAGTGCAGTTGATATTTATGTTGACAATGATTAATCAATGTAATTAACAAACTCTTGTACTCCTGCAGTTTGGTAAAACTGCAATTCAAATTGCCGCTCTTAATGGCAGAAGGGATATTGTTGAAATGTTACTTCCATTAACTTCTCCTCTTTCAACTGTGCCGGATTGGAGTATTGATGGAATCATTTCTCATGTGAACTTTGATAATTTGAACCCGAGAGTATGTGATTCCTTCTATCCGTAGTTGTCTTATTATCCTGTAGTTCCTCATTTCCTCCTATGCAATATTTATAATACTCATAAACACTGAAAATATTTTGTAAAAAGCATACACCTGCTGGAGGATCTGTTGCTTAGTTGTTAGTGTCTAAATGAGCTTCCTATCGGTGGGTTCTACATGTTTGTTCTAACCACAAATATTTCTTTACCAGGTTAAATATCCGCTGGAATTGGAAGATAAAATAGCTAAACTGAAATTAGAGGCTGCAGAGGCTTTTAGGAGAAAGGAATATTTGAGAGCAACAGATCTGTATAATTGTGTAAGTCATTGCACATCGTGTTGATTGCTTGAAGGGTGTTGGGAATTTCTAGAATACAAAATTGGGATTACAGTAGTGCTCTAATACTTTACCAAACTTACTTTTTGTGCTATTGGCCAAAACTGTCGTGTTAGGTACTTTGAGTTTTATTTAACAGTAGAAGAGCTTTACATTATTAGGTAGCAAGTATGGCAGAAATGCCTTAGGGCATGTTTAATTCGTAGGATAGGAAAAACGCAGGGATAGGAAAAACACATGATTAGAGTGTCATGTCCTGCTGAATCCTATAGGATTTGGAACCTACAGGAATTTTCTTCAAGCAGGTTTGAATCGAAGGGAAAACAAAGGAATTGTAACATGAGGTTTAAGTGAATGGAAACTTTCCTCCACAACATAGTGCAATGCTATCCTATGGGAAATTCTCCTAAGGATCTAATCCTACAAATCAAATGATGCCCATAGGAAAAAATTCAATGGATCAAAATCCTCCAACATCCCCATGGGATTTCTTTGAATCAAACGAGTCCAAGGGTGTTCAATGGTTAAATGGCCTATGTTCTATCATGTAAGTTAGTTCAATATCCCTTCGTTGAGTACTTGATTTATTTCCAAAATAATTGATATTTATTCCCAACGCCTTAACTGATATATGGGAAATATGTTGTTATGCCCTGTGGGCTATACCACCCCTAGATCCAGCGTCAGTTTGTTCTTTTAGATTTGCATTTCTCCGTCATCTTGCTTCTAGCACACACCCATTTCGCACCTTGGATGAAATCAATTATAGAGTGCCACCAAGTCTAGACTAGGAAAATTCGTAACCCATGTTGTTTTGTTGCATTGCAGAAGCAGCAACTTTTCTAAAGGATTATATATATGACATAGTCTTCATACAGACAAAGAAAATTTCCATGAGGTTGGACTTTAGGGAAATTTTCCTATGAAAGATAAATATGTGTATCTCAAAACATAATCTGACGCAAGGTGGATAGTATAGGATTATAGCTCATCAGGTGGGGATAAAATATCTTCACTGTACAACAAATTTGGTTTCTGTCCGCACTGAACTGCCAATTTCTTCGCGATGTCCAAATAATCCACCCTGTTTGGATGATAGTCATCCATGTTCAGATCCATTCTTGGGTCAGAGTTTCAGCTGCAGAATGGCAGGATTTGAGGAGGAGAAATATTTCCTGTAGGAGATTCAAGGGGAATCATAGAAGAGGAACAGAGAGTTTACCATCCCGCAACCCGGACCTGGAAACTATCAGGAATGATGGGGAGCTGGAATCAAATGGGACGGAGGAGATCCTCTGGCTGGATCAGAATTGCATGGGGTGAGGATGCCTTGGCCTGAATTCCGGTGACGAGGGGTGGAATCGTTGAGAAAGACAAGAGTTAAGAGCAGGCCACTGCGTACGAGGCAGGGTTTTGGCCATTTGGGGGAAAACAGGAGGAGAGGTGCCAGTGTATGTTTTAGATGAGCAACACCCAGTGACATCTATGAATGCCTTAGTCGGTGTGCCTGTGTCTCTGGTTTTCCAATTTACGTTTTCTTTTCATTCAGGTTGGACTTATCTTTAGGATCGGCTGGTCATATCCCAGTACTTCTGCTTAAAATATAATGCAGGGTGTTCATTACTTATGAAATTGTAGTAGATGATCATTGAAGCAAGTATTATGAACTTTAAAAACCAATTTACACCAAGTAACTCCATGACACTATAGAAGATTACTTGTGGTCGATCATAAAGGAATTTGTGTTTTTCCCGTTAGAGAAATGAGTATTTATAGAGGTACTATATATATATATATATATATATATATATATATATATATATATATATATATATATCAAAAGAGGCTAGAATCAACGGTGGATAGGCTATGCGCGGATTTGCTACTCACGGGCGTAGCTGCGCATAGGCAGAGCACCATTGGATTTAGGGATCAAATGCATGCAACCTCTAGATGGAAGTGGGGTGGAACGTGGATGAGCTAACGGTGTTAGTTTGTGCATGCATGCAAGAATCTAGGGTTTGGCATGGGTTCCAAATTAACACACTGTTTTGGCTACAAAAATTTTAGCATCTAAAATGAGAAGGGATTGAGAACAAGGATTAAATAAGTTAGGGTTTCTCAGCATGTTGTCCGTTAGGGTTTGCCTCACCTAAACGAAATTAGATAAGCTTTGTTTTGCATGTTGCTCGTTAGGGTTTGCCTCATGCAAACGAAATTAGACAAGCTTTGTTTTGCTAGGGCTTCATGCATGTAGTATATTAGGGTTAGGGTTTACCTCATGTTGTATATTAGGGTTTGCCTAACCAAAACGAAATTAGATAAGCTTTGTTTTGTTAGGGCTTCATGCATGTAGTATATTTCGGTTTACCGTGTAGTATATTTGGTTTAGTGTTTACCGCATGTTGCTCGTTAGGGTTTGCCTCATGCAAACGAAATTAGATAAGGTTTGTTTTGCTAGAGCTTCATGCATGCATGCCAAATGAACACTAACGGCGTTAGTTCTTAGACAAATCCTGGGTCTGAATACATTTGCTCCCTATATCAAAAGAGGATAGAATCAACGGTGGATAGGCTATGCGCAGCTATGCCCGTGTTTAGCAGGCTATTTCCCATATATATATATATATATATATATATACATATACGACGCGGATTTGCTACACACGGGCATAGCTGCGCATAGGCTTAGGACCGTTGGATAAAGAGATCACATACACTACTAGTTTAGATGGTAATGGCTGGCTCTTGAAAGTAGTAACGGTTCCTAACGGCGTTTGCAGCACCGCGTGTGTGTACATGCATGCAATGCCTAAGGGCTCGTGAAAACCCTAAAAATTTTAGCTCGCTGTTTGGCAAAGAAACTTTTAGCATCTAAAATGGAAAGATAAGTCAACAAGGCTTAAAATGAGTTCTACATAGTATGCAAACTCTAGTGAAGGTTTGTGGTACTATGCAAACCCTAAATTTTCATCTAAGTGGTTTAGTGTCTTGTTTTTTTGGCGGGAGAGAGTTACTTGTCGCGCGCATCCCTGCACATTTTTTTGTAAAACAATAACCGGTCCATAATAACGATGTAAAACAATAGCTTGTGATTAGAGAAAGCAATGGTACGTACCAAACAAAAGTGCACGAGGAGGGATGAGGTAGAGGGAAGAAAGCAATAACCGGTTCCACCTAGTTTTTCAAATGAGCAAGAAAAGTTGAAGAGAGACTAAATAAGTTAGGGTTGACTAAATAAGTTAGGGTTTCTCAGCATGTTGTTCGTTAGGGTTTGCCTCACCTAAACGAAATTAGATAAGCTTTGTTTTGCATGTTGTTCGTTAGGGTTTGCCTCATGCAAACGAAATTAGATAAGCTTTGTTTTGCATGTTGCTCGTTAGGGTTTGCCTCATGCAACCGAAAATAGACAAACTTTGTTTTGCATGTTGCTCGTTAGGGTTTGCCTCATGCAAACGAAATTAGACAAGCTTTGTTTTGCATGTTGCTCGTTAGGGTTTGCCTCATGCAAACGAAATTAGACAAGCTTTGTTTTGCATGTTGCTCGTTAGGGTTTGCCTCATGCAAACGAAATTAGACAAGCTTTGTTTTGCTAGGGCTTCATGCATGCATGCCAAAGGAACACTAACGGCGTTAGTTCTTAGACAATCCTGGGTCTGGATACATGTGCTCCCTATATCAAAAAAGGATAGAATCAACGGTGGATAGGCTATGCGCAGCTATGCCCGTGTTTAGCAGGCTATTTCCCTATATATATATATATATATTTCGCCAGTGTTCAGAATCATCAACAAATTTAATTTTGAATACGAAGTTATGTTATTTTTTATTTCATAATAAATTCGTGGCTATCAACGATAAGCAGATTGGTTACCTGTTCTTGGTGTGGGCAGACAGATATATGTGTCCTGATGTATGTGGGGTACTTTAGTACGTCAGTATTCCAAAGAAAAGCTGCTCAACTACCTCATAATAAAAGCGGCATGTAAATGGTGTACTGCAGGCAATGAGACTTGAAGATAGAGTAAAAGAGTATGCAATCTTGCTCGCAAATAGGAGTCTCTGCTTCGTGCGCATGGGACAAGGAGAAGAAGCTGTCTCCGATGCTACTAAGTGCACAAGGTTTCGACCTCATTGGCCCAAAGGATACTATAGACAAGGGGCAGCTTATATGTTACTGGAGGTAAAAACAATAGTTACACTCTGTTTTACGTGACCATGGACTTGATCATCTGCTTGTGTCTACTTATAGGACTATGAAAAAGCATGTGAGGCTTTTGAAGATGGCTTGAAGCTAGACCGTACAAATGTTGATATTAAGAATGCTTTAAGGTAACTGCTCAATGTTTTCATGAAATCTCTCACTTGATAGGTCCAGTACAAATTATTTATTATGTATAGATTCCCCCTTGCAAATAATTTATTAACCTCTTGATAAATATCACATGGATTCAGTCGTTTATAACCTCTTCAGATTCTACAGTAAAGTTGTAGCTTTTAGTTCCCTAAATTGGGAAATTTTCCCAGTGAACGGAGTATTTTTTTTATGTGATATCTCGTTAGTGCAAAGCTGATCCCTCGGTTATGATTAATCCACTGAGTTGTTGTACGGAGATCACACTGACTGCTTACTCTCAAACTATTGTTGCCGCAGGGAAGCCCAGGAGGCATTGAAGAACGCTGATTGCGCAGGAAAATAACCGCGACCTGTTTACAGCTAGCTGAAGAAGTTGAGACGCTATTTCATCTGGAACCTATTCCTGCCCCTTTGTGTTGATGTCTGGTGGCCATCACCATTTAAATATGACCTAATGAGCTCAACCTGTAGGATGCTAATTATAGTTGTGCTTCGTTTTAGGTTTAAATTTCAACACTAGTATGTATCAAACTGGCTGTATCTTGCGTGACCCAGTCGCGCTTGCTTATTCTTCTGCAATCCAGTGTGTGGAACTGTAGGCTCCTACGTAAGGTGGCCTCGTTTTCAGGCGAATTGTATGTTGGCAAATTTCAAATAGAAACACAGTATGTGTTCTACGATAGCGGAAGCTCGGACTTCTGCAATCCTAACCCCTGGATTTGCCAGGTTTGGGCCGAGTCTTGCCAACTAGGGCTTGACAGGGCTTGGTTCACCAAGATAGCCCTTGCTTTTGGAGTTCCAAGAGTTGTGCGACTTTACTCGGAAGAAGGACGGTTCCACTAAGCTTAGCTGCCGGGTCTGAGTAGACGAGGTTCGCTTTTTGTTTTCTAATAGGTTTTTCTTTTCTTTATCGCGCAATAAAGGAGATTCATTGGTTCACAAGTTTATCCTAGTGGTCTAGGAAGCCCTTCATATCCTTTTTCTTTTCTTTAATTCGAACAATTCCAGATTGCTCAATTAGTTTTTTTATTTAAATAATATGAGCGACCGATAACAGATTTTGCAGAAATCAGATTTCATGTCTTCTCCTTCAGTTGTTTGGTTGCGATAACAGATTTTACAGAAATCAGATTTCATGTCTTCTCCTTCAGTTGTTTGGTTGGCTCTTTCCGTTGATGGTTACTTTGGTGGTTTGTTATGTTACCATGTTGTGGTCTTGATATGGTTAAAATAAAAAGGCTGCCATGCTAGTTCGTGGTTGGGTGGTGTTTAATCGATGTTGTAGAAACAACTAATATTCAGCGTTAGTCGATGTCCTCGTCAGATGGGGTCCTGGGGACATCGATTTGTATCTCCATTTCTAGAAAAAATAACGAATCCTAATGGAATACCTCACAAGATTCGTCTGGTTACCCGCTGAATCGACGTGGTCTAGTAGGTGGTTCGTGAGACTTCAGCCGGATGACAAACCACAAACCTGACATGCCTAAGGTTTTCCAGCTGAGCTCCCACAGGGAGTGGATTCTGCAGTCATTCTGCTAGTACTTTTTTCCTCGATGCCTCTCAATCCTCAAAGCTCATCTAACATTTCTTGCCGAAATTTCAACAATGGCATCTACATAGTAGTTTCTTGGAAATAGTAATCAAGAAGCTAGAGGGAAAATTGTATATATAGACACGCAACAAGATGACGTCGCTCGGTGTATGGCCATTTAAATAGGTGGATCGGCGAGATGTTATGGTGCTCATTCATTCCAGAACTACTATCTTGTTCTATTGCCATAGCGATACTAGTATGTTTTGGAAAATAGAAGTACTCTCTTCGTTATGTAATATATAGGGCCTCATACATTTTTTTATAATTATCAACATCTACCATGTGAAATCAATGTCATTGCATATATCATGACATACGTTTTCATACTGTATCTATATAGTATCATAGTTTAGAATAGATTTTTCCATAATTTGGTCAAAATGTACATCGTTTGATTTTTGAAAAAAAATTTATGTGACTTATATTACGGAACGGATGGAGTATCTTTCTCGTAAGATTTCAAAAAATTAATAATACTAAAGTAGTTCTTTTAAATACAAATGTTTATAATTTATGTGGATTCAGTTGAACAAGATCAATAGTACTAGTGGGATCTTTATAGTGAGACTCCTATTTTAATTTTTATAGTGGGCTCAAAAGTATCATCTAGCTTAGTTAGAAGTTTATAAGCTAGCTTCTTATATTTCATCTCTAGCTTACGTACCTTAGATTCTACTTCTTTTATAAATTGTTGGTATGTGGCATCGTTATCTAGTTCTATACCGGAATTTTTCATGGTGATCATATTTAATAGATTTTACACGGTATAATCTGGGTCTTCAGGCTTCTCATCTTGAGGACCTCCACCGGGTTTAGCTCAGGCTTTCTAACGAATTTTGCAAGTATGAGAGTTTGACTCTCGGCTATTTTGTCTAATTATGCCTTCACGGTCTTGGTTCTTTCCTGTAGATCCTGCACGTCATTTCTAATTTCAATGGCCTGATTAGATAATTTACCAACACTATTATCATGATTCTCCATAAAGCATATTATTTTGCTCAGTTTGAGCTTGTATAAAAGTTCTAACAATATTTTCAAAATAGAGATTGCCATGATTTGCTCCGATAAGATTATCATAATTATTATGTGGAGCACCTGCAGGATAAGAATATTATTTTTGAAATTTGAGCCATAATTTTGACTCTTCCAAGCAGGGTTATACGGATTACGAGTTATAAAATTTACTTCATTTGCATCTACAGTGATAGCATTAATTTGGATATCTTCCTTACCTTTCGCAATATTAAGTAGCTCATCACCTTTGTAGTAAGCTCTTCATTATGCTCCTCGGTGATTGAATTCATCCTTTTAGAGGAGGTTCTCTCTACATGCCACTAGGCATAGTTGCTTTGCATATTATCAAGTAGTTGTTTTGCAATATTCACTTGTTTCCCCATAATAGTTCCTTTTGCTGCGATATCTAGCATAGACTTAGACATTGTGTATAGATCATTATAAGCTAAATTCAACATAAGCCATTTTTCATCCAATGACTAGGACAGTTCATTATAGCTTCTTTTATTCTCTCCCAAGCAAGCGGTAGTGGCTCGCGGTCTTCTTGTCTAAAGCTCGTTATGTTGGATCTTAGCTGGAGGAAAAAATTTAGTCATAAAAATATTAGTGCATTCCTCCCAAGATGTAATATTATCTTTACACAAAGCTAGCAATCAGTCCTCGGCCTTTACTTTTAAAGAGAAAGAGGATAAATGTAATTTTACCGCATTGGGGTCAACATATTTAATGTGCATCATGTCGCAAATTTCAGTAAATATATTTAGGTGCAAACCCGAGTCCTCACCAGCTGAGCCTCCAAATTGATTCCGTTGAACCAAACTCAAAAGGTTAGGCTTAATTTCATAAGTTTACACACCCACGGTAGGCTAAGTAGTAGGTGCACGAAAAAATCATCATTGGGAGTAGCATACTCTCCAAGTTTCTTCTGAGCCATGGCTCTTTTCTTTTTGATATTTTTGGAATAAGAGAAAGAAATAAATAAGTAATAATTTTTTTGGTTTTTCAGTACATAACAAAAATTAAAATAATAACAAAAAATAAACTAAAAACAAAAATAAAACTAAAAACAAGGTCTCTAGTGAAAGAACATTTTATAATCTCTAGTGTTTTGTGTGTTAGATAACAATACCAAGGATTATTTAATATGTGTTGTAGTGCTGCAGGTCTTAGCAAATTCAAAAGAAGCACAAATGTGTTTTTGGGGGGCGGATAATCCGCCCCTACCAAGGGCCGGATAATCCGCCCCTACCCAATCGACAAAGGGCGCCAAGGCGCGTCATGCAGTATGGGGGCGGAATATCTTTCGGATAGGCCGGCCAGGGCCGGAGTTTTTGCCTAGGCCGGATAATCCGCCCCTCAAGGGGGCAGGATAATCCGCCCCCCTAGGATTTTTGCAAAGGGTGCCACGATGTGGCGCACTGTGTGTGTGTGTGTGTGGGGGGGGGGGTGTGTGGATAATCCCCCGGATTTACCAGCCCTGGGGCGGACTTTCCCCAAGGCGGACAATCCGCCCCTTGGGAGGGCCGGATAATCCGCCCCCCTCGAGGAATTTCATCAAGGCAACCTCGACGCGGCGTACTGTGTGGGGGTCGGAGTTTCCCTAGAACTTCGTGGCTCCGGGGCGGATTTTCCCCTAGGACTTCCCCTCCATTCATTTGGAGGAGCATCGGTGGTGATTGAAACCACCGACGGTGACCACAATCTGGCGGCGCTAGAGCCTCTGGAAGAGGAGCCAGACTCACACAAGGGCGACTGGCGCGGCTCGGACATCACCAGCCGCAACATCCAAGAGATGGTCGCCGAAGGCTACCTCCCCGAGACGGAGGGGCTCGCCTGGCGGGCGGCGCCGGCCGGCGAGGTGACACCTTCTCCCCAAGCCAGAGAAAAGGTGTACCTGAAGGCTCAGCTGGTACGCGGCGTTTCCCTGCCCATCTCCCACTTCTTTTTGTCCGTCTTGAACCACTTCAAGGTTCAACCCCATAACCTTTCCCCCAATAGTATCTTAGTGCTTAGCAACTTCGCGGCACTTTGTGAGGGTTACCTAGGGATTAGGCCTAGGTTAGACTTGTTCGTGTACTTCTTCATCGTCAAACGTGAAGCCGGACATAGTAGGGAGGAGCTTAGGAACTGCGGCACCATAAGCTTCAAGATCCGACCTGGCCGGCGGTTCCCCGACATCGTCGGCCACGAGTCGTGCAAAAACTGGCAGCGGACGTACTTCTACGGCCCTGACATTCCTTTGGCGGGCCGAGAAGTGACGTACCCGGACTTCGTGGATGGAGCCGCCGCTGATGTTTCCACATGGAGATCCCATGCCTCTCTTCCCTCCGACCTTGACGCTTCATGCGCAATAAGGCAGATCGAGTGGTTCGTAGAGACGGGTTTGACCGGCTTGGACCTAGCCATGTGCTGGTTCATCAGGCGAATCCAACCTCTGTAGCACCGCGTGAAGTTCATGCATGATTACACCAGTGATCGAAGGGATACCCTCCGGATCTCCGTGGATAACTTCTCGAGCGACTCCGTCAAGCTCCGTCTGAAGGACATCGTCAAGGTGAAGGATAAGAAGCACGGCTTCACCATCACCTGCGATATGTACGTAGACGGCAAGTGCCCAAAGGTAGGTATTTATTTTCCATGTATGACATTGCTCCAGTTTCTCCGTCTTGCCAGTGCCATCTTATCTAACACGGTGATTTCTCACTTAACAGCTTAGCGATCTAGATGAGGACAACCTGGCTGCCCAAATCTACGATCCAAAGATGAAGGAAGTCACGGTCATGTCCGACGACGATGTCCCGTTGGCGCGAAAGCGGAAGAGCTCCACCTCTGATGCTGCCGACGGAGGCAAGAAGAAGACGGAGGGTGGAGCCTCCAAAAAGAGTACTGCCGCCCTGGAGGCGGAAAAGAGAAAAGCCACCGGGATTTTTGCCAAAGCGCCCCCCTAGTGTAAGCCTCTCATTCTCCGACATTGTCTTATTTATCTGTCTTATTCCTGTACTTATGCATTTTGCACGTTTCAGGAAGAAAGCCACAACCAGCCTCAAGAAGTCCTCCAAGACTCTTGGGGCTTCTAGAAATATCAAAGATATGCTGCATCGCGACTCCTCCCCCGCCATCGCCCATGCTACTCCTGTCGTCAAGCCCTCCTCTGCTCCGACAAGCTCTCAAGTCCAGGAGGCACCAGGCCCTTTCTCCATGGAAGTGGATTCTGGCGCCTCTACCGAACACGCTGTTGTCGGCGAGCAGGCGACGCAGGAGAGCACTGCTCTTCAAATGGCTGAAGCTCCGGCTAAGGATGCCATCGGTAGCGGCAAGGCGATGGTGGGAGCTGGTACCTCTGCCGAAGGCGGCGCCCCTACTCCCCAGAAACCCTTCGAGTTCCCGAAGATAGTTTACCCGGCGCTCTTGCCGAGTAACACAACTATGGTTCCTGGAGGAGTGCCGTCATCTCCGACGTGCGGTATTGAGGAGCTGCTCTGACAAGCAGCTATCTTGCGGGGAAATAGCATTTCCTTTGGAAAGCTGCTGGCCGAGAGTGCTACAAACCTCAAGATTATTGCACTTGTAAGTTTTACTTTGCCTTTTGCATTTCATATGAGTATTCCACTGTAGCCCCCGAGGATGTAGACGGAAAACCATAGGTTTTGCATCTATATGCTCTAAGAGTGACTAAGTTAGAAAAAACTCTCACTGTAGCCCCCAAGCATTTAGATGGAATGAATTACTCCGACTAGATGCTTTAAGAGTAGCATACACAGTGTTCATAATTTTCAATGTTGTAGCCCCCAATCCTCTAGTTGTAACTGAATTAGTTCCGACTAGATGCTTAAAGAAAAGCTAAGCATATTGATAAGTTAAAAACTCTCGCTGTAGCCCCTGAGCATCTAGGTGGAAAATCTCTGACTAGGGGCTCCAAGCAGACCAAACAATGACTTAACTTTGTATTTGTTTCCACAGAATGAGAATGTCGGAGGGGCATGGCCAACGACAAGTATCAGAAGATGCACGCAGATCTTGAAGCCGAAAAGGGTAAAACTGCCATCTTGAAGGAACAGATCATCAAAAACAAGAATCTGTTTTATTTTTGCGCATTTCCGTCTTACTTTTGTGCCCATAATCTCCGAGTACTCATTGTGTATGTGGTTTTCTCCAACTTGCAGAACATGTCGCCAAGGCCAATGACATTGTCGAGCAGTCCAAGCATATCCAGCAGCTGGACAGCGAGAACAAGATCCTGAAGGAGGAGAGGAAGGAGATGCTAAAGATGCACGAGGATTCCATGAAAGCCCTGCAAGATTCTGCCTCTGCTGAGATCAATCGCTTGAAGGAGGAGCTTGCGATCTTAAAAGATCAGAAGCAAGCTGCTGATGAGCAAAACCATCGCCATAGCGAGGCGTTTAAGCTCCTCCAACAAGAGAAGGAATCCTTGGCAGACACCGTCTGGCAGGCTAAGGCCAGCATCTTCAGTAAGTTTCCTCCGCCTTGTATTTCTGTAGTCTGGATACTTTAGAGTTTATGGAACTCATGCGATCCTTGTCGGAATTTTCAGCGCCTATGGGTTTAACCCGCTCTCCTCCTTTGGACAAGGAATGCATGGTTCTTGCCGGCAACTTCGTCAACACCGCCATCACCCAAGCCAAGGAGATTGCTAAACCCCTCCAGATATATATCAAGGCCTCAGAATCCGTGGCGAAGTACTCAGAGATTCTGCGCCGAGCCCCCGAGCGTGTCGCGAGCTGGAAAGCTTCATGCGCACGGGCTGGCGCAAGGATGGCGCTGTTTATGGTGAAGGCACACTATGAAGATGCCGACATCGACACGGTGATCTCTAGCATCCCAACGTAGATGATGACGGCAAGGAGATCGACGAAGCCATCCTGTCATCACTCGCGGGTTATGACACCAGGGTTGCCGAGTTGGTGGATGTTGACGTCTTCGTGCCCAGGAACACCATCGATAGCGTCAACCAAGATTCCTCCGAGTCTCATCACAGCGCCGATGTTGAGGGTGATTCTCCGGCTGGTGATGATGCGGCCTCCAAGTCTCCTGCGCCCAAAGAATGAAGAACACTTTGTAATTTTTGTTTCACCTTTGGTGTGTGCACGGAAGAAACTTGGTGATGTAATCTTAAGGCGGAAAACAATGATTGTTAAGTCCTGCGACTTAAGAACTAATTCCCAGTATGTATATATTTTTAAGCAAGTGCTGGCTTATCCATTACTCTGGTTCTTATGCTTGACTTTTCGTGAGTCGGAAGACTCGTTGTCGGAACCATGCGCTTAGGTGATGATGCCCAATGGCACCGTCAATAACCTGAGCACAAAATCGCCGACAATAAGTGCCGAAAGTCACTACTCCAGAATCCACATAAAAACGACAAAGAATGTGTAGACCAGAAAACTTAAGCTAACGCCCGTAGGCGGAATTTTCACAAGTGCAATCGCAAGACTTGTGCATAAAGGTTTTATATGATCCAAAAATGAACACTAAAGGAGGTAAAAGACTCAGCAATATGAGTGAACCAAAGAGCTTTATTTCATTGATCATATAAGAGGTACACAATTAGATAAAAGATGCTAAGTGGAGAAAGGATGTAGCTGTGCTATGTTCCATGGCCGATCAAGCTCCGGGTAGTCATCATCCGGGTCACGTCGCTTACGCTTATGATCCTCGTTGGGTCTATCCTTGAGTTCACGATTGTCGACAAGGTAGTAAGACCCATTGAGCAGCGTCTTGCTTATGATGAACGGTCCTTCCCATGGCGGGGATAATATGTGTGACTTCTTCTGCTTAAGTCGGAGTACTAAATCCCCCTCTTTAAACGAGCGATGCCGAACGCGGCGACTATGGTAGCTGCGTAGCTTCTGCTGGTAGATGGCGGATCTTTGGCATGCCAAAACGCGCTCCTCCTCGAGAAGGTCCACATCTAGGCGTCTGGATTCTTCAGCGTCATCTTCGTCGTAGGCGGCAACTCTTGGTGCGTTGTGGAGGATGTCGGAAGGTAGGATGGCTTCTGCTCCATATACCATGAAGTAAGGGGTGTAGCCGGTGGATCTGTTGGGTGTGGTTCGTAAACTCCACAGCACAGATGGCAATTCTTCTGCCCAGGCTCCAGCTGCTCTCTATAGTGGTGCCTCAAGACGTGGCTTGATTCCCTGCAGAATTAATCCATTGGCTCGCTCAACCTGACCATTGGATTGTGGGTGTGCCATAGATGCAAGGTCATGTCGGATGCCTTTGTCCCAGCAATAGGCCTCCACTTCTCTGAGTGACAAGTTGCTTCCGTTGTCGGTGATGATGCTGTGTGGGAGACCAAATCTCACCACTAGATCTCGGACAAACCGAAGGGCAGTTGCCCCATTAAGCTTTCTAATGGGTTTAGCTTCTATCCATTTGGTGAATTTGTCAACTGCTACAAGCAGATGCGTAAATCCACACGGTGCCGTCTGTAACGGTCCCACCATGTCTAGCCCCCAGACTGCAAACGACCAAGTTATTGGTATTGTTCGCAATTATTCAGCAGGAACATGTGGTTGTCGGGCATAATACTGGCATCCCGTGCATGTCTCAACCAGCTTGTCGGCGTCCGCCTTCGCGGTCAGCCAGTAGAATCCTTGCCGGAAGGCTTTCGTGACCAATGATCGAGGAGAGGCGTGATGCCCGCAATCTCCGAGATGGATCTCGCGCCATACCTTCTAGCTGGGAAACGCACTTTAAGTATACACCAGTAGTGCTCCTTTTATAGAGTTGCCCATTGATTATGGTATAACCCTTTGCTCGTCTACTATTTGCCGTCTTTCGACCTCGTCGTCGGGCAAAGTTCCGTGTTCGAGATACTCCATGAACGGTTTTGTCCAAGCCGGAGGGATCTTTGTCACCATGTTGACGAAAGAGTCAGCTCTATCCGGGTTGTCGATGTCGGTGCCCTTCACGGATGGTGTGCGTAGATGCTCTAGGAAAACTCCTGGTGGAATTTGCTTGCGCCCTGATCCAAGCTTAGACAGTAGATCAGCCGCCTCGTTTTGCTCCCTAGGCACATACTTGACTTCGTAGCCCAAGAAGCTCTTGGCTATCTCGTCCACTTCGTCGCGATATGCTGCCATCATAGGGTTCCGCGCATTCCAGGTGCCAGCCACCTACTGGGCAACCAAGTCGGAATCTCCATAGCAAACTATGTGCTTGATGACAATATCCTTGGCTACACGTAGTCCGTGAATGAGTGCTTCATACTCCGCCGTGTTGTTTGTAGCCTCGAAGTGGATCTGCAGAACGTAGTGCAGCTTGTCTCCTTTTGGTGACTGTAGCAGTACACCAGCCCCCGAGCCGTTGAGCAACTTTGATCCGTCAAAGTGCATCACCCAGTACTCTGGTTCTGGCAACGGAGTAGCATCTGGCATCTCCGTCCAATCTGCAATAAAATCCGCCAAAGCTTGTGACTTGATAGCGTCGCGTCTCTTGTAGGTGATCTCGAAGGAGGCAAGTTCAATGCCCCACTTCGCGACCCTTCCTGTAGCGTCACTGTTATTGATAATGTCGGATAGTGGAGTCTTGCTCACTACTGTGATTGGGTGCTCCTGAAAGTAATGCCTCAGCTTCCGAGAAGCGAGGAATACTCCATAAGCTATCTTTTGGTAGTGCGGGTAACGCTGCTTGGACTCCATCAAGACCTCGCTCACATAGTAAACTGGTCGTTGAACTCCGTGCTCATAGCCTAGTTCCTTCCGCTCTACCACGACGACAATGCTAATAACCCGGTTGGTTGCCGCCATGTAAATTAACAGGGGCTCTCCAGGCTCGGGTGCTGCAAGGATGGGCGCTGAGGAAAGAATCTCCTTGAGCTGCTTCAATGCTGCATCTTCTTCGCCTGTCCATGTGAATTTGTCCGCCTTCTTCAACAACTTGTACAACGGCAAAGCCTTCTCTCCAAGTCGGCTGACGAACCGACTAACTGCTGCAACACAACCTGTTAGTCGTTGAATGTCTTTTAGGCATGTCGGATGGTTTATGTTTAAGATGTCCTTGATTTTCTCTGGGTTGACCTCGATTCTGCGCTAGGAAAGGATGAAGCCCAACAATTTGCCAGCTAGAACCCCAAAGACGCACTTCTTAGGGTTGAGCATCATGTTGTATTTCTGGAGATTATCAAAGGTTTCTTTTAAGTCGGAGATTAAGTCGTTTGACTTTTTAGACATCACCGTGATATCGTCCACATAGGCATGAACGTTCCAACCAATTTGGTCGTGAAGGCAACGTTGCATTGTCCGCTGGTAGGTAGCACCTGCGTTTTTCAGCCCAAAGGGCATCGTGACATAGCAAAACGTGCCGTATGGAGTAGTGAAAGAAGTGGCCAATTGGTCCGACTTCCTCATCTTGATCTGGTGGTATCCTGAGTATGCATCGAGAAAACACAAAAGTTCCGAGCCAGCCGTCGAGTGAATGACTTGGTCAATGCGAGGCAAAGCAAACGGATCTTTGGGACATGCTTTGTTCAAGCGGGTGTAATCAACGCACATTCTTAATTCATTGGTTCCCTTTTTGGGGATGAGTACAGGATTGGCCACCCATCGGGTGTGAAGGACTTCTCGGATAAACCCAGACTTAAGTAACCTAGCTATCTCTTTGCCAATGGCGCGTCTCTTCTCATCTCTGAAGCGTCGTAGAGGTTGTTTCACTAGTTTACATTTTGGATCTATGTTTAAGCTGTGCTCGGCAAGTTCCCTAGGTACACCTTTCATGTCGGCAGGTTGCCAGGCAAAGATGTCCCTATTCTCACAGAGGAACTCGACGAGCGCGCTTTCCTATTTGGGATCCAGGTCCGTCCCAATGGCGACGGTCTTGGAGGCATCGCCTACCACAAGTTCAACCGGCTTGGTCTCGATGGCGGCCTTGAACGCAGGAGTGGATTCGGAGATCTGCTTCTTCGACGTGGGCATCTCTGAGTAATTGACCTTGCTCTGGATCTCCTTGAATTCTTCGCTGTAGAGGACAGCTTCTGCAACGGCTGCTTCATTGATCTTGCAGTCCCTTGCCTTGGTAAAGCTTCCGGATACGGTGATGACACCATTTGGTCCGGGTATCTTGAGTTTGTTGTAGACGAAGCATGGCTTGGCCATGAACGTGTGGAATATGTCGCGGCTGAATATGACGTGGTACACACTCTTGAAGGGGACCACCTCAAAGGTCATGCGCTCTTGGCGGTAATTATTAACGTCGCCAAAGGCTACCTGAAGCGTAATGCACCCAAGGGACCGAGCCTCCCGACCAGGAACTACGCCATGGAACACGGTGTTGGTCCGCCTTAGGTTTGCCTCCGTCAAGTTCATCTTCTGCAGTGTATCTAGATACATGATGTTGATGCTGCTTCCACTATCCACCATGCACTTGGTGAACTCCACGCCGTCAATCAATGGGTTGATGACCATGGCGTACTGGTTCTCCATGGGCACAAGGTCTGGGTGGTCCGTCCTGTCCCGAGTTATTGGAACCACCGACCAACGCAGGTATTGGGGAACTGGGGGGGAGAGTGGCCATCAGGATCCTTAGAGAGGTCTTCTGTTGTCGGACGGTGGGGGTGCCAAGGAAAGTGTGGTAGACTGGGGCCTTCTTTGCGAAGGGGTTCTTGCCCTTGTCGTCGCTCTTGGCGGCGTGCTTGGGGTCAACGTCCTCGCCCATGTCACTTGAATCCTTGGACTCCTCCTCCTTCTTCTTCCCCTTGCCCTTGCCTCGCGGTCTGTTCTTCTGACTTCGCTTGTATCCGGACTCCTGGTCTTCCTTGAGGTCGTTGACAAACTTGAAGTGTCGATTGGTATGGGTGGACTTGCCATTGGCGTCGAGGTGTACGAGGCACGGCATATCGCGGTACTCCTCGTAGGTTTGGGGAACGCGGAGCGGCACCGAGGTGGTTTCACTTCCTCGCTACTGCCCGCGGCCCGCTCCCCTTCCTCGGCCACGTTGTCCGCCTTCTCCTCGTCCTGCAAAAGTCATAGCAACCATGTCGGTAGATTGCTTTTCTTCTAGAGCGGTTTTCTGCTTTGTACTGCTGTTCCTCCGAGCTTGGGTTGGAACGGCCGTTGCCGGCAAAGAGCCACGAGCATCATCGTCAGCAGCTGTGAACTCACTAGCCAGTCGTCGGAGCAACGTACCCCTTTCCAACCCATCGATGAAGGCGGCCATGGTGGTCTGAGCGTGCACTCCTGCGCAGCAATTTTTCATATCCAGCCAGCGGGAGAGGTAGGCGCGAGACGTCTTGTCTTTCTCTTGCACGCACCGCTGTAGATCGCCCACAGTGCATGGATGCTTGTATGTACCCTCAAAGTTCTTGGTGAATGCTTCATGCATATCCAGCCAGTTGTAGATAGATTTCTCCGGCAAGTCGTCGATCCATTGACGGGCCCTGCCTGCCAACATTAACGGGAGGTACTTAACGGCGACGTTGGGGTTGCCTCCGGCAATCTCCACCGCGTTGCCGTAGTCCCGCAACCATGTGGCAGGTTTGGCGGTGCCGTCATAGGGCTTGATGGTCTTGTCGATCCGGAAACCTTTGGGGTAAGTTGCAGACCGTATTGCAGGTCCAAAACAACGTGGTCCCAGGTATGGTCCTTCCCGGGCCTCGTGGATCTTATAAATCCGCGAACGTGCATCGTACGACTCCGGGTTCTTCTTCTTGTTGTCAACAGGGGATGGGCTGCGTGAATGACGCGGGCCTCTTCCGCCATGGTGACTGCTTGGCAGCGACGGAGGCGGAGGTGGCAGTGGGTTAGCCTTTTTGCTGTTACCCTCCTGCGACACCTCGCGCCTGTCACGATTGCTTGTTGGACGCGGAGGGTCGTGGTGTGACCTATTCTTGTGTCCTTGGTGGCGCTCTTCATCATGACGGGTCTGCGCCGCGTTGTCGCGGATGACAATGCCACACTGCTTTGGAGGGGGCATATCCGTGCGATGGTGAGCCTTGTAGTCTTCCTGACGTCGGGGGGATCGGGGCGGTGGCGATGAGCGGCGAGGTCGGGCTTTTTCTCCATGGTCGGAAGATATGGGGATAGCATCCTTCTTGTTGCGCGCATCCCTCCGTCTTCATTCTGATGAACCCGTCTGTGATCCGACATCCTGAGGAGATGTGTCCCTTGGAGGTTTGTACTGGCTAGATCTGCAGAACGCTGGGTCAGACTCAAGCCTCTGAGAGGTTTCCTTTTCCTGCTGCTTTACCACCTTGGCCACTAGGTCATAGACCTGTTCTACTGCCTCAGGCGATCTATCCTGCTCCAGAAGGGTCTTGGCGATGGCGAGGTTAAGGAGTGGGGTGGGCATCACCTTCTTGCCTTCACTATCAATGTATGGCTTGTCCTGTGCCGGCTTCGAGGGAGCCCATCCTAGGTTGCACTGTACACCAGGATCGTTGTTGACGCGAGCCGGAGCCTTCTTAGCCTTCTACTGCTACAGCAGAGTCTTGTACTCGGCCTCCATTGCTCTAGCTTTCTCTATGGACTTCTGCGTGTTGACCAGATCTCGATCTAGCTTAGCGCCTTGCTCCGCGATGGCTTGCGCCTCCTCCAGCAGCTGCTGGCGCTTCTCGTCAAGCAACGGTTAGTGGCTCGATGAGGAGATTGTCGTACATCACTCTATCAGCTGGAGTAACATGGGCTGATGCCGACGTGGATGCTAGAGGCGGCAAGTTTGCGGTGTTGTTGTTGCTCGGACCGGTGCCGAGTTCCTGCGGCTGCTGCACTAGGTTAGGAGGAGGAGGCATGACCTTTGCGTGATCATCGTCGGCAGTAATAAGTGGCCCCTTCCCCTTTTCCAGCGCCGTAGGCGGAGCTTGCCCGGGTTGATCTTCATCCATCGCTATCCCAATGGTGACGAACACCCCTCGAGACATGATGGTGTTGTTAGCTTGCTCGTCGCGCGAGTACTCCTCCTCCATCTCTTGCATAGCGGAGTCTAGCTCTTCTGGACTGAAGTCTACCTCCTCTGAATCTGCACTGAAATCAACATAAAGCGCGTCAATGAAAAAGTCGGAGGGTGCCAGGACTTCCTCGATGACGGGCGGTGGAGGTGCAACGGCCTCGACAATGACTGGAGGTGGTGGTTCTGCTACGACGATGGCGGCCGGAGGCGGTGGCGGTGGCTGCGGAACCGGAGGTTCTCCGTCCCTGAGCGCAAGCTCCATCTGGGCTGCCGCGTAGCTGTTGACGGTGCTCACCATCTCTTCGAGGGTAAGGCGTCCTGTTGCCTGCTGCCGACGTAAAGAATGTCGGAGAAGTGTGCCGTGGTACAGTCCTTCCACGAAGTGATACAAAGCATTATCATCGGGGTAATTGGCCAGGTCGGCCCGTATACGGAGCCACCTGGCGAGGTAGTCGCGGGGGTTTTCGCCCTCTCTCTGAATGCAGCGCACCAGGTCAAAGATGGTAACCACGCCGACGAACTTGGATCTCTGCTGTCCAGACGCGCGGATAAAGCCGGCGGATTTGCAGTGATCTTCCACCTTTATATCCTGCACAGGGGCGGTTTGGGTGGGTCTTGAATTTTTCTGATCTTTGCCGGCAAACTCCGAGGAGAGATCCGACATCGATCCTTCCGCGAACGTATTCTGCCCATAGGCGGTCCGTGCGGGTCTTGACGCTTTCCGATCTTTGCCGGCAAACTCCGAGAAGAGATCCGACATTGATCCTTCCGCGAACGTATCCTGCCCGTAGGAGGTCCGTGCGGGTCTTGATGCTTCTCCGACTCCCAGGGAATTAGTGCCCAAGTTGGTTTCGCTGATGAAGAGGTGGATGTCTCCGATAGGAACGATCGAACACCGCGTAGGGTTCGTCTTCGCCGGGATCCAGAACTCGTCAGGGGGACGATCGGAACGTTGCCGGAGAAGAGAACACCGCCGATGGCTACAGTTTCACCGATTCCTGTGAAGATCTTGGTCCTCGCCCACTGAAGAGCCTGAAGCGCCTCTTGCCCCACGGTGGGCACCAACTGTCGTGGTATTGCCGACGAGTATGCCATGGAGGGGTCCTCACAGTGTGTGTTTAGAGACGTGGGGTAAGGAGGACGGTTGACGGGTACGAGGTAACATAGCTTACCCAGGTTCAGATCCCACAACGGTGGCGGAATCCTACTCCTGCTATAAATCACTATAAGGGAAATACGCCAAGTTATAGAGATAGGTTCGCTGTGCGAGGTTGTGTGTATCGATCTATGATCGTATGAGATTGTGCCCTAAAGGCTCCCATAGGCCTGACTTATATAGTCACTAGATCCTAGGGTTATAGGGAAAAGTCCTAGCCAGACAGGTTACAGAGTCCTACACCATCTATCACTAGTCTTGTGTATCTTGCACTCCAAGGCTCCGGGTACGCTGGTGACTCCACCGTAGCCTTCCTTTATCCGGCATGGGCCTCCCTTCTGGATCCACCTAACTGGGCCGCCCAGCAGGCCACAGGCCATGCTACCGACTATGGGCCACCCGGGTTAGTCGGATAAGAGACATGCTATGAGGATGCCCATATAGCATATCCACTACGGTTTCCTCGCTCCTCTCTTTACGAGTTTAGTAGATAGGTTTGCATATAGGGAAATTCTCGTAGTTACATATCTAGAGAATTTACTTTGTGTCAAGCCTAAAATTGAAAAGGAACTAAAAATTGAGTAGCACCTATTCAACCCCCCCTCTAGGTGCCCATACGATCCATTTCAATTGGTATCAGAGCCCTGGCTATTTATTCGGGCTTAACCGCCTAAGAGAAGTATGGGTACCAAGGGAGATGGGAGTGATGCTGCAGAAATAGTCACCATGAACGTTCTTAAGATGTTGGAAACAACCTTGATTAGTTCTATGGAGACTAAGATGGAAGATATGCGTCAAATGATAATGCGTCTCTCCGCACCCGCAACACCACCTCCATCTGCCTCTGAGGCCACCACTCTGCAAACTAAGGAAAAGGATAACACCAATTCCAAAGAGAACGAGGTGGTTGGTGATGGCACTAGTAAGAGCTTATCCTCGAAAAATGATAGTGGTAAGGAAGGATATAATGAGGTTTCTCATGTGTATTCACCTGATCCACCCATCCCACACCCTCATATACACAATAGGGGTGATCCACCCAAACTTTTTGCAGCTACTTTTAATCAATGAATTTTTTTGATGAAGTCTCATGTGTGCAGCTCATCCATTGAGTTATGGAAAATCATAGAGAATGGTCTTCATGTTGGAGATCCAAACAACCTAACAAGAAGAGAGGTTGTAGACAGCCAACTCGATGCAACGACTCTATACATGATCCAACTTGGTGTGGGTACCGAAGACATGCCCCACATAGAGCATCTCAACACAATGAAGGAAGCTTGGGATGCCCTCACCAAGCTCTTCATTGGAAATGAAAGCATGAGAAGGAATAGGTATTATGATTTGAGCAACCAAGCTGAAGGGTTCTATATGTTGGATGTAGAAGATCATGAGCATATGTATAGGCGTCTCAAGTCAATAGCCACCACATTCAGGAATCATGGTGCTTCCCACGTTTATGATGCGTGGATCAAGAGAAAGTATGTTAGTGCTCTTATGCCATTTGAGCCCACAGATTTGAAGAGTCTCCAAGGAAGGCATACCTACCACCTAATGGCATCCAATGAGGTGATGCAAGAAACTGCAGCTTTCAAAGTGGCCGCCAAGAATGCCGAAGATGCTCGTGCTCGAGCCATTGGAATGCAAAAAGGGGTCAACATGGCCTTGAAGACAACTGTGGTTGAACAAGACGGGGATGACATAGAAGCTATGGACTGTCCCGAGGATGTAAAGAGGGCTCATGGTGAGTACATGGACTTATATGCCAGAAACTTTTGGAAGGATCCAGCCAAAGCCAAATCTGAGATTGAACACAAGAGTGGAGTAAATGGAAGAAGGGAAAATTGTACCAAGCTTAGAACCTGCTTCAACTATGGAGACCGGCTGCACTTTGTAGCTGAGTGTCCTTATCAAAGTAGAGATGACAATGGAGGAAGGCTCATCCTCAAAGAGAAGTCAAAGGCTCCACGAAAGAAGCAATTTGTGAAGAAGAATGCTCCATTCAAATGGCAACCAAAGATTGTCTTAGTGGCTCAAGAGGAGTATTCATCGGAAACAAAGATGAAGAAGAGGACAATAGCTCATGAGAGGTGGCTGCCATAGTCACCACATCTACACCGACATCTCTCTTCGACTCACCGAATGAAAACATCACCAACAAGAACGTCACTTGCCTCATGGCAAGAGGTTCCAAGGTATCATCTTCCTTCACTTCTTTTCGTAAGGCAATGATTGACATGGATGATCCTACTAGTCTTAAGGTTAAGTAAGAAATTATTGCTTTGGACTATTTTATCACTAACTTGCAAGGTGAGCATAAAAGACATTTTGAGGCTCTCATGGACCAGCTGGTCAAAATTAAGTGCTTCTTGAAGAAAAGGGCATGATTAAAAGGGAGGATGCAATGGAGTTTGCCTCCCTAAAAAATGCTCTAGAAGAAGAGGAAGAGGCTCGAGTCTCTCTTGAAGAGAGACTTGAGTCAATCGAGGAGTCACACGAAGAAGTTGTGACCAAGATTATAAAGGAACATGACAATGATGTAGCCAAAGCAAAGAAACTAAAAAGAGAAAAAGTTGACTTTGGGGCTGCTCATGCTAGACTCTCTGAGGAATTGGAGAAACTTGACATTGCTCACAAGGCTTCGGTAAGTGAATTATCTATTCTCAATGAGTCTCATGATCGGCTCCAAATTCAATTGACCAAGTATGATATCCATAGCTCATATAAATCAACATATGCTCATGAAGAAAATGCTAGGGTGGAAGATGAGCTTGCCAAAGGTTCCACTCCCAAAGGTAAGGGAGTTATTGATGATATTCTTGGCAAGCAAAGGTCGAACCTTGGAAAAGAGGGACTTGGATATGTCTCCAAGTCCAAGAAAAATAAGAACAAGAAAAGGAAGACCAAGGATGCTCAAGCAAAGACAAGAACCATTGAAAAGGACATCACAAAGGACAAAACTGATCATATTGGTTTTGCAGGGTCTAACAATCCTAATTATGAGCTATTTTGTGATTACTACGGTGATATCTATGCTAACTATGTTGGTCCTTTTGATGAATATATTGCTTGGTCTATTTGGGTTCCAAAGACCCTAGTAACTAACATGAGAGGACCCATTGAAAAATGGGTACCTAAAACCAAGAAGTAACTTTCTTGCAGGGCTATGCTTCCGGTGGATCTAAATGGGTGCTGGACAGTGGTGCACTAGTCATATGACTGGAAGCAAAGAGATCATCATGGAGATGAGACCCAACCATGATCATATTATAGTCTCTTATGGTGATAAGTCGAAATTAGAGGTATTGGATCTCGGCAAGGTTGTGGTTGCCCATGATATCTCTCTCGTGGACGTCATGCTTGTTGAGACCCTCGGTTACAACTTACTTTTTGTTTGTGCCCTTGGTAAGATGGGCTTTGTTGTTTTCATAGATGGTGATTTAGTGGTACTCTTGTGGAGCAAGTCTCTAAAGGTCGCTTTCGTTGGGTATGTCGATAATGACCTGTATGTGGTGGACTTTTTGGGAAAAACCACTGAGGGTCCGATGTGCTTATTCGGAAAGGCCGACATGGGCTGGTTATGGCATCGCTGTCTAGCCCATGTCAACATGAGAACTTTGCAAAGTCTTCACAAGGGTGGCCACATCCTTGGACTAAAAGACAATGTTTCCTTTGCCAAAGATCGTGTTTGCGGGGCATGTGTTGAAGGCAAGATGCACGACTCTACCCACAAGAGGAAAACTATTGTAAGAGGATTTTGGAATTACTTCATGTGGATCTGTTTGGTCCTCCATCTCATGCAAGCCTCGGTGGGAAGAAATATTGCTTGGTGATAGTCGATGATTACTCAAGATATACATGGGTCTAATTTTTCAAGCTAAAGCGTGAGACTCAACAAACCGTAATTGACTTTTCCATTGACGTCCAGCGTCAACACAATGTCCCAATTTTGGCAATAAGGAGTGACAACAGCTCCGAGTTCAAGAACTACACCTTAAATGAATTTCTAAGTGAAGAGGGGATAAGACATCAATATTCCGCTGCGTACACCCCTCAACAAAATGGTGTAGCCAAGAGGAAAAACCAGACTCTAATGGACATGGCTAAATCTATGTTGGCAGAATTCAAATCACCATACAACTTCTGGGCTGAAGCCATTTCCACCGCATGCCACTCATCAAACTGGCTTTACCTCCGCAAGATCTTGGAAAAAACTCCATATGAGATACTTACCGGTAACAAGCCCAACATATCATATTTCCAGGTATTCGGTTGTAAGTGTTTCTTTCTCATCAAAGGAGTTCGTTTGTCTAAATTTGAGTCTAAGGCTTTAGAAGGCAATTTTGTTGGTTATGGTGCTGAATCCCACACTTATAGAATCTACAATAAGCCCTCCGAAACTGTTGTAGAATCTTGTAGTGTGGAATTCGATGAGAATGATGGCTCCCACGTAGGGCAAGTTGATGTTTGTGATGCAGATGTTGAAATACCCCAAGATTCCATAAGAAGAATGGGCGTGGAATTCTTCCGCCCCATTGAGGAACCCCTTGTGGCGGATCAGGAAGGCCAATGCTCTACTCAAGTATATCCCTCATCTACACAAGACCAGCAAGCTCCACATGATGGAGAAACTACTGCACCAACACCACAACTTTCTGAAGATCATCAAGCAACTGGGAAAACTAGTAGTCCCAGGACGGACTATCCGACCCCTCCAAGGGGCGGACTATCCGGCTCTGACACCAACTCGTGACAGGGCAACCAGGAAGAACATGAATGCACTGAAACTCCTAGGCCGGATTATCCGCCCACTCCTAGGGGCGGATTATCCAGCCCTGAAGCTACAACTTGTCCCAGGCATAACCAAGAAACGCATGAAGGTGCTGAAACTCCCAGGACGGATTATCCGGCCCCTCCTAGGGGCGGATTATCCGGCCCTGAAGCTCCAGAATTGCAGCAGTCTCCTGTTATGGCTGCTGATCAAGATCAAGGGCAAGGTTCTTCATCTCTAGTTCGCAGTGAACAAGTTGTTGATGAAGGACAAGCTAGTGGTCAAGACGAGGACCCAAATGTTGAAGCAATCCCTCCAAGAAACAATAAGGAGATTGAAACTCGTCGCAAAACACGTGCTGAAAGGAACCTTGAATCAAGGGGTCATACTCTTGACAAGGTTGTAGGTGATCTAAGAAGAAGAGTGTCCACTAGAAGTGAGCTTGCAAGCTTCTGTGATCATCAAGCTCATATCTCTATGGTTGAACCAAGAAGGTTTTTGATGCTCTTGAAGATCCAGATTGGGTGGTTGCAATGCATGAAGAACTGAATAAATTTGAGTGCAACAAGTTATGGAAGCTAGTAGAAAAACCCAAAGAGTGCTGCAATGTTATCGGCACAAAGTGGATTTTCAAGAACAAGCAAGATGAAAATGGAATAGTTGTACAGAATAAGGCAAGACTAGTGGCTCAAGGGTTCTCTCAAGTGGAAGGCATTGATTTTGGCAAAACTTATGCTCAGTGTCTCTCCTTGAGTCCATCTGTATCCTTCTTTCTTATGCTGATTATCTTAATTTTAAATTACATCAAATGGATGTTAAGAGTGCTTTTCTTAATGGTCCTCTACATGAGTTGGTATATGTGAGGCAACCCCCGGGTTTTGAGGATCCCAAGTTTCCGAACCATGTCTACAAACTTGATAAGGCGCTCTATGGCCTTAAACAAGCCCCACGTGCATGGTATGAGCATATTAAAGAGATTTTGTTAGACCATGGATTCGAAGTTGGGAAAATCGATCCCACTCTTTTTACTAAGAAGGTTAATGGGGAGATTTTTGTATGCCAACTATATGTAGATGATATTATCTTTGGCTCTACTAATCAAGCTTTTAATGACGAATTTTCAAAGCTTATAGCTGACAGGTTTGAGATGTCTATGATGGGAGAATTAAGGTTCTTTCTTGGATTTGAGATCAAGCAACTTAGAGAGGGAACCTTCATTAATCAAGCAAAATACAACCAAGACATGCTCAAGAGGTTCAAGATGACGGATCTAAATGGCGTTGCTACTCCAATGCAAACTAAATATCATCTCGAGTTTAATCCAAAGGGTAAAGATGTGGACCAAAAGGTATACCGGTCCATGATCGGCTCTCTCCTTTACCTCTATGCATCTAGACCCGATATTGTGTTGAGTGTAGGAGTGTGTGCAAGGCAAGATTCTCCTAAAGAAATCCACTTAGTGGCGGTCAAGAGAGTCCTCAGATATTTGGTTCATTCCCCAAATTTTGGTATATGGTATCCGAAAGGCTCTAGTTTCTCTCTATGTGGATATATTGATTCAGATTGTGCTAGTGACAAGGATGATCGAAAATCAACTTCTGGTGCATGTCAATTCTTGGGCAGGTCTCTAGTATGTTGGTCTTCGAAGAAACAAAATTGTATATCTCTCTCAATCGCCGAAGCTGAATATGTGGCTGCTGCAAGTGCTTGTACGCAATTATTATGGATGAGGAAAACTTTAAAGGAATATGGTGTCAATTGTGACAAAGTGCCTCTGTTATGCGATAATGAAAATGCTATTAAAATTGCTTACAATCCGGTGCAACATACAAGGACAAAACATATTGAGATTCGCAATCATTTTATTCGGGATCATGTTTCTCGTGGTGATATTGCCCTATATTTTATGAGCATGGAGAACCAACTTGCTGATATTTTCACCAAGCCACTTGATGAAGCAAGGTTTTGTTATTTGAGGAATGAGCTAAATATCGTGGATTCAAGGAGCTTGGCTTGAATACTCTTGCATACTCACTTGCACTACTTCATGTATTTGGTTTAGATGCGGTCATAGACATAGGGGTAGTGTGGTCCTAATTGATTGGGCTAACCCTCCCCCCATAATGAAGAAAGCAAGAAAAATCATTTCCCTTAATATCATTTTGTGATATGAGGGTTATTGATGATCATTGGTTTTGAACTCAAGATACATCTTCGCGGTGTCATGCCATGCGCTCCAACATGGTGGCTTCGGCCACCACCCTCTTCCTTGAGAAGAGTTGGTTTCTATTGGATCTTTTTGGATTTTCTTGCATATCTTGTGTTCTTATGGAAAACACACCCAATCTTGGCTTTTAGTTGATCTGTTCTTGCAATTTTGGGTGTGTAGTACCATCTCAGTTTGGTGCTCTAAACCCAAGCCTTTTCTCATCTCGAGCCATCTGTTCTTGCACACAAGTCCCATGTTACCTTGCGAGGGGTTTGTTTGGAGTGCACCGGCCTGAAACTGTGTTAACAAATTTTTTAGAGAAGGGCCGGATTATCCGCCCCTAGTGAGGGCCGGATAATCCTCCCCGGGCGGCTTTGTCCTTTAGGGACTAGGGATCGGGGGGGGGGGGGGGGGTGGGCTCAAACTAAGCAGCTCGTCCTCCCCAACCCCGTGTCCTGCCCCAAGCCGCCGTTGGAACCTTCGCCCCTTCCCGGAGTCGATTCAACCGCCGGATTCTACGGGTTGTCCCTGGATCTTCTTCCTAGTGCCTCCGGGTATGTTCTCCTCCGAGCTCTTCCTCCAATGAGTGAGGGTAACTGGTTCATTCATCCCTTGTGTGTGGAAGTTGTTGTTCTTGGTGGAAACTTGTTGTAGAAGATACTATGTGATTCCTTTGCCTGTTAGATTCCGTAGTCTTGCAACCCTAGTGCCCGATCTTCATTGGTATGGTGAATCTGTGGTGGAACTAACGATTTTCGCAGGGGGCGGATTATCCACCCCTGGCAAGGACGGATAATCTGGCCTGGAGGTTCATCCCCTTTTTTAGTTTTGTCACAGCTTCCTGTATCATGCATCATTAGACCATGGGTTGTTTTTATATTGTATCTAACATTCCTCTTGGACTTGTGTGTATTATTATCCCCATGCTACCTATCTATTTCTCCTCACAGGTGGTTCGAGTGCTCCCACGACCTACAAGCGCCGTCCTCGTGCCCGTTACCTTAGGACAAACGAAGAAGGTGTGCGTGTTGATGAAGTTGAGTTGCGAAGGAGGCAAAGGGAGGCTGAACGGATGGCCGAGCAAGCTAAAAAAGCTGAGAGGACCACCCAGAGAAAGGGCAAGGGAAAGCTGGGCCGTGTCAATTACAAGGCTATGGATATCATTGAGTACTCTACCATGCGCCATCGTGATTTGTATGAGGAGGCTGAGAGTGATGGGTGATATGTCAGAAACGTATCTATAATTTTTTTATGTTCCATGCTTGTTTAGTATCTACTTTGCTTTGCTTTGTCTACACTTTGAGGTGTTTTTATATGTTTTCTGGTACTAACCTATTAACAAGATGCCACAGTGCCAGTTGCTTGTTTTCTTCTGTTTTTGGTTCCAGAAAGGCAGAAAATCAATATTCTTGGAATTGGACGGAATAAAAGCCAAAGTCAATATTTTACCGTGGGGAACACGAAGCCAGAATACGAGATGGAGGGGAGCCACCGGGGGCCACACCCCTGGCCGCGTGGCTAACCCTAGCCCACACCTGGGGGGTGTAGCCACCTTGGCTGCCCCCTGCCTCGCCTCTTCGCCTATAAAGAGCCCCCGATACAGAAACCCTAAGGATCCAATCAATATTTCACGAAACCATCTGTAGCAGCCGCCACCATCGTCCGTAGATCAAGGGGGATATGAAGCTCTTCCCAACACCCTGCCGGAGGGGAGATCATCCCAGAGACCTTCTTCTTCATCATGCCAGCCTCCGGTATGAAGCGTGAGTAGTTCCACCTTGGACTACGGGTCCCTGTAGTAGCTATATGGTCGTATCTCCTACTATGTGCTACCATGTTTAGATCTTGTGAGCTCCGTTCATGATCAAGATCATCAAGTTGTAATCATGCATGTTGTGTTTGCGGGGATCTGATGGATATTGATATTACTATGTCAGATTGATTAATGGTTTTGTCTTATAGATTCTACCATGTCTGTGTTATTTGTGATCTTGCATGCTCTCCGTTTCAAGTAGCTATCTTGGCCAAGTAGATGCTAGTGACTCCAAGAGGGGGTATTTATGCTCGATAGTGGGTTTGTGCCTCTATTTAATCTAAGGGAAGTAACAAAATTCTCTAAGGTTGTAGATGAGCTATTGCCACTAGGGAGAAAACAACGGTCTCTTGTTCATGGAACAAGTGGATTGTTTACCTTACACACTTTGCTTAAAGTAGTTATTCGTTGCTTGCAACTTAATACTAGAGGGGGTTCGGATGATAACCTGAAGGTGTATTTCTAGTCATAGATGCAGTTGGATGGCGGTCTATGTATCTTGTTGTATTGCCCAATCGAATCTCATAGGATCATGAATGTCTAGTATTGCATTGTTATGCCTTGCTCAGTCCTGTCAATTGCCCCGCTGTAATTTGATTACCCAGCATGCCATGTTTGTTTATCTTAAGGAGAACACCTCTATTGAACTATGGACCTTGGTCCAATCTTTACCATTGATACATGTTCCACTGTTACTGTTTACTTTCTGCAAACCACTATTACCTTCCACACCATACAGTTAATCCTTTGTTTTTAGCAAACCGGTGAGATTAACAACCTCATTGTTTGTTGGGGCAAAGTCTTGAGTTTGTGTTGTGCAGGTTTCCAAGTTGTTAGAAACACCTTTGAGTCGTTTCCTTCCTTCTACTGGTTCGATAACCTTGGTTTCTTACTGAGGGAAATTTTCCGCTGTGCTCATCATACCTTCCGATTGGGGTCTCGCAATGAAGCGATCACGCACTCATCAAGGCTTTTTCTGGCGCCGTTGCCGGGGAGGCTAAGGACATCTTCACAAGGGGAGTCCTTCACAACCTTTCTGTTTACTTTGTTTTTGTTTTGCTTAGTTTCTTTTGCTTGGTTTTGTTTTCCTCTTTTTATCAAAAACTCAAAATAAATTAGTTTAGTTTGGTTTGGTTTGCTTTCTCTTATCAAAAACACAAAAAAATTAGTTCCTGCTCTAGTTGCTGCTAGTGTTGGCTTTCTCCACTTTTGCCAAAATGAACTTTGCTGAGAACACCAAGTTGTGTGACTTCACTAGCACAAACAACAATGATTTCCTAAGTACTCATATTCCTCCACCTGCTCCTGATGCTACCTCTTATGAAATTAAGCCTGCTTTGTTGAATCTTGTGATGAGAGAGCAATTTTCTGGTGCTAGTTCCGATGATGCTGCTGCCCACCTCAATAACTTTGTTGAACTTTGTGAGATGCAAAAATATAAGGATGTAGATGGAGATATTATTAAGCTCAAGTTGTTTCCTTTCTCCTTGAGAGGAAAAGCTAAAGAATGGTTGCTATCCTTGCCTAGAAATAGTATTGATTCTTGGATTAAGTGGAAAGATGCTTTTATTGGAAAATACTATCCTCCTGCTAAGATTATATCTATGAGACGTGAAATAATGAAATTTAAACAACTTGATAATGAACATGTTGCTCAAGCTTGGGAAAGAATGAAATCTTTGGTTAAGAATTGTCCCACTCATGGACTTACTGCTTGGATGATTATCCAGACTTTTTATGCAGGTTTGAACTTCTCTTCAAGAAACCTGTTGGATTCAGCTGCTGGAGGTACCTTTATGACCATCACCTTGGGTGCTGCAACAAAACTCCTTGATAATATGATGGTTAATTATTCTGAGTGGCTCACTAAGAGAGCTCCACATGGTAAGAAGATAAATTCTATTGAAGAAACCTCCTCTTTGAGTGATAAGATTGATGTTATCATGGCTATGCTTGTTAATGGGAAATCTCATATAGATCCTAATAATGTTCCTTTAGCCTCTTTAGTTTCTCAAGAAGAGCAAGTTGATGTGAACTTCATTAGAAACAACAATTTCAACAACAATTCCTATAGGTATAATTTTGGTAGTAACAACAATTATAGACCTTATCCTCCTAATAATGGCAATACCTATGGAAACTCTTACAACAATAGTAGAAGTGCCCCCTCTAAACTTAAAGTCATGCTCAAAGACTTTATTAGTAAACTAACCACTTTCAACAAGACTGTGGAGGAAAAGCTTTTGAATGTTGAGAAAAATATTTCCTCTGTCTGAAGCACAGTCCTCTTTGATTAATAAAATGGCTGCTAAACCTAAAACCTTGGAAAGTACCTTTGCTGCTACTCATGCCATACAAGTTACTATTGATGAAAATGTTAGACTGTTAGCCCAACTTCATGCTAAGTGGGAAAGAGAAGCTGAAATTGCTAGAAACAATAGTGTGTGCACTATCACCACCACCAATATGGATGCCACTAAAGCACACGAAGTCCCTATTCCTCCTACCACAATGCCTAAACCCAATGATCCTACTACTAGTGATGCTAAGTTTGATTTTGATCTTGACGGTTGCAATATTTCTGAAGTGATTATGTTCGTACAAAAGCTTGCTAGAAGTACTGATGCTAGTGATATGAATGTAGCTTTCACCAAACACATTACTGATGCTCTTATTAAAATTAAGGAAGAGAAGTTGAAACACAAAGCCTCTATTCCTAGGAAAGTAGAAGATAGTTGGGCACCCATTATTAATATGCAAGTGAATGACTTTGATCTCAAAGCTTCATGTGACCTTGGTTCTAGTGTCTCTATTATGCCTAGAAAGATTTATGAAATTCTTGATTTGCCACCTTTGGAAGATTGTTATTTGGATATCCCACTTAATGATACTGCTAAAAATAAACTCATGGGGAGTGTTAATGATGTTCTTATTATGGTTAACAATGATTATGTCCCTGTTGATTTCTATGTTTTGGATGTTGAATACAATGCTTCTTGTCCTATTACCTTGGGAAGACCTTTTCTTAGAACTGTTGGTGCCATCATTGATATGAAAGAAGGCACCATTAAATATCAATTTCCATTCAAGAAAGGTATTGAACACTTCCCTATGAGGAGAGAGAAGTTGATTTTTTCTCCCCCTTTGAAAGCAAGGTTTGATGTTAATGCTTCTTCATTTGAAAATATTTGATTCTTGCTTCTTGTGCCTAACTTAAAGGCGTTAAAGAAAAGTACTTATTGGGAGATAACCCAAATGATTTCTTGAGTCTTGGAAGTTATTACTTCATTAATGACCTCTCCTTATCCTTGTTATTTGCTTTTTGTGCCAAGAATGACCTCTAATGAGAGGGAAGTAAGATTTGGGGAGTTGCTGTCCCGAAACAGAATTTTGTGCTCCACCGTAAAAATTCGTGTAAAATCTCTGTAAGTCGGATTGAGCTGATATTGTCTGAATAAATACCCAAGTATGTTAGCTAACTTTTTTTTAGTTCAACACTTTTTGATTTGAGCAATAGAAGGTCTTCAAAAAAATCAGTTTCTACCTGCTGGTCTGTTTTGACAAATTTCTGCAATTATTTGCATTTGCTTCTTATTGATTCCTTTTTGGGTTCTTTTTGGGAAATTGAGATTTTTGAGGGAATTGCTACAATAGATTGTGTTGTGATTGAAAGTTTTTCTGTTCTAAAGCTAAACCCAAAGGTCTATTATCTTTTGAATACACTAATGTTGCTAATGAAGATTGTGTGAAGTTTTGTATGAAGGAAAATTTTCAGGTGTAGAGAGAGAATGATGTAATGAGATGAAGAATGGACAAAAAATCTCAAGCTTAGGGATGCCACCCCATGTCACCTCAAGAAACATTCAAGAGGTACAAGCGTCAAAGCTTGGGGATGCCCAAGTCATCCCCTTCTTCATCAATAAAAATCTCAGGTCTTTCTAGACACTTCGTTTTTATTATTTCATGCACTGTTGTGTTGTTCTTGGAGTGTCTTAGTTTTCGTTTAGTTTTCTTAGTTTGTTTGAATAAAGTAGTTTGGACCCCCGTTCTCGCTGTGTTGTTTCAAATAAGTTGATTGGTGTTGAATAGGAGTAGAAATTTCTTACTTAAGTAGTACAAGAGGAGCTTGCTTTGACTGTGACTTAGACTTTAGCATGTCATGCTAGGTGTTGTTTTGACCTTATGCTTAGTGATTATTGATGTAGCATTATTTGTTCCAAACAATTAGGATTGCTTAGTGTGCCTTGAAGGAATCATGCGTTTTTTAGCACACAAAAGCATAGTATTGTGGTATTCTCCTTTGATGCTTTGTTTGGGTTGACTTGGCACATGCTCACACCATGTTATGACTATGAACAAGTCACCATAGCCTCTATGATTATTTAGTCCTTGACTTGTAGTACCAATTTATGCTTTGGTTAGTAATGTTTTGTCGCTCTGCATGATTATGGTCATTATTGCTCTCTTAGTTGCTCGCTCCCAGTCTTTTGCTAGCCTCCACTTGTATGAGTAAGGTCTACTCATTCATCCAACTCCCAGGATACCAAGTTATTCCAAAGTCCACTATAAATTCCTATGCATGGTGTGTTACGCCATTCCAAGTATATTCTTGTTTTCATCTATCTTCTAATTAAAAAGTATTTTGTTATGTGAGAACTTAGTGATTAAAGCTCTCAAAAACTTGATGGCACACTTTATTTTTCTTGCCCGTAATAAACTTGAACCATTGTATCATCTATGTTGAATATGCTTGCACTTATACGTTGGAATTAGCAGAACCGTGCTGTCATGGGGAACGCTTTCAACATTAAACTTGTACTTTGTACACAGCTGATATCATGCTCTTTTGTCTATGGATGTCGTCGATGTGAAATAAAAGGGGACCTCGTAAGTCCATGGAGTTATGTATGTGTGTTAGAGAAATGCGTGGGACGCTAGCCTAAGCCATGCCTAATCATGGTGGAAACTTGCAGCATCACCATAATGACATCTATGAAGCTTTCTTATTATAAAAAAGAGACATATTGAAAAGAGGAAAGAGAGAAAAAAGCACCATTTCCCCATGGTAAATAAGAAGATTACTGAGATGCTCATTGTCTGCTTTCCTTGTCATTTTGATTATGGGATAGCTCATGTATCATGTGCAAGGGGTACCCCGTTGGCGGTTCTCTATGATACGCATGTACTTACTATGACAAGAACTTACAGGTGACTAAAGTTGAGTAGCATGAGGAGCGGCCCTCGTATTCAAGGGACATGAGATTGCCAACTTATACTTTATCAAGCATATACTCCATAGTTTGTTCACTTTAACCTTAATCACTTCAAGATGCTTATGATAGGGGCAATGAGAGCTGAAAGCTAACAAGTACCATACTTTTTGGAAGATCTTTTTGAAACTTGAAATCCCTGCTTCCCTTTATGAAGGGCCTTTCTTCAACCATTATATTGAGTCTCCACCTTCTATCCTTAGGCACCAATTAAGAGAGCATAGTTGTCATTCCTAGTTCTATGTGCATTGTCCCAAAACTTATTGATTGATGCATATTGTTGATATTACTTAATCTTGTGCTATTTTTATCTAGTCACTCTTATGAACTTTGAAGGTGTTCTATGCATCTCTTTTCTACTCCATGAGGGACAAGCTGAATGCGAATATGCTATGTTTTCTGTATGTGAAACAAAGAAACGTTTTTCAATGCATGTTATTCATGATATTTGTTTGTAACCTTTCATGTTGCATGCATAGTTACTTTGTCTTACTGTTATAACTCCATCTTTCATGCTCATGTTTAGAGTTCTTTGGTCCTAGCTTTCAATGCTTGCAAATGGTTCGATCTTGATTTTGATGGTGCATGTCACCTCAAAAATTATTCTTTTTATCACTTACCTACTCGAGGACGAGAAGGAGTTAAGCTTGGGGATGCTTGATACGTCGGAAATGTATCTATAATTTTTTATGTTCCATGCTTGTTTAGTATCTACTTTGCTTTGCTTTGTCTACACTTTGAGGTGTTTTTATATGTTTTCTGGTACTAACCTATTAACAAGAAGCCACAGTGCCAGTTGCCTGTTTTCTTATGTTTTTTGGTTCCAGAAAGGCAGAAAATCAATATTCTCGGAATTGGACGGGACAAAAGCCAAAGTCAATATTTTACCGTGGGGAACACGGAGCCAGCATACGAGACGGAGGGGAGCCACCAGGGGGCCACACCCCCTAGCCGCGAGGGCGCCCTAGCCCGCGCCTAGGGGGTGCATCCGCCATGGCTGCCCCTTGCCTCGCCTCTTCGCCTATAAATACCCACCGATATAGAAAACTTAAGGACCCGATCAATATTCCATGAAACTATCTATAGCCGCCGCCACGATCGTCCCTAGATCGGGGGGATCTAAAGCTCTTCCCGGCACCTTGCCGAAGGGGAGATCATCCTGGAGGCCTTCTTCTTCATCATGCTAGCCTCCGGTATGAAGCGTGAGTAGTTCCACCTTGGACTACGGGTCCATGTACTAGCTAGATGGTTGTATCTCCTCCTTTGGGCTACCATGTTTAGATCTTGTGAGCTCCATTCATGATCAAGATCATCTAGTTGTAATCATGCATGTTGTGTTTGCGGGGATCCGATGGATATTGAGATTACTACGTTAGATTGATTAATGGTTTTGTCTTATAGATTCTGTCATGTCTGTGTTGTTTGTGATCTTGCATGCTCTACGTTTATAGTAGCTATCTTATCCAAGTAGATGCTAGTGACTCCAAGAGGGGGGTATTTATGCTCGATAGTGGGTTCGTGTCTCTATTTAATCTAAGGGAAGTGAAAAAAATCTCTAAGGTTGTAGATGTGTTGTTTCCACTAGGGAGAAAACAACGGTCTCTTGTTCATGGAACAAGTGGATTGTTTACCTTACACACTTTGCTTAAAGCAGTTATCCGTTGCTTGCAACTTAATGCTGGAGGGGGTTCAGATGATAACCTGAAGGTGGATTTCTAGTCATAGATGTAGTTGGATGGCGGTATATGTATCTTGTTGTATTACCCAATTGAATCTCATAGGATCATGAATGTCTAGTATTGCATTGTTATGCCTTGCTCAGTCCTGTCAATTGCCCCGATGTAATTTGTTTACCCAGCATGCCATGTTTGTTTATCTTACGAAGAACACCTCTAGTGAACTATGGACACCGGTCCAATCTTTACCATTGATACATCTTCCACTGTTACTGTTTACTTTCTGCAAACCACTATTACCTTCCACACCATAGAGTTAATCCTTTGTTTTCAGCAAACCGGTGAGATTGACGACCTCACTGTTCGTTGGGCAAAGTATTGAGTTTGTGTTGTGCAGGTTTCCAAGTTGCTAGCAACAACTTTGAGTCGTTTCCTTCCTCCTACTGGTTCGATAACCTTGGTTTCTTACTGAGGGAAATTTGTCGCTGTGCTCATCATACCTTCTGCTTGGGGTCTCCCAACGAAGCGATCACGCACTCATCAATGGGCCTCCAGAGGACAGTATGTTTTGGTTCTCACACAACAAGTACATTCATGATGATTTTTATGCTTCTCTCAAGATTTGCCCCATGCATCCTCTAAATTTGACTAAGGCTCAATCGAAGCCAAGACTTCATGAGGCGTTGGATGTGACTAGTATAATGGGGCTGCACCATCTCATGAGTTTGCAATGTAGCTATGATTAATCAGTTGTGAAGCAATTCTTATCTACACTTGTGATTTGCGGAGATGACCTTCGCACCATGCAGTGGATGACCGGGGACACTATGATTCAGTCTGATTTCCGCACCTTTGGTCAGGTCCTTGGCTATGCTTTCCATGGCCATGAGACCCCTTATAGCCACCGCATCATATCTCTGATCAATCCCAGCAAGGATTTTTCTCTTGCTCCTTGCCTTACTTCCGATGGGGTGGCTGGTACTTTTGCTGGACTTCCTCCATTATATGCATCTCTTGTCGGTTTGTTCCGGGACAGAATTTCTCCGAGTGGGGGCAACAATGATAATATTCGTGGTCACCTTGTGCCCCTGCTTGCCTTCTCCCATGAGTGTTCCACCAATGCGGAGTCCGCTATTGGGTACAAGTTGGATGTCATGGATTACATCTACCATGAGATGACAAATGCAATGTTCAATAGGCTCTCCATTCCTTTTGCTCCCTATATAATGGTGCTTATCAAGCATATGCTTCCCCATGAGGAGTTCGGTGGTAATTTGGATGGAGTGCACAAGTCCAAGAAGATATACAACAAGTCTCAGAAGAGCTCTCATCCTTCCTCAGCTCCAGAACTTCCCTTCTCCCAGCTGAGTTGTTCTTTTGATCTAATTCCAACCTTGCCTTGGAGGGATTATTCCAAAAGTTTCTTGCATAGAAGGCCATATACTCGCCATGAGAACTTTTGACTTCCTCGGGACAACACATTGCATTGATTTCATCGCTTATCCCTTCATCCTCATGTTCCACTACATGTGTCTTCAAAGCAAGGTTCACACCCTTTTCATTCCAAGGGCCCGAGCACGAGCATCTTCGGCATTCTTGGTGGCAACCTTGAAGGCTTGCCTTTCTTGCAAAACTTCATTGGAGGTCATGAGATGGTAGTTGTGTCTTCCTTGGAGACTCTTTGTGAGATCCTGACACATGGCTTAATAGGATTGATGGGATAACCCATATCAACAAGTTGCAACTTGTTTTCCGGAAGCTCATCTGAAAAGAACTATGAGGTTAAGCATGCTTGGCCTAGATAAGTTTGATGATGGGTGACCGACCGGGAAGTGGGTACCGGCTGCGCACGAGTGAGGATAAAGTGCGTAGAAAAGACTAGTGTTGGTCTGTGAGGACAACCTAGAGATCCTATTGAGCTATCTAGAGTGACAACCTCCAGTCCAGAGAGGCTGTGGTGTTACAAGTGGTATTAGAGCCGATCCTCGCGGTTACACGGGTGTGTGCGGGTCAGTGGCGGACATGTGGCGCATGGCGCGTGTGGCCAAGAGTGGACACGCCATGACACATGTGCCGGCACTGGACGCATAAACGTGTGCCAAGAGGGGACGTTCCTGGCTTGTGGTTGATCTACGAGAGAATCGATCTTCTAAGGGTGGGTGTATGTGATATTCTGGCACATGGCTTAATAGGATTGATAGGATATCCATATCAACAAGTTGCAACTTCTTTTTCGGAAGCTCATCTGAAAAGAACTCTGAGGTTAAGCATGCTTGGCCTAGAGCAATTTTATGATGGGTGATCGACCGGAAAGTGGGTACCGGGTGCGCACGAGTGAGGACAAAGTGCATAGAAAAGACAAGTGTTGGTATGTGGGGCCAGTCTAGAGATCCTATTGAGTTGCCAGGAGTGACTGTCGCCGGTCCGGAGAGGCTAGGGTGTTACACTCTTCAATCGGTGGGCTCAAATGGCATGAGAGAACTCACATACTTTCTTTTGATCCAAGCATCATCCACATGAGCGGCACCAAGATTACAAAATGCGGTGGCAATAGACTTGAGTCTTCGATACATGTCCTCATGATTCTCTCCTTCCATCATGAAGAAACCTTCGACTTGATTGCTCAAAGCATCATATTGGTTTCTCCTCATGCTTTCATTCCCAACGAACAAATCAGTGAGAGCATCCCAAGCTTCCTTGGTGGTGTTCAGATGTTCAATGTGAGGGAAATCCTTTGGCCCCACACCAAGTTGAATCATGTGCAAAGCGGTGGCGTTGAGTTTACTATCAACCACTTCTCTTCTCTTCAAGTTGGTTAGATCACTAATAAAAAGTCCTTCAATAATTCTCCACAACTCAATGCAAGAGCCGCGAACATGAAATTCCATCCACTACAAGAAATATGCTCACTAGTGACCTTTTCTTAACGACCATGCATTTTTTTGTCATAGATCTATGACTATTCTGAACCACTTGGTCGTAGGAAATTTAGGAGGGTCCAAAACTTGAAAAATAACGACCAATTTAGTCAAGAAGGTCATGATGTCCTAACACGAAAAGGTCATAGATAGATAGAACTAGTTTGGAGCCTTCTATTTGGTAGACTATGACCAATTCAAATGGTCGTTATGGTTAAATTCTGAGATAAAAAATTAAAGGATTGACAACTCAACAATATAATCTTTCATGTCATATCCATGTGTCATTTTTTGCTTACTTGTCATGTCTACATGGCATCTGGGACTGGCTTCGCGAGCACAAATATATGGCAAAAAATAGCCCAAAACTTAAAAAATAACGACCAATTTAGTCAAGAAGGTCATGATGTCCTAACACGAAAAGGTCATAGATAGATAGAACTAGTTTGAAGCCTTCTATTTGGTAGACCATGACCAATTCAAATGGTCGTTATGGTTAAATTCTGAGATAAAAAAATTAAAGGATTGACAACTCAACAATATCATCTTTCATGTCATATCCATGTGTCATTTTTTGCTTATTTGTCATGTCTACGTGGCATCTGGGACCTGGCTTCGCAAGCACAAATATATGGCAAAAAATAGCCCAATGGGGGATTAAACACATGACCTCCCCATTCACCTCGGTCCAAACCACTAGGCCACTCAACACTTCTTGCTAAATAGGGAGTTCCGGATTCCTTTAACCATCTCACGTTGCAGAGAAAATTCTAACACACCAATATAAGGCAAAAAGGGGCAACCCAGCGCTCGAACACGCAACCTCCCATGCTCCCGTTGTGTATATTGCGAGCTAACCACTACACCACACAACCTATTTGTCTATATTGCAAGCTCGGCTCCTTTAATCATCATCTTCCTATATATACCAAATTATATGACAAAAAATTATAGGGGATCGAACCAGCGACCTACTAGTCTAAATAAATACCCCTAACCACCACATCATGTTATACTAGCTGTTAAAATAACCCGCAGGACTTATTTACACAGGAAAAAATCGGGTTGGGCCTTGGCAAAAAAAGCCAGAACTTTTTTCCTTACAATTATTTCCCAAAGCTGGGCCACCGGCCCATAAACTATTAGAAGGTCAGTTGGGTGAGAATTTTGGGCTTCTTATAAGTTTTGAGCCCACATAATTAGAGAGGCTTTAATATTTTTAGAAACTCTACAAATATAAATTCAACTATAATTTTGCATATGAGCTTAGATTAAGATGATATAAATATTATTTTGGTTCATCTCAAATATATATATATAACCTTTATGTTGAAGAGTTTCTCATTTTATATCATACCGAGTGTATGGTCTATATTTTTTTTGTTCTTGTGCTCTCAAAATACAATCAAAACGACGACATGAACGTTCTTCGCTAAGGGTTGAGAATTTCTTAACTTTTAGTAGATCTATGATAAAACATCATATTATGAGTCTAAAAATGAATTTTGCAAAAAATTATGAGCGTTAGATCATGTACATGTAGTTCAAACTGGACTCACTTCCTACCGATTCGGCAGACATTTGTCTTTTTATCAGGAATAGACAAAATGGCTTGAGATACCCTACTCGGGACATTTTCTATGTAAGGTTGTATACTATTTTTGAAAAATATGGTTTTAGCATTTTGAATTAACCATTTGGTGGTTGCTTCACAAAACGCCCCATTTTTGCACTCGGAAAATGGAAAATGGCTTTTCTGTGCGACGAAAAGGAAAACTTCCTCCTGTAACATTGTTCACCATCCCAAGATGCACATGCCTGCATAATATGGGCACATTATTACAAACTATGCCGCAATTCTGGCCATAACATTGGTCGTTTGACCCGAAAGCCATGAAAACTCGAACAAAGATAGCTCATTTCTGTGAAGGTTTTTTCAAGATATTCGAAATATAACAAGTTTGGTATTTTTCCTTGCAAATATGTCATATAATAAGACATCACGCGAAGGATTTGCCTCGTTTGGACCATTTTTGAATTTATTATGCCCGTTTCAAACTACGGTCAAAACGGAGGGCATGAAGGTTCCTAGCTAGGGGACGAGCCTCGCTGAAATTTCAGTGGATCTTTGATAAATCATCATATTGTGAACCTAAAAATGATTTTTAAAAAAAAATCATGAGCATTAGATCATGTACATGTAGTTCAAATCGGACCCGCTTCCTGCCAATTCGGCAGACATTTGTCTTTTTCACGAGGGGTGGACCGAAAGGTTTGAGATACCCTGGTTGGTACATTGTCCATGTAACATGGTATAGTATTTTTAAAAAATGTGGTGGAACCATTTTAAAACTCTCATTTGGTGGTTGCTTCATAAAACGCCCCGTTTTTCGGCATTCAAAAAATAGAAAACGCATTTTTTGTGTGAAGAAAAGGAAAACTTCCTCCTGCAACATTGTTCGCCATCCCAAGATGCACATGTATGCACAATATGGGCACATTATCACAAACTATGCCATGATTCTGGCAATTACATTGGTCGTTTGACCCGAAAGCCATGAAACCTCGAACATGATAGATCATTTCTGTGAAGGTTTTTTCGAGATGTTCGCAATATACCAAGTTTGATATTTTTTCCTTGCAAATAAGTCATATAATAAGACACCACGCGCAGGATTTGCCTCGTTTGGACCATTTTTGAATTTATTATGCCCATTTCAAACTACGGTCAAAACAGAGGGCATGAAGGTTCCTAGCTAGAGGACGAGCCTCACTGAAATTTCAGTGGATCTCTGATAAAACATCATATTGTGAACCTAAAAATGATTTTTGCAAAAAATCATGAGCATTAGATCATATACATGTAGTTCAAATCGGACCCGCTTCCTATCGATTTAGCAGACATTTGTCTTTTTCACGAGGAGTGGACCGAAAGGTTTGAGATATCCTGGTTGGTACATTGTCCATGTAACGTGGTCTAGTATTTTTATAAAATGTGGTGGAACCATTTTGAAACTCTCATTTGGTGGTTGCTTCACAAAACGCCCCGTTTTTCGACATTCGAAAAATAGAAAACGCATTTTCTGTGTGACGAAAAGGAAATCTTCCTCCTGCAACATTGTTCACCATCCCAAGATGCACATGTATGCACAATATGGGCACATTATCACAAACTATGCCACGATTCTGGCCATAACATTGGTCGTTTGACCCGAAAGCCATGAAACCTCGAACATGATAGGTCATTTTTGTGAAGGTTTTTTCGAGATGTTTGCAATATACCAAGTTTGGTATTTTTCCTTGCGAATATGTCATATAATTAGACACCACGCGAAAGATTTGCCTCGTTTGGACCGTTTTTTAATTTATTATGCCCGTTTCAAACTACGGTCAAAACGGAGGGCATGAAGGTTCCTAGCTAGGGGACGAGCCTCGCTGAACTTTCAGTGGATCTCTGATAAAACATCATATTGTGAACCTAAAAATGATTTTTGCAAAAAATCATGAGCATTAGATTATATACATGTAGTTCAAATCGGACCCGCTTCCTACCGATTTAGCAGACATTTGTCTTTTTCACGAGGGGTGGACTGAAAGGTTTGAGATACCCTGGTTGTTACATTGTCCATGTAACATGGTCTAGTATTTTTTTTAAATGTGGTGGAACCATTTTGAAACTCTCATTTGGTGGTTGCTTCACAAACGCCCCGTTTTTCGGCATTCGAAAAATAGAAAATGCATTTTCTATGCAACGAAAAGGAAAAATTCCTCCTGCAACATTGTTCGCCATCCCAAGATGCACATGCATGCACAATATGGGAGCATTATCACAAACTATGCCACGATTCTGGCTATAACATTGGTCGTTTGGGTTTTATCAAATAAAATTTATCTTTTTGATAAGAGTGTATAGATAGCTTTTGTGGTCCAAGCACTTGGTTATTTATAATAAAAACGTGGTATAATATTTTACAAAAATAAGGCGGTACCATTTTACAACATATTCTTAGTAGGTTCTTCATAAAAAATCTTTTTTGCCTCAAATAAATATCAATATGTGGACACTCTTCTCCAGCCAATCAGAACTCAGAAACCCTATTGCCCTGGATCAGAGTCCAGAACTTGATTTTGTCCGTTGATTGCATATCAATCCAACGCCCTGGATGAACCCTCACGCCCACCAAATTTGCGCGCGTTGACGTTAGGGTTAGCCGCATCCAACCCACCCCATCGCCGCGTCGCGCAGCCACAACCCTCCCCTCCTCTCCCACGAGCGCCGCCTCCCCTCCTCTCCCACCCACCCACGAGCGCTAGCTTGATCCCATCCCCTCCCTCTCCCCATCTCCTCCTTCCCTGATGCCACACCATCTCCTCCAGCACCCCTCCTCACCTTGGCACCACCTTCGACCCCCACCCAAACCGCTCCCCTCCTCAGTAACCCATGAACCCTAGCCTCTCCTCCCCAATCCCCACTTCGAATTTCCAGATCTCCTCCCCTACAACCAGCGCCTCCTCCCTAGCCACGGGTTACAAACCGAGAGGTGGCGCCGGCGTGGCGGAAAGCTGAGGAGAAGCGGGCGGCGGTGGAGGCGGCGCGCGGGACCAAGACGTAGAACGAGGAGGCGCGGTCGCGGCGGAAGGCTAAGAAGAAGCGGACGGTGGTGGAGGCGACGCACGCTCATCGACGCCAAGAACCTCGCCGCCCATCTCGTCGATGTCTGGTAAGAAAATATCCCCCCATCCTTCTCCCCGCGCGTGAAATGCGTGATCTAGAGGCCAGATCTCGCGAGTCTTTGCCTGGATCTTGCGAGTTTACTGATGGATCTCGCGGGCTCTATCCCAATTCTAGTAGAACGTTCGGTTTTACCAAGTTTTGGTATTGAGTATACAGATAAGGTTTTCTGCCTTGTCCCTTCCCTATACTCGCATGTTCTAGGGTTTATTGGTCTTCTTTGACTGCCGCTAGATGTGATTGGCTATGAATAAGAGCTGATCACATGGGATTTTGGTATAGATCTTGTTGTATGTACAAGTTCTTTACACACTAGATTTTATGTACCAGTACAACAGTAGTATAAGATACTTAGAACTATTGGGCAACTAAGTTTGATTCATGCCTGAATCCACTAGAAAATTTGATTCATGCCTGAATCCACTAGAAAATTTGATGACTTGGTTTGGTACAAGATGATAAATGTGTTAATGATTGGATACTATTACTCTGTAGATATTTGTATTCAAGTACTTGATGCTTTTGGATATGCATGTGTAACATAGAACTAGCTTAGCTTCCTAGTTTATTACTATAGCATGCATGGCTTGTATATTCCCTTTTTTCTAACTATCTATTTCCCTAGGTCAAAGGAGTATGGTCCTTCGTGTTGTAGGTGATGACCTTATGGACATCACTGATGCAAATATCTCAGGGATGTTGTCCACTGTCTTATTGGCCATATTTATATTTTGGAGTTCCTTAACTTCTTCTTTATTTTGCATAAAATTTACGCCAGAATTTCTTGATGGTTCAAGGTATATATCTTGAGATAAATGGGGAATATTTGATATGCACCCGTCCATTATTATCATTTGATCTCATTGAGTGAGATGTTGCTGCTGTATAAACAAGCTGTCTTTAGTTTACTGCTTACTCCATGTCTAAAGGACCATTTTAAGAGTGTTAATTCCAAATCAGATATTCCCTCTAACTTCTGACCTATCAGATTATCTTATTCTTACGATAAATAAGTCCCTTTGTTGCCCAGTTGCCAAATGTATATACTTGATGCTTCAATATTGTGATAGAGTAGTACAGTTTCTGTTTCTCTTTTCTAATTAAATGATCAAAACTATCTAGTATACATCATACCTCCTATCTGGTTTATGTGGTATTCTCCGTTAAGTTTCTTCCTACAACTGGAGAAGCGGGTACTTACCAGTAAAAAAAATTGTTCACTAACTTCTGTTAGATTCTGATCTCCTTTCTGTAAACTAGCTTTCCTGCCATCAATATCAGTTAAAGAGTCAGCCACATAAGAAATGATGGAGTTTAATCACGTTATTGTTTTCCCCTGGACTGGGTTCAACATTCTTAATTTGTTTGCAGGTTACTGATGACATGGTTATACCCTACGGGTACACGACTTCAGCATACCCGGTCCAGCCCAAGGAAGACCCACGATAATATAAGCGGCCCAAGAAGATTTTTGGGTGGCCCAAGCCCATGACGTCTTCGGATCCTTGGAGAGCAAGACTAGATTAGATAGAATATTCAAAGGGGCAAACCCTAAACCTGTAACCGACTCGGTCTGTGCCCGGGACCTGCCTACCTCTATATAAAGGCTAGGAGGGCACGACGAGGAGGGCACTTCGCATACCACCGCATCTACACCTCCATGCTAGATTACATCTGCGCACCCCTGTAACTTTCAGTTCCGCCGTAATCAAGATCATACAAGCAGGAGTAGGGTTTTCCCTCCGGGGGCCTAAACCTGGGTAAATCTCGTGTCCCCGTGTTACTTGTTTGCTAATCGTTCCGTGATCTCCAGCATCCCCATCTTCTCCAAAACCCAAGCTCATAACAATGGGCATTGACGAGATTAAACCTCGTCAATTGGCGCCGTCTGTGGGAACTGGGGGCACTGATTGTGCGATCGTGACTGACGAGGTTTAATCTCGTCAATGCCCATTGTTATGGACTTGGGTTTTGGAGAAGATGGGGATGCTGGAGATCGTGGCACGGTTAACAGACAAGCAACCAGGGGACACGAGATTTACCCAGGTTCAGGCCCCCGGAGGGAAAACACTACTCCTGCTTGTCTGCTCTTTGATTACGGCGGAACCGAAGGTTACAGGGTGCACAGATTCGATCTGGCGTAGATGAGAGATCTAGGTCTATTGCGTACGTCGTCGTGTGGTTGGTTACCCTCCTCGTTGGCCCCTCCTAGCCTTTATATATGGGGAGGCTAGGTCTCGGGTGCCGATACGAGTAGGTTATAAGTTGTATTCAAACTCTAGTCTTGTTCTCCAAGGATCCGGAGTCGTCATGGGCCTTGGACACCCGAAAATCTTCATGGGCCAGCGTATGTCTGCCGTGGGCCTTCCTTGGGCTGGACTAGGTATGCTGAAGTTACGTACCCGTAGGGTATAACCATGTCAGTAGCCCCCGAGTGTTCAGTCGAATCGTAGATTCGGCTGAGGACTCTTCAATCCTTTGGGTGCAACTCTGTTTTTCAAGAGAAAAGTGTGCAGGGATTGTTGATGCGTGTGCCTGACTCACCCGACGGATCAGGGTCAGTTAACTGTCTTAGGACAAAACAACACGATCTTCTTCAGGTTCGAGTCCCTCAACTCGAAACTGGAACATATGCTGGCGTAATTCAACTCAGGCCGCGGAGGACTTACAGGAGTGGAATTCCAGTGAATTTAATTGTTGTACCCAACGCGTCCGTCGGGATTTTTCATCGTACCTGCTGGTACGGATTCATACTAGGAGAGCGCAGTCAGGTGGGTTGCCAGGCCATCAGATGATATCTGTAGGTCTTATCTTTGCGTCGCAGACGCAGCATCCGAACATTTATCACCTCGGAGGTGCTTCGGGTGGCCAAGGAGATTGTCGCTCACTTAGCGTTTTATTGGGGCAGAGTTGCCGAAAAGTTTTTGCATGCGGATCCGGAAGATCGCAGTCGGAGATTTTATAGGGTGCGCGACCAGCGCTCCCTATGGGAGTAGCCCCCAAGTGTCTGTTCGAGTCGTAGACTCGAGCGGAGACTTTAGTTCAAGCATTGCTTCAGTCATTAGGTCCGTAGGACTCGAAAATTTTCGGATGCTTAAATCCATTCTCCCTATGGGAGTAGCCCCCGAGTCCGTAGTGGAGTCGTAGACTCGACGTAGGACTTGAAGATCTTGTGTGTGAACGACCATCGCTCCAGTTTGGAGTAGCCCCCGAGTGTCTGGCGGAGTCGTAGACTCGGGCAGAGACTCGAGTCTTGTATCATGCAACTGTAGTAGGAAATCTTGAGGGCGTACCGCTGACCCGGAAGTACATCGGGTGCGCGACCAGCGCTCCTGATAGGAGTAGCCCCCAAGTATTTAGTCGAATCGTAGATTCGAGTGAGTACTTTTAGCTGTGGAGCCGAAGTGGTGCTAGTATAGCTTTTGATGACGTCAGTGCTGACGATCGATGGCCTCAAGCGTCTGCTACGCCAGAGATGACTTGACTGGACGAAGCGTGGGTCCCACTTGCTGACTTTGAATTGACCGGTCACGCACGGCGTGGAGATGATTACGGCGTCTCCTCGATTTCCGCACGTAGTGGACGGCGTGGTAACGACGGTTCATTTTGGTGCTGACACGTGTACGGCCAGATCTACCGTTGGCGTTAGGTCTTCTCGATGGACGGCCAGCGTGCGTTGTCTTCGCTGTTATAATCCCTGGTGAAATCGTGGATTGTTTTTCACCGTAGCAGTTCATCTGTTCACTGCTTCCTTGTCCTTTGAGCGATTCTTGCTGCGTGCTGAGAGTTTCCTCCACATTTCCTTTGTCTTTCTTCGTGGGCAACGCTACCACCGCCGTAGCGCCATGGGGAAAAAGAAGTCCTCATCTGCAGTTGGGACCAGCGCCGCCGGAGGCAAGAAAGGCATCGCCACTGCTCGCGTCACCGACGGTGGCTGGCGGCGATCAGAAACGCGGGAGAGCGATCTCCGCAAACTGCGCGAGCGGAGCCTGATCCCGCAAGACGCGACGGCCGTGCGACTCCCCGGCAATGAGGTAATCCCCCGTCCCCCATCTGGGTATCGGGTCATGTTTGTTGCGTTCATGATTCACGGGTTTTCTTTTCCGGTCCATGACTTCCTTCGTGGACTGCTCTTTTTCTATGGGGTTCAACTCCATCATCTGTCTCCCAACTCCCTTCTCCACATTGCGTGTTTTATCACGCTTTGCGAGTGTTGGCTTGGCATTGAGCCGCACTTTGGCCTCTTCCGGAAGCTCTATTCCGTGAAGAGGCAGTCTGGTTCGGATGGTGTGTATCCCATTGGGGGTTTCATCATCTCCCTCAGTCCCAATGTGCAATTCTTTTCCTTTTCCATGTCCGAATCTGTCCAGTACTGGCGGAGGAAATGGTTTTACATCTGTGACTCCGTACTGCCTGGGCAAGATTTTGGTCTCGTTCCTTTTAACCCCTCCCAATTGATTGAGAAGAAAAGATCCTGGAAAAATCAAATCTTAGACGGTGAGGTGGCGGAGATAGAGGCCCTGTACCGTCGTGTGGAGGAGCTCCAACTGATTCCTGAGAAGGAGGTGAATGGTGTCGACATCATCCGGACGTTTCTTGAGCGTTGGGTGCAGCCTCTCCACGCGAGAGCGCACCCGATGTTCCTTTACTCTGGGCGCCGTGATCCGACGAGGGTTTCGAGTGAGAAGATCTTCGAGGTTGAACTTGACAAGGCTCTTCGTGCGCTGTTGAAGTTCAAGGCCGACGAAGAAATTCCGGGGAAGTCGCTGACTCCACCCTTTTCTTCGACGTTGGTCGTACCGAAGGTGTAGATTTGCGCACGTAGTGCTTCCTTTTGTTTTTGTCAGCTGTGTACGTTTTCCTTTGTTTGCTAACAAAGTTCCTTTTCCTTTTGCAGAGCTTCAAAGTTCCGGGCATGGCACCACCGTTGCCCGAAAGGTATCCGAATGCCCCGGATAATGAAGTGGTGGATTCCGTGTCCGAGCTACCGTCAGCGCGATCCCCAGCGGAGGATGCCGACGAATCGAGTGAGGACCATTCGCTCGAGCGATCACGGAGCTCTAGCGAGTCGTCAGATGCCTCGACTCCTCCGACTCCCAGAAATCCTCTGGGCCTTAAGCGTCATGATGATGTTCAGGGGGGTTCTTCCTCTCCCCTTCCTGCCATTCCTGTGCGGGCTGTTGCTCCGCACCCGCCAGCAAAGCGGAAGATGGAAGAAAAGAAGGAGGAGAAGAAGGAAGAAAAGAAGGAGGAGAAGAGGGCCCGAAGGGCGTCTCCTATCTTCGACCTGAGCGCGTTGGGCTCGTAAGTTTTCTTATTGCCACTGTTGTCCTTTGTTCCTTTGTTATTTTTGCGCCTATTTTGATTGGTTCGTATGCAGGCAATCCTCTGACGGCACTAATGATGGTGCGCGCGAGATGATAGGAGAGTCGAATATTGCGTCGCCTCCTCCTCAGACGGTGGCGACTTCTGGTGATGCTGCGCCAGTTCCTCCTGTGCAGGAGAGGCTGGTGGTTGCGCCTCAGAATTTCGCAGGCGGGCCTGCGGGTTCGCCTTCGGAGCACGTAAGTTTTTCTGCTTCATGTCACGGGGGGAGCCCCCGAGCGTCTTCGTATGCTGATGTTGTTTATGCTTCTTTGTTTTGGGCGTAGCCCCCAAGTCCTGTGCTTACTGCTATTGCCTTTTTCTGTAGCCTTTTGTCCAAGAGGCCAAGTGGCTGGTGGAGGAACGCCTGACGCTGGAGGCGAAACTGCGGCAGCTGCAAGGTATTCGTCTGCCTTGTAGTACTTCTCTTGTTTATCCTGGTCCTGTTCGTTGACACTTGCTTGTTGTAAATGCAGAGGAGCATAACGACTCTCTCCGTGAGGTCGATGCTCTGAAGAAGAGCCTTGGCCAATCGGAGCAGAAGGCCGAAGCTGCTGCTGGGGCGAGAGAGCGCCTTGAGCTGGAGCTGACGAAGGCAGCCGAAGCGAAAGAGCGTCTGCAGCAGGAGGCCGCAGATCGTGAGGAGCAGCTGGCCACCATTGCGGCTGCTCGTGAGAAAGGGGTGGCGGAGAAGCTCATGGCTGCTGCCAAGGCTATTTCGGTTGAGCGTTAGCTTTTGTACTTGCTCCTTTTTCTGCGGATCGTCTTCTATGTTGCCTTTCTTCATGCTGTCTTCTTTTTGTCTCAGATGCCGCAGGCATCGAGTTCGACCACGGTGCTCTGGAGCGCGGGAGTGCTCTAGATGATGCCACTGTAGCGGTCGAAGACCGCTGCAGCACCGTCGTCAACTCCCTCGCCAAGGCGAAAGAGGTCCTTGGTCGCTTCTACCAGGAGCTCTTCCCGAAGGGTGCATCCCTTGAAGATGTGAATGCCCTGGCAGAGGCTCTGTCAGCCGAAGCGCCTGCAGCGTACAAGCGCAAGCAGAAGGGCATCGGCGCGTCCGTCGGGCTGGCGATGGCCATGGTGGCTAGGGCGGAGCTGGACCTGCCCCAGATTACTTCTCGGATGCCTACGACTGCGGATGGATCCGAGGTAGCCTTCACCGCCTACTCCGCTCGCTGCAGACGATATGGGCCCAAGCTCATTGACTTGCTGTCTGAGTATGCATTGCGGCAGCAGGGCGAGGCCAAGGCTAGGCAGTCTGGTTCTGAGGCGACTCAGTGCCCTCCGCCTTAGGCGTAGTAGACGTAGGGTAGCTTGTAGTCTTTTGTTGTAAATATCTTTTGTAGTACCATCCTTGTGCCACGTAGTGGCCTTATATGCTTTAATGAATTTCTCCGAGTTGTGCTCTATCCTTGGCTGAATGTCTGTGTGCCTTCTTTTTTCATGCTGCTATAGGTTCCTTCTTGTGCTGACCCAGTTGATACTTCATCCGAAAGGCCCTTGCGAGCATCATTGGATGACTCCTCGCAGCTCGCTTTTCTTCGAGATCGCGTGCGCAGCTTGGAGAGAGATTTGCTTGGGTTACGTGGTCGCGCTGACGTTTGGAAATCCAAAGCAGACCGTGGTGCAGCCAGAGAGGAGTATTTGATGGCGGAGCTGGGTCGGCTGTCCGAGCAGCTGCAATGTAAGTTGATCCTTCTTTCGAGCTGTAGCTCAGTTCTTCGGGTGAGCCTGCTGGCCTTACTCTTGTTTTGTATGGTTGTCGCAGGTGCCAATCTTGCTCCGAGGGAAGAAAAGAGCGTACTGCTGTTCGAGTCAATTGCTTGACTCAACAGGATATGGAGGCCGGCGGCTTCTTCTGGATGGATCGTGATCGCGCCATAGTTCTGGGTATGGTGCAGGATCGTGTCTACCAGGTTTCGCGGGTGCTCCGCCAGGTGCAGACATCGCTTTCTTCGGTGCTGCACGTCATGTTTCCGTTGGATGCTGTGCCAACGACCCTTGCAGGTCTTCTGACGAAGTTTCGGAGTGCCAGCAATGTCAAGGAGCTGGTGCGGCAGCAGCTCGTCGTAGGGGTGAAGGCTGCATTGTCTCTTGTGAGGGTGCACCGCCCTGATGTAGATTTGGCTGCTGTGGCGACTGGCCACCTCCTCGACCAGATGGTGGTGAGTGGAATATGCATCCGCATTACGCAGCTGTAAGGCAGTATGCCGAACAGATTGTAGATTTGTTTGAGCAGCGTGCTCAGGTTATTCTTCAGAGTAGGTAGGACCTGAAAATAAACAGATAGATGTAAAATTTGTATATTGCGGCTGGGCGTGTATGTGCCCTTTGTTGTAAAGGTTCGCTTGTTTGCGAGCACGCAGTGCTTTGATTTAGTACGTGCCCTTTTCGTTTGCCTGACGTGGTCAGCTACTCAGGTGTACATGTTTTGTCCTCAGTCGATGAAATCGTGAGGTGGGGGGAGCCCCCGAATGCGTATGTAGCATGTAGTAAAGTTGCAGAAAATAGTCAACCGAGGGTTGGGGGTGAGGTACTTAGCTTTATTGATATCGTAATGGAGGAGGTACATGATTCGGCTGAGTAGCCTTGGCTGAAAGCCTTATTGAAAGTAAAGGGGGGTAGGTCGCTACGGGTAGAATCGTCGCAGGTGCGAGACGTTCCACGGGTTGGAGTATGCGACTCCAGACTCCACGTGCTTGAGGCGATAGGCGCCACCTGGGATGACTTCGGTGATGACATAGGGTCCTTCCCATGGCGAATCGAGTTTGTTCGGTCGCTTTTGCTTGAGTCGCAAGACGACGTCTCCTTCGACGAAGGACCTTGGGCACAGCCGGCGGCTGTGATAGTTGCAGAGACTCTGCTGGTACACCGCTGATCGAGCGGCTGCTATATCCCGCGCTTCGTCGAGTGTGTTGACTGCGTCTTCGAGGGCAGCCGTGGATTCGGCTTCGCTATAAGCGACGACTCGTGGAGCCTGATGGCGTACTTCGGCTGGTAGCACGGCCTCAGCTCCGTGCACCATGAAGAACGGTGTGTAGCCGGTGGAGCTGTTTGGTGTAGTACGTAAGCTCCACAGGACAGACGGTATCTCTTTCGTCCAGTTTCCAGCTTTGTGCTCGAGTGAGCTCATGAGGCGCTTCTTGATGCCGGCGCCGATTAGGCCGTTGGCCTTTTCCACTTGCCCGTTTGTTTGCGGGTGTGCCACTGAGGCATACGTGATATTGATCCCGAGGCCTTCGCAGAAGTCCTGGAATTCTTTGGAGACGAAGTTCGATCCGTTGTCGGTGATGATGCTGTGCGGTACGCCAAACCTGTAGACAATGGATTCGAAGAACTTGACGGCGGTTTTGCCCTTCTGGTTGGTGACTGGCATGGCTTCGATCCACTTGGTGAATTTGTCGACTGCGACCAGGAGGAAGACGTGTCCTCCCTTCGAGGATTTAGGCAGTTTGCCGATCATGTCGAGGCCCCATTGGGCAAAAGGCCAGGCTATGGGTATGGGTCGAAGTTCAGACCCAGGTGCGTGCGGTTTGTCGGCAAACCGTTGGCACCCGTTGCATCTTCGGACGATGTCTTTCGCGTCGCTCATGGCCGTTGGCCAGTAGAATCCTGCTCGCAGAGCTTTGGCGACGAGGGAGCGGCTACCTGCGTGGTGGCCGCAGATGCCCTCGTGGATATCTTGGAGTATGGCTTTGCCGTCGTTGATGGTGACGCACCGTTGTAGTACGCCCGTAATGCTGCGTTTGTACAGCTCGCCGTTGATGATGGTGAAGGCTTTTGACCGACGAGATATGCGCCGGGCATCTGCCGGGCTGTCTGGCAATTCTCCGTTTATCAGGAACTGGAGGTATGGACGTGTCCAAGTTTCTTCGACTGCCATGACCTGCATCAGGTTGACCATGGCGACTTTGGTATCCAGCTTTTCGGGTCCTTCATGACCTTCGGGTAGCGTAGCCCCCGAGTGTTCTGCTTCTTCGGGTGACCCCTTGGGGAATTTCCGCTTGATGGATGGTACGCAGATCTGTTCGAGGAACACACCTGGTGGTACCTTTGCACAAGTGGAGCCGATGTTGGCAAGTCTATCGGCCTCCTCGTTGCTCTCTCTTCCAACGTGCCGAAGTTCGCAGCCGTCGAATTCTCCTTCGAGTGCGTTGTATAGCGCGCGGTACGCGATCATGTTTTCGGCGTGTGCGTCGCACTCATTCATCGTCTGCTGTACGACAAGGTTGGAGTCACCGTAGATGACCAGGCGCGTTGCGCCGCATATTTTTGCCATCTTCATGCCATGGATGAGGGCTTCGTATTCGGCCTCGTTGTTGGAGGCTCTGAATTTCATCCGAAGGACGTACTTCATCTTGTCGCCTTGCGGGGAGGTCAGTATGACTCCTGCCCCGGCTCCGGCTTCGCGTTTGGAGCCGTCAAAATGCATTGTCCAGGACTGCGACATGTCTGGGGTGTCAGGCAGCTGCAGCTCCATCCAGTGCACCAGGAAGTCCGGAAGGACTTGAGATTTGATTGCGTGTCGCTTCTCGTAGATGATGTCCAGGGGTGATAGTTCAATGCCCCATAGGGCCACGCGTCCTATGGCCTCTAGGTTATTCAGGATGCTGTTTAGGCGTTTTCGCGTCCCAGGATGGCGTGGTATTGCGACGGCCAGTCCACCACTTCGAATTCTAGGCGCTCCTACCGAAAGTTGTCCGGCTCCCCGAAGATGACGTCGAGCCCTATTTTGCCTAGGGGGAAGATGCCCTTCCCTGGGACAATGCCGTGGAACGTTGTGTCTGATTGTTCCAGGCTGCATTGCGGGATCCGCATAGCTGCTAGAGTGCTTGCGAACATTAGGTTGATGCCGCTGCCGCCGTCCATGAAGACGCGACTCATCTCGAAGCCTCCGATCTGCGCCTCCAGCACCAGGGCAGCATGACCTGGGCGAGGGATCTGGCAAGGGTGATCCGCGCGAGTGAATGTGATGCAGGACTCCGATCCGCTGAGGTACTCAGGGATTGCAGGCGGAGTTGCCACGGCCAGATTGATTTGTCGGGTGATTTTCTTCTGCACCCTGTTGGTTGGGCGTCCCTTCTGTATCATATTGAGTGCTCCTTTTGGTGGGGGGTATGCGACCCCGGCGTTGTGTTGCGCTGGTGCGACTGGTTGATTTGGGCCTCCAATAGGCGGCGGTGGAGGATCTCCATGTGCTATTTCACCTGGCGCAGGTGCGTTTCCGAACGCAGGGATTGGAGCTTGTTGCCTTATCTGCATCATGCCTTCGCTGAGTTTCTGGAACTCGCGGCAATCCTTGAGCATGTGGCTAGCTTTCTTTTTGCCATCTTGTTTGTCGATGTAGAAGTGGATGGTGCATGGACCCGAAAGTTTGTCGAATGATGAGGGTCCGTTGTCGCGGTCGCGGCGTTGCCACGACTGCGTTGGTCGTCCGTTGTCGCGGAAGTTTCCACTGCGGTATCCTCCGCTGTTGCGGCTGATGTCGTTACGGCGGTCGGCGTAGCCGGCTGCGACCATGTCGGGTCCGTCGCGGTCCTCGTAGACGCGCGATCTCCTCTTGCTGCGACGTTCGCGTCTTTGGCCGTAGTCGTCCTCTTCATCTGATTGCGCCCGCTGGATGCAATCTTCGCCGTTTGCCCAACTGTTGGCGATTTCCATGAGCTGGTCGAGTGTCTTGGGCTTTACACGTCCAAGTTTCTCCTTGAAGTCTGGGCGTTTGACGCCGTCCCTGAAGGCGTCGATGGCCCGCTCTTCGGAGATGTGTGCTGGGGAGTTCTTGGTTGTAGACCAGCGTAGTATGTACGAGCGAATAGATTCACCCGATCTCTGAGTGCAGGCTCGCAATTCTTCGATTGAGGCGGGCCTCTTGCTGGTGCCTTTGAAATTTCAGATGAAGCTATAAGCGAGCTCCTCCCAGCTTCGGATGGATCCTGATGATAGGCTGCTAAGCCAGACCCGCGCCGCGCCTGTTAGCTGCAGCTGAAGGCATTGCATGGCGGTTTCTTTGTTGCCTCCGTGAAGCTTGACGGATGACAGATGGTCACTGAGCCAGGACTTTGGATCTTGCGTGCCGTTGAACTTCGGAGTATCTGAAGGAAGCTTGAAGTTGCGTGGCATCTGTGTTCGCCGGACGGATCTGCTGAAGCATCGAGCCCCGCAGAGTTCTCCTTCGTCTTCATCCATCTCAGATTCAGACGAACATGCGCGTTTGGCGCGTGCTTTGTCGATCTTGCGCTGTGTAAGCTTGTCTCTGGCATCGTAGTCGTGTTTATTGCGGTGCGAGCTCTTCTTCCTTCGAGGAAGATCGTGTTCCTCTTCATCTTCGGATGAGGGAGTGGGGCTCCGGTCGCGCCTGGACGGAGCTTTCTTCTTCGGCTCCGTAGGAGCGTCTTCGTGGAGCGCAACTCCGATTAGTCCTAGTCCAGTGAGTGCGGACCTATGCATGGCCCTTTTAGGGTCCCCCTCCGGAGGTGGGTGAGCCGCGAGATACGTAGTGGCTGCCATGATCGCAGCTTGTGGTGTCTTCGGGATGATGTTGCCGTCGGCGTCCATATCCATGAACGATGTGTGGAGAGTTCGGGTCACGTCATGCCGCTCCTTCGGGTCCATGTTTTCCACCCGAGAGCGGTGCTTGTTTCCCTGGTTTCCGTTTGTGCTAGAGCCGGGTCCCATGGCGGAGAGCGCAGCTCGTCGCGCACTGGACTCAGAGGCTGCTCGCTTGCGTTTGTCGAGCGTCTCCTGCATCTTGACTTGCTTCTTGTGATCCTCGATGAGGAGGTAGTGGTATGCCATCAGCAGATCACGTGGGGAGTCCAGAGGTAGGACTATTTCGCCTGCGACGGCGCGGCGTGCTTCGGCCCATCCTTCTTTGCTAAGTTGGATGAGGTGGCCCCTGTTTTCCCCGTTTTCGCCGTTTCTGTCCTGTGGGTTGGGGTTGGGCGGCGGGTTAGGCGTTTCTTCGTCGGTTTGGATGATTCCGGCGCACAGATAGCGCCTGCAGATTGGTTGGCTGCTGCCGCAACTTTCGGATCCGGAACCGTAGGTCCCTTCATCCGAAGGTGGATCGCACAGATCGGAGTTGCAGCTGCTGCTGCTGTAGAACTCATCTATTGATGGTGACGTGCGTAGCACGGGGTGTGGAGCCCACGAAGCGGGCCTGATTGACGGCACGGGCACCCGCTCAGGGAGGCGGAGGGTGCCAGTTTGTCCCACATGGAAGCAGAAGCTTCCGAACAAGATTTCGAGTCCGTCACCTACGGGCTCGAAATCCTTCATGGTATCCGGCGAGTGGGCGGTGAAGTTGAAAGCGCCGAAGAGGAGGTGATTCTCCATCGCCGCGGAGTTGTAGATCGATCGGGTCGGAACCATCACGACCGCACAATCAGCAGCCCCAATTCCCACAGACGGCGCCAATTGACGAGGTTTAATCTCGTCAATGCCCATTGTTATGGACTTGGGTTTTGGAGAAGATGGGGATGCTGGAGATCGTGGCACGGTTAACAGACAAGCAACCAGGGGACACGAGATTTACCCAGGTTCAGGCCCCCGGAGGGAAAACCCTACTCCTGCTTGTCTGCTCTTTGATTACGGCGGAACCGAAGGTTACAGGGTGCGCAGATTCGATCTGGCGTAGATGAGAGATCTAGGTCTATTGCGTACGTCGTCGTGTGGTTGGTTACCCTCCTCGTTGGCCCCTCCTAGCCTTTATATATGGGGAGGCTAGGTCTCGGGTGCCGATACAAGTAGGTTACAAGTTGTATTCAAACTCTAGTCTTGTTCTCCAAGGATCCGGAGTCGTTATGGGCCTTGGCCACCCAAAAATCTTCATGGGCCAGCGTATGTCTGCCGTGGGCCTTCCTTGGGTTGGACTAGGTATGCTGAAGTTACGTACCCATAGGGTATAACTATGTCAGTGACGGTCCCAACCAAAGCGATCTACAACTCCTCGGCGACGGAGAGCCATCTCCTCTTCGACGCTTTCGACTTCACCGCCCACTCGCCAGCCACTCTGAGGGACTTCGAGCCCGTTAGCGACGGGCTCGAGATCCTATTCGGGAGCTTCTTCTTCCAGGTGGGGCAGACTGGCACCCTCCGCCTCCCAGAGCGGGTTCCCCTGCCATCAATCAGGCCCGCTTCATGGGCTCCGCATCCCGTGCTACGCACATCACCATCGACAGATGAGTCCTATGACAGCAGCTGCTGCAACTCAGATCTGTGTGATCCACCATCGGAGGAAGGGACCTACGGTTCCGGATCCGAAAGCTGTGGCAGCAGCGATCCGATCTACGAGTGCTACCAATGTGCCGCAGTCATCCAGAGCGACGTGGATCAGGAACACCCCAAACCGCCACCCAACCCGCAGGGTAGAAACGGCAAAAACAGGAGGAACCAGTCCCCCCGCCCAAAGAGGAGGACACCGATCCCAATCGGGTCATCCACCTCAGCGAGGAAGGATGTCAACACCCTGATTTTTAATCCCAGATGCCTGTTATGCCATACATCGCAATCCCAGGATTACCATTTTTGCGAGACATAACAGATTTGGATATCACACTTCATCATCCATTACAAACCATACATAAGGTCTTACACAAATAAGGATCTCATGATCCAGTTCTTAATACAACTCAAACATCGGAATAACGTAATAGTAACGATAGCGTAGGCGAAGCTCCATCTTCGGGGTTACAGGCAATGCTGACGATGGGAGATGATCCTAGTTGTCATATCCTTCCTGCGGTCCATCATCCTAGTACTCCTCTTCATAGTCTGGCCATGGGAATCGCCAGGGACAAAGCCATGAGTACTCTTTAAGTACTCGCAAACTAATACTAACAGTTAAGGGGGTTTTTGTAGTAGGACACTAAGCTCTAAGGTTTTTTTGCAAAAAGCTAGATTTACCTCTACTAAGTTCAGAAGCAAAGAAAGCTAGTTGAAGTTTTATAACACCTAAATGGGAACTTGAATTTCATATCACAACCCTGTTGTGGTCAATTCAAAGGCTCAATTCATTTCACAAGTCATTTTGAAAACATCTGACGGGGGAACAGTATGGCCACTCCAACTGTCCATAACCGCGGATGCGGCTATTCGAATAGTTTGACACTCTGCAGAGATTGTACACTTTCACCACAGTATTCGATACATCCATCAGGAACAAATCCCGAATTCACCATACTCAGTATGCGGATAATCAATCTTAACCTTTCAATTACATGCCCTAGTATAGGCACCTCTCCTATGTGTTTGGCCTCCCAACCATGACCAACTATCATCTTGGGTACTGCACAGGTGGACAATCTTCACAAGGTAGGCTCAGCTCAGACCTTGGCCGTGAGGGAACCCATACTAAGGTATATAAGTTTCTAGTCAAGCCCTACCCAATTTTTGGGTATTGTGGTTGTACGGTAAAATTGGAATGGTATCGCATCCAGACAACCATCAGTTTTATAAAGGGCTAAGGCTCATGCCTCAACATTTTCATCATCAAAATCATCTGGTGTTCGGAAACACATGTCAAAACATTTCAATAGAATGACTCATCATTCCAAGGTTTTCATAACCATTTTCACCAAGTATTCCCATCTAAAGTTGATCAAGTTTTATGCTTAGCACTAGCATCTACAAGTGGGGTAAGTACTAATGAGGGGTGTAAACAAGTGGAGTTTAATTAAGTTCAGTCTCATGCCTTAGGATGACATCAAGATTATCTAGCTTAGGCAAAATTTAATGCTCTTTATGCAACCTTCCATTATCTTCCTAGTATCTACAAGTCACTTAAGTAAACTCTAAGAGATAGCTTTGATAAAGAAATAAAGTATAAAGCTTGCAAGTAAAACTAGGATTGGGTTATCAAGTGGGTATGATCACATATGCTTAAGGCATATAGTTGGCATGGTAACAAGCAAGTATTAGCTTGCATAAGTAGGGTATCTTGCAAGGGTTAACTTGCTAAGTTAATAGCTTGCACATTCAACTAGTAGTATTAGGCTTGCCTTGTGCAGAGCAGTGGTTAAAGTTCTCCTTGGCTTGTTCCTCGTAGTATCCTCCTTCCTCCTCGTATCCTTGGTCGGTACTAGCGTCTATAAATAAATACGAGGTACACAATCACCAAACAATACTTAAATATTTTCAATCATCACACAAAAGTGTACTATAGATGATCTAGCATCATCACTAACATTACAAGATTAAAGCTTTTGTCTTATTTATTTTATTTTTAGAAAAGTAATTTCTACTCATTGAAAACTACTTAAGGTTTAATATTCTCCAACTCAAACATGGGATCATGTTGACACATGTCATCACCACATATTTCAGTACATGGGAATGTGATTTAAAGTGGTGTCACAATTTAATAAGGTTTAATCTTTTTATTTTAAATAAATAAAATGACTAGAAATGCCTATGTGGCATCCTTTTATTACTTGAAAATTATTTCTGTAGTGAAACCCATATGTTTTTATATATTCTGAAAGGTATGATCAAATGTGATTTTTGAGAGGTGGAATCAACCAAAAGCTCTTATGGTTGAAATTTAAAAAATGTTTGAATGCAGAAAAGCTTCTGACTTGTTATTTTTACTAAGGTTGATCTACAGATCCAAATGATTTGAATCCAACGGGCTTGGATTAAGCTTTTCAGTACCTTTCTAGAAAAATTGGTTTCATGCAATTTGGTTCATTAAATCGAGCTGGGTTGATTTTTGAAACTAGGTACAGAACTGGGTTTGAATTAAAAAGGAAAAGTCTAAATTCAAACTGTTGGGTCGCGCGTGAGAGGTTAATGGGCTGGCCCAGTGTCACTCCGCAGCACGGGGCGCATCTGATAGGGGGTTCCACCAGTCAGTGGCTCATAACGCGCGAAGCGATACGAGGCGGTGTGGTTCGTTGGATTAGAAGGGCGATCGACGGCTGAGGGTCATCGTCGACGATGAACATGTCACCGGCGAGCTCGAACCCTAGCGGCTCAGTGAGGGTGCATAGGAGGCATACCAGGGCTCCAGCGACAACAGCGAGGCAGGCAAACGAACGAGTGGTCGACAGCGATCTCAGGGACGGTCGAGGCAGCTCCGGGGTTGGTCGAAATCAATGGCCCCCTTCTTCTCTAGAGGCGGCCTGCTCTGGCGGAATTCCGGCGAGCTGCTGCTCCTCGTGCTCTGGCTCAAGGATGGAACGATCAGTGAGGTGAGGGGAGTGGAATGGTGTGCTTCAAACGGCTGGGGGTGGCCTCCTTTTATAGACTCGACGGCGAGACCGAGAGGGATGGGCAGGCGACGGTGGCGACATGGCTACGGGCGGCTAGCGACATGGCTGAGGTTGGCGATCGATGGGCGGTCTCCTGGCGATGCTCTAGAGCTTAAATGCGTGCGTAGGGGCGGTGTCAATCGGTCGGGAACATGCGGTGCTCTACGCGGCAGAGGCAGCGAACTCCACGGCGAGCGGTGGCTATGGGGTACGGGGCGGCGAACGGGGGTGTCTGCCATGTTCCTGGGATCATGGCGAAGCGGTGGGCACGGGCTGCGGTCGAGGGGCCGCGTGTGCACGCGTGCCGGGTGCGGCGCTCTAGGGCGGGCTCGGCATGTCGTAGTGGCACTGGGCGCGCGGCATTCCTGGTGGTCCACGGTTTGCACTGGCTTGGGGAGGGGACAGTGGGCCGCGGTGAGGTGCTGGCTACCTCCCAGACAAGGTGGGCAAGGCTAGGGTGGCTGCTATCTGGCCGGCGACAATGGGGTGGCATGGTGAGGCTCGGCCTGCTCACCATTGATGGCAAGGCAAGCTCACAGTGGTGCTAGATGTTTATAATTGAGCTAGATGATCTACTAAAGACTAGTTGCAACCAGATAAGGAACAAGTTATGCCAAATTTACTACACACTATAGTGTTTGTGATTTGTTTGATTTGAATCTACAAGGTGTTTGATGAAATGGCCGCAAGAAACTTACTTTTGAATTTTGAAAAGATTTTTGGTGGGTGTGCTAGGCATGTGCTGGGGATTCTGTGGGTTCTTGGGTTTTGAAAATTGAGCTTATTTTAGTGGTTTTTGAAATATGGGGATCTTCCCATATGAGATAGATTCAATTTTAAACTGTCATTTAAACTTAGCATTTGAATGTTTTTGGAAGATCACAAAGTGGGCCTTGGTACCTCATTATGAGTACTAACAAGGGGTGCAAAGATCCACAAATGTTTCTGTTAAGTTTTGAGTGCTTGGAATAGCCAAAGTAGGCATGATAGTTAATTTGGCCAAAGTGACCATTCACTTCATTTGTTTGTTTTGAGTTGTTTGTCTTTGGGAAAAGTTTGGGGATTGTTTAGATGATGTTTAATTCACCTAAGAATCATTTTACAAGCAAAGAAAACACAGAATCATGGAAATTCAAAAGAATCCAAATTTTGAATACACACACATATGAATGCTTTCATATTTTTAGTTGGGAAAGTTTTTGTTAACCCTAATTTTGATGACTAGAGTTTGATGATCCAAGCTTAATATTTTTGGGATGTTACAAACCTTCCCCCATTAAACAAAATCTCGTCCCGAGATTTGAAAAAGGACGAAAAAAGATTACCTAGGATTTGAAGAGATCGGGAAACTCTGTCCTGATGTCATCTTCGCGCTCCCAGGTAGCTTCTTCTTCCGTGTGGTTGCTGCACTGTATCTTGAGAAACTTGATGCTTCGGGTTCTAGTAGTTCTGAAAGCTTCTTCCAAAATACGGATGAGTACTTCGGGATAGGTCAGGTCATTGTTGATCTCTATGGTCTGATGATCAATGTTCTTGAACACTTCAGCCTTCTCTGGAACTTCGAGGCACTTGCGAAGTAATGAGAAATGGAACACATTGTGCACGGCTGACATCTCTTCGGGCAGTTCCAATTGATACAACACTTCTCGTCGATGGTTCAAAATCTTGAAGGGTCCGATATATCTGGGGGCTAACTTTCCCTTGAGCTGGAAATGCTGCATTCCTTTCAATGGCGACACTTTCAAATACACAAAATCTCCGATGTTAAAAGTGAGGTCTCGACGTATCTTGTCGGTGTAACTCTTCTGTCTTGACTGGGCGGTCTTGAGGTGCTCACGAATCTTGTGAACTTTCTCTTCTGGTTCTTGTAGGATGTCGGGTACGAAAATCTGACTCTCTCCTACTTCCGACCAGTTCAAAGGGGTGCGACACTTCCTTCCATACATGAATTCAAATGGGGCCATTTGCAAACTAGCTTGATAACTGTTGTTGTATGAAAATTCTGCGAACGGCAGACAGTCTTCCCATTTAGATCCATACTATAACACGCATGCTCTCAACATGTCTTCGAGTATTTGATTTACTCGTTCCGTTTGTCCATCGGTCTGAGGGTGATAAGCTGCGCTGAAATCTAGTCGGGTTCCTAAACCTTCTTGGACCTTCTTCCAGAATCTCGAGGTAAACTGAGTTCCTCGATCAGATACGATGTTCTTGGGGACTCCATGCAAACTGACGATTCTAGTGATGTATAGCTCCGCTAGTTTCGAACTCTGATATGTGGTCTTGACTGGTAAGAAATGGGCTACTTTGGACAATCTGTCAACTATGACCCAGATAGAGTCATTTCCCCTACTAGAAGTAGGCAATCCGGTGATAAAGTCCATTCCAACGGAATCCCATTTCCATTCCGGAATCTGCAGGGGTTGCAACAATCCTGTGGGTCTTTGATGTCCCGCCTTGACTCGCTAACATATATCACACTTGGAGATATAGCTTCCGATTTCTCTCTTCATCTTATGCCACCAAAATTGTTCTTTCAAATCCTGATACATCTTCGTTCCTCCGGGGTGGATGGAATAAAGAGTATCATGAGCCTCTTTCAGAATAACTTCTTTCCACTCTGAATCTGCTAGTACACAAAGACGTCCTTTGTACCACAGAACTCCTTCGTCTTCCATGAATCCGGGTACCTTGCCTGTACCGATACAACGTTTGATTCCGTCGATACTAGCATTTCCTTTCTACGCCTCTTTGATCTGACTGATCAAAGTGGGTTGAAGTTCTATGCTAGCCAAAATTCCTTCACTCACTAATTCCATTCGGAAATCCTCCATCTCTTTGTGCAGGCTTGGTTGCTCCTTCAAAATCATGGAGTTCAAGCGGCACGACAATCTGCTAAGGGCATCTGCTACCACGTTGGCTTTACCGGGGTGATCGTGAATGTCCAGGTCGTAATCCTTGATTAGCTCAATCCATCTTCTCTGCCTCATATTCAGTTCCATCTGAGTGAATATATACTTCAGGCTCTTGTGATCTGAATAAATCTCACAACGGTTTCCCATAGGTAATGCCTCCATGTCTTCAAGGCTAGAACTACGGCTGCGAGTTTGAGGTCATGGGTTGGGTAGTTTTGTTCATGCTGTTTTAGTTGTTGAGATAGATAAGATATAACGTTGCCTTCTTGCATTAGCACACATCCGAGAACGATCTTGGATGCGTCACAATATACGTAAAAGGGCTTCGTGATATCCGGCATGATTAAGATTGGGGCTGAAATCAATCTTCTCTTGAGTTCTTGAAAACTCGCTTCACATTTGTCCGTCCATTCAAACTTCTTGTCCTTCTTAAGCAATTGGGTCATGGGTCTGGAGATACTCGAGAATCCTTCTACGAACTTGCGGTAGTATCCCGCCAATCCGAGAAATGCACGAACTTGGGTTTGAGTGGTTGGGGCTTGCCAATCTTCGACATCTTTCACTTTTGCAGGGTCAACGGCAATTCCTCTGGCTGATACAATGTGGCCAAGGAATCCTACCTACTGTAACCAGAATTCACATTTGCTAAACTTGGCATACAACTGATGCTCTCTAAGGATTCCAAGAATGGTCCTTAGGTGTAGCTCATGTTCTTCTTCTGATTTGGAATAAACCAGAATGTCGTTGATGAAAACAATGACAAACTTATCCAGGAAGTCCATAAAAATCTTATTCATGAGATTCATGAAATAAGCGGGGGCATTGGTTAGTCCAAAAGACATGACAATATACTCGTATAATCCATATCTGGTGGTAAAGGCAGTTTTTGGAATATCCTCTACGCGAATCTTGTGTTGATGATAACCAGTTCTAAGATCAATCTTAGAAAACACTTTGCCACTGGTCAAATGGTCAAACAGGTCTTCTATCTTGGGTAATGGGTATTTGTTCTTGATAGTGACATCATTCAATTTCCGATAATCCGTACACAAACGGTTACCTCCATCTTTCTTGTTCACGAACAAGACAGGTGATCTCCATGGTGACACACTTGGTTGAATCAATCCAATTTCCAACATGGCATCCAGTTGCTTCTTTAGTTCTGCTAATTCGGACGGGTTCATACTATATGGTCTCTGGGCTATGGGTCATGTTCCAGGAATTAGTTCAATGATAAACTCGATATCCCGATCTAGGGGCATACCGGGCAAAACATCTGGAAATACATCGGGGTATTCATAGACTATTTGTACTTGGTCAATGGTAGGTTGGGCTATACTATTGTTGCACTTGAATTGACGAGGTAATGTTTCAGATACATGCTCGACTTATATTCCGGCTATACTGGTCATGGTTATGGCTTTCTTGGCACAGTCAATTAATCCTTTATGTTTGGACATCCAATCCATTCCTAGTACTACTTCCAAACATTTAGTTCCGAGTACTATCAGATTAGCATAAAAATCTATGCCATTTATTCAGATAGGGACTGCTTTGCAAATTTGCCTAGCCTTGGTGGTTGAACCGGGGATTTGAACAATCATAACATGCTTTAGTTTGGTTGGTTGAATCCTACTAGTGCATGCAAATTCTTAGGTGACAAATGAGTGCGATGCACCATAATCAAACAACACTCTTGCAAGTACCGAGTTAACAGAAAACATACCCAGCACGACGTATGGTGCTTCCTGGGCTTCTTCAGCATGCATGATATCAAGATGGCTGTTGCGGTTGAGAGAGTTCCCTGGGGCAAACCTTCTTCCGGGCTGAACACGACGCTACTGCTGAGCTGGGGCATTTGCATTGGGGGCTGCGACATTCTTCTTGGGGCACTCATTGGAGTATTGACCCTTATTTCCACAGTCATAACAAGTCACTTGCGACTTGTCCTTTGCTGCAACAGGCACATCATTGCTTCCAGTCCTTGGGGCAGTGTTGGTGTTGGTGGCAGCATTGTTGTTGTTGAACTTGTGTGGTGCACAGTTGAAATTGCCAGAGTTGTCGGGGTTGTTGTGACTTCCTCCGGGCCTTGGGTTTCCACGGTTGGGATAGGTAGGACGGTTCATCGGGGGTCTCTTGGTTCTCGGGGCCAATCCGGGAGATGGGTTGGGGCGATACTTTGGTGTATGATGGGTTCCTGGCTGATGCATCATGCGGCGCTTACGGTTCTCATTGTCTTGGTTGATCTTTCCTTCCATCTGAATGGCAGAGTCGACGAGGGCTTCAATATCAGCAAAGAGAATATTGACCAACACCATCTGCATCTCATCGTGCACACCATTCAGGAATCTTTCTTTCTTCTTGGCTTCAGTGTCGATCTCATCCGGGGCATACCTAGCTAATGAGAAGAATTTGTCACGGTATTCAACTATGGTCATCCTTCCTTGCTTCAGTTCTCTGAATTCATCTCTCATCCTCTTGATCAAACCTGGTGGCACATGGGTTCTGCTGAACTTGACCTTGAATTCATCCCAGGTCATCATTTGTCCTCCGGTCATTGCACGAACACTGTTCCACCATGCTCTTGCATCTCCGGCTAGATAGTGGGTGGCGAACAGAACTTTCTCGTTAGCTTCCACTCCCGCGACTTCCAGGTTGTTTTCCATGGTTTGTAGCCAATCATCTGCATCTAGGGGCTGTTCCGACTTAGTGAAAACAGGTGGGTTGGTATTTTGGAAATTCTTAAGCTTAGATCCATGGTTGTCCTGATTTCCTTGGCCTTGGTTGTTGTTGGCCATCTGAGCTATCTGCTGAAGGGTGACTAGGTTGGCCTGACGTTCTGCTCTTTCAGCTTCGCGGTCAGAAACCAACATTTGCAGGATCTGCAACATCGGGTCCGGGGATGAACCACTTCCTCCGCGAGGCATATGAAGATTGAGATAGATCATGAGAAAATAAGGAAATTTCTAAGGCTCGGGGACTTTGAAAAGTTTTTAAAGTTTGACTCAGATTTTCTAGCAACTTGCTTTTCATTCATTCATAGCACACGGTACAACACACACCACAACAAAGGAAAACAGATGGTTTTAAGAACCATTCTGGAAACTACGATACAGTGGGACCGGATACGACTCACTCATGCTAGTGCTCAAGTGCTACTACTCCTCGGAGTCGGTGTAATCATCATCATCATCGATGAAGGCAAAGTCATCCTCGTCGGTGATGAAGTCCATGGCCTGATCCTCTAGAAAATCATCATCATCGCTGAAATAGGAGTAGGGGTCTCCATGAAGATCTTCTCTGGCATTCTCCCTTTCCTCCAACTGCATGTCTCTCTCGTGGATGGTCTCCTCCAAATCCGAGATATGTTGGCAAAGACAGGAAATGATACGCTCCTTCTTGTCTAGCTGATGGCGACGAGACTTGCGATCCTTCGCTAGCATGGCGATGGTATGATCCTTCGTCTTGATGATGGCAGACTTGTGGTTGGAGTAATCACGGGCATTGTCCAGTTCCTGCTGACGATCATACATCATGAAGCTAAGGTGGTCCAACTGAGCCTTCAGCTCGGGGTGATGGGGGGCTTCCAGTGGCTGTCCCATAGCATCACACCTTAGGTAAAAATCAAAGTGGGTACCCTTGATCTGATTGATACTCTGCCCACACAGACGGGCAAGAGCTTCCTGCATGGCCCTGACAAGTCCATCGAGCCAGTTGTTCTCCCTTAAGGTAAACTGAATTCCCTCTGCAGTGGGAGGTTCAATCTTAACTCTGAGACTTGCAACAACTAGCCACTGCAGATCTTGTCCTCCTTGGTCATTGAGCTGGGCTCCGAAGAACTCGGGGTGCGAGCGCTCTAGAAATTCCGAAAGCTGGTCCAGGTCACGCTGAAAGATGAGTTCTCCTCCATTCCCCAACTGATAAAACTTGTTGTACTTCACGTCCATCTATAAGAATATAGGATGAGTGTCGTGGTATTGCCGACGAGTACGCCATGGAGGGGTCCTCACAGTAAGTGTTTAGAGACGCGGGGGAAGGCGGACGGTTGACGGGTACGAGGTAACACAGCTTACCCAGGTTCAGATCCCACGACGGTGGTGGAATCCTACTCCTGCTATAAATCACTATAAGGGCAATACGCCAAGTTACAGGGATTGGTTCGCTGTGCGAGGTTTATGTGTATTGATGCCCTAAAGGCTCCCATAGGCCCGACTTATATAGTCGCCAGGTCCTAGGGTTATAGGGAAAAGTCCTAGCCGGACAAGTTACAGAGTCCTACACCGTCTATTACTAGTCTTGTGTACCTTGCACTCCAAGGCTCCGGGTACGCTGGTGACTCCACCGTAGCCTTCCTTTATCTGGCATGGGCCTCCCTTCTGGATCCATCTAACTGGGCCGCCCAGCAGGCCATAGGCCATGCTACCAACTGTGGGCCACCCGGGTTAGCCGGATAAGAGACATGCTATAGGGATACCCATATAGCATACCCCCAACAGTAGCCCCGGGATAACTCCGAGATCTTGCGCCGTCTTGCCTCTTCATGTTGAATGCTCCGTCTAAATGGATGTCGGCAAATCGTCAAGCAATATCTTGTAGTCCTCCCAAAGAACCCTGCAAAGCTTTCTCCGTCTTCAACTTGTTAGCTGATAAATGCTGAATCTTCCATCGTACTCTTCCGTAGTCGGATTGGATCCGTCCATGTCAGAATCTTTGATGTGATGGCTCATCTACCCATGCCAGCTAGGACGACGTAGGCTTAGGTCAGCGACGCCTCGTAACTCACACATGCAGAGAACGCAATCATGTCCGATTTTCCCGCGCGAGCAATATGAACCATTGGCGGCGACGGTTGGAGACGTGGCGAAATTTCCGCGCATGCTCGCGACACATCGTCTACGCGGCAACCGTCCGATCAAGCTGCACGAATCTTGACGCTGGAGATGATAAATAGTAACCGTGGGGAAATTTCCACTTTTTACCTCATTCTCCTTGCATCATCTTCTTCCTCCAGTCGCGTGCCTCCTCGAGCTTTCCACGATAACTCTTAAAAAAACCCTAGCGCCAATCTGCACCAGCCACCTCCATTCTCACTCCATGGCTAGCAGCAGCACCTCTCCTTCCATGGCGGCGTCGAGCGAAGCCACAGCGAAGCCGGAGAGCTCCGTCGTTGTGCCCCCAGAGGGTCTGGTCATCCCTGTTTCCGCGGTGGTTGAGTCCACCAGCGGCGACCATAATCCAGTGGCGCTGGAGCCATTGGAGGAGGAATCGAACTCGCACAAGGGCGATTGGCGCGGCTCAGACATCACTGACCGCGACATCCAAGAGCTGATCATCGAGGGATACCTCCCTGCGACGGAGGGGCTCGCCTGGAGGGCGGTGCCGGTCGGCGAGGTGACACCTTCTCCCCAAGCCGGAGAAAAGGTGGACCTCAAAGCCCAACTGGTATGCGACGTTTCCCTGCCCATCTCTAGCTTCTTCCTCTCCGTCTTGAACCATTATAGGTTCCAGCCTCAGAACCTTTCCCCCAATAGTATCTTAGTGCTTAGCAACTACGCGGCGCTCTGCGAGGGATACTTAGGGATTAGGCCTAGGCTAGATCTCTTTGTATACTTATTTATCGTCAAACGTGAAGCTGGAGCCGTAAAAGATGAGCTTAGAAACTGCGTCACTATTAGCTTCAAGATTCGTCCTGGCCGACGGTTCCCCGACATCGTCGGCCACGAGTCCTGCAAGAATTGGCAGCGTACTTACTTCTACGGCCCAGATATCCCTCTGGCTAGCCGAGAAGTAACGTACCCGGACTTCGTGGACCTCCATTCCTTCCTTCCTTCCGACCTCGATGCTTCTCGTGCCATAAGGCGGATCGAGTGGCTCGTAGATACGGGTTTGACCGGCTTGGACCTGGCCATGTGCTGGTTCATCAGGCGAATCCAACCTCTGCAGCACCGCGCGAAGCTCATGCACGAGTATACCGGCGACAGGAAGGATAGCCTCCGCATCTCGGGATCCCTTTTTCTAAGGCACTCCCACTTGTGTAAGCTTCTTTTCTTTGGACATTGTCTATTTATCTGTCTTGATCCTGTACTTATGCATTTTGCACGTTTCAGGAAGAAAGCCACAACCAGCCTCAAGAATACCTCCAAAACATCAGGGGCTTCTCGAAATATCAAGGACATGCTGCATCGCGACGCCTCTCCCACCATCGCCCCTACCACTCCTGTCATCAAGCCCTCGTCTGCCCCGACAAGCTCACAGGCTAAGGAGGCATCAGGCCCTTCCGCATGGAAGTGGACTCTGGCGCCTCTACCGAGCTTGCTGTTGTCGGCGAGCAGGAGACGCAGGAGAGTACCGCCCATCAAATGGCTGAAGCTCCGGCTAAGGATGCCATCGGTGGCGGCAAGGCGGTGGTGGAAGCCGGTACTTATGCCGAAGGCGGCGCCCTTGCTCCCCAGAAACCTTTCGAGTTTCCAAAGATAGTCTACCCGGCACTTACGCCGAGTAGCACAACTCTGGTTCCTGGAGGAGTACCGACATCCCCGACATGCGGTCTTGAGGAGCTCCTCCGACAAGCAGACATCTTGCGGGGAAACAGCATCTCCTTTGGCAAGCTGCTGGCCGAGAGCGCTACAAACCTCAAGATCATTGCACTTGTAAGTTTTATTTGCTTTTTGCATTTCATATGAGTATCCCACTGTAGCCCCCAAGGATGTAGACGGAAAACCATAGGCTTTTGCGTCTAGATACTCTAAGAGTGACTAAGCTAGAAAACTTCTCACTGTAGCCCCCAAGCATGTAGATGGAATGAAATGTTTCGACTAGATGCTTTAAGAGTAGCATACGTAGTGTTAATAAATTTCAGTACTATAACCCCCAAGCTTCTAATTGTAACCGAATTAGTTCCGACTAGATGCTTAAAGAAAGCTAAGCATATAGCTGAGTTAAAAACTTTATACTGTAGCCCCCAAGCCTCTAATCAAAAACTGAATTAGTTCCGACTAGATGCTCAAAGAAAAGCTAAGCATGTTGCTAGGTTAAAAACTCTCGCTGTAGCCCCCGAGTGTCTAGGTGGAGGATGTCCGGCTAGATGCTCCAAGCAGAGTAAGCAATGTTTTAACTTTTTCCTTTTTCCACAGAACGAGAATGCTCAGAGAGGCATGGCCAATGACAAGTACCAGAAGATGCGTGCAGATCTTGAAGCCGAAAAGGGTAAAACTGCCATCTTGAAGGAACAGATCATCAAAAACAAGAGTCTATTTTTTTGTGCGCATTCCGTCTTGATTTTGTGCCTACATACTCCGAGTACTCACTGTGTACTTTACTTTCTCTGACTTTGCAGAACATGTTGCCAAGGCCAAGGACATTGTCGAGCAGTCCAAGCACATCCAGCAGCTGGACAGCGAGAACAAGATCCTTAAGGAGGAGAGGAAGGACATGCTGAAAATGCATGAGGATTCAATGAAATCCCTGCAGGACTCCGCCACCGCGGAAATCAATCACTTGAAGGAGGAGCTTGCGATCTTAAAGGATCAGAAGCAAGCTGCCGATGAGAAAAATCAACGCCATAACGAGGCGTACATCCTCTGGCAAGCTGAACCCATCATCTTCAGTAAGTTTTCCTCGTCTTGGATTTCTATAGTCCGGATACTTTGAATTGTTGAACTCATGCGGTCCTTGTCGGAATTTTCAGCTCCTATGGGTTTGACCCGTTCACCTCCTCCGGCTAAGGAATGCATGGTTCTTGCCGACAAATTCATCAACACCGCCATCACGCAAGCCAAGGAGATCGCCAAGCCCCTCCAAATTAACATAAAAGCATCAGACTCTGTGGTGAAGTACTCAGAGATCCTGCGCCGAGCCCCCGAGCGTATCACAAGCTGGAAAGCTTCATGTGCACGGGCCGGTGCAAGGATGGCACTGTCAATGGTGAAGGCACACTATGAAGATGCCGACATCGACACGGTGACCTCTGGGATCCCCGTCGTGGATGACGATGGCAAGGCTATCAATCATGAGTCCATCTTGTCGTCACTCGCGGGCTATGACACCAGAGTTGCCGAGTTGGTGGACGTTAATGTCTTCGTGCCCAGGAATGTCATCGATCGGCGACCAAAGCTCCTCCGAGTCTCTTCACACAGCCGACTTCGAGGGTGGCTCTCTGGCTGGTGATGATGCTGCCTCCAAATCACCTGCGCCAAAGGAGTGAAAAAACAACTTTGTAATATTTGTTTCTCCTTTGGTGTGTATGCGGAAAAAACTTCGTTTATTTAAATTAAGGCGGAAAACAATGGTTGTTATTTCCTGCTACTCAAGAACTAGTTTCCAGCATGTATATATTTTTAAGCAAGTGCTGGCTTATCCATTACTTTGGTTCTTACGCTTGATATTTCGTGAGTCGGAAGACTCGTTGTCGGAACCATGCACTTAGATGATGATGCCCAATGGCACCGTCAATAACCTAAGCACAAAATCACGGACAATAAGTGTCGAAAGTCACTACTCCAGAATCCACATAAAAACGACAAAGAACGTGTAGACCAGAAAACTTAAGCTAACGCCCGTAGGCGGAATTTTTACAAGTGCAATCACAAAACTTGTGCATAAAGGTTTTACATGATACAAAAATGAACACTAAAGGAGGTAGAAGACTCAGAAATATGAGTGAACCAGAGAGCTTTATTTCATTGATCATATAAGAGGTACACATTTAGATAAAAAATGCTAAGTGTAAAAAGGACGTAGCTGTGCCATGTTCTATGGCCGATCAAGCTCTGGGTAGTCATCATCCGGGTCACGTCGCTTACGCTTATGATCCTTGTTGGGTCTATCCTTCAGTTCACGATTGTCAACGAGGTAGTAAAACCCATTGAGCAGCGTCTTGCTTATGCTGAACGGTCCTTCCCATGGCGGGGATAGTTTGTGTGACTTCTTCTGCTTAAGTCGGAGCACCAAATCCCCCTCTTTAAACGAGCGATGCCGGACGCGGCGACTATGGTAGCTGCGTAGCTTCTGCTAGTAGATGGCGGATCTTTGGCATGCCAAAACATGCTCCTCCTCGAGAAGGTCCACATCTAGGCGTCTGGATGCTTCAGCATCATCTTCGTCGTAGGCGGCAACTCTTGGTGCATCGTGAAGGATGTCAGAGGGCAGGATGGCTTCTGCTCCATATACCATGAAGTAAGGGGGTGTAGCCGGTGGATCTGTTGGGTGTAGTTCGCAAACTCCACAGTACAGATGGCAATTCTTCCGCCCAGGCCCCATCTGCTCTATGTAGCGGTGCCTCAAGACGTGGCTTGATTCCCTGCAGAATTAATCCATTGGCTCGCTCAACCTGACCATTGGATTGTGGGTGTGCCATAGATGCAAGGTCATGTCGGATGCCTTTGTCCCAGCAATAGGCCTCCACTTCTCTGAGTGACAAGTTGCTTGCGTTGTCGGTGATGATGCTGTGTGGGAGACCAAATCTCACCACTAGATCCCAGACAAACCTGAGGGCAGTTGCCCCATCAAGCTTTCTAATGGGTTTATCTTCTATCCATTTAGTGAATTTATCAACTGCTACGAGCAGATGTGTAAACCCGCAAGGTGCCGTCTGTAACGGTCCCACCATGTCTAGCCCCCAGACTGCAAACGGCCAAGTTATTGGTATTGTTCGCAGTTCTTCAGCAGGAACATGTGGTTGTCGGGCATAGTACTGGCATCCCATGCATGTCTCAACCAGCTTGTCGGCATCCGCCTTTGTGGTCAGCCAGTAGAATCCTTGCTGGAAGGATTTCACGACCAACGATCGAGGAGTGGCGTGATGCCCGCAATCTTCGAGATGGATTTCGCGCAGGATTTCCATACCTTCTAGATGGGAAACACACTTTAGGTATACACCAGTAGTGCTCGTTTTGTAGAGTTGCCCATTGATTATGGTATAACCCTTTGCTCGTCGTAATATTTGCCGTCTTTCGACTTTGTCGTCGGGCAACGTTCCGTGTTCGAGATATTCCATGAACGGTTTTCTCCAAGCCGGGGGGACCTTAGTCACCATGTTGACAAAAGAGTCAGCTCTATCCGGGTTGTCGATGTGGGCTCCCTTCATAGATGGTGTGCGTAGATGCTCTAGGAAAACTCCTGGCGGAATTTGCTTGCGCCCTGATCCAAGCTTAGTCAGCAGATCAGCCGCCTCGTTTTGCTCCCTAGGTACATACTTGACTTCGTAGCCCAAGAAGCTCTTGGCTATCTCGTCCACTTCGTCGCGATATGTCGCCATCATAGGGTTCCGCGCATTCCAGGTGCCAGCCACCTACTGGGCAACCAAGTCGGAATCTCCACAGCAAACTATGCGCTTGATGCCAATATCCTTGGCTACACGTAGTCCGTGAATGAGTGCTTCATACTCCGCCATGTTGTTTGTATCCTCGAAGTGGATCTGCAGAACGTAGTGTAGCTTGTCTCCTGTTGGTGACTGTAGTAATACACCAGCCCCTGAGTCGTTGAGCAACTTTGATCCGTCAAAGTGCATCACCCAGTACTCTGGTTCCGGCAACGGAGTAGCATCTGGCATTTCCATCCAATCTGCAACAATATCCGCCAAGGCTTGTGATTTGATAGCGTCGCATCTCTTGTAGGTGATCTCGAAGGCGGCAAGTTCAATGCCCCACTTCGCGACCCTTCCAGTAGCGTCGCTGTTGTTGATAATGTCGGGCAGTGGAGTTTTGCTCACCACTGTGATTGGGTGCTCCTGAAAGTAATGCCTCAGCTTTCGAGAAGCAAGGAATACTCCATAAGCTATCTTCTGGTAGTGCGGGTAACACTGCTTGGACTCCATCAAGACCTCGCTCACATAGTAAACTGGTCGTTGGACTCCGTGCTCATAGCCTGGTTCCTTCCGCTCTACCACGACGACGATGTTGATTACCCGGTTGGTCGCCGCCATGTAGATTAACAGGGGCTCTCCAGGCTCGGGTGCTGCAAGGATGGGCGCTGAGGAGAGAATCTCCTTGAGCTGCTTCAATGTTGCATCTGCTTCGTCTGTCCATGTGAATTTGTCCACCTTCTTCAGCAACTTGTACAGCGGCAGAGCCTTCTCTCCAAGTCAGTTGACGAACCGACTAACTGTTGCAACACAACCTGTTAGTCGTTGAATGTCCTTTAGGCATGTCGGATGGTTTATTTTTAAGATGGCCTTGATTTTCTCCGGGTTTACCTCGATTTCGCAATGGGAAATGATGAAACCCAACAATTTGCCAGCTGGAACCCCGAAGACGCACTTCTTAGGGTTAAGCATCATGTTGTATTTCCGGAGATTATCAAAGGTTTATTTTAAGTCAGAGATTAAGTCGTTTGATTTTTTGTACATCACCGATATTGTCCACATAGGCGTGAACGTTCCGACCAATTTGGTCATGGAGGCAGCGTTGCATTGTCCACTGGTACGTAGCACCTACGTTTTTCAGCCCAAAGGGCATCGTAACATAGCAAAACGTGCCGTATGGTGTAGTGAACGAAGTGGCCAATTCGTCCGACTTCCTTATCTTGATCTGGTGGTATCCTGAGTATGCATCGAGAAAACACAAAAGCTCCAAGCCAGCCGTCGAGTCAATGACTTGGTCAATGCGAGGCAAAGCAAACGGATCTTTGGGACATGCTTTGTTCAAGCCGGTGTAATCAACGCACATTCTTAATTCATTGGTTCCCTTTTTGGGCACAAGTACAGGATTGGCCACCCATCGGGTGTGAAGGACTTCTCGGATAAATCCAGCTTTAAGTAACCTAGCTATCTCTTTGCCAATGGCGCGTCTCTTCTCATCTCTGAAGCATCGTAGAGGTTCCTTCACTGGTTTTCATTTTGGATCGATGTTTAAGCTGTGCTCGGCAAGTTCCCTAGGTACACCTTTCATGTCGCCAGGTTGCTAGGCAAAGATGTCCCTATTCTCACGGAGGAACTCGACGAGTGTGCTTTCCTATTTGGGATCCAGGTTCGTCCCAATGCCGATGGTCTTGGAGGCATTGCCTACCACAAGTTCCACCGGCTTGGTCTCGATGGCGGCTATAAGGTTTCCCAACCTTTAATAAGGTAGAGATCCCTATGTTTACAATGCTAGTCCCTGGATCAATAGCTAGCATCCACAGTTAAGATGTAATATCAAGAAACAAAGGTCATAATACAACTTTATAACCAGGAATAAAATAATTTATTACATCTTACATAGCTCATTTGGCTATTTCAATACAGTGCAGCAGAATATAACAATAGCATGGGGTCCTTCATCTTCAAAGTGCCACAGGCAAACATGTTGGTTGTAGACTTGTAATCCTAATCAACACATCTTACTAACATCAAACAAACCTGCAACAGAACAAGTTACAACCACAAGGGTCAATACATTTGAATTGTATTGGCAAGTGATACTATGGTATTATAGTGGAGTCTATCATCTATATGCATTTGGCTAAGTGGAGCTTAGGCTTGCTTTGCTCAAAATAGATTTTCCTTATCATTTGAAAACACAAAGTTTTTGCTTGAAAAAACCACCCAAGGCATCTCCCAATAGAAATTGGTGATCCTTTAACCCTTGTTCAACAACAAATTTTTAACTTAGAAATTGGGATGAGGAGATTCTTGATAGCTTCCATGTCTTGATGCTCAAATTGTCCTTTACCAGGGACATGGCTAAGTACTTAGATTTTACACTCTGCAGAGGTGGTGCACTTTCCCCACAAGACTTGGTTTCACCAAGACAAGATCTTTCAGAAGCCTTCCCTTAGACCAGAATGGACGCGTTCCAACCTATCATTCCCCTACCACCAACTGTCCATTTGGCTAAGTTATTGCAACCTATATGGTCCAGGCAGAGCCCATAATGCCAAGTGGCTGCACTTGAAGCTTCTCAACATTTGACATCTCAAATCTCTTTGTTCCTGGGTGGCCATCCACAAGTGAGATACACAAGGTAAACCATAGAAATGGGTCTTGTGAACCACTCAACACAAACCATTCCTTCCATTCCACCCAGGTGATTCATTCACTTAGTTGTTTTATTAATCAAAACACAAGTCCTTGACTTCGAAATATTCCATAGTATGAATATATATTCCACCCTTGTTTTTTACTAGCTAAGCTAAGCATGATAGTAGTAGGAATCTTAACTTAGGAAATTTCTACTAAAGTTTCATCTACTAGGATTTCCCATGGCATAGTTTACACTTAGCAAAATTCCATGCAAGTCCTACTTAGAAATATCACTAATGCATAGTGAAAATAATGGGACAAAAGTATGGAGCATCACTTGCCTTTTTGGTAGATAATATAAGTTCACTCCTTGATCTTGCAATATTCACACTCTTCAAATCACTACAATTCAATCAAGCAAGCAATATTTCAATCTACCATTCAAGCAACATCACATAAAATAATAGAAACAAAATAATGCATGCAAGCATGCTAAAGATTGTTTTATTTGGAAAAGTGGTTTCTAGCATGTTATAAACATTCTAAAACACCGATTGGTCATTTTATATAAGTGGAAAAATCATTTGCAAAAGATTTTACTTATAAACCATTTTAAAACCAAATCAATATTTTATGTGGTTGAAAATGCCTTTAGCAAAGTAATAATCTTTATAGGGTTCACCAAATACATTTTTAATTATAAACTTGGTGTTTGGGGTCAGAGAGTTTATTCCAAAACATTTCCCAAAGATTTTCTTCCAAAAAGTATTTTTAATAAATAAACATTATCTTCATTTGACTAGAAATGCATTTATTCAAATATTTATTCTTTTGCTTCACCAAATATATTTTTGAAACTAAAAATTGATTTCTACGGTCAGTAGGTTCAAAACAAACCATTTTCCCAAGATTTTATCACCAAAATAATTTTAGAAAGAATTTTATATTCAAACCATGCCTACACAAGTTTCTGTAAAATCAACCATTTTAACAGAAGCAATTTACTAAACAAAGTGCATGGTCGGAAAGTACTTGTCTTTCTGATTCCATTGATATAAAATTTGCAAAATTTGGACGTGTGGTTTGAAAGTTACGAATTTTACAAAACCAAACAACTAATAGATAAGTTTCTGTTTTAAAAACAAACTCCAGGCCACGTGTCTGATTCTTATTGGGCGATAACGGTTCATGCGGATCGACCTATCTGGTGCGTTGGATCTAAGTTTAATCGCACGTCTCAGGTTCACCCATACCCTTTCGAGTTAGTTCTAATCATACACGTCTGATTCAGATCCAACGGTTGCTATGCGTTTGACCTAAAGCGAGCGGTGCTGGCGGCGGCGACTGGCGGCACGCGCTTGGCAAGCGAGGTTGCCGGCGATTTAGCAAGTGCGAGAGAGAGATGATGCTCACCGGGTTCGTTTTGTCGTGCTGAAGCTCAACGTGGTTGTCGTTGCTGAAGGGGCGCACAGACCTGCTGGCGATTCCTCGCCGGAGTTCGTGTCCACGTCGGGCTCCTCTGGCTGTCATCGTGGGCGACGTTTTAGACCGAGCTAAGACAAGTTGAGGGCTGCGTTAGGTGCGCACGATGCTGGGAATCACACACGTATCAAACAGAGAGAGAGGGGAAGCTGGGGCTTACGGGGGATGGTCGCCGGAGTTCGAGCAGACGGTGGCGGAGCTCAGTCGAAGTCGTTGCCGAGGATACAGGGCACACGCGAGCGAGTTGAGGCCACTGGGAGATGCGTATGGAAGAGGGGAGCAGGCTCGCGTGGTCTAGGAGGCGAGGCGCGGCCTGGGTTCGCCGGAATCGACGTCGGAGTCCGTCGGAGGCCACGGCGGTGTAAAAGAAAATGGGGACGGCCTGGGGGCGATCTTGCAGCGGTTTCTGAGGGGAAAGGGGGGAAGAGGGAGGTGTTTAAACGAGCTTGGTCATCGGGAGTAATCGTCGCAGCATTAACGTGTATTGATTCAATTTTTAAGATAGCAGAAACGGCGACAAGGCGTGGTCTTCGCGGGGAGGAAGAAGACTGGGGAGGTGGGGCTCAGCGTCAGTGAGAGAGAGAGGGGAGATGGGGTCGAGTAGTCATTTCCTCTGCGGGTGGAATTCCGAGTACGAAACATTTTTTTCGCGGGAGGGGGAGATGGGCTAGACTGGGCTTAGTGGGCTGGCTAGATTCATTTTTTTATCTGAATGTTTTTCCCTTTTTCTTTTTCTATTAATCTGTTTTGATTTTGTTTAATCAATTCAAACAACTATTGAATTTCAAACTTCAACCAAACTTTGAGTATATTCAAATAATGTTTAATAACACATTCTGAAGTCAAATTTAGAATAATATATTTATTCTTTTTAGGAGATATTAATTAATTAAAATAGGCCCTTGTATTAATTCAAATAAGATTTAATAATGTTTTTAAAATTCCATTTGAAATATAAATCCTTCCAAATCTTTTTTCAGTAGGTTTTATTTGTTTATTTGGGTGTCAAATAATTCTCCTTGAATTATTTGGAATGTTTTTAATATGATTTATTAATCATTTAAAATTGGGTATTTGTCTTTATTTAATCATAGTTTTAATTCCATAAATTTTATTTGGAATATTTCTTTGATCTTATTGAAGTTAACTAAATAAATTTTATTCCACTTGGGTAAATTCCAAATATTATTTTCCCATGATTTAATTAATCATTTCTAATAGGGATAGAATTTGGTTAATGCCATTCTATTTTATTTGGAAATCCTTTATCCTTTTATTTTATTTGGATTTGGATTATATTTATTCCATTTGCTTTTGGCCAAGTTTTAATTGGTCTTTAAATATTCTTCATTTAATATTTCCTTCCTTATCTTATAAAATCCATATCTTTTTATTTATAGATCCAAACTTGGTGATTCCAATTTGAAAAACCTTATTTAATATTTGTTTATCCTTTTAAATCTCTTTAGGATTATTTGCTCACCATTTGGTATGGATTTCTTAGATAGGTGCTTTATTGGCTTTGGAAATTCAATTTCCTTATCTTATTAAATTCATAAGATTTTATCTATGGTTCCAAATTAAGTGAAACCAATTTCTATGGTTTTATAATATTTCTACTTGTCATTCTTGATCATTTGTAAATGTTTGTTGACAAATTTTTATATGGGTCAAATCCATAGGCTTGGAGATAAGTTGGAAATGTTTTTCTTCCATTAGGGTTTTACGGTTTTGGTTTATTCTCCAAGTGTTTAAATTTTAAGATGCATTTTATGAAGAATGCATTCCACTTTGATTTGCATTTAGTTGGATTCAATTATTAACCAAAGTTTGTTCAAGATGGGATTTTAAGTTTCCATTTAGAAACAAAAGTTTCTTTTCACCCTAAATTTCAACAATTATTTATTTTGTTTATTTTTTTTCACATTACAAGATTTGGAAAATCTTGGGATGTGACAGCGGCCTTGAACGCAGGAGCGGAGTTAGAGATCTGCTTCTTCGACGCGGGCATCTTTGAGTCATCGACCTTGCTCTGGATCTCCTTGAATTCTTCGCTGTAGAGGACAGCTTCTGCACGGCTGCTTCATTAATCTCGCAGTCCCTTGCCTTGGTAAAGCTTCCGGATACGGTGATGACACCGTTTGGTCCGGGTATCTTGAGTTTATTGTAGACGAAGCATGGCTTGGACATGAACGTGTGGAATATGTCGCGGCCGAAGATGACGTGGTACACGCTCTTGAAGGGGACCACCTCGAAGGTCATGCGCTCTTGGCGGTAATTGTTAACATCGCCAAAGGTAACCTGAAGTGTAATGCACCCAAGGGACTGAACCTCCCGACCAGGAGCTACGCCATGGAAGATGGTGTTGGTCCGCCTTAGGTTTGCTTCCGTCAAGTTCAATTTCTGTAGTGTATCCAGGTACATGATGTTGATGCTGCTTCCACTATCCACCATACACTTGGTGAACTCCACGCCGTCAATCAAGGGGTTGATGACCATGGCGTACTGGTTCTCCATAGGTATAAGGTCTGGGTGGTCCGTCCTGTCCCAAGTTATTGGAACCTCCGACCAGCGCAGGTACTGGGGAACTGGGGGGAGAGTGGCCATCAGGATCCTCAGAGAGGTCTTCTGTTGTCGGACGGTGGGGGTGCCAAGGAAAGTGTGGTAGACTGGAGCCTTCTTTGCGAAGGGGTTCTTGCCCTTGTCGTCGCTCTTGGCAGCATGCTTGGGGTCATTGTCTTCGTCCATATCACTTGAATCCTTGGACTCCTCCTCCTTCTTCTTCCCCTTGCCCTTTCCTCACGGTCTGTTCTTCCGACTTCACTTGTAGCCGGACTCTGGGTCTTCCTTGAGGTCATTGACGAACTTGAAGTGTCGATTGGTATGGGTGGCTTTACCGTTGGCATCGAGGTGTACGAGGCATGGCATATCGCGGTACTCCTCATAGGTTTGGGGAACGCGGAGTGGCGCCGAGGTGGTTTCATTTCCTTGTTGCTGCCCACGACCAGCTCCCCTTCCTCGGCCACATTGTCCGCCTTCACCTCGTCCTGTGAAAGTCATAGCGACCATGTCGGTAGATTGCTTTTATTCTGGAGCGGTTTTCCGCTTTGTACTGCTGTTCCTCCGAGCTTGAGTTGGAACGGCTATTGACGGCAAGGAACCACAAGCATCATCGTCGGCAGCTGCGAACTCACTAGCCAACTGAATCATTTGGTTCAAGTCCAGCTGGTGATTGTCCTACAAGCGCTTCAGCTTATGCCGGAGCAACGTGCCTCTTTCCAATCCGTCGATGAAGGCGGCCATGGCGGTCTGTGCGTGCACTCCTGCACAGGAATTCTTCATGTCCAGCCAGCGAGAGAGGTAGGCGTGAGATGTCTCGTCTTTCTCTTGCACGCACCGCTGTAGATCGCCAACAGTGCAGGGACGTTTGTATGTACCCTCAAAGTTCTTGGTGAACGCTTCTTGCATGTCCAACCAGTTGTAGATAGATTTCTCTGGCAAGTCATCGATCCATTGACGGACCGTGCCCACCAGCATTAACGGGAGGTACTTGATGGCAACGTTGGGGTTACCACCGGCAATCTCCACAGCGTTGCCGTAGTCCTGCAACCATGTGGCTGGCTTGGCGGTGCCGTCATAGGGCTTGATGGTCTTGTCAATCCGGAAACCTTTGGGGTAAGTTCCATACCGTATTGCAGTTCCGAAGCAACTTGGTCCCAGATATGGTCCTTCCCGGGCCTCGTGGATCTTATCGATCCTTGAACGTGTGTCGTATGGCTCTGGGCTCTTCTTTTTCTTGTCAACAGGGGATGGGCTGCGTGAACGACGCGGGCCTCTTCCGTCATGGTGACTGCTTGGTGGTGATGGAGGCGGAGGTGGCAGTGGGTTAGCCTTCTTGCTGTTACCCTCCTGCGACTTCTCACGCCTGTCACAGTTGCTTGTCGGACGTGGAGGGTCATGGTGTGACCTGCTCCTGTGCCCTTGGTTGTGCTCTCCGTCATGACGGGTCTGCTCCGTGTTGTCGCGGATGAAGATGCCGCACTGCTTAGGTGGGGGCATATCCATACGGTGGAGAGCTCTGTAATCTTCGGGATGTCGGGAGATCGGGGTGGTGGGGACGAGCGACGAGGTCGGGCCTTTTCCCCATGGTCGGAGGATATGGGGATATCATACTTCCTGTTGCGCGCATCCCTCCATCCTCGTTCTGATGAACCCGTCTGGGACCCGACATCAAGAGGAGATCTGTCCCTTGGCGGTTTGTAATGACTAGATCGGCAAAGCGCTAGGTCGGACTCGAGCCTCTGGGAGGTGGCATTTTCCTGCTGCTTCACTGCCTTGGCCACTAGGTCATAGACCTGTTCCACTGCCTCGGGTGATCTATCCTGCCCTAGAAGGGTCTTAGCGACGGCGAGGTTAAGGATTGGGGTGGGAATCACCTTCTTGCCTTCATTGTCAATGTATGGCTTGGCTTGTGCCGGCTTCGAGGGAGACCATCCTAGGTTGCGCCGTACACCAGGATCGTTGATGGCGCGAGCCGGAGCTTTCTTAGCCTTATGCTGCTGCAGCAAAGTCTTGTACTCGGCCTCCTCTAGCCTTCTCTATAGATTTCTGCGTGTTGACCAGATCTCGATCTAGCTTGGCGCCTTGCTCCGCGATGGCTTGCGCTTCCTCCAGCAGCTGTTGACGCTTCTCGTCAAGCTGGGTCACGTTCCGAATATGAGCAACGGTCATTGGCTCGATGAGGAGATTGCCGTACATCACTCTATCAGCTGGAGTAACTTGGGCTGCTGCAGACGTGGATGCTGGAGGCAGCAAGTTTGCGGTGTTGTTGTTGCTCGGACCGGTGCCGAGTTCCTGCGGCTGCTGCACTGGGTTAGGCGGAGGAGGCATGTCTTTTGCGCGATCGTTGTCAGCAGCAATAAGTGGCCCCTTCCCCTTTTCCAGCGCTGTAGGCGGAGCTCGTCCGGGTTGATCTTCTTCCATCCCAATGGTGACGAACACCCCTCGAGATGCGACGGTGGCGTTGGCTTGCTCGTCGCGTGAGTACTCCTCCTCCATCTCCTGCATAGCGGAGTCTAGCTCTTCTAGACTAAAATCTATCTCCTTTGAATCTGCACTAAAATCAGCATAAAGCACGTCAATGACAGAGTCGGAGGGTGCTAGGACTTCCTCGATGACGGGCGGTGGAGGTGCAATGGCAGCGATGATGACTGGAGGTGGTGGTGCCACTGCGGCGATGGCGGCCGGAGGCGGCGGTAGTGGTGGCTAAATCGGAGGTTCTCCGTCGATGAGTGCGAGTGCTTTATGGGCTTCCGCGTCAGCCTCCGCATAGTTGTTGACGGTGCTCACGATCTGTTCGAGGGTAAGGCGTCCTGTTGCCTGCTGCCGTCTTAGAGAATGTCGGAGAAGCGTGCCATGGTCCAGTCCTTCCACGAAGTGATACAAAGCGTTATCATCGGGGTAGTGGGCCAGATCGGCTCGTATGCGGAGCCACCTGGCCAGGTAATCACGGGGGTTTTCGCCTTCTCTCTAAACGCAGCGCGCCAGATCGAAGATGGTAACCACGCCAACGAACTTGGATCTCTGCTTTCCAGACGCACGGGCGAAGCCGGCGGATTTGCAGTGATCTTCCACCTTTATATCCTGCACAAGGGCGGTTTGGGTGGGGCTTGAATTTTTGCGATCTTTGCCGGCAAACTCTGAAGAGAGATCCGACATCGATCCTTCCGCAAACGTATCCTGCCCGTGGGTGGTCCGCGCGGGCTTTGAGTTTTTCCGATCTTTGCCCGCAAACTCCAAAGAGAGATCCGACATCGATCCTTCCGCGAACGTGTCCTGCCCGTAGGCGGTCCGTGTGGGCCTTGATGCTCCTCCGACTCCCAGTGAACTAGTGCCCGAGTCGGTTTCGCCGATGAAGAGGTGGATGTCTCCGATAGGAACAATCGGACACCGCGTAGGGTTCGTCTTTGCCGGGATCCAGAACTCGTCAGGAGGGACGATTGGAACCTTGCCGGAGAAGAGAACACGACCGATGGCTACGGTTTCGCCGATTCCCGCGAAGATCTTGGTCCTCGCCCGCTGAAGAGCCTGAAGCGCCTCTTGCCCCACGGTGGGCGCCAACTGTCATGGTATTGCCGACGAGTACGCCATGGAGGGGTCCTCACAGTGCGTGTTTAGAGACGTGGGGGAAGACGGATGGTTGACGGGTACGAGGTAACACAGCTTACCCAGGTTCAGATCCCACGACGGTGGTAGAATCCTACTCCTGCTATAAATCACTATAAGGGCAATACGTCGAGTTACAGGGATTGGTTCGTTGTGCGAGGTCTATGTGTATCGATGCCCTAAAGGCTCCCATAGGCCCGACTTATATAGTCGCCAGGTCCTAGGGTTACAGGGAAAAGTCCTAGCCGGACAGGTTACAGAGTCCTACACCGTCTATTACTAGTCTTGTGTATCTTGCACTCCATGGCTCCAGGTACGCTGGTGACTCCACCGTAGCTTTCCTTTATCCGGCATGGGCCTCCCTTCTGGATCCATTTAACTGGGCCGCCCAGCAGGCCATAGGCCATGCTACCAACTGTTGGCCACTCGGGTTAGCTAGATAAGTGTCATGCTATAGGGATACCCATATAGCATATCCCCAACAATGAGTAAGTTAGTAGAGTGATCAAGTGTGTCAAATTTTATGTATTTTGCAAGAGTTTTTGAGGAACATGAATTTTCATGAAAGAATCCAAGTGATAAGAATGAGAATAAGTTTTTATAAATACTTGCTTCCTTGGGTTTTGAAACTAAATTTTTTGATTCAACGTCCAGTCTAACTAGGGTCTCCTATGGTCAGGATGGCTCTGATACCAACTTGTCAACACCCGGGTTTTTAAACCCAGATGCCTGTTATGCCATACATCGCAATCCCAGGATTATCATTTTTGCGAGACATAACAGATTTGGATATCATAGTACATCATCCATTACAAACCATACATAAGGTCTTAATCAAATAAGGATCTCATGATCCAGTTCTTAATACAACTCAAACAGCGGAATAACGTAATAGTAACGATAGCGTAGGCGAAGATCCATCTTCGGGGTCACAGGCAATGCTGATGATGGGAGATGATCCTAGTTGTCCTATCCTTCCTGCGGTCCATCATCCTGGTACTCCTCTTCATAGTCTGGCCACGAGAATAGCCAGGTACAAAGCCATGAGTACACTTTAAGTACTCGCAAACTAATTCTAACAGTTAAGGCGGTTTTTGTAGTAGGACACTAAGCTCTAGGGTTGTTTTGCAAAAAGCCAGATTTACCTCTACTAATTTCAGAAGCAAAGAAAGCTAGTTGAAGTTTTATAACACCTAAATGGGAACTTGAATTTCATATCACAACCCTATTGTGGTCAAGTCAAAGGCTCAATTAATTTCACAAGTCATTTTGAAAACATCTGACGGGGGAACAGTATGGCCACTCCAACTGTCCATAACCGCGGACGCGGCTATTCGAATAGTTTGACACTCTGCAGAGATTGTACACTTTCACCACAATATTCGATACATCCGTCAGGAACAAATCCTGAATTCACCATACTTAGTATGCGGATAATCAGTCCTAACCTTTCAATTACACGCCCTAGTATAGGCACCTCTCCTGTGAGTTTGGCCTCCCAACCATGACCAACTGTCATCTTGGGTACTGCACAGGTGGACAATCTTCATAAGGTAGCCTCAGCTCAGACCATGGCCATGAGTGAACCCATACTAAGGTATATAAGTTTCCAGTCAAGCCCTACCCAATTTTCGGGTATTGTGGTTGTACGGTAAAATTGGAATGGTATCGTATCCAGACAACCATCAGTTTTATAAAGGGCTAAGGCTCATGTCTCAACATTTTCATTATCAAAATCATCTGGTGTTCGGAAACACATGTCAAAACATTTCAGTAGAATGACTCATCATTCCAAGGTTTTCATAACCATTTTCACCAAGTATTCCCATCTAAAGTTGACCAAGTTTTATGCTTAGCACTAGCATCTACAAGTGGGGTAAGTACTAATGATGGGTGTAAACAAGTGGAGTTTAATTAAGTTCAATCTCATGCCTTAGGATGACATCAAGATTATCTAGCTTAGGCCAAATTTAATGCTCTTTATGCAACCTTCCATTATCTTCCCAGTATCTACAAGTCACTTAAGTAAACTCTAAGAGATAGCTTTGATAAAGAAATAAAGTATAAAGCTTGCAAGTAAAACTAGGATTGGGTTATCAAGTGGGTATGATCACATATGCTTAAGGCATATAGTTGGCATGGTAACAAGCAAGTTTTAGCTTGCATAAGTAGGGTATCTTGCAAGGGTTAACTTGCTAAGTTAATAGCTTGCACATTCAACTAGTAGTATTAGGCTTGCCTTGTGCAGAGCAGTGGTTGAAGTTCTCCTCGGCTTGTTCCTCGTAGTATCCTCCTTCCTCCTCGTATCCTTGGTCGGTACTAGCGTCTATAAATAAATACGAGGTACACAATCACCAAACAATACTTAACTATTTTCAATCATCACACAAAAGTGTACTATAGATGATCTAGCATCATCACTAACATTACAAGATTAAAGCTTTTGTCTTATTTATTTTATTTTTAGAAAAGTAATTTCTACTCATTGAAAAACTACTTAAGGTTTAATATTCTCCAACTCAAATATGGGATCATGTTGACACATGTCATCACCACATATTTCAGTACATGGGAATGTGATTTAAAGTGGTGTCACAAATTAATAAGGTTTAACCTTTTTATTTTAAATAAATAAAATGACTAGAAATGCCTATGTGGCATCCTTTTATTACTTGAACATTATTTCTTTAGTGAAACCCATATTTTTTTATATATTCTGAAAGGTATGATCAAATGTGATTTTTGAGAGGTTGAATCAACTCAAAAGCTCTTATGGTTGAAATTTGAAAAATGTTTGAATGCAAAAAATCTTCTAACTTGTTATTTTTACCAAGGTTGATCTACAGATCCAAATGATTTGAATCCAACGGGCTTGGATTAAGCTTTTTAGTACCTTTCTAATAAAATTGGTTTCATGCAATTTGGTTCATTAAATCGAGCTAGGTTGATTTTTGAAACTAGGTACAGAACTGGGTTTGAATTAAAAAGGAAAAGTCTAAATTCAAACTGTTGGGTCGCGCGGGAGAGGTTAATGGGCCGGCCCAGTGTCACTCCGCAGCGCGGGGCGCAGCTGACATGGGGGTTCCACCAGTCAGTGGCTCATAATGCGCGAAGCAGTACGGGGCGGTGTGGTTCGTTGGATTAGAAGGGCGATCGACGACTGAGGGTCGTCATCGATGATGAACATGTCACTGGCGAGCTCGAACCCTAGCGGCTCAGTGGGGGTGCATAGGAGGCATACCAGGTCTCCAGCGACGACGGCGAGGCGAGCAAACGAACGAGTGGTCGACGATGATCTCAGGGACGGTCGAGGTAGCTCCGGGGGTGGTCGAAATCAATGGCCCCCTTCTTCTCTAGAGGCGGCCTCCTCCGGCACAATTCCGCAGAGCTGCTGCTCCTCGTGCTCCGGCTCGATGGTGGAACGATCAGTGAGGTGAGGGGAGTGGAATGGTGTGCTTCAAACGGCTGGGGGTGGCCTCCTTTTATAGGCTCGATGGCGAGACCGAGAGGGATGGGCAGGCGACGGTGGCGACATGGCTACGGGCGGCTAGCGGCATGGCTGAGGTTGGCAATCGACGGGCGGTCTCCTGGCGATGCTCTAGAGCTTAAATGCGTGCGTAGGGGCGGTGGCAATCGGTCGGGAATGTGCGGTGCTCTGCACGGCAGAGGCGGCGAACTCCGCGGAGAGTGGTGGCTACGGGGTATTGGGCGGCAAACGGGGGTTTCTGGCATGTTCCTGGGATCATGGAGAAGCGGTGGGCACGGGCTGCAGTCGAGGGGCGGCGTGTGCACGCGTGCCGGGTGCGGCGCTCTAGGGCGGGCTCGGATGTCCCAGTGGCATTAGGCGCGCGGTGTTCCTGGTGGTCCACGGCTTGCACTGGCTTGGGGAGGGGACAGTGGGCGGCGGTGAGGTGCTGCCTACCTCCTAGACAAGGTGGGCAAGGCTAGGGTGGCTGCTATCTGGCCGGCGACAATGGGGTGGCATGGTGAGGCTCGGCCTGCTCACCATTGATGGCAAGGCAAGCTCCCAGTGGTGCTAGATGTTTACAATTGAGCTAGATGATCTACTAAATACTAGTTGCAACCAGATAGGGAACAAGTTAGGCCAAATTTACTACACACTATAGTGTTTGTGATTTGTATGATTTGAATCTACAAGGTGTTTGATGAAATGGCCGCAAGAAACTTACTTTTGAATTTTGAAAATATTTTTGGTGGGTGTGCTAGGCATGTGCTGGGGATTCTGCGGGTGCTTGGGTTTTGAAAATTGAGCTTGTTTGAGTGGTTTTTGAAATATGGGGATCTTCCCATATGAGATAGATTCGATTTTTAAACTGTCATTTAAACTTAGCATTTGAATGTTTTTAGGAGATCACAAAGTGGGCCTTGGTACCTTATTATGATTACTAACAAGGGGTGCAAAGATCCACAAATGTTTCTGTTAAGTTTTGAATGCTTGGAATAGCCAAAGTAGGCATGATAGTTAATTTGGCCAAAGTGACCATTCACTTCATTTGTTTGTTTTGAGTTGTTTGTCTTTGGGAAAAGTTTGGGGATTGTTTAGATGATGTTTAATTCACCTAAGAATCATTTTACAAGCAAATAAAACACAAAATCATGGCAATTCAAAAGAATCCGAATTTTGAATACACACATATATGAATGCTTTCATATTTTTAGTTGGGAAAGTTTTTGTTAACCCTAATTTTGATGACTAGAGTTTGATGATCCAAGCTTAATATTTTTGGGATGTTACAAAGGATGGACCCAAGCACGCGAAGCCGTGGCAGGCAACAAGATCCTGCCTGTGGGTGCCTCACGGGACCTACTAATGGCGTACCACCTGCTCCTCGTCGCAGAGCACAAAAAGCAGGTGAAGATGCAAGAAGTGCTTGACAAGCGCAAGCAAGCGGCCTCAGAGTCCAGTGCGCGGCGAGCTGCGCTCTCCACCATGGGCGGCTCCAGCTCGCATGGTAACCACGGCAACAAGCAGCATTCTCGCTTCGAGAACATGGACCCCGCCGCATGTCGTGAGGTGACCCGAATCCTCAACACATCCTTCATGGAGATGGATGCCAACGGCAACATCATCCCGAAGATGCCGCAAGCTGCGATCATGGCAGCCACCACATACCTCGCGTCCCATACACCTCCGGTGGGGGACCCGAAGAGGGCCATGCACAACTCCGCACTGGCTGGACTTGGACTCGTGGGAGCTGCGCTCCTCGGAGAAGTCCCAGAGGAGCTGAAGAAGAAGGCTGCGGTCAGGTTCAACCACAGTCCTACACCCTCATCCGACGATGAAGAGCACGACCTGCCTCGACGGCATAAAAGCTTGCGACGCTGCAGCCGCGACTACGACACTCGAAGCGAGCTCACCTAGCAAATATCGACAAGGCACGCGCCAAGCGCGTATGCTCATCCGAATCCGAAGAGGATGACGATGAAGGAGAACTCTGCGGAGCTCGATGCTTCAGCAGATCCGTTCAGAGGACGCGGATGCCATGGAACTTCAAGCTTCCTTCGGACACTCCGAAGTTTGACGGCACACAGGACCCTAAGGCGTGTCTCAGCGACCACCTATCGTCCGTCAAGATACACGGCGGAAACAAAAACACCGCCCTGCAATGCCTTCAGCTGCAGCTGACAGGCGCAGCCCGGATCTAGCCTAGCAGCCTACCCTCGGGATCCATCCGAAGCTGGGAGGAACTAGCGTACAGTTTCATCCAAAACTTCAAAGGCACCAGCAAGAGGCCAGCCTTGATCGAAGAGCTGAGGGCCTATACCAAGCGAACGAGCGAATCCATTCGCTCGTACATACTACGTTGGTCCAACACCAAGAACTCTGCGGCACACATCTCTGAGGAGAGAGAAATCGACGCCTTCAAGGATGGCGACAAACGCCAAGACTTCAAGGAAGAGCTCGGGCGCGTCAAGCCCAAGACACTCGACCACCTCATGGACATCGCCAACAGGTGGGCAGATGGCGAGGATTCCGTCCACCAAGCACACTTGGAGGAGGAAGATGACTACGGCCGTCGACGTGAATGCCGTAGCAAGAGAAGATCGCGCGTCTACGACGATCACGATGGACCCGACATGGTCGCGGCTGGCTACGCCGACCGCCACAGCAAAGGCAACCGCAGCAGTGGAGGATACCGTGGAAACAACTTCCGCGATGGAGGATGCCCAGCGCATTCATGGCAACGCCGCGGCCACGATGATGGGCCCTCGGCATACGACAAGTTGTCGGGTCCATGCACCATCCACTTCTACATCGACAAGCAGGATGGTAAAAAGAAGGCAAGTCAAATGCTCAAGGACTGCCGCGAGTTCCAGAAACTCAGCGAGAGCCTGTCCCAGCTGAGGCAATAAGCCCCGAACCCTGGGTACGGGAACGCACCCGCACCAGGTGACATCACCCACGGAGCTCCTCCACCACCACCCATGGGACCTTTGAATCACCCAATCGCACCCGCACAGAACAACGGCGGAAACGGGTACCCTGTTCTGAAAGGATCACTGATGATCCAAAAGGGGCGCCCAACAAACAGGGTGCAAAAGAAAATCACTCGTCAGGTCAGTCTGGCTATGACTGCTCCACCCGGCATCCCTGAGTACCTCAGCGGTTCGGAGTCTTGCATCACGTTCAGCCGTTCGGATCACCCCCGCCAGATCCCTCGCCCAGGTCATGCTGCCCTGGTGCTCGAGGCGCAGATCAGAGGGTTCGATATGAGCTGCGTCTTCATGGATGGCGGCAGTGGCATCAATCTGATGTTCGCTAGCACATTAGGAGCAATGCGGATCCCGCTGTGCAGCCTGGAACAATCCGCCACAATGTTCCACGGCATCGTTCCATGGAAGGGCATATTCCCCCTAGGAAAGATATGGCTCGATGTCATCTTCGGCAAGCCCGATAACTTTTGTTGTGAGCGGCTTGAGTTCGAAGTGGTGGACTGGCCATCACAATACCACGCCATCCTCGGGCGCGTGGCAGTCGCACTGTTCCTGGCAGTATCGCACTACGTGTACATGCTACTCAAGATGCTAGGACCTAGGGGCGTCATCACGGTCCACGAGAGCTTCACCCAATCGGATCACTGCGACAGGGACTTCAATAGAATCTCCCAGTCATTCGGCATGCAGGAGGAGCTCGTAAGGCTCCGAGAGGTGACAAACAACGGGGCACCCCCAGTCTCAAGGCAGAACGCACCTGACATGTCTTTCGACTCCACAGTCAACACAAAGAAGGTGCAGGTACACCCGACGGACGCCTCCAAGACGGCACTGACTGCCAACGACCTCAGCACCGCATAGGAAAGCGCACTCGTCAAATTCCTAAGTGAGCGCTGGGAAATCTTCGCCCGGTGTCCTGCAGACATGCCAGGAGTTCCCAGGGAATTCGCCGAGCACGGACTTAACATCTTTCCAGACGCCAAGCCCGTTAAACAGTCCATCTGACGACTGTCCGAGCCGCGGGCTGAAGCCATCAGAGTCGAGGTCAACAGACTGCTCGACGCAAACTTCATCAGAGATATCAAGGAAAGCGAGTGGTTGGCCAATACCGTGATGGTCCCCAAAAAGGACGCGAACATCCTGCGGATGTGCGTGGACTTCACATCGCTGAACAAGCACTACCCGAAGGACCACTTCCCTCTCCCTCAGATCGATCAGATCATCGATTCGACTCCAGGATGCGAGAAGATCTCCTTCCTTGACGCCTACTCAGGCTACAACCAGATTCGACTAAAGGTCGAAGATCAGGAGAAAACGGCGTTCATCACGCCGTTCGGAGTGTTCTGCTACAACACAATGCCCTTCAGGCTGAAGAACATAGGTGCCATGTACCAGCAATGCATGCAGGCATGCCTGAAGAACCAGATCGGCCGCAACATACAAGTCTATGTCGACGACATAGTAATCAAAACAAGGGAGCCCAAGACATTGATCGACGATCTCTGCGAGACGTTCGATAACCTTGATCGATACAAGATCAAGCTAAACCCAGAATAGTGCGCCTTCGGCATCCCATCTGGTCAACTGCTCGGCTACTTCATCTCTTGGCAATGGATCGAGGCGAACCCGAAGAAAATCCAAGCCATAATGGCCATGGAGAAGCCGAAGAATCTCAAAGGCGTCCAGCAGCTCGTCGGGCGAATCGCGGCGTTGAGCAGGTTCATCAGCCGCATGGGCGAAATGGCCCTGCCTTTCTATTAGTTGCTATGCAAGGCAGACAAATTCGAGTGGACGCCCGAAGTAGACGACGCATTCAAAGATCTGAAGCGGCTGCTCTCCACCTCGCCCGTCTTGGTCACGCCAAGGGAGCACGAGCCTCTACTACTATACATAGAAGCTACACATCAGGTGGTAAGCACCGTGCTCGTGGTCGAGCGACCCGAATATGGCAAGACCCATGGGGTCCAACGCCCAATCTACTACCTCAGCGAGGTATTAACGCCCACAAAGCAAAGGTATCCTCACTACCAGAAACTCGCCTACGGCGTGTTCATGACAGCTCGTCGGCTGAGCCACTACTTCCAGGAGCATCAGGTGATGGTCGTCAACGAAGCACCCCTGAACAGCATCCTGAACAACCCGAAGGCCACAGGACTCGTGGCCCTGTGGGGCATTGAGCTGTCACCTCTAGACATAGTCTATGAGAAGCGCCATGCGATCAAGTCCCAGGTCCTACCAGATTTCCTAGTCCATTGGATGGAACTGCAGGTGCCGGACACTCCGGACATGACGCAGTCATGTACGATGCACTTTGATGGCTCCAAGCACGAGGCTGGAGCGGGAGCCGGGGTCATACTGACCTCCCCGTAGGGCGACAAGATGAAGTACGTCCTCCGGATGAAATTTCGAGCTTCCAATAATGAAGCCGAGTAGGAAGCCCTCATCCATGACATGAGGATGGCCAAGATCTGCGGCGCAACGCACCTAGTCATCTACGGCGATTCAAATATCGTCATCCACCAGACGATGAATGAGTGCAACACGCACGCCGACAACATGATTGCGTACCGCGCACTCTACAACGCACTCGAAGGAGACTTTGACGGCTGCGAGCTTCGGCACGTTGGGAGAGAAAGTAACAAAGAGGCCGACAGACTCGCCAACATCGGCTCCACCTGCGGACGGGTGCCACCAGATGTGTTCCTCGAACAGATCTGTGTGCCATCCATCAAAAGGAAATTCCCCAAGGGATCACCCGAAGAGGCAGAACACTCGGGGGTTGCGCTACCCGAAGAACAGGAAGGACCAGAAAAACTCGACACAGAAGTCGCAGTGGTCAACCTGATGCAGGTCATGGTAGTCAAAGAAACATGGACACGGCCATACCTCCGATACCTGATAGACAAGGAACTACCTAATGACCCGACAGATGCCCGGCGGATATCTTGCCGGTCCAAGGCCTTCACCATCATCAATAGCGAGCTGTATAAGCGCACCATTTCGGGTGTACTCCAAAGGTGCTTCACCATCGGTGATGGCAAGACCATCCTCCAAGACATCCACGAGGGCATCTGCGGCCATCACGCGGGCAGTCGCGCCCTTGTCGCTAAAGCTCTACGAGCTGGATTCTACTGGCCAACGGCCATGAACGATGCCAAGGACATCGTACGAAGATGCAACGGGTGCCAGAGGTTCGCAGATAAACTGCACGCACCCGGATCGGAGCTCAGGCCCATACCTCTGGCCAAGCCCTTCACCCAATGGGGCCTCGATATGATCGGAAAACTGCCCAATTCCTCGAAAGGAGGCCACATCTACCTCCTGGTCGCAGTGACAAGTTCACCAAGTGGATCGAGGCCATGCCCGTCACAAACCAAAAGGGCAAAACGGCCGTAAAGTTCTTCGAATCCATTGTTTATAGGTTCGGCGTGCCGCACAGCATCATCACCGACAATGAGTCAAACTTCATCTCCAAAGAATTCCAGGACTTCTGCGAAGACATCGGAATCAACATAACATACGCCTCCGTGGCGCACCCACAAACGAACAGGCAGGTCGAAAAGGCCAACGGCCTCGTCGGCGACGGCATCAAGAAAGGCCTAATGAGTCCACTCAAGCGACTTGCGGGATCCTGGACACAAGAGCTACCCTCCGTCCTCTGGAGCCTGCGCACGACGCCAAACAGCTCAACTGGCTACACGCCTTTCTTCATGGTGCACGGAGCCAAAGTCGTGCTGCCTGCAGAAGTACGCCATAAGGCCCCACAGGTCGTCGCCTACAGCGAAGCCGAATCGACGGCCGCACTCGAAGATGCCGTCAACACACTCGACGAGGCACGCGACATAGCCGCGGCTCGATTGGCGGTCTACCAACAGAGCCTCCGCAACTATCACAGCCGTCGGCTGCGCCCAAGGTCCTTCGTCGAAGGAGACCTAGTCTTACGACTCAAGCAAGAACGACCGAAGAAGCTCGAGTCACCCTGGGAAGGACCCTACATCGTCACGGAAGTCATCCTAGATGGCGCCTATCGCCTCAAGCACGTGGAGTCTGGAGTCGCATACTCCAACCCATGGAACGCCGCACAACTGCGACGCTTCTACCCCTAGCTACCCCCCTTTTACTTTCAATAAGGCTATTCATCCAAGGCTACTCAGCCGAACAAAGTACCTCCCTCATTACGATATGAATAAAGCTAAGTGTCTCGCCCCAAAATTTATCTCTTATTTGCATTTTCTTTATCCTACAACACACTCGGGGGCTCCCCTCACCTCACGACTTCGTCGGCTGAGGATAGCGCATGTACATTTAAGTAGTTGATCACGTCAGGCTAACGAAAAGGGCATGCATACAAACAAAGCACCACGTGCTAAAAACAATCAACCTTTACAGCAAGGGCCACAACACGCCCAGTCGAATATATACAAGTTTTACATCTGTCTTTTTATAGGTTCTGCCTATTCTGAAGAATCACCTGCGCACGATGCTCAAAGAGATCTATAACTTGTTCGGCATACTGCCTTACAGCCGCATAATGCAGACGCATGTCCCACATACCACCATCCGGCCGAAGAGGCGTCCCAGCCGCAACAGCAGCAAGATCTACATCAGGGCGATGCAGCCGCACGAGGGAAAGCTCAGCCTTCACCCCCGCAACCAACTAATGCCGCACGAGCTCCCTGACATGATGCACATCTCGAAACTTCGCCAGCAAGCCCCAGAGAATCGATGGTGCCTCGTCCAGGGGAAACATCACGTGCAAAATTGACGCCAAGGAAATCTTCACTTGCCGCAGCACCCGTGACACCTGGTGAACATGATCTTGCACAGTTGCAAGGACCATGGCATGATCGCGGTCCATCTAGAAAAATCCACCGGCTTCCATATCTTGCTGCATCAAATAGTTGATACGAACATCAACGCGCTCCTTTTCCTCCTTAGGAACAAGGTTAGCACCTGCAACACCTACAAAGTAAGATGATAAGCCAACAGGCGCATCCAAAAAATGATCAGCAGCTCGAAGAAACTCACACTGAAGCTATTCGGCCAAACGCCGCAACTCCCCCATCAGATACTCCTCTCTGACGGCGCCTCGCTCCGCCTTCGACTTCCACACATCCACGTGACCTCGGATGCCAAGAAACTCCTTCTCAAGACTACAGACGCGGTCACGAAGAAATACAAGCTGCGACGCATCATCCAAGGATGGCCACAGCTGCGGCGCGGGCAAAGTATCGACGGGATCACCATGCGAAGGCCCCTAGAGGAAAAGAAGCAAAGATATGAACAAACACACGAATGGGAAAACAGCTCGGAGATTCATTATATACAACAAAAGCCACTGCGTGGCACAAGGAGTGTTCATAACATATTTACAACAAAAGCAGGCAAAAGCTATCCTACAACTACAAGGCCTAAGCAGCTACATCCTGAGTGGCCTCGGAGCTGGATTGCCTGCTCTTGGCCTCGCCCTGCTGCCTCACCGCGTACTCCGCCAGCAGGTCAATCATCTTTGGCCCATAGCGTTTACAGCGGGCAGCATAGAGGGCAAAGGCTACCTCAGATCCGTCGGGAGCAGTTGGCATCTGGGAGGTGACCTGATGAAGATCCAGCTCCGCTCCAGACGCCATGGCCATCGCCAGCCCCATGGACACGCCGATGCCCTTCTGCTTGCGCTTGTACGCCGCAGGCGCGTCGGCTCACAACGCATCCGCCAACAAGTCGACATCCTCAAGGGAAACGCCCTTGGGGACGAGCTCCTTGTAGAAGCGTCCAAGAACCTCCTTGGCCTTGGCAAGAGAGCCAACCACGGTGCTGCAGCGGTCTTCGACCGCCATAGTGGCATCATCCAAAGCACTTCCGTGCTCTAGATCACTGCGGTCAAACTCAATGCCCGCGACATCTAGATAAAGGAAAAGGCACAGTGAGAATCAAACAAAACCAGAGAGACAAAGAAGCCGAAACGGAACAAGCAAGCAGACGAAACTACTCACCTGAAATAGCCTTGGCGGCAGCCATCCGCTTATTGGCTACCTCCTTCTCGTGCGAGGCCGCAGTGGTGGCGAGATGCTCCTCGCGGTCCGTGGCCTCTTGCTGCAGGCGCTCCTTGGCCGCAGCTGTGTCGGCTAGCTCCTGCTCAAGGCGCTCCTTAGCACCAACGACGTCCTTAGCTTTTTTCTCCGCCCGCCCGAGGCTCTTTTTGAGAGCATCAAGCTCGCGGAGGGCCGTATTATTCTCATCTGCAAAAAGCAACAAGAACATGTGTGAGTTTTGCAGGCTAGCAAGCAGACAAAGAAATAGAAGACCTAGTTACAAATGTACCTTGAAGCAGCTGGAGGCTGGCCTCCACCGCCAGGTGCTGCTTCACCAGGTGGTTGACGCCTTGCACAAAAGGCTACGAGAAGACACAACTTATCAGGAAAAATTCTCGGGGGCTGCAACCAAGAAACGAGCAAAACAAAATCAAGCACACGAAAAGCGCTCGGGGGCTCCCCCCGAGACACGCACAAAATAGAAGCAATGATCAACAGATCACACGAAAAAGCTCGGGGCTCCCCCCAGGGCAAGTAAAAAATACTTACATGATCAGACGGATACTCCGAAGGTCCGGCTGTAGTCTTCTGGGAGACAATCACCCGAGCCTCCTGCGGAGAGGGGTTCGGAGCAACGCCCCCAGAGGCGGCCACCGTCTGAGAAGGAGGAGGCGCAATCTTCGAGTCCCCCACCATCTCCTGAGTGCCATCGCTAAATGAGCCATCAGAGGAGTGGCTGCAAAAGAAAACATCAGTCAAATACAAGCAAGCAACAACGACAGACAACAAAAGGCAACCGAAGGAACTTACGAGTCCATATCGCTCAAGCTGAAGACAGGCAAGGCCCTCTTTCCTTTCTTCTCTTCCCTCTTCCGCTTCGCCGGCGGCTGCGGCGCCACAGTCCACACAGGCACGGCCGGAATAGGATAGGAAGAGCCACCATCACCTCCACTGTGACGTACAAGGCATGGCGGGTTCCTAGGCGTCGGCGGAGTCGAGGCATCCGACGATTCGCTCGAGCTCTATGTCCGCTTTTGAGTCTAATCCTCGCTCGACTCAAAAGTCTCTTCAGCCGGTGACCGTGCCGAGGTAAGCCGAGGAAAACGTTCGGGTAGTGGAGGCGCCATGCCAGGTACCTTGAACTCCTGTACAAAAGAAAACAAACTTCTAGAACAAGAGAACTACAAGAAAACACAGTCAAAAAAAGCGCTACGCGCACGTCCCAGATCTACACCTGCGGCACCGGTCGAGAGGCCCTGCCTCATCAGCTTTAAACTTCAGCAGCGGTCAGAGGATCCCGTCGATGTCCCCCTTGGAGAGCTCTACAGTCGAAACCCTAGTCGGATCATGGCGGCCAGAATAAAGGAACATCGGGTGCACCCTATCCTAGAGCGGCTGCACCTGACATTGGAGGAAGGTGCGGATAATATCCACACTGTTCACCTCTTTATCCGGAATCACCTGGAGGTCCTCCCCTCGACGATAGAGCTCCTCTATCTCCGCCACCTCACCATCCAAGATGTGGTTCTTCCAGGACCTCTTCGGCTGGATTTTCTAGGAGGGGTCGAAAGGAGCAAGGCCAAAATTTTGCTCGTCCACTGTGGAGTCGCGGATGTAAAACCATCGCCTCCGCTAGTACTAGACAGACTCTGACATAGAAAAAGAGAAGAAGAGAAATTTGGATTTAAGGGAAATGATGCAGCCGTCGATGGGATAAACGCCATCGGAGCCAGATTGCCTCTTCATGGAATAGAGCTTCCGAAAGAGGCCAAAGTGGGGCTCGATACCGAGCCAGCACTCGCAGAAGGTGATAAAGCAGGAGATGTGAATAACAGAATTTGGCGAAAGATGATGGAGTTGGATGCCATAGAATAAAAGCAATCCACGGAGAAAACCGTGGACTGGGAGAGAAAGGCCCCGAAGGACAAAAGCGACAAACATGACCCGAAACCCAGTGGGTGGACGGGAAATTACCTCGTCACCGGGAATCTTGATGGCCTGCTTGTCCTGCGGGATCAGACCCTGCTCACGAAGTTTGCGCAGGTCGCCCTCGCGCGTCTCCGACCGCCGCCAGCCACCGTCGGTGACGCGAGTGGCGGCGGTACCTTTCTTGCCGCCGGCAGCAGCGCTGGTACCAACTACGGTGGAGGCCTTCTTTGATTTACCCATTGTAGTTCGGCGACAATGACGGTGTGAGCGCAGGAACGAAGATGGGAAGGATCGAAGAACTTCCAGCGCACGGCGAGAAAAGCTCAATAAGGTGGAAGCAGTGAAACAAGAATGGCTGTGGTGAAAACAAACAAAAATTTCCCCACAGATTATAAAGACGAAGATGATACACGAGGACCGTTCATCAGGAAGCCCTAGAGCCAACATCAAAATCCAACCGCCCACGTGTCAGCACAGCAGCGAACCGTCGCTCGCACGCCATCCACTACGCACGGAAACCGAGGTGACGCCGTAATTATCTCCACGTCGCGCGTGACCAGTCAATTCAAAGTCAGAAGGTGGGACCCACATTCGCCCAGTCACGTCATCTCTGGCGCCGCAGACGCTTGAGGTCACCGATCGTCAGCACTGACGTCATCAAAGCTATACTAGCAACATTTACAAATCTTCGACTACACAGCTAAAGTACTCACTCGAATCTATGATTCGAGTAACTACTCGGGGGCTACTTCTATCAGGAGCGCTGGCCGTGCACCCGAAGTATGACTAAGGTACTACACCATTAAACTATTCTTCGAGTCCTATGTCGAGTCTGCGACAACTCGGGGGCTACTCCCATAGGGAGGATGAATTCAAGCATCCGAAAAATTTGTGTCCTACGGACCTTAAGTCAACAACGACTGAATTAAAGTCTCTACTCAAGTCTACGACTCGAATAGACACTTGGGGGCTACTCCCATAAGGAGCGCTGGCCGCGCACCCTATGAATTCTTCGACTGCGATCCTTCGGATCAAAATGCAAAAACTTTACGGCAACTCTGCCCCAGCCAACGCTAAGTGAGAAGCATTCTCCTTGGCCACCCGAAACACCTCCGGGGTGATAAAATTTCGGATGCTGCATCTGTGACGCAAAGATAAGACCTAGAGATACCATCTAATGGCCTGGCAACGCACACGACTACATTCTGCTGGTAACAATCCGTGCCCGCAAACGCGATGAAAATCCTGACGGACGCGTTGGGTACATCATTTTAAAATTACTAGAATTCTACTCCTATAAGTCCTCAACGGCCTGAGTTGAATTACGCCAGCATTCTTTCCGGGTTCGAGTCGAGGGACTCAAATCTGAAGAAGATCGTGTTGTTTTGTCCTAAGATAGTTAACTGGCCCTGATCCGTCGGGAGAGTTAGGCACACGCATCAACAATCCCTACACACTAGAATCATTCTCTAATGAACAGAGACAACTGCATCCTAAAGAATGAAGAGTCCTAAGCCGAATCTATGATTCGACTGAACACTCGGGGGCTACTGACTGTAGGGATTCGTAGCATGAAAAACAAAAAAATTCTACTGCATGAACACACAATCAAGATCTAATCTATGATCAAGCCAAGATCTATCTACTAGATTGTAGCAACGAGTCGATAGAATACTAACCCTCGAAGATCCAAAGCGGTTAACGAGAGAAGATTCTCGTGGGTGATGTAGTCGTACACTTGCCGATCTCAAGATCGCGTAGACGATCATTCCGGTGCTGCGTTCTGGCAGCGCTTCCGCAGTCGGTCACACGTTCGGTACTCGATGAAGACCTTCCTCTCCCTTGTTCCATAAGGCAGCGGAGGTTGTAGCACTCTCTCGCGATTCCGGCAACACGACGGCGTGGTACCGGAAGTAGAGGGGAGATCTCGCAGGGCTTCGCCTTAAGCCGGAGCGAGTATGGTAGAGTATGAGAGAGGCCTTGGTGATCTAGGGTTTAGTGGGCACCAAGGGGAGGGCTTGGCCGGCGGCTAGGTTTTGGGGAAACCCTAACTCGCCGAGCTAGAGGAGGCCCTAGGCGGCGGTGACTTGGAGGAGGCCGGCGGCTAGGAGGCTAGGGTTTTTGGGTGTGAGGGGTAGGGGCGTCCTACCCCTCCTTATATAGGTGGGAGGGGCGACTTGGGAGGAGGGATTCCTCCTCCTACTCCCCTTCATGGCCGGCGGGTGGAGGGAGTGGGACTTCCTCCCCAAGTAGGTTTCCTACTCTCCCTCCACCAATCAAACTTCAGATTTGACTTTTTCAAATTGGCGTTTGACTTTCAAACTTTGATTTGATTTATCTCTTTATATTGCCCAGCCAAGTGACCTAGTACATGATGCAACCATTCCACATTGTCATGACACATCAATGTACCCTTCCCCTCCGGAGTTCCGGACCTTCCGGACCCTTCTAGAACATTCCTAGTGAAAACACCGGAATCATTCCCGAACTCCGAAACAGGACTTTCCTTATATGAATCTTATTCTCCGGACCATTATGGATATCCTCGTGATATCCCGGATCCCATCCGAGACTCCGAACAACATTCGATCTCTTACTCATCATTGCATAACTACTCAACAACATCGAATCCTTAAGTGTGTCTCCCTATGGTTCGTGAATTATGCGGACATGATCGAGACACTTCTCTGATCAATAACCAATAAAGGAATCTGGAAATTCATATGGCACCCACATATTTCTACGATTACTTTGCGATCGAATGAACCACTTACATACGATACCAATTTCCCTTTGTCTCATGATAGTTTACTTCTCCGAGGTTTTGATCGTCGTTATCTCTGCATACCTAGTTCAACCTCATTACCGATAAGTACTCTTTTATCTTTCCCGTGATATGTGATCCCTTGTGAGCCAGTCACATGCTTACAAGCTAATTGGATGACATTCCACCGAGAGGGCCCAGAGTATATATATCCGTCATATGGATGGACAAATCCCACTCTTGATCCATGTGCCTCAACCCATACTTTCCGAACACTCAATGACACCTTTATATCCACCCAGTTACGGTGTGGTGTTTGATGTCATCAAAGCATCCTTCCGGTGATGGTGATTAACATGATCTCATGGTCGAAGGAATTAGGTTACTATGTATTAGAAAGATTATATCAAATGAACTATATTAAATGACTTGATCTTTATGCTACGCTTAACTATAGGAGTATGTCCATCACATCATTCTCCTAATGATATGACCATGTTGTTAATAACATCTCTATGTTCATGATCAGGAAACCATGATCATATATTAACCAACAAGCTAGTTTTACAAGAGGCTTTACTAGGGACTCTTTTATGTTTACAAATCACACAAGTATTAATGTCTTCGGTTAATACAATTATAGCATGGTATGTAAACATTTATCATAAGTATGAATATATGATAATAACCACTTTATTATTGCCTCTTGGGCATATCTCCAACACTGACATGGTTATACCCTACGGGTACACGACTTCAGCATACCTGGTACAGCCCAAGGAAGGCCCACGAGAATATATGCGGACCATGAAGATTTTCGGGTGGCCCAAGCCCATGACGTCTTCGGATCCTTGGAGAGCAAGACTAGATTAGATAGAATATTCAAAGGGGCAAACCCTAAACCTGTAACCGACTCGGTCTGTGACCGGGACCTGCCTACCTCTATATAAAGGCTAGGAGGGCACGGCGAGGAGGGCACTTCGCATACCACCGCATACACACCTCCACGCCAGATTACATCTACGCACCCCTGTAACTTTTGGTTCCGCCGTAATCAAGAGTAGACAAGCAGGAGTAGGGTTTTCCATCCGGGGGCTGAACCTGGGTAAATCTCGTGTTCCCGTGTTGCTTGTTTGCTAACCGTTCCGTGATCTCCAGCATCCCCATCTTCTCCAAAACCCAAGCTCATAACAATGGGCATTAACGAGATTAAACCTCGTCAACTGATGCTCTCGCTCAAGCTGGACTGGAGTCTTCAAATTTTATCGTAGGTATTGATTTCTCAAAGAGCAATGAATGGACAGGTTAGTGCTTATGATCCAGCCTTTTGGTTTACTTGCCAGTAGTCTGATCACTACATTTTGATGCATGTAAAGCAATTGTGAAGTTCATGTTCAACCTGGTGTGTTCTATTCTGATGCGTGTAAAGGAAAAGCAATTGTGTATGCAAATTCTTACCCTTTATAGTCAAGCTTAATATGGTTCTCAGTTTGCTTTGTTTCTTTTTATGTTTTAAATGAATGCATAGCATCGTGGAATGATTAGATTGTGTGTCAAGATTTAGTTTCTTATGGTCCATGTATGCTTATCACTTGTTATTTTGCTGTTACAAGGCAATGTGTTATTGATCTATCATACAAAAGCTCCAGCAAACAGTGGCATGCTAGCAGGGAGAGGAGCCACTGGAGGTGAATGACACAAGAGGCCGGAGACGCATGGCCCAACAGTGTTCTGCTAACAAGGGTTCTCTGTTTGCTGTGCGCTGCTTGCTGGACGTTTGACATACTTGTGTTCTTGTACTGCCTTATGTTGGTTGCTAACCCAGATGTTGGGATCTTGTAATCATAACAGTTCTCTTTGTTCTGGTAGTGATGCTTGGTATTGTGGAATACTATTGATGCTGTGAGCTTACTTTCCGACAAATATTTCCTGTGATTTGAAGATTTTATTGCTTAAATTGTGTATTTATTGTGGAAATTGAAACCTGGCCGAACCTGATAGGTAGGGCCCGTAAAAATACTGACTTGTGTGTCCTAGTGTATTTTGTGATCTCAAAATGTTAGGGCCCAAATAATGGCCCAAATAATATTGAAAAATATTTTAGAAAAGTAGAATAGATAGGCTAAAAATTGATTATATAAAGACTAGGCCCAAAAAAGAAATGAACCATAAAGGCCAAAGCCCAAATAGAGATGGACTAAAGACAGCCAAGCAGGTCATGTAAATAGGCTAAAATTTTTGGGCTTGGCCCATATAAGATATCTAACTGGGCTGGGCTAAATCTAACCGACGACCTTTCCAATTGGTCACCGATTTTCCACGTAGGATCTGACATGGACAGGGTAGATAGTCTGTGACCAATACAGTTGGTCATAGATATGACCAACTGTATTGGTCATAGACGTCTATGACCAATTTAGAAAAAAGGTCGTGGTGTTTAACTAGTGATGCTTAGCTTTTAACCATCTGTATTTGGTCACAAAAAGGTCATAAATTAAAAACTGACCTTTCAGCGACCAATATGGAGGGTCATGTATCACCAGATTTCTTGTAGTGTTCAAAGTTCGCCATTGAGAAAAGGAATGTGAAGCAAGCTTAGGTGGATCACCTCTATTGTTTATATGAGGGTGAGGGATAGGGGGTCAGGAGAGTACCAAGGGATCGAATGGAACCCTTCCTTCTATTTATCCTTATTGGAATTGTTACTGAGGGTTTCATGTTTATCATCCCCCGAATTCTTATCATTAGGACAAGGTGGAACCTCCCCCTTAGAAGATGAATTCAGATCCTCAGGTGAAGTAGTGGGCACGGTCGATTTTTCTTTCATGAATTGCTCCATCATTTCATGCAACTCACTTATTTTTCTAGTCATGGATGATTCCAAAGATTTGAAGTCATTCATGGTGACCGTGTCACTAGCTTCACCATCTTGGCTACCCATACTATCTTAGGCGGTAAAGCCCAAATTAAGAGCCAAGGATCTAATACAAATTGAAATGGATCATACGGGCACCTAGAGGGGGGCGAATAGGTGCTACTCCAAATTTTACTTATTTTTCAAATTAGGCTTGACATAAAGGTAAATTCTCTAGATATGCAACTAAGGTGAATTTACTTATATGACAACCTAGTTATTAGAACCACACAAGCAAAGGAACGGTAAGATGATAGAGGTAACTGAGAGTGAAGCACGCAGGGACACGATATTTGATTTACCATAGTTCCATACTTTTAAAAAAAAGTACGTCTGCGTTGGAGGGGTGGGTGGTACTAAGACCACCACGCCACAAAGGCCTCACCCTATTATTTCCGCCACAAATGGCCTAGTCCACTTTTCCACTATCGGTACCCTTCGAGGCGGGAACCAGTGCCTTTACAAAAAGCTAGGAGAAAGCTTCCACAATGGAACGGAGGCTTTACAAGTACAAGGATCGCTGCCACAATGATAATAAGCAAGTTAGAACGGAAAACATTATCTAGGGTTTCCTAAGAAACACTATAACAAGGGGTCCCTCATGTGAATGAAGGGTAAATGCAAATCGCTTTGGTGAATATGTAGATCGGGGGTCTTATCCTTCGATTCTCCAAAGGTCAAGAGCTTTGGATGGTTGAGAGAGGAGATCTTGAATATTTGGTGGCCCAGCTTCTAGGATTCTTGAGGTTGTGGACGAGCAGCTTCCCAAGATAGAAGAAGGGACCTTTATATAGGGGCCCTAAAATACTAGTCGTTGATTTCACTTAACCCGGAGTGTCTGGTCGAAACGCATCGTACATTCTGGCCTGGGCCGGACACTCTAGCCGAACATGACCGGACATTCTGGCTGAACCGGGAAACTCAGGAGATTCTAGTTGGAATTCGGTTAGATTTTGAAATTGTATACTGACGTGAAATCACTCAGGGCAAAAACGCGACGAAATCCCAGCACAGACAATCCACGTCGCACCAGCCGGACATTCTGGCCGAGCCGGATATTCCGGCGAGCGTCTGCGGGACATTCCGAAAAAATTCATTATGCACACTTTTAAAAACCTGGAATATTCTTCCTTCAACTTAATTAGAACCCTCTTTTCCCTTTGAGGGAGAAACACATAATTGGTATGCTGATAAGATTATAATGCCCTCAAAAACTTAGCACATGATTAAACCTTAGTGTTGTGATCAAACATCAAAACATGAAGATGGGCAAAATGTCCTTTCAGGTAACAACTTTTGTTTGTGTCTGGCCCACCTAGCATCCTATCTCTATCTTCTTTTTGTCCTTTATTTTCTATTCCACCTACCACGCGTGCCACCTACGCTTGGCCTCATCCTATTCACCGCTAGCACGCCGCTCCAACACATGGGTGTTGCCAAAGATCGCAATTTCTACTAATACCACAATGCATGTTGTTGCAGGTTGCAGAACAGCTTCCTTTAGGGAAAAAATCTGATTCTCTTTATCTCGAAACTATATACTTCATTTATCTTATGTGCACGGTTGATATTAGCCACCCGCCACTCCAACTATATCTTCTTTTCTTCTCTTGTACAAGTTTCTTGATGTCTTCTATCAACTACTTGTTTTCCCTTCCTAGAAGGATCATCATGTCTTTGATGTATCTCAAACGATTCTACAAAAAAGGAAAAAATGTCAAATTATTAAAAAAATCACTAAAATCCCAATCGACTAGACCATAAAAAGTGGACAAATCCTGACCAAATTCTGCATCGAGGACACCATGTCTGTCCTCATGCCAGATCCGACTCAAGATCTCACGGGCAGGGCAAGACAGCCAGATCCGGCTCAGAGATCTCACGGGGAGGGGCGAGATGACCAGATTCGGCTCGAGATCTCATGGGGAGGGGCGAGACGGACAAATCCGACTTGAGATCTCATGGGAAGTGGCATCCATGACATATTTTTTAGGATTAGCACTAAAGCGGAGGGACGCGTCAACTGGACGTTGGTGGCTCGGCGAGTGTGAGGCTTTGCGAAAATATGTTAGGGTTATATGTGAACTGGAGTTTGGGTGGGTGATTGTTGAGGATATATTGAGAGCCTGTGGGCTTGTTGGAACTTTTAGCCTTTATACCCGAAAAGGAGGCATTAAACAACATAAATATTACTTATTATTATAGGTTTGGTAAAGCATTCGATGCAAGTCAACATTATATATTTGGTAGAAAAATATCACAAACATATATACACACTAAATAAAATGGGTATTACTTTTTACATATGCTCAACTATGTCAGTTACTTCACTCTGAATCGATAGTATATTTTGGACAATACTGTTGCATTCCTCCTTAATCTTGCTGTGATATTTTTTCTTAGTACGTCTTTTCTTGCATACTTCTTCTTGACAGGGTGTTTAAATCTTTGGTAACTTTGCCTATTTTCCCCGGAGCAATACGGAAACACGAATTAGAGATGGAGGGGGACACCAGGGCGGTCACACCCTATGGTGGCGCGGGTGGCCCCTGGTGGCGCCACCAGGGGTGTGGGACCCCTGGCCCTCCACCTACCTTGCCCTTCCACCTATATAAAGCCCCCAATGAGAAAACCCTAGATGAATCGACATACATCCATGAAAAGTTCCACAGCGCCGCCACCACCGAAGGGGAGATTTGGGAGACAGAAGTCTCTATTCCAGCACCCTGTCGGGATGGGGAATTGCCCCTGGAGCCATCTCCATCGATCTCCACCACCATCTCCATCGCCGTTGCTGATTCCCATGATGAGGAGGGAGTAGTTCTTTCTCGAGGCTAAGGTCTCTACCGGTAGCTATGTGTTCATCTCTCTCTCTCTCTCTATGCGTGATCATATTATGATCATGAGCTTTGTAATTAAGTAGATCTACTCTGCTAATCAAGTGCTTTAATAGATCTCTGCTCTCTCCACGTGTGTGAAAGTGACAACATGCATACCGTGTGACACTTAGGCTAGAGATTACATAAATACTTACCATGAGTATATTTTGAGTTGGTTGTCTCTATGAAATTGTGGTGTTTGAAGAAACCATCTAGCGCTCAAGGTGACAGTATGGGGTTATCTAGATGGGGATTGCAAACTTTAAGAGTGTTGTTATAGCCCTACTGTGGATTAGAGTTGTCCAACCGGATAGTAGTTCAAGTAGTATCATGAAGATAAGATATTTATATGAGTGTTCACTAGTGAAAGTATGATCTCTAGGCCTTGTTTCTAAGCATTGAAACACTGTTTGCAACTAGATCTGTTACATGTTTGCTTGCTTCCATCTTTGTTTCAGATTGCCTTTAGTTTCTTTCTCCCGTCAAGCTCTTTTCTGGCACCGTTGTCTTATAATCATCCATACCACCTGTATTTTACTATATCTTCGTCGAACTAGTGCACCTATACACCTGACAAGTGTATTCGGTGTGTTGGGGACACAAGAGACTTCTTGTATCTTGATTACAGGGTTGCTTGAGAGGGATACCTTTGACCACTTCCTCCCTGAGTTCGATAAACCTTGGGTAATCTACTTAAGAAAAAACTTGTTGTTGTTCTACAAACCTCTGCACTTGGAGACCCAACAACTGTCTACAAGAATAGAAGTGCGTAGACATCAATAAACCACGCTTACAAATCCGTTCCACCAGCAAGTTGACGTTGTTCCAATCAGGGTCATAGATATCCACAGGTACACCAAGGTGGAACTTCAAAAGAAAAACAACCATGTATACATGTGTGAGATCGAAAATCGCCAAATGCATAAAGGTTCAAGATAACCCTGAATCAGATCCTGATGAAACAAACATAAAGTACGGTGCGATGAAATCACAAATTTTAAGCACATATAATTGATGCACGTACCGGCATCTTGTAGTCGAGCTCTCTAGTCGATGTCCGCTGAAGCAATCGTCGGGTAGCTCCACAGTGTCCGTTGACGCCGCTCGAAATCTGAAGATTCGTCCTAATGGAGGTTTTAGAGAGGAGAGTTAGATATAAAGAGAAGGCTCGGCTCGGTGGTGGACCACGTAAGTCAGCAACATAGACCAAACCAACCAGTGAGACGTCCTTGACCGTTCTCCATTGTGGGACCAGCTGTTCACATCGTTTATAATGGGTAGCGCATATTGCACCGCCTCCATTCATCTATTGTAGTATTAAAATGCACCGTCCTCCTGGCCACGACGTAACTATGTGCTGGCATCGTGTTGTCCATGCATATGCTTGGCCACCGCTCAAAATTTGTGCCGTGAATGCTCATCCACTGGGTAAAAAAATATTGTAGGTACTTTTTGCTTGTTCGGTCCAAAAAAGTGTCATGCATGCGGGATATTTTTATAGTGCAACGGGACCGTCCAGGCACGTAATTTTACTTTACGAGCTTCGCCCTTATTTTCTCTTACGGCATTTTTCACTAGAACAACAAAAATCAACAACGTATTTTTGTAGTGCTGGCGTTTTTCACTAGAACAACGTTGTTTTTCATCATGAAATATATTTTCATATGATATCTATATAACACCGTATTTTTTGAAAGTTTTTCTAAAAGAATGGTCAAACTTTACTTAGCTTGTCTTTCCAAAAAAAAAGTTTGCCTTGTTCATAGATAAGAAATGGAAGTAGTGCATATGGAGCAGTAGAAACCGAATAGTTGAGAGGTACAATTGTAAGACTAGTCTTTCAAGATTTTTAATCGAGCACAAGCTAGCGTGGTAGCAAATCCAGCACAATGAAAATTAAGAAAGCGGATTTTAGCCACGTTGAGTCGGACGTCGATAGTACTCCCTCCATCTTAAAATATAAGACGTTTAAGGATTAGTCAATAGTCAACACTTTTTAAGTTTGACCAAGATTCTTAAAAATATATAAACATTTATAATACTTGATCAATATCATTAGATTCGCCGTAAAATATATTTTCTTAATATTTTTATTAAACATTGTATACGTAGATATATTTTTTCTAAATATTTGATCAAATTTAGTAAGAATTAACTTTTATCTAATGCTTAGGCGCCTTATATTTTTGGACAGAGGGAGTAGCTCAAAATATCGTACCTAAGGCAATTCCGTTGATTATTTTATTATAGTACTCCCTCCTACTCATATTATTTAACTTGGATTTATCTAGATTTAGATGAATCTAAGCACTATTTAGTATATAGATTTATCCAAATTTTAACAAATTCAAATCAACTAATATGGTTCGGAGGGAGTATATATTTTGGGGGCAGGGGAGTATGCCTAAAGTTAATAATATATAGATAATAACGTCTCATTTCAGAAATTGTTTTTGCATTTCCACTTTATTACAAGAACTGAAGCCAACGCATGTTGACTTTGATACAAAAGAGGATTATTATTATTAAAGTAGACACATATGGGGAGGTTGCCGTCAAATCCTGTGTAACTGTACGTCTTATCACTACAGGAAACGGTAAATAGGCCGACGGCTGGGGCCTGTCGGCGTAAGCCCTGATCCCCGTCGGCGTACGCTGGCCCGACGGGGGCCGTCGGCGTAAGCCCGTCGGCCTAGTACCCCGTAGGCGTATGGCAATAAACCGTAGGCAATAAACCGTAGGCGTATACTTTCCCGTCGGCCTAGGCCCATCTGGGGCCCACCTGGAGCAGCTAACGGCCGTTAGCGCGGGGATTTATACGCCGACGGCATAGCCGTCGGCCTAAGAGGCCACGTGCCACTCTGTGGCTGCCTACGCGTTTGGATACGCCGACGGCATAGCTGTCGGCCTAAGAGGCCACGTGCCACTCTGTGGCTGCCTACGCGTTTGGATACGCCGACGGCGTTGCCGTCGGCCCTCTCTGCCAGCTGGGCTTCCCGCATACTGACGTCGGCGGTGCTGCCGTCGGGCAAACTATGTCTGGCTCATATGGTACTGTCTACGCCGACGGCATTGTCGTCGGCTTAGGACCTGGTATTTTATTTTATTTTTGCATTTTGTTTTACTTATTCCCTGCAAATTATATATTCCCGCATTCCCAGATTCCAGACACAGCACATGCACAAACATAAGATCATCATCGTTAAAAGAACATAACTAGGTCATTCATACATAGGATCATCTATACATAGGTACATCCTCATCCAAACAACATAGCTAGTACATCCACACATAGGTACATCTCTAAGTGCATCCTAACACATGCACATCCCTAGACCTCCGGAGAGCTACTCGAGAGACCCATGTCTCCCCGCGCGAAGAAAGGTGAAGCTTGACGTCGAGTAGCCATCGTCGAACCAGCACCGGAAGAAGGAGAAGTACCGCCATGACCACCACCACCGGTAGAAGGAGAAGCACTGCCACCCTCAGCACGATGGAAAGAAGGAGAATCACCGCCACCACCACCACCACCAGCACCACCACCACCACCACCGGAAGCACCAGGAGAAGCACGGCCGGTATGAACCGGTGTCATCGCGCGCGAAATAGTCGGCGAGGCATCAGGACGACCAAAGTGTGTATTGCCGGAGCATCCCGGTCCATACATGTTTGAGGCAGAGTTAGCAACCACCAAGACACAGGTTTGTTGTAACAACCGGTTTGGCAAAAAACTTACCGGGGTCCCTGAGTAGAAGGTCAAAGCATATTCGTCCTTTGATGGGAAGATTGGCTGCAGCCCTGGCCTAGGTGGCCGTGGCGGTAGAGTGGCTCGCTCTCCAGTGCCATAAAACCTCTCCAAAAGCTGCAAGATAGTTTAGATGTGAGGCGTTGCAGAAATAAATATTCAAACTAGGGAATGCGAGACTTGTCATATTTTGCAAAAATAAAGGTGGAAACTTACATCATCGCGTAACTCTGCCCACTGCTCGTAGGCCGCTCGGGTCTGGGACCACGTCTCGAGCGTCACCAAGTGTTCCGCAAAAGCAGCCTTGTAGGTCGCGTCCAAAACAGGCTACAATTTCAAAAACAATGAATCTCGTCAACTTAGCCACCCACGAATGATTTTCGGAAATATGATGGAAATGAGAAAAACTTACATCGTCGTTCGCTCAGGAAGGCCGTCGAGGCGGGATAGGGTAGCCTTGATCCGCGTGAGGCTCAAAGCAGGAGTTCGCGGGATCACCCTATCGAGAATCTTGAAATGACCGTGCTCCCGGCCGCGCCCCGCCACGACCACCGCTCTCTCGTCGGTCTCCGCTGCTCTAGGATCTTCCACCTCCGGATGAAAACCAGTGAACGCCTCGAGGTAGTTAGCACCATCCTCCTTGGCAGTGCCATAGAACTCTGGAAGCAAGGGCTGAGGCTGGGACATATCAGGCTTCTTCTGCTTCATCATTTCCCATACTTCATAGTCAGAACAAGGCCTCTATAGATGTGTCTCCTGCATGGACAAAAAATGTTATGCGTATCAAGTAGGATCACGAAGGGAAATAAATACAGATTGTTCCATGTATACATGTATACCATATGGGCCTTGAAGCGACCATGGTTGCGGTTTCCCGCACAGTGTGTCCCTCCGGAGCCACGGTTTGCCTTGTTTCGCTCGCTCAAGGCGTTGAACTCGGCGTCTTCCCCGCGCCACCTCGCCGACAACGCCAGCCATGCGTCCTCCTTGCCATCGGCCCACGTGGGCATAAACTGAAAAAACAATACTCATTTGAAGAATGGATAATGCAATTAGCAACAACATAGAATCTGATTGACAATTTACTTACCCCGGCATAATCTTCCTCGGTCATCTTTGGTTGGGCCTTCACATTCAAATGCTTCGGCACCCTCTTTCTCAACTTCTCGGAGCTGTATAGACTGGTGGTGGTATGCTTCTGATTGTAAAACTGCTGCCGTGTCAACCTCTGACAAGCCCCCCGCAAAGTCTTGTCCGCCTTCTCCTGGTCCTCCGGAAGCACCCTATAGAATCTCTGTAATCATACATACAAAATATTGTGAGGGTCATAAGTTAGCATGGTGGGGTCATCAACTATGAACGAAACTCGAAAACTTTGTCTTACCCAAAACTTGGTGATCACGGCTTCAGAAGCTTTCCCAGCATAGCCCGAGTTTTCGGCGGCCTCATAGTGCGCCCAACTGGTGGCTAGCTTCCTCTCGCCGTTGGGGACGGGAGTGTAAAAGCCTGGCCAAAATTTCCTAATCAGAGGTCCAACCAAGGTGTTAGGCGCACGGGTACCTGGAGGAAATGTCCAGTTGCTGCACAATAGTAAACATTAGTACATGCCAAATTGTTATGACCAAAATGAAATTACATGTTCAAAATTAGTATAGCCACTTACTCAATGCCGTTAGGCGTAATGATGGGTTTCTCCTCCTCAGAAGAAGGTTCGTCCACTGGGACACCCGATTCCCCACGAATCTTTGGCTTCTTCGGCCGCGTCGACGGCCCCGACTCCTGGTCTCGGGGCTCCCCCTCCGTGTCTCGAGACTCCCCCTCCTGGTCTCGAGAATCAAAGTCCTGGTCTCGAGACCCCCCTCCTGGTATCGAGACTCCTCCTCCAAGTCTCGAGACTCCTCCTTCTCGTCAGGAGACTCCGAGTAAGCAGACTCGAAAGCCACGTCGCCAGAAGCGGAGGGTAGGTCACTCAGAAGGCGTAAACCTCGTACTCCAACTCGTCCTCGTCCTCCACCTCGTCTTGCGCCTCGTCCTCCGCCTCGTCCTGCCCTCGGGGGAATTCCGCCTCCTCCCTCACCTCGTCCTGCACCTCGTCCTGCCCTCGGGGGAAGTCCGCCTCCTCCCTCACCTCGTCCTGCACCTCGTCCTGGCCTCGGAGGAAGTCCACCTCCTCCTCCCTCACCTCGTCCTCCTCCTCCCGCATTGTCGTCATTGTAACGTGAGTTGGGAATGGGTGTTCTTCCACTTTTGGTAACCTTCTTCTGCTTCCACTTAAGGATAGAGGACGGTGATTCCTTGCGCTGGCTCATATTGGTCAATCACCTACATTGAGAATAGGTAAACAATTTAGTCAAGCATAATAAAAATACTAAGCATAATAAAGATATTAAACATAAATACTAAGCATAATAAAGATACTAAGCATAATAAAGATATTAAACATAAATACTAAGCATAATAAAGATACTAAGCATAATAAAGATATTAAACATAAATACTAAGCATAATAAAGATACTAAGCATAATAAAGATACTAAGCATAATAAAGATACTAAGCATAGTCGAGGCATAAAAGACATAAAAGACCCTCACCACTCATCATCATCACTCTCATGTGTATGTCTTGGGTTCTCATCAGCACTATCAACATCACTATCACGTGAGAAGTAAGTTGGAGGTTCATCGCAGGGTGGAGGATCATCGTTGCCATTGTCCGAATATAACTTGGCGAGCATATCAATGTCCTTTATATTCGTGACTACCTCACCACGATTATGTGCATTGTTCTCGAGGTTCTCAAGATCTTGTAAGTCAAAGTCCCCAGAGTTCTCTTGTTCTTGATAGAAAACTCCCTCGTATGTTTTAGGGTCAATGTTGTTGTAATCATCGTCGAAGGGCATGGGTAGCTTACCACGTGGCGATACCTGGAACACGACTTCCTAGCCCTTGAGTTCCTCTTTCTGACATGGGTAGGGTAAATAATAAACTTGTTTGGCTTGGTGGGCCACAATAAAGACATCGGCTCCACTATAGGTGGTTGAAGGCCTAACTTCAACTAACCCAATGGAAGGGGTACTTCTATATCCACCGCGTGGGTCGAACCAGTGGCATTTGAACACAACAAGCTTGAGTTCTAGGGGCGTATTATTAAACGTCAACCCGTATACGTTTTGTAACCTTCCATAGTAATCAAAGTCATCGGCTCCTCTGGTGAAGACCCGGGTATTTACAGTTTTTGCATTTGGCCGACGATTCTGGTAAGACTCTGTATGGAATCGATAACCATTCACATCATACTTCTCATACATATCGACTTTATGGTTACAACACTGGGAGACACATCTCAACTCATCCGACATCTCAACGTTGGATCGTCTCCCTACAAGTTGCGTACAAATTGTGCATTAGTTACGTGTAATAAGAGGGACAAGTCACGGATTGCCAGGTAAGAGGGATAGGTTATAAATTACCTTTTCATACAACCAAGACGTGAAATTTTTCTTTCCAGGGGCACCCACTTATAAAAGGGTTTCTAACTCCGCGTCATCGGGATCCCGTCGTTCCCGACCACATTTCATCCGTGAATTGGCTAAAAGGATAAAATACGTATTAGATCGAAACCGAGTTACTAGTTGCAAATGAATTTGTTCACCATTTTACCTAAGGAAACTGGGCACTTGATTTTCTTCCTCATCTTCATTCTCACCGCGGACCACTTCCTTCATGCTCATAAGCACATAGAGCATTATGCAATCCTTCTCTTCCTTTTTCAAGGTATAACTTGTTGCGCCACCGGCCTTGCCACCGGGACACTGGAAGAGGAGGAGCTTGGGGTCATGCTTCGGCTCGTCGACATTGTACCGACAGACCTGGTTATGCATAGTGGGAACATCATCGCCATAGTATGTTGTCGTGGCGTCTGTTATCTCCTGGAGGAGAGTTGCCTCAACTATGCATGCTTCAATCTTATTTTTGTTTCCACATTTGGTTTGAATATACTTAAACTCTCTCTCAATACAAAACTGCCAACGAAACTGCACCGGTCCACCCAAGAGTGCCTCGTTCGCGAGATGCACAATGAGATGTAACATCGGAGTAAAGAAGCCTGGCGGAAAGATCGTCTCTAACTTGCATAGCAACTCCGGCACTAGATCATGCAGCTTCTCAATCATCAAGGGACATATCTGCTTGGCACATAGCGTGCGGAAGAAATGACTCAACTCCGCAAGCACTCGCCAGATATGCTCAGGGAGATACCCTCGAACCATCACCGGCATCAGCGCTCAATCCATATATGATAGTCGTGACTCTTGAGCCCAGTGAATTTTCCAGTTGCCAAATTGACTCCCTTGCTCATATTCGAACAATAACCATCTGGGAACATCACGACGAATTTGAGCCACCCCAATGACTGCTTCTTTTGGAGGCTATCAAGGCAGTAGTAGGCATGTGGCTTGACCCAATTTTTTCGATTGCGTTCAGGAGGTTGCATGCATAGTCTCTTCCTATCACATAGCTCCTCAACATCGACTCTAGCCTTGACATTATCCTTTGACTTTTCAGGAATGTTCAGAATTGTGTAAAAGAGAGACTCTGCGACATTCTTTTCAGTGTGCATCACATCGATGTTATGGGGAAGTTCGCAGTCCTTGTAATACTCGAGCTTCGTTATGCCTGCCTCGTGTGTCCAGTTGTGTGTTTTTCCATATCCCTCAAACTGTGGGAAACCAGACTCGGTACGCACGAGAGCACGTAACTCGGCATCAATAGCAACACCATCGAACGTTGGTATCTCTTTTTCTTCAAGCACAATTTTCCCCTTGATGAAGTTCTTTTTGTCTTGTCTGAACGGATGGTCTCCTTTGAGGTATGGTGGATGCGTGTCAAATGCGGTACCCGCCTTTAGCCAAAGGAACTCAAGTAGATGCCTGCACACTGGGCATGGCCACTTACCAGTTGTACACCATCCGCGGAATAGGGCGTACCCGGGCATGTCGTGCATGGAATAGTGGAACCAAACTTTCATGTAGAAGTTTGTATTTGATGCACGGTCGTATGTCAACGTCCCGTGGTGCCAAGAGTGGTTCAGATCTTCCACAAGCGGTTGCATGTACACACTCAAATTCTTCCCCGGGTATTCAGGCCCTGGAATGATCAGCGACAGGAATATGGTCTTCCTTTGCATTAGGGCTCCGGGAGGGAGATTGAGCGGCATAACAAACACGGGCCAGCAGCTATACGAGGCGGTCGACATACCATATGGATTGAATCCATCTGTTGCTATAGCAATTCTAACGTTCCGAGCCTCTCCTGCCTCATCGGGATGGTCTCTATCAAAGTTCTTCCATGCCTTACCATCAGATGGATGTCCCATCTTTACCCGTCCTTGCTCATCCTCATATCTCTTTCCTGTCTTGTGCCACGTCATCTGTGTGGCAGACTCCTTGGTCATGTAAAGCCGTTGGATTCTTTTTATGAATGGGAGATAACGAAGATTCTTCATGGCGACTTTTGTCTGCGTCTTCTGACCATCGTCTCCCACCTCATGATACCTAGAGGCCCCACACTTGCTACAGTAATTGTCATCGGCAAACTGTTTCCAGAACAAGAGGCAACCTTTTGGACAACAATCTATCTTTTGGTATTCCATGCTGAGCGCTCGCAGGATTTTCTTTGCTTCGTACATGGTTTTAGGTAGACAATGCCCTTCAGGCAACATGTTACCATATGTTTGCAGATGGTCTTCAAAGCATGAACGGGTGTTGCCATACTAGAGCTTTTTGGCTAGTGCTTGTGAGATGGCATCGAGCTGAGAAATCTTTGAACCCTCGTACAGAGGCCTCTTAGCCGAGGCCATCAAATCATAGAAGGCCTTCGCGCTTGGCTCCAGATCCTCTGGTTCTCGAGGTTCCTCCAGTTCTGGCGGTACATGTGAAGGTGGCGAATCTGGCATGTCGGCATCATGGAAATCATCTAGAAAATTTCTAATCCCATCGCCCTCATTTCCATTGATCCGTTGCCGCATCACCTCACCTCTATCACGTTCGTACTGAGTAAAGTCAACCGTCGTGACGAAGTCCCGCATATAACCATATCTCCAAAGGTGTTTTTTCATTTCCTCCTTTGACTGACGATGACGCTTATTGCAATGAGCGCAAGGGCAAGTTGGACGAATGCCTGCCATTGAACCACGCGCTAACTCCTTCACTAACAGATCAGTCTTCCATGTCCACTCATCTGTTCTATCAACAACACTAGTACGGCCACTGTATATCCACCCATTATCAGCCATCCTCTGTTTTTATTGGGAACCAAACAATAAACATAGCATTTCATATCAAATAATAGCATGAAACTAAATGCATCATATTTTCTGTTTATCTACCGAGAAAAACGCATAACCTACATCTCTAATATGTATAGAGGGTCCTAGCAGCCGCTGGGTCTGTAGATTGAGTAGGTTCTCCATGCTCTACCCTGTTCCAAGACAGAATTTCGGCAGCACCTCCCCGCTGCTCTCCCGATACACGTCTCGGCAAAAAGCCAAGAGGATGTGCATCCGGAGAACAATGGGGAGGCGCTACCGAAATCCTGACTCGGACCAGGACAGAGCATGGAGAACGTACCCAACTACGCATCCGCCGACTGTCCCGTAAATGCCGCAAGCGTTACGCTTCATAATATGCGACCTCTAATGCATATTTATCCGCGTAATGCTCGCAGACGGGATATGACACCTAGGTGACGCGACTTGACATGGAAATGGAATCTACTGACATCAAATATGCGAGGGAGGAGATGGAGTTGTAGCTCACCCTCGGTGGTAGAGGTAGTAGGCGACCTCCGGGACGGCGACCTCCGGGACGGGGACCTCCGGGACAGCGACCTCGACCTCCGGGACGGCGACCTCCGGGACGACGACCTCCGGGACAGCGACAGGACCTAGTGAATGTAAATAGAGTCATGATTACTCTAATATACTAGAACTAATTATAGCACAACAAGTAATATACTAGAACAACTAATATACTAGAACTAATTATACTAGAACTAATTATACTAGAACTAATATACAACAAGTAATATAGTAGAACTAATTATATAACAACAACTAATTATAGCACAAGTAATTACCCTAAATAGGCAGGGAGGCAGAGGGAGGAGGGGAGGCAGGGAAGGAGGGGAGGCAGAGGGAGGAGGGGATGCGGGGAGGAGGGGAGGCAGGGATGTGGGGAGGAGAGGAGGCAGAGGGAGGAGGGGAGGAGGGAGATGCCGGCGGGGAGGAGGGGATGTGGGGAGGTGGGGAGGAGAGGAGGTAGAGGGAGGAGGAGAGGAGGGGGGAGCTGTCGGCGGGAGGAGGGGGAGGCACGGGAGGAGGGGGAGCGGCCGGCGGGGAGGCGGGCGGGCGGGAGGATGAGGGGGAGGGGTCGGCGGTGGTGGCAGCGGAGCGGCGGCAGCAGGGAGGAGGGAGGGCACGGCGACGGCAGCAGGAAGGAGGGAGGGCACGGCTCGGGAGGAGGGAGGGCACGACGACGGGGTGGCGGCGGAGCAGCGGCAGCGGAGGAGAGGCTCGGGGTCGCGGGTGGGAGAAGGGTATGTGGACGCGGCTCGGGGTCGGGTAGCCCGGCCCTTATCCACTTGAAGTCTAGGCCGACGACAAGGCCGTCGGCGTAGACAGACCCAAAAAAGAGGCCCACACATAGGCCGACGGCAAAGCCGTCGACGTAGATTAAATAAAATATAATAAAATAATATTTTTTATTAAACTTCTAAAAAATATAATAATCTAAAAATATAATATTAAACTTCTATCTATAATTTTTTATGTAGTTATATTATGCAAGTTTTGGAGACATCCTCGTGCTCTCGTGCTAGTTTCCCACGTAAACCCTAATCCAAAACCCTAATCGCGTGCAACGTGGACGGAAGCTAGGTTTTCCATCTAGGGGCAATCCACCACCCTTGTGCATGTATGCTAGGGCCACACACATGTTCCCGTGGCATCCCGGCACTCGGGCGGTCCTTTTCCAACGAAACCCTAATCCGAGGGACCCGCGGGTCTACCCCCGTAGCATTCTCCGTACGAGGGATGAACAACGCACTCTCTTGGTGGTTTAGGCTTGTTTAGGTCATATCTACATGGAAAACCAAGGGTAGGCCCAGGGTTCCACCGGTCTACCCTCATTTGACCCGCGGCGGGAGCCTACTCCTACATGTCCAGCACGCTTCTATAGGTGTTATCGCATGCAACGTGGACGGTCACACCCGGGAGCTAGGTTTTCCGTCTAGGGGCAATCCACCACCCTTGTGCATGTATGCTAGGGCCACACGCATGTTCCCGTGGCATCCCGGCACTCGGGCGGTCCTTTTCCGACGAATCCCTAATCCGGGGGACCCGCGGGTCTACCTCCGTAGCATTCTCCGTACGAGGGTTGAACAACGCACTCTCTTGGTGGTTTAGGTTTGTTTAGGTCATATCTACATGGAAAACCAAGGATAGGCCCAGGGTTCCACCGGTCTAGCCTCGTTTGACCCGCGGCGGGAGCCTACTCCTACATGTCCAGCACGCTTCTATAGGTGTTATCGCATGCAACGTGGACGGTCACACCCGGGAGCTAGGTTTTCCGTCTAGGGGCAACCCACCACCCTTTTGCATGTATGCTAGGGACACACGCATGTTCCCGTGGCATCCCGGCACTCGGGCGGTCCTTTTCCGACGAAACCCTAATCCGAGGGACCCGCGGGTCTACCCCCGTAGCATTCTCCATACGAGGGTTGAACAACGCACTCTCTTGGTGGTTTAGGTTTGTTTAGGTCATATCTACATGGAAAACCAAGGATAGGCCCAGGGTTCCACCGGTCTACCCTCGATTGACCCGCGGCGGGAGCCTACTCCTACATGTCCAGCACGCTTCTATAGGTGTTATCGCATGCAACGTGGACGGTCACACCCGGGAGCTAGGTTTTCCGTCTAGGGGCAATCCACCACCCTTGTGCATGTATGCTAGGGCCACATGCATGTTCCCGTTGCATCCCGGCACTCGGGCGGTCCTTTTCGACGAAACCCTAATCCGAGGGACCCACGGGTCTACCCCTGTAGCATTCTCCGTACGAGGGTTGAACAACGCACTATCTTGGTGGTTTAGGTTTGTTTAGGTCATATCTACATGGAAAACCAAGGATAGGCCCAGGGTTCCACCGGTCTACCCTCGTTTGACCCGCGGCGGGAGCCTACTCCTACATGTCCAGCACCCTTCTATAGGTGTTATCGCATGCAACGTGGACGGTCACACCCGGGAGCTAGGTTTTCCGTCTAGGGGCAATCCACCACCCTTGTGCATGTATGCTAGGGCCACACGCATGTTCCCGTGGCATCCCGGCACTCGGGCGGTCCTTTTCCGACGAAACCCTAATCCGAGGGACCCGCAGGTCTACCCCCGTAGCATTCTACGTACGAGGGTTGAACAACACACTCTCTTGGTGGTTTAGGTTTGTTTAGGTCATATCTACATGGAAAACCAAGGATAGGCCCAGGGTTCCACCGGTCTACCCTCGTTTGACCCGCGGCGGGAGCCTACTCCTACATGTCTAGCACGCTTCTATAGGTGTTATCGCATGCAACGTGGACGGTCACACCCGGGAGCTAGGTTTTCCGTCTAGGGGCAATCCACCACCCTTGTGCATGTATGCTAGGGCCACACGCATGTTCCCGTGGCATCCCGGCACTCGGGCGGTCCTTTTCCGACGAAACCCTAATCCGAGGGACCCGCGGGTCTACCCCCGTAGCATTCTCCGTACGAGGGTTGAACAACACACTCTCTTGGTGGTTTAGGTTTGTTTAGGTCATATCTACATGGAAACCAAGGATAGGCCTAGGGTTCCACCAGTCTACCCTCGTTTGACCCGCGGCGGGAGCCTACTCCTACATATCCAGCACGCTTCTATAGGTGTTATCGCAGGCAACGTGGACGGTCACACCCGGGAGCTAGGTTTTCCGTCTAGGGGCAATCCACCACCCTTGTGCATGTATACTAGGGCCACACGCATGTTCCCGTGGCATCCCGGCACTCAGGCGGTCCTTTTCCGACGAAACCCTAATCCGGGGGACCTGCGGGTCTACCCCCGTAGCATTCTCCGTACGAGGGTTGAACAACGCACTCTCTTGGTGGTTTAGGTTTGTTTAGGTCATATATACATGGAAAACCAAGGATAGGCCCAGGGTTCCACCGGTCTACCCTCGTTTGACCCGCGGCGGGAGCCTACTCCTACATGTCCAGCACGCTTCTATAGGTGTTATCGCATGCAACGTGGACGGTCACACCCGGGAGCTAGGTTTTCCGTCTAGGGGCAATCCACCACCCTTGTGAATGTATGCTAGGGCCACACGCATGTTCCCGTGGCATCCCGGCACTCGGGCGGTCCTTTTCCGACGAAACCCTAATCCGAGGGACCCGCGGGTCTACCCCCGTAGCATTCTCCGTACGAGGGATGAACAACGCACTCTCTTGGTGGTTTAGGTTTGTTTAGGTCATATTTACATGGAAAACCAAGGATAGGCCCAGGGTTCCACCGGTCTACCCTCGTTTGACCCGCGGCGGGAGCCTACTCCTACATGTCCAGCACGCTTCTATAGGTGTTATCGCAGGCAACATGGACGGTCACACCCGGGAGCTAGGTTTTCCGTCTAGGGGCAATCCACCTCCCTTGTGCATGTATGCTAGGGCCACACGCATGTTCCCGTGGCATCCCGGCACTCGGGCGGTCCTTTTCCGACGAAACCCTAATCCGGGGGACCTGCGGGTCTACCTCCGTAGCATTCTCCGTACGAGGGTTGAACAACGCACTATCTTGGTGGTTTAGGTTTGTTTAGGTCATATCTACATGGAAAACCAAGTATAGGCCCAGGGTTCCACCGGTCTACCCTCGTTTGACCAGCGGCGGGAGCCTACTCCTACCTGTCCAGCACGCTTCTATAGGTGTTATCGCATGCAACGTTGACGGTCACACCCAGGAGCTAGGTTTTCCGTCTAGGGGCAACCCACCACCCTTGTGCATGTATGCTAGGGCAACACTAATGTTCCCGTGGCATCCCGGCACTCGGGCGGTCCTTTTCCGACGAAACCCTAATCCGAGGGACCCGCGGGTCTACCCCCGTAGCATTCTCCATACGAGGGTTGAACAACGCACTCTCTTGGTGGTTTAGGTTTGTTTAGGTCATATCTACATGGAAAACCAAGGATAGGCCCAGGGTTCCACCGGTCTACCCTCGTTTGACCCGCGGCGGGAGCCTACTCCTACATGTCCAGCACGCTTCTATAGGTGTTATCGCATGCAACGTGGACGGTCACACCCGAGAGCTAGGTTTTCCGTCTAGGGGCAATCCACCACCCTTGTGCATGTATGCTAGGGCCACACGCATGTTCCCGTGGCATCCTGGCACTCGGGCGGTCCTTTTCCGATGAAACCCTAATCCGAGGGACCCGCGGGTCTACCCCCGTAGCATTCTCCGTACGTGGGTTGAACAACGCACTCTGTTGGTGGTTTAGGTTTGTTTAGGTCATATCTACATGGAAAACCAAGGATAGGCCCAGGGTTCCACCGGTCTATCCTCGATTGACCCGCGGCGGGAGCCTACTCCTACATGTCCAGCACGCTTCTATAGGTGTTATCGCATGCAACGTGGACGGTCACACCCGGGAGCTAGGTTTTCCGTCTAGGGGCAATCCACCACCCTTGTGCATGTATGCTAGGGCCACACGCATGTTCCCGTGGCATCCCGGCACTCAGGCGGTCCTTTTCCGACGAAAGCCTAATCCGAGGGACCCGTAGGTCTACCCCCGTAGCATTCTACGTACGAGGGTTGAACAACGCACTCTTCGTGGTTTAGGTTTGTTTAGGTCATATCTACATGGAAAACCAAGGATAGGCCCAGGGTTCCACCGGTCTACCCTCGTTTGACCCGCGGCGGGAGCCTACTCGTACATGTCTAGCACGCTTCTATAGGTGTTATCGCATGCAACGTGGACGGTCACACCCGGGAGCTAGGTTTTCCGTCTAGGGGCAATCCACCACCCTTGTGCATGTATGCTAGGGCCACACGCATGTTCCCGTGGCATCCCGGCACTCGGGCGGTCCTTTTCCGACGAAACCCTACATGGAAAACCAAGGATAGGCCTAGGGTTCCACCAGTCTACCCTCGTTTGACCCGCGGCGGGAGCCTACTCCTACATGTCCAGCACACTTCTATAGGTGTTATCGCAGGCAACGTGGACGGTCACACCCGGGAGCTAGGTTTTCCGTCTAGGGGAAATCCACCACCCTTGTGCATGTATGCTAGGGCCACACGCATGTTCCCGTGGCATCCCGGCACTCGGGCGGTCCTTTTCCGACGAAACCCTAATCCGGGGGACCTGCGGGTCTACCCCCATAGCATTCCCCGTACGAGGGTTGAACAACGCACTCTCTTGGTGGTTTAGGTTTGTTTAGGTCATATCTACATGGAAAGCCAAGGATAGGCCCAGGGTTCCACCGGTCTACCCTCGTTTGACCCGCGGCGGGAGCCTACTCCTACATGTCCAGCACGCTTCTATAGGTGTTATCGCATGCAACGTGGACGGTCACACCCGGGAGCTAGGTTTTCCGTCTAGGGGCAATCCACCACCCTTGTGCAAGTATTATAGGGCCACACGCATGTTCCTGTGGCATCCCGGCACTCGGTCGGTCCTTTTCCGACGAAACCCTAATCCGAGGGACCCGCGGGTCTACCCCCGTAGCATTCTCCGTACGAGGGTTGAACAACGCACCCTCTTGGTGGTTTAGGTTTGCTTAGGTCATATCTACATGGAAAACCAAGGATAGGCCCAGGGTTCCACCGGTCTACCCTCGTTTGACCCGCGGCGGGAGCCTACTCCTACATGTCCAGCACGCTTCTATAGGTGTTATCGCATGCAACGTGGACGGTCACACCCGGGAGCTAGGTTTTCTGTCTAGGGGCAATCCACCACCCTTGTGCATGTATGGTAGGGCCACACGCATGTTCCCGTGGCATCCCGGCACTCGGGCTGTCCTTTTCCGACGAAACCCTAATCCGAGGGACCCGCGGGTCTACCCCCGTAGCATTCTTCGTACGAGGGTTGAACAACGCACTCTCTTGGTGGTTTAGGTTTGTTTAGGTCATATCTACATGGAAAACCAAGGATAGGCCCAGGGTTCCACCGGTCTACCCTCGTTTGACCCGCGGCGAGAGCCTACTCCTACATGTCCAGCACGCTTCTATAGGTGTTATCGCATGCAACGTGGACGGTCACACCCGGGAGCTAGGTTTTCCGTCTAGGGGCAATCCACCTCCCTTGTGCATGTATGCTAGGGCCACACGCATGTTCCCGTGGCATCCCGGCACTCGGGCGGTCCTTTTCCGACGAAACCCTAATCCGAGGGACCCGCGGGTCTACCCCCGTAGCATTCTCCGTACGAGGGTTGAACAACGCACTCTCTTGGTGGTTTACATTTGTTTAGGTCATATCTACATGGAAAACCAAGGATAGGCCCAGGGTTCCACTGGTCTACCCTCGTTTGACCCGCGGCGGGAGCCTACTCATACATGTCCAGCACGCTTCTATAGGTGTTATCGCATGCAACGTGGACGGTCACACCCGGGAGCTAGGTTTTCCGTCTAGGGGCAATCCACCACCCTTGTGCATGTATGCTAGGGCCACACGCATGTCCCCGTGGCATCCCGGCACTCGGGCGGTCCTTTTTTGACGAAACCCTAATCCGAGGGACCCGCGGGTCTACCCCCGTAGCATTCTCCGTACGAGGGTTGAACAACGCACTCTCTTGGTGGTTTAGGTTTGTTTAGGTCATATCTACATGGAAAATCAAGGATAGGCCCAGGGTTCCACCGGTGTACCCTCGTTTGACCCACGGCGGGAGCCTACTCCTACATGTCCAGCACGCTTCTATAGGTGTTGTCGCATGCAACGTGGACGGTCACACCCGGGAGCTAGGTTTTCCGTCTAGGGGCAATCCACCACCCTTGTGCATGTATGCTAGGGCCACACGCATGTTCCCGTGGCATCCCGGCACTCGGGCGGTCCTTTTCCGACGAAACCCTAATCCGAGGGACCCGCGGGTCTACCCCCGTAGCATTCTCCGTACGAGGGTTGAACAACACACTCTCTTGGTGGTTTCGGTTTGTTTAGGTCATATCTACATGGAAAACCAAGGATAGGCCTAGGGTTCCACCAGTCTACCCTCGTTTGACCCGCGGCGGGAGCCTACTCCTACATGTCCAGCACGCTTCTATAGGTGTTATAGCAGGCAACGTGGAAGGTCACACCCGGGAGCTAGGTTTTCCGTCTAGGGGAATCCACCACCCTTGTGCATGTATGCTAGGGCCACACGCATGTTCCCGTGGCATCCCGGCACTCGGGCGGTCCTTTTCCGACGAAACCCTAATCTGGGGGACCTGCGGGTCTACCCCCGTAGCATTCTCCGTACGAGGGTTGAACAACGCACTCTCTTGGTGGTTTAGGTTTGTTTAGGTCATATCTACATGGAAAACCAAGGATAGGCCCAGGGTTCCACCGGTCTACCCTCGTTTGACCCGCGGCGGGAGCCTACTCCTACATGTCCAGCACGCTTCTATAGGTGTTATCGCATGCAACGTGGACGGTCACACCCGGGAGCTAGGTTTTCCGTCTAGGGGCAATCCACCACCCTTGTGCATGTATTCTAGGGCCACACGCATGTTCCTGTGGCATCCCGGCACTCGGTCGGTCCTTTTCCGACGAAACCCTAATCCGAGGGACCCGCGGGTCTACCCTCGTAGCATTCTCCGTACGAGGGTTAAACAACGCACCCTCTTGGTGGTTTAGGTTTGTTTAGGTCATATCTACATGGAAAACCAAGGATAGGCCCAGGGTTCCACCGGTCTACCCTCGTTTGACCCGCGGCGGGAGCCTACTCCTACATGTCCAGCACGCTTCTATAGGTGTTATCGCATGCAACGTGGACGGTCACACCCGGGAGCTAGGTTTTCCGTCTAGGGGCAATCCACCACCCTTGTGCATGTATGGTAGGGCCACACGCATGTTCCCGTGGCATCCCGGCACTCGGGCTGTCCTTTTCCGACGAAACCCTAATCCGAGGGACCCGCGGGTCTACCCCCGTAGCATTCTCCGTACGAGGGTTGAACAACGCACTCACTTGGTGGTTTAGGTTTGTTTAGGTCATATCTACATGGAAAAACAAGGATAGGCCTAGGGTTCCACCGGTCTACCCTCGTTTGACCCGCGGCGGGAGCCTACTCCTACATGTCTAGCACGCTTCTATAGGTGTTATCGCATGCAACGTGGACGGTCACACCCGGGAGCTAGGTTTTCCGTCTAGGGGCAATCCACCTCCCTTGTGCATGTATGCTAGGGCCACACGCATGTTCCCGTGGCATCCGGGCACTCGGGCGGTCCTTTTCCGACGAAACCCTAATCCGAGGGACCCGCGGGTCTACCCCCGTAGCATTCTCCGTACGAGGGTTGAACAACGCACTCTCTTGGTGGTTTACGTTTGTTTAGGTCATATCTACATGGAAAACCAAGGATAGGCCCAGGGTTCCACCTGTCTACCCTCGTTTGACCCGTGGCGGGAGCCTACTCCTACATGTCCAGCACGCTTCTATAGGTGTTATCGCATGCAACGTGGACGGTCACACCCGGGAGCTAGGTTTTCCGTCTAGGGGCAATCCACCACCCTTGTGCATGTATGCTAGGGCCACACGCATGTACCCGTGGCATCCCGGCACTCGGGCGGTCCTTTTTCGACGAAACCCTAATCCGAGGGACCTGCGGGTCTACCCCCGTAGCATTCTCTGTACGAGGGTTGAACAACGCACTCTCTTGGTGGTTTAGGTTTGTTTAGGTCATATCTACATGGAAAATCAAGGACAGGCCCAGGGTTCCACCGGTGTACCCTCGTTTGACCCGTGGCGGGAGCCTACTCCTACATGTCCAGCACGCTTCTATAGGTGTTGTCGCATGCAACGTGGACGGTCACACCCGGGAGCTAGGTTTTCCGTCTAGGGGCAATCCACCACCCTTGTGCATGTATGCTAGGGCCACACGCATGTTCCCGTGGCATCCCGGCACTTGGGCGGTCCTTTTCCGACGAAACCCTAATCCGAGGGACCCGCGGGTCTACCCCCGTAGCATTCTCCGTACGAGGGTTGAACAACGCACTCTCTTGGTGGTTTAGGTTTGTTTAGGTCATATCTACATGGAAAACCAAGGATAGGCCCAGGGTTCCACCGGTCTACCCTCGGTTGACCCGCGGCGGGAGCCTACTCCTACATGTCCAGCACGCTTGTATAGGTGTTATCGCATGCAACGTGGACGGTCACACCCGGGAGCTAGGTTTTCCGTCTAGGGGCAATCCACCTCCCTTGTGCATGTATGCTAGGGCCACACGCATGTTCCCGTGGCATCCCGGCACTCGGGCGGTCCTTTTCCGACGAAACCATAATCCGAGGGACCCGCGGGTCTACCCCCGTAGCATTCTCCGTACGAGGGTTGAACAACGCACTCTCTTGGTGGTTTAGGTTTGTTTAGGTCATATCTACATGGAAAACCAAGGATAGGCCCAGGGTTCCACCGGTGTACCCTCTTTTGACCCGCGGCGGGAGCCTACTCCTACATGTCCAACACGCTTCTATAGGTGTTGTCGCATGCAACGTGGACGGTCACACCCGGGAGCTAGGTTTTCCGTCTAGGGGCAATCCACCACCCTTGTGCATGTATGCTAGGGCCACACGCATGTTCCCGTGGCATCCCGGCACTCGGGCGGTCCTTTTCCGACGAAACCCTAATACGAGGGACCCGCGGGTCTACCCCCATAGCATTCTCCGTACGAGGGTTGAACAACGCACTCTCTTGGTGGTTTAGGTTTGTTTAGGTCATATCTACATGGAAAACCAAGGATAGGCCCAGGGTTCCACCGGTCTACCCTCGTTTGACCCGCGGCGGGAGCCTACTCCTACATGTCCAGCACGCTTCTATAGGTGTTATCGCATGCAACGTGGACGGTCACACCCGGGAGCTAGGTTTTCCGTCTAGGGGCAATCCACCTCCCTTGTGCATGTATGGTAGGGCCACACGCATGTTCCCGTGGCATCCCGGCACTCGGGCGGTCCTTTTCTGATGAAACCCTAATCCGAGGGACCCGCGGGTCTACCCCCGTAGCATTCTCCGTACGAGGGTTGAAGAACACACTCTCTTGGTGGTTTACGTTTGTTTAGGTCATATCTACATGGAAAACCAAGGATAGGCCCAGGGTTCCACCGGTCTACCCTCGTTTGACCCGCGGCGGGAGCCTACTCCTACATGTCCAGCACGCTTCTATAGGTGTTATCGCATACAACGTGGACGGTCACACCCGGGAGCTAGGTATTCCGTCTAGGGGCAATCCACCACCCTTGTGCATGTATGCTAGGGACACACGCATGTCCCCGTGGCATCCCGGCACTCGGGTGGTCCTTTTCCGATGAAAACCCTAATCCGAGGGACCCGCGGGTCTACCCCCGTAGCATTCTCCGTACGAGGGTTGAACAACGCACTCTCTTGGTGGTTTAGGTTTGTTTAGGTCATATCTACATGGAAAACCAAGGATAGGCCCAGGGTTTCACCGGTCTACCCTCGTTTGACCCGCGGCGGGAGCCTACTCCTACATGTCCAGCACGCTTCTATAGGTGTTATCGCATGCAACGTGGACGGTCACACCCGGGAGCTAGGTTTTCCGTCTAGGGGCAATCCACCTCCCTTGTGCATGTATGGTAGGGCCACACGCATGTTCCCGTGGCATCCCGGCACTCGGGCGGTCCTTTTCCGACGAAACCCTAATCCGAGGGACCCGCGGGTCTACCCCCGTAGCATTCTCCGTACGAGGGTTGAACAACGCACTCTCTTGGTGGTTTACGTTTGTTTAGGTCATATCTACATGGAAAACCAAGGATAGGCCCAGGGTTCCACCGGTCTACCCTCGTTTGACCCGCGGCGGGAGCCTACTCCTACATGTCCAGCACGCTTCTATAGGTGTTATCGCATGCAACGTGGACGGTCACACCCGGGAGCTAGGTTTTCCGTCTAGGGGCAATCCACCACCCTTGTGCATGTATGCTAGGGACACACGCATGTCCCCGTGGCATCCCGGCACTCGGGCGGTCCTTTTTCGACGAAACCCTAATCCGAGGGACCCGCGGGTCTACCCCCGTAGCATTCTCCGTACGAGGGTTGAACAACGCACTCTCTTGGTGGTTTAGGTTTGTTTAGGTCATATCTACATGGAAAATCAAGGATAGGCCCAGGGTTCCACCGGTGTACCCTCGTTTGACCCGCGGCGGGAGCCTACTCCTACATGTCCAGCACGCTTCTATAGGTGTTGTCGCATGCAACATGGACGGTCACACCCGGGAGCTAGGTTTTCCGTCTAGGGGCAATCCACCACCCTTGTGCATGTATGCTAGGGCCACACGCATGTTCCCGTGGCATCCCGGCACTCGGGCGGTCCTTTTCCGACGAAACCCTAATCCGAGGGACCCGCGGGTGTACCCCCGTAGCATTCTCTGTACGAGGGTTGAACAACGCACTCTCTTGGTGGTTTAGGTTTGTTTAGGTCATATCTACATGGAAAACCAAGGATAGGCCCAGGGTTCCACCGGTCTACCCTCGTTTGACCCGCGGCGGGAGCCTACTCCTACATGTCCAGCACGCTTCTATAGGTGTTATCGCATGCAACGTGGACGGTCACACCTGCGAGCTAGGTTTTCTGTCTAGGGGCAATCCACCACCCTTGTGCATGTATGCTAGGGCCACACGCATGCCCGTGGCATCCCGGCACTCGGGCGGTCCTTTTCCGACGAAACCCTAATCCGAGGGACCCGCGGGTCTACCCCCGTAGCATTCTCCGTACGAGGGTTGAACAACGCACTCTCTTGGTGGTTTAGGTTTGTTTAGGTCATATCTACATGGAAAACCAAGGATAGGCCCAGGGTTCCACCGGTCTATCCTCGATTGACCCGCGGCGGGAGCCTACTCCTACATGTCCAGCACGCTTCTATAGGTGTTATCGCATGCAACGTGGACGGTCACACCCGGGAGCTAGGTTTTCCGTCTAGGGGCAATCCACCACCCTTGTGCATGTATGCTAGGGCCACAGGCATGTCCCCGTGGCATCCCGGCAGTCGGGCGGTCCTTTTTCGACGAAACCCTAATCCGAGGGACCCGCGGGTCTACCCCCATAGCATTCTCCGTACGAGGGTTGAACAATGCACTCTCTTGGTGGTTTAGGTTTGTTTAGGTCATATCTACATGGAAAATCAAGGATAGGCCCAGGGTTACACCGGTCTACCCTCGTTTGACCCGCGGCGGGAGCCTACTCCTACATGTCCAGCACGCTTCTATAGGTGTTGTCGCATGCAACGTGGACGGTCACACCCGGGAGCTAGGTTTTCCGTCTAGGGGTAATCCACCACCCTTGTGCATGTATGCTAGGGCCACACGCATGTTCCCGTGGCATCCCGGCACTCGGGCGGTCCTTTTCCGACGAAACCCTAATCCGAGGGACCCGCGGGTCTACCCCCGTAGCATTCTCCGTACGAGGGTTGAACAACGCACTCTCTTGGTGGTTTAGGTTTGTTTAGGTCATATCTACATGGAAAACCAAGGATAGGCCCAGGGTTCCACCGGTCTACCCTCGTTTGACCCGCGGCGGGAGCCTACTCCTACATGTCCAGCACGCTTCTATAGGTGTTATCGCATGCAACGTGGACGGTCACACCTGCGAGCTAGGTTTTCTGTCTAGGGGCAATCCACCTCCCTTGTGCATGTATGCTAGGGCCACACGCATGTTCCCGTGGCATCCCGGCACTCGGGCGGTCCTTTTCCGACGAAACCCTAATCCGAGGGACCCGCGGGTCTACCCCCGTAGCATTCTCCGTACGAGGGTTGAACAACGCACTCTCTTGGTGGTTTACGTTTGTTTAGGTCATATATACATGGAAAACCAAGGATAGGCCCAGGGTTCCACCGGTCTACCCTCGTTTGACCCGCGGCGGGAGCCTACTCCTACATGTCCAGCACGCTTCTATAGGTGTTATCGCATGCAACGTGGACGGTCACACCCGGGAGCTAGGTTTTCCGTCTAGGGGCAATCCACCACCCTTGTGCATGTATGCTAGGGCCACACGCATGTCCCCGTGGCATCCCGGCACTCGGGCGGTCCTTTTTTGACGAAACCCTAATCCGAGGGACCCGCGGGTCTACCCCCGTAGCATTCTCCGTACGAGGGTTGAACAACGCACTCTCTTGGTGGTTTAGGTTTGTTTAGGTCATATCTACATGGAAAATCAAGGATAGGCCCAGGGTTCCACCGGTGTACCCTCGTTTGACCCGCGGCGGGAGCCTACTCCTACATGTCCAGCACACTTCTATAGGTGTTGTCGCATGCAACGTGGACGGTCACACCCGGGAGCTAGGTTTTCCGTCTAGGGGCAATCCACCACCCTTGTGCATGTATGCTAGGGCCACACGCATGTTACCGTGGCATCCCGGCACTCGGGCGGTCCTTTTCCGACGAAACCCTAATCCGAGGGACCCGCGGGTCTACCCCCGTAGCATTCTCCGTACGAGGGTTGAACAACGCACTCTCTTGGTGGTTTAGGTTTGTTTAGGTCATATCTACATGGAAAACCAAGGATAGGCCCAGGGTTCCACCGGTCTACCCTCGTTTGACCCGCGGCGGGAGCCTACTCCTACATGTCCAGCACGCTTCTATAGGTGTTATCGCATGCAACGTGGACGGTCACACCTGCGAGCTAGGTTTTCCGTCTAGGGGTAATCCACCTCCCTTGTGCATGTATGCTAGGGCCACACGCATGTTCCCGTGGCATCCCGACACTCGGGCGGTCCTTTTCCGACGAAACCCTAATCCGAGGGACCCGCGGGTCTACCCCGTAGCATTCTCCGTACGAGGGTTGAACAACGCACTCTCTTGGTGGTTTAGGTTTGTTTAGGTCATATCTACATGGAAAACCAAGGATAGGCCCAGGGTTCCACCGGTCTACCCTCGTTTGACCCGCGGCGGGAGCCTACTCCAACATGTCCAGCACGCTTCTATAGGTGTTGTCGCATGCAACGTGGACGGTCACACCTGCGAGCTAGGTTTTCCGTCTAGGGGCAATCCACCTCCCTTGTGCATGTATGCTAGGGCCACACGCATGTTCCCGTGGCATCCCAGCACTCGGGCGGTCCTTTTCCGACGAAACCCTAATCCGAGGGACCCGCGGGTCTACCCCCGTAGCATTCTCCGTACGAGGGTTGAACAACGCACTCTCTTGGTGGTTTACGTTTGTTTAGGTCATATCTACATGGAAAACCAAGGATAGGCCCAGGGTTCCACCGGTCTACCCTCGTTTGACCCACGGCGGGAGCCTACTCCTACATGTCCAGCACGCTTCTATAGGTGTTATCGCATGCAACGTGGACGGTCACACCCGGGAGCTAGGTTTTCCGTCTAGGGGCAACCCACCACCCTTGTGCATGTATGCTAGGGCCACACGCATGTCCCTGTGGCATCCCGGCACTCGGGCGGTCCTTTTTCGACGAAACCCTAATCCGAGGGACCCGCGGGTCTACCCCCGTAGCATTCTCCGTACGAGGGTTGAACAACGCACTCTCTTGGTGGTTTAGGTTTGTTTAGGTCATATCTACATGGAAAATCAAGGATAGGCCCAGGGTTCCACCGGTGTACCCTCGTTTGACCCGCGGCGGGAGCCTACTCCTACATGTCCAGCACGCTTCTATAGGTGTTGTCGCATGCAATGTGGACGGTCACACCCGGGAGCTAGGTTTTCCGTCTAGGGGCAATCCACCACCCTTGTGCATGTATTCTAGGGCCACACGCATGTTACCGTGGCATCCCGGCACTCGGGCGGTCCTTTTCCGACGAAACCCTAATCCGAGGGACCCGCGGGTCTACCCCCGTAGCATTCTCCGAACGAGGGTTGAACAACGCACTCTCTTGGTGGTTTAGGTTTGTTTAGGTCATATCTACATGGAAAATCAAGGATAGGCCCAGGGTTCCACCGGTGTACCCTCGTTTGACCCGCGGCGGGAGCCTACTCCTACATGTCCAGCACGCTTCTATAGGTGTTGTCGCATGCAACGTGGACGGTCACACCCGGGAGCTAGGTTTTCCGTCTAGGGGGAATCCACCACCCTTGTGCATGTATGCTAGGGCCACACGCATGTTCCCGTGGCATCCCGGCACTCGGGCGGTCCTTTTCCGACGAAACCCTAATCCGAGGGACCCGCGGGTCTACCCCCGTAGCATTCTCCGTACGAGGGTTGAACAACGCACTCTCTTGGTGGTTTAGGTTTGTTTAGGTCATATCTACATGGAAAACCAAGGATAGGCCCAGGGTTCCACCGGTCTACCCTCGTTTGACCCGCGGCGGGAGCCTACTCCTACATGTCCAGCACGCTTCTATAGGTGTTATCGCATGCAACGTGGACGGTCACACCTGCGAGCTAGGTTTTCTGTCTAGGGGCAATCCACCACCCTTGTGCATGTATGCTAGGGCCACACGCATGTTCCCGTAGCATCCCTGCACTCGGGCGGTCCTTTTTCGACGAAACCCTAATCCGAGGGACCCGCGGGTCTACCCCCGTAGCATTCTCCGTACGAGGGTTGAACAACGCACTCTCTTGGTGGTTTAGGTTTGTTTAGGTCATATCTACATGGAAAACCAAGGATAGGCCCAGGGTTCCACCGGTCTACCCTCGTTTGACCTGTGGCGGGAGCGTACTCCTACATGTCCAGCACGCTTCTATAGGTGTTATCGCATGCAACGTGGACGGTCACACCCGGGAGCTAGGTTTTCCGTCTAGGGGCAATCCACCACCCTTGTGCATGTATGCTAGGGCCACACGCATGTTTCCATGGCATCCCGGCACTCGGGCGGTCTTTTTCCGACGAAACCCTAATCCGAGGGACCCGCGGGTCTACCCCAGTAGCATTCTCCGTACGAGGGTTGAACAACGCACTCTCTTGGTGGTTTAGGTTTTTTTAGGTCATATCTACATGGAAAACCAAGGATAGGCCCAGGGTTCCACCGGTCTACCCTCGTTTGACCCGCGGCGGGAGCCTACTCCTACATGTCCAGCACGCTTCTATAGGTGTTATCGCAGGCAACATGGACGGTCACACCCGGGAGCTAGGTTTTCCGTCTAGGGGCAATCCACCACCCTTGTGCATGTATGCTAGGGCCACACGCATGTTCCCGTGGCATCCCGGCACTCGGGCGGTCCTTTTCTGACGAAACCCTAATCCGAGGGACCCGCGGGTCTACCCCCGTAGCATTCTCCCTATGAGGGTTGAACAACACAGTCTCTTGGTGGTTTAGGTTTGTTTAGGTCATATCCACATGGAAAATCAAGGATAGGCCCAGGGTTCCACCGGTCTACCCTCGTTTGACCCGCGGCGGGAGCCTACTCCTACATGTCCAGCACGCTTCTATAGGTGTTATCGCATGCAACGTGGACGGTCACACCCGGGAGCTAGGTTTTCCGTCTAGGGGCAATCCACCACCCTTGTGCATGTATTCTAGGGCCACACGCATGTTCCCGTGGCATCCCGGCACTCGGGCGGTCCTATTCCGACGAAACCCTAATTCGAGGGACCCGTGGGTCTACCCCCGTTGCATTCTCCGTACCAGGGTTGAACAACGCACTCTCTTGGTGGTTTAGGTTTGTTTAGGTCATATCTACATGGAAAACTAAGGATAGGCCCAGGGTACCACCGGTCTACCCTTGTTTGACCCGCGGCGGGAGCCTACTCCTACATGTCCAGCACGCTTCTATAGGTGTTATCGCATGCAACGTGGACGGTCACACCCGGGAGCTAGGTTTTCCGTCTAGGGGCAATCCACCACCCTTCTGCATGTATGCTAGGGCCACACGCATGTTACCGTGGCATCCCGGCACTCGGGCGGTCCTTTTCCGACGAAACCCTAATCTGAGGGACCCGCGGGTCTACCCCCGTAGCATTCTCCGTACGAGGGTTGAACAACGCACTCTCTTGGTGGTTTAGGTTTGTTTAGGTCATATCTACATGGAAAACCAAGGATAGGCCCAGGGTTCCACCGGTCTACCCTCGTTTGACCCGCGGCGGGAGCCTACTCCTACATGTCCAGCACGCTTCTATAGGTGTTATCGCATGCAACGTGGACGGTCACACCCGGGAGCTAGGTTTTTTGTCTAGGGGCAATCCACCACCCTTGTGCATGTATGCTAGGTCCACACGCATGTTCCCGTGGCATCCCGGCACTCGGGCGGTCCTTTTCCGACGAAACTCTAATCCGAGGGACCCGCAGGTCTACCCCCGTAGCATTCTCCGTACGAGGGTTGAACAATGCACTCTCTTGGTGGTTTAGGTTTGTTTAGGTCATATCTACATGGAAAACCAAGGATAGGCCCAGGGTTCCACCGGTCTACCCTCGTTTGACCCGCGGCGGGAGCCTACTCCTACATGTCCAGCACGCTTCTATAGTTGTTATCGCATGCAACGTGGACGGTCACACCCGGGAGCTAGGTTTTCCATCTAGGGGCAATCCACCACCCTCATGCATGTATGCTAGGGCCACACGCATGTTCCCGTGGCATCCCGGCACTTGGGCGGTCCTTTTCCGACGAAACCCTAATCCGAGGGACCCGCGGGTCTACCCCCGTAGCATTCTCCATACGAGGGTTGAACAACGCACTCTCTTGGTGGTTTAGGTTTGTTTAGGTCATATCTACATGGAAAACCAAGGATAGGCCCTGGGTTCCACCGGTCTACCCTCGTTTGACCCGCGGCGGGAGCTTACTCCTACATGTCCAGCACGCTTCTATAGGTGTTATCGCATGCAACGTGGACGGTCACACCCGGGAGCTAGGTTTTCCGTTTAGGGGCAATCCACCACCATTGTGAATGTATGCTAGGGCCACACACATGTTCCCGTGGCATCCCGGCACTCGGGCGGTCCTTTTCCGACGAAACCCTAATCCGAGGGACCCGCGGGTCTACCCCCGTAGCATTCTCCGTACGAGGGTTGAACAACGCACTCTCTTGGTGGTTTAGGTTTGTTTAGGTCATATCTACATGGAAAACCAAGGATAGGCCCAGGGTTCCACCGGTCTACCCTCGTTTGACCCGCGGCGGGAGCCTACTCCTACATGTCCAGCACGCTTCTATAGGTGTTATCGCATGCAACGTGGACGGTCACACCCAGGAGCGAGGTTTTCCGTCTAGGGGCAATCCACCACCCTTGTGCATGTATGCTAGGGCCACACGCATGTTCCCGTGGCATCCCGGCACTCGGGCGGTCCTTTTTTGATGAAACCCTAATCCGAGGGACCCGCGGGTCTACCCCCCTAGCATTCTCCGTACGAGGGTTGAACAACGCACTCTCTTGGTGGTTTAGGTTTGTTTAGGTCATATATACGTGGAAAACCAAGGATAGGCCCAGGGTACAACCGGTCTACCCTCGTTTGACCCGCGGCGGGAGCCTACTCCTACATGTCCAACACGCTTCTATAAGTGTTATCGCATGCAACGTGGACGGTCACACCCGGGAGCTAGGTTTTCCGTCTAGGGGAAATCCACCACCCTTGTGCATGTATGCTAGGGCCACACGCATGTTCTCGTGGCATCCCGGCACTCGGGCGGTCCTTTTCCGACGAAACCCTAATCCGAGGGACCCGCGGGTCTACCCCCGTAGCATTATCCGTACGAGGGTTGAACAACGCACTCTCTTGGTGGTTTAGGTTTGTTTAGGTCATATCTACATGGAAAATCAAGGATAGGCCCAGGGTTCCACCGGTCTACCCTCGTTTGACCCGCGGCGGGAGCCTACTCCTACATGTCTAGCACGCTTCTATAGGTGTTATCGCATGCAACGTGGACGGTCACACCCGGGAGCTAGGTTTTTTGTCTAGGGGCAATCCACCACCCTTGTGCATGTATGCTAGGGCCACACGCATGTTCCCGTGGCATCCCGGCACTCGGGCGGTCCTTTTCCGACGAAACCCTAATCCGAGGGACCCGCAGGTCTACCCCCGTAGCATTCTCCGTACGAGGGTTGAACAATGCACTCTCTTGGTGGTTTAGGTTTGTTTAGGTCATATCTACATGGAAAACCAAGGATAGTCCCAGGGTTCCACCGGTCTACCCTCATTTGACCCGCGGCGGGAGCCTACTCCTACATGTCCAGCACGCTTCTATAGGTGTTATCGCATGCAACGTGGACGGTCACACCCGGGAGCTAGGTTTTCCATCTAGGGGCAATCCACCACCCTCGTGCATGTATGCTAGGGCCACACGCATGTTCCCGTGGCATCCCGGCACTCGGGCGGTCCTTTTCCGACGAAACCCTAATCCGAGGGACCCGCGGGTCTACCCCCATAGCATTCTCCGTACGAGGGTTGAACAACGCACTCTCTTGGTGGTTTAGGTTTGTTTAGGTCATATCTACATGGAAAACCAAGGATAGGCCCTGGGTTCCACCGGTCTACCCTCGTTTGACCCGCGGCGGGAGCCTACTCCTACATGTCCAGCACGCTTCTATAGGTGTTATCGCATGCAACGTGGACGGTCACACCTGCGAGCTAGGTTTTCTGTCTAGGGGCAATCCACCACCCTTGTGCATGTATGCTAGGGCCACACGCATGTTCCCGTGGCATCCCTGCACTCGGGCGGTCCTTTTTCGACGAAACCCTAATCTGAGGGACCCGCGGGTCTACCCCCGTAGCATTCTCCGTACGAGGGTTGAACAACGCACTCTCTTGGTGGTTTAGGTTTGTTTAGGTCATATCTACATGGAAAACCAAGGATAGGCCCAGGGTTCCACCGGTGTACCCTCTTTTGACCCGTGGCGGGAGCCTACTCCTACATGTCCAGCACGCTTCTATAGGTGTTATCGCATGCAACGTGGACGGTCACACCCGGGAGCTAGGTTTTCCGTCTAGGGGCAATCCACCACCCTTGTGCATGTATGCTAGGGCCACACGCATGTTTCCATGGCATCCCGGCACTCGGGCGGTCTTTTTCCGACGAAACCCTAATCCGAGGGACCCGCGGGTCTACCCCAGTAGCATTCTCCGTACGAGGGTTGAACAACGCACTCTCTTGGTGGTTTAGGTTTTTTTAGGTCATATCTACATGGAAAACCAAGGATAGGCCCAGGGTTCCACCGGTCTACCCTCGTTTGACCCGCGGCGGGAGCCTACTCCTACATGTCCAGCACGCTTCTATAGGTGTTATCGCAGGCAACATGGACGGTCACACCCGGGAGCTAGGTTTTCCGTCTAGGGGCAATCCACCACCCTTGTGCATGTATGCTAGGGCCACACGCATGTTCCCGTGGCATCCCGGCACTCGGGCGGTCCTTTTCTGACGAAACCCTAATCCGAGGGACCCGCGGGTCTACCCCCGTAGCATTCTCCCTATGAGGGTTGAACAACACAGTCTCTTGGTGGTTTAGGTTTGTTTAGGTCATATCCACATGGAAAATCAAGGATAGGCCCAGGGTTCCACCGGTCTACCCTCGTTTGACCCGCGGCGGGAGCCTACTCCTACATGTCCAGCACGCTTCTATAGGTGTTATCGCATGCAACGTGGACGGTCACACCCGGGAGCTAGGTTTTCCGTCTAGGGGCAATCCACCACCCTTGTGCATGTATTCTAGGGCCACACGCATGTTCCCGTGGCATCCCGGCATTCGGGCGGTCCTATTCCGACGAAACCCTAATCCGAGGGACCCGTGGGTCTACCCCCGTTGCATTCTCCGTACCAGGGTTGAACAACGCACTCTCTTGGTGGTTTAGGTTTGTTTAGGTCATATCTACATGGAAAACCAAGGATAGGCCCAGGGTACCACCGGTCTACCCTTGTTTGACCCGCGGCGGGAGCCTACTCCTACATGTCCAGCACGCTTCTATAGGTGTTATCGCATGCAACGTGGACGGTCACACCCGGGAGCTAGGTTTTCCGTCTAGGGGCAATCCACCACCCTTGTGCATGTATGCTAGGGCCACACGCATGTTACCGTGGCATCCCGGCACTCGGGCGGTCCTTTTCCGACGAAACCCTAATCCGAGGGAGCCGCGGGTCTACCCCCGTAGCATTCTCCGTACGAGGGTTGAACAACGCACTCTCTTGGTGGTTTAGGTTTGTTTAGGTCATATCTACATGGAAAACCAAGGATAGGCCCAGGGTTCCACCGGTCTACCCTCGTTTGACCCGCGGCGGGAGCCTACTCCTACATGTCCAGCACGCTTCTATAGGTGTTATCGCATGCAACGTGGACGGTCACACCCGGGAGCTAGGTTTTTTGTCTAGGGGCAATCCACCACCCTTGTGCATGTATGCTAGGGCCACACGCATGTTCCCGTGGCATCCCGGCACTCGGGCGGTCCTTTTCCGACGAAACTCTAATCCGAGGGACCCGCAGGTCTACCCCCGTAGCATTCTCCGTACGAGGGTTGAACAATGCACTCTCTTGGTGGTTTAGGTTTGTTTAGGTCATATCTACATGGAAAACCAAGGATAGGCCCAGGGTTCCACCGGTCTACCCTCGTTTGACCTGCGGCGGGAGCCTACTCCTACATGTCCAGCACGCTTCTATAGTTGTTATCGCATGCAACGTGGACGGTCACACCCGGGAGCTAGGTTTTCCATCTAGGGGCAATCCACCACCCTCATGCATGTATGCTAGGGCCACACGCATGTTCCCGTGGCATCCCGGCACTTGGGCGGTCCTTTTCCGACGAAACCCTAATCCGAGGGACCCGCGGGTCTACCCCCGTAGCATTCTCCATACGAGGGTTGAACAACGCACTCTCTTGGTGGTTTAGGTTTGTTTAGGTCATATCTACATGGAAAACCAAGGATAGGCCCTGGGTTCCACCGGTCTACCCTCGTTTGACCCGCGGCGGGAGCTTACTCCTACATGTCCAGCACGCTTCTATAGGTGTTATCGCATACAACGTGGACGGTCACACCCGGGAGCTAGGTTTTCCGTTTAGGGGCAATCCACCACCCTTGTGAATGTATGCTAGGGCCACACACATGTTCCCGTGGCATCCCGGCACTCGGGCGGTCCTTTTCCGACGAAACCCTAATCCGAGGGACCCGCGGGTCTACCCCCGTAGCATTCTCCGTACGAGGGTTGAACAACGCACTCTCTTGGTGGTTTAGGTTTGTTTAGGTCATATCTACATGGAAAACCAAGGATAGGCCCAGGGTTCCACCGGTCTACCCTCGTTTGACCCGCGGCGGGAGCCTACTCCTACATGTCCAGCACGCTTCTATAGGTGTTATCGCATGCAACGTGGACGGTCACACCCAGGAGCGAGGTTTTCCGTCTAGGGGCAATCCACCACCCTTGTGCATGTATGCTAGGGCCACACGCATGTTCCCGTGGCATCCCGGCACTCGGGCGGTCCTTTTCTGATGAAACCCTAATCCGAGGGACCCGCGGGTCTACCCCCCTAGCATTCTCCGTACGAGGGTTGAACAACGCACTCTCTTGGTGGTTTAGGTTTGTTTAGGTCATATATACGTGGAAAACCAAGGATAGGCCCAGGGTACAACCGGTCTACCCTCGTTTGACCCGCGGCGGGAGCCTACTCCTACATGTCCAACACGCTTCTATAAGTGTTATCGCATGCAACGTGGACGGTCACACCCGGGAGCTAGGTTTTCCGTCTAGGGGAAATCCACCACCCTTGTGCATGTATGCTAGGGCCACACGCATGTTCTCGTGGCATCCCGGCACTCGGGCGGTCCTTTTCCGACGAAACCCTAATCCGAGGGACCCGCGGGTCTACCCCCGTAGCATTATCCGTACGAGGGTTGAACAACGCACTCTCTTGGTGGTTTAGGTTTGTTTAGGTCATATCTACATGGAAAATCAAGGATAGGCCCAGGGTTCCACCGGTCTACCCTCGTTTGACCCGCGGCGGGAGCCTACTCCTACATGTCCAGCACGCTTCTATAGGTGTTATCGCATGCAACGTGGACGGTCACACCCGGGAGCTAGGTTTTTTGTCTAGGGGCAATCCACCACCCTTGTGCATGTATGCTAGGGCCACACGCATGTTCCCGTGGCATCCCGGCACTCGGGCGGTCCTTTTCCGACGAAACCCTAATCCGAGGGACCCGCAGGTCTACCCCCGTAGCATTCTCCGTACGAGGGTTGAACAATGCACTCTCTTGGTGGTTTAGGTTTGTTTAGGTCATATATACATGGAAAACCAAGGATAGGCCCAGGGTTCCACCGGTCTACCCTCATTTGACCCGCGGCGGGAGCCTACTCCTACATGTCCAGCACGCTTCTATAGGTGTTATCGCATGCAACGTGGACGGTCACACCCGGGAGCTAGGTTTTCCATCTAGGGGCAATCCACCACCCTCGTGCATGTATGCTAGGGCCACACGCATGTTCCCGTGGCATCCCGGCACTCGGGCGGTCCTTTTCCGACGAAACCCTAATCCGAGGGACCAGCGGGTCTACCCCCATAGCATTCTCCGTACGAGGGTTGAACAACGCACTCTCTTGGTGGTTTAGGTTTGTTTAGGTCATATCTACATGGAAAACCAAGGATAGGCCCTGGGTTCCACCGGTCTACCCTCGTTTGACCCGAGGCGGGAGCTTACTCCTACATGTCCAGCACGCTTCTATAGGTGTTATCGCATGCAACGTGGACGGTCACACCCGGGAGCTAGGTTTTCCGTCTAGGGGCAATCCACCACCCTTGTGCATGTATGCTAGGGCCACAAGCATGTTCCCGTGGCATCCCGGCAATCGGGCGGTCCTTTTCCGACGAAACCCTAATCCGAGGGACCCGCGGGTCTACCCCCGTAGCATTCTCCGTACGAGGGTTGAACAACGCACTCTCTTGGTGGTTTAGGTTTGTTTAGGTCATATCTACATGGAAAACCAAGGATAGGCCGAGGGTTCCACCGGTCTACCCTCGTTTGACCCGCGGCGGGAGCCTACTCCTACATGTCCAGCACGCTTCTATAGGTGTTATCGCATGCAACGTGGACGGTCACACCCAGGAGCTAGGTTTTCCGTCTAGGGGCAATCCGCCACCCTTGTGCATGTATGCTAGGGCCACACGCATGTTCCCGTGGCATCCCGGCACTCGGGCGGTCCTTTTCCGATGAAACCCTAATCCGAGGGACCCGCGGGTCTACCCCCATAGCATTCTCCGTACGAGGGTTGAACAACGCACTCTCTTGGTGGTTTAGGTTTGTTTAGGTCATATCTACATGGAAAACCAAGGATAGGCCCAGGGTTCCACCGGTGTACCCTCGTTTGACCCGCGGCGGGAGCCTACTCCTACATGTCCAGCACGCTTCTATAGGTGTTGTCGCATGCAACGTGGACGGTCACACCCGGGAGCTAGGTTTTCCGTCTAGGGGCAATCCACCACCCTTGTGCATGTATGCTAGGGCCACACGCATGTTCCCGTGGCATCCCGGCACTCGGGCGGTCCTTTTCCGACGAAACCCTAATCCGAGGGACCCGCCGGTCTACCCCCGTAGCATTCTCCGTACGAGGGTTGAACAACGCACTCTCTTGGTGGTTTAGGTTTGTTTAGGTCATATCTACATGGAAAACCAAGGATAGGCCCAGGGTTCCACCGGTCTACCCTCGTTTGACCCGCGGCGGGAGCCTACTCCTACATGTCCAACACGCTTCTATAGGTGTTATCGCATGCAACGTGGACGGTCACACCCGGGAGCTAGGTTTTCCGTCTAGGGGAAATCCACCACCCTTGTGCATGTATTCTAGGGCCACACGCATGTTCTCGTGGCATCCCGGCACTCGGGCGGTCCTTTTCCGACGAAACCCTAATCCGAGGGACCCGCGGGTCTACCCCCGTAGCATTGTCCGTACGAGGGTTGAACAACGCACTCTCTTGGTGGTTTAGGTTTGTTTAGGTCATATCTACATGGAAAACCAAGGATAGGCCCAGGGTTCCACCGGTCTACCCTCGTTTGCCCGCGGCGGGAGCCTACTCCTACATGTCCAGCACGCTTCTATAGGTGTTATCGCATGCAACGTGGACGGTCACACCCGGGAGCTAGGTTTTTTGTCTAGGGGAAATCCACCACCCTTGTGCATGTATGCTAGGGCCACACGCATGTTCCCGTGGCATCCCGGCACTCGGGCGGTCCTTTTCCGACGAAACCCTAATCCGAGGGACCCGCAGGTCTAACCCCGTAGCATTATCCGTACGAGGGTTGAACAATGCACTCTCTTGGTGGTTTAGGTTTGTTTAGGTCCTATCTACATGGAAAACCAAGGATAGGCCCAGGGTTCCACCAGTCTACCCTCGTTTGACCCGCGGCGGGAGCCTACTCCTACATGTGCAGCACGCTTCTATAGGTGTTATCGCATGCAACGTGGACGGTCACACCCGGGAGCTAGGTTTTCCATCTAGGGGCAATCCACCACCCTCGTGCATGTATGCTAGGGCCACACGCATGTTCCCGTGGCATCCCGGCACTCGGGCGGTCCTTTTCCGACGAAACCCTAATCCGAGGGACCCGCGGGTCTACCCCCGTAGCATTCTCCGTACGAGGGTTGAACAACGCACTCTCTTGGTGGTTTAGGTTTGTTTAGGTCATATCTACATGGAAAACCAAGGATAGGCCCTTGGTTCCACCGGTCTACCCTCGTTTGACCCACGGCGGGAGCTTACTCCTACATGTCCAGCACGCTTCTATAGGTGTTATCGCATGCAACGTGGACGGTCACACCCTGGAGCTAGGTTTTCCGTCTAGGGGCAATCCACCACCCTTGTGCATGTATGCTAGGGCCACAAGCATGTTCCCGTGGCATCCCGGCAATCGGGCGGTCCTTTTCCGACGAAACCCTAATCCGAGGGACCCGCGGGTCTACCCCCGTAGCATTCTCCGTACGAGGGTTGAACAACACACTCTCTTGGTGGTTTAGGTTTGTTTAGGTCATATCTACATGGAAAACCAAGGATAGGCCCAGGGTTCCACCGGTCTACCCTCGTTTGACCCGCGGCGGGAGCCTACTCCTACATGTCCAGCACGCTTCTATAGGTGTTATCGCATGCAACGTGGACGGTCACACCCAAGAGCTAGGTTTTCCGTCTAGGGGCAATCCACCACCCTTGTGCATGTATGCTAGGGCCACACGCATGTTCCCGTGGCATCCCGGCACTCGGGCGGTCCTTTTCCGATGAAACCCTAATCCGAGGGACCCGCGGGTCTACCCCCATAGCATTCTCCGTACGAGGGTTGAACAACGCACTCTCTTGGTGGTTTAGGTTTGTTTAGGTCATATCTACATGGAAAACCAAGGATAGACCCAGGGTTCCACCGGTGTACCCTCGTTTGACCCGCGGCGGGAGCCTACTCCTACATGTCCAGCACACTTCTATAGGTGTTGTCGCATGCAACGTGGACGGTCACACCCGGGAGCTAGGTTTTCCGTCTAGGGGCAATCCACCACCCTTGTGCATGTATGATAGGGCCACACGCATGTTCCCGTGGCATCCCGGCACTCGGGCGGTCCTTTTCCGACGAAACCCTAATCCGAGGGACCCGCGGGTCTACCCCCGTAGCATTCTCCGTACGAGGGTTGAACAACGCACTCTCTTGGTGGTTTAGGTTTGTTTAGGTCATATCTACATGGAAAACCAAGGATAGGCCCAGGGTTCCACCGGTCTACCCTCGTTTGACCCGCGGCGGGAGCCTACTCCTACATGTCCAACACGCTTCTATAGGTGTTATCGCATGCAACGTGGACGGTCACACCCGGGAGCTAGGTTTTCCGTCTAGGGGAAATCCACCACCCTTGTGCATGTATGCTAGGGCCACACGCATGTTCTCGTGGCATCCCGGCACTCGGGCGGTCCTTTTGCGACGAAACCCTAATCCGAGGGACCCGCGGGTCTACCCCCGTAGCATTATCCGTACGAGGGTTGAACAACGCACTCTCTTGGTGGTTTAGGTTTGTTTAGGTCATATCTACATGGAAAATCAAGGATAGGCCCAGGGTTCCACCGGTCTACCCTCGTTTGACCCGCGGCGGGAGCCTACTCCTACATGTCCAGCATGCTTCTATAGGTGTTATCGCATGCAACGTGGACGGTCACACCCGGGAGCTAGGTTTTTTGTCTAGGGGCAATCCACCACCCTTGTGCATGTATGCTAGGGCCACACGCATGTTCCCGTGGCATCCCGGCACTCGGGCGGTCCTTTTCCGACGAAACCCTAATCCGAGAGACCCGCAGGTCTAACCCCGTAGCATTATCCGTACGAGGGTTGAACAATGCACTCTCTTGGTGGTTTAGGTTTGTTTAGGTCCTATATACATGGAAAACCAAGGATAGGCCCAGGGTTCCACCGGTCTACCCTCGTTTGACCCGCGGCGGGAGCCTACTCCTACATGTCCAGCACGCTTCTATAGGTGTTATCGCATGCAACGTGGACGGTCACACCCGGGAGCTAGGTTTTCCATCTAGGGGCAATCCACCACCCTCGTGCATGTATGCTAGGGCCACACGCATGTTCCCGTGGCCTCCCGGCACTCGGGCGGTCCTTTTCCGACGAAACCCTAATCCGAGGGACCCGCGGGTCTACCCCCGTAGCATTCTCCGTACGAGGGTTGAACAACGCACTCTCTTGGTGTTTTAGGTTTGTTTAGGTCATATCTACATGGAAAACCAAGGATAGGCCCTGGGTTCCACCGGTCTACCCTCGTTTGACCCGCGGCGGGAGCTTACTCCTACATGTCCAGCACGCTTCTATAGGTGTTATCGCATGCAACGTGGACGGTCACACCCGGGAGCTAGGTTTTCCGTCTAGGGGCAATCCACCACCCTTGTGCATGTATGCTAGGGCCACACGCATGTTCCCGTGGCATCCCGGCATTCGGCGGTCCTTTTTCGACGAAACCCTAATCCGAGGGACCCGCGGGTCTACCCCCGTAGCATTCTCCGTACGAGGGTTGAACAACGCACTCTCTTGGTGGTTTAGGTTTGTTTAGGTCATATCTACATGGAAAACCAAGGATAGGCCCAGGGTTCCACCGGTCAACCCTCGTTTGACCCGCGGCGGGAGCCTACTCCTACATGTCCAGCACGCTTCTATAGGTGTTATCGCATGCAACATGGACGGTCACACCCAGGAGCTAGGTTTTCCGTCTAGGGGCAATCCACCACCCTTGTGCATGTATGCTAGGGCCACACGCATGTTCCCGTGGCATCCCGGCACTCGGGCGGTCCTTTTCCGATGAAACCCTAATCTGAGGGACCCGCGGGTCTACCCCCATAGCATTCTCCGTACGAGGGTTGAACAACGCACTCTCTTGGTGGTTTAGGTTTGTTTAGGTCATATCTACATGGAAAACCAAGGATAGGCCCAGGGTACCACCGGTCTACCCTCGTTTGACCCGCGGCGGGAGCCTACTCCTACATGTCCAGCACGCTTCTATAGGTGTTATCGCATGCAACATGGACGGTCACACCCGGGAGCTAGGTTTTCCGTCTAGGGGAAATCCACCACCCTTGTGCATGTATGCTAGGGCCACACGCATGTTCTCGTGGCATCCCGGCACTCGGGCGGTCCTTTTCTGACGAAACCCTAATCCGAGGGACCCGCGGGTCTACCCCCGTAGCATTATCCGTACGAGGGTTGAACAACGCACTCTCTTGGTGGTTTAGGTTTGTTTAGGTCATATCTACATGGAAAATCAAGGATAGGCCCAGGGTTCCACCGGTCTACCCTCGTTTGACCCGCGGCCGGAGCCTACTCCTACATGTCCAGCACGCTTCTATAGGTGTTATCGCATGCAACGTGGACGGTCACATCCGAGAGCTAGGTTTTCCGTCTAGGGGCAATCCACCACCCTTGTGCATGTATGCTAGGGCCACACGCATGTTCCCGTGGCATCCCGGCACTCGGGCGGTCCTTTTCCGACGAAACCCTAATCCGAGGGACCAGCGGGTCTACCCCCGTAGCATTCTCCGTACGAGGGTTGAACAACGCACTCTCTTGGTGGTTTAGGTTTGTTTAGGTCATATATACATGGAAAACCAAGGATAGGCCCAGGGTTCCACCGGTCTACCCTCGTTTGACCCGCGGCGGGAGCCTACTCCTACATGTCCAGCACGCTTCTATAGGTGTTATCACATGCAACATGGACGGTCACACCCGGGAGCTAGGTTTTCCGTCTAGGGGCAATCCACCACCCTTGTGCATGTATGCTAGGGCCACACGCATGTTTCCGTGGCATCCCGGCACTCGAGCGGTCCTTTTCCGACGAAACCCTAATCCGAGGGACCCGCGGGTCTACCCCCGTAGTATTCTCCGTACGAGGGTTGAACAACGCACTCTCTTGGTGGTTTAGGTTTTTTTAGGTCATATCTACATGGAAAACCAAGGATAGGCCCAGGGTTCCACCGGTCTACCCTCGTTTGACCCGCGGCGGGAGCCTACTCCTACATGTCCAGCACGCTTCTATAGGTGTTATCGCATGCAACGTGGACGGTCACACCCGGGAGCTAGGTTTTCTGTCTAGGGGCAATCCACCACCCTTGTGCATGTATGCTAGGGCCACACGCATGTTCCCATGGCATCCCGGCACTCGGGCGGTCCTTTTCCGACGAAACCCTAATCCGAGGGACCCGCGGGTCTACCCCCGTAGCATTCTCCGTACGAGGGTTGAACAATGCACTCTCTTGGTGGTTTAGGTTTGTTTAGGTCATATCTACATGGAAAACCAAGGATAGGCCCAGGGTTCCACTGGTCTACCCTCGTTTGACCCGCGGCGGGAGCCTACTCCTACATGTCCAGCACGCTTCTATAGGTGTTATCGCATGCAACGTGGACGGTCACACCCGGGAGCTAGGTTTTCCGTCTAGGGGCAATCCACCACCCTCGTGCATGTATGCTAGGGCCACACGCATGTTCCCGTGGCATCCCGGCACTCGGGCGGTCCTTTTCCGACGAAACCCTAATCCGAGGGACCCGCGGGTCTACCCCCGTAGCATTCTCCGTACGAGGGTTGAACAACGCACTCTCTTGGTGGTTTAGGTTTGTTTAGGTCATATCTACATGGAAAACCAAGGATAGGCCCTGGGTTCCACCGGTCTACCCTCGTTTGACCCGCGGCGGGAGCTTACTCCTACATGTCCAGCACGCTTCTATAGGTGTTATCGCATGCAACATGGACGGTCATACCCGGGAGCTAGGTTTTCTGTCTAGGGGCAATCCACCACCCTTGTGCATGTATGCTAGGGCCACACGCATGTTCCCGTGGCATCCCGGCACTCGGGCGGTCCTTTTCCGACGAAACCCTAATCCGAGGGACCAGCGGGTCTACCCCCGTAGCATTCTCCGTACGAGGGTTGAACAACGCACTCTCTTGGTGGTTTAGGTTTGTTTAGGTCATATATACATGGAAAACCAAGGATAGGCCCAGGGTTCCACCGGTCTACCCTCGTTTGACCCGCGGCGGGAGCCAACTCCTACATGTCCAGCACGCTTCTATAGGTGTTATCGCATGCAACGTGGACGGTCACACCCGGGAGCTAGGTTTTCCGTCTAGGGGCAATCCACCACCCTTGTGCATGTATGCTAGGGCCACACGCATGTTTCCGTGGCATCCCGGCACTCGGGCGGTCCTTTTCCGACGAAACCCTAATCCGAGGGACCCGCGGGTCTACCCCCGTAGTATTCTCCGTACGAGGGTTGAACAACGCACTCTCTTGGTGTTTTAGGTTTGTTTAGGTCATATCTACATGGAAAACCAAGGATAGGCCCAGGGTTCCACCGGTCTACCCTCGTTTGACCCGCGGCGGGAGCCTACTCCTACATGTCCAGCACGCTTCTATAGGTGTTATCGCATGCAACGTGGACGGTCACACCCGGGAGCTAGGTTTTCTGTCTAGGGGCAATCCACCACCCTTGTGCATGTATGCTAGGGCCACACGCATGTTCCCGTGGCATCCCGTCACTCGGGCGGTCCTTTTCCGACGAAACCCTAATCCGAGGGACCCGCGGGTCTACCCCCGTAGTATTCTCCGTACGAGGGTTGAACAACGCACTCTCCTGGTGGTTTAGGTTTTTTTAGGTCATATCTACATGGAAAACCAAGGATAGGCCCAGGGTTCCACCGGTCTACCCTCGTTTGACCCGCGGCGGGAGCCTACTCCTACATGTCCAGCACGCTTCTATAGGTGTTATCGCATGCAACGTGGACGGTCACACCCGGGAGCTAGGTTTTCTGTCTAGGGGCAATCCACCACCCTTGTGCATGTATGCTAGGGCCACACGCATGTTCCCGTGGCATCCCGGCACTCGGGCGGTCCTTTTCCGACGAAACCCTAATCCGAGGGACCCGCGGGTCTACCCCCGTAGCATTCTCCGTACGAGGGTTGAACAACGCACTCTCTTGGTGGTTTAGGTTTGTTTAGGTCATATCTACATGGAAAATCAAGGATAGGCCCAGGGTTCCACCGGTCTACCCTCGTTTGACCCGCGGCAGGAGCCTACTCCTACATGTCCAGCACGCTTCTATAGGTGTTATCGCATGCAATGTGGACGGTCACACCCGGGAGCTAGGTTTCCCGTCTAGGGGCAATCCACCACCCTTGTGCATGTATGCTAGGGCCACACGCATGTTCCCGTGGCATCCCGACACTTGGGCGGTCCTTTTCCGACGAAACCCTAATCCGAGGGACCAACGGGTCTACCCCCGTAGCATTCTCCGTACGAGGGTTAAACAACGCACTCTCTTGGTGGTTTAGGTTTGTTTAGGTCATATCTACATGGAAAACCAAGGATAGGCCCAGGGTTCCACCGGTCTACGCTCGTTTGACCCGCGGCGGGAGCCTACTCCTACATGTCCAGCACGCTTCTATAGGTGTTATCGCATGCAACGTGGACAGTCACACCCGGGAGCTAGGTTTTCTGTCTAGGGGCAATCCACCACCCTCGTGCATGTATGCTAGGGCCACACGCATGTTCCCGTGGCATCCCGGCACTCGGGCGGTCCTTTTCCGACGAAACCCTAATCCGAGGGACCCGCGGGTCTACCCCCGTAGCATTCTCCGTACGAGGGTTGAACAACGCACTCTCTTGGTGGTTTAGGTTTGTTTAGGTCATATATACATGGAAAACCAAGCACAGGCCCAGGGTTCCACTGGTCTACCCTCGTTTGACCCGCGGCGGGAGCCTACTCCTACATGTCCAGCACGCTTCTATAGGTGTTATCGCATGCAACGTGGACGGTCACACCCGGGAGCTAGGTTTTCTGTCTAGGGGCAATCCACCACCCTCGTGCATGTATGCTAGGGCCACACGCATGTTCCCGTGGCATCCCGGCACTCGGGCGGTCCTTTTCCGACGAAACCCTAATCCGAGGGACCCGCGGGTCTACCCCCGTAGCATTCTCCGTACGAGGGTTGAACAACGCACTCTCTTGGTGTTTTAGGTTTGTTTAGGTCATATCTACATGGAAAACCAAGGATAGGCCCAGGGTTCCACCGGTCTACCCTCGTTTGACCCGCGGCGGGAGCCTACTCCTACATGTCCAGCACGCTTCTATAGGTGTTATCGCATGCAACGTGGACGGTCACACCCGGGAGCTAGGTTTTCTGTCTAGGGGCAATCCACCACCCTTGTGCATGTATGCTAGGGCCACACGCATGTTCCCGTGGCATCCCGGCACTCGGGCTGTCCTTTTCCGACGAAACCCTAATACGAGGGACCCGCGGGTCTACCCCCGTAGCATTCTCCGTACGAGGGTTGAAGAACGCACTCTCTTGGTGGTTTAGGTTTGTTTAGGTCATATCTACATGGAAAACCAAGGATAGGCCCAGGGTTCCACCGGTCTACCCTCGTTTGACCCGCGGCGGGAGCCTACTCCTACATGTCCAGCACGCTTCTATAGGTGTTATCGCATGCAACGTGGGCGGTCACACCCGGGAGCTAGGTTTTCCGTCTAGGGGCAATCCACCACCCTTGTGCATGTATGCTAGGGCCACACGCATGTTTCCGTGGCATCCCGGCACTCGGGCGGTCCTTTTCCGACGAAACCCTAATCCGAGGGACCCGCGGGTCTACCCCCGTAGCATTCTCCGTATGAGGGTTGAACAACGCACTCTCTTGGTGGTTTAGGTTTGTTTAGGTCATATCTACATGGAAAACCAAGGATAGGCCCAGGGTTCCACCGGTCTACCCTCGTTTGACCCGCGGCGGGAGCCTACTCCTACATGTCCAGCACGCTTCTATAGGTGTTATCGCAGGCAACGTGGACGGTCACACCCGGGAGCTAGGTTTTCCGTCTAGGGGCAATCCACCACCCTTGTGCATGTATGATAGGGCCACACGCATGTTCCCGTGGCATCCCGGCACTCGGGCGGTCCTTTTCCGATGAAACCCTAATCCGAGGGACCTGCGGGTCTACCCCCATAGCATTCTCCGTACGAGGGTTGAACAACGCACTCTCTTGGTGGTTTAGGTTTGTTTAGGTCATATCTACATGGAAAACCAAGGATCGGCCCAGGGTTCCACCACCCTTGTGCATGTATTCTAGGGCCACACGCATGTTCCCGTGGCATCCCGGCACTCGGGCGGTCCTTTTCCGACGAAACCCTAATCCGAGGGACCCGCGGGTCTACCCCCGTAGCATTCTACGTACGAGGGTTGAACAACGCACCCTCTTGGTGGTTTAGGTTTGTTTAGGTCATATCTACTTGGAAAACCAAGGATAGGCCCAGGGTTCCACCGGTCTACCCTCGTTTGACCCGCGGCGGGAGCCTACTCCTACATGTCCAGCACGCTTCTATAGGTGTTATCGCATGCAACATGGACGGTCACACCCAGGAGCTAGGTTTTCCGTCTAGGGGCAATCCACCACCCTTGTGCATGTATGCTAGGGCCACACGCATGTTTCCGTGGCATCCCGGCACTCGGGCGGTCCTTTTCTGACGAAACCCTAATCCGAGGGACCCGCGGGTCTACCCCCGTAGCATTCTCCCTATGAGGGTTGAACAACGCACTCTCTTGGTGGTTTAGGTTTGTTTAGGTCATATCCACATGGAAAATCAAGGATAGGCCCAGGGTTCCACCGGTCTACCCTCGTTTGACCCGCGGCGGGAGCCTACTCCTACATGTCCAGCACGCTTCTATAGGTGTTATCGCATGCAACGTGGACGGTCACACCCGGGAGCTAGGTTTTCCGTCTAGGGGCAATCCACCACCCTTGTGCATGTATTCTAGGGCCACACGCATGTTCCCGTGGCATCCCGGCACTCGGGCGGTCCTATTCCGACGAAACCCTAATTCGAGGGACCCGTGGGTCTACCCCCGTTGCATTCTCCGTACCAGGGTTGAACAACGCACTCTCTTGGTGGTTTAGGTTTGTTTAGGTAATATCTACATGGAAAACCAAGGATAGGCCCAGGGTACCACCGGTCTACCCTTGTTTGACCCGCGGCGGGAGCCTACTCCTACATGTCCAGCACGCTTCTATAGGTGTTATCGCATGCAACGTGGACGGTCACACCCGGGAGCTAGGTTTTTTGTCTAGGGGCAATCCACCACCCTTGTGCATGTATGCTAGGTCCACACGCATGTTCCCGTGGCATCCCGGCACTCGGGCGGTCCTTTTCCGACGAAACTCTAATCCGAGGGACCCGCCGGTCTACCCCCGTAGCATTCTCCGTACGAGGGTTGAACAATGCACTCTCTTGGTGGTTTAGGTTTGTTTAGGTCATATCTACATGGAAAACCAAGGATAGGCCCAGGGTTCCACCGGTCTACCCTCGTTTGACCCGCGGCGGGAGCCTACTCCTACATGTCCAGCACGCTTCTATAGGTGTTATCGCATGCAACGTGGACGGTCACACCCGGGAGCTAGGTTTTCCATCTAGGGGCAATCCACCACCCTCGTGCATGTATGCTAGGGCCACACGCATGTTCCCGTGGCATCCCGGCACTCGGGCGGTCCTTTTCCGACGAAACCCTAATCCGAGGGACCCGCGGGTCTACCCCCATAGCATTCTCCGTACGAGGGTTGAACAACGCACTCTCTTGGTGGTTTAGGTTTGTTTAGGTCATATCTACATGGAAAACCAAGGATAGGCCCTGGGTTCCACCGGTCTACCCTCGTTTGACCCGCGGCGGGAGCCTACTCCTACATGTCCAGCACGCTTCTATAGGTGTTATCGCATGCAACGTGGACGGTCACACATGCGAGCTAGGTTTTCTGTCTAGGGGCAATCCACCACCCTTGTGCATGTATGCTAGGGCCACACGCATGTTCCCGTGGCATCCCTGCACTCGGGCGGTCCTTTTTCGACGAAACCCTAATCTGAGGGACCCGCGGGTCTACCCCCGTAGCATTCTCCGTACGAGGGTTGAACAACGCACTCTCTTGGTGGTTTAGGTTTGTTTAGGTCATATCTACATGGAAAACCAAGGATAGGCCCAGGGTTCCACCGGTCTACCCTCGTTTGACCCGCGGCGGGAGCCTACTCCTACATGTCCAGCACGCTTCTATAGGTGTTATCGCATGCAACGTGGACGGTCACACCCGGGAGCTAGGTTTTCCGTCTAGGGGCAATCCACCACCCTTGTGCATGTATGCTAGGGCCACACGCATGTTCCCGTGGCATCCCGGCACTCGGGCGGTCCTTTTCCGACGAAACCCTAATCCGAGGGACCAGCGGGTCTACCCCAGTAGCATTCTCCGTACGAGGGTTGAACAACGCACTCTCTTGGTGGTTTAGGTTTGTTTAGGTCATATATACATGGAAAACCAAGGATAGGCCCAGGGTTCCACCGGTCTACCCTCGTTTGACCCGCGGCGGGAGCCTACTCCTACATGTCCAGCACGCTTCTATAGGTGTTATCGCAGGCAACATGGACGGTCACACCCGGGAGCTAGGTTTTCCGTCTAGGGGCAATCCACCACCCTTGTGCATGTATGCTAGGGCGACACCCATGTTTCCGTGGCATCCCGGCACTCGGGCGGTCCTTTTCTGACGAAACCCTAATCCGAGGGACCCGCGGGTCTACCCCCGTAGCATTCTCTGTACGAGGGTTGAACAACGCACTCTCTTGGTGGTTTAGATTTTTTAGGTCATATCTACATGGAAAACCAAGGATAGGCCCAGGGTTCCACCGGTCTACCCTCGTTTGACCCGCGGCGGGAGCCTACTCCTACATGTCCAACACGCTTCTATAGGTGTTATCGCATGCAACGTGGACGGTCACACCCGGGAGATAGGTTTCCCGTCTAGGGGCAATCCACCACCCTTGTGCATGTATGCTAGGGCCACACGCATGTTGCCGTGGCATCCCGGCACTCGGGCGGTCCTTTTCCGACGAAACCCTAATCCGAGGGACCAGCGGGTCTACCCCCGTAGCATTCTCCGTACGAGGGTTAAACAACGCACTCTCTTGGTGGTTTAGGTTTGTTTAGGTCATATCTACATGGAAAACCAAGGATAGGCCCAGGGTTCCACCGGTCTACCCTCGTTTGACCCGCGGCGGGAGCCTACTCCTACATGTCCAGCACGCTTCTATAGGTGTTATCGCATGCAACGTGGACGGTCACACCCGGGAGCTAGGTTTTCCATCTAGGGGCAATCCACCACCCTCGTGCATGTATGCTAGGGCCACACGCATGTTCCCGTGGCATCCCGGCACTCGGGCGGTCCTTTTCCGACGAAACCCTAATCCGAGGGACCCGCGGGTCTACCCCCATAGCATTCTCCGTACGAGGGTTGAACAACGCACTCTCTTGGTGGTTTAGGTTTGTTTAGGTCATATCTACATGGAAAACCAAGGATAGGCCCTGGGTTCCACCGGTCTACCCTCGTTTGACCCGCGGCGGGAGCCTACTCCTACATGTCCAGCACGCTTCTATAGGTGTTATCGCATGCAACGTGGACGGTCACACCTGCGAGCTAGGTTTTCTGTCTAGGGGCAATCCACCACCCTTGTGCATGTATGCTAGGGCCACACGCATGTTCCCGTGGCATCCCTGCACTCGGGCGGTCCTTTTTCGACGAAACCCTAATCTGAGGGACCCGCGGGTCTACCCCCGTAGCATTCTCCGTACGAGGGTTGAACAACGCACTCTCTTGGTGGTTTAGGTTTGTTTAGGTCATATCTACATGGAAAACCAAGGATAGGCCCAGGGTTCCACCGGTCTACCCTCGTTTGACCCGCGGCGGGAGCCTACTCCTACATGTCCAGCACGCTTCTATAGGTGTTATCGCATGCAACGTGGACGGTCACACCCGGGAGCTAGGTTTTCCGTCTAGGGGCAATCCACCACCCTTGTGCATGTATGCTAGGGCCACACGCATGTTCCCGTGGCATCCCGGCACTCGGGCGGTCCTTTTCCGACGAAACCCTAATCCGAGGGACCAGCGGGTCTACCCCAGTAGCATTCTCCGTACGAGGGTTGAACAACGCACTCTCTTGGTGGTTTAGGTTTGTTTAGGTCATATATACATGGAAAACCAAGGATAGGCCCAGGGTTCCACCGGTCTACCCTCGTTTGACCCGCGGCGGGAGCCTACTCCTACATGTCCAGCACGCTTCTATAGGTGTTATCGCAGGCAACATGGACGGTCACACCCGGGAGCTAGGTTTTCCGTCTAGGGGCAATCCACCACCCTTGTGCATGTATGCTAGGGCGACACCCATGTTTCCGTGGCATCCCGGCACTCGGGCGGTCCTTTTCTGACGAAACCCTAATCCGAGGGACCCGCGGGTCTACCCCCGTAGCATTCTCTGTACGAGGGTTGAACAACGCACTCTCTTGGTGGTTTAGATTTTTTAGGTCATATCTACATGGAAAACCAAGGATAGGCCCAGGGTTCCACCGGTCTACCCTCGTTTGACCCGCGGCGGGAGCCTACTCCTACATGTCCAACACGCTTCTATAGGTGTTATCGCATGCAACGTGGACGGTCACACCCGGGAGATAGGTTTCCCGTCTAGGGGCAATCCACCACCCTTGTGCATGTATGCTAGGGCCACACGCATGTTCCCGTGGCATCCCGGCACTCGGGCGGTCCTTTTCCGACGAAACCCTAATCCGAGGGACCAGCGGGTCTACCCCCGTAGCATTCTCCGTACGAGGGTTAAACAACGCACTCTCTTGGTGGTTTAGGTTTGTTTAGGTCATATCTACATGGAAAACCAAGGATAGGCCCAGGGTTCCACCGGTCTACCCTCGTTTGACCCGCGGCGGGAGCCTACTCCTACATGTCCAGCACGCTTCTATAGGTGTTATCGCATGCAACGTGGACGGTCACACCCGGGAGCTAGGTTTTCCATCTAGGGGCAATCCACCACCCTCGTGCATGTATGCTAGGGCCACACGCATGTTCCCGTGGCATCCCGGCACTCGGGCGGTCCTTTTCCGACGAAACCCTAATCCGAGGGACCCGCGGGTCTACCCCCATAGCATTCTCCGTACGAGGGTTGAACAACGCACTCTCTTGGTGGTTTAGGTTTGTTTAGGTCATATCTACATGGAAAACCAAGGATAGGCCCTGGGTTCCACCGGTCTACCCTCGTTTGACCCGCGGCGGGAGCCTACTCCTACATGTCCAGCACGCTTCTATAGGTGTTATCGCATGCAACGTGGACGGTCACACCTGCGAGCTAGGTTTTCTGTCTAGGGGCAATCCACCACCCTTGTGCATGTATGCTAGGGCCACACGCATGTTCCCGTGGCATCCCTGCACTCGGGCGGTCCTTTTTCGACGAAACCCTAATCTGAGGGACCCGCGGGTCTACCCCCGTAGCATTCTCCGTACGAGGGTTGAACAACGCACTCTCTTGGTGGTTTAGGTTTGTTTAGGTCATATCTACATGGAAAACCAAGGATAGGCCCAGGGTTCCACCGGTCTACCCTCGTTTGACCCGCGGCGGGAGCCTACTCCTACATGTCCAGCACGCTTCTATAGGTGTTATCGCATGCAACGTGGACGGTCACACCCGGGAGCTAGGTTTTCCGTCTAGGGGCAATCCACCACCCTTGTGCATGTATGCTAGGGCCACACGCATGTTCCCGTGGCATCCCGGCACTCGGGCGGTCCTTTTCCGACGAAACCCTAATCCGAGGGACCAGCGGGTCTACCCCAGTAGCATTCTCCGTACGAGGGTTGAACAACGCACTCTCTTGGTGGTTTAGGTTTGTTTAGGTCATATATACATGGAAAACCAAGGATAGGCCCAGGGTTCCACCGGTCTACCCTCGTTTGACCCGCGGCGGGAGCCTACTCCTACATGTCCAGCACGCTTCTATAGGTGTTATCGCAGGCAACATGGACGGTCACACCCGGGAGCTAGGTTTTCCGTCTAGGGGCAATCCACCACCCTTGTGCATGTATGCTAGGGCGACACCCATGTTTCCGTGGCATCCCGGCACTCGGGCGGTCCTTTTCTGACGAAACCCTAATCCGAGGGACCCGCGGGTCTACCCCCGTAGCATTCTCTGTACGAGGGTTGAACAACGCACTCTCTTGGTGGTTTAGATTTTTTAGGTCATATCTACATGGAAAACCAAGGATAGGCCCAGGGTTCCACCGGTCTACCCTCGTTTGACCCGCGGCGGGAGCCTACTCCTACATGTCCAACACGCTTCTATAGGTGTTATCGCATGCAACGTGGACGGTCACACCCGGGAGCTAGGTTTTCTGTCTAGGGGCAATCCACCACCCTTGTGCATGTATTCTAGGGCCACACGCATGTTCCCGTGGCATCCCGGCACTCGGGCGGTCCTTTTCCGACGAATCCCTAATCCGAGGGACCCGCGGGTCTACCCCCGTAGCATTCTCCGTACGAGGGTTGAACAATGCACTCTCTTGGTGGTTTAGGTTTGTTTAGGTCATATCTACATGGAAAACCAAGGATAGGCCCAGGGTTCCACTAGTCTACCCTCGTTTGACCCGCGGCGGGAGCCTACTCCTACATGTCCAGCACGCTTCTATAGGTGTTATCGCATGCAACGTGGACGGTCACACCCGGGAGCTAGGTTTTCCGTCTAGGGGCAATCCACCACCCTTGTGCATGTATGCTAGGGCCACACGCATGTTCCCGTGGCATCCCGGCACTCGGGCGGTCCTTTTCCGACGAAACCCTAATCCGAGGGACCCGCGGGTCTACCCCCGTAGCATTCTCCGTAAGAGGGTTGAACAACGCACTCTCTTGGTGGTTTAGGTTTGTTTAGGTCATATCTACATGGAAAACCAAGGATAGGCCCTGGGTTCCACCGGTCTACCCTCGTTTGACCCGCGGCGGGAGCTTACTCCTACATGTCCAGCACGCTTCTATAGGTGTTATCGCATGCAACATGGACGGTCACACCCGGGAGCTAGGTTTTCCGTCTAGGGGCAATCCACCACCCTTGTGCATGTATGCTAGGGCCACACGCATGTTCCCGTGGCATCCCGGCACTCGGGCGGTCCTTTTCTGACGAAACCCTAATCCGAGGGACCAGCGGGTCTACCCCCGTAGCATTCTCCGTACGAGGGTTGAACAACGCACTCTCTTGGTGGTTTAGGTTTGTTTAGGTCATATATACATGGAAAACCAAGGATAGGCCCAGGGTTCCACCGGTCTACCCTCGTTTGACCCGCGGCGGGAGCCTACTCCTACATGTCCAGCACGCTTCTATAGGTGTTATCGCATGCAACGTGGACGGTCACACCCGGGAGCTAGGTTTTCCGTCTAGGGGCAATCCACCACCCTTGTGCATGTATGCTAGGGCCACACGCATGTTTCCGTGGTATCCCGGCACTCGGGCGGTCCTTTTCCGACGAAACCCTAATCCGAGGGACCCGTGGGTCTACCCCCATAGTATTCTCCATACGAGGGTTGAACAACGCACTCTCTTGGTGGTTTAGGTTTGTTTAGGTCATATCTACATGGAAAACCAAGGATAGGCCCAGGGTTCCACCGGTCTACCCTCGTTTGACCCGCGGCGGGAGCCTACTCCTACATGTCCAGCACGCTTCTATAGGTGTTATCGCATGCAACGTGGACGGTCACACCCGGGAGCTAGGTTTTCTGTCTAGGGGCAATCCACCACCCTTGTGCATGTATGCTAGGGCCACACGCATGTTCCCGTGGCATCCCGACACTCGGGCGGTCCTTTTCCGACGAAACCCTAATCCGAGGGACCCGCGGGTCTACCCCCGTAGCATTCTCCGTACGAGGGTTGAACAACGCACTCTCTTGGTGGTTTAGGTTTGTTTAGGTCATATCTACATGGAAAACCAAGGATAGGCCCAGGGTTCCACCGGTCTACCCTCGTTTGACCCGCGGCGGGAGCCTACTCCTACATGTCCAGCACGCTTCTATAGGTGTTATCGCATGCAACGTGGACGGTCACACCCGGGAGCTAGGTTTTCCGTCTAGGGGCAATCCACCACCCTCGTGCCTGTATGCTAGGGCCACACGCATGTTCCCGTGGCATCCCGGCACTCGGGCGGTCCTTTTCCGACGAAACCCTAATCCGAGGGACCCGCGGGTCTACCCCCGTAGCATTCTCCGTACGAGGGTTGAACAACGCACTCTCTTGGTGGTTTAGGTTTGTTTAGGTCATATCTACATGGAAAACCAAGGATAGGCCCTGGGTTCCACCGGTCTACCCTCGTTTGACCCGCGGCGGGAGCTTACTCCTACATGTCCAGCACGCTACTATAGGTGTTATCGCATGCAACATGGACGGTCACACCCGGGAGCTAGGTTTTCCGTCTAGGGGCAATCCACCACCCTTGTGCATGTATGCTAGGGCCACACGCATGTTCCCGTGGCATCCCGGCACTCGGGCGGTCCTTTTCCGACGAAACCCTAATCCGAGGGACCCGCGGGTCTACCCCCGTAGCATTCTCCGTACGAGGGTTGAACAACGCACTCTCTTGGTGGTTTAGGTTTGTTTAGGTCATATCTACATGGAAAACCAAGGATAGGCACAGGGTTCCACCGGTCTACCCTCGTTTGACCCGCGGCGGGAGCCTACTCCTACATGTCCAGCATGCTTCTATAGGTGTTATCGCATGCAACGTGGACGGTCACACCCAGGAGCTAGGTTTTCCGTCTAGGGGCAATCCACCACCCTTGTGTATGTATGGTAGGGCCACACGCATGTTCCCGTGGCATCCCGGCACTCGGGCGGTCCTTTTCCGATGAAACCCTAATCCGAGGGACCCGCGGGTCTACCCCCGTAGCATTCTCCGTACGAGGGTTGAACAACGCACTCTCTTGGTGGTTTAGGTTTGTTTAGGTCATATCTACATGGAAAACCAAGGATAGGCCCAGGGTTCCACCGGTCTACCCTCGTTTGACCCGCGGCGGGAGCCTACTCCTACATTTCCAGCACGCTTCTATAGGTGTTATCGCATGCAACATGGACGGTCACACCCGGGAGCTAGGTTTTCCGTCTAGGGGCAATCCACCACCCTTGTGCATGTATGCTAGGGCCACACGCATGTTCCCGTGGCATCCCGGCACTCGGGCGGTCCTTTTCTGACGAAACCCTAATCCGAGGGACCCGCGGGTCTACCCCCGTAGCATTCTCCGTACGAGGGTTGAACAACACACTCTCTTGGTGGTTTAGGTTTGTTTAGGTCATATCTACATGGAAAACCAAGGATAGGCCCTGGGTTCCACCGGTCTACCCTCGTTTGACCCGCGGCAGGAGCCTACTCCTACATGTCCAGCACGCTTCTATAGGTGTTATCGCATGCAACATGGACGGTCACACCCGGGAGATAGGTTTCCCGTCTAGGGGCAATCCACCACCCTTGTGCATGTATGCTAGGGCTACACGCATGTTCCCGTGGCATCCCGGCACTCGGGCGGTCCTTTTCCGACGAAACCCTAATCCGAGGGACCAGCGGGTCTACCCCCGTAGCATTCTCCGTACGAGGGTTAAACAACGCACTCTCTTGGTGGTTTAGGTTTGTTTAGGTCATATCTACATGGAAAACCAAGGATAGGCCGAGGGTTCCACCGGTCTACCCTCGTTTGACCCGCGGCGGGAGCCTACTCCTACATGTCCAGCACGCTTCTATAAGTGTTATCGCATGCAACGTGGACGGTCACACCCAGGAGCTAGGTTTTCCGTCTAGGGGCAATCCACCACCCTTGTGCATGTATGCTAGGGCCACACGCATGTTCCCGTGGCATCCCGGCACTCGGGCTGTCCTTTTCCGACGAAACCCTAATACGAGGGACCCGCGGGTCTACCCCCGTAGCATTCTCCGTACGAGGGTTGAAGAACGCACTCTCTTGGTGGTTTAGGTTTGTTTAGGTCATATCTACATGGAAAACCAAGGATAGGCCCAGGGTTCCACCGGTCTACCCTCGTTTGACCCGCGGCGGGAGCCTACTCCTACATGTCCAGCACGCTTCTATAGGTGTTATCGCATGCAACGTGGGCGGTCACACCCGGGAGCTAGGTTTTCCGTCTAGGGGCAATCCACCACCCTTGTGCATGTATGCTAGGGCCACACGCATGTTTCCGTGGCATCCCGGCACTCGGGCGGTCCTTTTCCGACGAAACCCTAATCCGAGGGACCCGCGGGTCTACCCCCGTAGCATTCTCCGTATGAGGGTTGAACAACGCACTCTCTTGGTGGTTTAGGTTTGTTTAGGTCATATCTACATGGAAAACCAAGGATAGGCCCAGGGTTCCACCGGTCTACCCTCGTTTGACCCGCGGCGGGAGCCTACTCCTACATGTCCAGCACGCTTCTATAGGTGTTATCGCATGCAACGTGGACGGTCACACCCGGGAGCTAGGTTTTCCGTCTAGGGGAAATCCACCACCCTTGTGCATGTATGCTAGGGCCACACGCATGTTCTCGTGGCATCCCGGCACTCGGGCGGTCCTTTTCCGACGAAACCCTAATCCGAGGGACCCGCGGGTCTACCCCCGTAGCATTATCCGTACGAGGGTTGAACAACGCACTCTCTTGGTGGTTTAGGTTTGTTTAGGTCATATCTACATGGAAAACCAAGGATAGGCCCAGGGTTCCACCGGTCTACCCTCGTTTGCCCGCGGCGGGAGCCTACTCCTACATGTCCAGCACGCTTCTATAGGTGTTATCGCATGCAACGTGGACGGTCACACCCGGGAGCTAGGTTTTTTGTCTAGGGGCAATCCACCACCCTTGTGCATGTATGCTAGGGCCACACGCATGTTCCCGTGGCATCCCGGCACTCGGGCGGTCCTTTTCCGACGAAACCCTAATCCGAGGGACCCGCAGGTCTAACCCCGTAGCATTATCCGTACGAGGGTTGAACAATGCACTCTCTCGGTGGTTTAGGTTTGTTTAGGTCCTATCTACATGGAAAACCAAGGATAGGCCTAGGGTTCCACCAGTCTACCCTCGTTTGACCCGCGGCGGGAGCCTACTCCTACATGTCCAGCACGCTTCTATAGGTGTTATCGCATGCAACGTGGACGGTCACACCCGGGAGCTAGGTTTTCCATCTAGGGGCAATCCACCACCCTCGTGCATGTATGCTAGGGCCACACGCATGTTCCCGTGGCATCCCGGCACTCGGGCGGTCCTTTTCCGACGAAACCCTAATCCGAGGGACCCGCGGGTCTACCCCCGTAGCATTCTCCGTACGAGGGTTGAACAACGCACTCTCTTGGTGGTTTAGGTTTGTTTAGGTCATATCTACATGGAAAACCAAGGATAGGCCCTGGGTTCCACCGGTCTACCCTCGTTTGACCCGCGGCGGGAGCTTACTCCTACATGTCCAGCACGCTTCTATAGGTGTTATCGCATGCAACGTGGACGGTCACACCCTGGAGCTAGGTTTTCCGTCTAGGGGCAATCCACCACCCTTGTGCATGTATGCTAGGGCCACAAGCATGTTCCCGTGGCATCCCGGCAATCGGGCGGTCCTTTTCCGACGAAACCCTAATCCGAGGGACCCGCGGGTCTACCCCCGTAGCATTCTCCGTACGAGGGTTGAACAACACACTCTCTTGGTGGTTTAGGTTTGTTTAGGTCATATCTACATGGAAAACCAAGGATAGGCCCAGGGTTCCACCGGTCTACCCTCGTTTGACCCGCGGCGGGAGCCTACTCCTACATGTCCAGCACGCTTCTATAGGTGTTATCGCATGCAACGTGGACGGTCACACCCAAGAGCTAGGTTTTCCGTCTAGGGGCAATCCACCACCCTTGTGCATGTATGCTAGGGCCACACGCATGTTCCCGTGGCATCCCGGCACTCGGGCGGTCCTTTTCCGATGAAACCCTAATCCGAGGGACCCGCGGGTCTACCCCCATAGCATTCTCCGTACGAGGGTTGAACAACGCACTCTCTTGGTGGTTTAGGTTTGTTTAGGTCATATCTACATGGAAAACCAAGGATAGACCCAGGGTTCCACCGGTGTACCCTCGTTTGACCCGCGGCGGGAGCCTACTCCTACATGTCCAGCACACTTCTATAGGTGTTGTCGCATGCAACGTGGACGGTCACACCCGGGAGATAGGTTTTCCGTCTAGGGGCAATCCACCACCCTTGTGCATGTATGCTAGGGCCACACGCATGTTCCCGTGGCATCCCGGCACTCGGGCGGTCCTTTTCCGACGAAACCCTAATCCGAGGGACCCGCGGGTCTACCCCCGTAGCATTCTCCGTACGAGGGTTGAACAACACACTCTCTTGGTGGTTTAGGTTTGTTTAGGTCATATCTACATGGAAAACCAAGGATAGGCCCAGGGTTCCACCGGTCTACCCTCGTTTGACCCGCGGCGGGAGCCTACTCCTACATGTCCAACACGCTTCTATAGGTGTTATCGCATGCAACGTGGACGGTCACACCCGGGAGCTAGGTTTTCCGTCTAGGGGAAATCCACCACCCTTGTGCATGTATGCTAGGGCCACACGCATGTTCTCGTGGCATCCCGGCACTCGGGCGGTCCTTTTGCGACGAAACCCTAATCCGAGGGACCCGCGGGTCTACCCCCGTAGCATTATCCGTACGAGGGTTGAACAACGCACTCTCTTGGTGGTTTAGGTTTGTTTAGGTCATATCTACATGGAAAATCAAGGATAGGCCCAGGGTTCCACCGGTCTACCCTCGTTTGACCCGCGGCGGGAGCCTACTCCTACATGTCCAGCATGCTTCTATAGGTGTTATCGCATGCAACGTGGACGGTCACACCCGGGAGCTAGGTTTTTTGTCTAGGGGCAATCCACCACCCTTGTGCATGTATGCTAGGGCCACACGCATGTTCCCGTGGCATCCCGGCACTCGGGCGGTCCTTTTCCGACGAAACCCTAATCCGAGGGACCCGCAGGTCTAACCCCGTAGCATTATCCGTACGAGGGTTGAACAATGCACTCTCTTGGTGGTTTAGGTTTGTTTAGGTCCTATCTACATGGAAAACCAAGGATAGGCCCAGGGTTCCACCGGTCTACCCTCGTTTGACCCGCGGCGGGAGCCTACTCCTACATGTCCAGCACGCTTCTATAGGTGTTATCGCATGCAACGTGGACGGTCACACCCGGGAGCTAGGTTTTCCATCTAGGGGAAATCCACCACCCTCGTGCATGTATGCTAGGGCCACACGCATGTTCCCGTGGCCTCCCGGCACTCGGGCGGTCCTTTTCCGACGAAACCCTAATCCGAGGGACCCGCGGGTCTACCCCCGTAGCATTCTCCGTACGAGGGTTGAACAACGCACTCTCTTGGTGTTTTAGGTTTGTTTAGGTCATATCTACATGGAAAACCAAGGATAGGCCCTGGGTTCCACCGGTCTACCCTCGTTTGACCCGCGGAGGGAGCTTACTCCTACATGTCCAGCACGCTTCTATAGGTGTTATCGCATGCAACGTGGACGGTCACACCCGGGAGCTAGGTTTTCCGTCTAGGGGCAATCCACCACCCTTGTGCATGTATGCTAGGGCCACACGCATGTTCCCGTGGCATCCCGGCACTCGGCGGTCCTTTTCCGACGAAACCCTAATCCGAGGGACCCGCGGGTCTACCCCCGTAGCATTCTCCGTACGAGGGTTGAACAACGCACTCTCTTGGTGGTTTAGGTTTGTTTAGGTCATATCTACATGGAAAACCAAGGATTGGCCCAGGGTTCCACCGGTCAACCCTCGTTTGACCCGCGGCGGGAGCCTACTCCTACATGTCCAGCACGCTTCTATAGGTGTTATCGCATGCAACAAGGACGGTCACACCCAGGAGCTAGGTTTTCCGTCTAGGGGCAATCCACCACCCTTGTGCATGTATGCTAGGGCCACACGCATGTTCCCGTGGCATCCCGGCACTCGGGCGGTCCTTTTCCGATGAAACCCTAATCTGAGGGACCCGCGGGTCTACCCCCATAGCATTCTCCGTACGAGGGTTGAACAACGCACTCTCTTGGTGGTTTAGGTTTGTTTAGGTCATATCTACATGGAAAACCAAGGATAGGCCCAGGGTACCACCGGTCTACCCTCGTTTGACCCGCGGCGGGAGCCTACTCCTACATGTCCAGCACGCTTCTATAGGTGTTATCGCATGCAACATGGACGGTCACACCCGGGAGCTAGGTTTTCCGTCTAGGGGAAATCCACCACCCTTGTGCATGTATGCTAGGGCCACACGCATGTTCTCGTGGCATCCCGGCACTCGGGCGGTCCTTTTCTGACGAAACCCTAATCCGAGGGACCCGCGGGTCTACCCCCGTAGCATTATCCGTACGAGGGTTGAACAACGCACTCTCTTGGTGGTTTAGGTTTGTTTAGGTCATATCTACATGGAAAATCAAGGATAGGCCCAGGGTTCCACCGGTCTACCCTCGTTTGACCCGCGGCCGGAGCCTACTCCTACATGTCCAGCACGCTTCTATAGGTGTTATCGCATGCAACGTGGACGGTCACATCCGAGAGCTAGGTTTTCCGTCTAGGGGCAATGCACCACCCTTGTGCATGTATGCTAGGGCCACACGCATGTTCCCGTGGCATCCCGGCACTCGGGCGGTCCTTTTCCGACGAAACCCTAATCCGAGGGACCAGCGGGTCTACCCCCGTAGCATTCTCCGTACGAGGGTTGAACAACGCACTCTCTTGGTGGTTTAGGTTTGTTTAGGTCATATATACATGGAAAACCAAGGATAGGCCCAGGGTTCCACCGGTCTACCCTCGTTTGACCCGCGGCGGGAGCCTACTCCTACATGTCCAGCACGCTTCTATAGGTGTTATCACATGCAACATGGACGGTCACACTCGGGAGCTAGGTTTTCCGTCTAGGGGCAATCCACCACCCTTGTGCATGTATGCTAGGGCCACACGCATGTTTCCGTGGCATCCCGGCACTCGGGCGGTCCTTTTCCGACGAAACCCTAATCCGAGGGACCCGCGGGTCTACCCCCGTAGTATTCTCCGTACGAGGGTTGAACAATGCACTCTCTTGGTGGTTTAGGTTTTTTAGGTCATATATACATGGAAAACCAAGGATAGGCCCAGGGTTCCACCGGTCTACCCTCGTTTGACCCGCGGCGGGAGCCTACTCCTACATGTCCAGCACGCTTCTATAGGTGTTATCGCATGCAACGTGGACGGTCACACCCGGGAGCTAGGTTTTCTGTCTAGGGGCAATCCACCACCCTTGTGCATGTATGCTAGGGCCACACGCATGTTCCCATGGCATCCCGGCACTCGGGCGGTCCTTTTCCGACGAAACCCTAATCCGAGGGACCCGCGGGTCTACCCCCGTAGCATTCTCCGTACGAGGGTTGAACAATGCACTCTCTTGGTGGTTTAGGTTTGTTTAGGTCATATCTACATGGAAAACCAAGGATAGGCCCAGGGTTCCACTGGTCTACCCTCGTTTGACCCGCGGCGGGAGCCTACTCCTACATGTCCAGCACGCTTCTATAGGTGTTATCGCATGCAACGTGGACGGTCACACCCGGGAGCTAGGTTTTCCGTCTAGGGGCAATCCACCACCCTCGTGCATGTATGCTAGGGCCACACGCATGTTCCCGTGGCATCCCGGCACTCGGGCGGTCCTTTTCCGACGAAACCCTAATCCGAGGGACCCGCGGGTCTACCCCCGTAGCATTCTCCGTACGAGGGTTGAACAACGCACTCTCTTGGTGGTTTAGGTTTGTTTAGGTCATATCTACATGGAAAACCAAGGATAGGCCCTGGGTTCCACCGGTCTACCCTCGTTTGACCCGCGGCGGGAGCTTACTCCTACATGTCCAGCACGCTTCTATAGGTGTTATCGCATGCAACATGGACGGTCATACCCGGGAGCTAGGTTTTCCGTCTAGGGGCAATCCACCACCCTTGTGCATGTATGCTAGGGCCACACGCATGTTCCCGTGGCATCCCGGCACTCGGGCGGTCCTTTTCCGACGAAACCCTAATCCGAGGGACCAGCGGGTCTACCCCCGTAGCATTCTCCGTACGAGGGTTGAACAACGCACTCTCTTGGTGGTTTAGGTTTGTTTAGGTCATATATACATGGAAAACCAAGGATAGGCCCAGGGTTCCACCGGTCTACCCTCGTTTGACCCGCGGCGGGAGCCAACTCCTACATGTCCAGCACGCTTCTATAGGTGTTATCGCATGCAACGTGGACGGTCACACCCGGGAGCTAGGTTTTCCGTCTAGGGGCAATCCACCACCCTTGTGCATGTATGCTAGGGCCACACGCATGTTTCCGTGGCATCCCGGCACTCGGGCGGTCCTTTTCCGACGAAACCCTAATCCGAGGGACCCGCGGGTCTACCCCCGTAGTATTCTCCGTACGAGGGTTGAACAACGCACTCTCTTGGTGTTTTAGGTTTGTTTAGGTCATATCTACATGGAAAACCAAGGATAGGCCCAGGGTTCCACCGGTCTACCCTCGTTTGACCCGCGGCGGGAGCCTACTCCTACATGTCCAGCACGCTTCTATAGGTGTTATCGCATGCAACGTGGACGGTCACACCCGGGAGCTAGGTTTTCTGTCTAGGGGCAATCCACCACCCTTGTGCATGTATGCTAGGGCCACACGCATGTTCCCGTGGCATCCCGTCACTCGGGCGGTCCTTTTCCGACGAAACCCTAATCCGAGGGACCCGCGGGTCTACCCCCGTAGTATTCTCCGTACGAGGGTTGAACAACGCACTCTCCTGGTGGTTTAGGTTTTTTTAGGTCATATCTACATGGAAAACCAAGGATAGGCCCAGGGTTCCACCGGTCTACCCTCGTTTGACCCGCGGCGGGAGCCTACTCCTACATGTCCAGCACGCTTCTATAGGTGTTATCGCATGCAACGTGGACGGTCACACCCGGGAGCTAGGTTTTCTGTCTAGGGGCAATCCACCACCCTTGTGCATGTATGCTAGGGCCACACGCATGTTCCCGTGGCATCCCGGCACTCGGGCGGTCCTTTTCCGACGAAACCCTAATCCGAGGGACCCGCGGGTCTACCCCCGTAGCATTCTCCGTACGAGGGTTGAACAATGCACTCTCTTGGTGGTTTAGGTTTGTTTAGGTCATATCTACATGGAAAACCAAGGATAGGCCCAGGGTTCCACTGGTCTACCCTCGTTTGACCCGCGGCGGGAGCCTACTCCTACATGTCCAGCACGCTTCTATAGGTGTTATCGCATGCAACGTGGACGGTCACACCCGGGAGCTAGGTTTTCCGTCTAGGGGCAATCCACCACCCTCGTGCATGTATTCTAGGGCCACACGCATGTTCCCGTGGCATCCCGGCACTCGGGCGGTCCTTTTCCGACGAAACCCTAATCCGAGGGACCCGCGGGTCTACCCCCGTAGCATTCTCCGTACGAGGGTTGAACAACGCACTCTCTTGGTGGTTTAGGTTTGTTTAGGTCATATCTACATGGAAAACCAAGGATAGGCCCTGGGTTCCACCGGTCTACCCTCGTTTGACCCGCGGCGGGAGCTTACTCCTACATGTCCAGCACGCTTCTATAGGTGTTATCGCATGCAACATGGACGGTCACACCCGGGAGCTAGGTTTTCCGTCTAGGGGCAATCCACCACCCTTGTGCATGTATGCTAGGGCCATACGCATGTTCCCGTGGCATCCCGGCACTCGGGCTGTCCTTTTCCGACGAAACCCTAATCCGAGGGACCAGCGGGTCTACCCCCGTAGCATTCTCCGTACGAGGGTTGAACAACGCACTCTCTTGGTGGTTTAGGTTTGTTTAGGTCATATATACATGGAAAACCAAGGATAGGCCCAGGGTTCCACCGGTCTACCCTCGTTTGACCCGCGGCGGGAGCCTACTCCTACATGTCCAGCACGCTTCTATAGGTGTTATCGCATGCAACGTGGACGGTCACACCCGGGAGCTAGGTTTTCCGTCTAGGGGCAATCCACCACCCTTGTGCATGTATGCTAGGGCCACACACATGTTTCCGTGGCATCCCGGCACTCGGGCGGTCCTTTTCCGACGAAACCCTAATCCGAGGGACCCGCGGGTCTACCCCCGTAGTATTCTCCGTACGAGGGTTGAACAACGCACTCTCTTGGTGTTTTAGGTTTGTTTAGGTCATATCTACATGGAAAACCAAGGATAGGCCCAGGGTTCCACCGGTCTACCCTCGTTTGACCCGCGGCGGGAGCCTACTCCTACATGTCCAGCACGCTTCTATAGGTGTTATCGCATGCAACGTGGACGGTCACACCCGGGAGCTAGGTTTTCTGTCTAGGGGTAATCCACCACCCTTGTGCATGTATGCTAGGGCCACACGCATGTTCCCGTGGCATCCCGGCACTCGGGCGGTCCTTTTCCGACGAAACCCTAATCCGAGGGACCCGCGGGTCTACCCCCGTAGCATTCTCCGTACGAGGGTTGAACAATGCACTCTCTTGGTGGTTTAGGTTTGTTTAGGTCATATCTACATGGAAAACCAAGGATAGGCCCAGGGTTCCACTGGTCTACCCTCGTTTGACCCGCGGCGGGAGCCTACTCCTACATGTCCAGCACGCTTCTATAGGTGTTATCGCATGCAACGTGGACGGTCACACCCGGGAGCTAGGTTTTCCGTCTAGGGGCAATCCACCACCCTCGTGCCTGTATGCTAGGGCCACACGCATGTTCCCGTGGCATCCCGGCACTCGGGCGGTCCTTTTCCGACGAAACCCTAATCCGAGGGACCCGCGGGTCTACCCCCGTAGCATTCTCCGTACGAGGGTTGAACAACGCACTCTCTTGGTGTTTTAGGTTTGTTTAGGTCATATCTACATGGAAAACCAAGGATAGGCCCTGGGTTCCACCGGTCTACCCTCGTTTGACCCGTGACAGGAGCTTACTCCTACATGTCCAGCACGCTTCTATAGGTGTTATCGCATGCAACATGGACGGTCACACTCGGGAGCTAGGTTTTCCGTCTAGGGGCAATCCACCACCCTTGTGCATGTATGCTAGGGCCACACGCATGTTCCCGTGGCATCCCAGCACTCGGGCGGTCCTTTTCCGACGAAACCCTAATCCGAGGGACCCGCGGGTCTACCCCCGTAGCATTCTCCATACGAGGGTTGAACAACGCACTCTCTTGGTGGTTTAGGTTTGTTTAGGTCATATGTACATGGAAAACCAAGGATAGGCCCAGGGTTCCACCGGTCTACCCTCGTTTGACCCGCGGCGGGAGCCTACTCCTACATGTCCAGCACGCTTCTATAGGTGTTATCGCATGCAACGTGGACGGTCACACCCAGGAGCTAGGTTTTCCGTCTAGGGGCAATCCACCACCCTTGTGCATGTATGCTAGGGCCACACGCATGTTCCCGTGGCATCCCGGCACTCAGGCGGTCCTTTTCTGATGAAACCCTAATCCGAGGGACCCGCGGGTCTACCCCCGTAGCATTCTCCGTACGAGGGTTGAACAACGCACTCTCTTGGTGGTTTAGGTTTGTTTAGGTCATATCTACATGGAAAACCAAGGATAGGCCCAGGGTACCACCGGTCTACCCTCGTTTGACCCGCGGCGGGAGCCTACTCCTACATTTCCAGCACGCTTCTATAGGTGTTATCGCATGCAACATGGACGGTCACACCCGGGAGCTAGGTTTTCCGTCTAGGGGCAATCCACCACCCTTGTGCATGTATGCTAGGGCCACACGCATGTTCCCGTGGCATCCCGGCACTCGGGCGGTCCTTTTCTGACGAAACCCTAATCCGAGGGACCCGCGGGTCTACCCCCGTAGCATTCTCCGTACGAGGGTTGAACAACGCACTCTCTTGGTGGTTTAGGTTTGTTTAGGTCATATCTACATGGAAAATCAAGGATAGGCCCAGGGTTCCACCGGTCTACCCTCGTTTGACCCGCGGCAGGAGCCTACTCCTACATGTCCAGCACGCTTCTATAGGTGTTATCGCATGCAACGTGGACGGTCACACCCGGGAGCTAGGTTTCCCTTCTAGGGGCAATCCACCACCCTTGTGCATGTATGCTAGGGCCACACGCATGTTCCCGTGGCATCCCGGCACTCGGGCGGTCCTTTTCCGACGAAACCCTAATCCGAGGGACCAGCGGGTCTACCCCCGTAGCATTCTCCGTACGAGGGTTAAACAACGCACTCTCTTGGTGGTTTAGGTTTGTTTAGGTCATATCTACATGGAAAACCAAGGATAGGCCCAGGGTTCCACCGGTCTACCCTCGTTTGACCCGCGGCGGGAGCCTACTCCTACATGTCCAGCACGCTTCTATAGGTGTTATCGCATGCAACGTGGACGGTCACACCCGGGAGCTAGGTTTTCCGTCTAGGGGCAATCCACCACCCTTGTGCATGTATGCTAGGGCCACACGCATGTTTCCGTGGCATCCCGGCACTCGGGCGGTCCTTTTCCGACGAAACCCTAATCCGAGGGACCCGCGGGTCTACCCCCGTAGTATTCTCCGTACGAGGGTTGAACAACGCACTCTCTTGGTGTTTTAGGTTTGTTTAGGTCATATCTACATGGAAAGCCAAGGATAGGCCCAGGGTTCCACCGGTCTACCCTCGTTTGACCCGCGGCGGGAGCCTACTCCTACATGTCCAGCACGCTTCTATAGGTGTTATCGCATGCAACGTGGACGGTCACACCCGGGAGCTAGGTTTTCTGTCTAGGGGCAATCCACCACCCTTGTGCATGTATGCTAGGGCCACACGCATGTTCCCGTGGCATCCCGGCACTCGGGCGGTCCTTTTCTGACGAAACCCTAATCCGAGGGACCCGCGGGTCTACCCCCGTAGCATTCTCCGTACGAGGGTTGAACAATGCACTCTCTTGGTGGTTTAGGTTTGTTTAGGTCATATCTACATGGAAAACCAAGGATAGTCCCAGGGTTCCACGGGTCTACCCTCGTTTGACCCGCGGCGGGAGCCTACTCCTACATGTCCAGCACGCTTCTATAGGTGTTATCGCATGCAACATGGACGGTCACACCCGGGAGCTAGGTTTTCCGTCTAGGGGAAATCCACCACCCTTGTGCATGTATGCTAGGGCCACACGCATGTTCTCGTGGCATCCCGGCACTCGGGCGGTCCTTTTCTGACGAAACCCTAATCTGAGGGACCCGCGGGTCTACCCCCGTAGCATTATCCGTACGAGGGTTGAACAACGCACTCTCTTGGTGGTTTAGGTTTGTTTAGGTCATATATACATGGAAAATCAAGGATAGGCCCAGGGTTCCACCGGTTTACCCTCGTTTGACCCGCGGCCGGAGCCTACTCCTACATGTCCAGCACGCTTCTATAGGTGTTATCGCATGCAACGTGGACGGTCACACCAGGGAGCTAGGTTTTCCGTCTAGGGGCAATCCACCACCCTTGTGCATGTATGCTAGGGCCACATGCATGTTCCCGTGGCATCCCGGCACTCGGGCGGTCCTTTTCCGACGAAACCCTAATCCGAGGAACCAGCGGGTCTACCCCCGTAGCATTCTCCGTACGAGGGTTGGACAACGCACTCTCTTGGTGGTTTAGGTTTTTTTAGGTCATATCTACATGGAAAACCAAGGATAGGCCCAGGGTTCTACCGGTCTACCCTCGTTTGACCCGCGGCGGGAGCCTACTCCTACATGTCCAGCACGCTTCTATAGGTGTTATCGCATGCAACGTGGACGGTCACACCCGGGAGCTAGGTTTTCTGTCTAGGGGCAATCCACCACCCTTGTGCATGTATGATAGGGCCACACGCAATTATCCCGTGGCATCCCGGCACTCGGGCGGTCCTTTTCCGACGAAACCCTAATCCGAGGGACCCGCGGGTCTACCCCCGTAGCATTCTCCGTACGAGGGTTGAACAATGCACTCTCTTGGTGGTTTAGGTTTGTTTAGGTCATATCTACATGGAAAACCAAGCATAGGCCCAGGGTTCCACTGGTCTACCCTCGTTTGACCCGCGGCGGGAGCCTACTCCTACATGTCCAGCACGCTTCTATAGGTGTTATCGCATGCAACGTGGACGGTCACACCCGGGAGCTAGGTTTTCTGTCTAGGGGCAATCCACCACCCTCGTGCATGTATGCTAGGGCCACACGCATGTTCCCGTGGCATCCCGGCACTCGGGCGGTCCTTTTCCGACGAAACCCTAATCCGAGGGACCCGCGGGTCTACCCCCGTAGCATTCTCCGTACGAGGGTTGAACAACGCACTCTCTTGGTGGTTTAGGTTTGTTTATGTCATATCTACATGGAAAACCAAGGATAGGCCCTGGGTTCCACCGGTCTACCCTCGTTTGACCCGCGGCGGGAGCTTACTCCTACATGTCCAGCACGCTTCTATAGGTGTTATCGCATGCAACATTGACGGTCACACCCGGGAGCTAGGTTTTCCGTCTAGGGGCAATCCACCACCCTTGTGCATGTATGCTAGGGCCACACGCATGTTCCCGTGGCATCCCCGCACTCGGGCGGTCCTTTTCCGACGAAACCCTAATCCGAGGGACCCGCGGGTCTACCCCCGTAGCATTCTCTGTACGAGGGTTGAACAACGCACTCTCTTGGTGGTTTAGGTTTGTTTAGGTCATATATACATGGAAAACCAAGGATAGGCCCAGGGTTCCACCGGTCTACCCTTGTTTGACCCGCGGTGGGAGCCTACTCCTACATGTCCAGCACGCTTCTATAGGTGTTATCGCATGCAACGTGGACGGTCACACCCGGGAGCTAGGTTTTCCGTCTAGGGGCAATCCACCACCCTTGTGCATGTATGCTAGGGCCACACGCATGTTTCCGTGGCATCCCGGCACTCGGGCGGTCCTTTTCCGACGAAACCCTAATCCGAGGGACCCGCGGGTCTACCCCCGTAGTATTCTCCGTACGAGGGTTGAACAACGCACTCTCTTGGTGTTTTAGGTTTGTTTAGGTCATATCTACATGGAAAGCCAAGGATAGGCCCAGGGTTCCACCGGTCTACCCTCGTTTGACCCGCGGCGGGAGCCTACTCCTACATGTCCAGCACGCTTCTATAGGTGTTATCGCATGCAACGTGGACGGTCACACCCGGGAGCTAGGTTTTCTGTCTAGGGGCAATCCACCACCCTTGTGCATGTATGCTAGGGCCACACGCATGTTCCCGTGGCATCCCGGCACTCGGGCGGTCCTTTTCTGACGAAACCCTAATCCGAGGGACCCGCGGGTCTACCCCCGTAGCATTCTCCGTACGAGGGTTGAACAATGCACTCTCTTGGTGGTTTAGGTTTGTTTAGGTCATATCTACATGGAAAACCAAGGATAGTCCCAGGGTTCCACGGGTCTACCCTCGTTTGACCCGCGGCGGGAGCCTACTCCTACATGTCCAGCACGCTTCTATAGGTGTTATCGCATGCAACATGGACGGTCACACCCGGGAGCTAGGTTTTCCGTCTAGGGGCAATCCACCACCCTCGTGCCTGTATGCTAGGGCCACACGCATGTTCCCGTGGCATCCCGGCACTCGGGCGGTCCTTTTCCGATGAAACCCTAATCCGAGGGACCCGCGGGTCTACCCCCGTAGCATTCTCCGTACGAGGGTTGAACAACGCACTCTCTTGGTGGTTTAGGTTTGTTTAGGTCATATCTACATGGAAAACCAAGGATAGGCCCTGGGTTCCACCGGTCTACCCTCGTTTGACCCGCGGCGGGAGCTTACTCCTACATGTCCAGCACGCTTCTATAGGTGTTATCGCATGCAACATGGACGGTCACACTCGGGAGCTAGGTTTTCCATCTAGGGGCAATCCACCACCCTTGTGCATGTATGCTAGGGCCACACGCATGTTCCCGTGGCATCCCGGCACTCGGGCGGTCCTTTTCCGACAAAACCCTAATCCGAGGGACCCGCGGGTCTACCCCCGTAGCATTCTCCGTACGAGGGTTGAACAACGCACTCTCTTGGTGGTTTAAGTTTGTTTAGGTCATATCTACATGGAAAACCAAGGATAGGCCCTGGGTTCCACCGGTCTACCCTCGTTTGACCCGCGGCGGGAGCCTACTCCTACATGTCCAGCACGCTTCTATAGGTGTTATCGCATGCAACGTGGACGGTCACACCCAGGAGCTAGGTTTTCCGTCTAGGGGCAATCCACCACCCTTGTGCATGTATGCTAGGGCCACACGCATGTTCCCGTGGCATCCCGGCACTCGAGCGGTCCTTTTCCGATGAAACCCTAATCTGAGGGACCCGCGGGTCTACCCCCGTAGCATTCTCCGTACGAGGGTTGAACAACGCACTCTCTTGGTGGTTTAGGTTTGTTTAGGTCATATCTACATGGAAAACCAAGGATAGGCCCAGGGTACCACCGGTCTACCCTCGTTTGACCCGCGGCGGGAGCCTACTCCTACATTTCCAGCACGCTTCTATAGGTGTTATCGCATGCAACATGGACGGTCACACCCGGGAGCTAGGTTTTCCGTCTAGGGGCAATCCACCACCCTTGTGCATGTATGCTAGGGCCACACGCATGTTCCCGTGGCATCCCGGCACTCGAGCGGTCCTTTTCCGATGAAACCCTAATCTGAGGGACCCGCGGGTCTACCCCCGTAGCATTCTCCGTACGAGGGTTGAACAACGCACTCTCTTGGTGGTTTAGGTTTGTTTAGGTCATATCTACATGGAAAACCAAGGATAGGCCCAGGGTACCACCGGTCTACCCTCGTTTGACCCGCGGCGGGAGCCTACTCCTACATTTCCAGCACGCTTCTATAGGTGTTATCGCATGCAACATGGACGGTCACACCCGGGAGCTAGGTTTTCCGTCTAGGGGCAATCCACCACCCTTGTGCATGTATGCTAGGGCCACACGCATGTTCCCGTGGCATCCCGGCACTCGGGCGGTCCTTTTCTGACGAAACCCTAATCCGAGGGACCCGCGGGTCTACCCCCGTAGCATTCTCCGTACGAGGATTGAACAACGCACTCTCTTGGTGGTTTAGGTTTGTTTAGGTCATATCTACATGGAAAATCAAGGATAGGCCCAGGGTTCCACCGGTCTACCCTCGTTTGACCCGCGGCCGGAGCCTACTCCTACATGTCCAGCACGCTTCTATAGGTGTTATCGCATGCAACGTGGACGGTCACACCCGGGAGCTAGGTTTTCCGTCTAGGGGCAATCCACCACCCTTGTGCATGTATGCTAGGGCCACACGCATGTTCCCGTGGCATCCCGGCACTCGGGCGGTCCTTTTCCGACGAAACCCTAATCCGAGGGACCAGCGGGTCTACCCCCGTAGCATTCTCCGTACGAGGGTTGAACAACGCACTCTCTTGGTGGTTTAGGTTTGTTTAGGTCATATATACATGGAAAACCAAGGATAGGCCCAGGGTTCCACCGGTCTACCCTCGTTTGACCCGCGGCGGGAGCCTACTCCTACATGTCCAGCACGCTTCTATAGGTGTTATCGCATGCAACATGGACGGTCACACCCGGGAGCTAGGTTTTCCGTCTAGGGGCAATCCACCACCCTTGTGCATGTATGCTAGGGCGACACCCATGTTTCCGTGGCATCCCGGCACTCGGGCGGTCCTTTTCCGACGAAACCCTAATCCGAGGGACCCGCGGGTCTACCCCCGTAGTATTCTCTGTACGAGGGTTGAACAACGCACTCTCTTGGTGGTTTAGATTTTTTAGGTCATATCTACATGGAAAACCAAGGATAGGCCCAGGGTTCCACCGGTCTACCCTCGTTTGACCCGCGGCGGGAGCCTACTCCTACATGTCCAACACGCTTCTATAGGTGTTATCGCATGCAACGTGGACGGTCACACCCGGGAGCTAGGTTTTCTGTCTAGGGGCAATCCACCACCCTTGTGCATGTATGCTAGGGCCACACGCATGTTCCCGTGGCATCCCGGCACTCGGGCGGTCCTTTTCCGACGAAACCCTAATCCGAGGGACCCGCGGGTCTACCCCCGTAGCATTCTCCGTACGAGGGTTGAACAATGCACTCTCTTGGTGGTTTAGGTTTGTTTAGGTCATATCTACATGGAAAACCAAGGATAGGCCCAGGGTTCCACTGGTCTACCCTCGTTTGACCCGCGGCGGGAGCCTACTCCTACATGTCCAGCACGCTTCTATAGGTGTTATCGCATGCAACGTGGACGGTCACACCCGGGAGCTAGGTTTTCCGTCTAGGGGCAATCCACCACCCTCGTGCATGTATGCTAGGGCCACACGCATGTTCCCGTGGCATCCCGGCACTCGGGCGGTCCTTTTCCGACGAAACCCTAATCCGAGGGACCCGCGGGTCTACCCCCGTAGCATTCTCCGTACGAGGGTTGAACAACGCACTCTCTTGGTGGTTTAGGTTTGTTTAGGTCATATCTACATGGAAAACCAAGGATAGGCCCTGGGTTCCACCGGTCTACCCTCGTTTGACCCGCGGCGGGAGCTTACTCCTACATGTCCAGCACGCTTCTATAGGTGTTATCGCATGCAACATGGACGGTCACACCCGGGTGCTAGGTTTTCCGTCTAGGGGCAATCCACCACCCTTGTGCATGTATGCTAGGGCCACACGCATGTTCCCGTGGCATCCCGGCACTCGGGCGGTCCTTTTCTGACGAAACCCTAATCCGAGGGACCAGCGGGTCTACCCCCGTAGCATTCTCCGTACGAGGGTTGAACAACGCACTCTCTTGGTGGTTTAGGTTTGTTTAGGTCATATATACATGGAAAACCAAGGATAGGCCCAGGGTTCCACCGGTCTACCCTCGTTTGACCCGCGGCGGGAGCCTACTCCTACATGTCCAGCACGCTTCTATAGGTGTTATCGCATGCAACGTGGACGGTCACACCCGGGAGCTAGGTTTTCCGTCTAGGGGCAATCCACCACCCTTGTGCATGTATGCTAGGGCCACACGCATGTTTCCGTGGTATCCCGGCACTCGGGCGGTCCTTTTCCGACGAAACCCTAATCCGAGGGACCCGTGGGTCTACCCCCATAGTATTCTCCATACGAGGGTTGAACAACGCACTCTCTTGGTGGTTTAGGTTTGTTTAGGTCATATCTACATGGAAAACCAAGGATAGGCCCAGGGTTCCACCGGTCTACCCTCGTTTGACCCGCGGCGGGAGCCTACTCCTACATGTCCAGCACGCTTCTATAGGTGTTATCGCATGCAACGTGGACGGTCACACCCGGGAGCTAGGTTTTCTGTCTAGGGGCAATCCACCACCCTTGTGCATGTATGCTAGGGCCACACGCATGTTCCCGTGGCATCCCGACACTCGGGCGGTCCTTTTCCGACGAAACCCTAATCCGAGGGACCCGCGGGTCTACCCCCGTAGCATTCTCCGTACGAGGGTTGAAAAATGCACTCTCTTGGTGGTTTAGGTTTGTTTAGGTCATATCTACATGGAAAACCAAGGATAGGCCCAGGGTTCCACTGGTCTACCCTCGTTTGACCCGCGGCGGGAGCCTACTCCTACATGTCCAGCACGCTTCTATAGGTGTTATCGCATGCAACGTGGACGGTCACACCCGGGAGCTAGGTTTTCCGTCTAGGGGCAATCCACCACCCTCGTGCCTGTATGCCAGGGCCACACGCATGTTCCCGTGGCATCCCGGCACTCGGGCGGTCCTTTTCCGACGAAACCCTAATCCGAGGGACCCGCGGGTCTACCCCCGTAGCATTCTCCGTACGAGGGTTGAACAACGCACTCTATTGGTGGTTTAGGTTTGTTTAGGTCATATCTACATGGAAAACCAAGGATAGGCCCTGGGTTCCACCGGTCTACCCTCGTTTGACCCGCGGCGGGAGCCTACTCCTACATGTCCAGCACGCTTCTATAGGTGTTATCGCATGCAACGTGGATAGTCACACCCGGGAGCTAGGTTTTCCGTCTAGGGGCAATCCACCACCCTTGTGCATGTATGCTAGGGCCACACGCATGTTCCCGCGGCATCCCGGCACTCGGGCGGTCCTTTTCCGACGAAACCCTAATCCGAGGGACCCGCGGGTCTACCCCCGTAGCATTCTCCGTACGAGGGTTGAATAACGCACTCTCTTGGTGGTTTAGGTTTGTTTAGGTCATATCTACATGGAAAACCAAGGATAGGCCCAGGGTTCCACCGGTCTACCCTCGTTTGACCCGCGGCGGGGGCCTACTCCTACATGTCCAGCACGCTTCTATAGGTGTTATCGCATGCAACGTGGACGGTCACACCCAGGAGCTAGGTTTTCCGTCTAGGGGCAATCCACCACCCTTGTGCATGTATGCTAGGGCCACACACATGTTCCCGTGGCATCCCGGCACTCGGGCGGTCCTTTTCTGATGAAACCCTAATCCGAGGGACCCGCGGGTCTACCCCCATAGCATTCTCCGTACGAGGGTTGAACAACGCACTCTCTTGGTGGTTTAGGTTTGTTTAGGTCATATCTACATGGAAAACCAAGGATAGGCCCAGGGTACCACCGGTCTACCCTCGTTTGACCCGCAGTGGGAGCCTACTCCTACATGTCCAGCACGCTTCTATAGGTGTTATCGCATGCAACATGGACGGTCACACCCGGGAGCTAGGTTTTCCGTCTAGGGGAAATCCACCACCCTTGTGCATGTATGCTAGGGCCACACGCATGTTCTCATGGCATCCCGACACTCGGGCGGTCCTTTTCTGACGAAACCCTAATCCGAGGGACCCGCGGGTCTACCCCCGTAGCATTATCCGTACGAGGGTTGAACAACGCACTCTCTTGGTGGTTTAGGTTCGTTTAGGTCATATATACATGGAAAATCAAGGATAGGCCCAGGGTTCCACCGGTCTACCCTCGTTTGACCCGCGGCCGGAGCCTACTCCTACATGTCCAGCACGCTTCTATAGGTGTTATCGCATGCAACGTGGACGGTCACACCCGGGAGCTAGGTTTTCCGTCTAGGGGCAATCCACCACCCTTGTGCATGTATGCTAGGGCCACACGCATGTTCCCGTGGCATCCCGGCACTCGGGCGGTCCTTTTCCGACGAAACCCTAATCCGAGGGACCAGCGGGTCTACCCCCGTAGCATTCTCCGTACGAGGGTTGAACAACGCACTCTCTTGGTGGTTTAGGTTTGTTTAGGTCATATATACATGGAAAACCAAGGATAGGCCCAGGGTTCCACCGGTCTACCCTCGTTTGACCCGCGGCGGGAGCCTACTCCTACATGTCCAGCACGCTTCTATAGGTGTTATCGCATGCAACATGGACGGTCACACCCGGGAGCTAGGTTTTCCGTCTAGGGGCAATCCACCACCCTTGTGCATGTATGCTAGGGCGACACCCATGTTTTCGTGGCATCCCGGCACTCGGGCGGTCCTTTTCCGACGAAACCCTAATCCGAGGGACCCGCGGGTCTACCCCCGTAGTATTCTCTGTACGAGGGTTGAACAACGCACTCTCTTGGTGGTTTAGATTTTTTAGGTCATATCTACATGGAAAACCAAGGATAGGCCCAGGGTTCCACCGGTCTACCCTCGTTTGACCCGCGGCGGGAGCCTACTCCTACATGTCCAACACGCTTCTATAGGTGTTATCGCATGCAACGTGGACGGTCACACCCGGGAGCTAGGTTTTCTGTCTAGGGGGAATCCACCACCCTTGTGCATGTATTCTAGGGCCACATGCATGTTCCCGTGGCATCCCGGCACTCGGGCGGTCCTTTTCCGACGAAACCCTAATCCGAGGGACCCGCGGGTCTACCCCCGTAGCATTCTCCGTACGAGGGTTGAACAATGCACTCTCTTGGTGGTTTAGGTTTGTTTAGGTCATATCTACATGGAAAACCAAGGATAGGCCCAGGGTTCCACTGGTCTACCCTCGTTTGACCCGCGGCGGGAGCCTACTCCTAAATGTCCAGCACGCTTCTATAGGTGTTATCGCATGCAACGTGGACGGTCACACCCGGGAGCTAGGTTTTCCGTCTAGGGGCAATCCACCACCCTCGTGCATGTATGCTAGGGCCACACGCATGTTCCCGTGGCATCCCGGCACTCGGGCGGTCCTTTTCCGACGAAACCCTAATCTGAGGGACCCGCGGGTCTACCCCCGTAGCATTCTCCGTACGAGGGTTGAACAACGCACTCTCTTGGTGGTTTAGGTTTGTTTAGGTCATATCTACATGGAAAACCAAGGATAGGCCCTGGGTTCCACCGGTCTACCCTCGTTTGACCCGCGGCGGGAGCTTACTCCTACATGTCCAGCACGCTTCTATAGGTGTTATCGCATGCAACATGGACGGTCACACCCGGGAGCTAGGTTTTCCGTCTAGGGGCAATCCACCACCCTTGTGCATGTATGCTAGGGCCACACGCATGTTCCCGTGGCATCCCGGCACTCGGGAGGTCCTTTTCTGACGAAACCCTAATCCGAGGGACCAGCGGGTCTACCCCCGTAGCATTCTCCGTACGAGGGTTGAACAACGCACTCTCTTGGTGGTTTAGGTTTGTTTAGGTCATATATACATGGAAAACCAAGGATAGGCCCAGGGTTCCACCGGTCTACCCTCGTTTGACCCGCGGCGGGAGCCTACTCCTACATGTCCAGCACGCTTCTATAGGTGTTATCGCATGCAACGTGGACGGTCACACCCGGGAGCTAGGTTTTCCGTCTAGGGGCAATCCACCACCCTTGTGCATGTATGCTAGGGCCACACGCATGTTTCCGTGGTATCCCGGCACTCGGGCGGTCCTTTTCCGACGAAACCCTAATCCGAGGGACCCGTGGGTCTACCCCCATAGTATTCTCCATACGAGGGTTGAACAACGCACTCTCTTGGTGGTTTAGGTTTGTTTAGGTCATATCTACATGGAAAACCAAGGATAGGCCCAGGGTTCCACCGGTCTACCCTCGTTTGACCCGCGGCGGGAGCCTACTCCTACATGTCCAGCACGCTTCTATAGGTGTTATCGCATGCAACGTGGACGGTCACACCCGGGAGCTAGGTTTTCTGTCTAGGGGCAATCCACCACCCTTGTGCATGTATGCTAGGGCCACACGCATGTTCCCGTGGCATCCCGACACTCGGGCGGTCCTTTTCCGACGAAACCCTAATCCGAGGGACCCGCGGGTCTACCCCTGTAGCATTCTCCGTACGAGGGTTGAACAATGCACTCTCTTGGTGGTTTAGGTTTGTTTAGGTCATATCTACATGGAAAACCAAGGATAGGCCCAGGGTTCCACTGGTCTACCCTCGTTTGACCCGCGGCGGGAGCCTACTCCTACATGTCCAGCACGCTTCTATAGGTGTTATCGCATGCAACGTGGACGGTCACACCCGGGAGCTAGGTTTTTCGTCTAGGGGCAATCCACTACCCTCGTGCCTGTATGCTAGGGCCACACGCATGTTCCCGTGGCATCCCGGCACTCGGGCGGTCCTTTTCCGACGAAACCCTAATCCGAGGGACCCGCGGGTCTACCCCCGTAGCATTCTCCGTACGAGGGTTGAACAATGCACTCTCTTGGTGGTTTAGGTTTGTTTAGGTCATATGTACATGGAAAACCAAGGATAGGCCCTGGGTTCCACCGGTCTACCCTCGTTTGACCCGCGGCGGGAGCTTACTCCTACATGTCCAGCACGCTTCTATAGGTGTTATCGCATGCAACATGGACGGTCACACCCGGGAGCTAGGTTTTCCGTCTAGGGGCAATCCACCACCCTTGTGCATGTATGCTAGGGCCACACGCATGTTCCCGTGGCATCCCGGCACTCGGGCGGTCCTTTTCCGACGAAACCCTAATCCGAGGGACCCGCGGGTCTACCCCCGTAGCATTCTCCGTACGAGGGTTGAACAACGCACTCTCTTGGTGGTTTAGGTTTGTTTAGGTCATATCTACATGGAAAACCAAGGATAGGCACAGGGTTCCACCGGTCTACCCTCGTTTGACCCGCGGCGGGAGCCTACTCCTACATGTCCAGCATGCTTCTATAGGTGTTATCGCATGCAACGTGGACGGTCACACCCAGGAGCTAGGTTTTCCGTCTAGGGGCAATCCACCACCCTTGTGTATGTATGGTAGGGCCACACGCATGTTCCCGTGGCATCCCGGCACTCGGGCGGTCCTTTTCCGATGAAACCCTAATCCGAGGGACCCGCGGGTCTACCCCCGTAGCATTCTCCGTACGAGGGTTGAACAACGCACTCTCTTGGTGGTTTAGGTTTGTTTAGGTCATATCTACATGGAAAACGAAGGATAGGCCCAGGGTACCACCGGTCTACCCTCGTTTGACCCGCGGCGGGAGCCTACTCCTACATTTCCAGCACGCTTCTATAGGTGTTATCGCATGCAACATGGACGGTCACACCCGGGAGCTAGGTTTTCCGTCTAGGGGCAATCCACCACCCTTGTGCATGTATGCTAGGGCCACACGCATGTTCCCGTGGCATCCCGGCACTCGGGCGGTCCTTTTCTGACGAAACCCTAATCCGAGGGACCCGCGGGTCTACCCCCGTAGCATTCTCCGTACGAGGGTTGAACAACACACTCTCTTGGTGGTTTAGGTTTGTTTAGGTCATATCTACATGGAAAATCAAGGATAGGCCCAGGGTTCCACCGGTCTACCCTCGTTTGACCCGCGGCAGGAGCCTACTCCTACATGTCCAGCACGCTTCTATAGGTGTTATCGCATGCAACATGGACGGTCACACCCGGGAGATAGGTTTCCCGTCTAGGGGCAATCCACCACCCTTGTGCATGTATGCTAGGGCCACACGCATGTTCCCGTGGCATCCCGGCACTCGGGCGGTCCTTTTCCGACGAAACCCTAATCCGAGGGACCAGCGGGTCTACCCCCGTAGCATTCTCCGTACGAGGGTTAAACAACGCACTCTCTTGGTGGTTTAGGTTTGTTTAGGTCATATCTACATGGAAAACCAAGGATAGGCCCAGGGTTCCACCGGTCTACCCTCGTTTGACCCGCGGCGGGAGCCTACTCCTACATGTCCAGCACGCTTCTATAGGTGTTATCGCATGCAACGTGGATAGTCACACCCGGGAGCTAGGTTTTCCATCTAGGGGCAATCCACCACCCTTGTGCATGTATGCTAGGGCCACACGCATGTTCCCGTGGCATCCCGACACTCGGGCTGTCCTTTTCCGACGAAACCCTAATACGAGGGACCCGCGGGTCTACCCCCGTAGCATTCTCCGTACGAGGGTTGAAGAACGCACTCTCTTGGTGGTTTAGGTTTGTTTAGGTCATATCTACATGGAAAACCAAGGATAGGCCCAGGGTTCCACCGGTCTACCCTCGTTTGACCCGCGGCGGGAGCCTACTCCTACATGTCCAGCACGCTTCTATAGGTGTTATCGCATGCAACGTGGGCGGTCACACCCGGGAGCTAGGTTTTCCGTCTAGGGGCAATCCACCACCCTTGTGCATGTATGCTAGGGCCACACGCATGTTTCCGTGGCATCCCGGCACTCGGGCGGTCCTTTTCCGACGAAACCCTAATCCGAGGGACCCGCGGGTCTACCCCCGTAGCATTCTCCGTATGAGGGTTGAACAACGCACTCTCTTGGTGGTTTAGGTTTGTTTAGGTCATATCTACATGGAAAACCAAGGATAGGCCCAGGGTTCCACCGGTCTACCCTCGTTTGACCCGCGGCGGGAGCCTACTCCTACATGTCCAGCACGCTTCTATAGGTGTTATCGCAGGCAACGTGGACGGTCACACCCGGGAGCTAGGTTTTCCGTCTAGGGGCAATCCACCACCCTTGTGCATGTATGATAGGGCCACACGCATGTTCCCGTGGCATCCCGGCACTCGGGCGGTCCTTTTCCGATGAAACCCTAATCCGAGGGACCTGCGGGTCTACCCCCATAGCATTCTCCGTACGAGGGTTGAACAACGCACTCTCTTGGTGGTTTAGGTTTGTTTAGGTCATATCTACATGGAAAACCAAGGATCGGCCCAGGGTTCCACCACCCTTGTGCATGTATTCTAGGGCCACACGCATGTTCCCGTGGCATCCCGGCACTCGGGCGGTCCTTTTCCGACGAAACCCTAATCCGAGGGACCCGCGGGTCTACCCCCGTAGCATTCTACGTACGAGGGTTGAACAACGCACCCTCTTGGTGGTTTAGGTTTGTTTAGGTCATATCTACTTGGAAAACCAAGGATAGGCCCAGGGTTCCACCGGTCTAGCCTCGTTTGACCCGCGGCGGGAGCCTACTCCTACATGTCCAGCACGCTTCTATAGGTGTTATCGCATGCAACATGGACGGTCACACCCGGGAGCTAGGTTTTCCGTCTAGGGGCAATCCACCACCCTTGTGCATGTATGCTAGGGCCACACGCATGTTTCCGTGGCATCCCGGCACTCGGGCGGTCCTTTTCTGACGAAACCCTAATCCGAGGGACCCGCGGGTCTACCCCCGTAGCATTCTCCGTACGAGGGTTGAACAACGCACTCTCTTGGTGGTTTAGGTTTGTTTAGGTCATATCTACATGGAAAACCAAGGATAGGCCCAGGGTTCCACCGGTCTACCCTCGTTTGACCCGCGGTGGGAGCCTACTCCTACATGTCCAGCACGCTTCTATAGGTGTTATCGCATGCAACATGGACGGTCACACCCAGGAGCTAGGTTTTCCGTCTAGGGGCAATCCACCACCCTTGTGCATGTATGCTAGGGCCACACGCATGTTCCCGTGGCATCCCGGCACTCGGGCTGTCCTTTTCCGATGAAACCCTAATCCGAGGGACCCGCGGGTCTACCCCCGTAGCATTCTCCGTACGAGGGTTGAACAACGCACTCTCTTGGTGGTTTAGGTTTGTTTAGGTCATATATACATGGAAAACCAAGGATAGGCCCAGGGTTCCACCGGTCTACCCTCGTTTGACCCGCGGCGGGAGCCTACTCCTACATGTCCAGCACGCTTCTATAGGTGTTATCGCATGCAACGTGGACGGTCACACCCGGGAGCTAGGTTTTCCGTCTAGGGGCAATCCACCACCCTTGTGCATGTATGCTAGGTCCACACGCATGTTCCCGTGGCATCCCGGCACTCGGGCGGTCCTTTTCCGACGAAACCCTAATCCGAGGGACCTGCGGGTCTACCCCCGTAGCATTCTCCGTACGAGGGTTGAACAACGCACTCTCTTGGTGGTTTAGGTTTGTTTAGGTCATATCTACATGGAAAATCAAGGATAGGCCCAGGGTTCCACCGGTCTACCCTCGTTTGACCCGCGGCAGGAGCCTACTCCTACATGTCCAGCACGCTTCTATAGGTGTTATCGCATGCAACGTGGACGGTCACACCTGGGAGCTAGGTTTTCCATCTAGGGGCAATCCACCACCCTTGTGCATGTATGCTAGGGCCACACGCATGTTCCCGTGGCATCACGGCACTCGGGCAGTCCTTTTCCGACGAAACCTGTAGCATCCCAATTGTCTAACAATTGCAATGCTACTAGCCTAGTCTATATAATGGCTACTTCATATATATAATTGTTGCATCATCATTATATCATGCTCATGTCATCATGCCACCTTGCATTTGAGCATCATATAAAACCCTTTTGTTTTGGTTCTTCTCTCATATGCATTGTAAAGTGTATTTGGTTATTGATATACTGTTTAAATGCCCAAGTTGAGTTGGGGGCATATCTTTTATTAACTCCACCACCTTTCTTGTCATCACCCCATAGTTCCACCATCCAACCAAATATGAGCATTGCAATTTATTTGGTCTTACCTCTTGCTCATGTGGGTTGGGATGGATCCAATTCTATCTCCACATGCTCTCATATATGCACCATATTGTTCCCACATTATTGGTTTATGAGAGCCACCTGGCCACCTTTGCAGGCCTTGTGAGTGGAACCTTTTCCTAGCTTCCATATGGGTTGTTTTGGGGTTATTATCATGTTGGGATATTTTTGGGCTTACTAAATACCTAGTGGCACATACACACTAGCAAGTCCCATTTTTATTCAAATATGGTCATCCCCTTCTACTCCACATGGAGCATTCCTTTAATTCTTTTAGCTTGGCTTTATTCCATATTTTGGAATGCCTATGTATAAATGCCATGGATATTTATTTTGTTTTCACAAGATGAAACCTAGCATTAATATTTATGCATGGGCCATGCAATCATAACCTTTGACCTTCTTCTCTTTGTTTTGTTTTATTTTTGGTTTGAGCTTTGCTTTTAAATTCAAACTAGATGTTTCCTTGTTTTTGAATCTCTTAAACCATATTTTAAACCTACCTCTTTGGTTTGGATAAACCAAACCATCCCTCACCCCCTAAACCCTAGTCTCTCTCTCTCTAATCCCTCTCCTCTCTCTAACCCTACCACCATGGTCTACCCCAAACCCTAAACCCCCTCTCTCTCTTCCATCTAACCCTAACCTCTCTCTCAAACTCCTCTCTCTCCAAACCAAACCCTAAACCGAGGCCATCATCTACCCTTGCCGAGCTACCCCTTCCCTCTCCCTCTCTCTTGGCTTCCCCCTCTCTCCCTACCAGGCAGGCTCCACCACGTCACCCCTCATCTGCTCCCACCTCTTCTTTGGCTTCAAGACAAGGAGAAAAAGGAGGGAAAGGAAACCTACCCGATGCCTTCCCCTACCTTTTTACAAAAAGTGAAACAAACCCCATGTGCAAGCCCTGACCCTCTCTTTATCTACCCCTCCTCCACGCTATGACCAGATCAAGATCGACCGGAGGATCCCCTCCCTCCGTCCTCCTTTCCCCAAGAAAAACCATGGCCATGGCCCTCTCCATGCCACTTCTAGAATCCACCTCGGCCAAGACCCAAAGGAGGCGGTTGGAGCTGCGCTAGTAGGTGTCCCGGACGCCCAGGAAGGTGCCACTGCCTCTTCTTCTACGACCAGTACCGGAGGTCGATGCCGGAGCTTGCCGGAGCGAGCTCGCCGCCGTAGATGCCTTGGACCCGAAGCTCCGACCAGCAAGCCCCGCGCCAGATCGCGACTGCCCCGAGCTCCTTCGCCTACACCGTTGAACTCCTGGTGAGCAACCAAACCCTCCAGACATGGTCCCTAACCTCCTCTCGCCGTAGAACGCCGCCACCTTCCGTCAAGCACTCCGCGTGCGCGCCGCCGTTGCAAGCACGCCCTGCAGTACATGCCGTCCATCAGTTTGCCGTGTGTTTTCCCTCTGTTCGTCAGGTTTTCCCCGTTGCGGTAGGCCTCCCCTTGGGAAACTCCTTATACCAAAGTTGTAGCCCTTCGTCGTATCTGTGTTTTTCGTTTTTATGGCTTGGCCAGTTTCTCGCTAGATTCGTCGCCACCGTCGCCGGAAGATGGCCAGACCCGCCGCCATCAGAGCCGGATCCGCCCGCGCGCAGCAGCAGCCGCTGGCCGTTTTGCGCAGAACCCCCTCCCCTTTTTCCCGCCTCAACCCGCCGTCCCAGGAGACCCACCTGTCAGCCTCGGTGCCTTTTTGCAAGGAAACCCCCTGGAAGATCCTGGCCATCACGGATAGACCCTCCCCGCGCCCTGGATCGCACACGTGTCAGCTGCCCGCTGGCCGCGCGCGCGCTGTGGCCTCGCCGCGGCCCACCTGTCATCCTCTGCGGCTGGGTGTACTCGCGGTGCAAAAAGTCCCCGCGCCAATCCCGCCGCGTCACCTGTGCTGAGTCAGCGTCGGCCCCACTCGTCGGTGGCTATGGCTAGCTGTTGCTGAGTACAAAAAGGTGATTCGTATTTCTGTTTAATAAAAACAAATTCTGAAAATGTTTTAATATGAGTTAATTTCTGTTTTTAATAACTTTAGTTTTATAAATCCAAATAATACAAATAATATATGTTTTTGAATCAGAAAAATATGAGGAATTCAAATATGCCCTCTAAAATATATTTTGAACCCTTTAAATTTCAAGTTGTTTAAAATTACAATAAAATGCCCTTTTTCCTTAATTAATTAATAACTTTTGTTTTATAACTCCAAATTTAACAAATAATATGTCTAAAATGATTAGCTCGACGAGACCTTTCTGTTTATGCATTCCTTGTTCTGTTTTGCAGCATGCATCATATAAATATAAAGTATACAGCAACTTATTTGAGTATAAAATATGACTAAAACTCAATAAGATGCTTATTTCTTGTATTCCACACCTCACCCATGCCATGCTACTTTATTGCCATGCAAATTGTGCATCATTCATCATGGCATGATTGTTTGCTTGTTGCATTTTATTCATATGCTTGTGCACTTTATTTATGTTGGCCCTTGTGTGTTTGGTTCTTCTTCGAATAGATGCTGAGCAGGGGATATATCAAGAGACCCAGGAGCACTACCCAGATCCATCCCTTGCTTCAACTGAGCTGCCAGGCAAGCACTACCACATGCTTGCATACATATAGTACCTATTGCCTCTATCTTATTCTTGCATCATTGAGTCGCGATTGCATTAAATTGAATCCCAAGTATTGCATAGCCTTTATTTTTAAACCCCACCGAAGCTTGTTCCTCCATCCCACGAGCCATTACTACAGGAGTTGTTTGAGCCATGCGAGTCGTAGAACAGCATGTGTAGGGTATGTGAGTGTCTGATGGATAACGAGGTACCTAAACAACTTAACCTGCGTAGTAATGGGATAACTAATGAAAGTGGCATCGGTGAGCCATATTTGCTATTTGGTTTTTCAGGCTCACTTGTGTCCCGTAGGACCCCGAGTACTTGATTCCTGTTCCTTGAATATTCGCGCTATCCACATCCGGGAGGCTTATGAACCCCCCTGAGCCAGAGCTTGATTCATTCTTATTTCTTGGGGCCACAAACTAGTTTGAGGTTTTATTTACTATCCTGTACTTATGCCATGCTTTACTGCTTTATTTAAATTGTGCGAGGTACTGCACTTGTACTGTTTAGGGCCGTGACACGTTTTCGCTGTATCGACAAGCCCAGTCACACTTTCGGGTTCCCAGTCGTTTACAGCCGTCCCCACAAACCTTGAGTCCATCTCGTAGCCGGCCAGCTTCGTTGCGGGTAGCTTAATGGGGTGGCCCCCTGAAATATTTCTGAATCCTGTGATCGCTTTGTCGTGACTCCCTCGTTGGGTTTTGATTTGGTTTTTCCGAGGTTGATCGAGTGTGTGTTGCTATTTGTGCACCCCTGCAGGGTAAAACTTTCTGAAAGCCGTGTCCGCGGTTATGGACGACTTGGAGCACAGTTTCTCGATCATAGACAAGAATAACTAAAGTACCGCTTTTAATTTGACTAAGTACCTGATTAGTAAATAGGGCAACACTCATGGAATGGATAATAAAACTGCCAACGGATGGGGGGGGGGGGTTGTTCGTCCGCTTCCTCGTCGGTAAGCGAGGAGGAGGATGGATCTGTTAATATTACCATTATAACTGTTGTTATTAATTCACGGACATCCGTCTATCTCTGGTTAGGCGGATGGTTAGCGAGTATCTATAGAATTGTTAGGGTTTATCTTTTGCTGCAATTGCGTCACCCCAGGTTGTGTCCCCTTTAGAGGCATAAAGACTTGCTGAGTACCCCTAGGGTCTCACACGATAAATTGTTTGATTCAGATGCACAGGTAAGCTCGCAAGATGGATACTGGGTGGAGGAAACGGACGATGCGGGCAACGATCATTCGGTGTAGAGATTCCGGGAACGGGGATCCGTGAGATCTGTGGGCGGGATGTGTTTATTTATGGGGCATCTTATGCCGATTTGCTTCTTATCCGTACTCGGATCTTGTTTTCCGCTTCCGCCTGATACTCTGATGTTTGATGTATGAGGAGATATCCTAAACTATCATATCTATCTAGGATATTTGGATCTTGCCGTATGGCGTTGCTATATTTCCTTTCTTTTAGATGGAATGACTCTGAGAACCATTGTATGGTGGCTTGCATATATACTCATTTGTGTATGTAGTTGATCCCTTCGCCTGCCGATTACGCCGCCCGTTCTTGTCCCGATGTTTGGAAATGGTTAGGACGGCCGAAAGGTCTACCCGTGAGTGGCATTTGGGCCCCACCGTACTATTTTAACCATTTCCGCTCATCCAGGCTTGTAACTAGGAGCGTAATTCACCGAGGTAGTTACAATTGGTATCAGAGCCATCCCGCCCTTCAAGGTCTCAGCCAAATGGTCGTTGTCAGTCTAGCAAATATTTTGGTAGCTATGTATACTAGGGAAAAACAAAACGCGAGAGTAGGACTGCTTCCACTTTTCTTCTTACCCACCCACCCACCCTTTTCTGGTAAGGAAGTGTAACGTTTTCAATCCTCTTCTTAAAATTCAAACTAGGATTCACGTGTTCTGGGTGTCCGTAGTACCATAGGAAGTGTGTGTGTGTGTAACTCCTTGTCTATCTGGTGCATCCAACATGTTATCTTAATCTGCCTTTGGTTATCAACTGTTGGTACATTCCATACTGACAGGCTTTTGAAAACCGGTGCGATCTATCCGACTCCTTGTTAACCGGTGCCATCTTCTTAAGGGTGTCCTTCCTTCTAGCAACTCCACATTCTGTGTAAGCATCAGTAGCTAATCTCTACCTGATAAGTGATTTTGCGCATCTATTGGTATTTTAATGCCGAAAAATGCGGAAAATTTTTCTTTGATACATCTGTGTTTCCACACTCCTTTCCAGTCGTGTGTGAAACATTATCTATCTTCCTTTTATCAGCTTGTCCATGCTAACTCATTCTTTTGTCACCGGCGCTTAATCCTAGAGCTTCATTTCATCCACAAATCTCTTGGGCTAATTACATAACATGTGTCGATCCGATGCTGGTGATTGTAATTTGGCTCTCGGCATAGCTATATGACACTTATCAGGAGTGGAATATGGAAACTGCAATCACCTCTATCCTCCAAATGGTGACGGTTATCTCCTGTGATTTTGAGTACACCATGATCATATCTATGCATATTCAGGCATTTTTGACAATCCGAAGTTTCTCAAAACACTACGGTGGTCTATCATCTGTTTATCAGGCTACACATCTTTTTCAACCCCATATCTGCACAATTCTCCTGGATACGAGGGAATTGCATCTTTTTGCTTCTGATAGCTTTGCTTATGGTATGATCTATCATCGGTTCTTATCCAAGATCTCTTTATCTTTGTAACCGGTGATCCAATCGACAATGTGAACCAGGTGACATCTCTTTTTCTTCCGAAGGACCAGATAATCTATTCTGCCAGTGCATCTTCTTCAACACAAACCCGTGCTCCAATATTGATCTTTCTAAAAGCGTTGAGCTCAGAAAGTGTTTCGAGCATTTGTTCGTTTCTCCCGCCTCTTGAACTTGGTATTCTGGGAATACCCTGTTAATCCATGGTGGCATATGTTGATAATATGCTTGCCTATTCGATATCAATGGAAGGACATGGAAGATCATCTATGTCTCTTTCTCTCAAGCTTCGAGAACACTGCCTGTGTGCAAAGTTCTCAAAGCGTGAATTCTGACTTTTTGAAGTCACCTATCTCGGCCACGTCCTTCTGCTAAATAGATCGCTTCAATTCTGGAATTGGCAATCCATTTTTAATTCCATCCTCCATCTTCAACCAATCCGGAGTTGTTCCTTGTTGGCAAGTTATCATCGTCGTTCCGCCGAAGATTTCCTCAAGACTGCTAAATCTCCCTCAATCATTTCAAGAAGAACATGGAGTTCTTTCACCTCAGTCTCGTCAAGTAATCTCTTGAAACCCTCTCGCTCTATCGTCTATGCTCAATCCACCGGAGGCCATGAAGACTTTTCAGATCTTTCGTAATCCTTCTGTTCAAGTTGGTGTTATCTTTTTCTTTATCTGTGGAATCTTGCAGTTGTCTCCGGATATTCCTTCATATCTTTCCGGTGGCTTGTTACTTCTGATATGACGACAACATAATCACCCTTATCTATCTTGGATCCGGTGAACCGTTTGCATCTATCTTTGTTTTCTTACGGAGTTCCATGAGATCTTCTTGTCAAAACCTTCAGTCTGTTTCGGTAGTTGGGTTGCATGATTTTCTTATTCATGTACGGAGTAATGCTTTGAGTGCGGGATGGAGTAGCTACCATACCACTACTCTTATCATTCGCTCTTGTACATTGAATTGGTGAATTAATGCGATTTCACTCATTCCACGGAAGTTAGAAGTGGCCTTTATCCCTCGATACTTTTACTTCCGTCTTTGTTTTTTCCGGAGTGCTCTCTCGAAGAAAGTAATCAATAACCTCTTGTTGGTGGTCTGTCTATTCTAGATGGAGCAAAATCTTCAATTATCTGGTGGAAACAAACGCAAACTCTTTTCTATCCTTGTCTTTCTACCGATGCTCGACATCCCCAAACAAGATGAAAGGAAACTATCTCTCTTTGTTTCATCAATTCTTTTTCTGTGGTAAAGCCAATTATGGTTGATGCCATCAGCCGCAAGTCTATTGCGTTAGCCTCAAGGCTAAATAAAGCAATAAGTATCTCTACAATAAACTCCAGATCCTCCATATTCTTTGCTTCTCGGGATTCCACCATGATATGGCTTCACATCCGTCTCTAGAAGTTATATCCGCGCACCTCAATTGCGTGATGCTTTGGTTCTTACCGACGCAAGAAGAATCTAATCCGACAATGTCTAACTAAATCTTTCTGTTGATATCAAGGAACTCTATTGTTTGAAGGCAATATTGTTTCCGAACTTCATTTCTCAAATCCGAGAGTAGATACGATGCTATCGTCATAGTGGTTCAAACCTCTCCAATCTAGCTCTTTTTCTTCCGGCGAGACAAAGTTTTCATCCTCTCTAGTATCGATAAATCTTTAATCTTAACGGTGTGTTTTTCTTTATCCATGATACATCATCTTGTCCTTTCTTTCACAAGTGGTTCTATTATTTTATCATGTTTCTTGAGAAAACCGGAGCTATGTCCATCCTATCCTTCTTGTCTCACGACAATCCTTCAACTCTTCTAACCCGTTGTTCTTGTAGCAAAACGCAAGACTCGCAACAAGTCTACCAAGTTTTGCAAGGTGTAGTGGTCGCACCATTCCGTTGTTCATCAACTTGGGAACGTGAGGGTCACCTTCGTTCGAACACCTGCCTCTCCTTGTGTTGTTTTCTTTTTCCTAGGAATCTCGGGGCGAGATTCTTGTTTAGTGGGGGAGAGTTGTAGCATCCCAATTGTCTAACAATTGCAATGCTACTAGCCTATTCTATATAATGGCTACTTCATATATATAATTGTTGCATCATCATTATATCATGCTCATGTCATCATGCCACCTTGCATTTGAGCATCATATAAAACCCTTTTGTTTTGGTTCTTCTCTCATATGCATTGTAAAGTGTATTTGCCTCTTGATATTGTATTTGGTTATTGATATACTGTTTAAATGCCCAAGTTGAGTTGGGGGCATATCTTTTATTAACTCCACCACCTTTCTTGTCATCACCCCATAGTTCCACCATCCAACCAAATATGAGCATTGCAATTTATTTGGTCTTACCTCTTGCTCATGTGGGTTTGGATGGATCCAATTCTATCTCCACATGCTCTCATATATGCACCATATTGTTCCCACATTATTGGTTTATGAGAGCCACCTGGCCACCTTTGCAGGCCTTGTGAGTGGAACCTTTTCCTAGCTTCCATATGGGTTGTTTTGGGGTTATTATCATGTTGGGATATTTTTGGGCTTACTAAATACCTAGTGGCACATACACACTAGCAAGTCCCATTTTTATTCAAATATGGTCATCCCCTTCTACTCCACATGGATCATTCCTTTAATTCTTTTATCTTGGCCTTATTCCATATTTTGGAATGCCTATGTATAAATGCCATGGATATTTATTTTGTTTTCACAAGATGAAACCTAGCATTAATATTTATGCATGGGCCATGCAATCATAACCTTTGACCTTCTTCTCTTTGTTTTGTTTTATTTTTGGTTTGAGCTTTGCTTTTAAATTCAAACTAGATGTTTCCTTGTTTTTGAATCTCTTAAACCATATTTTAAACCTACCTCTTTGGTTTGGCTAAACCAAACCATCCCTCACCCCCTAAACCCTAGTCTCTCTCTCTAATCCCTCTCCTCTCTCTAACCCTACCACCATGGTCTACCCCAAACCCTAAACCCCCTCTCTCTCTTCCATCTAACCCTAACCTCTCTCTCAAACTCCTCTCTCTCCAAACCAAACCCTAAACCGAGGCCATCATCTACCCTTGCCGAGCTACCCCTTCCCTCTCCCTCTCTCTTGGCTTCCCCCTCTCTCCCTACCAGGCAGGCTCCACCACGTCACCCCTCATCTGCTCCCACCTCTTCTTTGGCTTCAAGACAAGGAGAAAAAGGAGGGAAAGGAAACCTACCCGATGCCTTCCCCTACCTTTTTACAAAAAGTGAAACAAACCCCATGTGCAAGCCCTGACCCTCTCTTTATCTACCCCTCCTCCACGCTATGACCAGATCAAGATCGACCGGAGGATCCCCTCCCTCCGTCCTCCTTTCCCCAAGAAAAACCATGGCCATGGCCCTCTCCATGCCACTTCTAGAATCCACCTCGGCCAAGACCCAAAGGAGGCGGTTGGAGCTGCGCTAGTAGGTGTCCCGGACGCCCAGGAAGGTGCCACTGCCTCTTCTTCTACGACCAGTACCGGAGGTCGATGCCGGAGCTTGCCGGAGCGAGCTCGCCGCCGTAGATGCCTTGGACCCGAAGCTCCGGCCAGCAAGCCTCGCGCCAGATCGCGACCGCCCCGAGCTCCTTCGCCTACACCGTTGAACTCCTGGTGAGCAACCAAACCCTCCAGACATGGTCCCTAACCTCCTCTCGCCGTAGAACGCCGCCACCTTCCGTAGAGCACTCCGCGTGCGCGCCGTCGTTGCAAGAACGCCCTGCAGTACATGCCGTCCATCAGTTTGCCGTGTGTTTTCCCTCTGTTCGTCAGGTTTTCCCCGTTGCGGTAGGCCTTCCCTTGGGAAACTCCTTATACCAAAGTTGTAGCCCTTCGTCGTATCTGTGTTTTTCGTTTTTATGGCTTGGCCAGTTTCTCGCTAGATTCGTCGCCACCGTCGCCGGAAGATGGCCAGACCCGCCACCGTCAGAGCCGGATCCGCCCGCGCGCAGCAGCAGCCGCTGGCCGTTTTGCGCAGAACCCCCTCCCCTTTTTCCCGCCTCAACCCGCCGTCCCAGGAGACCCACCTGTCAGCCTCGGTGCCCTTTTGCAAGGAAACCCCCTGGAAGATCCTGGCCATCACGGACAGACCCTCCCTGCGCCCTGGATCGCACACATGTCAGCTGCCCGCTGGCCGCGCGCGTGCTGTGGCCCCGCCGCCTGGAGGCCCACCTGTCATCCTCTGCGGCTGGGTGTACTCGCGGTGCAAAAAGTCCCCGCGCCAATCCCGCCGCGTCACCTGTGCTGAGTCAGCGTCGGCCCCACTCGTCGGTGGCTATGGCTAGCTGTTGGTGAGTACAAAAAGGCGATTCGTATTTCTGTTTAATAAAAACAAATTCTGAAAATGTTTTAATATGAGTTAATTTCTGTTTTTAATAACTTTAGTTTTATAAATCCAAATAATACAAATAATATATGTTTTTGAATCAGAAAAATATGAGGAATTCAAATATGCCCTCTAAAATATATTTTGAACTCTTAAATTTCAAGTTGTTTAAAATTACAATAAAATGCCCTTTTTCCTTAATTAATTAATAACTTTTGTTTTATAACTCCAAATTTAACAAATAATATGTCTAAAATGATTAGCTCGACGAGACCTTTCTGTTTATGCATTCTGTGTTCTGTTTTGCAGCATGCATCATATAAATATAAAGTATACAGCAACTTATTTGAGTATAAAATATGACTAAAACTCAATAAGATGCTTATTTCTTGTATTCCACACCTCACCCATGCCATGCTACTTTATTGCCATGCAAATTGTGCATCATTCATCATGGCATGATTGTTTGCTTGTCTCATTTTATTCATATGCTTGTGCACTTTATTTATGTTGGCCCTTGTGTGTTTGGTTCTTCTTCGAATAGACGCTGAGCAGGGGATATATCAAGAGACCCAGGAGCACTACCCAGATCCATCCCTTGCTTCAACTGAGCTGCTAGGCAAGCACTACCACATGCTTGCATACATATAGTACCTATTGCCTCTATCTTATTCTTGCATCATTGAGTCGCGATTGCATTAAATTGAATCCCGAGTATTGCATAGCCTTTATTTTTAAACTCCACCGAAGCTTGTTCCTCCATCCCACGAGCCATTACTACAGGAGTTGTTTGAGCCATGCGAGTCGTAGAACAGCATGTGTAGGGTATGTGAGTGTCTGATGGATAACGAGGTACCTAAGCAACTTAACCTGCGTAGTAATGAGATAACTAATGAAAGTGGCATCGGTGAGCCATATTTGCTATTTGGTTTTTCAGGCTCACTTGTGTCCCGTAGGACCCCGAGTACTTGATTCATGTTCCTTGAATATTCGCGCTATCCACATCCGGGAGGCTTATGAACCCCCCCTGAGCCAGAGCTTGATTCATTCTTATTTCTTGGGGCCACAAACTAGTTTGAGGTTTTATTTACTATCTTGTACTTATGCCATGCTTTACTGCTTTATTTAAATTGTGCGAGGTACTGCACCTGTACTGTTTAGGGCCGTGACACGTTTTCGCTGTATCGACAAGCCCAGTCACACTTTTGGGTTCCCAGTCGTTTACAGTCGTCCCCACAAACCTTGAGTCCGTCTCGTAGCCGGCCAGCTTCGTTGCGGGTAGCTTAATGGGGTGGCCCCCTGAAATATTTCTGAATCCTGTGATCGCTTTGTCGTGACTGCCTCGTTGGGTTTTGATTTGGTTTTTCCGAGGTTGATCGAGTGTGTGTTGCTATTTGTGCACCCCTGCAGGGTAAAACTTTCTGAAAGCCGTGTCCGCGGTTATGGATGACTTGGAGCACAGTTTCTCGATCATAGAGATGAATAACTAAAGTACCGCTTTTAATTTGACTAAGTACCTGACTAGTAAATAGGGCAACACTCATGGAATGGATAATAAAACTGCCAACGGATGGGGGGGGGGTTGTTCGTCCGCTTCCTCGTCGGTAAGCGAGGAGGAGGATGGATCTGTTAATATTACCATTATAACTGTTGTTATTAATTCACGGACATCCGTCTATCTCTGGTTAGGCGGATGGTTAGCGAGTATCTATAGAATTGTTAGGGTTTATCTTTTGCTGCAATTGCGTCACCCCAGGTTGTGTCCCCTTTAGAGGCATAAAGACTTGCTGAGTACCCCTAGGGTCTCACACGATAAATTGTTTGATTCAGATGCACAGGTAAGCTCGCATGATGGATACTGGGTGGAGGAGACGGACGATGCGGGCAACGATCATTCGGTGTAGAGATTTCGGGAACAGGGATCCGTGAGATCTGTGGGCGGGATGTGTTTATTTATGGGGCATCTTATGCCGATTTGCTTCTTATCCGTACTCGGATCTTGTTTTCCGCTTCCGCCTGATACTCTCATGTTTGATGTATGAGGAGATATCCTAAACTATCATATCTATCTAGGATATTTGGATCTTGCCGTATGGCGTTGCTATATTTCCTTTCTTTTAGATGGAATGACTCTGATGGCTTGCATGGTGGCTTGCATACATACTCATTTGTGATGTAGTTGATCCCTTCGCCTGCCGATTACGCCGCCCGTTCTTGTCCCGATGTTTGGAAATGGTTAGGACGGTCGAAAGGTCTACCTGTGAGTGGCATTTGGGCCCCACCGTACTATTTTAACCATTTCCGCTCATCCAGGCTTGTAACTAGGAGCGTAATTCACCGAGGTAGTTACAAAACCCTAATCCGAGGGACCAGCGGGTCTACCCCCGTAGCATTCTCCGTACGAGGGTTGAACAACGGACTCTCTTGGTGGTTTAGGTTTGTTTAGGTCATATCTACATGGAAAACCAAGGATAGGCCCAGGGTTCCACCGGTCTACCCTCGTTTGACCCGCGGCGGGAGCCTACTCCTACATGTCCAGGACGCTTCTATAGGTGTTATCGCATGCAACGTGGACGGTCACACCCGGGAGCTAGGTTTTCCGTCTAGGGGCAATCCACCACCCTTGTGCATGTATGATAGGGCCACACGCATGTTCCCGTGGCATCCCGGCACTCGGGCGGTCCTTTTCCGACGAAACCATAATCCGAGGGACCCGCGGGTCTACCCCCGTAGCATTCTCCGTACGAGGGTTGAACAACGCACTCTCTTGGTGGTTTAGGTTTGTTTAGGTCATATCTACATGGAAAACCAAGGATAGGCCCAGGGTTCCACCGGTCTACCCTCGTTTGACCCGCGGCGGGAGCCTACTCCTACATGTCCAGGACGCTTCTATAGGTGTTATCGCATGCAACGTGGACGGTCACACCCGGGAGCTAGGTTTTCCGTCTAGGGGCAATCCACCACCCTTGTGCATGTATGATAGGGCCACACGCATGTTCCCGTGGCATCCCGGCACTCGGGCGGTCCTTTTCCGACGAAACCATAATCCGAGGGACCCGCGGGTCTACCCCCGTAGCATTCTCCGTACGAGGGTTGAACAACGCACTCTCTTGGTGGTTTAGGTTTGTTTAGGTCATATCTACATGGAAAACCAAGGATAGGCCCAGGGTTCCACCGGTCTACCCTCGTTTGACCCGCGGCGGGAGCCTACTCCTACATGTCCAGCACGCTTCTATAGGTGTTATCGCATGCAACGTGGGCGGTCACACCCGGGAGCTAGGTTTTCCGTCTAGGGGCAATCCACCACCCTTGTGCATGTATGCTAGGGCCACACACATGTTTCCGTGGCATCCCGGCACTCGGGCGGAACTTTTCCGACGAAACCCTAATCCGAGGGACCCGCGGGTCTACCCCCGTAGCATTCTCCGTACGAGGGTTGAACAACGCACTCTCTTGGTGGTTTAGGTTTGTTTAGGTCATATCTACATGGAAAACCAAGGATAGGCCCAGGGTTCCACCGGTCTACCCTCGTTTGACCCGCGGCGGGAGCCTACTCCTACATGTCAAGCATGCTTCTATAGGTGTTATCGCAGGCAACGTGGACGGTCACACCCGGGAGCTAGGTTTTTCGTCTAGGGGCAATCCACCACCCTTGTGCATGTATGATAGGGCCACACGCATGTTCCCGTGGCATCCCGGCACTCGGGCGGTCCTTTTCCGACGAAACCCTAATCCGGGGGACCTACGGGTCTACCCCCGTAGCATTCTCCGAACGAGGGTTGAACAACGCACTCTCTTGGTGGTTTACGTTTGTTTAGGTCATATCTACATGGAAAACCAAGGATAGGCCCAGGGTTCCACCACCCTTGTGCATGTATTCTAGGGCCACACGCATGTTCCCGTGGCATCCCGGCACTCGGGCGGTCCTTTTCCGACGAAACCCTAATCCGAGGGACCCGCGGGTCTACCCCCGTAGCATTCTACGTACGAGGGTTGAACAACGCACCCTCTTGGTGGTTTAGGTTTGTTTAGGTCATATCTACATGGAAAACCAAGGATAGGCCCAGGGTTCCACCGGTCTACCCTCGTTTGACCCGCGGCGGGAGCCTACTCCTACATGTCCAGCACGCTTCTATAGGTGTTATCGCATGCAACGTGGACGGTCACACCCGGGAGCTAGGTTTTCCGTCTAGGGGCAATCCACCACCCTTGTGCATGTATTCTAGGGCCACACGCATGTTCCCGTAGCATCCCGGCACTCGGGCGGTCCTTTTCCGACGAAACCCTAATCCGAGGGACCCGCGGGTTTACCACCATAGCATTCTCCGTACGAGGGTTGAACAACGCACTCTCTTGGTGGTTTAGGTTTGTTTAGGTCATATCTACATGGAAAACAAGGATAGGCCTAGGGTTCCACCGGTCTACCCTCGTTTGACCCGCGGCGGGAGCCTACTCCTACATGTCCAGCACGCTTCTATAGGTGTTATCGCATGCAACGTGGACGGTCACACCCGGGAGCTAGGTTTTCCGTCTAGGGGGAATCCACCACCCTTGTGCATGTATTCTAGGGCCACACACATGTTCCCGTGGCATCCCGGCACTCGGGCGGTCCGTTTCTGATGAAACCCTAATCCGAGGGACCCGCGGGTCTACCCCCGTAGCATTCTCCGTACGAGGGTTGAACAACGCACTCTCTTGGTGGTTTAGGTTTGTTTAGGTCATATCTACATGGAAAACCAAGGATAGGCCCAGGGTTCCACCGGTCTACCCTCGTTTGACCCGCGGCGGGAGCCTACTCCTACATGTCCAGCACGCTTCTATATGTGTTATCGCATGCAACATGGACGGTCACACCCGGGAGCTAGGTTTTCCGTCTAGGGGAATCCACCACCCTTGTGAATGTATGCTAGGGCCACACGCATGTTCCCGTGGCATCCCGGCACTCGGGCGGTCCTTTTCCGACGAAACCCTAATCCGAGGGACCCGCGGGTCTACCCCCGTAGCATTCTCCGTACAAGGGTTGAACAACGCACTCTCTTGGTGGTTTAGGTTTGTTTAGGTCATATATACATTGAAAATCAAGGATAGGCCCAGGGTTCCACCGGTCTACCCTCGTTTGACCCGCGGCGGGAGCCTACTCCTACATGTCCAGCACGCTTCTATAGGTGTTATCGCATGCAACGTGGACGGTCACACCCGGGAGCTAGGTTTTCCATCTAGGGGCAATCCACCACCCTTGTGCATGTATGCTAGGGCCACACGCATGTTCCCGTGGCATCCCGGCACTCGGGCGGTCCTTTTCCGACGAAACCCTAATCCGAGGGACCCGCGGGTCTACCCCCGTAGCATTCTCGTACGAGGGTTGAACAACGCACTCTCTTGGTGGTTTAGGTTTGTTTAGGTCATATCTACATGGAAAACCAAGGATAGGCCCAGGGTTCCACCGGTCTACCCTCGTTTGACCCGTGGCGGGAGCCTACTCCTACATGTCCAGCACGCTTCTATAGGTGTTATCGCATGCAACATGGACGGTCACACCCGGGAGCTAGGTTTTCCGTCTAGGGGCAATCCACCACCCTTGTGCATGTATGCTAGGGCCACACGCATGTTTCCGTGGCATCCCGGCACTCGGACGGTCCTTTTCCGACGAAACCCTAATCCGAGGGACCCGCGGGTCTACCCCCGTAGCATTCTCCGTACGAGGGTTGAACAACGCACTCTCTTGGTGGTTTAGGTTTGTTTAGGTCATATATACATGGAAAACCAAGGATAGGCCCAGGGTTCCACCGGTCTACCCTCGTTTGACCCGCGGCGGGAGCCTACTCCTATATGTCCAGCACGCTTCTATAGGTGTTATCGCAGGCAACATGGACGGTCACACCCGGGAGCTAGGTTTTTCGTCTAGGGGCAATCCACCACCCTTGTGCATGTATGCTAGTGCCACACGCATGTTCCCGTGGCATCCCGGCACTCGGGCGGTCCTTTTCCGACGAAACCCTAATCCGGGGGACCTGCGGGTCTACCCCCGTAGCATTCTCCGTACGAGGGTTGAACAACGCACTCTCTTGGTGGTTTAGGTTTGTTTAGGTCATATCTACATGGAAAACCAAGGATAGGCCCAGGGTTCCACCACCCTTGTGCATGTATTCTAGGGCCACACGCATGTTCCCGTGGCATCCCGGCACTCGGGCGGTCCTTTTCCGACGAAACCCTAATCCGAGGGACCCACGGGTCTACCCCCGTAGCATTCTACGTACGAAGGTTGAACAACGCACCCTCTTGGTGTTTAGGTTTGTTTAGGTCATATCTACATGGAAAACCAAGGATAGGCCTAGGGTTCCACCGGTCTACCCTCGTTTGACCCGCGGCGGGAGCCTACTCCTACATGTCCAGCATGCTTCTATCGGTGTTATCGCATGCAACGTGGACGGTCACACCCGGGAGCTAGGTTTTCCGTCTAGGGGCAATCCACCACCCTTGTGCATGTATTCTAGGGCCACACGCATGTTCCCGTGGCATCCCGGCACTCGGGCGGTCCTTTTCCGACGAAACCCTAATCCGAGGAACCCGCGGGTCTACCCCCGTAGCATTCTCCGTACGAGGGTTGAACAACGCACTCTCTTGGTGGTTTAGGTTTGTTTAGGTCATATCTACATGGAAAACCAAGGATAGGCCCAGGGTTCCACCGGCCTACCCTCGTTTGACCCGCGGCGGGAGCCTACTCCTACATGTCCAGCACGCTTCTATAGGTGTTATCGCATGCAACGTGGACGGTCACACCCGGGAGCTAGGTTTTCCGTCTAGGGGCAATCCACCACCCTTGTGCATGTATGCTAGGGCCACACGCATGTTCCCGTGGCATCCCGGCACTCGGGCGGTCCTTTTCCGACGAAACCCTAATCCGAGGGACCCGCGGGTCTACCCCCGTAGCATTCTCCGTACGAGGGTTGAACAACGCACTCTCTTGGTGGTTTAGGTTTGTTTAGGCCATATCTACATGGAAAACCAAGGATAGGCCCAGGGTTCCACCGGTCTACCCTCGTTTGACCCGCGGCGGGAGCCTACTCCTACATGTCCGGCACACTTCTATAGGTGTTATCGCATGCAATCGTGGGATAACCAATATACTTTTTTGGTAGTTTTTGTTTGTTTAGGTTATACCAATGTAATTTTTTGGCCTTTAAAAGCGTGAATGCGATAACCTTCACACGGTATAGGGTTTCTCCAAATAGTGGGTTCGATGCCCGAGGGTCCCCAAAAGAGAGGGGTTTCTACGGTTTCCCCAAAAGAGAGGTTTCGGTTCTTCGAGGTTCGTACAAAATGAGACATATCTTCAATAATTATGTTGTAGTTGTGTATTATATGTGTATTTTGTTGTTTCTATTTTATATTTATTTTTTCGCATCGGGTTCCGAAAGATTTGCGTCGTATTCTTTGCGGGTGCGGTGGGATACGCGAAGATTCGTGTGGTTAATTTAGAAACACCAATTTATTTATAAATTACATATACATTAAATTAGCATGGAAAATAAATAAATAATTCAAATATAAGTACTTTAGACATTGGAGAAAAAAAACCTAGGCTGACGGCTTTGTCGTCGGCGTATAGGGTGCCACTGACTAGGCCGACGGTCCGGCCGTCGGTGTAACTATGCGTGTAACGGCCCCGTTAGGTGGGCCATTAACTAGGGCTTAACGCCGACGGCCCCGTATAGGCCGACGGTCACCGTCAGGAGGCTTCCGTTTGACGCCGACGGTTTTTGTTCGCCAACGGCTACCGTCGGCGCTTCTCTCCCTATGCCGACGGCAAGCGTACGCCGACGGCTGGCTTGCCCAGCTGACGAATCTAGGGAAGTGGGCTGACGGGCCCGACCTTTCCCCGTCGGCGTATACAGACACCGTCGGCGTATACCTTATTTCCTGTAGTGGTATATGCTTGACAAGGCGGAGAGCTTCGCCCGACGTTACTTGGATGCCGGTGAGCATGGCCGTATTGTGGCCATTCTCGTCATGTAAGAATGTGGCGACGCAGAATCGTCCGCCGGTGCCCAGGTGCAGGAGGGTCGTGTTTATGTGTAACTCCGTGAAGCCCTCCCACTGGTGGCGCACTATCGGCGGATGGGCAGCGCCTTGCTGCTGCTGCTGCTGCTGCAGGTCCACCGCGCAGAGAATGCTCGTAGTATCTGTTTGCGAAAAGCCGAACCAGAGGTTGAGCTCCGGGGCGTACACTGCGGGTCCAGAGAACGGTAACGCCCAGTCGCCGACCTTGCTCCACTCGCCACGCCTGATCTCGTTGTCCTCCTGGTCATAACAGAAATTTTCCATGTCGATGGACTAGGTGCCGTAGCTCTCCTCCGTGGAGACCCAGACTTGCGACTCGCCGACCACCGTGTAGGCGTCGACGGAGCTTTGGTTCGACTTGGAGACTGCCGGGGTGTGCTCCAGCTTCGCATAGGGAGGCGTCGGGATGGATTGCCAGAGCAAGTCTGACACTACGGTTTGGGGACCCGTGGTCGATGAGTGCCTCCATAGATGTGGACGACGAGTCCCAGATGGGTGGGTTGTCCGTGACAAACAGACGGTCACCGACGGCGAGCGACACAGGGTACGCCATGCGGAAACACTTGGATTCCTTCATGCCGGGTAACGCGCAGATGGCCCGCAGAGCGTCGTCGTAGAGGACCGTCCGGTGGCCGTTGTAGCCCATGGCGACGATCTTGTCCTTGTTGCGACCGAAGAGCGCGAAGTCCATGGGCGGCCTTGACTTCTGCCGCCGCCGCCGCCGCCTCGGGAGCTTGCGGCCGTCGGTCATCCTTGTCGGAGAAGAAGAGGCGCCAAGGGTTGATGCGGTACACCATGTACACGGACTGCAAGGGGGGTTTGTATCTTTCAGCCACCATGTACAGAAACGCCCGACCCATCGTCGCCGCCATTCGCTCCCTACGTATGTGCTCCAGCAACTGGCTAGGGTAGTACTAGTAGCTACCTAAGGATCCATCGATCTCTTCCACCACTCCCGTATGTCTAGCCGCTAGATATATGCTATAGGTAGGGGTCGTCTCATATTTTGCTCTCTGCGAATCAAGTCATTCATTCTGGACGTACGTACGTGTTAGTCAAGTAATTAAGTTCCCAAGCAATTAATGTTTTGAGCTGCCCTTGCCTTCCCTTGCAAGTAATCAATCAGTACCGCGCAACCAAATACGAGTATGATTATATGGAAATCTAGTCCCATTCCCATGTATAATGATCAAGTACTACTATGATTTTTCCGGCGGGGGAATATGGATACTAATTGTGAATTTTCTGAAATGCTGAAAGAAGTTCTGTATGAATTTAAATATATTGAAATACTACCAGATGTACAAACATATATGAAACTATCGCAACATTGTTTTCACACAAAAAAAGTATCACAACATTGTGAACACGGAACCAAAATGTTCAGTGTCGAAGTACCTGAAATTTCAACTAAAGTAGATTGATTTTACAGATCACAAATGTAATAGAGTGCACATCACAACCATCTTGAACTTCAGCATCGGATAAAGATATTTTCATTCTGACATCCATCTTATTTATCGTTTTCAGTATTAGATGATTCTTCCACGTCTTCTTCCTGCAATTTTTTAAATTAAGTGTTTCTTCTTCTTCAACTTTTTCCTCTTCCTTTTCTTATCGTAGAATGCAACTTTGGGCCCTCTCAACACCTTGTTCAATTCTTTTTCTCTAAAACATGCAAAATATTTGTGTGCCCTTTCCAATAAGCAGTTATATACAAGAGATGTTTAGATCAGAGCATGCTCAAGACATGTACAACTTACAACTACAGCCAAAAGAAAGGATTATGTGACTGTACATCAATGCAACATGAGCAGTCCAATTGATCCAACGGTCCAGATCTGATATGCTACCTCAGATTTTCGATAGTATATTACACTGTTTAAATCACGCATCCAGTTTTAACCTGGAAGGGTAACTTCGTGTTTTCATTAATAAGTAAAATTATATTTATTTTTTTGAAATCAGTAAAATTATAATTTTACTATTGAAAATATTGACAAAAATTACCTAATTAACGGTCCAATACTGGCCTAGTAATTTCAGCCATATACTACACATATAAATGTGTAGTCCGATGCACCATAAAATCTCCCCCCACCCCAAAAAAAGAAAGACTACTATACGCGATCCCTCTCTGGTTCCTCCTTCTACCGCATGCTTACTTGATGAATTGTGCCTCCTCATTGAATTGCATGCTCACGATTTTTTTATAAATATAACCCCCTGCAATTTCCTATAGCCAAAAATGCCCCCCTCCCCCGTCACTGCAGAAGGCAAAAATGCCCTGGCGGGGGGCTAGAAAAGTGGCACGTGTCACCTCCCGCCAGGGCCCGAGGCGGACTGAGCTTCCCGCCATAGGGGCGGGCGGGACGTACATGTCGCCATGTGCTAAGGCGGGATGCTGTGGGGCCTAGGGCGGGAGGTGGAGCCTCCGCTGGTGGGATGTCGCGTCAAACCTTTCGCTAGGGGCGGCGGCGTGTTGTTTATCCCGCCCAAGGCGGTGGCGGGATGAGCTGCCCCTGACAGCAGCTGTCGCCTAACGCCGACACGACTTGACATGACATGTACAATGATTAGACTAAATCGCGCATGTACAGTAATTAGACCACCAACGGAAGCTGCTAGTTGAAACTTGTAGCTACTTTTGCTTTCTTAGAACTTGTTTGTTGTTCTTTCCAAATGGATGCTCCGTCTGCTACTTTAAGTACCGCAGCTGCTACTCAGTTCACTCTACGACATATTTCGGTCTGTTTACTCACACGCTATGTGACATATGCTCTCTCTAATCGTCTGAGGCTGCATTAGTGTTCGGAGGCTGGAAAGAGACACTCATCGATTAAGGTAAGCTGTTTCCGTTGATTGTTTTTTAAAGCTATACATGTTGTATATTAGTCAGTTTTTAGGCCATATTTTACTATCAATTCGCTTTGCAACTTAGTTAGCTCGGGTAGAAATATTTGATTTCGTATAGTAACATTTGAGCGAAGCAACTAATCAGCCATACAAGCGTCATGTAGAAAATGTTGAGCTTTTATAGTAATAATCTAGATAAGCAACCTATTTATGTCGTGTAGAAATATTTGAGGTCTCGTAGTAATATTTTAGCTATACAACCTAATTAGGTCTTATAGAAATATTTTAGCTAAGCAACGCAATTAGATTGTGTAGAAATATTTGTGCTCTTCTAGCAATATTGTAGGTATGCAACTTAACTGAACGTGCAGAAATATTTGAACTCATCTAGTAATATTTTAGCTATGCAATCTAAATTAGGTCATATAGAAATATTTTAGTGGTGTAGTAATATTTTAGTTATGCAATGTAATTACGTCGTGTAGGAATATTTAGGCTCTTGTAGCTATATTTTAGATATACAACTTAATTGGATTGTTTAGAACGTGTAATAATATTTCTTGCACGTACGGTTAGACAAATACATGTAGGTAATAATATATTTTGTTAATATAAATAATTATATTAATAAACCATGGTTATGGTTATATATAATTAATATGATCATATTAATGTGATGCGCTTAGGTACGATGAACACTTTGTATGTTTTTTATGGTGAGGACATCACCCGTGATGGACCGTCGGGGCTTGATCTATCGCGTTGTGAGACAAAGAATGTCATAGTGGAAGAATTGGTGAATGCTAGTTTTACGGACATTAGAAGGCGCATCCGCGCAGAGTTTGGACCAGAGATGGCCCGTAAAAAGATGATCGTTGAAGCGGTCGTTTGCAAGAGAGTGGGAGAAGATTAACGCTGGGCACTTCGCCAGGTTAAAGGCGAAAATTCATGGGGTTCATACATGAAATTTGCAAGCACACCTAGTGCGGCCATGTATGGGCAACCGATGGTGTATGTGCAGTTTGTTGATGCCAACGACATACCTGGTAGCAGCACTGCAGCCGATGAGCTCCAACTATCCATCGTCGCAATGGCTATAGATTCGGAGACGGTGGAGAGGAGACATGTGAAGATGCCTTTGTTCCCAGCCAGAATAATGGACCTTATTCCATGGCGCTTGTCAACCTCAATGAACGGATTGAGGGACGGTCAGATGAGCTTGATTCTGGTGACGACGATCGTGAATCGTCAGATGATGATGAAGATGAAGGAGGCGGTCCGAGTCAAGTGAGAGCAGTGGCGCCAGCAATGGCACCTGGTGACATAGAGGCTCTTGTCATCGGTCACGATGATACCTATATTCATGGAGTCGGAGCTACCACCATGGAAGAAAACCAACAGTTCCCAAGCAAGGAGGCTGTGGACATGGCGATAAGAAGATATGCCTTCTCCATTTCCCGAGAACATAAAGTGAAGAAATCTGACAAACATTTGTTGAAGGTTCTTTGCATATGGTCTGGTTGTCCTAGAAGAGTCGTCGTCCGTCAACCTGTGGGAATATGCAAGCCTTGAACGATAACTCGCATGGTTCCCCACAGTTGTGAGCTAACTGGTACTCTTCCTAAACACCGCAATATCAGTGGCACATATGTGGCACGGGTCGTTGCACCCATGGTAAAAGATAAGATAGTGTATCGGTGAAGGCGTTTCGAGAAGGTGCGGCAGATGCGATAGGCTTCCCGGTGAGCTATGGCAAGGCCAGGCGTGCTAAAGAGTCTGTTTTAGAGGGGATGTATGGCACATATACGGAGGCTTACAACATGGTTCCGAGAATACTACATCAGATTACTGAAGCTAACCCTAGAACTGTCACCTATAGGATGGAAAGGAACCACCCGAGTGGCACTCCTGATCATTTCATCTTGGACCGTATCTTCTGGGCGTTCAGCCAAACTATCCAAGCATTCCACCACCGCTGGCCGGTGATATCAATTGATGGTACCTTCCAAGAATCATAATTGGCTGCACATCCAGAAGCTATGGATAGATCAATGGAATTCTAACAAGCTTGTGAACATAGTTCCAGAAAATAGGTAAATTTTTTTGATTCTTAATGGGATGCTTATGACACCGAACATGCAACATGTTTTCCAATAGTACGTGGGATGCTTATATGACATGGTACAATGCGAGCACATATTCCAAGCTCACCGGCGCTCCAACAGATAGGCCAGCACACCGCACACGTCAAGAGCATCTAGAGGGAGGGATATGACGTACCGCAGCAAACCGCCGTGAGGATACGGTATGTATATTTTTAGCACTGCATGATAGAACGTCCTTTTTATAATTCTATATTTACAAGAATAACATTGGTCGTTATTTTCAGCTAAGTGGACAGCGTAGCATAATGGCGAATATGCGTGAAATAGTTAGAAAGAACCCTCGATCCATGCCGAGTACCATCAAGAGTAGGTTGAGGCGCATTTTTCAGAATGCTTTAAATACCGCTACTAACTGGAGTTGTGGCCGAGCGGCTGATGTTATGCTAGGACAGTACAACATGCCCGAGTCTTTCTCGTCGCGGCCGAGTGAAGCGAGAGCAAGCCTAGGAAATCCAGCACACAGCGCCTCTATGCGTGAGAATGTACGTATTTTCTACACTTAAAAATCTGTTTTAGAAAAACAATTATTTATAATATCCTTATACTGACAGGCTAGAACACGCCAAGACGCTACTCTTATGCGTACATCATCGAGGATTACCGTAGAACCCTCTAGGCCTGAATCTTCAAGACAACCGACCACGTGTGAGTCCGATACTTTTAATCCACATCTGTTACAATAATTGAATTCTAACATGCAGACCATTTTTTAGATTGATTTCGGTTCAACGCATCAACCAGCACCTAGAGGAATATTCCTGGAAATTGCTAGAGAACTATTTCAGAAGACACCGGTACGGATTTTTATAATCGCACTAACTTATTATTATATATTACTTATTCTAATACTTATTATTCCTATACAGACCACTCCTGACGATGCATGGAATGATGATGATGCTGGATTTAATTCCAACATGCCAACTCCTTACCCATCTATAGGCCATGGCAGTTAGATCAGCCATACGATTAACCTTAGTCTTCGTACAACCCTGGACCATCACAACCAACATATGATCCAATGATGGATTTCTTATATACTGATGTTTGTATGAGCCAAATTCCTAACAGTCAACAAAATACAGAAATCGGGGATCATTTTATACCATCACCGCCAAATCTCCACACAAACACCAGGCCAATGGACCCATGGGATTATCCTTCAAATCACATATACGGAGGACGTGCGAGGAAACAACCTAGACAATGAGAGCGATTATTGTAACTCCAGCGGTGTAGCCTGTTTTTATTTGAACATTAATGTATCGTTCTATATTTGTGAGAGACATATTACTATTATCTTGTTTTGCCGTTCAAAAAGAAAATTCAAATAAAAATTCACAGATATTTAAGATATAACTAAAATAAAAATACTTAGGTACTTATTTTTCATTACCACACGGTACAACAGAAATTAGGATACATTCAAATGAATAATTTCAAATACAAGTACTTTAATTAAGATACAATGAGAGGCGTGGATTCAGACACTAGGACAAAAGTCTAGTCGTCTTGCGTCCAGCGTGGCCATTTCCCTGTCTTATCACCGCGTTCTTCGGCTGCCCTTGCCTCAGCAGCCCTTTCTCTCAGACTCTGCTTGTATGCCTCCCTAGCCTGTCGTTCCTCCTCCTCCCTGAGGCGTCGTTGTTCCTATCTCTGCCTCCGTAGCTTCTCTAACCGACGTCATTGCTCCTGTTGCGCCGCTCTACGCTCTTCCGTCTCTTTCTCATGACGCTCGTCCTCGTGAAAGTTTTGCCACGCACGGCGACCCCTCTCTTTTATCTCACGAAGCACCCACTCGGGCTGCTCCGTGTCAATCCAATGATACCACATGCACAAGGGTGGAGACTGCAGCACAAATAAGAACATAATAAATTTTCCATAAAACAAATAATATATCAATTTGTTATAGATGAAACATACTGGAGGCCTGTTGTAAATCCAGGGAGCTGGATCATATTGATAATTGGGACACATGAAAATCTTCATGCCTATTTTATCAGAAAATCTGTGGACTCCTTCACCTTGCAAAGACTCCCGCACCAACACCGAAGATGTTCCACACCAAGAGGCAAACTCGCATCCTTCATATTTCTCGGCCTGTAGTCTTGGTCAGAGCAAGGCAAACTCATAGCCACCAAAGAAAATAGCAATCAAAGGAAGGAACGGAGAAGGATGCATATGTGAAGAGCGGATACTACTCCTTTTATAAGTCAGCCTTCTCTACTAGCGGAACAAATCTGCATGCGAGTGCGCTGCAAAGTTCGGTAATCAATTTGCTGTACTGGTGCTCTTTCCGTGGTCTATTTTCTGTAGAGCAACAGTCGGCCACCAAACGATTTTCGAGAAGTATCAAATGTCAGCGTCAGTGGACAGCAGCTATCGGTGGCAGTACATCCCGCCACCTGTTGGAGATATGCCCTAGAGGCAATAATAAATGTAGTTATTATTATATCTTTGTGTTTATGATAAATGTTTACGTTCATGCTATAATAGTATTAACAAGGAAACATTAATACTTGTGTAATTTGTAAACTTAATTTGAAGTCCCTAGTAAAGCCTCTATATAATACTAGCTTGTTGGTTAATAGATGATTGTGGTTTCCCTATCATGAACATTGAGATGTTATTAACAACAAGATCATATTATTAGGAGAATGATATAATGGACATACTCCTATAGATAAGCGTAGCATAAAGATCAAGTCATTTTAATAGTTCAATTGCTATATGCTTTCTAATACATAGTAATCTAATTCCTTCGACCATGAGATCATGCATATCACCTTTACCGGATGGATGCTTTGATGACATCAAACACCACACCATAACTGGGTGGCTATAAAGGTGGCATTGAGTGTTCGGAAAGTATTGGTTGAAACACATGGATCAAGAGTGGGATTTGTCCATCCATATGACGGATAGATATACTCTGGGCCCTCACGGTGAAATGTCATAGCTTGCAAGCATGTGACTGGCTCACAAGGGATCACATATCACGGGAACGAGAAAAGAGTACTTATCGGTAACGAGGTTGAACTAGGTATGCAGAGATACCGACGATCATAACCTCGGATAAGTAAACTATCGTGAGACAAAGGGAAATTGATATTGTATGTAAGTGGTTCATTCGATCGCAAAGTAATCGTAGAAATATGTGGGAGCCATATGAATTTCCAGATTCCTCTATTGGTTATTGTTCGGAGAAGTGTCTCGATCATGTCTGCATAATTCACGAACCGTAGGGAGACACACTTAAGGATTCGACGTTGTTTGAGTAGTTATGGAATGATGAGAAAGAGACCGAATGTTGTTCAGAGTCTCGGATGGGATCCGGGATATCACGAGGAGATCCGGAATGGTCCGGAGAATAAGATTCATATAAGGAAAGTCCCGTTTCGGAGTTGGGGAATGGTTCCGGTGTTTTCATCGGGAATGTTCTAGAATGTTCCAGAATGTCCGGCACTCCAGAGGGGAAGGGTACATGAATGTGTTGTATCAAGTTGGTATGATTGCATCATGTACTAAGTGTCATCGCTGAACCAAATTAAGGATTAATGCAAATCCTAGTTTGAAAAGTCAAATAGCTAGTTTGAAAAGTCAAACGGCTAAATTTGGAAAGAGGAAAAGAGGAGGAAGGGGAAACCGAGTTGGGGAGGAGTCCCTCCTCCCCACCGCCGGCGCCACCCAAGCCGAGTTGGGGAGGGACTCCTCTCCCTCCCCTTGGCCGGCCGGCCCCTCCACCTATATAAGGAGGGGCAGGGCTCCCTCCTAGAGACACACAAGATCCTCTCCTCCAAACCCTAGTACCAAGCCGCCGCCGCCTCCAAGCCGCCGCCGGTCCTAGGGCACTCGCCGCCGCCTAGGTGAAACCCTAGCCGCCGGCACTAGCCCCTCCTTGGCGTGTCTAAACCCTAGATCGTCGAGGGACTCTCTCATACTCCACCATACTCGCTCCGGCTTAAGGCGAAGCCCTGCGAGATCTCCCCTCTACTTCCGGTACCACGCCGTTATGCTGCCGGAATCGCGAGGAGAGTGCTACAACCTCCGCTGCCTGCTGGAACAAGGGAGAGGAAGGTCTTCGTCGAGTACCGAACGTGTGACCGACTGCGGGAGCGCTGCCGGAACGCAGCGCCGGAAGGATCGTCTACGCGATCTTGAGATCGAAAAGAGTATGACTACATCACCCACGAGAATCCGCTCTCGTTAAACACTTTGGAATCTTCGAGGGAGAGTTATTCTATCGACTCGTTGCTACAATCTAGTAGATAGATCTTGGCTTGTTTGTTTGTATGCGGTAGAAATTTTTTGTTTTCCATGCTACGAAACCCTACACCACCGCCCTTGGCCACAGGATCGACGGGACATCCCACCAGCGGAGGGTCCACCTCCCGCCCTGGGCCCCACAACATCACGCCTTAGCACCTGGCGGCATGTAGGTCCCGCCTGCCCCTATGGCGGGAAGCTCGGTCTGCCTCGGGCCCTGGCGGGAGGTGACATGTGTCACTTTTCTAGCCTCCCGCCAGGGCACTTTTGCCTTTTGGAGGGACGGGGGGCATTTTTGGCTATAGAAAATTGCAGGGGGTTATATTTGTAAAAAAAATCCATGCTCACCACACTAGATGACTAGACAGATGTGCAACTTTGTCAAAAACCCTGTTTTTACGCTCATGCCTGAGGTGTCGAAGTTCGAGTGTAATGAGCACACTACCGGACGTGCACGATATGCCGAGGACTAAAAGTCATCGGCGTAGGCCAAAAAACCGCCGGCGTAGTCGTCGACGGCTGCCCTCGGCGTAGGCTCCTCGACAAAAGTCTCCCTTGGCGAAGTGCATGGAGGCCGCCAACGTATCAAAAAACCGTCGGTGTAGACGCCGACAGCTTCCCTCGGCATAGCATCATGGCCGGTTATAAAAATAATTAAATAATAATAATGTTTTATTGTTTTTTTCAAGTTTTTCTCAACTTTTTTAATGTTTGAATTTTTTGACTCGTTGATCTCTCACTTTGAACATTTTTAACACTAATTATACTTAATATTTCTTCAAATTGCAGTCTTGGTTAAATTTTTCGGTCGGTCACCCATCTTCACTACTCCATCTCCAGCACGCTTAACTTTCTCGTTCCTTCAGAATATGTTTTCACAAAGCAATTTATACATATCAATACTATGATATCAATCTTATTAACTCTTGTATCAGTATGTCACATGTTTGTATTTTTTGAAATTACAAACAATTATTTAAGTAAACAACAATGAATAAGTAAAAATATTATTGAATTCAAATAAAAATAAAAAAAAAATTAAGGTTTGATCATGCGGAAACTAAGGTTTGATCTTGACGAGCCTAGCATGTACAGACATGGTCTCGGAACACGGATCACTGAAAGGTAAAGCATGAATCATATAGTAGATATGATGAACATGTCGATTGTTCGCCATTGAAGCTACATCAACTCTCGTGATGATCGGTGTTGATGTGGTGTATTTGGTTCGTGTGATCACTAAAACAATGTGAGGGATATTGTTTTGAGTGGGAGTTCACCTAGATTAATTTTAATATTAATTTGAACTCAATTTGTCATAAACTTAGTCTAAACTATTGCAAATATGTTATAGATCAATGGCATCCCCTACCATCAATTTTAATGCGTTCCTAGAGAAAGAAAAGTTGAAAAACAATGGAAGCAACTTCGTGGATTGGTTCCGCAATTTGAGGATTGTCCTCACAGCTGGTAATTTGACCTATGTGCTGGATGCACCGCTGGGTGACCCACCTGCAGCTGATGCCGCCGATGAAGTAAAGAATGTTTACCTCACTCGGAAGACTCAGTACTCCACAGTTCAGTGTGCTATCTTGTATGGTTTAGAATCGGAGCTTCAGAAAAGGTTTGAGAATTCAGACCCATATGATATTGTCGAGGATCTCAAATTGATCTTTGAGACTCATGCGGCAATTGAAAGCTATGAGGCTTCTGAAAAGTTCTTTAACTGCAAGATAGAAGAGGGCAGCTCCGTCAGCGAGCATGTGCTTAAGATGTCTGGGCACGCAAACAAACTTCAAAGCTTGGGTATAGTGATTCCTAATGCTTTGGGGATTTACCGTGTCCTCCAATCACTACCACCAAGTTACAAGAACTTTGTGATAAACTACAACATGCAAAACATGAACAAGACGTTGCCAGAACTCTTTGCCATGTTGAAGTCTGCAGAAGTGGAGATCAAGAAAGAGCACCAAGTGTTGTTGGTCAATAAGACCACCAAATTCAAGAAAGGCAAGTCTAAGCAGAAGGGACACTTCAAGAAGGGTGGTAAAAAAGTTACCACGCCGACGAAGAAGACCAAGGCTGGACCTAAGCCTGATACTGAGTGCTTTTACTGCAAGGGAGAAGGTCACTGGAAGCGGAATTGCCCAAAGTACTTGGCGGATTTGAAGAATGGCAACATCAAGAAGAAAGGTATATCTGATATACATGTTATTGATGTGTATCTCACTAGTACTCGTAGTAGTGCCTGGGTATTTGATACTGGTTCGGTTGCTCATATTTGTAACTCGAAACAGGTGCTGCAGAATAAACGGAAGCTAGCGAAGAACGAGGTGACGATGCGCGTTGGAAACGGATCAAAGGTTGATGTGATCGCGGTCGGCACGCTACCCCTTCATCTACCATCGGGATTAGTTTTATACTTAAATAATTGTTATTTGGTGCCTGCGTTAAGCATTAACATTATATCGGGATCTTGTTTATTGCGAGACGGTTACTTGTTTAAATCCGAGAATAATGGTTGTTCGATTTATATGAGTAATATGTTTTATGCACATGCACCTTTGATAGATGGTCTATTATTATTGAATCTCGATAGTGGAAATACACATATTAATAACATTGAAGCTAAACGTTTGAAATCGAGCGATAACTCGACCTATATGTGGCACTGTCGTCTTGGTCACATTGGAGTGAAGCGTATGAAGAAACTCCATTCCGATGGACTTCTTGAATCACTTGATTTTGAATCACTTGAAAGATGCGAAGCATGTCTGATGGGTAAAATGACTAAGACTCCATTTTCTGGTATGATGGAGCGAGCTACGGACTTGTTGGAAATCATACATACCGATGTGTGTGGTCCAATGAGTGTAGCATCGCGTGGTGGTTATCGTTATGTTCTTACCTTCACGGATGACTTGAGTAGATATGGGTATATCTATTTCATGAAACATAAGTCCGAAACTTTCGAGAAGTTTAAGGAATTTCAAAGTGAGGTAGAGAATCAACGTAACAAGAAGATTAAATTTCTACGTTCTGATCGTGGAGGTGAATATCTAAGTTACGAGTTTGGCGAGCATTTGAAGAAATGCGGAATACTTTCGCAGTTGACACCGCCGGGAACACCACAGCGTAATGGTGTGTCCGAACGTCGTAATCGAACTCTCTTAGATATGGTTCGTTCTATGATGTCACTTACAGATTTACCGCTATCATTTTGGGGTTATGCATTAGAAACAGCCGCATTCACTTTAAATAGGGCACCGTCTAAATCCGTTGAAACGACACCGTATGAATTATGGTTTGGGAAGAAACCTAGATTGTCGTTCCTTAAAGTTTGGGGGTGCGAAGCCTATGTAAAGAAGTTACAGCCGGACAAGCTTGAACCCAAAGCGGAAAAATGCGTCTTCATAGGATACCCGAAGGAAACTATTGGGTATACCTTCTATCATAGATCCGAAGGCAAAATCTTCGTTGCCAAGAATGGATCCTTTCTAGAGAAGGAATTTCTCTCGAAAGAAGTGACTGGAAGGAAAGTAGAACTCGACGAGGTTGTCGAACCTTCTCTCGAAATTGCGAGCAGCGCAGCGCCGGAAGAAGTTCCTGTGGTGCCTGCACCAATAAGAGAGGAAGCTAATGATAATGATCATGAAACTTCGGTTGAAGTTGCTACAGAACCTCGCAGGTCAACGAGAACTCGTACCACTCCAGATTGGTATGATCCCGTTATGAGTGTCATGTTGGTGGACAACACCGATGACCCTGAGACATATGAGGAAGCGATGATGAGCCTAGATTCCAATAAATGGCAAGAAGCCATGAAATCCGAAATCGGATCCATGTACGAAAACCAAGTATGGACTTTGGTGGACTTACCGGATGGCCGGAAGGCTGTCGAGAACAAATGGATCTTCAAGAAGAAAACATATGCTGATGGTAATGTTACTGTCTATAAAGCTCGACTTGTCGCAAAAGGGTTTCGACAAATTCAAGGAGTTGACTACGATGAGACTTTCTCACCAGTAGCGAAGCTAAAGTCTGTGAGGATTATGTTAGCAATCGCTGCATATTATGATTATGAGATATGGCTGATGGATGTCAAAACAGCATTTCTCAATGGAGACACTGATGAAGAGTTGTATATGATGCAACCCAAAGGTTTTGTTGATCCTAAAGATGCTAACAAGGTATGCAAACTTCAACAGTCCATCTATGGATTGAAGCAAGCATCCCGAAGTTGGAATCAACGTTTTGATAAGGTGATCAAAAGTTTTGGTTTTATACAAACTTATGGAGAAGCTTGTATTTACAAGAAAGTGAGTGGGAGCTCTGTAGCATTCTTAATACTATATGTAGATGACATATTGTTGATTGGGAATGATGTAGACCTTCTTAATAGTGTCAAGGAATATTTGAATAATAGTTTTTCAATGAAGGATCTTGGCGAAGCAGCTTACATATTAGGCATAAAGATTTATAGAGATAGATCGAAACGCCAAATATCATTGTCACAAAGTACATATTTGGACAAAGTTCTAAAGAGGTTTGGAATGTAAGATAGCAAGAAAGGGTTCTTGCCCATGTTGCCCAATACGACCTTGAGTAAAACTCAAAGTCCGACATCAGCAGAAGATAGAGAAAGGATGAGTAAGACTCCCTATGCCTCAGCCATAGGATCTCTAATGTATGCCATGCTATGTACTAGACCCGACATTGCATATGCTGTTAGTTTAACTAGCAGATATCAAAGTGATCCAGGAGTGGATCATTGGACAGCGGTCAAAAACATCCTTAAGTACTTGAGAAGAACTAAGGATATGGTTCTTTCTTATGGAGGTGATGAACAGCTCGTTGTTAATGGTTACACCGATGCTAGTTGGAACACCGATCCGGATGATTCTAAATCACAATCTGGATACGTATTTATTTTGAATGGTGCAACAGTTAGCTGGAGGAGTGCAAAGCAAAGCGTTGTGGCAAGATCTTCAACTGAATCGGAATACATGGCTGCTTCGGAGGCTTCACAAGAAGCGATATGGATGAAAGAGTTCATTACAGAGCTGGGTGTGGTTCCTAGTGTGCTGGACCCAATGTCTATCTACTGTGATAACATGGGCGCCATAGCCAATGCGCAAGAACCAAGGTCACACAAGAAGCTGAAGCACATCAAGCTACGTTTTCACGCTATTCGAGAACATATCCAAGATGGGGATATAAAGATTTGCAAAGTACACACAGATCTGAATGTGGCGGATCCGTTGACTAAACCTCTCCCGAGGGCAAAACATGACCAGCACCAAACTGCCATGGGTGTTCGGTATATTACCATGTAATCTAGATTAGATGACTCTAGTGCAAGTGGGAGACTGTTGGAGATATGCCCTAGAGGCAATAATAAATGTAGTTATTATTATATCTTTGTGTTTATGATAAATGTTTACGTTCATGCTATAATAGTATTAACAAGGAAACATTAATACTTGTGTGATTTGTAAACTTAATTTGAAGTCCCTAGTAAAGCCTCTATATAATACTAGCTTGTTGGTTAATAGATGATTGTGGTTTCCCTATCATGAACATTGAGATGTTATTAACAACAAGATCATATTATTAGGAGAATGATATGATGGACATACTCCTATAGATAAGCGTAGCATAAAGATCAAGTCATTTTAATAGTTCAATTGCTATATGCTTTCTGATACATAGTAATCTAATTCCTTCGACCATGAGATCATGCATATCACCTTTACCGGATGGATGCTTTGATGACATCAAACACCACACCATAACTGGGTGGCTATAAAGGTGGCATTGAGTGTTCGGAAAGTATTGGTTGAAACACATGGATCAAGAGTGGGATTTGTCCATCCATATGACGGATAGATATACTATGGGCCCTCTCGGTGAAATGTCATAGCTTGCAAGCATGTGACTGGCTCACAAGGGATCACATATCACGGGAACGAGAAAAGAGTACTTATCGGTAACGAGGTTGAACTAGGTATGCAGAGATACCGACGATCATAACCTCGGATAAGTAAACTATCGTGAGACAAAGGGAAATTGATATCGTATATAAGTGGTTCATTCGATCGCAAAGTAATCGTAGAAATATGTGGGAGCCATATGAATTTCTAGATTCCTCTATTGGTTATTGTTCGGAGAAGTGTCTCGATCATGTCTGCATAATTCACGAACCATAGGGAGACACACTTAAGGATTCGACGTTGTTTGAGTAGTTATGGAATGATGAGAAAGAGACCGAATGTTGTTCAGAGTCTCGGATGGGATCCGGGATATCACGAGGAGATCCGGAATGGTCCGGAGAATAAGATTCATATAAGGAAAGTCCCGTTTCGGAGTTGGGGAATGGTTCTGGTGTTTTCATCGGGAATGTTCTAGAATGTTCCGGAATGTCCGGCACTCCGGAGGGGAAGGGTACATGAATGTGTTGTATCAAGTTGGTATGATTGCATCATGTACTAAGTGTCATCGCTGAACCAAATTAAGGATTAATGCAAATCCTAGTTTGAAAAGTCAAATAGCTAGTTTGAAAAGTCAAATGGCTAAATTTGGAAAGAGGAAAAGAGGAGGAAGGGGAAACCGAGTTGGGGAGGAGTCCCTCCTCCCCACCGCCGGCCCCACCCAAGCCGAGTTGGGGAGGGACTCCTCTCCCTCCCCTTGGCCGGCCGGCCCCTCCACCTATATAAGGAGGGGCAGGGCTCCCTCCTAGAGACACACAAGATCCTCTCCTCCAAACCCTAGTACCAAGCCGCCGCCGCCTCCAAGCCGCCGCCAGCCCTAGGGCACTCGCCGCCGCCTAGGTGAAACCCTAGCCGCCGGCACTAGCCCCTCCTTGGCGTGTCTAAACCCTAGATCGTCGAGGGACTCTCTCATACTCCACCATACTCGCTCCGGCTTAAGGCGAAGCCCTGCGAGATCTCCCCTCTACTTCCGGTACCACGCCGTTATGCTGCCGGAATCGCGAGGAGAGTGCTACAACCTCCGCTGCCTGCTGGAACAAGGGAGAGGAAGGTCTTCGTCGAGTACCGAACGTGTGACCGACTGCGGGAGCGCTGCCGGAACGCAGCGCCGGAAGGATCGTCTACGCGATCTTGAGATCGGAAAGAGTATGACTACATCACCCACGAGAATCCGCTCTCGTTAAACACTTTGGAATCTTCGAGGGAGAGTTATTCTATCGACTCGTTGCTACAATCTAGTAGATAGATCTTGGCTTGTTTGTTTGTATGCGGTAGAAATTTTTTGTTTTCCATGCTACGAAACCCTACACCACCGCCCTTGGCCACAGGATCGACGGGACATCCCACCAGCGGAGGGTCCACCTCCCGCCCTGGGCCCCACAACATCACGCCTTAGCACCTGGCGGCATGTAGGTCCCGCCTGCCCCTATGGCGGGAAGCTCGGTCTGCCTCGGGCCCTAGCGGGAGGTGACATGTGTCACTTTTCTAGCCTCCCGCCAGGGCACTTTTGCCTTTTGGAGGGACGGGGGGGCATTTTTGGCTATAGAAAATTGCAGGGGGTTATATTTGTAAAAAAAATCCATGCTCACCACACTAGATGACTAGACAGATGTGCAACTTTGTCAAAAACCCTGTTTTTACGCTCATGCCTAAGGTGTCGAAGTTCGAGTGTAATGAGCACACTACCGGACGTGCACGATATGCCGAGGACTAAAAGTCATCGGCGTAGGCCAAAAAACCGCCGGCGTAGTCGTCGACGGCTGCCCTCGGCGTAGGCTCCTCGACAAAAGTCTCCCTTGGCGAAGTGCATGGAGGCCGCCAACGTATCAAAAAACCGTCGGTGTAGACGCCGACAGCTTCCCTCGGCATAGCATCATGGCCGGTTATAAAAATAATTAAATAATAATAATGTTTTATTGTTTTTTTCAAGTTTTTCTCAACTTTTTTAATGTTTGAATTTTTTGACTCGTTGATCTCTCACTTTGAACATTTTTAACACTAATTATACTTAATATTTCTTCAAATTGCAGTCTTGGTTAAATTTTTCGGTCGGTCACCCATCTTCACTACTCCATCTCCAGCACGCTTAACTTTCTCGTTCCTTCAGAATATGTTTTCACAAAGTAATTTATACATATCAATACTATGATATCAATCTTATTAACTCTTATATCAGTATGTCACATGTTTGTATTTTTTGAAATTACAAACAATTATTTAAGTAAACAACAATGAATAAGTAAAAATATTATTGAATTCAAATAAAAATAGAAATAAAATTTCCATGTCGTTGTAACGCGCAGACGGCCCACGCGCAGAGCATCGTCGTAGAGGACCGTCCGATGGCCGTTGTAGCCCATGGCGACGTACGATCTTGTCCTTGTTGCAACCGAAGAGCGCCAAGTCCATGGGCGGATACATGACCGAAGAGCACAAGCTCAGGATTGGGGGTGGCAGGCGGGCCTTGACTTCTGCCGCCGCCGCCTCTAGAGCTTGCGGCCGTCGGTCATCCTTGTCGGAGAAGAAGAGGCGCCAAAGGTTGATGCGGTACACCATGTACACGGACTGCAAGGGGGGCTTGTATCTTTCAGCCACCATGTACAGAAACGCCTGACCCATCGTCGCCGCCATTCGCTCCCTATCGTATGTGCTCCAGCAACTGGCTAGGGTAGTAGCTACCAAAGGATACTAGTAATTACCCGTGCGTTGCTGCGGGAATTTGTAGAGAATGCACTTTAGTTATGTATGAAGGACTATAAAATTTTAGTAAATACCTGGCCCGTTGTTGTGGGATTTTATAGAGAACACAGTTTGTTGTGTATGAAGCACTATACAATTTTAATCCCCACCAAGCAGAATTGTGTAACAAACTTCTCTAGCTATCCAATTTTTTGGTATTGGCGTTGGGACATTCGAACAGGAAACTTCATCCAATATGTGAAAAATATACTATTTCTCACTGCCATACAACTACAATTTATTGATGGGGCTTACAACACAAAAAAAAAAGGAAATGAAACAATTGCAAACAAAAAGCCTTCCATTAATAATTGCAATCCTGGTTTCCTCGCTGGTCAAGTTGATTTATATTGTATAGATGCTAATAAACATCATCATACCTATACAAAGTAGCTAGAAAATTGACAAAAGTAGTTGTTGTACAATGAAACCATGGAATAATATGTGGCAATAATCTCTAGATGGTTTGGTCGGTCTTCTACTTGAAATTCTGGTGGGTGTTGTGTTATTGTACTACCCGCAGTAGTCGCATATCTTTCTTTAACCGTGCAATAGAGGCGTATATCCATGTTGAGGCCTGCCCACATAAGAATACATCTGAAACAATTAAGTAGACAAATGACTAATTAAAAGGTGCAACTCCTAGGAGTGTCCTTGTTCTTATCACTCGCACAAAGTTGTAGGAAAGCAGCTCAAAACAATTAAAAAAATGTATATTGCTCAAACCCCCTCAAATAAGGTTCAGATCCATATTCATCATTTAGCCTCGACACCGAAATAATATTACTTTTAAAATTATTCATTCTGCTAATTGAATCCCTGAAATAGAATGTCAACTGTGAAGTGAAACGACATCGAGAAAGAGAACAATTGTACCTAATCTCAAATCAGTTGATACAAAAATTTCAACTAACCCAAGCATTAACTGTATAGTAACATCTGCAATGAAAAATAGATGAATCATTTGGAGCTCCTAGCTAGAAAGCATCTACTTGAAGCTTCTTAATGTGACACCGAATCTTTAAAAACTCACTGTATTAGAAATAACAACAACCATTCTGGTACTCTCTGATACGGGGTGTGATACATCTCTCAGCAATAAAAACATAAGCACAAATGATTTGTACAATTTAAAAGAGAATTGAAATTTTATGTCCGCATTAAATTGTACAGGGCCATATGAATAGCATAACATTCATGACTGCCTTTTCTAAGAAAAATCATGACTGGATAGTAGCATATTGCTTCAGCCATTTTCGGCTGAATGTGGAAGATGCAGATTAGTCCTCTCTGACCATAATGGTGCGTAATTGCCCATGGCATATTTACTTTGAATGGAGTATAAGAAATCGAGAGGTGTGTATCGTCATACCAATTCCTTGTGATTAGGTACCTGCGGCCAATGTCATCAAAGGCTATAGTATGAAAGATTAAAACAAACCGGCTCTGTGAACTGCTAATTCCAATTTGCAGAACAAAAACTGCTAATCCTAGATCTGTCCAAGAAAAACAGCGAGCTCAAAACTACATGGAAGAATCAGGATATGAGATATGGATAGAGAGGTCTAGTGAGAAGAATTATCTCGTGAGGCAGGACTATGTACTCATAGTACATCGCCATATGACCTGGCCGTTGCTGGATGACCGTTCCATCAGAAACCAAGGACGCCATGGGTGGCATCGATTGGGGCGGTACAGGGAGGCCGATTTGCGTGCGAGAGAAGATTGTGGGGATCTGATGGAGACGACAAAGTTTCCATAAGAGTACTTTGGGATGGGTTTTATGGATGGCGTTTGACAGGGAGGCGAGAAGATATGCGTTACTTCTAGCGAGACGAGTGATGCAGAGAATACAAAGAGAAGCCGCCCTCCCCCAGCTTCCTGGAGAAGCCGGTCTAAAAAATTTGCGAGGCTTCCAAAATAGTTAAGTCTAAACAAATTTGGAAGCCACGCAAAATTTTTAAACCGGGTTTTCCAGAAAGCTGGGGGTAGGGCAACTTCTGGGAGAAGCCGTCAAAAGAACTGGGCTTTAATGGTGCACGCTTAGAATACGAAGTGAAGTTGTTTTATTAATTGACAGCTCACTCGTGGAAAGGGTAAATACGAATGATATGGATGACTGGATGATGTGGACCAATAAGAAGCTTGATGATGTGGGAGGCTTGCATGTTGAGAGAAATCCTTTAGTGGAAGAGTCCTATTTAGATATAGAGGATTCCATCGATCTCTTCCACCACTCCCGTATCACCACTCCCGTATGTCTAGCCGCTAGATATATGTATTTTGCTCTGCGAATCAAGTCATTCATTGTGGACGTACAAGTACGTGTTAGTCAAGTAATTAAGTTCCCAAGCAATGTTTTGAGCTGCCCTTGCCTTCCCTTCCAAGTAATCAATCGATACCGCGCGACCAAATACGAGTATGATTATATGGGAATCTCTTAAAATAGGCTTTTGTCCCGCTATATTAATATAGCAACCACACCGATACGAGCATTCGAAACAAAGAAAGTGATGGGGCAGCAGCAAACACATGCCCAAAAGGGAAAAAATGAAGACAAAGGTGAATCAACGGAACGATGATGCCCCGCAACCGCAGCGCCCTCCGACTTTGACCCACCACATGCAAGCGCCCCGAAGCGTCCGTATCAAGCAGCACCTTCAAGAAGGCAGCACCGTCGACACAATGCTGCTACCCGGACCAAATTGATCCTAGGGTTTCCCCCGATACGCAGAGTAAAGTGGGCAGGGATTCCCGCCGCGCCCTTCAAGAAAGAATAGTGCCACTCGAGGGCGGCACCATGCCCGAGTCAGACTAGCTGACAGGGATTTCTCCCGATCCTCGCCCACAAAAAAACTCTGACACAACGGAGCACCGCCACCCTGCTTTGCAACCCACGAGCATGCGCCTCCACGGTCTTGTAGTCACCATCGCTCGTCTCTTCATGAACACTGGCGCAGGCCTGCAAGGCGGAAGCACCGCGACATCGCCGAATGAGGGACAACAGCCTCGCCGCCACGGGAGGACCCACCTCCACCGCCGAGGCAGTCATCGACCGGACAGATCAGCGGGAGCACACCAGGCCCTGGCAGGCCCAGCCGGGCCCGTGAAGCTCCGGCCGTCCTGCTGCAGTAGGCAGCCCCAACGCTGTCGTCCCCATCCCAGCTCAATCGCCGCTGCCACCTCCAGGAGGCTCCGCAGACGTGGTGACCCGGCCCGCCCAAGCCCATCTGAGGCCCTCCCGAGCCCATCTGGGGGACGAGGAGCCCAGAACCGGACCGGAACGGCGGCCGACGAACCACCGCGTCCATGGTGCCCCGCCGCAAGAGGACGCCGCCGCAAGCAACACCCAGCCACGCCAGACCAAAATCTTCCGATGTGCACCGATGCCAGGGAGTAGGAGGGCCTCGAGCCGCTCTCCAGGGCGCGGGGAGAGGCAGGCCGCCGCCGTCGGCGTCACCCGGGCTTCGCCCGGCGACCCCTGCCGACAGCGGCGACGGGGGGAGGCGGATGGAGGTAGGGGAGGCGGCCGGAGGAGGAAGAGCCCCGTCGCCCTCGGAGGAGCGAGAGGGGGCTCGCGTGTTTCTTTCCTAAAAGAGGACAAGGGCAGAAGTGCAGGGACCGATTATATGGGAATCTAGTCCCATGTATATAATGATCAAGTACTAGTATGATTTTTCCGGCTGGGCCGGGGAATATGGATACTAATTGTGAATTTTCTGAAATGCTGAAAGAAGTTCTGTATGAATGTAAATATATTGAAATACTACCAGATGTACAAACATATGAAAGTGTCACAAAATTGTTTTCACAAAAAAAGTATCACAACATTGTGAACACGGAACCAAAATGTTCAGTGTCGAAGTACCTAAAATTTCAACTAAAGTAGATTGATTTTACAGATCACAAATGTAATAGAGTGCACATCACAATCATCTTGAACTTCAGCATCGGATAACGATATTTTCATTCCGAGATCCATCTTACGTTTTCAGTATTAGATGATTCTTCCACGTCTTCTTCCTGCAATTTTTTAAATTAAGCGTTTCTTCTTATTCAACTGTTTCATCTTCCTTATCTTTTTGTAGAATGCACCTTTGGGCCCTCCCAACATCTTGTTCAATTCTTTTTGTCTAAAACATGCAAAAGATTTGCATGCCCTTTCCAATAAGCAGTTTTTTTTTTGAAATGAGCGCTTTTATTACTTAAAAATAATGTTTACACCCGGCCTCCTCATAACTAAGATGCACACAACCGATAAATTCACACGACAAGAGAATACAAAAAGTATACCACCATTACAAATAACACTATCAAAATAAACGGCGTCAAGTTATGGAGGATTGATCCACAATCACGCGGCCATCCATGTCGGGAGAAAATATCCTTTGCCGTGTCCTTCAACCGCGTACACCCCTCCACAAACAAGTCGTGAAAATCCGTGCATTGAAGAGTAGTCCATGATCGGAGAATAGTCGTGACGCGATAGATAACCTGCAAGGAAAAAAATACAATATTATAAAAAATCTTATCATTTTTATATTGCCATAGCGACCAAATAATGACAAGCTCTCTCACCCTAAACAACGTCGTGTATTTATCATCTATCACATGCAACCAGTTTTCAAATACATTGGCAACCGAACGAGGGGGAAATAAACCAAAGGCTACTTGGATGGTTGACAATATAGAGCGAATAAATTTACAATGGAAGAATAAATGCTGGATTATCTTATCATGATTAAAAATGAATTGTATACTTCCATACCAATTCCTATTTACAAGATTACATTTTTTAAGAATTATATTCTTACGAAGATACATGTGAATATCTTTGTATTTACACTACAGGAAAGAACTGAGGCGTCGGGGCCGTCGGCGTAGCTGCCTCCCCGGGCCAGCCGACCAGCCCGGCTGTCGGCGTAAGGACGGTCGTCGACGTAGATGACGGTGCCGAGGGTAGCCCTCGGCGTAGCGTGCCATCGGCGTAGTAGAGAGGGCTATGCCGACGGTGTCTCTCGGCGTAGGTATAGCCCTCGATGTAGCTCCAGTTCAAACACGGTGACGGAAACGACATTAGGTAGTCAGGCTATACCGACGGCCTGGCCGTCGGCACAACTCTTTGGAAAAAATTGTTTGGCCTGTGCCGACGGCTAGGCCGTCGGTGTAGGCCTTCAGATTTTTTTCATTTAACTTTAGCATAGCTATTTTTCCTTTTACCTCATTAATTTTTGAAAATCATAACTAAATCATTATAATTTAGAAAATACAAATAATATATCAAAATTTGCAAAAAAAACTATCTATCTACACTCAAATATTACACATTTGTAAATAAAAATTAAGTGAAACATAAAAAAATATATATAGTTTAAAACGGGCATTAGAAATTCAAAAACGATTCAAACAATGCGAAACCTTCGCGTGGTGTCATATTATGTGACATAGTTAGAAGGAAAAATATCAAACTTAGCATATTGATTATGTATCAAAAAAACCTTTACAAAGTGACCTATCTCCTTCGAGGTTTCTTGGCTTTCGGGTCGAATGACCAATGTTATGGCTAGAATGAAGGTATAGTTTGTGATAATGTGTCCATATTGTGCATAAATTTGTATCATGGGATGGATAATAATGTTTCAGGAGGAAATTTTCCTTTTCGTCGCACCAAAAAGTCATTTTCTATTTCCTGAATGCAAAAAACATATGGTTTTGTGAAACAACCAGCAAATGGCTAATTCAAAATGCTATCATCATATTTTTCAAAAATACTCCTTACATGGATAATGTCATAACAGGGGGATCTCAAACCTTTCCGTCTATCCCTGGTAAAAAAGACAAATTCCTGCCGAATCGGTAGGAAGCGGGTCAGATATAAACTACAGGTACATGATCGGATGCTCATGATTTTTTACAAAAATCATTTTTAGGTTCACAATATGCTGTTTCATCAGAGATCCACTTCAAGTTTAGCGAGTCTCATCCCCGAGCTAAGAATCTTCATGCCCGCCGTTCGACAAAGTTTAACGATAGTTTAAAACGGGCATAAGAAATTCAAATACGATCCAAACAATGCGAAACCTTCGCGTGGTATCATATTATGTGACATAGTTAGAAGAAAAAATATCAAACTTGGTATATTAATTATGTCTCAAAAAACCTTCACACAATGACTTATCTCGTTCGAGGTTTCGTGGCTTTCGGGTCAAATGAATAATGTTATGGCTAGAATGAGGCATAGTTTGTGATAATGTGTTCATATTGTGCATAAGTGTGCATCATGGGATGATGAACAATGTTTCAGAAGGAAGTTTTCCTTTTCGTCGCAGAAAAAAGCCATTTTCTATTTTCCGAGTGCAAAAAACGGGCGGTTTTGTTAAGCAACCACCAAATTGATAATTTAAAATGGTACCACCATATTTTTCAATAATACTAGACCACTTTACATGGATAATATCCTAATAGGGGGATTTCAAACCTTTCCGTCTATCCATGGTGAAAAAGACAAATTCCTGCCGCGTGAATCGGCAAGAAGTGGGTCAAATGTGAGCTACAGGTACATGATTGGATGCTCATGATTTTTTACAAAAATCATTTTTAGGTTCAAAATATGCTGTTTCATCAGATATCCACTTCAAGTTTAGCGAGTCTCAGCCGCGAGCTAAGAATCTTTATGCGTGCCATTTTAAACGAGCAAATGAAATTATGATAAGAATCACGGCATGGTTTGTGATAAGTTGATATAGATATCATATTTAGATTCCTCTAATTTTTCTAATCAATTTAGACATATTATTTGCCGAATTCCGATTTACAGATTTAAAGATATTAATTATTCCATATTAAATAAAAATACAAAAAATAAATTATTATATTTTTATTTGAATTCAATCATATTTTTACTTATTCATTATTGTTTACTTGAACAATTGCTTGTAATTTCAAAAAATACAACCATATGACACGATGATATAAGAGTTACTAGGATTGATACCATAATATTGACAACAATGTGTAAATTGCTTTGCGGAAAGAGATTTTGAAGGAACGAGAAAGTTAAGCATGCTGCAGCTGGAGTATTATTAGGATGGGTGATCGACCGGAAAGTTTGACTAAGGCTACAATTTAATCAATTATTAAGTATAAATAGTGTTAAAAAATGATTAAAACGAGAGATTAGCGAGTCAAACAATTCAAAGATAAAAAAATAAAAAAATAAAAGAAAATAATTTAAAGAAAATAAAAAATTATTTTAGGCTATACCGACGGTCTGGCCATTGGGGTAGCTCCAGGCTAGGCCGTTTCGTAATGGCCGTCACCTGACATCATGGGGCCCGCTGCGATTGTTATGCCGAGGGGCTATGCATGTGCTGACGACCAAGGGGATGTGCTGTCCAGGCGTTATGCCGACGGCCACCATCAGCACAGCTTGTGCCGACGGTAATTTGATGCTGTGCTGACGGTAGTCGGCCGTCGGTGCCTCAAATCTTTCCTGTAGTGTTAGGGGTATTTTCATCTTTCAAATTTTACTATTATCATTGACCGAAATATCAGGTTGAATAAGAGCACTATACATTGAGTCAATTGAAAATTTACCACTCTCTAGTAGTTTCCATTTGAACTCGTCCACACCATTCGACAACTGTGTCGTGCATAATCGTAATAGAAGATTGTTCCAAGATACCAGTCGAGGGACGATGAGGTTTCTTCTAAAAGACACATTGAGACGATTAGATTCTATTATTATGGAAAGTGTATCCCGTTTATGCCTAACAACCGAATATAGAGCTGGATATTGTTCGCGAAGAAAAGTTTGGCCCAACCAAGTATCTTCCGAAAATCTAATATGAGATCCATCCTTAATATTGAAAACACTAAAATAGAAGAAATGTTTTTTGGACGCCATTAGTCCAGCCCAAAAGTGTGAATTAAAACCCACTTGAGAGATAGGTTTGGAGCCAATATATTTCCTCTATAGCATGGTTTGCCAGACACCATCTTCTGTAAGTAATTTAAAAAGCCATTTACCTAAAAGAGCAGTGTTTTTGACTTACAAATCATGTATGCCAAGTCCACTGAATTTTCTTAGTCAGCAAACCACATTTCATCTGGCCAGTAGATATTTATTTTTTCACTATCCCCTGCCAAAACAATCTTGATCGAAAATAATCCACTTTATTCAAGATACCTTTTGATAACTGGAAAAACAAGATCATATACACTAGCATGTTGGTGAGTGCTGAATTCATGAGTACAAGTCTTCCCTTAAGGGATAGTAATTTATCTTTCCAACTATTAAGACGTTTTTGGATTCTTTCCTCGACGAGTTTCCATTCAGCAATTATGAGACACCGATAGTAAATCTGTATACCCGGATAGTTGATTGAAAATTGCCCCTGACCACAGCCGAATAGTTCAGCATATAGGTGAGCCTCGTTTTGAGCTCGCCAAAACAATACAAATCACTTTTATGTAAGTTAATTTTTAATCTAGAAAATTATTTAGATCATAGGATGCTCAAGGCATGTACAACTTACAACTACTAGCAAAAGAAAGGGATGTTTTGTTTGTAATCAATGCAACTTGACCGCCCAATTGATCCTACGGTCCAGATCTGATATTGCTATCTCAGATTTTCGATAGTATATTTCGTTCCGAGAGGCATCTTTTACATTACACTGTTTAAATTGCGCATCCGGTTTTTCCGTCGAAGGGTAACTTCGTGTTTTCATTGCTAAGTAAAATTATAAATTTACCCTTGAAATTTTTGACAAAAATTACCTATAATTTTCTAACGGCCATATGCGACCCCCCCACTCGATCCTTTCAGGCTCCCCTTCCACCACATGCCTACTTAATGAGTTGCACCTCCTCTTTGATTTGCCTGCTCACCAGACTAGATGACTAGGCAGATGTGCAACGTTGTCAAAAACCCTGTTTTTACGCTCATGCCTGAGGTGTTGAGTGTTGGCCTTTTTTCTTCGGGGATCCAGGCACACACACCGACATCCGCTGTTCCTCAATTGTGTTGTTAGTGTTCGGCGTTAGGGACTGAAGATCTTCAGTAGCCAGTGTAGTATGCCATGCATGATTCTCTTGCATACCGACACGTGATCATGAGATGTTGTGTCGTTTTTTGTGTCCTCTTATCAGTTGGGTATTTAGGTCTATGCGTACAACAAGATCCGGTTGAAAGTCCAAACCCAAACCTAGGACCCAACGTTCATGAGATCGCAAGCAATTTCTACTCAAGTACTTGTTCTCCTCGCCGGTTGCTCACCGCCATTACCATCGCAAATCACACCTTCTCCGGAAAACCGGCGACTCGCCTAAGAGCCATGGGTCGCTCGTTCCTCATTGCCTATTGGATGTTAGGCCTTTAGGGTCGCCACAGTTTTACTGCTCTTGGGGATCTTTGCTGGCACCGTGCGCTTGGAATATATCAAAGAAAAGAATGGCATTAGATGACCATATATATTTCCTCTGCTGTGCACCGCCATTAGATGACCTTTATCAAAAAAAAATAGCATTAATTAGATGACAATATTTCCTCTGCTGTGCACCAAACTTATGGGTCGAAAATCTCTCCAAACTCATGCTTCGACCCATAATAAGTATCCTTGTGACCGGAGCTCTGTAGGATTGGGTCCTTGTGATCGGTGTGCCTATAAGATCCTTGAAGGAATCACCAGTCATCTGCTACGAATCACTCTGTTCTGTGACTTGCACACCATTCACGGCCAACAGGCAAAGATCACGCACGCAGTCTTTCTTTCGTCGATAACTTGCAAGTTGGCGGAAGAATGGATAAGTAAAATGATATGGTGCATTGGTGCTCATTCATTATTGAGTTTCTACCGCAATACTATGCTGGTACGTACTTGTTCTTAAGGTTTGGAAAATACTAAACCATAGTCCAGTTCTTTTCGACTTTTCACGTCTGAGCATACTGTGAGTTGTTTTATATTCTTTGGACAAAAACTATCCTGCTAACTATTACTAGTATTAGAATGTTTTGTATTGTTTTGTCACGTGACGTGTTCGTAGTGTAATCACGTTTTGTATGGTATTCTCCAAATGTATATCAAATGTGTGACTGAATCTAATTGTCGTCTGCTCTCAGTTCTGCAACCCGGCTAGTGGAATGGCAAAAGTAAAGCGACAAATCAGACTCCTTTAGGAAAGCAAACAGCCTCCCGACGTAGCCATCAGGCCACCGCCTATTGAAAATATAAGCAATAATCCATATGATTTAATCCGAATAATAAATTGATTAAACATGATCATACAAACGGTACTAAAATCAATTATGCAGATCAACAAATTAGATGAACAGATTACATCTATAGGAGATAAACCTATCACATCTACACCAAACGCAACAACAAAGAACTCTAGCATAATCTGAAAAAGACAATGGAGGATCATGTACAGTGTAGGCTGAATAGCAGCCGCAGCAGTCACAGCAGCGTCGCCCATGTTGAGGTTGTCGAAGAGGTCGCTGACGTCTGGGAAGAAGTCGTCGTTCGGGAACTCGTCGTCGGACGACGTTGTGGTTGCCAGTAGTCGCGCTTGAGCGCTCCCCAAAAACCTGATCGCCCCTCACTCGTATAGGTTCACGAGAAGCGGGGTTCCGGAGGCCTACTGTCCCGATCTGGCGGTGCACGCCGCAAGCCGGGATGGGGAAGACGAAAGCGGCGGCGCAAGGTTCTGGAGGTAGGCGCGTGTGTGTATTGATACGGTACCGATTAGGTTTATCCCGGACTCTTATATAGTGCAGGTTAGGAGGATCGTGGGCTCAGCCCACGTCCGAGTCGGTAACAGCCACGTCCATAAAAACTTGAAACGGCTATAATTAACGCGTCCGTTAATGACTCATAATCAGTTTCCCCAACAAGCAAAATAAAGCTCGGCTCAGCGAGATTCCCGCAACCCGCGGCGCGCGCGCGTCGTGACGAGGCGTGGCGAGGCGAGGCGGGCGGCGTCGAAGGAGGAGTGCACGAGGGCTACTCTTCTTGTCACACCTTAGTGAGTGGTGCAACACTCTACTATATAAGGTGGTCCAACTCCCCTTCAACTAGAAATGTGTGACTAAACTTTAGCACCACTGGCATAGCCATATGCTGCCATACACAAGTGGGCCAAAGAGAATTTCAGAATTTGTCTAATGGGCCAACAGCCCAATATACACCAAATTCCAACAATCTCCCACAAAGTCTCATTGGCACATTATATCACTTTTCTTTCCAGAACATTGTTTTATATACCGGTGTGTAGTGGAGACTATTAAGTTGAACTTCCACGTTAAACCCTTTGTCAAGGGATCTGCTAGGTTTTTAGATGTTTGGATATAATCCAACGCAATAACTCCGGAGTTTCTCAGTTTCCTAACAGATTTCAATCTCCTCTTCACATGCCTTGATGACTTCATATTATCCTTAGAACTGTTTACTTTGACGATCACAGTTTGATTATCATAGTTCATCGGGATAGCGGGTATTGGTTTTTCAACCACAGGTAAGTCCATCAAGAGCTCACGAAGCCACTCTGCTTCAACAGTGGCTGTGTCTAATGCTGTGAGTTCTGCTTCCATTGTTGACCTCGTTAAGATGGTCTGCTTGCAAGACTTCCAGGAAACAGCGCCACCATCAAGTGTAAATAAATAATCACTTGTGGCCTTAATCTCATTGGCATCAGATATCCAATTTGAATCACTATAACCCTCAAGTACCCGAGGATACCCAGTATAGTGAATACCATAACTCGCAGTGCCTTTCAAATAGCGCAAAACTCTTTCAAGAGCATGCCAATGATCATCTCCAGGATTTGACACAAATCGACTCAGTTTGCTTACAGCAAAGGAGATGTCAGGTCTAGTAGCGCTGGCTAAATACATGAGCGAGCCAATAATTTGAGAATATCTCAATTGATCTTTAGCAGTCCTTCGATTCTTTCGAAGTGGCACACTCGGATCATAAGGCGTTGGGGAAGAATTGCAGTCGCTATACCCGAAGTGACTCAATATCTTTTCCACATAGTGAGACTGAATCAATGTAATCCCACCATTGTCATCCTTTAGTAGCTTGATGTTTAAGATTGCATCAGCCACTCCCAAGTCCTTCATCTCAAAGCAGCGAGATAGGAACTCTTTGACCTCCTCGATAACAGCGAGGTTGGTCCCGAATATCAATATGTCATCAACGTAGAGACACATAATAACTCCCTCTTCCCCACCATGGTGATAGTACACACATTTGTCAGCTTCGTTTACAACAAAGCCTTCAGCAGTTAAAGTTCTTTCAAACTTATCGTGCCACTGCTTAGGAGCTTGCTTAAGACCATACAAAGACTTCACTAACTTACACACCTTTGCTTCTTGACCATCTACCACAAATCCGTCAGGCTGCTCCATATAAATTTCCTCATCTAGCTCTCCATTTAGAAAAGTTGTCTTAACGTCCATTTGATGAACGAGAAGACCGTGTGAGGCAGCCAAGGAAAGTAGTACTCGAATAGTGGTCAATCCGGCTATAGGTGAGTAGGTATCGAATAAGTCTTCACCTTCCTTTTGGGTATAACCCTTAGCCACAAGACGTGCCTTGTACTTTTCAATAGTACCATCAGGTCTAAGCTTTTTCTTGAACACCCACTTACATCCTATAGGTTTGCACCCATAAGGACGATCAGTGATTTCCCAAGTACCATTAGCTAAGATGGAGTCCATCTCGCTTCAGACAGCTTCCTTCCAGTAGTCAGCATCTTGAGATGCATAGGCTTCTGAAATAGAAGTGGGAGTATCATCCACAAGGTACACAATGAAATCATCACCAAATGACTTTGCAGTCCTTTGTATCTTGCTCCTTTTGGGAGCTTCCTTGTCATCCTCCACAGGATCATCAGAGTGTTCTATCGGCATAGTGGGTTCAGGAATTATAGAAAATTCCTGACTAGATGAACTAGTCATCTCCTGATTTGATGAACTACACATGCCTTTCATAGGAAAGATGTCCTCAAAGAAATTCGCATCATTCGACTCCATAATTGTACCAACATGCATGTCGGATACCTCAGATTTTACTATCAACAATCTATAGCCAATGCTATGAAAAGCATATCCCAGAAAAACACAATCAACGGTTTTTTGGTCCAAGCTTTCGCTTCTTGGGTATTGGAATATTGACTTTCGCCAAACAACCCCAAGTTCGTAAGTAAGAGAGTTTAAGCCTTTTCTTTTCCCATTCCTCAAATGGAGTCATGGTTTTATCCTTTACAGGAACACGGTTTAGGACATGACACGCAGTCATTAGTGCCTCCCCCCACCATTCCTTGGAAAGACCAGATGTATCTAACATGGCATTAACCAAATCAGTTAGAGTGCGGTTCTTTCTTTCGGCCACCCCATTTGACTGAGGTGAGTAGGGAGGCGTCCTCTCATGTATAATACCGTGTTCCATACAGAATAAATCAAATTCATTTGAAAAGTACTCTCCACCATGATCCGACCTTAGCCGCTTGATTTTAAGATCAAGTTGGTTTTCTACCTCAGCTTTATAGATTTTGAAGAAGTTCAAAGCTTCATCTTTAGATTTCAGGAGATAAACATAACAGTATCTAGTGGAGTCCTCAATCAACGTCATAAAGTATCTTTTTCCCCCTTTTGTCAACACACCATTCATCTCACAGAGATCTGAATGTATAAGTTCTAGCGGTGCTAAGTTTCTCGGTTCCGCAGCCGTATGAGACTTGCGGGGTTGCTTTGCTTGCACACAAACTTGGAACTTAGAACCTTTGACAGTGGTAAATTTCGGAATTAAACTCATATTGGCTAGCCGCGTCATGCAACCAAAGTTAATATCACAGAGTCGTGAATGCCAAACATTGGATTCATTATCATTGCAAACATGATTAATAACTTTAGTACATGAGTCTGACAGATACAAGCGGAACAGACCTCCGCACTCATAACCTTTTCCAACAAATTGTACATACTTAGAAATTACAACTTTATTGGACTCAAAAACGAACTTAAAGCCATCTCGACATAAAAGCGATCCGCTGACGAGATTCTTATTGATGGAGGGAACATGCTGCACGTTCTTCAGCTGTACGGTCTTCCCCGAAGTTAACTTCAGATCTACCGTACCAACACCATGAACAGAAGCACGTGAGCCGTTTCCCATCAGCATGGAAGAAGTCCTTGAGACCTGATAATTGGAGAACATGGAAATATCAGAACATACATGTGTATTAGCACCCGTGTCTATCCACCAATCAGGAGAATGACATACTGAAAGGATAGTAGGTAAAATACCGTACCTAGCATCCTTCATCTCAGTATCGCTAATAACAACATTAGTGGCATTGCCGCTGTTCCCATGTTGACGCTTGTCAAAGCGATTAGGGCAGCTAGGAGCCCAATGACCAGGATCACCACAGACGTGGCAACAACCTTTCCTCTTATCATTTTTCTTCTTGAAGTTGGTTGAGTGTGTGGCCTTGTTCTTGCCATCGAACTTTCCCTTTCCTTCAGTTTTGTTCTTATTCTTAAACTTGTGGAATTGGAAGTTTTTCCTCTGCACTAAATTGGTAGTAGAACCTCTGTCAAGTCCTCGAGCAGTTTTGTCCTTTGCTCTCGCCTTCTCTTCCACATGAAGAGACCCAATGAGATCCGTAACAGAAAACTCTTGTCTCTTATGTTTTAGAGAAGTAGCGAAGTTCCTCCATGAAGGAGGAAGCTTGGCAATAATGCCACCAGCCACAAATTTGTCCGGTAAGGAACACTTGAACTGCTCAAGTTCTTTGGCAAGTGATTGTATCTCATGAGCTTGCTCAACGACGGAGCGCTCATCAACCATCCCGTAGTCATAGAATTGCTCCATGACATACAGCTCAGTGCCAGCGTCCGAGACCCCAAACTTGGCCTCGAGCGCTTCCCACGCGTCCTTGCCATTATCAAATGACATATAAGGGTCAACAATGTTGTCCCCAAGAACACTGAACAAAGCCTCCATAAACATGTTAGCGGCTTTCTTAAAGTTCGCTTCCTGCTCAGCAGAAAGATCTCATTCAGGCTTGCCAAGAGTGGCGCTATAGCAGTTTAGGTTTTCAAACAAGAGAACTGCTCTCTTGCACCATCTCTTATAGTGCATGCCGTCAAAAGGAGGCGGCCTAGTAGCCGCGGCTACACCAGTGGAATTCAGTTGCCTATAATCAGGTTTTTGGATTGTTGGAAATATAAGCAATAATCCATATGATTTAATCCGAATAATAAATTGATAAAACATGATCATACAAACGGTACTAAAACCAATTATGCAGATCAACAAAGTAGATGAACATATTACATCTATAGGAGATAAACTTATCACATCTACACCAAACGCTAGAACAAAGAACTCTAGCATAATCCGAAAAAGACAATTGAGGATCACGTACAGTGTAGGCTAAATAGCAGCCGCAACGGTCGCAGCAGCGTTGCCCATGTTGAGGTTGTCGAAGAGGTCGCTGACGTCCAGGAGGAATTCGTCGTTCGGGAACTCATCGTCAGACGACGTTGTGGTTGCCAGTAGTCGCGCTTGAGCGCTCCCCAAAAACATGATCGCCCCTCACCCGTACAGGTTCACGAGAGGCGGGGTTTCGGAGGCCTACTGTCCCGATCTGGCGGTGCACGCCGCAAGCCGGGATGGGGAAGACGAAAGCTGCGGCACAAGGTTCTGGAGGTAGGCGCGTGTGTGTATTGATACGGTACCGATTAGGTTTAGCCCGGACTCTTATATAGTGCAGGTTAGGAGGATCGTGGGCTCAGCCCACGTCCGAGTCGGTAACAGCCACGTCCATAAAAACTGGAAACGGCTGTAATTAACGCGTCCGTTAATGACTCATAATCAGTTTTCCCAATAAGCAAAATAAAGCTCGGCTCGGCGAGATTCCCGCAACCCGCGGCGCGCGTGCGTCGTGACGAGGCGTGGCGAGGCGAGGCGGGCGGCGTCGAAGGGAGGAGTGCGCGAGGGCTACTCTTCTTGTCACACCTTAGTGAGTGGTTCAACACTCTACTATATAAGGTGGTCCAACTCTCCTTCAACTAGCAACGTGGGACTAAACTTTAGCACCACTAGCACAGCCATATGCTGCCATACACAAGTGGGCCAAAGAAAATTTCAGAATTTGTCTAATGGGCCAATAGCCCAATATACACCAAATTCCAACACCGCCTCCTGACCACAACCCTAGCCGCCAGGCCACCGTCGGCCGGACCTCCCCTTCGCCGCCCCCTCCCTCTCCCTCTCCCTCCTCCCTTCTCCACCTCCTGAGGTGCCGGCCCTAACCTACAAAACTCCTTCGGGAGGTTCTCTTGGGCCGCTACCGTGACGCTGGCGGTGGAGGCCAATCCTCGCCTCCGAAGGCGGCGGATGCCCCCCTACGGTGACCCAACATACCACTGCATGATGTAGTACACTATAGTCGTTGACATAACACCAATGAAACATCGTTCCATCCGCATTATATCTCTCAGAGTGGTACAACAGAAACATCGCGGGTCCAAGACAACACTTTAGATTACATATAACATATTACAAAAGATCTAGAGAACTTCCTCGAACAGTGAGGAATATTATACAGAAAGAATCAGAAAGATCCACTCGGAGTTACTTTAGAAGTACTACTATTAATATATGTATAAGGCTTGAAAGTACTACTATAATATTGTTTTGCAGAAGTAGGTTCTAGATTCTAGGAGTTTTATTTATATTCTATGCTTTAGCTTGTCTTTGATAGATTCCGGTAAGGTCTTCGACTTCGTTGATCTCCCTTAGATATCTTCAACTCTTCAAGTAACTTATTCCCTGGGAACGACATTGGTTTCTCCAAGATCTGGCAAGGGTTAAGAAGATACGTTGAGTACGAGCGTACTCAGCAAGTTCACTAAAAATAAGTGTTTGATGCACTATCTACAGCCATAGACCATAGGTCATAGGCAATGCAAGTTTTTGTAAACATTTCTTCAAAGGTTGCTTGTATTCTGAAAAGCTATGTCCATCAGCCTTCACGGGTTTACCAGAACATTCATGGAGTTCCTTTCTCGCAGCGTTCGTAGCTCCTTCCCAGAACAGGGAATAACAAATTATAGTTCTTACACTCTTGAGAGGTGTGTCACTTTACCCATGAGAGATCTTAGCTTTGTTGCACACCCGAGTTATAGGCTCGTTCACACTTCCTTGGTATGAGGCCCATACTAAGATCCAAGCCAATCACTGTCCTTCTCCACGACCACGCATACAGCGCAATTATTGTATGCCCAAACTCAAGGTAGACTTTTCACCATATAAAACGGCTATAACTTAGTTGGATACACACAACAACCATTAACACTAGTAATCTGTCTTTTGTAAGCCCAGATCCACGGTAGACTTCCCCGTATAAAAGGGCTATACCCACGATCTGCAACTTACAAATGCCCAGAATAGTGTCTGATGCATGCGAGAGGGAGCCGATCCAGCTGACTTCTCCGTCCCATTCCAAATCTCATGGTTAATGCGTAATATACGGCGCAAGAATCATTGGCGACATTGATTGTTAAGTCCTAGATGATATATTCCTGAGTAGTGGTATTCCAACTACCAGGTTTAATAGATTAGCTGATCACCCTGGATCAGTAACCAATAGTTCAATTATTATCAAAAATAGTGTTTTCTAACCTTTTTGAAATGCAGGTGATGACAACACTGGATTTGCAATTACAGAAAATAATCAAAGGACATGAGCAAGTGTGAACTTGCCTTTTGTGATTACAAGATTATGCACTCACAGTCTTCGAGATAATAGAAGATCCAATATCTGAAATCATCATCACTGGTCCGGTAAGGACTAATGTTTAAAGAAGCAAGATGCCATTATGCATAAATAATGCTATGCAATTTTAGAATTTCCAAAGTGAAACCCTTAGTATTTTAAATAAGTTGATTTTAGGTATCTTCTTTAAGATTGGGTTTATCTTTAAGTTTAGTTCATAAGCAATGGCATTGATAAGGAACTTAGGTGTTAACAATCTAAAATATACAAGTACGGATATAGTAATGTGATTATGATTAATTGTTATCTGGTGATTAGGATAAAAAGTCCTTGGGTTGAGTTCTTAAGAACTGAAAGAACTATTATAGACTTTTTTGTGTGAAGTGGCAAAAAGAATAACATTTGAATAAACTAGTATTTAGTTAAGGTTAATTTGTCTTAAGGGTTATTAAGTTTTACATTAGGGTTTGTGAGGGTTACAAATGATGTTGAGTTATCATATTTCAATTGATGATACAAGTGACTAAAGTTAACTTTAAAACATGAATAAACTTCAAATGAGATGTTTATAATTGTTTAGACCAAAGTTAACTATAAATTACAAGTGAATTTTAAGATATAATGAGTTTTTAGAATATCATCTAGCTTGAGGGTTTTGACAAATATGATTATGAATGATCCTCTTTAATGGAAGTGAAAGATGAGTTTAATAACATGCAATTATTAATGGGAACAAAATTAAATGATCTTATAAATTTATTAGAGTTTAGAGTCATTTTTAAGAGTGGTTAAGAGATGGATATTATTCACCATCTTATACATGAGTGATATATAATATTTACTTAAAAGGAGTTTTACTAGAATTTAAGATTTAATAAGAGTATTTAAAAGTTAATAGTTATACTTAAGTTTTATTATGAATTGTGATTATGGAATTAGACTTAATAATTAAATTTAAAGGATTTAGTGTTTTTACTAAGAAAGGTGATTATTTCTTTCTTAGTAAATAATTTTGGAGAATTAACAAAGTGGTTATTTTATTTTAGTAAAATAAGTAAATGGGTTTTATTATCTAATGTTATTTAAATGTTTTAGAATAATGTATATAGTATTTTTCTAGTAAAATATATTCATTCAAGATCTTAAAAATGAATTTTATTTATTTTTAGGTCTTACCTTTATTTTTATAAAGTTCTTCAAAGAATTAAGTGTCTTTAAATATTTGCTTTATATTTTATTTGTAAAACTCTAAGTTAGTATTTTTTATAAAATAGTAGAGTTATTTTTATACACAAAAATGATTTTTATTTATTTTTAGGAGTTTTTCTTATTTTATGAAATTTTACTCAGGATTTAATGATGTTAATATTTATGTGCTCTCTATTTATTTTAAATAAATAAATTTATATTTTTATTAGATAGATCTTATTTTTATGATAATTTTAACATATTAAATGTATTTTTATAATTTTTCTATAATTTTGTATAGCTAAAAATGTTTAAAAGTTATTTTGGTAATTTATTTGTTTTACTTTCGTTTTATTTCTTATCCTAATTATCTTGGGCTGTTTGGGGTTGGGTACATGGGCCAGCTTGGCCCATTTAGGTTGGAACAGTTTGGGATTTGGCCCAACCATCTCACCTCTGGCCCCTTCTCTCTTCATCCTCGCACCCAGGCACTCCACGCATGTCCCGGACCTCGACTCCACTCTCGCGACGCAGCGAGGTGCCCTCCGGTTCGATTCCGGTGAGGCAGGCCGTTGCGGCCACCCCCATTGGTCGCTGAAGCTCCGCCTCCTCTACACTGACCTGGCCCTCCAACTTGATTTGCGAATCTTGCCTCTACCAGGTCATATCTAACCCTCTCTGGTGCTAGGGTTCTGATGCCCGTGGCGCCGCCGTTCACCGGTGATGTGCTGGATGCTGCGGTTTGGCTACGACACACGTCGCGCTGCAGATGTTGCTGGGACGGCTTGGCACAGTGCAGGTGCTTCGGTGCCCATCGTGTCGTCGTGCTGCTACACCCGCGGCCTCCGCCTCCTCTTCGGCGAGCTAGGACTCGCCCCAGGTAGGTTGCTCCTTCTACCCTCTCTATAGCTGGTACGGCTACCCTGCCTACGGAAGATTGTAGATCCCTAGTATCAGCTGCTGAAGATTTATGTGGTGACAATCCCCCTTATCTTTGATCTGTAAGATCTGTTTAGAGTGTGTCAATGATGATTCACTATTGTCAAGTGCTTGTGTTTAGATTTCTGGTAATGCTTGTGAGACAGAGATCATGTGATAATCAAAGGGTCCTCTTTGAATGCTCTCTCCTGACTAGTAGATAAACCAAGCATGTATAATTGTGCCTGGACTGTCACTGTTGTGCTCAGCTGTGTGAGAAATATGATTAGTTGGATAATACTTTGACTTCCTGTTATTTTGGGCATTGAGTACATATGTGCTTAATTCCAGAATTTATAGTTATGTTCTATACTGACCAACTGGTTCAGTATAGGTTGAGGTTGATCATGCTCTGTCCTATATTGATAGTTAGCAATTTTTAACTGATTCCTGGGTAGAATGCTTAAGAAAATGATGTGTTCTGTATTGGTTAGTGTTTATGGATGAAATGGTATATCATCTATGGCTGGTCCATATGGCAGTGATGCTTTTAGAATGATTCCTAATGTTCATACTTAGGAAAATGATTTGAATGCTTAATAAGTGAGGAAGTGACCAATTATGTATACTATCAACATGATAGTTAGATAATTATAAATGATTCCTAGGATTTGGCTAGGAAGATGATTTTCTTTCATTTGGGTTGATTTGATTATCTCATTTAGCAAGGCTTATGCTTAATAGCTACCACTGTGGTGCCTCCTTTGGAGTGTGCATATTGGTTTCCTATTTGCATGAACTGTTGTGAGATTGATTGACTAAAACTTGATAAGATCCTATACCTGACCTATGATGCAAAGGCTGAGGCCAAACTCTTAATAAGAAAATATACTAAAGTTTGACTACCAAACTCTCTATGATGACTCAACATAGCATTACTATGTGGATCTGAGAGAAATCTCTCCTCACAACCCATAGTTGTGAAGGATGTGGTTGCTAGTTGTTTGATTTTTGGACATGATCTATTTGTTGGCTTTGACTGCTTGACTAGCTAAAAAGAGACTCATGTGTGGCTGCCAATGATGCATGGTCTGAGGCTTGATTATGTTTGTATATACAAACAGATGCTTGAATGGTTTTTCCTAGCTCAATGATGATACTGGTGTAGAATTTCTACACCAATCTGAGAGCCTCCAATTTTCCCCACTAAAACTTATGCTTTACAAGATGAAATGAGCATGTGCTATTACTATTATAAGTTGGCAACCTGATATGCAGAGTAGATCAGCTCGACTTGGTGAGATTGTGGATAAGCTGCAGCTGCTCTTGATCTACTGTTGTTGTTGTCTTGCCCTTGTGATGGATCATGATTGATTCATGTCCATTCTGCTGGATATTATTCTTGCCTTGGTACATCTGGCCTTGATTTCCCCTTGTCCTAGCTCTAGGATGGCTCCTGGGAGCAACCAGAGCTAAGGTGTGATGGTTTGGTCTAGATTGGTGATCTTGTGGTTGTTTATGTGTGGGCTTGGGATAAAAATAGAGGTGTGAGACTTGGTCTGGTTGTGGATGTGAAGAGAGAAGATAGTAGTAGTTCTACTACGGCTGGTGCTTTTCCTCTACTTGTTGTTGCCTTGTGGGGTTGACAGCACATATGCCTGCATGCATGTGTGAGTTGGTTGTTTGTGTGCTGCTGGTCTAGATACCTCCCCATGTCCAGGTTTCATCTGTGAGATCTTTGTGCTACGGTTGTTCTCGGCTGGTTTGGTATTATCTCAAGTTTGGCTTTATTTTTGGGTTGCCAAATGGAATGGACTCCTACTATACCAAGGTGAAACTTGCCCCTTTTAGACCCATGATGCTGTGCTAAGGTCATTTGATATAGAAGAACAGATCCTACACTTGTTCTATTTCTAAACACTCTATTATGAGCTTAAGCATATCATTAGTATGCTAAATCTGAGAGTAAGTTAATACACTAACTCCTTGTTTATTATTTATCTTGATTGTCTCTTCTTGTTTATTGTTTTATGTTGCAGGGATCAAGAAGAGATGAAGATATTGGAAGTGAAGAAATGTAGTTAGGAAATAGTTTTAGGTTTTCTTTTATATATATATGTAATTTATTTTCTAATTGAATAATGTTGAGACATTGTAATTTATATTCTGTTTGAAAATTGTAAAAACATTGTACTGTTGTATTTTATTCAATAAAGTTTACTTATTTCCTTCTTATTTTACAATTCTTTTGTAAAGACAAAATCATATATATATATATTGTTGTAAAAAGAATTCAAGTCATTTTAATAGTTCAAGTCATTTTAATAGTTCAATTGCTATATGCTTTCTGATACATAGTAATCTAATTCCTTCGACCATGAGATCATGCATATCACCTTTACCGGATGGATGCTTTGATGACATCAAACACCACACCATAACTGGGTGGCTATAAAGGTGGCATTGAGTGTTCGGAAAGTATTGGTTGAAACACATGGATCAAGAGTGGGATTTGTCCATCCATATGACGGATAGATATACTCTGGGCCCTCTCGGTGAAATGTCATAGCTTGCAAGCATGTGACTGGCTCACAAGGGATCACATATCACGGGAACGAGAAAAAAGTACTTATCGGTAACGAGGTTGAACTAGGTATGCAGAGATACCGACGATCATAACCTCGGATAAGTAAACTATCGTGAGACAAAGGGAAATTGATATCGTATGTAAGTGGTTCATTCGATTGCAAAGTAATCGTAGAAATATGTGGGAGCCATATGAATTTCCAGATTCCTCTATTGGTTATTGTTCGGAGAAGTGTCTCGATCATGTCTACATAATTCACGAACCGTAGGGAGACACACTTAAGGATTCGACGTTGTTTGAGTAGTTATGGAATGATGAGAAAGAGACCGAATGTTGTTCGGAGTCTCGGATGGGATCCGGGATATCACGAGGAGATCCGGAATGGTCCGGAGAATAAGATTCATATAAGGAAAGTCCCGTTTCGGAGTTGGGGAATGGTTCCGGTGTTTTCATCGGGAATGTTCTAGAATGTTCCGGAATGTCCGGCATTCCGGAGGGGAAGGGTACATGAATGTGTTGTATCAAGTTGGTATGATTGCATCATGTACTAAGTGTCATCGCTGAACCAAATTAAGGATTAATGCAAATCCTAGTTTGAAAAGTCAAATAGCTAGTTTGAAAAGTCAAACGGCTAAATTTGGAAAGAGGAAAAGAGGAGGAAGGGGAAACCGAGGTGGGGAGGAGTCCCTCCTCCCCACCGCCGGTGCCACCCAAGCCGAGTTGGGGAGGAACTCCTCTCCCTCCCCTTGGCCGGCCGGCCCCTCCACCTATATAAGGAGGGGCAGGGCTCCCTCCTAGAGACACACAAGATCCTCTCCTCCAAACCCTAGTACCAAGCCGCCGCCGCCGGCCCTAGGGCACTCGCCGCCGCCTAGGTGAAACCCTAGCCGCCAGCACTAGCCCCTCCTTGGCGTGTCTAAACCCTAGATCGTCGAGGGACTCTCTCATACTCCACCATACTCGCTCCGGCTTAAGGCGAAGCCCTGCGAGATCTCCCCTCTACTTCCGGTACCACGCCGTTATGCTGCCGGAATCACGAGGAGAGTGCTACAACCTCCGCTGCCTGCTGGAACAAGGGAGAGGAAGGTCTTCGTCGAGTACCGAACGTGTGACCGACTGTGGGAGCGCTGCCGGAACGCAGCGCCGGAAGGATCGTCTACGCGATCTTGAGATCGGAAAGAGTATGACTACATCACCCACGAGAATCCGCTCTCGTTAAACACTTTGGAATCTTCGAGGGAGAGTTATTCTATCGACTCGTTGCTACAATCTAGTAGATAGATCTTGGCTTGTTTGTTTGTATGCGGTAGAAATTTTTTGTTTTCCATGCTACAAAACCCTACACCACCGCCCTTGGCCACAGGATCGACGGGACATCCCACCAGCGGAGGGTCCACCTCCCGCCCTGGGCCCCACAACATCACGCCTTAGCACCTGGCGGCATGTAGGTCCCGCCTGCCCCTATGGCGGGAAGCTCGGTCTGCCTCGGGCCCTGGCGGGAGGTGACATGTGTCACTTTTCTAGCCTCCCGCCAGGGCACTTTTGCCTTTTGGAGGGACGGGGGGGCATTTTTGGCTATAGAAAATTGCAGGGGGTTATATTTGTAAAAAAAATCCATGCTCACCACACTAGATGACTAGACAGATGTGCAACTTTGTCAAAAACCCTATTTTTACGCTCATGCCTGAGGTGTCGAAGTTCGAGTGTAATGAGCACACTACCGGACGTGCACGATATGCCGAGGACTAAAAGTCATCGGCGTAGGCCAAAAAACCGCTGGCGTAGTCGTCGACGGCTGCCCTCGGCGTAGGCTCCTCGACAAAAGTCTCCCTTGGCGAAGTGCATGGAGGCCGCCAACGTATCAAAAAACCGTCGGTGTAGACGCCGACAGCTTCCCTCGGCATAGCATCATGGCCGGTTATAAAAATAATTAAATAATAATAATGTTTTATTGTTTTTTTCAAGTTTTTCTCAACTTTTTTAATGTTTGAATTTTTTGACTCGTTGATCTCTCACTTTGAACATTTTTAACACTAATTATACTTAATATTTCTTCAAATTGCAGTCTTGGTTAAATTTTTCGGTCGGTCACCCATCTTCACTACTCCATCTCCAGCACGCTTAACTTTCTCGTTCCTTCAGAATATGTTTTCACAAAGCAATTTATACATATCAATACTATGATATCAATCTTATTAACTCTTATATCAGTATGTCACATGTTTGTATTTTTTGAAGTTACAAACAATTATTTAAGTAAACAACAATGAATAAGTAAAAATATTATTGAATTCAAATAAAAATAAAAAAAAATTAAGGTTTGATCATGCGGAAACTAAGGTTTGATCTTGACGAGCCTAGCATGTACAGACATGGTCTCGGAACACGGATCACTGAAAGGTAAAGCATGAACCATATAGTAGATATGATGAACATGTCGATTGTTCGCCATTGAAGCTACATCAACTCTCGTGATTATTGGTGTTGATGTGGTGTATTTGGTTCGTGTGATCACTAAAACAATGTGAGGGATATTGTTTTGAGTGGGAGTTCACCTAGATTAATTTTAATATTAATTTGAACTCAATTTGTCATAAACTTAGTCTAAACTATTGCAAATATGTTGTAGATCAATGGCAGCCCCTACCATCAATTTTAATGCGTTCCTAGAGAAAGAAAAGTTGAAAAACAATGGAAGCAACTTCGCGGATTGGTTCCGCAATTTGAGGATTGTCCTCACAGCTGGTAATTTGACCTATGTGCTGGATGCACCACTGGGTGACCCACCTGCAGCTGATGCCGCCGATGAAGTAAAGAATATTTACCTCACTCGGAAGACTCAGAACTCCACAGTTCAGTGTGCTATCTTGTATGGTTTAGAATCGGAGCTTCAGAAAAGGTTTGAGAATTCAGACCCATATGATATTGTCGAGGATCTCAAATTGATCTTTGAGACTCATGCGGCAATTGAAAGCTATGAGGCTTCTGAAAAGTTCTTTAACTGCAAGATGGAAGAGGGCAGCTCCGTCAGCGAGCATGTGCTTAAGATGTCTGGGCACGCAAACAAACTTCAAAGCTTGGGTATAGTGATTCCTAATGCTTTGGGGATTTACCGTGTCCTCCAATCACTACCACCAAGTTACAAGAACTTTGTGATAAACTACAACATGCAAAACATGAACAATACGTTGCCAGAACTCTTTGCCATGTTGAAGTCTGCAGAAGTGGAGATCAAGAAAGAGCACCAAGTGTTGTTGGTCAATAAGACCACCAAATTCAAGAAAGGCAAGTCTAAGCAGAAGGGACACTTCAAGAAGGGTGGTAAGAAAGTTACCACGCCGACGAAGAAGACCAAGGCTGGACCTAAGCCTGATACTGAGTGCTTTTACTGCAAGGGAGAAGGTCACTGGAAGCGGAATTGCCCAAAGTACTTGGCGGATTTGAAGAACGGCAACATCAAGAAGAAAGGTATATCTGATATACATGTTATTGATGTGTATCTCACTAGTACTCGTAGTAGTGCCTGGGTATTTGATACTGGTTCGGTTGCTCATATTTGTAACTCGAAACAGGTGCTGCAAAATAAACGGAAGCTAGCGAAGAACGAGGTGACGATGCGCGTTGGAAACGGATCAAAGGTTGATGTGATCGCGGTCGGCACGCTACCCCTTCATCTACCATCGGGATTAGTTTTATACTTAAATAATTGTTATTTGGTGCCTACGTTAAGCATGAACATTATATCGGGATCTTGTTTATTGCGAGATGGTTACTTGTTTAAATCCGAGAATAATGGTTGTTCGATTTATATGAGTAATATGTTTTATGCACATGCACCTTTGATAGATGGTCTATTCTTATTGAATCTCGATAGTGGAAATACACATATTAATAACATTGAAGCTAAACGTTTGAAATTGAGCGATAACTCGACCTATATGTGGCACTGTCGTCTTGGTCACATTGGAGTGAAGCGTATGAAGAAACTCCATTCCGATGGACTTCTTGAATCACTTGAAAGATGCGAAGCATGTCTGATGGGTAAAATGACTAAGACTCCATTTTCTGGTATGATGGAGCGAGCTATGGACTTGTTGGAAATCATACATACCGATGTGTGTGGTCCAATGAGTGTAGCATCGCGTGGTGGTTATCGTTATGTTCTTACCTTCACGGATGACTTGATTAGATATGGGTATATCTATTTCATGAAACATAAGTCCGAAACTTTCGAGAAGTTTAAGGAATTTCAAAGTGAGGTAGAGAATCAACGTAACAAGAAGATTAAATTTCTATGTTCTGATCGTGGAGGTGAATATCTAAGTTACGAGTTTGGCGAGCATTTGAAGAAATGCGGAATACTTTCGCAGTTGACACCGTCGGGAACACCACAGCGTAATGGTGTGTCCGAACGTCGTAATCGAACTCTCTTAGATATGGTTCGTTCTATGATGTCACTTACAGATTTACCGCTATCATTTTGGGGTTATGCATTAGAAACAGCCGCATTCACTTTAAATAGGGCACCGTCTAAATCCGTTGAAACGACACCGTATGAATTATGGTTTGGGAAGAAACCTAGATTGCCGTTCCTTAAAGTTTGGGGGTGCGAAGCCTATGTAAAGAAGTTACAGCCGGACAAGCTTGAACCCAAAGCGGAAAAATGCGTCTTCATAGGATACCCGAAGGAAACTATTGGGTATACCTTCTATCATAGATCCGAAGGCAAAATCTTCGTTGCCAAGAATGGATCCTTTCTAGAGAAGGAATTTCTCTCGAAAGAAGTGACTGGAAGGAAAGTAGAACTCGACGAGGTTGTCGAACCTTCTCTCGAAATTGCGAGCAGCGCAGCGCCGGAAGAAGTTCCTGTGGTGCCTGCACCAATAAGAGAGGAAGCTAATGATAATGATCATGAAACTTCGGTTGAAGTTGCTACAGAACCTCGCAGGTCAACGAGAACTCGTACCACTCCAGATTGGTATGATCCCGTTATGAGTGTCATGTTGGTGGACAACACCGATGAACCTGAGACATATGAGGAAGCGATGATGAGCCCAGATTCCAATAAATGGCAAGAAGCCATGAAATCCAAAATCGGATCCATGTACGAAAACCAAGTATGGACTTTGGTGGACTTACCGGATGGCCGGAAGGCTGTCGAGAACAAATGGATCTTCAAGAAGAAAACAAATGCTGATGGTAATGTTACTGTCTATAAAGCTCGACTTGTCGCAAAAGGGTTTCGACAAATTCAAGGAGTTGACTACGATGAGACTTTCTCACCAGTAGCGAAGCTAAAGTCTGTGAGGATTATGTTAGCAATCGCTGCATAATATGATTATGAGATATGGCTGATGGATGTCAAAACAGCATTTCTCAATGGAGACACTGATGAAGAGTTGTATATGATGCAACCCAAAGGTTTTGTTGATCCTAAAGATGCTAACAAGGTATGCAAACTTCAACGGTCCATCTATGGATTGAAGCAAGCATCCCGAAGTTGGAATCAACGTTTTGATAAGGTGATCAAAAGTTTTGGTTTTATACAAACTTATGGAGAAGCTTGTATTTACAAGAAAGTGAGTGGGAGCTCTGTAGCATTCTTAATACTATATGTAGATGACATATTGTTGATTGGGAATGATGTAGACCTTCTTAATAGTGTCAAGGAATATTTGAATAATAGTTTTTCAATGAAGGATCTTGGCGAAGCAGCTTACATATTAGGCATAAAGATTTATAGAGATAGATCGAAACGCCAAATATCATTGTCACAAAGTACATATTTGGACAAAGTTCTAAAGAGGTTTGGAATGGAAGATAGCAAGAAAGGGTTCTTGCCCATGTTGCCCAATACGACCTTGAGTAAAACTCAAAGTCCGACATCAGCAGAAGATAGAGAAAGGATGAGTAAGACTCCCTATGCCTCAGCCATAGGATCTCTAATGTATGCCATGCTATGTACTAGACCCGACATTGCATATGCTGTTAGTTTAACTAGCAGATATCAAAGTGATCCAGGAGTGGATCATTGGGCAGCGGTCAAAAACATCCTTAAGTACTTGAGAAGAACTAAGGATATGGTTCTTTCTTATGGAGGTGATGAACAGCTCGTTGTTAATGGTTACACCGATGCTAGTTGGAACACCGATCCGGATGATTCTAAATCACAATCTGGATACGTATTTATTTTGAATGGTGCAGCAGTTAGCTGGAGGAGTGCAAAGCAAAGCGTTGTGGCAAGATCTTCAACTGAATCGGAATACATGGCTGCTTCGGAGGCTTCACAAGAAGCGATATGGATGAAAGAGTTCATTACAGAGTTGGGTGTGGTTCCTAGTGTGCTGGACCCAATGTCTATCTACTGTGATAACATGGGCGCCATAGCCAATGCGCAAGAACCAAGGTCACACAAGAAGCTGAAGCACATCAAGCTACGTTTTCACGCTATTCGAGAACATATCCAAGATGGGGATATAAAGATTTGCAAAGTACACACAGATCTGAATGTGGCGGATCCGTTGACTAAACCTCTCCCGAGGGCAAAACATGACCAGCACCAAACTGCCATGGGTGTTCGGTATATTACCATGTAATCTAGATTAGATGACTCTAGTGCAAGTGGGAGACTGTTGGAGATATGCCCTAGAGGCAATAATAAATGTAGTTATTATTATATCTTTGTGTTTATGATAAATGTTTACGTTCATGCTATAATAGTATTAACAAGGAAACATTAATACTTGTGTGATTTGTAAACTTAATTTGAAGTCCCTAGTAAAGCCTCTATATAATACTAGCTTGTTGGTTAATAGATGATTGTGGTTTTCCTATCATGAACATTGAGATGTTATTAACAACAAGATCATATTATTAGGAGAATGATATGATGGACATACTCCTATAGATAAGCGTAGCATAAAGATCAAGTCATTTTAATAGTTCAATTGCTATATGCTTTCTGATACATAGTAATCTAATTCCTTCGACCATGAGATCATGCATATCACCTTTACCGGATGGATGCTTTGATGACATCAAACACCACACCGTAACTGGGTGGCTATAAAGGTGGCATTGAGTGTTCGGAAAGTATTGGTTGAAACACATGGATCAAGAGTGGGATTTGTCCATCCATATGACGGATAGATATACTCTGGGCCCTCTCGGTGAAATGTCATCCAATTAGCTTGCAAGCATGTGACTGGCTCACAAGGGATCACATATCATGGGAACGAGAAAAGAGTACTTATCGGTAACGAGGTTGAACTAGGTATGCAGAGATACCGACGATCATAACCTCGGATAAGTAAACTATCGTGAGACAAAGGGAAATTGATATCGTATGTAAGTGTTTCATTCGATCGCAAAGTAATCGTAGAAATATGTGGGAGCCATATGAATTTCCAGATTCCTCTATTGGTTATTGTTCGGAGAAGTGTCTCGATCATGTCTGCATAATTCACGAACCGTAGGGAGACACACTTAAGGATTCGACGTTGTTTGAGTAGTTATGGAATGATGAGAAAGAGACCGAATGTTGTTCGGAGTCTCGGATGGCATCCGGGATATCACGAGGAGATCCGGAATGGTCCGGAGAATAAGATTCATATAAGGAAAGTCCCGTTTCGGAGTTGGGGAATGGTTCCGGTGTTTTCATCGGGAATGTTCTAGAATGTTCCGGAATGTCCGGCACTCCGGAGGGGAAGGGTACATGAATGTGTTGTATCAAGTTGGTATGATTGCATCATGTACTAAGTGTCATCGCTGAACCAAATTAAGGATTAATGCAAATCCTAGTTTGAAAAGTCAAATAGCTAGTTTGAAAAGTCAAACGGCTAAATTTGGAAAGAGGAAAAGAGGAGGAAGGGGAAACCGAGTTGGGGAGGAGTCCCTCCTCCCCACCGCCGGCGCCACCCAAGCCGAGTTGGGGAGGGACTCCTCTCCCTCCCCTTGGCCGTCCGGCCCCTCCACCTATATAAGGTGGGGCAGGGCTCCCTCCTAGAGACACACAAGATCCTCTCCTCCAAACCCTAGTACCAAGCCGCCGCCGCCTCCAAGCCGCCGCCGGCCCTAGGGCACTCGCCGCCGCCTAGGTGAAACCCTAGCCGCCGGCACTAGACCCTCCTTGGCGTGTCTAAACCCTAGATCGTCGAGGGACTCTCTCATACTCCACCATACTCGCTCCGGCTTAAGGCGAAGCCCTGCGAGACCTCCCCTCTACTTCCGGTACCACGCCGTTATGCTGCCGGAATCGCGAGGAGAGTGCTACAACCTCCGCTGCCTGCTGGAACAAGGGAGAGGAAGGTCTTCGTCGAGTACCGAACGTGTGACCGACTGCGGGAGCGCTGCCGGAACGCAGCGCCAGAAGGATCGTCTACGCGATCTTGAGATCGGAAAGAGTATGACTACATCACCCACGAGAATCCGCTCTCGTTAAACACTTTGGAATCTTCGAGGGAGAGTTATTCTATCGACTCGTTGCTACAATCTAGTAGATAGATCTTGGCTTGTTTGTTTGTATGCGGTAGAAATTTTTTGTTTTCCATGCTACGAAACCCTACACCACCGCCCTTGGCCACAGGATCGACGGGACATCCCACCAGCGGAGGGTCCACCTCCCGCCCTGGGCCCCACAACATCACGCCTTAGCACCTGGCGGCATGTAGGTCCCGCCTGCCCCTATGGCGGGAAGCTCGGTCTGCCTCGGGCCCTGGCGGGAGGTGACATGTGTCACTTTTCTAGCCTCCGCCAGGGCACTTTTGCCTTTTGGAGGGACGGGGGGGGCATTTTTGGCTATAGAAAATTGCAGGGGGTTATATTTGTAAAAAAAATCCATGCTCACCACACTAGATGACTAGACAGATGTGCAACTTTGTCAAAAACCCTGGTTTTACGCTCATGCCTGAGGTGTCGAAGTTCGAGTGTAATGAGCACACTACCGGACGTGCACGATATGCCGAGGACTAAAAGTCATCGGCGTAGGCCAAAAAACCGCCGGCGTAGTCGTCGACGGCTGCCCTCGGCGTAGGCTCCTCGACAAAAGTCTCCCTTGGCGAAGTGCATGGAGGCCGCCAACGTATCAAAAAACCGTCGGTGTAGACGCCGACAGCTTCCCTCGGCATAGCCTCATGGCCGGTTATAAAAATAATTAAATAATAATAATGTTTTGTTGTTTTTATTCAAGTTTTTCTCAACTTTTTTAATGTTTGAATTTTTTGACTCGTTGATCTCTCACTTTGAACATTTTTAACACTAATTATACTTAATATTTCTTCAAATTGCAGTCTTGGTTAAATTTTTCGGTCGGTCACCCATCTTCACTACTCCATCTCCAGCACGCTTAACTTTCTCGTTCCTTCAGAATATGTTTTCACAAAGCAATTTATACATATCAATACTATGATATCAATCTTATTAACTCTTATATCAGTATGTCACATGTTTGTATTTTTTAAAATTACAAACAATTATTTAAGTAAACAACAATGAATAAGTAAAAATATTATTGAATTCAAATAAAAATAGAAAAAAAAATTCCATGTCGTTGTAACGCGCAGACGGCCCACGCGCAGAGCATCGTCGTAGAGGACCGTCCGATGGCCGTTGTAGCCCATGGCGACGTACGATCTTGTCCTTGTTGCAACCGAAGAGCGCCAAGTCCATGGGCGGATACATGACCGAAGAGCACAAGCTCAGGATTGGGGGTGGCAGGCGGGCCTTGACTTCTGCCGCCGCCGCCTCTAGAGCTTGCGGCCGTCGGTCATCCTTGTCGGAGAAGAAGAGGCGCCAAAGGTTGATGCGGTACACCATGTACACGGACTGCAAGGGGGGCTTGTATCTTTCAGCCACCATGTACAGAAACGCCTGACCCATCGTCGCCGCCATTCGCTCCCTATCGTATGTGCTCCAGCAACTGGCTAGGGTAGTAGCTACCAAAGGATACTAGTAATTACCCGTGCGTTGCTGCGGGAATTTGTAGAGAATGCACTTTAGTTATGTATGAAGGACTATAAAATTTTAGTAAATACCTGGCCCGTTGTTGTGGGATTTTATAGAGAACACAGTTTGTTGTGTATGAAGCACTATACAATTTTAATCCCCACCAAGCAGAATTGTGTAACAAACTTCTCTAGCTATCCAATTTTTTGGTATTGGCGTTGGGACATTCGAACAGGAAACTTCATCCAATATGTGAAAAATATACTATTTCTCACTGCCATACAACTACAATTTATTGATGGGGCTTACAACACAAAAAAAAAAAGGAAATGAAACAATTGCAAACAAAAAGCCTTCCATTAATAATTGCAATCCTGGTTTCCTCGCTGGTCAAGTTGATTTATATTGTATAGATGCTAATAAACATCATCATACCTATACAAAGTAGCTAGAAAATTGACAAAAGTAGTTGTTGTACAATGAAACCATGGAATAATATGTGGCAATAATCTCTAGATGGTTTGGTCGGTCTTCTACTTGAAATTCTGGTGGGTGTTGTGTTATTGTACTACCCGCAGTAGTCGCATATCTTTCTTTAACCGTGCAATAGAGGCGTATATCCATGTTGAGGCCTGCCCACATAAGAATACATCTGAAACAATTAAGTAGACAAATGACTAATTAAAAGGTGCAACTCCTAGGAGTGTCCTTGTTCTTATCACTCGCACAAAGTTGTAGGAAAGCAGCTCAAAACAATTAAAAAAATGTATATTGCTCAAACCCCCTCAAATAAGGTTCAGATCCATATTCATCATTTAGCCTCGACACCGAAATAATATTACTTTTAAAATTATTCATTCTGCTAATTGAATCCCTGAAATAGAATGTCAACTGTGAAGTGAAACGACATCGAGAAAGAGAACAATTGTACCTAATCTCAAATCAGTTGATACAAAAATTTCAACTAACCCAAGCATTAACTGTATAGTAACATCTGCAATGAAAAATAGATGAATCATTTGGAGCTCCTAGCTAGAAAGCATCTACTTGAAGCTTCTTAATGTGACACCGAATCTTTAAAAACTCACTGTATTAGAAATAACAACAACCATTCTGGTACTCTCTGATACGGGGTGTGATACATCTCTCAGCAATAAAAACATAAGCACAAATGATTTGTACAATTTAAAAGAGAATTGAAATTTTATGTCCGCATTAAATTGTACAGGGCCATATGAATAGCATAACATTCATGACTGCCTTTTCTAAGAAAAATCATGACTGGATAGTAGCATATTGCTTCAGCCATTTTCGGCTGAATGTGGAAGATGCAGATTAGTCCTCTCTGACCATAATGGTGCGTAATTGCCCATGGCATATTTACTTTGAATGGAGTATAAGAAATCGAGAGGTGTGTATCGTCATACCAATTCCTTGTGATTAGGTACCTGCGGCCAATGTCATCAAAGGCTATAGTATGAAAGATTAAAACAAACCGGCTCTGTGAACTGCTAATTCCAATTTGCAGAACAAAAACTGCTAATCCTAGATCTGTCCAAGAAAAACAGCGAGCTCAAAACTACATGGAAGAATCAGGATATGAGATATGGATAGAGAGGTCTAGTGAGAAGAATTATCTCGTGAGGCAGGACTATGTACTCATAGTACATCGCCATATGACCTGGCCGTTGCTGGATGACCGTTCCATCAGAAACCAAGGACGCCATGGGTGGCATCGATTGGGGCGGTACAGGGAGGCCGATTTGCGTGCGAGAGAAGATTGTGGGGATCTGATGGAGACGACAAAGTTTCCATAAGAGTACTTTGGGATGGGTTTTATGGATGGCGTTTGACAGGGAGGCGAGAAGATATGCGTTACTTCTAGCGAGACGAGTGATGCAGAGAATACAAAGAGAAGCCGCCCTCCCCCAGCTTCCTGGAGAAGCCGGTCTAAAAAATTTGCGAGGCTTCCAAAATAGTTAAGTCTAAACAAATTTGGAAGCCACGCAAAATTTTTAAACCGGGTTTTCCAGAAAGCTGGGGGTAGGGCAACTTCTGGGAGAAGCCGTCAAAAGAACTGGGCTTTAATGGTGCACGCTTAGAATACGAAGTGAAGTTGTTTTATTAATTGACAGCTCACTCGTGGAAAGGGTAAATACGAATGATATGGATGACTGGATGATGTGGACCAATAAGAAGCTTGATGATGTGGGAGGCTTGCATGTTGAGAGAAATCCTTTAGTGAAAGAGTCCTATTTAGATATAGAGGATTCCATCAATCTCTTCCAGCACTCCCGTATCACCACTCCCGTATGTCTAGCCGCTAGATATATGTATTTTGCTCTGCGAATCAAGTCATTCATTGTGGACGTACAAGTACGTGTTAGTCAAGTAATTAAGTTCCCAAGCAATGTTTTGAGCTGCCCTTGCCTTCCCTTGCAAGTAATCAATCGATACCGTGCGACCAAATACGAGTATGATTATATGGGAATCTCTTAAAATAGGCTTTTGTCCCGCTATATTAATATAGCAAGTGATGGGGCAGCAGCAAACACATGCCCAAAAGGGAAAAAAATGAAGACAAAGGTGAATCAATGGAACGATGATGCCCTGCAACCGCAGCGTCCTCCGACTTTGACCCACCACATGCAAGCGCCCCGAAGCGTCCGTATCAAGCAGCACCTTCAAGAAGGCAGCACCGTCGACACAATGCTGCTACCCGGACCAAATTGATCCTAGGGTTTCCCCCGATACGCAGAGTAAAGTGGGCAGGGATTCCCGCGGCGCCCTTCAAGAAAGAATAGTGCCACTCGAGGGCGGCACCATGCCCGAGTCAGACTAGCTGACAGGGATTTCTCCCGATCCTCGCCCACAAAAAAACTCTGACACAACGGAGCACCGCCACCCTGCTTTGCAACCCACGAGCATGCGCCTCCACGGTCTTGTAGTCACCATCGCTCGTCTCTTCATGAACACTGGCGCAGGCCTGCAAGGCGGAAGCACCGCGACATCGCCGAATGAGGGACAATAGCCTCGCCGCCACGGGAGGACCCACCTCCACCGCCGAGGCAGTCATCGACCGGACAGATCAGCGGGAGCACACCAGGCCCTGGCAGGCCCAGCCGGGCCCGTGAAGCTCCGGCCGTCCTGCTGCAGTAGGCAGCCCCAACGCTGTCGTCCCCATCCCAGCTCAATCGCCGCTGCCACCTCCAGGAGGCTCCGCAGACGTGGTGACCCGGCCCGCCCAAGCCCATCTGAGGCCCTCCCGAGCCCATCTGGGGGACGAGGAGCCCAGAACCGGACCGGAACGGCGGCCGACGAACCACCGCGTCCATGGTGCCCCGCCGCAAGAGGACGCCGCCGCCAGCAACACCCAGCCACGCCAGACCAAAATCTTCCGATGTGCACCGATGCCAGGGAGTAGGAGGGCCTCGAGCCGCTCTCCAGGGCGCGGGGAGAGGCAGGCCGCCGCCGTCGGCGTCACCCGGGCTTCGCCCGGCGACCCCTGCCGACAGCGGCGACGGGGGGAGGCGGATGGAGGTAGGGGAGGCGGCCGGAGGAGGAAGAGCCCCGTCGCCCTCGGAGGAGCGAGAGGGGGCTCGCGTGTTTCTTTCCTAAAAGAGGACAAGGGCAGAAGTGCAGGGACCGATTATATGGGAATCTAGTCCCATGTATATAATGATCAAGTACTAGTATGATTTTTCCGGCTGGGCCGGGGAATATGGATACTAATTGTGAATTTTCTGAAATGCTGAAAGAAGTTCTGTATGAATGTAAATATATTGAAATACTACCAGATGTACAAACATATGAAAGTGTCACAACATTGTTTTCACAAAAAAAGTATCACAACATTGTGAACACGGAACCAAAATGTTCAGTGTCGAAGTACCTAAAATTTCAACTAAAGTAGATTGATTTTACAGATCACAAATGTAATAGAGTGCACATCACAATCATCTTGAACTTCAGCATCGGATAACGATATTTTCATTCCGAGATCCATCTTATTTATCGTTTTCAGTATTAGATGATTCTTCCACGTCTTCTTCCTGCAATTTTTTAAATTAAGCGTTTCTTCTTATTCAACTGTTTCATCTTCCTTTTCTTTTTGTAGAATGCACCTTTGGGCCCTCTCAACATCTTGTTCAATTCTTTTTGTCTAAAACATGCAAAAGATTTGCATGCCCTTTCCAATAAGCAGTTTTTTTTGAAATGAGCGCTTTTATTACTTAAAAATAATGTTTACACCCGGCCTCCTCATAACTAAGATGCACACAGCCGATAAATTCACACGACAAGAGAATACAAAAAGTATACCACCATTACAAATAACACTATCAAAATAAACGGCGTCAAGTTATGGAGGATTGATCCACAATCACGCGGCCATCCATGTCGGGAGAAAATATCCTTTGCCGTGTCCTTCAACCGCGTACACCCCTCCACAAACAAGTCGTGAAAATCCGTGCATTGAAGAGTAGTCCATGATCGGAGAATAGTCGTGACGCGATAGATAACCTGCAAGGAAAAAGATACAATATTATAAAAAATCTTATCATTTTTATATTGCCATAGCGACCAAATAATGACAAGCTCTCTCACCCTAAACAACGTCGTGTATTTATCATCTATCACATGCAACCAGTTTTCAAATATATTGGCAACCGAACGAGGGGGAAATAAACCAAAGGCTACTTGGATGGTTGACAATATAGAGCGAATAAATTTACAATGGAAGAATAAATGCTGGATTATCTTATCATGATTAAAAAATGAATTGTATACTTCCATACCAATTCCTATTTACAAGATTACATTTTTTAAGAATTATATTCTTACGAAGATACATGTGAATATCTTTGTATTTACACTACAGGAAAGAACTGAGGCGTCGGGGCCGTCGGCGTAGCTGCCTCCCCGGGCCAGCCGACCAGCCCGGCTGTCGGCGTAAGGACGGTCGTCGACGTAGATGACGGTGCCGAGGGTAGCCCTCGGCGTAGCGTGGCCATCGGCGTAGTAGAGAGGGCTATGCCGACGGTGTCTCTCGGCGTAGGTATAGCCCTCGATGTAGCTCCAGTTCAAACACGGTGACGGAAACGACATTAGGTAGTCAGGCTATACCGACGGCCTGGCCGTCGGCACAACTCTTTGGAAAAAATTGTTTGGCCTGTGCCGACGGCTAGGCCGTCGGCATAGGCCTTCAGATTTTTTTTATTTAATTTTAGCATAGCTATTTTTTCCTTTTACCTCATTAATTTTTGAAAATCATAACTGAATCATTATAATTTAGAAAATACAAATAATATATCAAAATTTGCAAAAAAAAACTATCTATCTACACTCAAATATTACACATTTGTAAATAAAAATTAAGTGAAACATAAAAATATATATATAGTTTAAAACGGGCATTAGAAATTCAAAAACGATTCAAACAATGCGAAACCTTCGCGTGGTGTCATATTATGTGACATAGTTAGAAGGAAAAATATCAAACTTAGCATATTGATTATGTATCAAAAAAACCTTTACAAAGTGACCTATCTCCTTCGAGGTTTCTTGGCTTTCGGGTCGAATGACCAATGTATGGCTAGAATGAAGGTATAGTTTGTGATAATGTGTCCATATTGTGCATAAATTTGTATCATGGGATGGATAATAATGTTTCAGGAGGAAATTTTCCTTTTCGTCGCACCAAAAAGTCATTTTCTATTTCTTGAATGCAAAAAACATATGGTTTTGTGAAACAGCCAGCAAATGGCTAATTCAAAATGCTATCATCATATTTTTCAAAAATACTCCTTACATGGATAATGTCATAACAGGGGGATCTCAAACCTTTCCGTCTATCCCTGGTAAAAAGACAAATTCCTGCCGAATCGGTAGGAAGCGGGTCAGATATAAACTACAGGTACATGATCGGATGCTAATGATTTTTTACAAAAATCATTTTTAGGTTCACAATATGCTGTTTCATCAGAGATCCACTTCAAGTTTAGCGAGTCTCATCCCCGAGCTAAGAATCTTCATGCCCGCCGTTCGACAAAGTTTAACGATAGTTTAAAACGGGCATAAGAAATTCAAATACGATCCAAACAATGCGAAACATTCGCGTGGTATCATATTATGTGACATAGTTAGAAGAAAAAATATCAAACTTGGTATATTAATTATGTCTCAAAAAACCTTCACACAATGACTTATCTCGTTCGAGGTTTCGTGGCTTTCGGGTCAAATGAATAATATTATGGCTAGAATGAGGCATAGTTTGTGATAATGTGTTCATATTGTGCATAAGTGTGCATCATGGGATGACGAACAATGTTTCAGAAGGAAGTTTTCCTTTTCGTCGCAGAAAAAAAGCCATTTTCTATTTTCCGAGTGCAAAAAACGGGCGGTTTTGTGAAGCAACCACCAAATTGATAATTTAAAATGGTACCACCATATTTTTCAACAATACTAGACCACTTTACATGGATAATATCCTAATAGGGGGATTTCAAACCTTTCCGTCTATCCATGGTGAAAAAGACAAATTCCTGCCGCGCGAATCGGCAAGAAGTGGGTCAAATGTGAGCTACAGGTACATGATTGGATGCTCATGATTTTTTACAAAAATCATTTTTAGGTTCAAAATATGCTGTTTCATCAGATATCCACTTCAAGTTTAGCGAGTCTCAGCCGCGAGCTAAGAATCTTTATGCGTGCCATTTTAAACGAGCAAATGAAATTATGATAAGAATCACGGCATGGTTTGTGATAAGTTGATATAGATATCATATTTAGATTCCTCTAATTTTTCTAATCAATTTAGACATATTATTTGCCGAATTCCGATTTACAGATTTAAAGATATTAATTATTCCATATTAAATAAAAATACAAAAAATAAATCATTATATTTTTATTTGAATTCAATCATATTTTTACTTATTCATTATTGTTTACTTGAACAATTGCTTGTAATTTCAAAAAATACAACCATATGACACGATGATATAAGAGTTACTAGGATTGATACCATAATATTGACAACAATGTGTAAATTGCTTTGCGGAAAGAGATTTTGAAGGAACGAGAAAGTTAAGCATGCTGCAGCTGGAGTATTATTAGGATGGGTGATCGACCGGAAAGTTTGACTAAGACTACAATTTAATCAATTATTAAGTATAAATAGTGTTAAAAAATGATTAAAACGAGAGATTAGCGAGTCAAACAATTCAAAGATAAAAAAATAAAAAAATAAAAGAAAATAATTTAAAGAAAATAAAAAATTATTTTAGGCTATGCCGACGGTCTGGCCGTTGGGGTAGCTCCAGGCTGGGCCGTTTCGTAATGGCCGTCACCTGACATCATGGGGCCCGCTACGATTGTTATGCCGAGGGGCTATGCATGTGCTGACGACCAAGGGGATGTGCTGTCCAGGCGTTACGCCGACGGCCACCATCGGCACAGCTTGTGCCGACGGTAATTTGGTGCTGTGCTGACGGTAGTCGGCCGTCGGCGCCTCAAATCTTTCCTGTAGTGTTAGGGGTATTTTCATCTTTCAAATTTTACTATTATCATTGACCGAAATATCAGGTTGAATAAGAGCACTATACATTGAGTCAATTGAAAATTTACCACTCTCTAGTAGTTTCCATTTGAACTCGTCCACACCATTCGACAACTGTGTCGTGCATAATCGTAATAGAAGATTGTTCCAAGATACCAGTCGAGGGACGATGAGGTTTCTTCTAAAAGACACATTGAGACGATTAGATTCTATTATTATGGAAAGTGTATCCCGTTTATGCCTAACAACCGAATATAGAGCTGGATATTGTTCGCGAAGAAAAGTTTGGCCCAACCAAGTATCTTCCGAAAATCTAATATGAGATCCATCCTTAATATTGAAAACACCAAAATAGAAGAAATGTTTTTTGGACGCCATTAGTCCAGCCCAAAAGTGTGAATTAAAACCCACTTGAGAGATAGGTTTGGAGCCAATATATTTCCTCTATAGCATGGTTTGCCAGACACCATCTTCTGTAAGTAATTTGAAAAGCCATTTACCTAAAAGAGCAGTGTTTTTGACTTACAAATCATGTATGCCAAGTCCACTGAATTTTCTTAGTCAGCAAACCACATTTCATCTGGCCAGTAGATATTTATTTTTTTCACTATCCCCTGCCAAAACAATCTTGATCGAAAATAATCCACTTTATTCAAGATACCTTTTGATAACTGAAAAAACAAGATCATATACACTAGCATGTTGGTGAGTGCTGAATTCATGAGTACAAGTCTTCCCTTAAGGGATAGTAATTTATCTTTCCAACTATTAAGACGTTTTTGGATTCTTTCCTCGACGAGTTTCCATTCAGCAATTGTGAGACACCGATAGTAAATCTGTATACCCAGATAGTTGATTGAAAATTGCCCCTGACCACAGCCGAATAGTTCAGCATATAGGTGAGCCTCGTTTTGAGCTCGCCAAAACAATATAAATCACTTTTATGTAAGTTAATTTTTAATCTAGAAAATTATTTAGATCATAGGATGCTCAAGGCATGTACAACTTACAACTACTAGCAAAAGAAAGGGATGTTTTGTTTGTAATCAATGCAACTTGACCGCCCAATTGATCCTACGGTCCAGATCTGATATTGCTATCTCAGATTTTCGATAGTATATTTCGTTCCGAGAGGCATTTTTTACATTACACTGTTTAAATCGCGCATCCGGTTTTTCCGTCGAAGGGTAACTTCGTGTTTTCATTGCTAAGTAAAATTATAAATTTACCCTTGAAATTTTTGACAAAAATTACCTATAATTTTCTAACGGCCATATGCGACCCCCCCACTCGATCCTTTCAGGCTCCCCTTCCACCACATGCCTACTTAATGAGTTGCACCTCCTCTTTGATTTGCCTGCTCACCAGACTAGATGACTAGGCAGATGTGCAACGTTGTCAAAAACCCTGTTTTTACACTCATGCCTGAGGTGTTGAGTGTTGGCCTTTTTTCTTCGGGGATCCAGGCACACACACCGACATCCGCTGTTCCTCAATTGTGTTGTTAGTGTTCGGCGTTAGGGACTGAAGATCTTCAGTAGCCAGTGTAGTATGCCATGCATGATTCTCTTGCATACCGACACGTGATCATGAGATGTTGTGTCGTTTTTTGTGTCCTCTTATCAGTTGGGTATTTAGGTCTATGCGTACAACAAGATCCGGTTGAAAGTCCAAACCCAAACCCAGGACCCAACGTTCATGAGATCGCAAGCAATTTCTACTCAAGTACTTGTTCCCCTCGCCGGTTGCTCACCGCCATTACCATTGCAAATCACACCTTCTCCGGAAAACCGGCGACTCGCCTAAGAGCCATGGGTCGCTCGTTCCTCATTGCCTATTGGATGTTAGGCCTTTAGGGTCGCCACAATTTTACTGCTCTTGGGGATCTTTGCTGGCACCGTGCGCTTGGAATATATCAAAGAAAAGAATGGCATTAGATGACCATATATATTTCCTCTGCTGTGCACCGCCATTAGATGACCTTTATCAAAAAAAAAAATAGCATTAATTAGATGACAATATTTCCTCTGCTGTGCACCAAACTTATGGGTCGAAAATCTCTCCAAACTCATGCTTCGACCCATAATAAGTATCCTTGTGACCGGAGCTCTGTAGGATTGGGTCCTTGTGATCGGTGTGCCTATAAGATCCTTGAAGGAATCACCAGTCATCTGCTACGAATCACTCTGTTCTGTGACTTGCACACCATTCACGGCCAACAGGCAAAGATCACGCACGCAGTCTTTCTTTCGTCGATAACTTGCAAGTTGGCGGAAGAATGGATAAGTAAAATGATATGGTGCATTGGTGCTCATTCATTATTGAATTTCTACCGCAATACTATGCTGGTACGTACTTGTTCCTAAGGTTTGGAAAATACTAAACCATAGTCCAGTTCTTTTCGACTTTTCACGTCTGAGCATACTGTGAGTTGTTTTATATTCTTTGGACAAAAACTATCCTGCTAACTATTACTAGTATTAGAATGTTTTGTATTGTTTTGTCACGTGACGTGTTCGTAGTGTAATCACGTTTTGTATGGTATTCTCCAAATGTATATCAAATGTGTGACTGAATCTAATTGTCGTCTGCTCTCAGTTCTGCAACCCGGCTAGTGGAATGGCAAAAGTAAAGCGACAAATCAGACTCCTTTATGAAAGCAAACAGCCTCCCGACGTAGCCATCAGGCCACCGCCTATTGAAAATATAAGCAATAATCCATATGATTTAATCCGAATAATAAATTGATAAAACATGATCATACAAACGGTACTAAAATCAATTATGCAGATCAACAAAGTAGATGAACAGATTACATCTATAGGAGATAAACCTATCACATCTACACCAAACGCTACAATAAAGAACTCTAGCATAATCCGAAAAAGACAATTGAGGATCATGTACAGTGTAGGCTGAATAGCAGCCGCAGCAGTCACAGCAGCGTCACCCATGTTGAGGTTGTCGAAGAGGTCGCTGACGTCTGGGAAGAAGTCGTCGTTCGGGAACTCGTCGTCGGACGACGTTGTGGTTGCCAGTAGTCGCGCTTGCGCGCTCCCCAAAAACCTGATCGCCCCTCACCCGTATAGGTTCACGAGAAGCGGGGTTCCGGAGGCCTACTGTCCCGATCTGGCGGTGCACGCCGCAAGCCGGGATGGGGAAGACAAAAGCGGCGGCGCAAGGTTCTGGAGGTAGGCGCGTGTGTGTATTGATACGGTACCGATTAGGTTTATCCCGGACTCTTATATAGTGCAGGTTAGGAGGATCGTGGGCTCAGCCCACGTCTGAGTCGGTAACAGCCACGTCCATAAAAACTGGAAACGGCTATAATTAACGCGTCCGTTAATGACTCATAATCAGTTTTCCCAACAAGCAAAATAAAGCTCGGCTCAGCGAGATTCCCGCAACCCGCGGCGCGCGCGCGTCGTGACGAGGCGTGGCGAGGCGAGGCGGGCGGCGTCGAAGGAGGAGTGCACGAGGGCTACTCTTCTTGTCACACCTTAGTGAGTGGTGCAACACTCTACTATATAAGGTGGTCCAACTCCCCTTCAACTAGCAATGTGGGACTAAACTTTAGCACCACTAGCATAGCCATATGCTGCCATACACAAGTGGGCCAAAGAGAATTTCAGAATTTGTCTAATGGGCCAACAGCCCAATATACACCAAATTCCAACAATCTCCCACAAAGTCTCATTGGCACATTATATCACTTTTCTTTCCAGAACATTGTTTTATATACCGGTGTGTAATGGAGACTATTAAGTTGAACTTCCACGTTAAACCCTTTGTCAAGGGATCTGCTAGGTTTTTAGATGTTTGGATATAATCCAACGCAATAACTCCGGAGTTTCTCAGTTTCCTAACAGATTTCAATCTCCTCTTCACATGCCTTGATGACTTCATATTATCCTTAGAACTGTTTACTTTGACGATCACAGTTTGATTATCATAGTTCATCGGGATAGCGGGTATTGGTTTTTCAACCACAGGTAAGTCCATCAAGAGCTCACGAAGCCACTCTGCTTCAACAGTGGTTGTGTCTAATGCTGTGAGTTCTGCTTCCATTGTTGACCTCGTTAAGATGGTCTGCTTGCATGACTTCCAGGAAACAGCGCCACCATCAAGTGTAAATAAATAACCACTTGTGGACTTAATCTCATTGGCATCAGATATCCAATTTGAATCACTATAACCCTCAAGTACCCGAGGATACCCAGTATAGTGAATACCATAACTCGCAGTGCCTTTCAAATAGCGCAAAACTCTTTCAAGAGCATGCCAATGATCATCTCCAGGATTTGACACAAATCGACTCAGTTTGCTTACAGCAAAGGAGATGTTAGGTCTAGTAGCGCTGGCTAAATACATGAGCGAGCCAATAATTTGAGAATATCTCAATTGATCTTTAGCAGTCCTTCGATTCTTTCGAAGTGGCACACTCGGATCATAAGGCGTTGGGGAAGAATTGCAGTCGCTATACCCGAAGCGACTCAATATCTTTTCCACATAGTGAGACTGAATCAATGTAATCCCACCATTGTCATCCTTTAGTAGCTTGATGTTTAAGATTGCATCAGCCACTCCCAAGTCCTTCATCTCAAAGCAGCGAGATAGGAACTCTTTGACCTCCTCGATAATAGCGAGGTTGGTCCCGAATATCAATATGTCATCAACGTAGAGACACATAATAACTCCCTCGTCCCCACCATGGTGATAGTACACACATTTGTCAGCTTCGTTTACAACAAAGCCTTCAGCAGTTAAAGTTCTTTCAAACTTATCGTGCCACTGCTTAGGAGCTTGCTTAAGACCATACAAAGACTTCACTAACTTACACACCTTTGCTTCTTGACCATCTACCACAAATCCGTCAGGCTGCTCCATATAAATTTCCTCATCTAGCTCTCCATTTAGAAAAGTTGTCTTAACGTCCATTTGATGAACGAGAAGACCGTGTGAGGCAGCCAAGGAAAGTAGTACTCGAATAGTGGTCAATCCGGCTATAGGTGAGTAGGTATCGAAGAAGTCTTCACCTTCCTTTTGGGTATAACCCTTAGCCACAAGACGTGCCTTGTACTTTTCAATAGTACCATCAGGTCTAAGCTTTTTCTTGAACACCCACTTACATCCTATAGGTTTGCACCCATAAGGACGATCAGTGATTTCCCAAGTACCATTAGCTAAGATGGAGTCCATCTCGCTTCAGACAGCTTCCTTCCAGTAGTCAGCATCTTGAGATGCATAGGCTTCTGAAATAGAAGTGGGAGTATCATCCACAAGGTACACAATGAAATCATCACCAAATGACTTTGCAGTCCTTTGTATCTTGCTCCTTTTGGGAGCTTCATTGTCATCCTCCACAGGATCATCAGAGTGTTCTATCGGCATAGTGGGTTCAGGAATTATAGAAAATTCCTGACTAGATGAACTAGCCATCTCCTGATTTGATGAACTACACATGCCTTTCATAGGAAAGATGTCCTCAAAGAAATTCGCATCATTCGACTCCATAATTGTACCGACATGCATGTCGGATACCTAAGATTTTACTATCAAAAATCTATAGCCAATGCTATGAAAAGCATATCCCAGAAAAACACAATCAACGGTTTTTTGGTCCAAGCTTTCGCTTCTTGGGTATTGGAATATTGACTTTCGCCAAACAACCCCAAGTTCGTAAGTAAGAGAGTTTAAGCCTTTTATTTTCCCATTCCTCAAATGGAGTCATGGTTTTACACTTTACAGGAACACGGTTTAGGACATGACACGCAGTCATTAGTGCCCCCCCCCCACCATTCCTTGGAAAGACCAGATGTATCTAACATGGCATTAACCAAATCAGTTAAAGTGCGGTTCTTTCTTTCGGCCACCCCATTTGACTGAGGTGAGTAGGGAGGCGTCCTCTCATGTATAATACCGTGTTCCATACAGAATAAATCAAATTCATTTGAAAAGTACTCTCCACCATGATCCGACCTTAGCCGCTTGATTTTAAGATCAAGTTGGTTTTCTGCCTCAGCTTTATAGATTTTGAAGAAGTTCAAAGCTTCATCTTTAGATTTCAGGAGATAAACATAGCAGTATCTAGTGGAGTCCTCAATCAACGTCATAAAGTATCTTTTTCCCCCTTTTGTCAACACACCATTCATCTCACAGAGATCTGAATGTATAAGTTCTAGCGGTGCTAAGTTTCTCGGTTCCGCAGCCGTATGAGACTTGCGGGGTTGCTTTGCTTGCACACAAACTTGGAACTTAGAACCTTTGACAGTGGTAAATTTTGGAATTAAACTCATATTGGCTAGCCGCGTCATGCAACCAAAGTTAATATGACAAAGTCGTGAATGCCAAACATTGGATTCATTATCATTGCAAACATGATTAATAACTTTAGTACATGAGTCTGACAGATACAAGCGGAACAGACCTCCGCACTCATAACCTTTTCCAACAAATTGTACATACTTAGAAATTACAACTTTATTGGACTTAAAAACGAACTTAAATCCATCTCGACATAAAAGCGATCCGCTGACGAGATTCTTATTGATGGAGGGAACATGCTGCACGTTCTTCAGCTGTACGGTCTTCCCCGAAGTAAACTTCAGATCTACCGTACCAACACCATGAACAGAAGCACGTGAGCCGTTTCCCATCAGCATGGAAGAAGTCCTTGAGACCTGATAATTGGAGAACATGGAAATATCAGAACATACATGTGTATTAGCACCCGTGTCTATCCACCAATCAGGAGAATGACATACTGAAAGGATAGTAGGTAAAATACCGTACCTAGCATCCTTCATCTCAGTATCGCTAATAACAACATTAGCGGCATTGCCGCTGTTCCCATGTTGACGCTTGTCAAAGCGATTAGGGCAGCTAGGAGCCCAATGACCAGGATCACCACAGACGTGGCAACAACCTTTCCTCTTATCATTTTTCTTCTTGAAGTTGGTTGAGTGTGTGGCCTTGTTCTTGCCATCGAACTTTCCCTTTCCTTCAGTTTTGTTCTTATTCTTAAACTTGTGGGATTGGAAGTTTTTCCTCTGCACTAAATTGGTAGTAGAACCTCTGTCAAGTCCTCGAGCAGTTTTGTCCTTTGCTCTCGCCTTCTCTTCCACATGAAGAGACCCAATGAGATCCGTAACAGAAAACTCTTGTCTCTTATGTTTTAGAGAAGTAGCAAAGTTCCTCCATGAAGGAGGAAGCTTGGCAATAATGCCACCAGCCACAAATTTGTCCAGTAAGGAACACTTGAACTGATCAAGTTCTTTGGCAAGTGATTGTATCTCATGAGCTTGCTCAACGACGGAGCGCTCATCAACCATCCCGTAGTCATAGAATTGCTCCATGACATACAGCTCAGTGCCAGCGTCCGAGACCCCAAACTTGGCCTCGAGCGCTTCCCACGCGTCCTTGCCATTATCAAATGACATATAAGGGTCAACAATGTTGTCCCCAAGAACACTGAACAAAGCCTCCATAAACATGTTAGCGGCTTTCTTAAAGTTCGCTTCCTGCTCAGCAGAAAGATCTCATTCAGGCTTGCCAAGAGTGGCGCTATAGCAGTTTAGGTTTTCAAACAAGAGAACTGCTCTCTTGCACCATCTCTTATAGTGCATGCCGTCAAAAGGAGGCGTCCTAGTAGCCGCGGCTACACCAGTGGAATCCAGTTGCCTATAATCAGGTTTTTGGATTGTTGGAAATATAAGCAATAATCCATATGATTTAATCCGAATAATAAATTGATAAAACATGATCATACAAACGGTACTAAAACCAATTATGCAGATCAACAAAGTAGATGAACATATTACATCTAAAGGAGATAAACCTATCACATCTACACCAAACGCTAGAACAAAGAACTCTAGCATAATCCGAAAAAGACAATTGAGGATCACGTACAGTGTAGGCTAAATAGCAGCCGCAACGGTCGCAGCAGCGTTGCCCATGTTGAGGTTGTCGAAGAGGTCGCTGACGTCTGGGAAGAATTCGTCGTTCGGGAACTCATCGTCGGACTACGTTGTGGTTGCCAGTAGTCGCGCTTGAGCGCTCCCCAAAAACATGATCGCCCCTCACCCGTACAGGTTCACGAGAGGCGGGGTTCCGGAGGCCTACTGTCCTGATCTGGCGGTGCACGCCGCAAGCCGGGATGGGGAAGACGAAAGCTGCGGCACAAGGTTCTGGAGGTAGGCGCGTGTGTGTATTGATACGGTACCGATTAGGTTTAGCCCGGACTCTTATATAGTGCAGGTTAGGAGGATTGTGGGCTCAGCCCACGTCCGAGTCGGTAACAGCCACGTCCATAAAAACTGGAAACGGCTGTAATTATCACGTCCGTTAATGACTCATAATCAGTTTTCCCAACAAGCAAAATAAAGCTCGGCTCGGCGAGATTCCCGCAACCCGCGGCGCGCGTGCGTCGTGACGAGGCGTGGCGAGGCGAGGCGGGCGGCGTCGAAGGAGGAGTGCGTGAGGGCTACTCTTCTTGTCACACCTTAGTGAGTGGTTCAACACTCTACTATATAAGGTGGTCCAACTCTCCTTCAACTAGCAACGTGGGACTAAACTTTAGCACCACTAGCACAGCCATATGCTGCCATACACAAGTGGGCCAAAGAAAATTTCAGAATTTGTCTAATGGGCCAATAGCCCAATATACACCAAATTCCAACACCGCCTCCTGACCACAACCCTAGCTGCCAGGCCACCGTCGGCCGGACCTCCCCTTCGCCGCCCCCTCCCTCTCCCTCTCCCTCCTCCCTTCTCCACCTCCTGAGGTGCCGGCCCTAACCTACAAAACTCCTTCGGGAGGTTCTCTTGGGCCGCTACCGTGACGCCGGCGGTGGAGGCCAATCCTCGCCTCCGAAGGCGGCGGACGCCCCCCTACGGTGACCCAACATACCACTGCATGATGTAGTACACTATAGTCGTTGACATAACACCAATGAAACATCGTTCCATCCGCATTATATCTCTCAGAGTGGTACAACAGAAACATCACGGGTCCAAGACAACACTTTAGATTACATATAACATATTACAAAAGATCTAGAGAACTTCCTCGAACAGTGAGGAATATTATACAGAAAGAACCAGAAAGATCCACTCGGAGTTACTTTAGAAGTACTACTATTAATATATGTATAAGGCTTGAAAGTACTACTATAATATTGTTTTGCAGAAGTAGGTTCTAGATTCTAGGAGTTTTATTTATATTCTACGCTTCAGCTTGTCTTTGATAGATTCCGGTAAGGTCTTCGACTTCGTTGATCTCCCTTAGATATCTTCAACTCTTCAAGTAACTTATTCCCTGGGAACGACATTGGTTTCTCCAAGATCTGGCAAGGGTTAAGAAGATACGTTGAGTACGAGCGTACTCAGCAAGTTCACTAAAAATAAGTGTTTGATGCACTATCTACAGCCACAGACCATAGGTCATAGGCAATGCAAGTTTTCGTAAACATTTCTTCAAAGGTTGCTTGTATTCTGAAAAGCTATGTCCATCAGCCTTCACGGGTTTACCAGAACATTCATGGAGTTCCTTTCCCGCAGCGTTCGTAGCTCCTTCCCAGAACAGGGAATAACAAATTATAGTTCTTACACTCTTGAGAGGTGTGTCACTTTACCCATGAGAGATCTTAGTTTTGTTGCACATCCGAGTTATAGGCTCGTTCACACTTCCTTGGTGTGAGGCCCATACTAAGATCCAAGCCAATCACTGTCCTTCTCCACGACCACGCATACAGCGCAATTATTGTATGCCCAAACTCAAGGTAGACTTTTCACCATATAAAACGGCTATAACTTAGTTGGATACACACAACAACCATTAACACTAGTAATCTGTCTTTTGTAAGCCTAGATCCACGATAGACTTCCCCCGTATAAAACGGCTATACCCACGATCTGCAACTTACAAATGCCCAGAACAGTGTCTGATGCATGCGAGAGGGAGCCGATCCAGCTGACTTCTCCGTCCCATTCCAAATCTCATGGTTAATGCGTAATATACGGCACAAGAATCATTGGCGACATTGATTGTTAAGTCCTAGATGATATATTCCTGAGTAGTGGTATTCCAACTACCAGGTTTAATAGATTAGCTGATCACCCTGGATCAGTAACCAATAGTTCAATTATTATCAAAAATAGTGTTTTCTAACCTTTTTGAAATGCAGGTGATGACAACACTGGATTTGCAATTACAGAAAATAATCAAAGGACATGAGCAAGTGTGAACTTGCCTTTTGTGATTACAAGATTATGCACTCAAAGTCTTCGAGATAATAGAAGATCCAATATCTGAAATCATCATCACTGGTCCGGTAAGGACTAATGTTTAAAGAAGCAATATGCCATTATGCATAAATAATGCTATGCAATTTTAGAATTTCCAAAGTGAAACCCTTAGTATTTTAAATAAGTTGATTTTAGGTATCTTCTTTAAGATTGGGTTTATCTTTAAGTTTAGTTCATAAGCAATGGCATTGATAAGGAACTTAGGTGTTAACAATCTAAAATATACAAGTACGGATATAGTAATGTGATTATGATTAATTGTTATCTGGTGATTAGGATAAAAAGTCCTTGGGTTGAGTTCTTAAGAACTGAAAGAACTATTATAGACTTTTTTGTGTGAAGTGGCAAAAAGAATAACATTTGAATAAACTAGTATTTAGTTAAGGTTAATTTGTCTTAAGGGTTATTAAGTTTTACATTAGGGTTTGTGAGGGTTACAAATGATGTTGAGTTATCATATTTCAATTGATGATACAAGTGACTAAAGTTAACTTTAAAACATGAATAAACTTCAAATGAGATGTTTATAATTGTTTAGACCAAAGTTAACTATAAATTACAAGTGAATTTTAAGATATAATGAGTTTTTAGAATATCATCTAGCTTGAGGGTTTTGACAAATATGATTATGAATGATCCTCTTTAACGGAAGTGAAAGATGAGTTTAATAACATGCAATTATTAATGGGAACAAAATTAAATGATCTTATAAATTTATTAGAGTTTAGAGTCATTTTTAAGAGTGGTTAAGAGATGGATATTATTCACCATCTTATACATGAGTGATATATAATATTTACTTAAAAGGAGTTTTACTAGAATTTAAGATTTAATAAGAGTATTTAAAAGTTAATAGTTATACTTAAGTTTTATTATGAATTGTGATTATGGAATTAGACTTAATAATTAAATTTAAAGGATTTAGTGTTTTTACTAAGAAAGGTGATTATTTCTTTCTTAGTAAATAATTTTGGAGAATTAACAAAGTGGTTATTTTATTTTAGTAAAATAAGTAAATGGGTTTTATTATCTAATGTTATTTAAATGTTTTAGAATAATGTATATAGTATTTTTCTAGTAAAATATATTCATTCAAGATCTTAAAAATGAATTTTATTTATTTTTAGGTCTTACCTTTATTTTTATAAAGTTCTTCAAAGAATTAAGTGTCTTTAAATATTTGCTTTATATTTTATTTGTAAAACTCTAAGTTAGTAGTTTTTATAAAATAGTAGAGTTATTTTTATACACAAAAATGATTTTTATTTATTTTTAGGAGTTTTTCTTATTTTATGAAATTTTACTCAGGATTTAATGATGTTAATATTTATGTGCTCTCTATTTATTTTAAATAAATAAATTTATATTTTTATTAGATAGATCTTATTTTTATGATAATTTTAACATATTAAATGTATTTTTATAATTTTTCTATAATTTTGTATAGCTAAAAATGTTTAAAAGTTATTTTGGTAATTTATTTGTTTTACTTTCGTTTTATTTCTTATCCTAATTATCTTGGGCTGTTTGGGGTTGGGTACATGGGCCAGCTTGGCCCATTTAGGTTGGAACAGTTTGGGATTTGGCCCAACCATCTCACCTCTGGCCCCTTCTCTCTTCATCCTCGCACCCAGGCACTCCACGCATGTCCCGGACCTCGACTCCACTCTCGCGACGCAGCGAGGTGCCCTCCGGTTCGATTCCGGTGAGGCAGGCCGTTGCGGCCACCCCCATTGGTCGCTGAAGCTCCGCCTCCTCTACACTGACCTGGCCCTCCAACTTGATTTGCGAATCTTGCCTCTACCAGGTCGTATCTAACCCTCTCTGGTGCTAGGGTTCTGATGCCCGTGGCGCCGCCGTTCACCGGTGATGTGCTGGATGCTGCGGTTTGGCTACGACACACGTCGCGCTGTAGATGTTGCTGGGACGGCTTGGCACAGTGCAGGTGCTTCGGTGCCCATCGTGTCGTCGTGCTGCTACACCCGCGGCCTCCGCCTCCTCTTCGGCGAGCTAGGACTCGCCCCAGGTAGGTTGCTCCTTCTACCCTCTCTATAGCTGGTACGGCTACCCTGCCTACGGAAGATTGTAGATCCCTAGTATCAGCTGCTGAAGATTTATGTGGTGACAATCCCCCTTATCTTTGATCTGTAAGATCTGTTTAGAGTGTGTCAATGATGATTCACTATTGTCAAGTGCTTGTGTTTAGATTTCTGGTAATGCTTGTGAGACAGAGATCATGTGATAATCAAAGGGTCCTCTTTGAATGCTCTCTCCTGACTAGTAGATAAACCAAGCATGTATAATTGTGCCTGGACTGTCACTGTTGTGCTCAGCTGTGTGAGAAATATGATTAGTTGGATAATACTTTGACTTCCTGTTATTTTGGGCATTGAGTACATATGTGCTTAATTCCAGAATTTATAGTTATGTTCTATACTGACCAACTGGTTCAGTATAGGTTGAGGTTGATCATGCTCTGTCCTATATTGATAGTTAGCAATTTTTAACTGATTCCTGGGTAGAATGCTTAAGAAAATGATGTGTTCTGTATTGGTTAGTGTTTATGGATGAAATGGTATATCATCTATGGCTGGTCCATATGGCAGTGATGCTTTTAGAATGATTCCTAATGTTCATACTTAGGAAAATGATTTGAATGCTTAATAAGTGAGGAAGTGACCAATTATGTATACTATCAACATGATAGTTAGATAATTATAAATGATTCCTAGGATTTGGCTAGGAAGATGATTTTCTTTCATTTGGGTTGATTTGATTATCTCATTTAGCAAGGCTTATGCTTAATAGCTACCACTGTGGTGCCTCCTTTGGAGTGTGCATATTGGTTTCCTATTTGCATGAACTGTTGTGAGCTTGATTGACTAAAACTTGATAAGATCCTATACCTGACCTATGATGCAAAGGCTGAGGCCAAACTCTTAATAAGAAAATATACTAAAGTTTGACTACCAAACTCTCTATGATGACTCAACATAGCATTACTATGTGGATCTGAGAGAAATCTCTCCTCACAACCCATAGTTGTGAAGGATGTGGTTGCTAGTTGTTTGATTTTTGGACATGATCTATTTGTTGGCTTTGACTGCTTGACTAGCTAAAAAGAGACTCATGTGTGGCTGCCAATGATGCATGGTCTGAGGCTTGATTATGTTTGTATATACAAACAGATGCTTGAATGGTTTTTCCTAGCTCAATGATGATACTGGTGTAGCATTTCTACACCAGTCCGAGAGCCTCCAATTTTCCCCACTAAAACTTATGCTCTACAAGATGAAATGAGCATGTGCTATTACTATTATAAGTTGGCAACCTGATATGCAGAGTAGATCAGCTCGACTTGGTGAGATTGTGGATAAGCTGCAGCTGCTCTTGATCTACTGTTGTTGTTGTCTTGCCCTTGTGATGGATCATGATTGATTCATGTCCATTCTGCTGGATATTATTCTTGCCTTGGTACATCTGGCCTTGATTTCCCCTTGTCCTAGCTCTAGGATGGCTCCTGGGAGCAACCAGAGCTAAGGTGTGATGGTTTGGTCTAGATTGGTGATCTTGTGGTTGTTTATGTGTGGGCTTGGGATAAAAATAGAGGTGTGAGACTTGGTCTGGTTGTGGATGTGAAGAGAGAAGATAGTAGTAGTTCTACTACGGCTGGTGCTTTTCCTCTACTTGTTGTTGCCTTGTGGGGTTGACAGCACATATGCCTGCATGCATGTGTGAGTTGGTTGTTTGTGTGCTGCTGGTCTAGATACCTCCCCATGTCCAGGTTTCATCTGTGAGATCTTTGTGCTACGGTTGTTCTCGGCTGGTTTGGTATTATCTCAAGTTTGGCTTTATTTTTGGGTTGCCAAATGGAATGGACTCCTACTATACCAAGGTGAAACTTGCCCCTTTTAGACCCATGATGCTGTGCTAAGGTCATTTGATATAGAAGAACAGATCCTACACTTGTTCTATTTCTAAACACTCTATGATGAGCTTAAGCATATCATTAGTATGCTAAATCTGAGAGTAAGTTAATACACTAACTCCTTGTTTATTATTTATCTTGTTTGTCTCTTCTTGTTTATTGTTTTATGTTGCAGGGATCAAGAAGAGATGAAGATATTGGAAGTGAAGAAATGTAGTTAGGAAATAGTTTTAGGTTTTCTTTTATATATATATGTAATTTATTTTCTAATTGAATAATGTTGAGACATTGTAATTTATATTCTGTTTGAAAATTGTAAAAACATTGTATTGTTGTATTTTATTCAATAAAGTTTACTTATTTCCTTCTTATTTTACAATTCTTTTGTAAAGACAAAATCATATATATATATTGTTGTAAAAAGAATTCAAGTCATTTTAATAGTTCAAGTCATTTTAATAGTTCAATTGCTATATGCTTTCTGATACATAGTAATCTAATTCCTTCGACCATGAGATCATGCATATCACCTTTACCGGATGGATGCTTTGATGACATCAAACACCACACCATAACTGGGTGGCTATAAAGGTGGCATTGAGTGTTCGGAAAGTATTGGTTGAAACACATGGATCAAGAGTGGGATTTGTCCATCCATATGACGGATAGATATACTCTGGGCCCTCTCGGTGAAATGTCATAGCTTGCAAGCATGTGACTGGCTCACAAGGGATCACATATCACGGGAACGAGAAAAGAGTACTTATCGGTAACGAGGTTGAACTAGGTATGCAGAGATACCGACGATCATAACCTCGGATAAGTAAACTATCGTGAGACAAAGGGAAATTGATATCGTATGTAAGTGGTTCATTCGATCGCAAAGTAATCGTAGAAATATGTGGGAGCCATATGAATTTCCAGATTCCTCTATTGGTTATTGTTCGGAGAAGTGTCTCGATCATGTCTGCATAATTCACGAACCGTAGGGAGACACACTTAAGGATTCGACGTTGTTTGAGTAGTTATGGAATGATGAGAAAGAGACCGAATGTTGTTCGGAGTCTCGGATGGGATCCGGGATATCACGAGGAGATCCGGAATGGTCCGGAGAATAAGATTCATATAAGGAAAGTCCCGTTTCGGAGTTGGGGAATGGTTCCGGTGTTTTCATCGGGAATGTTCTAGAATGTTCCGGAATGTCTGGCACTCCGGAGGGGAAGGGTACATGAATGTGTTGTATCAAGTTGGTATGATTGCATCATGTACTAAGTGTCATTGCTGAACCAAATTAAGGATTAATGCAAATCCTAGTTTGAAAAGTCAAATAGCTAGTTTGAAAAGTCAAACGACTAAATTTGGAAAGAGGAAAAGAGGAGGAAGGGGAAACCGAGTTGGGGAGGAGTCCCTCCTCCCCACCGCCGGCGCCACCCAAGCCGAGTTGGGGAGGGACTCCTCTCCCTCCCCTTGGCCGGCCGGCCCCTCCACCTATATAAGGAGGGGCAGGGCTCCCTCCTAGAGACACACAAGATCCTCTCCTCCAAACCCTAGTACCAAGCCGCCGCCGCCTCCAAGCCGCCGCCGGCCCTAGGGCACTCGCCGCCGCCTAGGTGAAACCCTAGCCGCCGGCACTAGCCCCTCCTTGGCGTGTCTAAACCCTAGATCGTCGAGGGACTCTCTCATACTCCACCATACTCGCTCCGGCTTAAGGCGAAGCCCTGCGAGATCTCCCCTCTACTTCCGGTACCACGCCGTTATGCTGCCGGAATCACGAGGAGAGTGCTACAACCTCTGCTACCTGCTGGAACAAGGGAGAGGAAGGTCTTCGTCGAGTACCGAACGTGTGACCGACTGCGGGAGCGCTGCCGGAACGCAGCGCCGGAAGGATCGTCTACGCGATCTTGAGATCGGAAAGAGTATGACTACATCACCCACGAGAATCCGCTCTCGTTAAACACTTTGGAATCTTCGAGGGAGAGTTATTCTATCGATTCGTTGCTACAATCTAGTAGATAGATCTTGGAGGTGAATATCTAAGTTACGAGTTTGGCGAGCATTTAAGTTACGAGTTTGGCGAGGGAGAGTTATTCTATCGATTCGAAGTTTCATGAAACATAAGTCCGAAACTTTCGAGAAGTTTAAGGAATTTCAAAGTGAGGTAGAGAATCAACGTAACAAGAAGATTAAATTTCTACGTTCTGATCGTGGAGGTGAATATCTAAGTTACGAGTTTGGCGAGCATTTGAAGAAATGTGGAATACTTTCGCAGTTGACACCGCCGGGAACACCACAGCGTAATGATGTGTCCGAACGTCGTAATCGAACTCTCTTAGATATGGTTCGTTCTATGATGTCACTTACAGATTTACCGCTATCATTTTGGGGTTATGCATTAGAAACAGCCGCATTCACTTTAAATAGGGCACCGTCTAAATCCGTTGAAACGACACCGTATGAATTATGGTTTGGGAAGAAACCTAGATTGTCATTCCTTAAAGTTTGGGGGTGTGAAGCCTATGTAAAGAAGTTACAGCTGGACAAGCTTGAACCCAAAGCGGAAAAATGCGTCTTCATAGGATACCCGAAGGAAACTATTGGGTATACCTTCTATCATAGATCCGAAGGCAAAATCTTCGTTGCCAAGAATGGATCCTTTCTAGAGAAGGAATTTCTCTCGAAAGAAGTGACTGGAAGGAAAGTAGAACTCGACGAGGTTGTCGAACCTTCTCTCGAAATTGCGAGCAGCGCAGCGCCGGAAGAAGTTCCTGTGGTGCCTGCACCAATAAGAGAGGAAGCTAATGATAATGATCATGAAACTTCGGTTGAAGTTGCTACAGAACCTCGCAGGTCAACGAGAACTCGTACCACTCCAGATTGGTATGATCCCGTTATGAGTGTCATGTTGGTGGACAACACCGATGACCCTGAGACATATGAGGAAGCGATGATGAGCCCAGATTCCAATAAATGGCAAGAAGCCATGAAATCCGAAATCGGATCCATGTACGAAAACCAAGTATGGACTTTGGTAGACTTACCGGATGGCCGGAAGGCTGTCGAGAACAAATGGATCTTCAAGAAGAAAATAGATGCTGATGGTAATGTTACTGTCTATAAAGCTCGACTTGTCGCAAAAGGGTTTCGACAAATTCAAGGAGTTGACTACGATGAGACTTTCTCACCAGTAGCGAAGCTAAAGTCTGTGAGGATTATGTTAGCAATCGCTGCATATTATGATTATGAGATATGGCAGATGGATGTCAAAACAACATTTCTCAATGGAGACACTGATGAAGAGTTGTATATGATGCAACCCAAAGGTTTTGTTGATCCTAAAGATGCTAACAAGGTATGCAAACTTCAACGGTCCATCTATGGATTGAAGCAAGCATCCCGAAGTTGGAATCAACGTTTTGATAAGGTGATCAAAAGTTTTGGTTTTATACAAACTTATGGAGAAGCTTGTATTTACAAGAAAGTGAGTGGGAGCTCTGTAGCATTCTTAATACTATATGTAGATGACATATTGTTGATTGGGAATGATGTAGACCTTCTTAATAGTGTCAAGGAATATTTGAATAATAGTTTTTCAATGAAGGATCTTGGCGAAGCAGCTTACATATTAGGCATAAAGATTTATAGAGATAGATCGAAACGCCAAATATCATTGTCACAAAGTACATATTTGGACAAAGTTCTAAAGAGGTTTGGAATGGAAGATAGCAAGAAAGGGTTCTTGCCCATGTTGCCCAATACGACCTTGAGTAAAACTCAAAGTCCGACATCAGCAGAAGATAGAGAAAGGATGAGTAAGACTCCCTATGCCTCAGCCATAGGATCTCTAATGTATGCCATGCTATGTACTAGACCCGACATTGCATATGCTGTTAGTTTAACTAGCAGATATCAAAGTGATCCAGGAGTGGATCATTGGACAGCGGTCAAAAACATCCTTAAGTACTTGAGAAGAACTAAGGATATGGTTCTTTCTTATGGAGGTGATGAACAGCTCGTTGTTAATGGTTACACCGATGCTAGTTGGAACACCGATCCGGATGATTCTAAATCACAATCTGGATACGTATTTATTTTGAATGGTGCAGCAGTTAGCTGGAGGAGTGCAAAGCAAAGCGTTGTGGCAAGATCTTCAACTGAATCGGAATACATGGCTGCTTCGGAGGCTTCACAAGAAGCGATATGGATGAAAGAGTTCATTACAGAGCTGGGTGTGGTTCCTAGTGTGCTGGACCCAATGTCTATCTACTGTGATAACATGGGCGCCATAGCCAATGCGCAAGAACCAAGGTCACACAAGAAGCTGAAGCACATCAAGCTACGTTTTCACGCTATTCGAGAACATATCCAAGATGGGGATATAAAGATTTGCAAAGTACACACAGATCTGAATGTGGCGGATCCGTTGACTAAACCTCTCCCGAGGGCAAAACATGACCAGCACCAAACTGCCATGGGTGTTCGGTATATTACCATGTAATCTAGATTAGATGACTCTAGTGCAAGTGGGAGACTGTTGGAGATATGCCCTAGAGGCAATAATAAATGTAGTTATTATTATATCTTTGTGTTTATGATAAATGTTTACGTTCATGCTATAATAGTATTAACAAGGAAACATTAATACTTGTGTGATTTGTAAACTTAATTTGAAGTCCCTAGTAAAGCCTCTATATAATACTAGCTTGTTGGTTAATAGATGATTGTGGTTTCCCTATCATGAACATTGAGATGTTATTAACAACAAGATCATATTATTAGGAGAATGATATGATGGACATACTCCTATAGATAAGCGTAGCATAAAGATCAAGTCATTTTAATAGTTCAATTGCTATATGCTTTCTGATACATAGTAATCTAATTCCTTCGACCATGAGATCATGCATATCACCTTTACCGGATGGATGCTTTGATGACATCAAACACCACACCGTAACTGGGTGGCTATAAAGGTGGCATTGACTATTCGGAAAGTATTGGTTGAAACACATGGATCAAGAGTGGGATTTGTCCATCCATATGACGGATAGATATACTCTGGGCCCTCTCGGTGAAATGTCATCCAATTAGCTTGCAAGCATGTGACTGGCTCACAAGGGATCACATATCACGGGAACGAGAAAAGAGTACTTATCGGTAACGAGGTTGAACTAGGTATGCAGAGATACCGACGATCATAACCTCGGATAAGTAAACTATCGTGAGACAAAGGGAAATTGATATCGTATGTAAGTGGTTCATTCGATCGCAAAGTAATCGTAGAAATATGTGGGAGCCATATGAATTTCCAGATTCCTCTATTGGTTATTGTTCGGAGAAGTGTCTCGATCATGTCTGCATAATTCACGAACCGTAGGGAGACACACTTAAGGATTCGACGTTGTTTGAGTAGTTATGGAATGATGAGAAAGAGACCGAATGTTGTTCGGAGTCTCAGATGGGATCCAGGATATCACGAGGAGATCCGGAATGGTCCGGAGAATAAGATTCATATAAGGAAAGTCCCGTTTCGGAGTTGGGGAATGGTTCCGGTGTTTTCATCGGGAATGTTCTAGAATGTTCCGGAATGTCCGGCACTCCGGAGGGGAAGGGTACATGAATGTGTTGTATCAAGTTGGTATGATTGCATCATGTACTAAGTGTCATCGCTGAACCAAATTAAGGATTAATGCAAATCCTAGTTTGAAAAGTCAAATAGCTAGTTTGAAAAGTCAAACGGCTAAATTTGGAAAGAGGAAAAGAGGAGGAAGGGGAAACCGAGTTGGGGAGGAGTCCCTCCTCCCCACCGCCGGCGCCACCCAAGCCGAGTTGGGGAGGGACTCCTCTCCCTCCCCTTGGCCGGCCGGCCCCTCCACCTATATAAGGAGGGGCAGGGCTCCCTCCTAGAGACACACAAGATCCTCTCCTCCAAACCCTAGTACCAAGCCGCCGCCGCCGCCTCCAAGCCACTGCCGGCCCTAGGGCACTCGCCGCCGCCTAGGTGAAACCCTAGCCGCCGGCACTAGCCCCTCCTTGGCGTGTCTAAACCCTAGATCGTCGAGGGACTCTCTCATACTCCACCATACTCGCTCCGGCTTAAGGCGAAGCCCTGCGAGATCTCCCCTCTACTTCCGGTACCACGCCGTTATGCTGCCGGAATCGCGAGGAGAGTGCTACAACCTCCGCTGCCTGCTGGAACAAGGGAGAAGAAGGTCTTCGTCGAGTACCGAACGTGTGACCGACTGCGGGAGCGCTGCCGGAACGCAGCGCCGGAAGGATCGTCTACGCGATCTTGAGATCGGAAAGAGTATGACTACATCACCCACGAGAATCCGCTCTCGTTAAACACTTTGGAATCTTCGAGGGAGAGTTATTCTATCGACTCGTTGCTACAATCTAGTAGATAGATCTTGGCTTGTTTGTTTGTATGCGGTAGAAAATTTTTGTTTTCCATGCTACGAAACCCTACACCACCGCCCTTGGCCACAGGATCGACGGGACATCCCACCAGCGGAGGGTCCACCTCCCGCCCTGGGCCCCACAACATCACGCCTTAGCACCTGGCGGCATGTAGGTCCCGCCTGCCCCTATGGCGGGAAGCTCGGTCTGCCTCGGGCCCTGGCGGGAGGTGACATGTGTCACTTTTCTAGCCTCCCGCCAGGGCACTTTTGCCTTTTGGAGGGACGGGGGGGCATTTTTGGCTATAGAAAATTGCAGGGGGTTATATTTGTAAAAAAAATCCATGCTCACCACACTAGATGACTAGACAGATGTGCAACTTTGTCAAAAACCCTGTTTTTACGCTCATGCCTGAGGTGTCGAAGTTCGAGTGTAATGAGCACACTACCGGACGTGCACGATATGCCGAGGACTAAAAGTCATCGGCGTAGGCCAAAAAACCGCCGGCGTAGTCGTCGACGGCTGCCCTCGACGTAGGCTCCTCGACAAAAGTCTCCCTTGGCGAAGTGCATGGAGGCCGCCAACGTATCAAAAAACCGTCGGTGTAGACGCCGACAGCTTCCCTCGGCATAGCCTCATGGCCGGTTATAAAAATAATTAAATAATAATAATGTTTTATTGTTTTTTTCAAGTTTTTCTCAACTTTTTTAATGTTTGAATTTTTTGACTCGTTGATCTCTCACTTTGAACATTTTTAACACTAATTATACTTAATATTTCTTCAAATTGCAGTCTTGGTTAAATTTTTCAGTCGGTCACCCATCTTCACTACTCCATCTCCAGCACGCTTAACTTTCTCGTTCCTTCAGAATATGTTTTCACAAAGCAATTTATACATATCAATACTATGATATCAATCTTATTAACTCTTATATCAGTATGTCACATGTTTGTATTTTTTGAAATTACAAACAATTATTTAAGTAAACAACAATGAATAAGTAAAAATATTATTGAATTCAAATAAAAATAGAAAAAAAAATTCCATGTCGTTGTAACGCGCAGACGGCCCACGCGCAGAGCATCGTCGTAGAGGACCGTCCGATGGCCGTTGTAGCCCATGGCGACGTACGATCTTGTCCTTGCTGCAACCGAAGAGCGCCAAGTCCATGGGCGGATACATGACCGAAGAGCACAAGCTCAGGATTGGGGGTGGCAGGCGGGCCTTGACTTCTGCCGCCGCCGCCTCTAGAGCTTGCGGCCGTCGGTCATCCTTGTCGGAGAAGAAGAGGCGCCAAAGGTTGATGCGGTACACCATGTACACGGACTGCAAGGGGGGCTTGTATCTTTCAGCCACCATGTACAGAAACGCCTGACCCATCGTCGCCGCCATTCGCTCCCTATCGTATGTGCTCCAGCAACTGGCTAGGGTAGTAGCTACCAAAGGATACTAGTAATTACCCGTGCGTTGCTGCGGGAATTTGTAGAGAATGCACTTTAGTTATGTATGAAGGACTATAAAATTTTAGTAAATACCTGGCCCGTTGTTGTGGGATTTTATAGAGAACACAGTTTGTTGTGTATGAAGCACTATACAATTTTAATCCCCACCAAGCAGAATTGTGTAACAAACTTCTCTAGCTATCCAATTTTTTGGTATTGGCGTTGGGACATTCGAACAGGAAACTTCATCCAATATGTGAAAAATATACTATTTCTCACTGCCATACAACTACAATTTATTGATGGGGCTTACAACACAAAAAAAAGGAAATGAAACAATTGCAAACAAAAAGCCTTCCATTAATAATTGCAATCCTGGTTTCCTCGCTGGTCAAGTTGATTTATATTGTATAGATGCTAATAAACATCATCATACCTATACAAAGTAGCTAGAAAATTGACAAAAGTAGTTGTTGTACAATGAAACCATTGAATAATATGTGGCAATAATCTCTAGATGGTTTGGTCGGTCTTCTACTTGAAATTCTGGTGGGTGTTGTGTTATTGTACTACCCGCAGTAGTCGCATATCTTTCTTTAACCGTGCAATAGAGGCGTATATCCATGTTGAGGCCTGCCCACATAAGAATACATCTGAAACAATTAAGTAGACAAATGACTAATTAAAAGGTGCAACTCCTAGGAGTGTCCTTGTTCTTATCACTCGCACAAAGTTGTAGGAAAGCAGCTCAAAACAATTAAAAAAATGTATATTGCTCAAACCCCCTCAAATAAGGTTCAGATCCATATTCATCATTTAGCCTCGACACCGAAATAATATTACTTTTAAAATTATTCATTCTGCTAATTGAATCCCTGAAATAGAATGTCAACTGTGAAGTGAAACGACATCGAGAAAGAGAACAATTGTACCTAATCTCAAATCAGTTGATACAAAAATTTCAACTAACCCAAGCATTAACTGTATAGTAACATCTGCAATGAAAAATAGATGAATCATTTGGAGCTCCTAGCTAGAAAGCATCTACTTGAAGCTTCTTAATGTGACACCGAATCTTTAAAAACTCACTGCATTAGAAATAACAACAACCATTCTGGTACTCTCTGATACGGGGTGTGATACATCTCTCAGCAATAAAAACATAAGCACAAATGATTTGTACAATTTAAAAGAGAATTGAAATTTTATGTCCGCATTAAATTGTACAGGGCCATATGAATAGCATAACATTCATGACTGCCTTTTCTAAGAAAAATCATGACTGGATAGTAGCATATTGCTTCAGCCATTTTCGGCTGAATGTGGAAGATGCAGATTAGTCCTCTCTGACCATAATGGTGCGTAATTGCCCATGGCATATTTACTTTGAATGGAGTATAAGAAATCGAGAGGTGTGTATCGTCATACCAATTCCTTGTGATTAGGTACCTGCGGCCAATGTCATCAAAGGCTATAGTATGAAAGATTAAAACAAACCGGCTCTGTGAACTGCTAATTCCAATTTGCAGAACAAAAACTGCTAATCCTAGATCTGTCCAAGAAAAACAGCGAGCTCAAAACTACATGGAAGAATCAGGATATGAGATATGGATAGAGAGGTCTAGTGAGAAGAATTATCTCGTGAGGCAGGACTATGTACTCATAGTACATCGCCATATGACCTGGCCGTTGCTGGATGACCGTTCCATCAGAAACCAAGGACGCCATGGGTGGCATCGATTGGGGCGGTACAGGGAGGCCGATTTGCGTGCGAGAGAAGATTGTGGGGATCTGATGGAGACGACAAAGTTTCCATAAGAGTACTTTGGGATGGGTTTTATGGATGGCGTTTGACAGGGAGGCGAGAAGATATGCGTTACTTCTAGCGAGACGAGTGATGCAGAGAATATAAAGAGAAGCCGCCCTCCCCCAGCTTCCTGGAGAAGCCGGTCTAAAAAATTTGCGAGGCTTCCAAAATAGTTAAGTCTAAACAAATTTGAAAGCCACGCAAAATTTTTAAACCGGTTTTTCCAGAAAGCTGGGGGTAGGGCAACTTCTGGGAGAAGCCGTCAAAAGAACTGGCCCTTAATGGTGCACGCTTAGAATACGAAGTGAAGTTGTTTTATTAATTGACAGCTCACTCGTGGAAAGGGTAAATACGAATGATGTGGATGACTGGATGATGTGGACCAATAAGAAGCTTGATGATGTGGGAGGCTTGCATGTTGAGAGAAATCCTTTAGTGGAAGAGTCCTATTTAGATATAGAGGATTCCATCGATCTCTTCCACCACTCCCGTATCACCACTCCCGTATGTCTAGCCGCTAGATATATGTATTTTGCTCTGCGAATCAAGTCATTCATTGTGGACGTACAAGTACGTGTTAGTCAAGTAATTAAGTTCCCAAGCAATGTTTTGAGCTGCCCTTGCCTTCCCTTGCAAGTAATCAATCGATACCGCGCGACCAAATACGAGTATGATTATATGGGAATCTCTTAAAATAGGCTTTTGTCCCGCTATATTAATATAGCAACCACACCGATACGAGCATTCGAAACAAAGAAAGTGATGGGGCAGCAGCAAACACATGCCCAAAAGGGAAAAAAATGAAGACAAAGGTGAATCAACGGAACGATGATGCCCCGCAACCGCAGCGCCCTCCGACTTTGACCCACCACATGCAAGCGCCCCGAAGCGTCCGTATCAAGCAGCACCTTCAAGAAGGCAGCACCGTCGACACAATGCTGCTACCCGGACCAAATTGATCCTAGGGTTTCCCCCGATACGCAGAGTAAAGTGGGCAGGGATTCCCGCGGCGCCCTTCAAGAAAGAATAGTGCCACTCGAGGGCGGCACCATGCCCGAGTCAGACTAGCTGACAGGGATTTCTCCCGATCCTCGCCCACAAAAAAACTCTGACACAACGGAGCACCGCCACCCTGCTTTGCAACCCACGAGCATGCGCCTCCACGGTCTTGTAGTCACCATCGCTCGTCTCTTCATGAACACTGGCGCAGGCCTGCAAGGCGGAAGCACCGCGACATCGCCGAATGAGGGACAACAGCCTCGCCGCCACGGGAGGACCCACCTCCACCGCCGAGGCAGTCATCGACCGGACAGATCAGCGGGAGCACACCAGGCCCTGGCAGGCCCAGCCGGGCCCGTGAAGCTCTGGCCGTCCTGCTGCAGTAGGCAGCCCCAACGCTGTCGTCCCCATCCCAGCTCAATCGCCGCCGCCACCTCCAGGAGGCTCCGCAGACGTGGTGACCCGGCCAGCCCAAGCCCATCTAAGGCCCTCCCAAGCCCATCTGGGGGACGAGGAGCCCAGAACCGGACCGGAACAGCGGCCGACGAACCACCGCGTCCATGGTGCCCCGCCGCAAGAGGACGCCGCCGCCAGCAACACCCAGCCACGCCAGACCAAAATCTTCCGATGTGCACCGATGCCAGGGAGTAGGAGGGCCTCGAGCCGCTCTCCAGGGCGCGGGGAGAGGCAGGCCGCCGTCGTCGGCGTCACCCGGGCTTCGCCCGGCGACCCCTGCCGACAGCGGCGACGGGGGGAGGCGGATGGAGGTAGGGGAGGCGGCCGGAGGAAGAAGAGCCCCGTCGCCCTCGGAGGAGCGAGAGGGGGCTCGCGTGTTTCTTTCCTAAAATAGGACAAGGGCAGAAGTGCAGGGACCGATTATATGGGAATCTAGTCCCATGTATATAATGATCAAGTACTAGTATGATTTTTCCGGCTGGGCCGGGGAATATGGATACTAATTGTGAATTTTCTGAAATGCTGAAAGAAGTTCTGTATGAATGTAAATATATTGAAATACTACCAGATGTACAAACATATGAAAGTGTCACAACATTGTTTTCACAAAAAAAGTATCACAACATTGTGAACACGGAACCAAAATGTTCAGTGTCGAAGTACCTAAAATTTCAACTAAAGTAGATTGATTTTACAGATCACAAATGTAATAGAGTGCACATCACAATCATCTTGAACTTCAGCATCGGATAACGATATTTTCATTCCGAGATCCATCTTATTTATCGTTTTCAGTATTAGATGATTCTTCCATGTCTTCTTCCTGCAATTTTTTAAATTAAGCGTTTCTTCTTATTCAACTGTTTCATCTTCCTTTTCTTTTTGTAGAATGCACCTTTGGGCCCTCTCAACATCTTGTTCAATTCTTTTTGTCTAAAACATGCAAAAGATTTGCATGCCCTTTCCAATAAGCAGTTTTTTTTTTTAAATGAGCGCTTTTATTACTTAAAAATAATGTTTACACCCGGCCTCCTCATAACTAAGATGCACACAGCCGATAAATTCACACGACAAGAGAATACAAAAAGTATACCACCATTACAAATAACACTATCAAAATAAACGGCGTCAAGTTATGGAGGATTGATCCACAATCACGCGGCCATCCATGTCGGGAGAAAATATCCTTTGCCGTGTCCTTCAACCGCGTACACCCCTCCACAAACAAGTCGTGAAAATCCGTGCATTGAAGAGTAGTCCATGATCGGAGAATAGTCGTGACGCGATAGATAACCTGCAAGGAAAAAGATACAATATTATAAAAAATCTTATCATTTTTATATTGCCATAGCGACCAAATAATGACAAGCTCTCTCACCCTAAACAACGTCGTGTATTTATCATCTATCACATGCAACCAGTTTTCAAATACATTGGCAACCGAACGAGGGGGAAATAAACCAAAGGCTACTTGGATGGTTGACAATATAGAGCGAATAAATTTACAATGGAAGAATAAATGCTGGATTATCTTATCATGATTAAAAAATGAATTGTATACTTCCATACCAATTCCTATTTACAAGATTACATTTCTTAAGAATTATATTCTTACGAAGATACATGTGAATATCTTTGTATTTACACTACAGGAAAGAACTGAGGCGTCGGGGCCGTCGGCGTAGCTGCCTCCCCGGGCCAGCCGACCAGCCCGGCTGTCGGCGTAAGGACGGTCGTCGACGTAGATGACGGTGCCGAGGGTAGCCCTCGGCGTAGCGTGGCCATCGGCGTAGTAGAGAGGGCTATGCCGACGGTGTCTCTCGGCGTAGGTATAGCCCTCGATGTAGCTCCAGTTCAAACACGGTGACGGAAACGACATTAGGTAGTCAGGCTATACCGACGGCCTGGCCGTCGGCACAACTCTTTGGAAAAAATTGTTTGGCCTGGGCCGACGGCTAGGCCGTCGGCGTAGGCCTTCAGATTTTTTTCATTTAATTTTAGCATAGCTATTTTTCCTCTTACCTCATTAATTTTTGAAAATCATAACTAAATCATTATAATTTAGAAAATACAAATAATATATCAAAATTTGCAAAAAAAAACTATCTATCTACACTCAAATATTACACATTTGTAAATAAAAATTAAGTGAAACATAAAAAAATATATATAGTTTAAAACGGGCATTAGAAATTCAAAAACGATTCAAACAATGCGAAACCTTCGTGTGGTGTCATATTATGTGACATAGTTAGAAGGAAAAATATCAAACTTAGCATATTGATTATGTATCAAAAAAACCTTTACAAAGTGACCTATCTCCTTCGAGGTTTCTTGGCTTTCGGGTCGAATGACCAATGTTATGGCTAGAATGAAGGTATAGTTTGTGATAATGTGTCCATATTGTGCATAAATTTGTATCATGGGATGGATAATAATGTTTCAGGAGGAAATTTTCCTTTTCGTCGCACCAAAAAGTCATTTTCTATTTCCTGAATGCAAAAAACATATGGTTTTGTGAAACAGCCAGCAAATGGCTAATTCAAAATGCTATCATCATATTTTTCAAAAATACTCCTTACATGGATAATGTCATAACAGGGGGATCTCAAACCTTTCCGTCTATCCCTGGTAAAAAAGACAAATTCCTGCCGAATCGGTAGGAAGCGGGTCAGATATAAACTACAGGTACATGATCGGATGCTCATGATTTTTTACAAAAATCATTTTTAGGTTCACAATATGCTGTTTCATCAGAGATCCACTTCAAGTTTAGCGAGTCTCATCCCCGAGCTAAGAATCTTCATGCCCGCCGTTCGACAAAGTTTAACGATAGTTTAAAACGGGCATAAGAAATTCAAATACGATCCAAACAATGCGAAACCTTCGCGTGGTATCATATTATGTTACATAGTTAGAAGAAAAAATATCAAACTTGGTATATTAATTATGTCTCAAAAAACCTTCACACAATGACTTATCTCGTTCGAGGTTTCGTGGCTTTCGGATCAAATGAATAATGTTATGGCTAGAATGAGGCATAGTTTGTGATAATGTGTTCATATTGTGCATAAGTGTGCATCATGGGATGACGAACAATGTTTCAGAAGGAAGTTTTCCTTTTCGTCGCAGAAAAAAGCCATTTTCTATTTTCCGAGTGCAAAAAACGGGCGGTTTTGTGAAGCAACCACCAAATTGATAATTTAAAATGGTACCACCATATTTTTCAACAATACTAGACCACTTTACATCGATAATATCCTAATAGGGGGATTTCAAACCTTTCCGTCTATCCATGGTGAAAAAGACAAATTCCTGCCGCGCGAATCGGCAAGAAGTGGGTCAAATGTGAGCTACAGGTACATGATTGGATGCTCATGATTTTTTACAAAAATCATTTTTAGGTTCAAAATATGCTGTTTCATCAGATATCCACTTCAAGTTTAGCGAGTCTCAGCCGCGAGCTAAGAATCTTTATGCGTGCCATTTTAAACGAGCAAATGAAATTATGATAAGAATCACGACATGGTTTGTGATAAGTTGATATAGATATCATATTTAGATTCCTCTAATTTTTCTAATCAATTTAGACATATTATTTGCCGAATTCCGATTTACAGATTTAAAGATATTAATTATTCCATATTAAATAAAAATACAAAAAATAAATCATTATATTTTTATTTGAATTCAATCATATTTTTACTTATTCATTATTGTTTACTTGAACAATTGCTTGTAATTTCAAAAAATACAACCATATGACACGATGATATAAGAGTTACTAGGATTGATACTATAATATTGACAACAATGTGTAAATTGCTTTGCGGAAAGAGATTTTGAAGGAACGAGAAAGTTAAGCATGCTGCAGCTGGAGTATTATTAGGATGGGTGATCGACCGGAAAGTTTGACTAAGACTACAATTTAATCAATTATTAAGTATAAATAGTGTTAAAAAATGATTAAAACGAGAGATTAGCGAGTCAAACAATTCAAAGATAAAAAAATAAAAAAATAAAAGAAAATAATTTAAAGAAAACAAAAAATTATTTTAGGCTATGCCGACGGTCTGGCCGTTGGGGTAGCTCCAGGCTGGGCCGTTTCGTAATGGCCGTCACCTGACATCATGGGGCCCGCTGCGATTGTTATGCCGAGGGGCTATGCATGTGCTGACGACCAAGGGGATGTGCTGTCCAGGCGTTACGCCGACGGCCACCATCGGCACAGCTTGTGCCGACGGTAATTTGGTGCTGTGCTGACGGTAGTCGGCCGTCGGCGCCTCAAATCTTTCCTGTAGTGTTAGAGGTATTTTCATCTTTCAAATTTTACTATTATCATTGACCGAAATATCAGGTTGAATAAGAGCACTATACATTGAGTCAATTGAAAATTTACCACTCTCTAGTAGTTTCCATTTGAACTCGTCCACACCATTCGACAACTGTGTCGTGCATAATCGTAATAGAAGATTGTTCCAAGATACCAGTCGAGGGACGATGAGGTTTCTTCTAAAAGACACATTGAGACGATTAGATTCTATTATTATGGAAAGTGTATCCCGTTTATGCCTAACAACCGAATATAGAGCTGGATATTGTTCGCGAAGAAAAGTTTGGCCCAACCAAGTATCTTCCGAAAATCTAATATGAGATCCATCCTTAATATTGAAAACACCAAAATAGAAGAAATGTTTTTTGGACGCCATTAGTCCAGCCCAAAAGTGTGAATTAAAACCCACTTGAGAGATAGGTTTGGAGCCAATATATTTCCTCTATAGCATGGTTTGCCAGACACCATCTTCTGTAAGTAATTTGAAAAGCCATTTACCTAAAAGAGCAGTGTTTTTGACTTACAAATCATGTATGCCAAGTCCACTGAATTTTCTTAGTCAGCAAACCACATTTCATCTGGCCAGTAGATATTTATTTTTTTCACTATCCCCTGCCAAAACAATCTTGATCGAAAATAATCCACTTTATTCAAGATACCTTTTGATAACTGGAAAAACAAGATCATATACACTAGCATGTTGGTGAGTGCTGAATTCATGAGTACAAGTCTTCCCTTAAGGGATAGTAATTTATCTTTCCAACTATTAAGACGTTTTTGGATTCTTTCCTCGACGAGTTTCCATTCAGCAATTGTGAGACACCGATAGTAAATCTGTATACCCAGATAGTTGATTGAAAATTGCCCCTGACCACAGCCGAATAGTTCAGCATATAGGTGAGCCTCGTTTTGAGCTCGCCAAAACAATACAAATCACTTTTATGTAAGTTAATTTTTAATCTAGAAAATTATTTAGATCATAGGATGCTCAAGGCATGTACAACTTACAACTACTAGCAAAAGAAAGGGATGTTTTGTTTGTAATCAATGCAACTTGACCGCCCAATTGATCCTACGGTCCAGATCTGATATTGCTATCTCAGATTTTCGATAGTATATTTCGTTCCGAGAGGCATTTTTTACATTACACTGTTTAAATCGCGCATCCGGTTTTTCCGTCGAAGGGTAACTTCGTGTTTTCATTGCTAAGTAAAATTATAAATTTACCCTTGAAATTTTTGACAAAAATTACCTATAATTTTCTAACGGCCATATGCGACCCCCCCACTCGATCCTTTCAGGCTCCCCTTCCACCACATGCCTACTTAATGAGTTGCACCTCCTCTTTGATTTGCCTGCTCACCAGACTAGATGACTAGGCAGATGTGCAACGTTGTCAAAAACCCTGTTTTTACGCTCATGCCTGAGGTGTTGAGTGTTGGCCTTTTTTCTTCGGGGATCCAGGCACACACACCGACATCCGCTGTTCCTCAATTGTGTTGTTAGTGTTCGGCGTTAGGGACTGAAGATCTTCAGTAGCCAGTGTAGTATGCCATGCATGATTCTCTTGCATACCGACACGTGATCATGAGATGTTGTGTCGTTTTTTGTGTCCTCTTATCAGTTGGGTATTTAGGTCTATGCGTACAACAAGATCCGGTTGAAAGTCCAAACCCAAACCCAGGACCCAACGTTCATGAGATCGCAAGCAATTTCTACTCAAGTACTTGTTCCCCTCGCCGGTTGCTCACCGCCATTACCATTGCAAATCACACCTTCTCCGGAAAACCGGCGACTCGCCTAAGAGCCATGGGTCGCTCGTTCCTCATTGCCTATTGGATGTTAGGCCTTTAGGGTCGCCACAGTTTTACTGCTCTTGGGGATCTTTGCTGGCACCGTGCGCTTGGAATATATCAAAGAAAAGAATGGCATTAGATGACCATATATATTTCCTCTGCTGTGCACCGCCATTAGATGACCTTTATCAAAAAAAAAATAGCATTAATTAGATGACAATATTTCCTCTGCTGTGCACCAAACTTATGGGTCGAAAATCTCTCCAAACTCATGCTTCGACCCATAATAAGTATCCTTGTGACCGGAGCTCTGTAGGATTGGGTCCTTGTGATCGGTGTGCCTATAAGATCCTTGAAGGAATCACCAGTCATCTGCTACGAATCACTCTGTTCTGTGACTTGCACACCATTCACGGCCAACAGGCAAAGATCACGCACGCAGTCTTTCTTTCGTCGATAACTTGCAAGTTGGCGGAAGAATGGATAAGTAAAATGATATGGTGCATTGGTGCTCATTCATTATTGAATTTCTACCGCAATACTATGCTGGTACGTACTTGTTCTTAAGGTTTGGAAAATACTAAACCATAGTCCAGTTCTTTTCGACTTTTCACGTCTGAGCATACTGTGAGTTGTTTTATATTCTTTGGACAAAAACTATCCTGCTAACTATTACTAGTATTAGAATGTTTTGTATTGTTTTGTCACGTGACGTGTTCGTAGTGTAATCACGTTTTGTATGGTATTCTCCAAATGTATATCAAATGTGTGACTGAATCTAATTGTCGTCTGCTCTCAGTTCTGCAACCCGGCTAGTGGAATGGCAAAAGTAAAGCGACAAATCAGACTCCTTTATGAAAGCAAACAGCCTCCCGACGTAGCCATCAGGCCACCGCCTATTGAAAATATAAGCAATAATCCATATGATTTAATCCGAATAATAAATTGATAAAACATAATCATACAAACGGTACTAAAATCAATTATGCAGATCAACAAAGTAGATGAACAGATTACATCTATAGGAGATAAACCTATCACATCTACACCAAACGCTACAACAAATAACTCTAGCATAATCCGAAAAAGACAATTGAGGATCATGTACAGTGTAGGCTGAATAGCAGCCGCAGGAGTCACAGCAGCGTCGCCCATGTTGAGGTTGTCGAAGAGGTCGCTGACGTCTGGGAAGAAGTCGTCGTTCGGGAACTCGTCGTCGGACGACGTTGTGGTTGCCAGTAGTCGCGCTTGAGCGCTCTCCAAAAACCTGATCGCCCCTCACCCGTATAGGTTCACGAGAAGCGGGGTTCCGGAAGCCTACTGTCCCGATCTGGCGGTGAACGCCGCAAGCCGGGATGGGGAAGACGAAAGCGGCGGCGCAAGGTTCTGGAGGTAGGCGCGTGTGTGTATTGATACGGTACCGATTAGGTTTATCCCGGACTCTTATATAGTGCAGGTTAGGAGGATCGTGGGCTCAGCCCACGTCCGAGTCGGTAACAGCCACGTCCATAAAAACTGGAAACGGCTATAATTAACGCGTCCGTTAATGACTCATAATCAGTTTTCCCAACAAGCAAAATAAAGCTCGGCTCAGCGAGATTCCCGCAACCCGCGGCGCGCGCGCGTCGTGAGGAGGCGTGGCGAGGCGAGGCGGGCGGCGTCGAAGGAGTGCACGAGGGCTACTCTTCTTGTCACACCTTAGTGAGTGGTGCAACACTCTACTATATAAGGTGGTCCAACTCCCCTTCAACTAGCAATGTGAGACTAAACTTTAGCACCACTACATAGCCATATGCTGCCATACACAAGTGGGCCAAAGAGAATTTCAGAATTTGTCTAATGGGCCAACAGCCCAATATACACCAAATTCCAACAATCTCCCACAAAGTCTCATTGGCACATTATATCACTTTTCTTTCTAGAACATTGTTTTATATACCGGTGTGTAGTGGAGACTATTAAGTTGAACTTCCACGTTAAACCCTTTGTCAAGGGATCTGCTAGGTTTTTAGATGTTTGGATATAATCCAACGCAATAACTCCGGAGTTTCTCAGTTTCCTAACAGATTTCAATCTCCTCTTCACATGCCTTGATGACTTCATATTATCCTTAGAACTGTTTACTTTGACGATCACAGTTTGATTATCATAGTTCATCGGGATAGCGGGTATTGGTTTTTCAACCACAGGTAAGTCCATCAAGAGCTCACGAAGCCACTCTGCTTCAACAGTGGCTGTGTCTAATGCTGTGAGTTCTGCTTCCATTGTTGACCTCGTTAAGATGGTCTGCTTGCAAGACTTCCAGGAAACAGCGCCACCATCAAGTGTAAATAAATAACCACTTGTGGCCTTAATCTCATTGGCATCAGATATCCAATTTGAATCACTATAACCCTCAAGTACCCGAGGATACCCAGTATAGTGAATACCATAACTCGCAGTGCCTTTCAAATAGCGCAAAACTCTTTCAAGTGCATGCCAATGATCATCTCCAGGATTTGACACAAATCGACTCAGTTTGCTTACAGCAAAGGAGATGTCAGGTCTAGTAGCGCTGGCTAAATACATGAGCGAGCCAATAATTTGAGAATATCTCAATTGATCTTTAGCAGTCCTTCGATTCTTTCGAAGTGGCACACTCAGATCATAAGGCGTTGGGGAAGAATTGCAGTCGCTATACCCGAAGCGACTCAATATCTTTTCCACATAGTGAGACTGAATCAATGTAATCCCACCATTGTCATCCTTTAGTAACTTGATGTTTAAGATTGCATCAGCCACTCCCAAGTCCTTCATCTCAAAGCAGCGAGATAGGAACTCTTTGACCTCCTCGATAATAGCGAGGTTGGTCCCGAATATCAATATGTCATCAACGTAGAGACACATAATAACTCCCTCGTCCCCACCATGGTGATAGTACACACATTTGTCAGCTTCGTTTACAAAAAAGCCTTCAGCAGTTAAAGTTCTTTCAAACTTATCGTGCCACTGCTTAGGAGCTTGCTTAAGACCATACAAAGACTTCACTAACTTACACACCTTTGCTTCTTGACCATCTACCACAAATCTGTCAGGCTGCTCCATATAAATTTCCTCATCTAGCTCTCCATTGAGAAAAGTTGTCTTAACGTCCATTTGATGAACGAGAAGACCGTGTGAGGCAGCCAAGGAAAGTAGTACTCGAATAGTGGTCAATCCGGCTATAGGTGAGTAGGTATCGAAGAAGTCTTCACCTTCCTTTTGGGTATAACCCTTAGCCACAAGACGTGCCTTGTACTTTTCAATAGTACCATCAGGTCTAAGCTTTTTCTTGAACACCCACTTACATCCTATAGGTTTGCACCCATAAGGACGATCAGTGATTTCCCAAGTACCATTAGCTAAGATGGAGTCCATCTCGCTTCAGACAGCTTCCTTCCAGTAGTCAGCATCTTGAGATGCATAGGCTTCTGAAATAGAAGTGGGAGTATCATCCACAAGGTACACAATGAAATCATCACCAAATGACTTTGCAGTCCTTTGTATCTTGCTCCTTTTGGGAGCTTCATTGTCATCCTCCACAGGATCATCAGAGTGTTCTATCGGCATAGTGGGTTCAGGAATTATAGAAAATTCCTGACTAGATGAACTAGTCATCTCCTGATTTGATGAACTACACATGCCTTTCATAGGAAAGATGTCCTCAAAGAAATTCGCATCATTCGACTCCATAATTGTACCAACATGCATGTCGGATACCTCAGATTTTACTATCAAAAATCTATAGCCAATGCTATGAAAAGCATATCCCAGAAAAACACAATCAACGGTTTTTTGGTCCAAGCTTTCGCTTCTTGGGTATTGGAATATTGACTTTCGCCAAACAACCCCAAGTTCGTAAGTAAGAGAGTTTAAGCCTTTTCTTTTTCCATTCCTCAAATGGAGTCATGGTTTTATCCTTTACAGGAACACGGTTTAGGACATGACACGCAGTCATTAGTTCCTCCCCCCACCATTCCTTGGAAAGACCAGATGTATCTAACATGGCATTAACCAAATCAGTTAGAGTGCCGTTCTTTCTTTCGGCCACCCCATTTGACTGAGGTGAGTAGGGAGGCGTCCTCTCATGTATAATACCGTGTTCCATAAAGAATAAATCAAATTCATTTGAAAAGTACTCTCCACCATGATCCGACCTTAGCCGCTTGATTTTAAGATCAAGTTGGTTTTCTGCCTCAGCTTTATAGATTTTGAAGAAGTTCAAAGCTTCATCTTTAGATTTCAGGAGATAAACATAGCAGTATCTAGTGGAGTCCTCAATCAACGTCATAAAGTATCTTTTTCCCCTTTTGTCAACACACCATTCATCTCACAGAGATCTGAATGTATAAGTTCTAGCGGTGCTAAGTTTCTCGGTTCCGCAGCCGTATGAGACTTGCGGGGTTGCTTTGCTTGCACACAAACTTGGAACTTAGAACCTTTGACAGTGGTAAATTTCGGAATTAAACTCATATTGGCTAGCCGCGTCATGCAACCAAAGTTAATATGACAGAGTCGTGAATGCCAAACATTGGATTCATTATCATTGCAAACATGATTAATAACTTTAGTACATGAGTCTGACAGATACAAGCGGAACAAACCTCCGCACTCATAACCTTTTCCAACAAATTGTACATACTTAGAAATTACAACTTTATTGGACTCAAAAACGAACTTAAAGCCATCTCGACATAAAAGCGATCCGCTGACGAGATTCTTATTGATGGAGGGAACATGCTGCACGTTCTTCAGCTGTACGGTCTTCCCCGAAGTAAACTTCAGATCTACCGTACCAACACCATGAACAGAAGCACGTGAGCCGTTTCCCATCAGCATGGAAGAAGTCCTTGAGACCTGATAATTGGAGAACATGGAAATATCAGAACATACATGTGTATTAGCACCCGTGTCTATCCACCAATCAGGAGAATGACATACTGAAAGGATAGTAGGTAAAATATCGTACCTAGCATCCTTCATCTCAGTATCGCTAATAACAACATTAGCGGCATTGCCGCTGTTCCCATGTTGACGCTTGTCAAAGCGATTAGGGCATCTAGGAGCCCAATGACCAGGATCACCACAGACGTGGCAACAACCTTTCCTCTTATCATTTTTCTTCTTGAAGTTGGTTGAGTGTGTGGCCTTGTTCTTGCCATCGAACTTTCCCTTTCCTTCAGTTTTGTTCTTATTCTTAAACTTGTGGGATTGGAAGTTTTTCCTCTGCACTAAATTGGTAGTAGAACCTCTGTCAAGTCCTCGAGCAGTTTTGTCCTTTGCTCTCGCCTTCTCTTCCACATGAAGAGACCCAATGAGATCCGTAACAGAAAACTCTTGTCTCTTATGTTTTAGAGAAGTAGCAAAGTTCCTCCACGAAGGAGGAAGCTTGGCAATAATGCCACCAGCCACAAATTTGTCCGGTAAGGAACACTTGAACTGATCAAGTTCTTTGGCAAGTGATTGTATCTCATGAGCTTGCTCAACGACGGAGCGCTCATCAACCATCCCGTAGTCATAGAATTGCTCCATGACATACAGCTCAGTGCCAGCGTCCGAGACCCCAAACTTGGCCTCGAGCGCTTCCCACGCGTCCTTGCCATTATCAAATGACATATAAGGGTCAACAATGTTGTCCCCAAGAACACTGAACAAAGCCTCCATAAACATGTTAGCGGCTTTCTTAAAGTTCGCTTCCTGCTCAGCAGAAAGATCTCATTCAGGCTTGCCAAGAGTGGCGCTATAGCAGTTTAGGTTTTCAAACAAGAGAACTGCTCTCTTGCACCATCTCTTATAGTGCATGCCGTCAAAAGGAGGCGGCCTAGTAGCCGCGGCTACACCAGTGGAATTCAGTTGCCTATAATCAGGTTTTTGGATTGTTGGAAATATAAGCAATAATCCATATGATTTAATCCGAATAATAAATTGATAAAACATGATCATACAAACGGTACTAAAACCAATTATGCAGATCAACAAAGTAGATGAACATATTACATCTAAAGGAGATAAACCTATCACATCTACACCAAATGCTAGAACAAAGAACTCTAGCATAATCCGAAAAAGACAATTGAGGATCACGTACAGTGTAGGCTAAATAGCAGCCGCAACGGTCGCAGCAGCGTTGCCCATGTTGAGGTTGTCGAAGAGGTCGCTGACGTCCGGGAAGAATTCGTCGTTCGGGAACTCATCGTCGGACGACGTTGTGGTTGCCAGTAGTCGCGCTTGAGCGCTCCCCAAAAACATGATCGCCCCTCACCCGTACAGGTTCATGAGAGGCGGGGTTCCGGAGACCTACTGTCCCGATCTGGCGGTGCACGCCACAAGCCGGGATGGGGAAGACGAAAGCTGCGGCACAAGGTTCTGGAGGTAGGCGCGTGTGTGTATTGATACGGTACCGATTAGGTTTAGCCCGGACTCTTATATAGTGCAGGTTAGGAGGATCGTGGGCTCAGCCCACGTCCGAGTCGGTAACAGCCACGTCCATAAAAACTAGAAACGGCTGTAATTAACGCGTCCGTTAATGACTCATAATCAGTTTTCCCAACAAGCAAAATAAAGCTCGGCTCGGCGAGATTCCCGCAACCCGCGGCGCGCGTGCGTCGTGACGAGGCGTGGCGAGGCGAGGCGGGCGGCGTCGAAGGAGGAGTGCGCGAGGGCTACTCTTCTTGTCACACCTTAGTGAGTGGTTCAACACTCTACTATATAAGGTGGTCCAACTCTCCTTCAACTAGCAACGTGGGACTAAACTTTAGCACCACTAGCACAGCCATATGCTGCCATACACAAGTGGGCCAAAGAAAATTTCAGAATTTGTCTAATGGGCCAATAGCCCAATATACACCAAATTCCAACACCGCCTCCTGACCACAACCCTAGCCGCCAGGCCACCGTCGGCCGGACCTCCCCTTCGCCGCCCCCTCCCTCTCCCTCTCCCTCCTCCCTTCTCCACGTCCTGAGGTGCCGGCCCTAACCTACAAAACTCCTTCGGGAGGTTCTCTTGGGCCACTACCGTGACGCCGGCGGTGGAGGCCAATCCTCGCCTCCGAAGGCGGCGGACGCCCCCCTACGGTGACCCAACATACCACTTCATGATGTAGTACACTATAGTCGTTGACATAACACCAATGAAACATCGTTCCATCCGCATTATATCTCTCAGAGTGGTACAACAGAAACATCGCGGGTCCAAGACAACACTTTAGATTACATATAACATATTACAAAAGATCTAGAGAACTTCCTCGAACAGTGAGGAATATTATACAGAAAGAACCAGAAAGATCCACTCGGAGTTACTTTAGAAGTACTACTATTAATATATGTATAAGGCTTGAAAGTACTACTATAATATTGTTTTGCAGAAGTAGGTTCTAGATTCTAGGAGTTTTATTTATATTCTACGCTTCAGCTTGTCTTTGATAGATTCCGGTAAGGTCTTCGACTTCGTTGATCTCCCTTAGATATCTTCAACTCTTCAAGTAACTTATTCCCTGGGAACGACATTGGTTTCTCCAAGATCTGGCAAGGGTTAAGAAGATACGTTGAGTACGAGCGTACTCAGCAAGTTCACTAAAAATAAGTGTTTGATGCACTATCTACAGCCACAGACCATAGGTCATAGGCAATGCAAGTTTTCGTAAACATTTCTTCAAAGGTTGCTTGTATTCTGAAAAGCTATGTCCATCAGCCTTCACGGGTTTACCAGAACATTCATGGAGTTCCTTTCCCGCAGCGTTCGTAGCTCCTTCCCAGAACAGGGAATAACAAATTATAGTTCTTACACTCTTGAGAGGTGTGTCACTTTACCCATGAGAGATCTTAGCTTTGTTGCACATCCGAGTTATAGGCTCGTTCACACTTCCTTGGTGTGAGGCCCATACTAAGATCCAAGCCAATCACTGTCCTTCTCCACGACCACGCATACAGCGCAATTATTGTATGCCCAAACTCAAGGTAGACTTTTCACCATATAAAACGGCTATAACTTAGTTGGATATACACAACAACCATTAACACTAGTAATCTGTCTTTTGTAAGCCTAGATCCACGATAGACTTCCCCCGTATAAAACGGCTATACCCACGATCTGCAACTTACAAATGCCCAGAACAGTGTCTGATGCATGCGAGAGGGAGCCGATCCAGCTGACTTCTCCGTCCCATTCCAAATCTCATGGTTAATGCGTAATATACGGCGCAAGAATCATTGGCGACATTGATTGTTAAGTCCTAGATGATATATTCCTGAGTAGTGGTATTCCAACTACCAGGTTTAATAGATTAGCTGATCACCCTGGATCAGTAACCAATAGTTCAATTATTATCAAAAATAGTGTTTTCTAACCTTTTTGAAATGCAGGTGATGACAACACTGGATTTGCAATTACAGAAAATAATCAAAGGACATGAGCAAGTGTGAACTTGCCTTTTGTGATTACAAGATTATGCACTCACAGTCTTCGAGATAATAGAAGATCCAATATCTGAAATCATCATCACTGGTCCGGTAAGGACTAATGTTTAAAGAAGCAAGATGCCATTATGCATAAATAATGCTATGCAATTTTAGAATTTCCAAAGTGAAACCCTTAGTATTTTAAATAAGTTGATTTTAGGTATCTTCTTTAAGATTGGGTTTATCTTTAAGTTTAGTTCATAAGCAATGGCATTGATAAGGAACTTAGGTGTTAACAATCTAAAATATACAAGTACGGATATAGTAATGTGATTATGATTAATTGTTATCTGGTGATTAGGATAAAAAGTCCTTGGGTTGAGTTCTTAAGAACTGAAAGAACTATTATAGACTTTTTTGTGTGAAGTGGCAAAAAGAATAAATTTGAATAAACTAGTATTTAGTTAAGGTTAATTTGTCTTAAGGGTTATTAAGTTTTACATTAGGGTTTGTGAGGGTTACAAATGATGTTGAGTTATCATATTTCAATTGATGATACAAGTGACTAAAGTTAACTTTAAAACATGAATAAACTTCAAATGAGATGTTTATAATTGTTTAGACCAAAGTTAACTATAAATTACAAGTGAATTTTAAGATATAATGAGTTTTTAGAATATCATCTAGCTTGAGGGTTTTGACAAATATGATTATGAATGATCCTCTTTAATGGAAGTGAAAGATGAGTTTAATAACATACAATTATTAATGGGAACAAAATTAAATGATCTTATAAATTTATTAGAGTTTAGAGTCATTTTTAAGAGTGGTTAAGAGATGGATATTATTCACCATCTTATACATGAGTGATATATAATATTTACTTAAAAGGAGTTTTACTAGAATTTAAGATTTAATAAGAGTATTTAAAAGTTAATAGTTATACTTAAGTTTTATTATGAATTGTGATTATGGAATTAGACTTAATAATTAAATTTAAAGGATTTAGTGTTTTTACTAAGAAAGGTGATTATTTCTTTCTTAGTAAATAATTTTGGAGAATTAACAAAGTGGTTATTTTATTTTAGTAAAATAAGTAAATGGGTTTTATTATCTAATGTTATTTAAATGTTTTAGAATAATGTATATAGTATTTTTCTAGTAAAATATATTCATTCAAGATCTTAAAAATGAATTTTATTTATTTTTAGGTCTTACCTTTATTTTTATAAAGTTCTTCAAAGAATTAAGTGTCTTTAAATATTTGCTTTATATTTTATTTGTAAAACTCTAAGTTAGTATTTTTTATAAAATAGTAGAGTTATTTTTATACACAAAAATGATTTTTATTTATTTTTAGGAGTTTTTCTTATTTTATGAAATGTTACTCAGGATTTAATGATGTTAATATTTATGTGCTCTCTATTTATTTTAAATAAATAAATTTATATTTTTATTAGATAGATCTTATTTTTATGATAATTTTAACATATTAAATGTATTTTTATAATTTTTCTATAATTTTGTATAGCTAAAAATGTTTAAAAGTTATTTTGGTAATTTATTTGTTTTACTTTCGTTTTATTTCTTATCCTAATTATCTTGGGCTGTTTGGGGTTGGGTACATGGGCCAGCTTGGCCCATTTAGGTTGGAACAGTTTGGGATTTGGCCCAACCATCTCACCTCTGGCCCCTTCTCTCTTCATCCTCGCACCCAGGCACTCCACGCATGTCCCGGACCTCGACTCCACTCTCGCGACGCAGCGAGGTGCCCTCCGGTTCGATTCCGGTGAGGCAGGCCGTTGCGGCCACCCCCATTGGTCGCTGAAGCTCCGCCTCCTCTACACTGACCTGGCCCTCCAACTTGATTTGCGAATCTTGCCTCTACCAGGTCGTATCTAACCCTCTCTGGTGCTAGGGTTCTGATGCCCGTGGCGCCGCCGTTCACCGGTGATGTGCTGGATGCTGCGGTTTGGCTACGACACACGTCGCGCTGCAGATGTTGCTGGGACGGCTTGGCACAGTGCAGGTGCTTCGGTGCCCATCGTGTCGTCGTGCTGCTACACCCGCGGCCTCCGCCTCCTCTTCGGCGAGCTAGGACTCGCCCCAGGTAGGTTGCTCCTTCTACCCTCTCTATAGCTGGTACGGCTACCCTGCCTACGGAAGATTCTAGATCCCTAGTATCAGCTGCTGAAGATTTATGTGGTGACAATCCTCCTTATCTTTGATCTGTAAGATCTGTTTAGAGTGTGTCAATGATGATTCACTATTGTCAAGTGCTTGTGTTTAGATTTCTGGTAATGCTTGTGAGACAGAGATCATGTGATAATCAAAGGGTCCTCTTTGAATGCTCTCTCCTGACTAGTAGATAAACCAAGCATGTATAATTGTGCCTGGACTGTCACTGTTGTGCTCAGCTGTGTGAGAAATATGATTAGTTGGATAATACTTTGACTTCCTGTTATTTTGGGCATTGAGTACATATGTGCTTAATTCCAGAATTTATAGTTATGTTCTATACTGACCAACTGGTTCAGTATAGGTTGAGGTTGATCATGCTCTGTCCTATATTGATAGTTAGCAATTTTTAACTGATTCCTGGGTAGAATGCTTAAGAAAATGATGTGTTCTGTATTGGTTAGTGTTTATGGATGAAATGGTATATCATCTATGGCTGGTCCATATGGCAGTGATGCTTTTAGAATGATTCCTAATGTTCATACTTAGGAAAATGATTTGAATGCTTAATAAGTGAGGAAGTGACCAATTATGTATACTATCAACATGATAGTTAGATAATTATAAATGATTCCTAGGATTTGGCTAGGAAGATGATTTTCTTTCATTTGGGTTGATTTGATTATCTCATTTAGCAAGGCTTATGCTTAATAGCTACCACTGTGGTGCCTCCTTTAGAGTGTGCATATTGGTTTCCTATTTGCATGAACTGTTGTGAGCTTGATTGACTAAAACTTGATAAGATCCTATACCTGACCTATGATGCAAAGGCTGAGGCCAAACTCTTAATAAGAAAAGATACTAAAGTTTGACTACCAAACTCTCTATGATGACTCAACATAGAATTACTATGTGGATCTGAGAGAAATCTCTCCTCACAACCCATAGTTGTGAAGGATGTGGTTGCTAGTTGTTTGATTTTTGGACATGATCTATTTGTTGGCTTTGACTGCTTGACTAGCTAAAAAGAGACTCATGTGTGGCTTCCAATGATGCATGGTCTGAGGCTTGATTATGTTTGTATATACAAACAGATGCTTGAATGGTTTTTCCTAGCTCAATGATGATACTGGTGTAGCATTTCTACACCAGTCCGAGAGCCTCCAATTTTCCTCACTAAAACTTATGCTCTACAAGATGAAATGAGCATGTGCTATTACTATTATAAGTTGGCAACCTGATATGCAGAGTAGATCAGCTCGACTTGGTGAGATTGTGGATAAGCTGCAGCTGCTCTTGATCTACTGTTGTTGTTGTCTTGCCCTTGTGATGGATCATGATTGATTCATGTCCATTCTGCTGGATATTATTCTTGCCTTGGTACATCTGGTCTTGATTTCCCCTTGTCCTAGCTCTAGGATGGCTCCTGGGAGCAACCAGAGCTAAGGTGTGATGGTTTGGTCTAGATTGGTGATCTTGTGGTTGTTTATGTGTGGGCTTGGGATAAAAATAGAGGTGTGAGACTTGGTCTGGTTGTGGATGTGAAGAGAGAAGATAGTAGTAGTTCTACTACGGCTGGTGCTTTTCCTCTACTTGTTGTTGCCTTGTGGGGTTGACAGCACATATGCCTGCATGCATGTGTGAGTTGGTTGTTTGTGTGCTGTTGGTCTAGATACCTCCCCATGTCCAGGTTTCATCTGTGAGATCTTTGTGCTACGGTTGTTCTCGGCTGGTTTGGTATTATCTCAAGTTTGGCTTTATTTTTGGGTTGCCAAATGGAATGGACTCCTACTATACCAAGGTGAAACTTGCCCCTTTTAGACCCATGATGCTGTGCTAAGGTCATTTGATATAGAAGAACAGATCCTACACTTGTTCTATTTCTAAACACTCTATGATGAGCTTAAGCATATCATTAGTATGCTAAATCTGAGAGTAAGTTAATACACTAACTCCTTGTTTGTTATTTATCTTGTTTGTCTCTTCTTGTTTATTGTTTTATGTTGCAGGGATCAAGAAGAGATGAAGATATTGGAAGTGAAGAAATGTAGTTAGGAAATAGTTTTAGGTTTTCTTTTATATATATATGTAATTTATTTTCTAATTGAATAATGTTGAGACATCGTAATTTATATTCTGTTTGAAAATTGTAAAAACATTGTACTGTTGTATTTTATTCAATAAAGTTTACTTATTTCCTTCTTATTTTACAATTCTTTTGTAAAGACAAAATCATATATATATATTGTTGTAAAAAGAATTCAAGTCATTTTAATAGTTCAAGTCATTTTAATAGTTCAATTGCTATATGCTTTCTGATACATAGTAATCTAATTCCTTCGACCATGAGATCATGCATATCACCTTTACCGGATGGATGCTTTGATGACATCAAACACCACACCATAACTGGGTGGCTATAAAGGTGGCATTGAGTGTTCGGAAAGTATTGGTTGAAACACATGGATCAAGAGTGGGATTTGTCCATCCATATGACAGATAGATATACTCTGGGCCCTCTCGGTGAAATGTCATAGCTTGCAAGCATGTGACTGGCTCACAAGGGATCACATATCACGGGAACGAGAAAAGAGTACTTATCGGTAACGAGGTTGAACTAGGTATGCAGAGATACCGACGATCATAACCTCGGATAAGTAAACTATCATGAGACAAGGGGAAATTGATATCGTATGTAAGTGGTTCATTCGATCGCAAAGTAATCGTAGAAATATGTGGGAGCCATATGAATTTCCAGATTCCTCTATTGGTTATTGTTCGGAGAAGTGTCTCGATCATGTCTGCATAATTCACGAACCGTAGGGAGACACACTTAAGGATTCGACGTTGTTTGAGTAGTTATGGAATGATGAGAAAGAGACCGAATGTTGTTCGGAGTCTCGGATGGGATCCGGGATATCACGAGGAGATCCGGAATGGTCCGGAGAATAAGATTCATATAAGGAAAGTCCCGTTTCGGAGTTGGGGAATGGTTCCGGTGTTTTCATCGGGAATGTTCTAGAATGTTCCGGAATGTCTGGCACTCCGGAGGGGAAGGGTACATGAATGTGTTGTATCAAGTTGGTATGATTGCATCATGTACTAAGTGTCATTGCTGAACCAAATTAAGGATTAATGCAAATCCTAGTTTGAAAAGTCAAATAGCTAGTTTGAAAAGTCAAACGACTAAATTTGGAAAGAGGAAAAGAGGAGGAAGGGGAAACCGAGTTGGGGAGGAGTCCCTCCTCCCCACCGCCGGCGCCACCCAAGCCGAGTTGGGGAGGGACTCCTCTCCCTCCCCTTGGCCGGCCGGCCCCTCCACCTATATAAGGAGGGGCAGGGCTCCCTCCTAGAGACACACAAGATCCTCTCCTCCAAACCCTAGTACCAAGCCACCGCCGCCTCCAAGCCGCCGCCGGCCCTAGGGCACTCGCCGCCGCCTAGGTGAAACCCTAGCCGCCGGCACTAGCCCCTCCTTGGCGTGTCTAAACCCTAGATCGTCGAGGGACTCTCTCATACTCCACCATACTCGCTCCGGCTTAAGGCGAAGCCCTGCGAGATCTCCCCTCTACTTCCGGTACCACGCTGTTATGCTGCCGGAATCGCGAGGAGAGTGCTACAACCTCCGCTGCCTGCTGGAACAAGGGAGAGGAAGGTCTTCGTCGAGTACCGAACGTGTGACCGACTGCGGGAGCGCTGCCGGAACGCAGCGCCGGAAGGATCGTCTACGCGATCTTGAGATCGGAAAGAGTATGACTACATCACCCACGAGAATCCGCTCTCGTTAAACACTTTGGAATCTTCGAGGGAGAGTTATTCTATCGACTCGTTGCTACAATCTAGTAGATAGATCTTGGCTTGTTTGTTTGTATGCGGTAGAAAATTTTTGTTTTCCATGCTACGAAACCCTACACCACCGCCCTTGGCCACAGGATCGACGGGACATCCCACCAGCGGAGGGTCCACCTCCCGCCCTGGGCCCCACAACATCACGCCTTAGCACCTGGCGGCATGTAGGTCCCGCCTGCCCCTATGGCGGGAAGCTCGGTCTGCCTCGGGCCCTGGCGGGAGGTGACATGTGTCACTTTTCTAGCCTCCCGCCAGGGCACTTTTGCCTTTTGGAGGGACGGGGGGGCATTTTTGGCTATAGAAAATTGCAGGGGGTTATATTTGTAAAAAAAATCCATGCTCACCACACTAGATGACTAGACAGATGTGCAACTTTGTCAAAAACCCTGTTTTTACGCTCATGCCTGAGGTGTCGAAGTTCGAGTGTAATGAGCACACTACCGGACGTGCACGATATGCCGAGGACTAAAAGTCATCGGCGTAGGCCAAAAAACCGCCGGCGTAGTCGTCGACGACTGCCCTCGGCGTAGGCTCCTCGACAAAAGTCTCCCTTGGCGAAGTGCATGGAGGCCGCCAACGTATCAAAAAACCGTCGGTGTAGACGCCGACAGCTTCCCTCGGCATAGACTCATGGCCGGTTATAAAAATAATTAAATAATAATAATGTTTTATTGTTTTTTTCAAGTTTTTCTCAACTTTTTTAATGTTTGAATTTTTTGACTCGTTGATCTCTCACTTTGAACATTTTTAACACTAATTATACTTAATATTTCTTCAAATTGCAGTCTTGGTTAAATTTTTCGGTCGGTCACCCATCTTCACTACTCCATCTCCAGCACGCTTAACTTTCTCGTTCCTTCAGAATATGTTTTCACAAAGCAATTTATACATATCAATACTGTGATATCAATCTTATTAACTCTTATATCAGTATGTCACATGTTTGTATTTTTTGAAATTACAAACAATTATTTAAGTAAACAACAATGAATAAGTAAAAATATTATTGAATTCAAATAAAAATAGAAAAAAAATTAAGGTTTGATCATGCGGAAACTAAGGTTTGATCTTGACGAGCCTAGCATGTACAGACATGGTCTCGGAACACGGATCACTGAAAGGTAAAGCATGAATCATATAGTAGATATGATGAACATGTCGATTGTTCGCCATTGAAGCTACATCAACTCTCGTGATGATCGGTGTTGATGTGGTGTATTTGGTTCGTGTGATCACTAAAACAATGTGAGGGATATTGTTTTGAGTGGGAGTTCACCTAGATTAATTTTAATATTAATTTGAACTCAATTTGTCATAAACTTAGTCTAAACTATTGCAAATATGTTGTAGATCAATGGCAGCCCCTACCATCAATTTTAATGCGTTCCTAGAGAAAGAAAAGTTGAAAAACAATGGAAGCAACTTCGCGGATTGGTTCCGCAATTTGAGGATTGTCCTCACAGCTGGTAATTTGACCTATGTGCTGGATGCACCGCTGGGTGACCCACCTGCAGCTGATGTCGCCGATGAAGTAAAGAATCTTTACCTCACTCGGAAGACTCAGTACTCCACAGTTCAGTGTGCTATCTTGTATGGTTTAGAATCGGAGCTTCAGAAAAGGTTTGAGAATTCAGACCCATATGATATTGTCGAGGATCTCAAATTGATCTTTGAGACTCATGCGGCAATTGAAAGCTATGAGGCTTCTGAAAAGTTCTTTAACTGCAAGATGGAAGAGGGCAGCTCCGTCAGCGAGCATGTGCTTAAGATGTCTGGGCACGCAAACAAACTTCAAAGCTTGGGTATAGTGATTCCTAATGCTTTGGGGATTTACCGTGTCCTCCAATCACTACCACCAATTTACAAGAACTTTGTGATAAACTACAACATGAAAAACATGAACAAGACGTTGCCAGAACTCTTTGCCATGTTGAAGTCTGCAGAAGTGGAGATCAAGAAAGAGCACCAAGTGTTGTTGGTCAATAAGACCACCAAATTCAAGAAAGGCAAGTCTAAGCAGAAGGGACACTTCAAGAAGGGTGGTAAGAAAGTTACCACGCCGACGAAGAAGACCAAGGCTGGACCTAAGCCTGATACTGAGTGCTTTTACTGCAAGGGAGAAGGTCACTGGAAGCGGAATTGCCCAAAGTACTTGGCGGATTTGAAGAACGGCAACATCAAGAAGAAAGGTATATCTGATATACATGTTATTGATGTGTATCTCACTAGTACTCATAGTAGTGCCTGGGTATTTGATACTGGTTCGGTTGCTCATATTTGTAACTCGAAACAGGTGCTGCAGAATAAACGGAAGCTAGCGAAGAACGAGGTGACGATGCGCGTTGGAAACGGATCAAAGGTTGATGTGATCGTGGTCGGCACGCTACCCCTTCATCTACCATCGGGATTAGTTTTATACTTAAATAATTGTTATTTGGTGCCTGCGTTAAGCATGAACATTATATCGGGATCTTGTTTATTGCGAGACGGTTACTTGTTTAAATCCGAGAATAATGGTTGTTCGATTTATATGAGTAATATGTTTTATGCACATGCACCTTTGATAGATGGTCTATTCTTATTGAATCTCGATAGTGGAAATACACATATTAATAACATTGAAGCTAAACGTTTGAAATCGAGCGATAACTCGACCTATATGTGGCACTGTCGTCTTGGTCACATTGGAGTGAAGCGTATGAAGAAACTCCATTCCGATGGACTTCTTGAATCACTTGATTTCGAATCACTTGAAAGATGCGAAGCATGTCTGATGGGTAAAATGACTAAGACTCCATTTTCTGGTATGATGGAGCGAGCTACGGACTTGTTGGAAATCATACATACCGATGTGTGTGGTCCAATGAGTGTAGCATCGCGTGGTGGTTATCGTTATGTTCTTACCTTCACGGATGACTTGAGTAGATATGGGTATATCTATTTCATGAAACATAAGTCCGAAACTTTCGAGAAGTTTAAGGAATTTCAAAGTGAGGTAGAGAATCAACGTAACAAGAAGATTAAATTTCTACGTTCTGATCGTGGAGGTGAATATCTAAGTTACGAGTTTGGCGAGCATTTGAAGAAATGCGGAATACTTTCGCAGTTGACACCGCCGGGAACACCACAGCGTAATGGTGTGTCCGAACGTCGTAATCGAACTCTCTTAGATATGGTTCGTTCTATGATGTCACTTACAGATTTACCGCTATCATTTTGGGGTTATGCATTAGAAACAGCCGCATTCACTTTAAATAGGGCACCGTCTAAATCCGTTGAAACGACACCGTATGAATTATGGTTTGGGAAGAAACCTAGATTGTCATTCCTTAAAGTTTGGGGGTGTGAAGCCTATGTAAAGAAGTTACAGCCGGACAAGCTTGAACCCAAAGCGGAAAAATGCGTCTTCATAGGATACCCGAAGGAAACTATTGGGTATACCTTCTATCATAGATCCGAAGGCAAAATCTTCGTTGCCAAGAATGGATCCTTTCTAGAGAAGGAATTTCTCTCGAAAGAAGTGACTGGAAGGAAAGTAGAACTCGACGAGGTTGTCGAACCTTCTCTCGAAATTGCGAGCAGCGCAGCGCCGGAAGAAGTTCCTGTGGTGCCTGCACCAATAAGAGAGGAAGCTAATGATAATGATCATGAAACTTCGGTTGAAGTTGCTACAGAACCTCGCAGGTCAACGAGAACTCGTACCACTCCAGATTGGTATGATCCCATTATGAGTGTCATGTTGGTGGACAACACCGATGACCCTGAGACATATGAGGAAGCGATGATGAGCCCAGATTCCAATAAATGGCAAGAAGCCATGAAATCCGAAATCGGATCCATGTACGAAAACCAAGTATGGACTTTGGTGGACTTACCGGATGGCCGGAAGGCTGTCGAGAACAAATGGATCTTCAAGAAGAAAATAGATGCTGATGGTAATGTTACTGTCTATAAAGCTCGACTTGTCGCAAAAGGGTTTCGACAAATTCAAGGAGTTGACTACGATGAGACTTTCTCACCAGTAGCGAAGCTAAAGTCTGTGAGGATTATGTTAGCAATCGCTGCATATTATGATTATGAGATATGGCAGATGGATGTCAAAACAGCATTTCTCAATGGAGACACTGATGAAGAGTTGTATATGATGCAACCCAAAGGTTTTGTTGATCCTAAAGATGCTAACAAGGTATGCAAACTTCAACGGTCCATCTATGGATTGAAGCAAGCATCCCGAAGTTGGAATCAACGTTTTGATAAGGTGATCAAAAGTTTTGGTTTTATACAAACTTATGGAGAAGCTTGTATTTACAAGAAAGTGAGTGGGAGCTCTGTAGCATTCTTAATACTATATGTAGATGACATATTGTTGATTGGGAATGATGTAGACCTTCTTAATAGTGTCAAGGAATATTTGAATAATAGTTTTTCAATGAAGGATCTTGGCGAAGCAGCTTACATATTAGGCATAAAGATTTATAGAGATAGATCGAAACGCCAAATATCATTGTCACAAAGTACATATTTGGACAAAGTTCTAAAGAGGTTTGGAATGGAAGATAGCAAGAAAGGGTTCTTGCCCATGTTGCCCAATACGACCTTGAGTAAAACTCAAAGTCCGACATCAGCAGAAGATAGAGAAAGGATGAGTAAGACTCCCTATGCCTCAGCCATAGGATCTCTAATGTATGCCATGCTATGTACTAGACCCGACATTGCATATGCTGTTAGTTTAACTAGCAGATATCAAAGTGATCCAGGAGTGGATCATTGGACAGCGGTCAAAAACATCCTTAAGTACTTGAGAAGAACTAAGGATATGGTTCTTTCTTATTGAGGTGATGAACAGCTCGTTGTTAATGGTTACACCGATGCTAGTTGGAACACCGATCCGGATGATTCTAAATCACAATCTGGATACGTATTTATTTTGAATGGTGCAGCAGTTAGCTGGAGGAGTGCAAAGCAAAGCGTTGTGGCAAGATCTTCAACTGAATCGGAATACATGGCTGCTTCGGAGGCTTCACAAGAAGCGATATGGATGAAAGAGTTCATTACAGAGCTGGGTGTGGTTCCTAGTGTGCTGGACCCAATGTCTATCTACTGTGATAACATGGGCGCCATAGCCAATGCGCAAGAACCAAGGTCACACAAGAAGCTGAAGCACATCAAGCTACGTTTTCACGCTATTCGAGAACATATCCAAGATGGGGATATAAAGATTTGCAAAGTACACACAGATCTGAATGTGGCGGATCCGTTGACTAAACCTCTCCCGAGGGCAAAACATGACCAGCACCAAACTGCCATGGGTGTTCGGTATATTACCATGTAATCTAGATTAGATGACTCTAGTGCAAGTGGGAGACTGTTGGAGATATGCCCTAGAGGCAATAATAAATGTAGTTATTATTATATCTTTGTGTTTATGATAAATGTTTACGTTCATGCTATAATAGTATTAACAAGGAAACATTAATACTTGTGTGATTTGTAAACTTAATTTGAAGTCCCTAGTAAAGCCTCTATATAATACTAGCTTGTTGGTTAATAGATGATTGTGGTTTCCCTATCATGAACATTGAGATGTTATTAACAACAAGATCATATTATTAGGAGAATGATATGATGGACATACTCCTATAGATAAGCGTAGCATAAAGATCAAGTCATTTTAATAGTTCAATTGCTATATGCTTTCTGATACATAGTAATCTAATTCCTTCGACCATGAGATCATGCATATCACCTTTACCGGATGGATGCTTTGATGACATCAAACACCACACCGTAACTGGGTGGCTATAAAGGTGGCATTGACTGTTCGGAAAGTATTGGTTGAAACACATGGATCAAGAGTGGGATTTGTCCATCCATATGACGGATAGATATACTCTGGGCCCTCTCGGTGAAATGTCATCCAATTAGCTTGCAAGCATGTGACTGGCTCACAAGGGATCACATATCACGGGAACGAGAAAAGAGTACTTATCGGTAACGAGGTTGAACTAGGTATGCAGAGATACCGACGATCATAACCTCGGATAAGTAAACTATCGTGAGACAAAGGGAAATTGATATCGTATGTAAGTGGTTCATTCGATCGCAAAGTAATCGTAGAAATATGTGGGAGCCATATGAATTTCCAGATTCCTCTATTGGTTATTGTTCGGAGAAGTGTCTCGATCATGTCTGCATAATTCACGAACCGTAGGGAGACACACTTAAGGATTCGACGTTGTTTGAGTAGTTATGGAATGATGAGAAAGAGACCGAATGTTGTTCGGAGTCTCAGATGGGATCCGGGATATCACGAGGAGATCCGGAATGGTCCGGAGAATAAGATTCATATAAGGAAAGTCCCGTTTCGGAGTTGGGGAATGGTTCCGGTGTTTTCATCGGGAATGTTCTAGAATGTTTCGGAATGTCCGGCACTCCGGAGGGGAAGGGTACATGAATGTGTTGTATCAAGTTGGTATGATTGCATCATGTACTAAGTGTCATCGCTGAACCAAATTAAGGATTAATGCAAATCCTAGTTTGAAAAGTCAAATAGCTAGTTTGAAAAGTCAAACGGCTAAATTTGGAAAGAGGAAAAGAGGAGGAAGGGGAAACCGAGTTGGGGAGGAGTCCCTCCTCCCCACCGCCGGCGCCACCCAAGCCTAGTTGGGGAGGGACTCCTCTCCCTCCCCTTGGCCGGCCGGCCCCTCCACCTATATAAGGAGGGGCAGGGCTCCCTCCTAGAGACACACAAGATCCTCTCCTCCAAACCCTAGTACCAAGCCGCCGCCTCCAAGCCGCCGCCGGCCCTAGGGCACTCGCCGCCGCCTAGGTGAAACCCTAGCCGCCGGCACTAGCCCCTCCTTGGCGTGTCTAAACCCTAGATCGTCGAGGGACTCTCTCATACTCCAACATACTCGCTCCGGCTTAAGGCGAAGCCCTGCGAGATCTCCCCTCTACTTCCGGTACCACGCCGTTATGCTGCCGGAATCGCGAGGAGAGTGCTACAACCTCCGCTGCCTGCTGGAACAAGGGAGAGGAAGGTCTTCGTCGAGTACCGAACGTGTGACCGACTGCGGGAGCGCTGCCGGAACGCAGCGCCGGAAGGATCGTCTACACGATCTTGAGATCGGAAAGAGTATGACTACATCACCCACGAGAATCCGCTCTCGTTAAACACTTTGGAATCTTCGAGGGAGAGTTATTCTATCGACTCGTTGCTACAATCTAGTAGATAGATCTTGGCTTGTTTGTTTGTATGCGGTAGAAAATTTTTGTTTTCCATGCTACGAAACCCTACACCACCGCCCTTGGCCACAGGATCGACGGGACATCCCACCAGCGGAGGGTCCACCTCCCGCCCTGGGCCCCACAACATCACGCCTTAGCACCTGGCGGCATGTAGGTCCCGCCTGCCCCTATGGCGGGAAGCTCGGTCTGCCTCGGGCCCTGGCGGGAGGTGACATGTGTCACTTTTCTAGCCTCCCGCCAGGGCACTTTTGCCTTTTGGAGGGACGGGGGGGCATTTTTGGCTATAGAAAATTGCAGGGGGTTATATTTGTAAAAAAAAATCCATGCTCACCACACTAGATGACTAGACAGATGTGCAACTTTGTCAAAAACCCTGTTTTTACGCTCATGCCTGAGGTGTCGAAGTTCGAGTGTAATGAGCACACTACCGGACGTGCACGATATGCCGAGGACTAAAAGTCATCGGCGTAGGCCAAAAAACCGCCGGCGTAGTCGTCGACGACTGCCCTCGGCGTAGGCTCCTCGACAAAAGTCTCCCTTGGCGAAGTGCATGGAGGCCGCCAACGTATCAAAAAACCGTCGGTGTAGACGCCGACAGCTTCCCTCGGCATAGCCTCATGGCCGGTTATAAAAATAATTAAATAATAATAATGTTTTATTGTTTTTTTCAAGTTTTTCTCAACTTTTTTAATGTTTGAATTTTTTGACTCGTTGATCTCTCACTTTGAACATTTTTAACACTAATTATACTTAATATTTCTTCAAATTGCAGTCTTGGTTAAATTTTTCGGTCGGTCACCCATCTTCACTACTCCATCTCCAGCACGCTTAACTTTCTCGTTCCTTCAGAATATGTTTTCACAAAGCAATTTATACATATCAATACTGTGATATCAATCTTATTAACTCTTATATCAGTATGTCACATGTTTGTATTTTTTGAAATTACAAACAATTATTTAAGTAAACAACAATGAATAAGTAAAAATATTATTGAATTCAAATAAAAATAGAAAAAAAATTCCATGTCGTTGTAACGCGCAGACGGCCCATGCGCAGAGCATCGTCGTAGAGGACCGTCCGATGGCCGTTGTAGCCCATGGCGACGTACGATCTTGTCCTTGCTGCAACCGAAGAGCGCCAAGTCCATGGGCGGATACATGACCGAAGAGCACAAGCTCAGGATTGGGGGTGGCAGGCGGGCCTTGACTTCTGCCGCCGCCGCCTCTAGAGCTTGCGGCCGTCGGTCATCCTTGTCGGAGAAGAAGAGGCGCCAAAGGTTGATGCGGTACACCATGTACACGGACTGCAAGGGGGGCTTGTATCTTTCAGCCACCATGTACAGAAACGCCTGACCCATCGTCGCCGCCATTCGCTCCCTATCGTATGTGCTCCAGCAACTGGCTAGGGTAGTAGCTACCAAAGGATACTAGTAATTACCCGTGTGTTGCTGCGGGAATTTGTAGAGAATGCACTTTAGTTATGTATGAAGGACTATAAAATTTTAGTAAATACCTGGCCCGTTGTTGTGGGATTTTATAGAGAACACAGTTTGTTGTGTATGAAGCACTATACAATTTTAATCCCCACCAAGCAGAATTGTGTAACAAACTTCTCTAGCTATCCAATTTTTTGGTATTGGCGTTGGGACATTCGAACAGGAAACTTCATCCAATATGTGAAAAATATACTATTTCTCACTGCCATACAACTACAATTTATTGATGGGGCTTACAACACAAAAAAAAAGGAAATGAAACAATTGCAAACAAAAAGCCTTCCATTAATAATTGCAATCCTGGTTTCCTCGCTGGTCAAGTTGATTTATATTGTATAGATGCTAATAAACATCATCATACCTATACAAAGTAGCTAGAAAATTGACAAAAGTAGTTGTTGTACAATGAAACCATGGAATAATATGTGGCAATAATCTCTAGATGGTTTGGTCGGTCTTCTACTTGAAATTCTGGTGGGTGTTGTGTTATTGTACTACCCGCAGTAGTCGCATATCTTTCTTTAACCGTGCAATAGAGGCGTATATCCATGTTGAGGCCTGCCCACATAAGAATACATCTGAAACAATTAAGTAGACAAATGACTAATTAAAAGGTGCAACTCCTAGGAGTGTCCTTGTTCTTATCACTCGCACAAAGTTGTAGGAAAGCAGCTCAAAACAATTAAAAAAATGTATATTGCTCAAACCCCCTCAAATAAGGTTCAGATCCATATTCATCATTTAGCCTCGACACCGAAATAATATTACTTTTAAAATTATTCATTCTGCTAATTGAATCCCTGAAATAGAATGTCAACTGTGAAGTGAAACGACATCGAGAAAGAGAACAATTGTACCTAATCTCAAATCAGTTGATACAAAAATTTCAACTAACCCAAGCATTAACTGTATAGTAACATCTGCAATGAAAAATAGATGAATCATTTGGAGCTCCTAGCTAGAAAGCATCTACTTGAAGCTTCTTAATGTGACACCGAATCTTTAAAAACTCACTGTATTAGAAATAACAACAACCATTCTGGTACTCTCTGATACGGGGTGTGATACATCTCTCAGCAATAAAAACATAAGCACAAATGATTTGTACAATTTAAAAGAGAATTGAAATTTTATGTCCGCATTAAATTGTACAGGGCCATATGAATAGCATAACATTCATGACTGCCTTTTCTAAAAAAAATCATGACTGGATAGTAGCATATTGCTTCAGCCATTTTCGGCTGAATGTGGAAGATGCAGATTAGTCCTCTCTGACCATAATGGTGCGTAATTGCCCATGGCATATTTACTTTGAATGGAGTATAAGAAATCGAGAGGTGTGTATCGTCATACCAATTCCTTGTGATTAGGTACCTGCGGCCAATGTCATCAAAGGCTATAGTATGAAAGATTAAAACAAACCGGCTCTGTGAACTGCTAATTCCAATTTGCAGAACAAAAACTGCTAATCCTAGATCTGTCCAAGAAAAACAGCGAGCTCAAAACTACATGGAAGAATCAGGATATGAGATATGGATAGAGAGGTCTAGTGAGAAGAATTATCTCGTGAGGCAGGACTATGTACTCATAGTACATCGCCATATGACCTGGCCGTTGCTGGATGACCGTTCCATCAGAAACCAAGGACGCCATGGGTGGCATCGATTGGGGCGGTACAGGGAGGCCGATTTGCGTGCGAGAGAAGATTGTGGGGATCTGATGGAGACGACAAAGTTTCCATAAGAGTACTTTGGGATGGGTTTTATGGATGGCGTTTGACAGGGAGGCGAGAAGATATGCGTTACTTCTAGCGAGACGAGTGATGCAGAGAATACAAAGAGAAGCCGCCCTCCCCCAGCTTCCTGGAGAAGCCGGTCTAAAAAATTTGCGAGGCTTCCAAAATAGTTAAGTCTAAACAAATTTGGAAGCCACGCAAAATTTTTAAACCGGTTTTTCCAGAAAGCTGGGGGTAGGGCAACTTCTGGGAGAAGCCGTCAAAAGAACTGGGCCTTAATGGTGCACGCTTAGAATACGAAGTGAAGTTGTTTTATTAATTGACAGCTCACTCGTGGAAAGGGTAAATACGAATGATGTGGATGACTGGATGATGTGGACCAATAAGAAGCTTGATGATGTGGGAGGCTTGCATGTTGAGAGAAATCCTTTAGTGGAAGAGTCCTATTTAGATATAGAGGATTCCATCGATCTCTTCCACCACTCCCGTATCACCACTCCCGTATGTCTAGCCGCTAGATATATGTATTTTGCTCTGCGAATCAAGTCATTCATTGTGGACGTACAAGTACGTGTTAGTCAAGTAATTAAGTTCCCGAGCAATGTTTTGAGCTGCCCTTGCCTTCCCTTGCAAGTAATCAATCGATACCGCGCGACCAAATACGAGTATGATTATATGGGAATCTCTTAAAATAGGCTTTTGTCCCGCTATATTAATATAGCAACCACACCGATACGAGCATTCGAAACAAAGAAAGTGATGGGGCAGCAGCAAACACATGCCCAAAAGGGAAAAAAATGAAGACAAAGGTGAATCAACGGAACGATGATGCCCCGCAACCGCAGCGCCCTCCGACTTTGACCCACCACATGCAAGCGCCCCGAAGCGTCCGTATCAAGCAGCACCTTCAAGAAGGCAGCACCGTCGACACAATGCTGCTACCCGGACCAAATTGATCCTAGGGTTTTCCCCGATACGCAGAGTAAAGTGGGCAGGGATTCCCGCGGCGCCCTTCAAGAAAGAATAGTGCCACTCGAGGGCGGTACCATGCCCGAGTCAGACTAGCTGACAGGGATTTCTCCCGATCCTCGCCCACAAAAAAACTCTGACACAACGGAGCACCGCCACCCTGCTTTGCAACCCACGAGCATGCGCCTCCACGGTCTTGTAGTCACCATCGCTCGTCTCTTCATGAACACTGGCGCAGGCCTGCAAGGCGGAAGCACCGCGACATCGCCGAATGAGGGACAACAGCCTCGCCGCCACGGGAGGACCCACCTCCACCGCCGAGGCAGTCATCGACCGGACAGATCAGCGGGAGCACACGAGGCCCTGGCAGGCCCAGCCGGGCCCGTGAAGCTCCGGCCGTCCTGCTGCAGTAGGCAGCCCCAACGCTGTCGTCCCCATCCCAGCTCAATCGCCGCCGCCACCTCCAGGAGGCTCCGCAGACGTGGTGACCCGGCCCGCCCAAGCCCATCTGCGGCCCTCCCGAGCCCATCTGGGGGACGAGGAGCCCAGAACCGGACCGGAACGGCGGCCGACGAACCACCGCGTCCATGGTGCCCCGCCGCAAGAGGACGCCGCCGCCAGCAACACCCAGCCACGCCAGACCAAAATCTTCCGATGTGCACCGATGCCAGGGAGTAGGAGGGCCTCGAGCCGCTCTCCAGGGCGCGGGGAGAGGCAGGCCGCCGCCGTCGGCGTCACCCGGGCTTCGCCCGGCGACCCCTGCCGACAGCGGCGACGGGGGGAGGCGGATGGAGGTAGGGGAGGCGGCCGGAGGAGGAAGAGCCCCGTCGCCCTCGGAGGAGCGAGAGGGGGCTCGCGTGTTTCTTTCCTAAAAGAGGAGAAGGGCAGAAGTGCAGGGACCGATTATATGGGAATCTAGTCCCATGTATATAATGATCAAGTACTAGTATGATTTTTCCGGCTGGGCCGGGGAATATGGATACTAATTGTGAATTTTCTGAAATGCTGAAAGAAGTTCTGTATGAATGTAAATATATTGAAATACTACCAGATGTACAAACATATGAAAGTGTCACAACATTGTTTTCACAAAAAAAGTATCACAACATTGTGAACACGGAACCAAAATGTTCAGTGTCGAAGTACCTAAAATTTCAACTAAAGTAGATTGATTTTACAGATCACAAATGTAATAGAGTGCACATCACAATCATCTTGAACTTCAGCATCGGATAACGATATTTTCATTCCGAGATCCATCTTATTTATCGTTTTCAGTATTAGATGATTCTTCCACGTCTTCTTCCTGCAATTTTTTAAATTAAGCGTTTCTTCTTATTCAACTGTTTCATCTTCCTTTTCTTTTTGTAGAATGCACCTTTGGGCCCTCTCAACATCTTGTTCAATTCTTTTTGTCTAAAACATGCAAAAGATTTGCATGCCCTTTCCAATAAGCAGTTTTTTTTTGAAATGAGCGCTTTTATTACTTAAAAATAATGTTTACACCCGGCCTCCTCATAACTAAGATGCACACAGCCGATAAATTCACACGACAAGAGAATACAAAAAGTATACCACCATTACAAATAACACTATCAAAATAAGTGGCGTCAAGTTATGAAGGATTGATCCACAATCACGCGGCCATCCATGTCGGGAGAAAATATCCTTTGCCGTGTCCTTCAACCACGTACACCCCTCCACAAACAAGTCGTGAAAATCCGTGCATTGAAGAGTAGTCCATGATCGGAGAATAGTCGTGACGCGATAGATAACCTGCAAGGAAAAAGATACAATATTATAAAAAATCTTATCATTTTTATATTGCCATAGCGACCAAATAATGACAAGCTCTCTCACCCTAAACAACGTCGTGTATTTATCATCTATCACATGCAACCAGTTTTCAAATACATTGGCAACCGAACGAGGGGGAAATAAACCAAAGGCTACTTGGATGGTTGACAATATAGAGCGAATAAATTTACAATGGAAGAATAAATGCTGGATTATCTTATCATGATTAAAAAATGAATTGTATACTTCCATACCAATTCCTATTTACAAGATTACATTTTTTAAGAATTATATTCTTACGAAGATACATGTGAATATCTTTGTATTTACACTACAGGAAAGAACTGAGGCGTCGGGGCCGTCGGCGTAGCTGCCTCCCCGGGCCAGCCGACCAGCCCGGCTGTCGGCGTAAGGACGGTCGTCGACGTAGATGACGGTGCCGAGGGTAGCCCTCAGCGTAGCGTGGCCATCAGCGTAGTAGAGAGGGCTATGCCGACGGTGTCTCTCGGCGTAGGTATAGCCCTCGATGTAGCTCCAGTTCAAACACGGTGACGGAAACGACATTAGGTAGTCAGGCTATACCGACGGCCTGGCCGTCGGCACAACTCTTTGGAAAAAATTGTTTGGCCTGTGCCGACGGCTAGGCCGTCGGCGTAGGCCTTCAGATTTTTTTTCATTTAATTTTAGCATAGCTATTTTTCCTTTTACCTCATTAATTTTTGAAAATCATAACTAAATCATTATAATTTAGAAAATACAAATAATATATCAAAATTTGCAAAAAAAAACTATCTATCTACACTCAAATATTACATTTGTAAATAAAAATTAAGTGAAACATAAAAAAATATATATAGTTTAAAACGGGCATTAGAAATTCAAAAACGATTCAAACAATGCGAAACCTTCGCGTGGTGTCATATTATGTGACATAGTTAGAAGGAAAAATATCAAACTTAGCATATTGATTATGTATCAAAAAAACCTTTACAAAGTGACCTATCTCCTTCGAGGTTTCTTGGCTTTCGGGTCGAATGACCAATGTTATGGCTAGAATGAAGGTATAGTTTGTGATAATGTGTCCATATTGTGCATAAATTTGTATCATGGGATGGATAATAATGTTTCAGGAGGAAATTTTCCTTTTCGTCGCACCAAAAAGTCATTTTCTATTTCCTGAATGTAAAAAACATATGGTTTTGTGAAACAGCCAGCAAATGGCTAATTCAAAATGCTATCATCATATTTTTCAAAAATACTCCTTACATGGATAATGTCATAACAGGGGGATCTCAAACCTTTCCGTCTATCCCTGGTAAAAAAGACAAATTCCTGCCGAATCGGTAGGAAGCGGGTCAGATATAAACTATAGGTACATGATCGGATGCTCATGATTTTTTACAAAAATTATTTTTAGGTTCACAATATGCTGTTTCATCAGAGATCCACTTCAAGTTTAGCGAGTCTCATCCCCGAGCTAAGAATCTTCATGCCCGCCGTTCGACAAAGTTTAACGATAGTTTAAAACGGGCATAAGAAATTCAAATATGATCCAAACAATGCGAAACCTTCGCGTGGTATCATATTATGTGACATAGTTAGAAGAAAAAATATCAAACTTGGTATATTAATTATGTCTCAAAAAACCTTCACACAATGACTTATCTCGTTCGAGGTTTCGTGGCTTTCGGGTCAAATGAATAATGTTATGGCTAGAATGAGGCATAGTTTGTGATAATGTATTCATATTGTGCATAAGTATGCATCATGGGATGACGAACAATGTTTCAGAAGGAAGTTTTCCTTTTCGTCGCAGAAAAAAGCCATTTTCTATTTTCCGAGTGCAAAAAACGGGCGGTTTTGTGAAGCAACCACCAAATTGATAATTTAAAATGGTACCACCATATTTTTCAACAATACTAGACCACTTTACATGGATAATATCCTAATAGGGGGATTTCAAACCTTTCCGTCTATCCATGGTGAAAAAGACAAATTCCTGTCGCGCGAATCGGCAAGAAGTGGGTCAAATGTGAGCTACAGGTACATGATTGGATGCTCATGATTTTTTACAAAAATCATTTTTAGGTTCAAAATATGCTGTTTCATCAGATATCCACTTCAAGTTTAGCGAGTCTCAGCCGCGAGCTAAGAATCTTTATGCGTGCCATTTTAAACGAGCAAATGAAATTATGATAAGAATCACGGCATGGTTTGTGATAAGTTGATATAGATATCATATTTAGATTCCTTTAATTTTTCTAATCAATTTAGACATATTATTTGCCGAATTCCGATTTACAGATTTAAAGATATTAATTATTCCATATTAAATAAAAATACAAAAAATAAATCATTATATTTTTATTTGAATTCAATCATATTTTTACTTATTCATTATTGTTTACTTGAACAATTGCTTGTAATTTCAAAAAATACAACCATATGACACGATGATATAAGAGTTACTAGGATTGATACCATAATATTGACAACAATGTGTAAATTGCTTTGCGGAAAGAGATTTTGAAGGAACGAGAAAGTTAAGCATGCTGCAGCTGGAGTATTATTAGGATGGGTGATCGACCGGAAAGTTTGACTAAGACTACAATTTAATCAATTATTAAGTATAAATAGTGTTAAAAAATGATTAAAACGAGAGATTAGCGAGTCAAATAATTCAAAGATAAAAAAATAAAAAAATAAAAGAAAATAATTTAAAGAAAATAAAAAATTATTTTAGGCTATGCCGGCGGTCTGGCCGTTGGGGTAGCTCCAAGCTGGGCCGTTTCGTAATGGCCGTCACCTGACATCATGGGGCCCGATGCGATTGTTATGCCGAGGGGCTATGCATGTGCTGACGACCAAGGGGATGTGCTGTCCAGGCGTTACGCCGACGGCCACCATCGGCACAGCTTGTGCCGACGGTAATTTGGTGTTGTGCTGACGGTAGTCGGCCGTCGGCGCCTCAAATCTTTCCTGTAGTGTTAGGGGTATTTTCATCTTTCAAATTTTACTATTATCATTGACCGAAATATCAGGTTGAATAAGAGCACTATACATTGAGTCAATTGAAAATTTACCACTCTCTAGTAGTTTCCATTTGAACTCGTCCACACCATTCGACAACTGTGTCGTGCATAATCATAATAGAAGATTGTTCCAAGATACCAGTCGAGGGACGATGAGGTTTCTTCTAAAAGACACATTGAGACGATTAGATTCTATTATTATGGAAAGTGTATCCCGTTTATGCCTAACAACCGAATATAGAGCTGGATATTATTCGCGAAGAAAAGTTTGGCCCAACCAAGTATCTTCCGAAAATCTAATATGAGATCCATCCTTAATATTGAAAACACCAAAATAGAAGAAATGTTTTTTGGACGCCATTAGTCCAGCCCAAAAGTGTGAATTAAAACCCACTTGAGAGATAGGTTTGGAGCCAATATATTTCCTCTATAGCATGGTTTGCCAGACACCATCTTCTATAAGTAATTTAAAAAGCCATTTACCTAAAAGAGCAGTGTTTTTGACTTACAAATCATGTATGCCAAGTCCACTGAATTTTCTTAGTCAGCAAACCAAATTTCATCTGGCCAGTAGATATTTATTTTTTTCACTATCCCCTGCCAAAACAATCTTGATCGAAAATAATCCACTTTATTCAAAATACCTTTTGATAACTGGAAAAACAAGATCATATACACTAGCATGTTGGTGAGTGCTGAATTCATGAGTACAAGTCTTCCCTTAAGGGATAGTAATTTATCTTTCCAACTATTAAGACGTTTTTGGATTCTTTCCTCGACGAGTTTCCATTCAGCAATTGTGAGACACCGATAGTAAATCTGTATATCCAGATAGTTGATTAAAAATTGCCCCTGACCACAGCCGAATAGTTCAGCATATAGGTGAGCCTCGTTTTGAGCTCGCCAAAACAATACAAATCACTTTTATGTAAGTTAATTTTTAATCTAGAAAATTATTTAGATCATAGGATGCTCAAGGCATGTACAACTTACAACTACTAGCAAAAGAAAGGGATGTTTTGTTTGTAATCAATGCAACTTGACCGCCCAATTGATCCTACGGTCTAGATCTGATATTGCTATCTCAGATTGTCGATAGTATATTTCGTTCCGAAAGGCATTTTTTACATTACACTGTTTAAATCGCGCATCCGGTTTTTCCGTCGAAGGGTAACTTCGTGTTTTCATTGCTAAGTAAAATTATAAATTTACCCTTGAAATTTTTGACAAAAATTACCTATAATTTTCTAACGGCCATATGCGACCCCCCACTCGATCCTTTCAGGCTCCCCTTCCACCACATGCCTACTTAATGAGTTGCACCTCCTCTTTGATTTGCCTGCTCACCAGACTAGATGACTAGGCAGATGTGCAACGTTGTCAAAAACCCTGTTTTTACGCTCATGCCTGAGGTGTTGAGTGTTGGCCTTTTTTCTTCGGGGATCCAGGCACACACACCGACATCCGCTGTTCCTCAATTGTGTTGTTAGTGTTCGGCGTTAGGGACTGAAGATCTTCAGTAGCCAGTGTAGTATGCCATGCATGATTCTCTTGCATACCGACACGTGATCATGAGATGTTGTGTCGTTTTTTGTGTCCTCTTATCAGTTGGGTATTTAGGTCTATGCGTACAACAAGATCCGGTTGAAAGTCCAAACCCAAACCCAGGACCCAACGTTCATGAGATCGCAAGCAATTTCTACTCAAGTACTTGTTCTCCTCGCCGGTTGCTCACCGCCATTACCATCGCAAATCACACCTTCTCCGGAAAACCGGCGACTCGCCTAAGAGCCATGGGTCGCTCGTTCCTCATTGCCTATTGGATGTTAGGCCTTTAGGGTCGCCACAGTTTTACTGCTCTTGGGGATCTTTGCTGGCACCGTGCGCTTGGAATATATCAAAGAAAAGAATGGCATTAGATGACCATATATATTTCCTCTGCTGTGCACCGCCATTAGATGACCTTTATCAAAAAAAAATAGCATTAATTAGATGACAATATTTCCTCTGCTGTGCACCAAACTTATGGGTCGAAAATCTCTCCAAACTCATGCTTCGACCCATAATAAGTATCCTTGTGACCGGAGCTCTGTAGGATTGGGTCCTTGTGATCGGTGTGCCTATAAGATCCTTGAAGGAATCACCAGTCATCTGCTACGAATCACTCTGTTCTGTGACTTGCACACCATTCACGGCCAACAGGCAAAGATCACGCACGCAGTCTTTCTTTCGTCGATAACTTGCAAGTTGGCGGAAGAATGGATAAGTAAAATGATATGGTGCATTGGTGCTCATTCATTATTGAATTTCTACCGCAATACTATGCTGGTACGTACTTGTTCTTAAGGTTTGGAAAATACTAAACCATAGTCCAGTTCTTTTCGACTTTTCACGTCTGAGCATACTGTGAGTTGTTTTATATTCTTTGGACAAAAACTATCCTGCTAACTATTACTAGTATTAGAATGTTTTGTATTGTTTTGTCACGTGACGTGTTCGTAGTGTAATCACGTTTTGTATGGTATTCTCCAAATGTATATCAAATGTGTGACTGAATCTAATTGTCGTCTGCTCTCAGTTCTGCAACCCGGCTAGTGGAATGGCAAAAGTAAAGCGACAAATCAGACTCCTTTATGAAAGCAAACAGCCTCCCGACGTAGCCATCAGGCCACCGCCTATTGAAAATATAAGCAATAATCCATATGATTTAATCCGAATAATAAATTGATAAAACATTATCATACAAACGGTACTAAAATCAATTATGCAGATCAACAAAGTAGATGAACAGATTACATCTATAAGAGATAAACCTATCACATCTACACCAAACGCTACAACAAAGAACTCTAGCATAATCCGAAAAGGACAATTGAGGATCATGTACAGTGTAGGCTGAATAGCAGCCGCAGGAGTCACAGCAGCGTCGCCCATGTTGAGGTTGTCGAAGAGGTCGCTGACGTCTGGGAAGAAGTCGTCGTTCGGGAACTCGTCGTCGGACGACATTGTGGTTGCCAGTAGTCGTGCTTGAGCGCTCCCCAAAAACCTGATCGCCCCTCACCCGTATAGGTTCATGAGAAGCGGGGTTCCGGAGGCCTACTGTCCCGATCTGGCGGTGCACGCCGCAAGCCGGGATAGGGAAGACGAAAGCGGCGGCGCAAGGTTCTGGAGGTAGGCGCGTGTGTGTATTGATACGGTACCGATTAGGTTTATCCCGGACTCTTATATAGTGCAGGTTAGGAGGATCGTGGGCTCAGCCCACGTCCGAGTCGGTAACAGCCACGTCCATAAAAACTGGAAACGACTATAATTAACGCGTCCGTTAATGACTCATAATCAGTTTTCCCAACAAGCAAAATAAAGCTCGGCTCAGCGAGATTCCCGCAACCCGCGGCGCGCGCGCGTCGTGACGAGGCGTGGCGAGGCGAGGCGGGCGGCGTCGAAGGAGTGCACGAGGGCTACTCTTCTTGTCACACCTTAGTGAGTGGTGCAACACTCTACTATATAAGGTGGTCCAACTCCCCTTCAACTAGCAATGTGGGACTAAACTTTAGCACCACTACATAGCCATATGCTGCCATACACAAGTGGGCCAAAGAGAATTTCAGAATTTGTCTAATGGGCCAACAGCCCAATATACACCAAATTCCAACAATCTCCCACAAAGTCTCATTGGCACATTATATCACTTTTCTTTCCAGAACATTGTTTTATATACCGGTGTGTAGTGGAGACTATTAAGTTGAACTTCCACGTTAAACCCTTTGTCAAGGGATCTGCTAGGTTTTTAGATGTTTGGATATAATCCAACGCAATAACTCCGGAGTTTCTCAGTTTCCTAAAAGATTTCAATCTCCTCTTCACATGCCTTGATGACTTCATATTATCCTTAGAACTGTTTACTTTGACGATCACAGTTTGATTATCATAGTTCATCGGGATAGCGGGTATTGGTTTTTCAACCACAGGTAAGTCCATCAAGAGCTCACGAAGCCACTCTGCTTCAACAGTGGCTGTGTCTAATGCTGTGAGTTCTGCTTCCATTGTTGACCTCGTTAAGATGGTCTGCTTGCAAGACTTCCAGGAAACAGCGCCACCATCAAGTGTAAATAAATAACCACTTGTGGCCTTAATCTCATTGGCATCAGATATCCAATTTGAATCACTATAACCCTCAAGTACCCGAGGATACCCAGTATAGTGAATACCATAACTCGCAGTGCCTTTCAAATAGCGCAAAACTCTTTCAAGAGCATGCCAATGATCATCTCCAGGATTTGACACAAATCGACTCAGTTTGCTTACAGCAAAGGAGATGTCAGGTCTAGTAGCGCTGGCTAAATACATGAGCGAGCCAATAATTTGAGAATATCTCAATTGATCTTTAGCAGTCCTTCGATTCTTTCGAAGTGGCACACTCAGATCATAAGGCGTTGGGGAAGAATTGCCGTCGCTATACCCGAAGCGACTCAATATCTTTTCCACATAGTGAGACTGAATCAATGTAATCCCACCATTGTCATCCTTTAGTAGCTTGATGTTTAAGATTGCATCAGCCACTCCCAAGTCCTTCATCTCAAAGCAGCGAGATAGGAACTCTTTGACCTCCTCGATATTAGCGAGGTTGGTCCCGAATATCAATATGTCATCAACGTAGAGACACATAATAACTCCCTCGTCCCCACCATGGTGATAGTACACACATTTGTCAGCTTCGTTTACAACAAAGCCTTCAGCAGTTAAAGTTCTTTCAAACTTATCGTGCCACTGCTTAGGAGCTTGCTTAAGACCATACAAAGACTTCACTAACTTACACACCTTTGCTTCTTGACCATCTACCACAAATCCGTCAGGCTGCTCCATATAAATTTCCTCATCTAGCTCTCCATTTAGAAAAGTTGTCTTAACGTCCATTTGATGAACGAGAAGACCGTGTGAGGCAGCCAAGGAAAGTAGTACTCGAATAGTGGTCAATCCGGCTATAGGTGAGTAGGTATCGAAGAAGTCTTCACCTTCCTTTTGGGTATAACCCTTAGCCACAAGACGTGCCTTGTACTTTTCAATAGTACCATCAGGTCTAAGCTTTTCCTTGAACACCCACTTACATCCTATAGGTTTGCACCCATAAGGACGATCAGTGATTTCCCAAGTACCATTAGCTAAGATGGAGTCCATCTCGCTTCAGACAGCTTCCTTCCAGTAGTCAGCATCTTGAGATGCATAGGCTTCTGAAATAGAAGTGGGAGTATCATCCACAAGGTACACAATGAAATCATCACCAAATGACTTTGCAGTCCTTTGTATCTTGCTCCTTTTGGGAGCTTCATTGTCATCCTCCACAGGATCATCAGAGTGTTCTATCGGCATAGTGGGTTCAGGAATTATAGAAAATTTCTGACTAGATGAACTAGTCATCTCCTGATTTGATGAACTACACATGCCTTTCATAGGAAAGATGTCCTCAAAGAAATTCGCATCATTCAACTCCATAATTGTACCAACATGCATGTCGGATACCTCAGATTTTACTATCAAAAATCTATAGCCAATGCTATGAAAAGCATATCCCAGAAAAACACAATCAACGGTTTTTTGGTCCAAGCTTTCGCTTCTTGGGTATTGGAATATTGACTTTCGCCAAACAACCCCAAGTTCGTAAGTAAGAGAGTTTAAGCCTTTTCTTTTCCCATTCCTCAAATGGAGTCATGGTTTTATCCTCTACAGGAACACGGTTTAGGACATGACACGCAGTCATTAGTGCCTTCCCCCACCATTCCTTGGAAAGACCAGATGTATCTAACATGGCATTAACCAAATCAGTTAGAGTGCGGTTCTTTCTTTCGGCCACCCCATTTGACTGAGGTGAGTAGGGAGGCGTCCTCTCATGTATAATACCGTGTTCCATACAGAATAAATCAAATTCATTTGAAAAGTACTCTCCACCATGATCCGACCTTAGCCGCTTGATTTTAAGATCAAGTTGGTTTTCTGCCTCAGCTTTATAGATTTTGAAGAAGTTCAAAGCTTCATCTTTAGATTTCAGGAGATAAACATAGCAGTATCTAGTGGAGTCCTCAATCAACGTCATAAAGTATCTTTTTCCCCCTTTTGTCAACACACCATTCATCTCACAGAGATCTGAATGTATAAGTTCTAGCGGTGCTAAGTTTCTCGGTTCCGCAGCCGTATGAGACTTGCGGGGTTGCTTTGCTTGCACACAAACTTGGAACTTAGAACCTTTGACAGTGGTAAATTTCGGAATTAAACTCATATTGGCTAGCCGCGTCATGCAACCAAAGTTAATATGACAGAGTCGTGAATGCCAAACATTGGATTCATTATCATTGCAAACATGATTAATAACTTTAGTACATGAGTCTGACAGATACAAGCGGAACAGACCTCCGCACTCATAACCTTTTCCAACAAATTGTACATACTTAGAAATTACAACTTTATTGGACTCAAAAACGAACTTAAAGCCATCTCGACATAAAAGCGATCCGCTGACGAGATTCTTATTGATGGAGGGAACATGCTGCACGTTCTTCAGCTGTACGGTCTTCCCCGAAGTAAACTTCAGATCTACCGTACCAACACCATGAACAGAAGCACGTGAGCCGTTTCCCATCAGCATGGAAGAAGTCCTTGAGACCTGATAATTGGAGAACATGGAAATATCAGAACATACATGTGTATTAGCACCCGTGTCTATCCACCAATCAGGAGAATGACATACTGAAAGGATAGTAGGTAAAATACCGTACCTAGCATCCTTCATCTCAGTATCGCTAATAACAACATTAGCGGCATTGCCGCTGTTCCCATGTTGACGCTTGTCAAAGCGATTAGGGCAGCTAGGAGCCCAATGACCAGGATCACCACAGACGTGGCAACAACCTTTCCTCTTATCATTTTTCTTCTTGAAGTTGGTTGAGTGTGTGGCCTTGTTCTTGCCATCGAACTTTCCCTTTCCTTCAGTTTTGTTCTTATTCTTAAACTTGTGGGATTGGAAGTTTTTCCTCTGCACTAAATTGGTAGTAGAACCTCTGTCAAGTCCTCGAGCAGTTTTGTCCTTTGCTCTCGCCTTCTCTTCCACATGAAGAGACCCAATGAGATCCGTAACAGAAAACTCTTGTCTCTTATGTTTTAGAGAAGTAGCAAAGTTCCTCCACGAAGGAGGAAGCTTGGCAATAATGCCACCAGCCACAAATTTGTCCGGTAAGGAACACTTGAACTGATCAAGTTCTTTGGCAAGTGATTGTATCTCATGAGCTTGCTCAACGACGGAGCGCTCATCAACCATCCCGTAGTCATAGAATTGCTCCATGACATACAGCTCAGTGCCAGCGTCCGAGACCCCAAACTTGGCCTCGAGCGCTTCCCACGCGTCCTTGCCATTATCAAATGACATATAAGGGTCAACAATGTTGTCCCCAAGAACACTGAACAAAGCCTCCATAAACATGTTAGCGGCTTTCTTAAAGTTCGCTTCCTGCTCAGCAGAAAGATCTCATTCAGGCTTGCCAAGAGTGGCGCTATAGCAGTTTAGGTTTTCAAACAAGAGAACTGCTCTCTTGCACCATCTCTTATAGTGCATGCCGTCAAAAGGAGGCGGCCTAGTAGCCGCGGCTACACCAGTGGAATTCAGTTGCCTATAATCAGGTTTTTGGATTGTTGGAAATATAAGCAATAATCCATATGATTTAATCCGAATAATAAATTGATAAAACATGATCATACAAACGGTACTAAAACCAATTATGCAGATCAACAAAGTAGATGAACATATTACATCTATAGGAGATAAACCTATCACATCTACACCAAACGCTAGAACAAAGAACTCTAGCATAATCCGAAAAAGACAATTGAGGATCACGTACAGTGTAGGCTAAATAGCAGCCGCAACGGTCGCAGCAGCGTTGCCCATGTTGAGGTTGTCGAAGAGGTCGCTGACGTCCGGGAAGAATTCGTCGTTCGGGAACTCATCGTCGGACGACGTTGTGGTTGCCAGTAGTCGCGCTTGAGCGCTCCCCAAAAACATGATCGCCCCTCACCCGTACAGGTTCACGAGAGGCGGGGTTCCGGAGGCCTACTGTCCCGATCTGGCGGTGCACGTCGCAAGCCGAGATGGGGAAGACGAAAGCTGCGGCACAAGGTTCTGGAGGTAGGCGCGTGTGTGTATTGATACGGTACCGATTAGGTTTAGCCCGGACTCTTATATAGTGCAGGTTAGGAGGATCGTGGGCTCAGCCCACGTCCGAGTCGGTAACAGCCACGTCCATAAAAACTGGAAACGGCTGTAATTAACGCGTCCGTCATAATCAGTTTTCCCAACAAGCAAAATAAAGCTCGGCTCGGCGAGATTCCCGCAACCCGCGGCGCGCGTGCGTCGTGACGAGGCGTGGCGAGGCGAGGCGGGTGGCGTCGAAGGAGGAGTGCGCGAGGGCTACTCTTCTTGTCACACCTTAGTGAGTGGTTCAACACTCTACTATATAAGGTGGTCCAACTCTCCTTCAACTAGCAACGTGGGACTAAACTTTAGCACCACTAGCACAGCCATATGCTGCCATACACAAGTGGGCCAAAGAAAATTTCAGAATTTGTCTAATGGGCCAATAGCCCAATATACACCAAATTCCAACACCGCCTCCTGACCACAACCCTAGCCGCCAGGCCACCGTCGGCCAGACCTCCCCTTCGCCGCCCCCTTCCTCTCCCTCCTCCCTTCTCCACCTCCTGAGGTGCCGGCCCTAACCTACAAAACTCCTTCGGGAGGTTCTCTTGGGCCGCTACCGTGACGCCGGCGGTGGAGGCCAATCCTCGCCTCCGAAGGCGGCGGACGCCCCCCTACGGTGACCCAACATACCACTGCATGATGTAGTACACTATAGTCGTTGACATAACACCAATGAAACATCGTTCCATCCTCATTATATCTCTCAGAGTGGTACAACAGAAACATCGCGGGTCCAAGACAACACTTTAGATTACATATAACATATTACAAAAGATCTAGAGAACTTCCTCGAACAGTGAGGAATATTATACAGAAAGAACCAGAAAGATCCACTCGGAGTTACTTTAGAATTACTACTATTAATATATGTATAAGGCTTGAAAGTACTACTATAATATTGTTTTGCAGAAGTAGGTTCTAGATTCTAGGAGTTTTATTTATATTCTATGCTTCAGCTTGTCTTTGATAGATTCCGGTAAGGTCTTCGACTTCGTTGATCTCCCTTAGATATCTTCAACTCTTCAAGTAACTTATTCCCTGGGAACGACATTGGTTTCTCCAAGATCTGGCAAGGGTTAAGAAGATACGTTGAGTACGAGCGTACTCAGCAAGTTCACTAAAAATAAGTGTTTGATGCACTATCTACAGCCACAGACCATAGGTCATAGGCAATGCAAGTTTTCGTAAACATTTCTTCAAAGGTTGCTTGTATTCTGAAAAGCTATGTCCATCAGCCTTCATGGGTTTACCAGAACATTCATGGAGTTCCTTTCCCGCAGCGTTCGTAGCTCCTTCCCAGAACAGGGAATAACAAATTATAGTTCTTACACTCTTGAGAGGTGCGTCACTTTACCCATGAGAGATCTTAGCTTTGTTGCACATCCGAGTTATAGGCTCGTTCACACTTCCTTGGTGTGAGGCCCATACTAAGATCCAAGCCAATCACTGTCCTTCTCCACGACCACGCATACAGCGCAATTATTGTATGCCCAAACTCAAGGTAGACTTTTCACCATATAAAACGGCTATAACTTAGTTGGATACACACAACAACCATTAACACTAGTAATCTGTCTTTTGTAAGCCCAGATCCACGATAGACTTCCCCCGTATAAAACGGCTATACCCACGATCTGCAACTTACAAATGCCCAGAACAGTGTCTGATGCATGCGAGAGGGAGCCGATCCAGCTGACTTCTCCGTCCCATTCCAAATCTCATGGTTAATGCGTAATATACGGCGCAAGAATCATTGGCGACATTGATTGTTAAGTCCTAGATGATATATTCCTGAGTAGTGGTATTCCAACTACCAGGTTTAATAGATTAGCTGATCACCCTGGATCAGTAACCAATAGTTCAATTATTATCAAAAATAGTGTTTTCTAACCTTTTTGAAATGCAGGTGATGACAACACTGGATTTGCAATTACAGAAAATAATCAAAGGACATGAGCAAGTGTGAACTTGCCTTTTGTGATTACAAGATTATGCACTCACAGTCTTCGAGATAATAGAAGATCCAATATCTGAAATCATCATCACTGGTCCGGTAAGGACTAATGTTTAAAGAAGCAAGATGCCATTATGCATAAATAATGCTATGCAATTTTAGAATTTCCAAAGTGAAACCCTTAGTATTTTAAATAAGTTGATTTTAGGTATCTTCTTTAAGATTGGGTTTATCTTTAAGTTTAGTTCATAAGCAATGGCATTGATAAGGAACTTAGGTGTTAACAATCTAAAATATACAAGTACGGATATAGTAATGTGATTATGATTAATTGTTATCTGGTGATTAGGATAAAAAGTCCTTGGGTTGAGTTCTTAAGAACTGAAAGAACTATTATAGACTTTTTTGTGTGAAGTGGCAAAAAGAATAACATTTGAATAAACTAGTATTTAGTTAAGGTTAATTTGTCTTAAGGGTTATTAAGTTTTACATTAGGGTTTGTGAGGGTTACAAATGATGTTGAGTTATCATATTTCAATTGATGATACAAGTGACTAAAGTTAACTTTAAAACATGAATAAACTTCAAATGAGATGTTTATAATTGTTTAGACCAAAGTTAACTATAAATTACAAGTGAATTTTAAGATATAATGAGTTTTTAGAATATCATCTAGCTTGAGGGTTTTGACAAATATGATTATGAATGATCCTATTTAATGGAAGTGAAAGATGAGTTTAATAACATGCAATTATTAATGGGAACAAAATTAAATGATCTTATAAATTTATTAGAGTTTAGAGTCATTTTTAAGAGTGGTTAAGAGATGGATATTATTCACCATCTTATACATGAGTGATATATAATATTTACTTAAAAGGAGTTTTACTAGAATTTAAGATTTAATAAGAGTATTTAAAAGTTAATAGTTATACTTAAGTTTTATTATGAATTGTGATTATGGAATTAGACTTAATAATTAAATTTAAAGGATTTAGTGTTTTTACTAAGAAAGGTGATTATTTCTTTCTTAGTAAATAATTTTGGAGAATTAACAAAGTGGTTATTTTATTTTAGTAAAATAAGTAAATGGGTTTTATTATCTAATGTTATTTAAATGTTTTAGAATAATGTATATAGTATTTTTCTAGTAAAATATATTCATTCAAGATCTTAAAAATGAATTTTATTTATTTTTAGGTCTTACCTTTATTTTTATAAAGTTCTTCAAAGAATTAAGTGTCTTTACATATTTGCTTTATATTTTATTTATAAAACTCTAAGTTAGTATTTTTTATAAAATAGTAGAGTTATTTTTATACACAAAAATGATTTTTATTTATTTTTAGGAGTTTTTCTTATTTTATGAAATTTTACTCAGGATTTAATGATGTTAATATTTATGTGCTCTCTATTTATTTTAAATAAATAAATTTATATTTTTATTAGATAGATCTTATTTTTATGATAATTTTAACATATTAAATGTATTTTTATAATTTTTCTATAATTTTGTATAGCTAAAAATGTTTAAAAGTTATTTTGGTAATTTATTTGTTTTACTTTCGTTTTATTTCTTATCCTAATTATCTTGGGCTATTTGGAGTTGGGTACATGGGCCAGCTTGGCCCATTTAGGTTGGAACAGTTTGGGATTTGGCCCAACCATCTCACCTCTGGCCCCTTCTCTCTTCATCCTCGCACCCAGGCACTCCACGCATGTCCCGGACCTCGACTCCACTCTCACGACGCAGCGAGGTGCCCTCCGGTTCGATTCCGGTGAGGCAGGCCATTGCGGCCACCCCCATTGGTCGCTGAAGCTCCGCCTCCTCTACACTGACCTGGCCCTCCAACTTGATTTGCGAATCTTGCCTCTACCAGGTCGTATCTAACCCTCTCTGGTGCTAGGGTTCTGATGCCCGTGGCGCCGCCGTTCACTGGTGATGTGCTGGATGCTGCGGTTTGGCTACGACACACGTCGCGCTGCAGATGTTGCTGGGACGGCTTGGCACAGTGCAGGTGCTTCGGTGCCCATCGTGTCGTCGTGCTGCTACACCCGCGGCCTCCGCCTCCTCTTCGGCGAGCTAGGACTCGCCCCTGGTAGGTTGCTCCTTCTACCCTCTCTATAGCTGGTACGGCTACCCTGCCTACTGAAGATTGTAGATCCCTAGTATCAGCTGCTGAAGATTTATGTGGTGACAATCCCCCTTATCTTTGATCTGTAAGATCTGTTTAGAGTGTGTCAATGATGATTCACTATTGTCAAGTGCTTGTGTTTAGATTTCTGGTAATGCTTGTGAGACAGAGATCATGTGATAATCAAAGGGTCCTCTTTGAATGCTCTCTCCTGACTAGTAGATAAACCAAGCATGTATAATTGTGCCTGGACTGTCACTGTTGTGCTCAGCTGTGTGAGCAATATGATTAGTTGGATAATACTTTGACTTCCTGTTATTTTGGGCATTGAGTACATATGTGCTTAATTCCAGAATTTACAGTTATGTTCTATACTGACCAACTGGTTCAGTATAGGTTGAGGTTGATCATGCTATGTCCTATATTGACAGTTAGCAATTTTCTAACTGATTCCTGGGTAGAATGCTTAAGAAAATGATGTGTTCTGTATTGGTTAGTGTTTATGGATGAAATGGTATATCATCTATGGCTGGTCCATATGGCAGTGATGCTTTTAGAATGATTCCTAATGTTCATACTTAGGAAAATGATTTGAATGCTTAATAAGTGAGGAAGTGACCAATTATGTATACTATTAACATGATAGTCAGATAATTATAAATGATTCCTAGGATTTGGCTAGGAAGATGATTTTCTTTCATTTGGGCTGATGTGATTATCTCATTTAGCAAGGCTTATGCTTAATAGCTACCACTGTGGTGCCTCCATTGGAGTGTGCATATTGGTTTCCTATTTGCATGAACTGCTGTGAGCTTGATTGAATAAAACTTGATAAGATCCTATACCTAGCCTATGATGCAAAGGCTGAGGCCAAACTCTTAATAAGAACAGATACTAAAGTTTAACTACCAAACTCTCTATGATGACTCAACATAGCATTACTATGTGGATCTGAGAGAAATCTCTCCTCACAACCCATAGTTGTGAAGGATGTGGTTGCTAGTTGTTTGATTTCTGGACATGATCTATTTGTTGGCTTTGACTGCTTGACTAGCTAAAAAGAGACTCATGTGTGGCTGCCAATGATGCATGATCTGAGGCTTGATTATGTTTGTATATACAAATAGATGCTTGAATGGTTTTTCCTAGCTCAATGATGATACTGGTGTAGAATTTCTACACCAATCTGAGAGCCTCCAATTTTCCCCACTAAAACTTATGCTCTAAAAGATGAAATGAGCATGTGCTATTACTATTATAAGTTGGCAACCTGATATGCAGAGTAGATCAGCTCGACTTGTTGAGATTGTGGATAAGCTGCAGTTGCTCTTGATCTACTGTTGTTGTCTTGCCCTTGTGATGGATCATGATTGATTCATGTCCATTCTACTGGATATTATTCTTGCCTTGGTACATCTGGCCTTGATTTCCCCTTGTCCTAGCTTTAGGATGGCTCCTTTGAGCAACCAGAGCTAAGGTGTGATGGTTTGGTCTAGATTGGTGATCTTGTGGTTGTTTATGTGTGGGATTGGGATAAAAATAGAGGTGTGAGACTTGGTCTGGTTGTGGATGTGAAGAGAGAAGATAGTAGTAGTTCTACTACAGCTGGTGCTTTTCCTCTACTTGTTGTTGCCTTGTGGGGTTGACAGCACATATGCATGCATGCATGTGTGAGTTGCTTGTTTGTGTGCTGCTGGTCCAGATACCTCCCCCTGTTCAGGTTTCATCTGTGAGATCTTTGTGCTATGGTTGTGCTCGGCTGGTTTGGTATTATCTCAAGTTTGGCTTTATTTTTGGGTTGCCAAATGGAATGGACTCCTTTACTATTCTACCAAGGTGAAACTTGCCCCTTTTAGACCCATGATGCTGTGCTAAGGTCATTTGATATAGAAGAACAGATCCTACACTTGTTCTATTTCTAAACACTCTATGATGAGCTTAAGCATATCATCAGTATGCTAAATCTGAGAGTAAGTTAATACACTAACCCCTTGTTTATTATTTATCTTATTTGTCTATTTTTGTTTATTGTTTTATGTTGCAGGGATCAAGAAGAGATGAAGATATTGGAAGTGAAGAAATGTAGTTAGGAAATAGTTTTAGGTTTTCTTTTATATATATATGTAATTTATTTTCTAATTGAATAATGCTGAGACATTGTAATTTATATTCTGTTTGAAAATTGTAAAAACATTGTACTGTTGTATTTTATTCAATAAAGTTTACTTATTTCCTTCTTATTTTACAATTCTTTTGTAAATACAAAGTCATATATATATTTTTTGTTGTAAAAAGAATTCTTTTAGTTATTTCAGTAATGTAATTCCTTTTTCTACTTATTTGTTTCCTAATACTTTACTTTTATTTATTCATTGTAAAAATTCAATATAATACTATATGTATATAATATAAAGAATCCTTTTTATATCATTTTCTATAATCATTTCATTTCAAGTTATTATATATTTCCAAATCCTATTTGTGAATTTTATAAATTCATTTGAATTTCATATTTGAAATTCAAATACATGTTTGAACAAAATTTCCTCGAAACAAAGAATTCTACAAAGGTCATGTCGAAATCTATAGCACTTGCTCCGAAGTTTCCTTCAGTACAAGAGAGATCCCGATCCCTCTATAACTCTTTTAGTTTTGCGCGACAATTCCTCGGATTTTCTTATGCATGAATGCAATGCACAAACCTGTGTCCTCTCTATTTCTAGGTGCTAATCCTGGGATGTTACACCTCCTTCGTGTGCCTTGTTGGCTTTCCATCACGCAGGGAGGTCGGGACCAGGGCGACGCGAACGGTGGGCGGCCTGCAGGGTGGCGGTGCTCGCCGATGCGCGCGGGGGGGGGATCACTGCCTCGCGGCTGTGAGGCGAGGATCCAGGTGGATTGGACCCGCCTGCAGGCTTGTTGAGGCGGCGTGGCTATGGCGGAGGCTAGGCAACCCTTAGGTGGCGTTGCTATTTGGGATCTTGCGGACTCCGCCTCGATCTACTAGTTCTGATCACCGGGAGACGGCAGGTGGTGTGGGGACTGCTGCATCAGCATCAATAAAGGATATGGTCCTAGAGGTTCTTCCGCGCGAAGACGAAGATCTTCTTGATGTCTTACCTCGTTGTTCCGACCTAGAGAGGCGAGTTCCAGAATGTTCCGCCGACAAACTTCCATGGGTGTATCATGCCTAGAGATTGTTGGATCGGTAGGTATTCGGTCGTGCATACCCATGCTTTTTGTTGGCCATTTGGTTTAGGGAGCATTACGAAGCTCTGATATATGTTACCATCATGTTATCATATCTTAGATGATCCATGGTGAAATTAGATGCAGAGAATATCGTAAAAGCAGGAACATGAGGGCTAACGATGGTGATTTCAGTGTTTGTGGTGTTGAGAAACTAATTAGGTAATTTGTGACTCGCAGCAACGACTGTTTGTGGGGGCGACAACACGGGAGGAATTCATAGTCCTACCTTGTAGGGTGAAAATCTAAGGTCTGACCTTAATTGGTTGTGTCTGGCAATGGTCTTGTTGAAGACATTGTTTTGTGAGAGAGGACTTTCTCTAGGGTGAAAACTTATGATCTTTGATCGGACGACGATGGCGCTTATTCACTTCTTCCTTCTTGAAGGCGTCTCTATTGGAGTTTTTGGATTACTGGTGTTGTTCTGGTGTTTGTCGTTGCTACAAGGAATCGTTCGTTGTAGTGGGACTTTCCTTTTTGCAATTCTTCTTCCCTTTTTGGGATGTATGCATCTGTAAGGCCGCGAGGGCATGCATTCTTGCAGAGCTAGATGTAATTAGTATCTTTGCGATATTAATATATGCTCTTTGTCAAAAAGTTTCGATTCCTTCTACACTATTTTCCTAAGCTAAGTCCTCAATATTCCAATCCGATAGGAGGCCACCGAGGACGTCCCACGCTAGTGCTAGAAGTGTCTCAAGACAGGTTCTGAACTTGCCTACTGATGAGAACAGAACAAGATCGAGAGGCACCGAGGTTCCACAACAACGCCCCCAAGAGAGTGAAGATGCATCACGATGCCTTCACCGATACTAAAACAGTCTAGGGTTTTAACCCGGATCCCGAACATAAGGATGGTACACTATTTTCCTAAGCTAAGTCCTCAATATTCCAATCCGATAGGAGGCCACCGAGGACGTCCCACGCTAGTGCTAGAAGTGTCTCAAGACAGGTTCTGAACTTGCCTACTGATGAGAACAGAACAAGATCGAGAGGCACCGAGGTTCCACAACAACGCCCCCAAGAGAGTGAAGATGCATCACGATGCCTTCACCGATACTAAAACAGTCTAGGGTTTTAACCCGGATCCCGAACATAAGGATGGTAACCATAACCCTTCCCTCCCAGAGGGTTACACACCCACATGCATCACATCCGCTAGTGCTCGATCACCGAGCTCTCACATGTAAAAGCTTTCGCACGACAACCCTCGGTACCTTGGGCTGCCTGTTGTCATGAAGCCATGCCCCCAGGACGCAATTTGGGGGCCGTCTTTGCCGAAACTCCACCAACATCACGATCCCCCGCCTATCCCTCCTCATCATACTTATGGTCAAATATAAATAAAAACACCATAACTTCCACGTTGCTCACTGGAGAGTCACCCGTGTAGTCCACCTTCCACGGTCGTCCCCCGACATCCATGATCTCGCAACCGTGGAGTGGCATCCACCACCATGACAGGTCCAACGACAAAGACGAGGAAGACTGACACGAGCCAACACTCAGCAGAAGGAAGGTCGACATGAACAATAGCCACGACACCTTCGTGTCGCCTGCCAGTCACACCTCACAGAGCCCTAGAAGGATCTACCCAAGAACCACCAGATTTGGGCCCTCCTAGCCAGGATCTAGCACCCCCAGCCACGCACGACCAAGGATTGTGCTTAACCTCCAAAACGAGGGAGTTGTAGCTGCAGCCCAACAGGCCCAGATCTAGCCCGCGTCGCCGGCTGCTGTTGAGCCCACGGTCACCCGCCGTTGCCCCTCACTGCGTCGCACAAAGACCATCCTCCAGCACCGCCGCTATGCCTCCATCACTGGGACCAACCACCACCTCTAGGTTGGGATCTTGCACCGCTACAAACCGGGAGACCCCGTGCCTCCCTTCAAACGCGCAATTAAGGGCAAACCTGCCATCGCCGGCACTGCGCGGGCTTTGCCCGGCGGTACTCGCCGCCACCACCGCCAAAATAGGGATGGGAGAGGCAGAAGCTAGGGCTCGCCCTGTCGCCCGCAAGGGACGAGCAGAGCGCAACGAACACTGTTATGCATGCGGGTGGTCAACAAAGGTTTCAAATTTAGTGCTTCACTAGCTCTTCATACCATTTTTATGAATAACATTTATTTTGGGATGTTTAAGCATGCATGATTCAGGCTCTAGACCAAATAAGCAAGTCTCATGAGATAATTTTGTCTCTTGCTTCTCTTGTTAGTACTTTATTATTTGCCAACAGCCATAGAAAGAGATGCAATTTGGGGGCATCGGAATTTTCCATACAGCTGGAATGTGCACTGGCACTAAACCCCTAAAATCTATAACCGCGTACAAGGAACTAATGGAATATTGCCCATTAGCTTCCAACTTCCAGATTACAGCACCCTCACTTGCATTATCCAGATGGAGAGATTCCGGTATATGAACTAAATCGGACCATCTAAGCATGAGTTGACTGATTCGTAAAAGTATCTCAAGAAAGTCTCGCACATGATGAGATCTCTCTTCTTGAGGTCGTTCAGCTCATGGAGGTACCCTTGTGGTCTTTCAGGCTCCAACTCAGTGGCGAACAACTTGAAATGACATCGCGCTCATAGGTTTTCCAGTCGCTCTCCCACGACCACTACTGTCACCACTCAAGCGAGAAGTACCAATGCGTGGTACCTTCTTTCTTGATGCCTCTCATTCTCATCTATCGTTTCTTCCAGAAATTTCAACCATGAAATCTAGTTACTGTATTAAATTGGTACTCTTGGAAATACTACGAAGCAAAAGTGAAATTTCTGTATATATATAGACACAAGGATGAGTGAATATCTTACACTGCTTTGGCTAATAAATAGATGGATAGGTACTATGATATGGCGATGCTCATTATTTCTGGAATTACTACGGCAATACTACTACAATTCTGGTAGGTATCTTTTTCTTGATTTTTTGAAAAATTAATGATGGTGGAAGCATCTTTCTTTTGACAAATTGACACAACTGACTGTTCTTTTCATTTAATGCTATCTTTTTTTCTCAAGCTTTGTAGTAAAAACAATATGGAACATACGAGATACACGCCAGAGATTGTATAGGTCCAGTTCTTTTCAGCTTAAGCCTCTCTGCTCACAAAAATAAAGGTAGAAAGAAACACGCGAGAAATCATAGTTCGGTGATGTTTTACTTACCCTGTCTTATGTTTTGGTGTGAGTCGTCAGATAAGAAGTCTATCATATCTTTGGACTAAAACTATATTCTGCTAACCAATATTTAATTATTTAAGTTCTATCTTTTACTTTATATTGTTTTTTCGCATTCTGTACTTGGTGGTGCGATCATTTTATTTTACAGTGTAGTCTAAAATTCCAAAAACATGCTCGATGTCATGCACTCTAATACTCTCTCTGTTTCGTAATATGAGATGTTTTAGCTTTATGAAAGGAGTATATCTAGACCTAATTTTACTGTGTAGATTTACTCCGAACATATACACTAAAAAAGTCTAGATACACTCATTACACAAAGCTAAAACATCTTATATTATGAAACGGAGGGAGTACATCAGTACATGTCACATACGAAATCAAACATAACTTTTTTCCACTAACACATACACAAATCTGCCATATTACTATAATTTACTCGTTGACTTATTTTGTATTGTTTTTCGCAGACATTGTATCTGTGGTGGAATTACTCACGGACTAACATTTTAAAAAAACTGCCCTACATTCTAATACCTGCATCCATGTATACTCATTCGATGATTCAAACAGAACTTTCTTCACTAATACATAATGCAAAAAATACGAGTTATTTTGCTATAGATATCGCATAGATTACTCATTTCATAAGATTCTATTAAATTGCTCCCATCCTACATTCTAATGCATGCATGCGCATAAACATTCCAATCGATGTTTCTTCACTATCACATACACACATTTATACATAAACATACACACGATGTTTTCACTTGTACATTTATGCATATGCGATAGACAACATTCATCGGCTAATCCATTTTAGTGACATTTGAATTCAGATGCACTCATGTAATGTACAATTTTTTTTTGATGGTTTGTTCTGGTGAGATTCATGTAAATGTAACTAAAGTTGCACATGAAGACTGAAACAAAAATTCACACCAAGTCTTTGTTGTGTATGGAGAAGCAGATAGTAGGTATTGATCATGACGGTGATGAGTGCAATGTGAAAAGTTACTTCCACATGGTGGTGTCGAGGAAGGTGGTAGGTACATATGTCAACACGGTGGATCTCTAGACGGGAAACTCCAGTCCGTGATGAACCAACGACCTCACAATTATGGAAGGACGAGACAAGCTCAGGGTAGCAGTTGCGATTGGACTCCTTACTGCCAGATGTTAATGTCACTGGGATGATAGGGAACTTAAAGCGCTATGGAGGGAGGTGATGGAGGTGTTGGAGCCTAGGATTGAAGCGACATGAGTTAGGGTGTCACTAAGAGGTGTGATTGCAGGGACAAGCGGTATCGGCAGGAGGCCATTGAGGGGTGCATCGCTAGTGTTGGAGCAAGAGATGAAGCGGCTTGGGTTGTGGGATGACCTTGCGAAGTAAGGGGTGGTGGCAAAGCTTATCCTCGAGGTTGAGAGATGGGAGCGAGATAAGGATAGGGAAGAATACGTTTGCATTCTTTCCCTTCCATAGCCTACATGCAAGAATGCACTTGAATGATGACCGCTTTCCAATCCCCCTCATGAAATTGTCACGAACGAAATGCTATACTCCCTCCGGTCTATATTAATAGCCTCAAATTTATCTAAATTCATATGTATCTAGTCAATTATTTAGACTAGATGTATTCAATATTCGATAAAGTTGAGGCAATCATCAATGGTAGTACAGAGAGGCTCATCAATATGAACAGGAGGAAGTAATTGGTTTCTTGTCATAAAACTCGCCATTAGACGATGGATTCATCATGGAGTTTTATTTTATCGGTACAATGACTATGTATCACTGATCTCAAAATATCCTTCCGAATGTAATTTTTGGGAGCTCACTGCATTTTGTTTTTGTAACCGGCAGAATGGCATAAGGGATGAAGAGACAAGAGACGATTTTATTTTTTTGCTCTGTTCCTCTCCTCGATCATCCAATCCAACGGCTCAATGCCTTTCTATCCGTTGGAGGCAATCCTGTCATGATCGTAGTGTTTTTTTTTCATGTTGCGAACCCTTCAAGTTTTCCATTGCTTCATCATACCAAATCCTTTCCTTGGGCTGCTTAGTTCTTCTCTTCTTACCACTAAGCAACTTAAATTTTGGTACAAAACCATCAATATCACCAAGGTTGCTTTCCTCATCTGATGTGACACAAAATAGTAAGGTGCTCTACCCTCTGGCTCATGATGTGATCTAGATGTTGCTCCTGGACTTATTGGCTTCAAATTTTCTACAAAGTTATCAGGTTCAAGCTCTTCACCAGACTCTGAATCTTCTGAAGAATCATAAATCTCCTGAACATCAGTTTCTCCTTCAACATGTATAAATGGATCATATTGCTTCTTGTTTAACTCCCTTAGCTTGTTCAATAGTTCAAGATGCTAAGGATCTTGATTTTGGTCCTTCTTATTCTGTTTCATCCTATTGATACACTCAAGCTCCTCTGATATAGCTCTATTTTTATCTTTAGGCCTAAACTCCGCCATGCCCCTGCTCCAATCAATTTCGTCTTCACTTCCTTCATCTACACAAACTATTTCTTTCCCCTTCTGCCTATTTGAGCTCATCTATGTGCCAAGGTACAAAACATCATAGAAATCTACAGCTATAGGATAAAGATCGCCCACTGGACAATCATCCTCTATAACATGACTGGCACCACCCTTGTCCACTGACTACACACATGGCTATATGTGATCTGTTCTTTAGCTTCACATCTATCCATGTCCAGATTAGCTAGTGTTGTTGCTTTGTACTTAAGAACTGTTAAATTCAAAACTTGTCCTTTCTCCAATTTTCTTATCATCTTATGCAACTTAGGGTTGCTGTCAACAAGCTCCTTTCCTTCCTGGCATTCCTTTCCCCTTCTTCCTAACACAATACATTACATCTCTAATGTCATATCAATGTTATTCATTCTATCAGTGTAAACAAATTTATCTTAGTGATGTCTAATCTTCTCAATGCCCTCTCTAAATTTTCTTCACCAGTGAAGTTGAACCTAATTTCCCATACTTCATCATCCACACTACCAAAATTAAGCAAAATAATTTAAATTTGTCAATAACTAGGTAAAACTACAGGGGATTTCTTTAACATATGGTTAATTAGATGGTTTTTACCTAGAATAGTTAAAAACAGTGGGGAATTTCTTTACCTACTGTCACTAACTAAATCAGGGTTGATCAATTTTTGAACGAGAACACTAAATAGCTCCAGATTAGTGGAAGAAGGAATAAGGGAGAGAGGGGAGAGGGAAGGAGGAAGAAAACTTACTCCAAGATATCGAGGGAGGATGCCCACCGGTGGCTAGTGTTCGATGGAGAGTCATGTACCGCCTTAGCCAAAGCCCGTGCCGCATGGTGCGTCAGCGACGGATCGAGCGAGCTTGTGCCAAAGCTCGAGGTCCCGAACCAGTTACCAGGAGGGTCTCCGCTAGCGAGAGGGGAGCCGCCGTTGTCATCGAGAGGGGACCTCCGCCACCAAGAGGGGGACCGCTGCTGGGGAGGCCACCGCCACCCGGATTTGCCGAAGCCTCCGTTGAGGATTTCCCTCCATGCACGCGAGAGGAGAGGGAGTGGGGCAGGGATGGGAGGACTGAAAACTTACCGTTTCCCCCATTTCAGAGAACGACGTTAACGGCCGTCTCGCCATGTCGTCCAAACCATGCCACATCATCCTGACATGTGGGCCCCATTGTCAGCTCGGGTGTTAACTGGCTATCAATCGGTCATTTGTGCGGTTTGAAAAAGACCTTGCACTAGGCTGGTAGATTTTCGTAACAAGAACACAAAGTGGTACGAAAACATAAATTTGCTACCAATGTGGTACCAGAATCTCTACTATATAATTTGTCTTGAGGTGGTTTTCGTCTCCACCAAATTTTCGTCCGTTGTTGTCCGTGGTTTATCCAAACCGGATCGATTCACATTTTTCGTATGTCGCACTATTGATCGTCGAACGTTTCCGTAGAGAAACCGGAACTGCAAGGATAAAACCAAATGCAAAGCAACCTAGGCACGCACGGGTCATGACCTCTCATCAAATCCCTTCTTATCCGCGTCGCGCCGCCTCACCTCGCCTCATCAAATTTAGCCAAGCGCGCGCGAGCGACTAGGGTTTCGCTGCACCACCGTGTCCTGTCGCCGCCTACAACGAGGAAAGCTGCCGCGCGTCTAGCAAGTTCGTGGCTATGAGGCTTCTCCTGTAGAGGGAAAAGGCAGAGGTCTTGATGAGACGACGATGTCTCTTGACAACTCTGTGCTCTAATTGCCCTGCACGACCTGGTACCCTGCATGCGTCCGCTCCACGCACTGGAGGCCAGCCGAGAAGAGAATTGATGCAGCAGGGGCTGGTGGCTGGTGCGTAGTTGCATTGATATTTGAGAAGGCTCTCATTATGTCTTATCTGGAGATTGCTGGTTGAGCTCCGAAAGTCCATTCTTTTTCACTTCAACTACGTCGACCCAATGCACAAGCGCTTTGACGACATAGTAACCACGTCCGCCGCCGCATGCATCCGGCACAGGCTGTGGCACCTTGCCGACCACGGCCTTGCCTGTCGCTGCCCCTTGCCCCACCAACAAGACGAAGGGACACAAAGTTAATGCTCAGAACCATGTCCATCTGACTTGATGAAAAATAAGTGCTGACAGGCTCTGAGGAGACCGCCTTTCCTACACCGATTTTGACCAGCAACCGTGTGTATATCTCAAATTGATTGCTTCTTACAGTTGTTTGGTCAATTACTACACAAAGGGATTTCAAGTTTACAATGTCCTTTTTAGTTATACGTGACCATGAACCACTCATTGATAATTGTTTTCACGAGGCAAAGTACAGTTCACTCTATTCCCGTATGACAATTTTAGGAGTTTAAACTTCAGAGATCCATTATATCTCAACTTCACTCCATCACGTTAACTCCCCTATCTAGAAGAGAGGCAGCACTACAACTGCTTGTACACGGGAAGAACAATATGGAGAAGGATCGCTACCTTTGGACATGGCTGTTGTTGCCCTTTTCCTGAACTTGTTCCCCGCCTGATATAGTAGCAGTTTTAGAGTAACTGAACTTAAGCCGGCGAGGATTCAGACAAAGTGCAAGAAAGGTAACTGAACTTGTGTCCGGTTGTTACACTAGCACTCAGTCCAATCATGCACTCTACTGCAGATTTGTTTGAGACAATGAGCCACGACAACATGTTGTCCTATAAAATTATTGTTAGACTCTACAAATTATACTGTATGGAGTTAGCTTGAGAAATATCAAATACAAGTGTTAGGACTTGTTAGCTACCAACTTGGATAGACTTAGTTGAATTTTGGCGGGGGTAAGTGTTTAACACTCTTGTGGGAAGTGGTTGTGAGTGCAAGAGGACCGACAATGGGCGATTGATCAAAAGACTCGATCAAGGTCAAAAAATATCTTTTGGTCAAATATAGCTTCGTGGATTAACTTACAAGTTTCCATATAATGGTTGGGCGTGCAAGAGGACCGACAACAATGAGTGGTGGATCAAAAGACTCAATCAATGTGGGAAAGATGTATTTTGGTCAAATATAGCTTTGTTATCAATTTACATGTTTCCATATAACAGGGGTATATTAGGGGTATGAGGGTATGTTAAATGCACGAGTACAAGCACCAAATCCATTGGAAAACAGAATAGTCAGATCAAGCAGCTAGGTAGATTCAGTTTGCTGTGGAAGCCATACGGCCATCCAGACCACCGCATCCTTCGCCTCGGGCATTAATATGAAAACATTGTGGATGGTATGGATGACTCATTGTCTCACCCGTGTGTTATGGATTTAGTTTGAGACAACCATAAGACTAACATCATTTTAGTATGCAATCTTATATATGCATTATTTTAAGTGTGCCGAGAGGAAACAAATTTCAAGATATATGTGAGGCGATATTTGTCAAAACTCAGTTACAAGCTATATGAGACCGATATTGGTAAATTCTAGATGTTTGAATCAATAAATCTAAGTCTAAATTTATTGAAGCGTGGCAAGCGCACGGGCATTGAGCTAGCACTATTAACTCCCCAGACCCTCATGGTTCCTTCACAGTCGTCCCCCGTTTTTCTCATCACCCAAGGGCATGTCCACTCACCATTCAGCTTCTTGATCACCAGCTCATGGATATGTCCATCAAACTCTCTCACCCAAGTTCCGGCCACAACAGTTGAGGAGCTTGGGATGCTAGATAACCCAACTCTCCAATCGCTTGGCTTATACATCCTCTTCCGTTTTTCGAAAACAAGATTTTCCATTGAGAAAATTTAAAAGCAATTTTTTTTTGGAAAAGCACAATCACAAAAACCATAATGCAGCCGCATGGATTATATTTATTATTTGCCAACAGCCACAAAAAGACATGCATTTTGGGGGGCACCAAATTTTTCCATACAGCTGGAATGTACACGGGCATTACACCCCTAAATTTTATTTCAGACTACAGCTTCCTCACTTGCATTATCCAGATGGAGAGATTCAGTTATATGTACTAAATCTAACCATCTAAGCATGAGTGACTGATCGACATGTGCTTCCATTATTCGTAAAAGTATCACAAGAAGGTCTGGCACATGAGGAGGACTTGGTGCGTGAGACCTCTCCTCGTGAGGTTGCCAGCTCATGGAAGTACATTTGTGGCTTTTCGGACTCCAACGCTATTGCCAAACACTTGAAATAATTCCGCTCACAGGTTTTCCAGTGGCTCTCCCAGGGCCACTAGACAGTCACCACTCAAGCGAGAAGCACCCATGCGTGGTACCTTCTTTCTTGATGCCTCTCACTCTCATCTATCGTTTCTTCCCCAAATTTCAACAATGAAATCTAGTTATTAAATTGGTACTATTGGAAATACTGAGAAGCAAGAGTGAAATTCGTATATATAGACACAAGGATGAGTGAATTTCTTACACTGCTTTGGCTAATAAATAGATGGATAGGTACGATGATATGGTGGTGCTCATTATTTCTGGAATTGCTACTACAATTCTGGTAGGTATCTTTTTCTTATTTTTTTTGAAAAACTAATGATGGTGGAAGCATCTTTCTTTTAACAAATTGATAAATATCTCTTAAATATTTCGACACAACCGAATGTTCTTTTAATTGAATGTTATTTTTTTTCTCATGCTTTGTAGTAAAAACAATATGGAACATACGAGAAACACGTAAGAGATTGTATAGGTCTAGTTCTTTTTGGCTTAAGCCTCTCTGCTCACAAAAATAAAGGTAGAAATAAACACATGAGAAATCATAATTCAGTGTTTTTTACTTACCCTGTCTCATATGGGTATGCCCTACGAGTGTCTAAGATTGGCCTGTCTAGTTTGGCCCAGCGGAGGCTCACATGACGATCCATATCTTACGACGAAGTCCATGAAGATTCGGGTGGTCCGGACCCATGATACTACATGTTCTAGATAGAAAGTTTAAGGGACAAATCCTAAAATCTGTAACCAACTCGGTTGTATCTTGAGACCTGGCCTTCCCATATAAAGGCCAGGAGGGAGCAGCAAGATGGACATCACAAACCCTAGCATATACATCCGCCAGATTACATCTGCGTACCATCACCATCAAGGCACCATTGTAACCTTCGGTTTCTTTATCAATCAAGAGCAGACCACATCACTGTCTTATATTTTGGTGTGAGCTGTCAGATAAGAAGTCTATCATATCTTCGGACTAAAACTATATTCTGCTAACCAATATTTAATTATTTAAGGTCTATCTTTTACTTTATATTGTTTTTCGCACTCTATTGGTGGTGTGATCATTTTATTTTATGGTATAGTCTAAAATTCCAAAAAAACATGCTCGATGTCCTGCACTCTAATACATCGGTACACGTCGCATATGAAATCAAACATAACTTTGTTTCACTAACACATACACAAATCTGCCATAGACATACTCCATGACGATATTTTACTCGTAGAGTTATTTTGTATTGTTTTCCGTAGACATTGTATCTGTGGTGGAATTACTCATGGACTAACATTTAAAAAAATCTGCCCTACATTCTAATACATGCTCATTCGATGATTCAAACAGAACTTTCTTCACTAATACATAATGCAAAAAATACGAGTTATTTTGCTGTACATATCACATAGATTACTCACTTCATAAGATTCTATTAAATTGCTCTCGTCCTACATTCTAATACATGCATGCGCATAAACATTCCAATCAATGTTTCTTCACTATCACATACACACATTTATCCATAAACATATGGAAGATGCTTTCACTTGTACATTTATGCATACGCGTTGAAAACATTCATCGGCTAATCCATTTTAGTGGCATTTGAATTCAGATACACTCATGTAAAGTTCAGAGAGTTAAAACTTGTTTCGATGGTTTGGTTCTATTGAAATTCATGTAAATGACACTAAAGTTGCACATGAAGATTGAAAAAAATCACACCAAGTCGTTATCATGTGTGGAGAAGGACATAGTAGGCTTTGGCCATGCCGGTGACAAGTGCAATGTGGAAAGTTATCTCCACACGACGATGTCGAGGCAGATGGTAGGTATAGATATCAATGTAATGGATCTCTGGACGGAACTTGATCTCTATGCATGCTTCTATTCTTATAGACCGTGTTGGGCCTTCAAGTGCAGAGGTTTATAGAACAGCAGCAAGTTCCCCTTAAGTGGATCATCCAAGGTTTATCGAACTCAGGGAGGAAGAGGTCAAAGGGACCCCTCTCAAGCAACCCTACAATCAAGATACAAGAAGTCTCTTGTGTCCCCAACACACCCAATACACTTTTCAGGTGTATAGGTGCACTTGTTCGACGAAAAGATAGTGAAATGCAAGTAATATGGGTGATTATAAGTGGTAATTGCAATCTGAAATAAAAATGGCTGCAAGCAAACATGTAACAAGATTGATTGTAAACAATGTTTCAATGCTTAGAAACAAGGCCTAGGGATCATACTTTCACTAGTGGACACTCTCATATAAATATCTTCTCTTCATTATGCTACTCTGAACTACTCTTCGGTTGGATAACTCTAATCCACGATAGGGCTACAAAAACTCTCCTTAAAGTTCGCATTCCCCATCTAGGTAACCCCACACTATCACCTTGAGCGCTAGCTGGTTCCAATAAACACCACAATTTCATAGAGACATCCAACTCAAAATATAACTCATGATAAGTATTTCTGTAATCTTTACCTCAGTGCCACACGGTGTGCACACTGTCAACTTCACACACGTGGGGATAAGTGAAGATTACAATAATTAAAGCAGTTGAGTAGCAGATTAGATCTACTTATTCAACTAGATTACAAAGACCATGATCACAATAAGATCACGCATAGAGAGAGATGAACACATAGCTACCGGTAGAGCCTTTAGCCTCGAGGGAGAACTACTGCCTCCTCATCATGGGAGTCAGCAATGGTGATGGATATGGCGGTGGAGTCGATGGCGATGGCTCCGGGAGCAATTCCCTGTCCCGACAGGGTGCCGGAATAGAGACTTCTGTCCCCCGAATCTCCTCTTCGGTGGTGGCGGTGCTGCGGAACTTTTCGTGGATTTCTGATCTGCGTAGGATTTTCGTCTTGGGGAGACGTATATATAGGCAAAAGGGCAAGGTAGGTGGACGCCCGAGGGGCCCACACCATAGGGCGGCGCAGCCTAGGGTGGACCCGTGCTAGCCCTAGGTGTGGCCACCTCGTGGCTCCACTTCTTCTCTCCTTCGGACTTCGTGTTGCGTCTGGAAAAATAGGAACTTCAGCTTTTGTTTCATCCAATTCCGAGAATATTTCCTTACTAGCTTTTCTAAAACAAAAAACGGTATAAAACAGGCAACTGGCACCGTGGCATATTGTCAATAGGTTAGTTCCATAAAATGTATAAAAATGCCTCAAAGTATAGAAAAAATATAAGATAGTTGGTACAAAACAAGCATGGAGCATAATTATAGATACGTTTATGACATATCAATCATCCCCAAGCTTAACTCCTGATCGTCCTCGAGTAGGTAAGTGATAAAAAGAATAATTTTTGAGATGACATGCACCATCACAATCTTGATCAAGGTATTGTAAAGCATTGATAGCTGAGATCATAGTACTCTAAACATGAGCATGAAAGATGTAGTTCTAACAATAAGACAAAGCAACTAAGTTGTAACATGAAAAGGTACAAACAAAAGATCATGAATAACAATGCATTGAAAGACATTTGTTTGTTTCACATATAGAAAACATAGCATGAGCGTTATTCAGCTTGTCCTTCATGGTATAGTAAAACATAAATGCATAGGACACCTTCAAACTTCATAAGGGTGACTAGATACAAATAATTTAAGAACAAGCAATATCATAGTTATGAATCAATTAATAAGTTTTGGGACAATGCACATTAAACTAAGAATGACAACTATGCTCTCTTAATTGGTGTATAAAGATAGAAGATGGAGACTCAACATAAAAGTAAAAAGAAAGGCCCTTCACAGAGGGAAATAGGGATTTCAAGTTTCATAAAGAGCTTCCAAAAATTATGGTACTTATTAGCTTTGAGCTCTCATTGCCCCTATCATAAGCATCTTGAAGTGATTAAGGTTAAAGTGAGACATATATGAGGTACTCCCTCAGTTTCAAAATATAAGATGTTTTAGGTTTGTGAAGACAATGTATCTAGACTGGTTTAAGTGTGTAGATTCACTTCAAACATGAGTGAACCTATATACTAAAAATAGTCTAGATACATTTGCTTCACAAAGCTAAAACATCTTATATTTTGAAACAGAGGGAGTATATGCTTGACAGATCATAAGTTGAAATTCTCATGTCCCTTGAGTACGAGGGTCCTTCCTCATGCTACTCAACTTTAGTCACAAGCAAGTTCTTGTCATTGTAATTATATGTGTATCATAGAGAACCGCTAACGAGTTACCCCTTGCCCCATGACACAGGAGCTATCCCATATCAAAATTACAAGGCAACAGACAATGAGCATCTCAGCGGTCTTTTTATTTACCATGAGCATGGTTCTTTTTTTCTTCTTTTTTCTATATTTTTTTCTAAAGATGCTTCATAGATTGCTCACTATGGTTATACTGCAAGTTTCCACCATAATTAGGCATGGCTTAGGCTATCTTCCCAAGCGTTTCTCTAACACATATACAATACTCCATGGACTTACAAGCTCCCCTTTTATTTCACACTGCCGACATCCATAAACAAAAGATCATGATATCAACTTGATAGATATGTACAAGTGTTGAAAGTGTTCCCCATGACATCATGGTTCTGCTAACTCCCAACTTATAATTTGCAAGCATATAAGCAACATAGATGGCATAATGGTTCAAGTTTATTAAGTGTAATAAAATAAAGTGTGGCATCAAGTTCGTGAGAGCTTTAATCACTAATTTTCACATAACAAAAGTTTAATTTGGAAGATAAGTAAACACATGAATATACTTAGAATGGTGTAACACGCCATGCATAGGAATTTATAGTAGACTCTTTGGAATAACTTGGTTTCTTGGGAGTTGGATGCACGAGTAGAGCTCATACTCAGTATAAGTGGAGGCTAGCAAAAGACTGGGAGCAACCAACTAAGAGAGCAATAATGGCCATAATCATGCAAAGCGACAAAATATTATTAATTAAAGCATAAAGTGATATCACAAGTCAAAAACTAAATGATCATAGTGAAGGGATACGGGTAGGCTACACTAGCGCAAATCAAAATTTTCTACCACGTAAACCAGGAATACTGGTGGCATAAATCACGGGATTACCACTAGACGCGCAGTTGCGGAACTTGATGAAGCACGTCGATGCAGTATAGACGATCTACGTCTCATCCTCCTTCTTGTCCCATGAGCATCTCCCCTTGTACGGCTCGTCCAAGCGCCACAGATGCAGCACCTCCGAGGTATCCACACGTATAGGATGGAAGCGTCAGACACCGGACTGCTAGGTTCGCGCGTGCAACACAGGCGAGAGGTATGGCGGCTGGGTGGAATGGCTCAACCCTGGTCAGCTCTCCCCACCCTCTCTTATATAGACGTCTCTAGTGGGCTTCTACATTAGTAGCCCATTAGTAGCCTAAGCCTGGTCTAATTCGGATCCAATCCTTATTAGGCTTCCAGCCTCTTAAGTGTGTGACCCTATAGGTTCATATGCGTATAGACATGACACGAATACATTATTCTATCAATAGCTAGCAGCAGCCTCTAGCAAGACATGCCAACTCCTAAACGCATACAAAGATCATATCGGACGAACCATCACAAGGTTTAGTACATATCTTTCCCTTTGCCTCACGATATTTGGTCTAGCTCCAAGCTGACCTCCCTTTCTCGATACTGTGATTCGGAATCCCTTTACTAGGTTAACTCTTAACCATATGTAGCACGGCCATGCATTTCTAGATCCAATAACTCGATGGGCCCAGAGATATCTCTCTCAAGTAGTGAGGGGCAAATCCCATCTTGATTGACCATGCCTTGCAGCATGCTTCAGGACAAACCCGAAAGCTACCTTTATAACTACCCAGTTACAGAGTAGCGTCTTATAGCCCCAAAGAATATCGATCCACATCTCAAGTACATGTGACAATCTCAGGTCTAAGGACAAAACGTACACAATGTGTAGAGAGAGAGCTGCAACTAATTGCCAGTCTCAAGTTGGGTCAGTCTAACCCCATGTTCATAACATGTGTCCACATCATTGGTTTGACATCTCCATGTCTATGACTTGCGAAACATAGTCATCAACCAATCGATGTGCTAGTCTAATATTCACATGTGTCCTCACCTGAACTCCGACTAGGGACAACTATTAAATAACCATATAAGTAAAGAGTTTCACAAACAATTCACATAATTGCCAATCAATACAAGTTGCCTGATATGGATATTCAAGGAATAGAAATATAATCATCTCTATGATTGCCTCTAGGGCATATTTCCTTCAGTCTCCCACTTGCACTAGAGTCAATCTATATTGTATGTAATACCTATTGCTCTTGCGTGCGCCTCATGCGCAGGCTGCGGGAGTGGCTTTGTAAAAGGATCAACAACATTTGAGTCTGTATGTATTTTGCATAGCATGACACTACCATCCTCAACGAACTCATGAATCTGATGGTAACGCATGCGAATATGTTTGTTCTTCCGGTGATGTCTAGGTTCCTTGGCTTGTGCTATAGCACCATTGTTGTCACAATAAACGTCCATGGGATTGGACGCGCCCTGAACCACACCAAGAGCGATCAGGAAACTTCTAATACAAACAGCTTCCTTTGCGGCCTCCGAGGCGGCAATATATTCAGCTTCTATTAAGGAGGAGGCCACCGTATCTTTCTTGGAACTTTTCCAACTCACAGCACCACCATTCATGACAAACACATAACCAGATTGCGATCTGGAATCATCTAAGTCATTAAGGTAACTCGCATCTGTGTAACCCCTTACACTGAGTTCATCATCACCTCCATAAACTAGGAACATATCCTTAGTCCTTCTCAAGTACTTAAGGATATTCTTTACCGCTGTCCAGTGACCTTCACCTGGATCAGCCTGATATCTGCTCGTAACACTCAGAGCATAGGAAACATCTGGGCGAGTACATATTATTGCATACATGATGGATCTAATAGCCGAAGCATATGGAACCCCACTCATGCGCTCACACTCATCAGTAGTCGAAGGACACTGAGTCTTGCTGAGTTTAATGTCGTGAGACATGGGCAAGAACCCCTTCTTAGCCTCTTCCATGCTGAACCGTTTCAACACTTTGTCAATGTATGTACTCTGGCTTAATACAATTAGCCTCCTTGATCTATCTCTATAGATCTTGATATCCAGAATATATGCCGCTTCTCCTAAGTCCTTCATCGAAAAACTATTTTTCAACGAGGTCTTAACAGACTCGGTCATAGGAATGTCATTTCCAATCAGCAATATGTCATCTACATATAAGATTAGAAATACCAGCGCTCTCCCACTTTCCTTCTTGTAAACACAAGGTTCTTGTTCTTTTTTATGAAGCCAAACTCCTTTACAACTTCATCAAATCGAATGTTCCAAATCTGAAATGCTTGCTTTAACCCATAAATAGACTTTAGAAGTTTGCATACCTTTCCAGCATTGTTTGGATCGACAAAACCTTCGGGCTGCATCATATACATGTCCTCAGTTAGGATTCCATTTAGGAAAGTCGTCTTGACATCCATTTGCCATATTTCATAGTCGATATGTGCAGCAATGGCTAGAATGATCCGTATAGATTTAAGCATCGCTACGGGCGAGAAAGTATCATCGTAGTCAACTCCTTGAACTTGTCGAAAACCTTTTGCAACAAGTCGAGCTTTATGGAAGTGAACATTTCCATCCATATCAATCTTCTTCTTATAGATCCATTTGCACTCGATGGCTTTAAAACCATCAGGCAGGTCAACCAAGTTCCAAACTTGATTGTCTCCCATGGACTCTATCTCGGATCTCATGGCGATCAGCCATTTCTCAAAGTCTGGGTCCACCATCGCTTCTGCATAGGTCGCAGGCTCATCATTGTATAACAATAATAATTCCCGCGTTTCGCGGAGCCTCGCCGATCTTCGTGGTTGTGGTGCTTCTATTGCTACGGGTTCCTCAGCTTGGTCTGCTACAATAGCATCACTTGTAGAAGCATCCCCAACTGGCTCATCTTGAATTTCTTCAAGTCGCACCGACCTTCCACTCGTTCCCTTTGTGAGAAACTCTTTCTCTAGGAAAACACTGCTATGAGCGACAAACACTTTGCCCTCTTCTCGGTTGTAGAAGTAATACCCTAAGGTTTCCCTCAGATATCCCACGAAAATGCACTTATCCAATTTGGATGTTAGCTTGTCCGACTGAAGTCACTTGACAAATGCATCACAGCCCCAAATATTTAGAAAAGACAAACTGGGATTCTTTCCAGTCCACATCTCATATGGTGTCTTAACTACGGATTTAGATGGTACCCTGTTAAGTGTGAAAGCTGCCGTTTCTAGAGCGTAACCCCAAAATGATAATGGTAAATCCGACTGGCTCATCATCAATCGAACCATGTCCAACAAAGTTCGATTGCTCCGTTCGAAGACCAAGTTTCTTTGAGGCGTTCTGGGCAGCGTGAGCTGTGGAACAATTCCGCAACTCATAAGATGATTGATAAATTCGTGACTCAAATATTCACCTCCGCGATCAGATCGCAAGGCCTTTATTTTCTTGCCACGTTGATTCTCTACCTCATTTTGAAACTCCTTGAACTTTTCAAAAGTTTTAGACTTATGCTTCATCAAATAGACATAACCATATCTACTGAAATCATCAGTGAAAGTAATGAAGTAATGATATCCTCCTCTGGTTGTCGTGCTCATTGTCCCACACACATCAGTATGTATGAGTTCCAACAAGTCTGTCGCTCTCTCGGGTAAACCCAAAAAAGGCGAGTTGGTCATCTTTCCAAGTAAACAAGCCTGACATGTCTCGCATGATTCAAAATGAAACAAAGTTAGAAGACCATCACCATGAAGCTTCTTCATGCGCTTTTCACTTATATGCCCCAAACGACAATGCCATAAATAGGCAGGACTCAAATCATTAGGCCGAAGCCTTTTAGCACTAACATTGTAAACATATGCATCATCAAGATTTAAAATAAATAACCCATTCACAATGGGAGCATCAGCCATAAACATATAATTATTAGAGATTACACAACCATTGTTTGCACTCGCGAATGAATAACCATCCCTCATCAAACATGAAGGTGATAAAATGTTTCGATCCATACTAGGAATGTAATAACAATTATTCAACTCCATAATAAATCCTGGCAGAAGGTGAAGTTGCATGAAGCCGATGAACAATGCAGCAACCCTTGCTTTATTTCCGACACGAAAATCCACTTCGCCTTTCTGCACTTCTCTAGTCCTTATTATCCCCTGCATCGAATTGCAAATGTGAGCAACCGATCCGGTATCAAATACCCAATAGTTAACATAGGAATCAGCGAGAAGAATGTCCACAACATTTACAACAAGCGTACCTGAGTGGGAAGTACTCTTACTTCCACTCTTCTTCAAAGAAGCCTAGTACTTCCTACAGTTTCTCTTCCAGTGGCCATGTTCATGATAAAAGAAGCACTCAGTGTCTTCTACAGGTCCAGCCTTTTGCTTGGGTGCAGGCTTAGGGATCGTATCCTTAGCCTTGCCCTTCTTCTTCCAAGAAGTACCCTTTTTCTTGAATCTAGGCTTGTTCTGCACAGCCATCACATGGCTATGCCCTGCACACTTCTTCATGTCACTTTATGCTGTTTTTAGCATCCCGCATAACTCATTAAGGCCCTTCTCCACCCCATGCATATGGTAGTTTGAAATGAACTGCCCATAGCTGGATGGAAGAGACGCCAAAATGAAATCAGTAGCCAACTCTTGGCCTAGTGGAAAACCAAGCTTTTCCAAAGTCTGACTGTAACCAACCATTTTGATCACATGGGGGCCTACAGCCGCTCCCTCTGCCAGCTTGCATTCCACAAAGGACTTGGCAACATTGTACCGCTCAGTCCTTGCCTGATCTTGGAACATGTCCTTAAGCGCCACGATCATATCGTACGCATCCTGGTCCTCAAACTTCTTTTGGAGTTCAGGTTCCATGCATGCAAGCATAAGACAGCTAACCTCAAGAGAATCATCACATGCTCTCTTATAGGCATTCTTTAGGGCAGCAGATGCATTATCAGCAGGTTCATCGGGATTGGGGTATCCAGAACTGTTTCCTTTTTATCAGACCTGAGAACAATTCTCAGGTTACAGACCCAGTCCGAATAGTTTGCTCCATTTAGTTTATCTTTGTCAAGAATCGAACGCAAAGAAAAAGGTGATGCAGTGTTCGGTGCCATTGATCTACAACAGAAAACATGCAAAATACTAAGCCATGTAACCATGAAAGAGTAAAACATATTAAACAATTTAATAGCATATACTCCCACTTAAATCAATATCCCTCTATTGATACTAAGTGATTCAAGATCCACAATTAACAAGTCGACTAGTGAGCTTTAGCAACACTTGCTAATCATATCACATATGACTCTTGTTGTTGGGTGACATCTCTGTGTCAAAACTAGGCGCCCAACCTTTATGCCCCAAGGTCCTTAACTGTTAAGATGACCTTGTCAAGCTCACTAACCCTTATGCGTATAGGTATCCGATACAAACCCATCCAGCCAAGGAAAACCGTGGCACCCTAATTTCATAGACCCACCAACGATTGTACAGGGCATAGGATGGTGCAAGGTTTGGTTGGGAGGGCATGGTTTAACTTAAACTTTATGAGGGATCGTTCTACTTCTATCATATAAACATGCATAGAGTAAAACACATAAGAACAACATTCACATAGTTGTGACACAGTATGGCCCATTTTCTCATGGTGATCTCTATCGCCATAGAACCTGTCCACCATGATGATCTCCATCTTCATGTTCCATGCGAGCCATCCTCCAAGTGATGAGTCCTCCAAGAACTAATACAAGATATTACCCCTAACAGCTAGTAATCAAAATTACATAGAATTGGGATCATCACAAGTTGGCACGCAGGCCATTACAATAATTGACAACACACATGGCTCCAGCCGTGTTTCCCTACTCACGACACGTAGGTCATGATAAATTTTATACATGCATCACATACATATATGGGCCATACTGATCACATACATCCTGCAAAAACAAGTTATGCATAGAATCGCATTCTACCGGATCATGTGACCTCGCAGCACCTAGTTACCTTAACAAAAATGTGCTACGACTAGGGGGGTCTAGGGGATCTCCCCCTGCGGGGTTCGAAGGGGCAGCGCCCCTCGCGGTATCTCCAGGCTACACTAGCGCAAATCCAAATTTTCTATCGCGTAAACCAGGAATACTATTGTCATAAATCACGGGATTACCACTAGACGTGCAGTTGCAGAACTTGATGAAGCGCGTCGATGCAGTGTAGACGATCTACGTCTCCTCATCCTTCTCATCCCACCAGCAGCTCCCCTTGCGCGGCTCGTCCAAGCGCCACAGATGCAGCGCCTCCGAGGTATCCACACGTACAGGGTGGAAGCGTCAGACGTCGGACTGCTAGGTCTGCGCGTGCAACACAGCGAGAGGTATGGCGGCCGGGTGGAATGACTCAACCCTGGTTAGCTCACCCCACCCTCTCTTATATAGACGTCCCTAGTGGGCTTCTACATTAGCAGCCCATTAGTAGCCTAAGCCTGGTCTAATTCGGATCCAATCCTCATTAGGCTTCCAGCCCTGACCCTATAGGTTCATATGCGTATAGACATGACACGAATACACTTATCCTGTCAATAGCTGGCAGCGGCCTCTAGCAAGACGTGCCAACTCCTAAACGCACAAAGATCATATCGAACGAACCATCACAAGGTTTAGTACATGTCTTTCTCTTTGCCTCACGATATTTGGTCTAGCTCCAAGCTGACCTCCCTTTCTCGATACTGTGATTTGGAATCCCTTTACTAGGTTAACTCTTAACCATATGTAGCACGACCATGCATTTCTGGATCCAATCACTCGAGGGGCCCAGAGATATCTCTCTCAAGTAGTGAGGGGCAAATCCCATCTTGATTGACCATGCCTTGCAGCATGCTTCAGGACAAACCCGAAAGCTACCTTTATAACTACCCAGTTACGGAGTAGCGTCTGATAGCCCCAAAGTATGTCGATCCACATCTCAAGTACATGCGGCAAACTCAGGTCTAAGGACAAAACATACACGATGTGTAGAGAGAGATGCAACTAATTGCCAGCCTCAAGTTGGGTTAGTCTAACCCCATGTTCATAACATGTGTCCACATCATTGGTTTGACATCTTCATGTCTATGACTTGCGAAACATAGTCATCAACCAATCGATGTGCTAGTCTAATATTCACATGTGTCCTCACCTGAACTCCGACTAGGGACAACTATTAAATAACCATATAAGTAAAGAGTTTCACAAACAATTCACATAATTGCCAATCAATACAAGTTGCCTGATATGGATATTCAAGGAATAGAAATATAATCATCTCTATGATTGCCTCTAGGGCATATTTCCTTCAGTCTCCCACTTGCACTAGAGTCAATCTATATTGTATATAATACCTATTGCTCTTGCGTGCGCCTCATGCGCAGGCTGCGGGAGTGGCTTTGTAAAAGGATCAACAACATTTGAGTCTGTATGTATTTTGCATAGCATGACACTACCATCCTCAACAAACTCATGAATCTGATGGTAACGCATGCGAATATGTTTGTTCTTCCGGTGATGTCTAGGTTCCTTGGCTTGTGCTATAGCACCATTGTTGTCACAATAAACGTCTATGGGATTGGACGCGCCCTGAACCACACCAAGAGCGATCAGGAAACTTCTAATCCAAACAGCTTCCTTTGCAGCCTCCGAGGCGGCAATATATTCAGCTTCTATTAAGGAGGAGGCCACCGTATCTTTCTTGGAACTTTTCCAACTCACAGCACCACCATTCATGACAAACACATAACCAGATTGCGATCTGGAATCATCTGAGTCATTAAGGTAACTCCCATCTGTGTAACCCCTTACACTGAGTTCATCCTCACCTCCATAAACTAGGAACATATCCTTAGTCCTTCTCAAGTACTTAAGGATATTCTTTACCGCTGTCCAGTGACCTTCACCTGGATCAGCCTGATATCTGCTCGTAACACTCAGAGCATAGGAAACATCTGGGCGAGTACATATTATTGCATACATGATGGATCCAATAGCCGAAGCATATGGAACCCCACTCATGCGTTCACACTCATCAGTAGTCGAAGGACACTGAGTCTTGCTGAGTTTAATGTCGTGAGACATGGGCAAGAACCCCTTCTTATCCTCTTCCATGCTGAACCGTTTCAACACTTTGTCAATGTATGTACTCTGGCTTAATACAATTAGCCTCCTTGATCTATCTCTATAGATCTTGATGTCCCAAATATATGCCGCTTCTCCTAAGTCCTTCATCGAAAAACTATTTTTCAACGAGGTCTTAACAGACTCGGTCATAGGAATGTCATTTCCAATCAGCAATATGTCATCTACATACAAGATTAGAAATACCAGCGCTCTCCCACTTTCCTTCTTGTAAACACAAGGTTCTTGTTCATTTTTTATGAAGCCAAACTCCTTTACAACTTCATCAAAGACGTCCCTAGTGGGCTTCTACATTAGCAGCCCATTAGTATCCTAAGCCTGGTCTAATTCGGATCCAATCCTCATTAGGCTTCCAGCCCTGACCCTATTGGTTCATATGCGTATAGACATGACACGAATACACTTATTCTGTCAATAACTGGCAGCGGCCTCTAGCAAGACGTGCCAACTCCTAAACGCACAAAGATCATATCGAACAAACCATCACACGGTTTAGTACATGTCTTTCTCTTTGCCTCACGATATTTGGTCTAGCTCCAAGCTGACCTCCCTTTCTCGATACTGTGATTTGGAATCCCTTTACTAGGTTAACTCTTAAACATATGTAGCACGACCATGCATTTCTGGATCCAATCACTCGAGGGGCCCAGAGATATCTCTCTCAAGTAGTGAGGGGCAAATCCCATCTTGATTGACCATGCCTTGCAGCATGCTTCAGGACAAACCCGAAAGCTACCTTTATAACTACCCAGTTACGGAGTAGCGTCTGATAGCCCCAAAGTATGTCGATCCACATCTCAAGTACATGCGGCAATCTCAGGTCTAAGGACAAAACGTACACGATGTGTAGAGAGAGAGCTGCAACTAATTGCCAGTCTCAAGTTGGGTCAGTCTAACCCCATGTTCATAACATGTGTCCACATCATTGGTTTGACATCTCCATGTCTATGACTTGCGAAACATAGTCATCAACCAATCGATGTGCTAGTCTAATATTCACATGTGTCCTCACCTGAACTCCGACTAGGGACAACTATTAATTAACCATATAAGTAAAGATTTTCACAAACAATTCACATAATTGCCAATCAATACAAGTTGCCTGATATGGATATTCAAGGAATAGAAATATAATCATCTCTATGATTGCCTCTAGGGCATATTTCCTTCAGTCTCCCACTTGCACTAGAGTCAATCTATATTGTATATAATACCTATTGCTCTTGCGTGCGCCTCATGCGCAGGCTGCGGGAGTGGCTTTGTAAAAGGATCAACAACATTTGAGTCTGTATGTATTTTGCATAGCATGACACTACCATCCTCAACGAACTCATGAATCTGATGGTAACGCATGCGAATATGTTTGTTCTTCCGGTGATGTCTAGGTTCCTTGGCTTGTGCTATAGCACCATTGTTGTCACAATAAACGTCTATGGGATTGGACGCGCCCTGAACCACACCAAGAGCGATCAGGAAACTTCTAATCCAAACAGCTTCCTTTGCAGCCTCCGAGGCGGCAATATATTCAGCTTCTATTAAGGAGGAGGCCACCGTATCTTTCTTGGAACTTTTCCAACTCACAGCACCACCATTCATGACAAACACATAACCAGATTGCGATCTGGAATCATCTGAGTCATTAAGGTAACTCGCATCTGTGTAACCCCTTACACTGAGTTCATCCTCACCTCCATAAACTAGGAACATATCCTTAGTCCTTCTCAAGTACTTAAGGATATTCTTTACCGCTGTCCAGTGACCTTCACCTGGATCAGCCTGATATCTGCTCGTAACACTCAGAGCATAGGAAACATCTGGGCGAGTACATATTATTGCATACATGATGGATCCAATAGCCGAAGCATATGGAACCCCACTCATGCGCTCACACTCATCAGTAGTCGAAGGACACTGAGTCTTGCTGAGTTTAATGTCGTGAGACATGGGCAAGAACCCCTTCTTAGCCTCTTCCATGCTGAACCGTTTCAACACTTTGTCAATGTATGTACTCTGGCTTAATACAATTAGCCTCCTTGATCTATCTCTATAGATCTTGATGTCCCGAATATATGCCGCTTCTCCTAAGTCCTTCATCGAAAAACTATTTTTCAACGAGGTCTTAACAGACTCGGTCATAGGAATGTCATTTCCAATCAGCAATATGTCATCTACATACAAGATTAGAAATACCAGCGCTCTCCCACTTTCCTTCTTGTAAACACAAGGTTCTTGTTCATTTTTTATGAAGCCAAACTCCTTTACAACTTCATCAAAGACTTCCCTAGTGGGCTTCTACATTAGCAGCCCATTAGTAGCCTAAGCCTGGTCTAATTCGGATCCAATCCTCATTAGGCTTCCAGCCCTGACCCTATTGGTTCATATGCGTATAGACATGACACAAATACACTTATTCTGTCAATAGCTGGCAGCGGCCTCTAGCAAGACGTGCCAACTCCTAAACGCACAAAGATCATATCGAACAAACCATCACAAGGTTTAGTACATGTCTTTCTCTTTGCCTCACGATATTTGGTCTACCTCCAAGCTGACCTCCCTTTCTCGATACTGTGATTTGGAATCCCTTTACTAGGTTAACTCTTAACCATATGTAGCACGACCATGCATTTCTGGATCCAATCACTCGAGGGGCCCAGAGATATCTCTCTCAAGTAGTGAGGGGCAAATCCCATCTTGATTGACCATGCCTTGCAGCATGCTTTAGGACAAACCCGAAAGCTACCTTTATAACTACCCAGTTACGGAGTAGCGTCTGATATCCCCAAAGTATGTCGATCCACATCTCAAGTACATGCGGCAATCTCAGGTCTAAGGACAAAACGTACACGATGTGTAGAGAGAGAGCTGCAACTAATTGCCAGTCTCAAGTTGGGTCAGTCTAACCCCATGTTCATAACATGTGTCCACATCATTGGTTTGACATCTCCATGTCTATGACTTGCGAAACATAGTCATCAACCAATCGATGTGCTAGTCTAATATTCACATGTGTCCTCACCTGAACTCCGACTAGGGACAACTATTAAATAACCATATAAGCAAAGAGTTTCACAAACAATTCACATAATTGCCAATCAATACAAGTTGCCTGATATGGATATTCAAGCAATAGAAATATAATCATATCTATGATTGCCTCTAGGGCATATTTCCTTCAGTCTCCCACTTGCACTAGAGTCAATCTATATTGTATATAATACCTATTGCTCTTGCGTGCGCCTCATGCGCAGGCTGCGGGAGTGGCTTTGTAAAAGGATCAACAACATTTGAGTCTGTATGTATTTTGCATAGCATGACACTACCATCCTCAATGAACTCATGAATCTAATGGTAACGTATGCAAATATGTTTGTTCTTCTGATGATGTCTAGGTTCCTTGGCTTGTGCTATAGCACCATTGTTGTCACAATAAACGTCCATGGGATTGGACGCGCCTTGAACCACACCAAGAGCAATCAGGAAACTTCTAATCCAAACAGCTTCCTTTGCAGCCTCTGAGGCGGCAATATATTCAGCTTCTATTAAGGAGGAGGCCACCGTATCTTTCTTGGAACTTTTCCAACTCACATCACCACCATTCATGACAAACACATAACCAGATTGCGATCTGGAATCATCTGAGTCATTAAGGTAACTCGCATCTGTGTAACCCCTTACACTGAGTTCATCCTCACCTCCATAAACTAGGAACATATCCTTAGTCCTTCTCAAGTACTTAAGGATATTCTTTACCGCTATCCAGTGACCTTCACCTGGATCAGCCTGATATCTGCTCATAACACTCAGAGCATAGGAAACATCTGGGCGAGTACATATTATTGCATACATGATGGATCTAATAGCCGAAGCATATGGAACCCCACTCATGCGCTCACACTCATCAATAGTCGAAGGACACTGAGTCTTGCTGAGTTTAATGTCGTGAGACATGGGCAAGAACCCCTTCTTAGCCTCTTCCATGCTGAACCGTTTCAACACTTTGTCAATGTATGTACTCTGGCTTAATATAATTAGCCTCCTTGATCTATCTCTATAGATCTTGATGTCCAGAATATATGCCGCTTCTCCTAAGTCCTTCATCGAAAAACTATTTTTCAACGAGGTCTTAACAGACTCGGTCATAGGAATGTCATTTCCAATCAGCAATATGTCATCTACATATAAGATTAGAAATACCAGCGCTCTCCCACTTTCCTTCTTGTAAACACAAGGTTCTTGTTCGTTTTTTATGAAGCCAAACTCCTTTACAACTTCATCAAAGACGTCCCTAGTGGGCTTCTACATTAGCAGCCCATTAGTAGCCTAAGCCTGGTCTAATTCGGATCCAATCCTCATTAGGCTTCCAGCCCTGACCCTATTGGTTCATATGCGTATAGACATGACACGAATACACTTATTCTGTCAATAGCTGGCAGCGGCCTCTAGCAAGACGTGCCAACTCCTAAACGCACAAAGATCATATCGAACAAACCATCACAAGGTTTAGTACATGTCTTTCTCTTTGCCTCACGATATTTGGTCTAGCTCCAAGCTGACCTCCCTTTCTCGATACTGTGATTTGGAATCCCTTTACTAGGTTAACTCTTAACCATATGTAGCACGACCATGCATTTCTGGATCCAATCACTCGAGGGGCCCAAAGATATCTCTCTCAAGTAGTGAGGGGCAAATCCCATCTTGATTGACCATGCCTTGCAGCATGCTTCAGGACAAACCCGAAAGCTACCTTTATAACTACCCAGTTACGGAGTAGCGTCTGATAGCCCCAAAGTATGTCGATCCACATCTCAAGTACATGCGGCAATCTCAGGTCTAAGGACAAAACGTACACGATGTGTAGAGAGAGATCTGCAACTAATTTCCAATCTCAAGTTGGGTCAGTCCAACCCCATGTTCATAACATATGTCCACGTCATTGGTTTGACATCTCCATGTCTATGACTTGCAAAACATAGTCATCAACCAATCGATGTGCTAGTCTAATATTCACATGTATCCTCACATGAACTCCGACTAGGGACAACTATTAAATAACCATACAAGTAAAGAGTTTCACAAACAATTCACATAATTGCCAATCAATACAAGTTGCCTGATATGGATATTCAAGGAACAATACAATAACTCATGGATACATAAGAAATATAATCATCTCTATGATTGCCTCTAGGGCATATTTCCTTCACATAGAGGCTAAGGTGACTGGTTCATAGTCATAACATGGTGTGAGCATGCGCCAAGTCAACCCAAATAAAGCATCAAAGGAGAATACCACAATATTATGCTTTTGTATGCTAAAAGAACGCACGATTCTTTCAAGGCACATTAAGAAATATCAATTGTTTGAAACAAGTCATGCTAAAACAATAATGACTAAGCATATGGTCAAAGCAACATCTAACATGACATGATAAAGTCTAAGTCACAGTCAAAACAAGCTTCCTTTTGTACCACTATAAACATGAAACTTTCTACTCTTTCTCAACACCAATCAACTTATTTGAAACAACTCACAAACATAATTAATTAATAAAGATTAGTGAGATTGTCTCACACATCTACAAAAAAGAAATAAACAGTTCTAAACAACATAAGAAAACTAAAGCTAAGCGTAGTGCTAGCAAAAGAGAACACTCATAAAACAGTAAGAGTGAAAACTAAGTGTTCTAGGCAATGAAGAACTAGGTATGACTTCTACAAAATAGGAGTGTTGGGTTCCGGCCAATTTATTGCAGAAAACCAAACAAAAGAAAACTAAAAACAAAAACAAAGACGCTCCAAGAACAACACAATAGTGCATGAAGCAATAAAAATAAAGTGTCTAGAAAGAAGACCTGAGATTTTTATTGATGAAGAAGGCGATGCCTTGGGAATCCCCAAGATTTGACACTTGTACCTCTTGAATATTTCTTGGGGTGACACGGGTGGCATCCCCAAGCTTGAGCTTTTGTCCATTCTTCATCTCATCACATCATTCTTCCCCTACACTTGAAAATTTCTTTCATACAAAACTTCACACAATTCTTCATTAGCAACATTAGTGTACTCAAGATAATAAGCCTTTGGGTTTAGCTTCAACACAAGTAAAACTTCCATTAAAACACAAGCTACTGTTGCAACTCCTTTTGAAAGCTCAAGTGATTAAACATAACTAAAAAGAAACCGATTAAGAGGCAAATGCAAATAATGGCAGAAATTTGTCAAAACAGACCAGCAGGTAAAGACCGATTTTTTTGAATATCTTATGTTGCTCAAATATAAAAGTGCTAAACTAACAAAAATTAGATAATAACCTGGGGCATATGAGAATAAAATTACAGCTCAATCCGTCGTACTGGGATTTTTCACGATTTTTTACAGTGAAGCACAGAAATCTGTTTCGGGACAACAACTTCCCCAAATCTTACTTCTCTCTCATTAGAGGTTATTCTTGGAACAAAAATCACACAAAAATAATAAGGAGAGGTTATTACAGAGGCAATAACTTCCAAGACTCAACAAAAGAAAAATAAACTGAAAGCAAAAATATAATGGATTGTCTCCCAAAAGCTTTTTCTTTATAGCCATCAAGATAGGCATGATAATTTCGATGATGCTCACATAAGAAATATGAATTGAAGTAAAAGAGACCATCAAGAAGCAAATTCAAAACAAATTTAAGTCTAACCCACTTCCTATACAAAGGAATTTTGTAAGAAAACAATTTTTTTGAAACAAGAGGCTACTAGCATAGGAAGACAAAACAAGTGCACCATCAAAACTTTCTACATAAAGAGGGGAAACTTAATATTATTGAGATGCATAAAACCATGTTTCCCTCTCTCATAATAACTTTCAGTAGCATCATGAATAAAATTAACAATATAACTATCACATAAAACATTCTTATCATGAGCCACATGCATAAAATAATTATTACTCTCCATATAAGCATAGTCATTCTATTAATCGTAGTGGGAGCAAATTCAACAAAATAGCTATCATTATTATTCTCATCACCATAGTCATCAAATATAGGAGGCATATTGTAATCATAATTAATTTTCTCCTCAATAGTAGGTGGATTTAAAATATCATATTCATCATTGTAATCATCATTTATTGGAGGTATAGTATCATCATAAGCAATAGAATAGTTATCTTCCAAAGTGTGTTCATTTGTAAACATATTATCATTGGAAGGAACATGGATAGTACTAATAGTACAACAATTATTAATATTATCATTTTTAGAATTGGTACCAAAGAGATTTTTAATATCAAAAGTAGTGTGCTTTTCCCAATCATGATCAAAACTATAGTAACAAGCATTGGAACATTATCGAGTTCAGAATCATCAGCAAAAACTATAATATGAGCAACATGCTTAGGGAAAATATTGTTTCCTCTCTCCTTTTACTCCTCTTCTTCTTCTTCCCCTCTTTAGGAGGGAGAGGCTTGAAAGGAAGCTTCTCCATATACCCTGGTTTATGGTTAGAGACAATAGAAGAAACTTTGGAGGGTTCCTCCTTTTCATTAATAAGAATAAAACACATGTTAGTCCTGATATATTTTGGTAAAATCTCATCTTTTATAATATTTTGTATGTAAGTATTTGCGTGGCAATTATCAACACAGTAAATATGACAACCATGCAGGACACTATTCATATCAAAAGCACTTATATCCACCAAAGAAGTTTTTCTTGATAACTCTTCACACCCTAAAAATAATGTAAGTTCATCATGCTGATTAGGAGTGATGATGTCATCACAATACAAACTTGCAGTACTGATTGGATTAGAAAGGCTATTATTATAGCCTGAGCATTGAAAATTGAAATGACCCACTTTATAGCAAAGTTTACAAATAAAAGGATAGAGGGCACAAATTTTTTTACCAAGATCATTTAGAGCCCTATACCACGTTCTAGTTTTTTCATTCCTATGGTGGATACAATATTCTTCTTTGATTTGATTCTTTTCACGAGGTCTATGTACTCCACAAAAATTAACATGCTTATAAGAAATAGTATTTTCAAGGGTTTGAGCATGTTTATTTCTATCATTAATAACAATTTCATTTTTCATGCAAGTGTCTTTAAAAGTTTCATGATACATGTTCCAATTTTCTTTAGGATCATTAATATGAGAAGCAAAGTCTCTACAACAATCAACAATAATTTGAGGATCAAGACCATATTTAGCACCAAGATCTTGAAAATCAGCAGTTTCAGCGAAAGACTTAATGCAATCATACTCATAGTTTATACCTAGTTCTTTACCTTTGTCGTTATCCCAATCTTCAATATTGCTTTGAATTGTTTCAAGAATATCCCACTTATCTTTGACCTCCTTACTTGTGAAGGATCCCTCTAAACAGGCATCTAGATAGTCCTTGTATTGTCCTGAAAGCCTTGCATAAAAATTATTAATAACAATATTACTGGGGGGCTCATGGATGGGACATTTGAGCATTAGTGATTTCAGTCTCCCCCAAGCTTGGGCAATTCTTTCTCCATTATGAGGATGAAAATTATAAATATAATTCCTATCTTTATGAATTTCATGAGGAGGATAAAATTTAGAGTAAAAGAGAGATTCAAGTTCCTTCCACTCCAAATGATGAGGATCATCTAGTAGCTCATACCACTCCCTTGCTTTGTCCCTAAGTGATAAAAAGAATAGCTTCCTCTTAACTTGGTCCATTGAAATACATGCACACTTGAACAACTTGCATAATTCATGTATAAAGAGTAAATGATTACCAGGATGGATAGTTCCATCTCCAAAATAGCAGTTATTCATAACACGTTCAACAATTTCCATAGGTATTTTAAAAGGGACACTTTCATTATGTGGATTTAAAATATCACAAGTATCATCAGAATTACCACATATGGGAGATAAAGTATTATCAGAGAAAATTTTCTCCTCTAAAGCTGGGAAACTAAAAAGATCATTTTCATTAAAACTAGCTTCCCCAAGCTTAGACGTTTTCATAACATTAGTAACAAAGGTGTTCAAAAAATTCATACTAATAACATTGCTATTAGCATGCAAAGAAAGTTCCATAGGTTTTTTAATTTTCTCTCCAAACCATTTATGTTCTAACTCAGGAAAAATACTAAAAAGCTCTCTAATTTTTTTTGTTTTACATTAAGCCTAACTAGTGAAAATAAAAACAAGAAACAAAAAGATATAATTGCAGAATCTAAAGGAAATAACTTCGAGCACTCACACACCAGGAACAGTACTAGAAAATAGCTTAGTATCCAGAGGATGTGAGTACATTTTACCTTACCTCCCCGGCAACGGCGTTAGAAAAGAGCTTGATGTCTACACATGTTTCTATACTTGTAGACAGTGTTGGGCCTCCAAGTGTAGAGGTTTGTAGAACAACAGAAAGTTTCCCTTAAGTGGATCACCCAAGGTTTATCGAACTCAGGGAGGTAGAGGTCAAAGGTATCCCTCTCAAGCAACCCTGCAATCAAGATACAAGAAGTCTCTTGTGTCCCCAACACACCCAATACACTTGTCAGGTGTATAGGTGCACTAGTTCGGGGAAGAGATAGTGAAATACAAGTAATATGGATGTTTATAAGTGGTAATTGCAATCTAAAATAAAAATGGCAGCAAGCAAACATGTAACAAAACTGATTGTAAATGGTGTTTCAATGCTTAGAAACAAGGCCCAGGGATCATACTTTCACTAGTGGACACTCTCATATAAATATCTTCTCTTCATTATGCTACTCTGAACTACTCTCCGGTTGGATAACTCCAATCCATGGTAGGGCTAAAAAATCTCTCCTTAAAGTTCGCATTCCCTATCTAGGTAACCCCACACTATCACCTTGAGCGCTAGATGGTTCCAACAAAGACCACAATTTCATAGAGACATCCAACTCAAAATATAACTCATGATAAGTATTTCTGTAATCTTTAGCCTAAGTTCCACACGGTGTGCACACTGTCAACTTCACACACATGGGAATAAACGGAGATTACAATAATTAAAGAACTTGAGTAGCAGAGTAGATCTACTTATTAAACTAGATTACAAAGCTCATGATCACAATAAGATCACGCATAGAGAGAGAAATTAACACATAGCTACCGATAGAGCCCTTAGCCTCGAGGGAGAACTACTCCCTCCTCATCATGGGAGTCATCAACAGCGATGGATATGGAGGTGGAGTCGATGGATATGGCTCCGGAGGCAATTCCCCGTCCCGGCAGGGTGCCAGAACAGAGACTTCTGTCCCCCGAATCTACTCTTCGGTGGTGGCAGCGCTATGGAACTCTTCGTGGATTTCCGATCTCCATAGGGTTTTCGTCTCGGGGAGATGTATATATAGTCGAAAGGACAAGGTCGATGGATGCCCGAGGGCCCACACCATAGGGCAGCGTGGCCTTGGGTAGACCCACGCCAGCCCTAGGTGTAGCCACCTCGTGGCTCCACTTCGTCTCTCCTTCGGGCTCCGTGTTGCGTCTGGAAAAATAGGAACTTCAGCTTTTGTTTCGTCCAATTTCAAGAATATTTCCTTACTATCTTTTCTGAAACCAAAAACAGTAGAAAATAGGCAACTGGCACTATGGCATCTTGTCAATAGATTAGTTCCAGAAAATGTATAAAAATTCCTCAAAGTGTAGACAAAACATAAGATAGTTGGCATAAAACAAGAATGGAGCATCAAAAATTATAGATACGTTTACGACGTATCAGAACCTCAGTCCACGATGGGCCAAAGACCTCACAATTGTGGAAGGACGATACAATCCCAGCATGTGGGTTGCAAGTGGACTCCTTCCTGCCATTCGTTAATGTGACCAGGTTGATAGGGAAGTTAATTAATGCGCCATGGAGGGAGGCGGTGGTGGTGTTGAAGCCTAGGATTGAGGCGACATGGGTAAATGTGTCACTAAGGCCTTGTTTGGTTGCAGGGGATTAGACCCATTAGTGGATCTAACCCCTGCAAGGATTGGGTGAACCCCAACCCATCAACCCAATCCCACTAATCTCTCTCCCCATATTCTCAGTTTATCCCTGCTACTATTTGTCATTTCAGTTGATCCCTCTCCTCATAAGTGGCAGCAAGCAGGACATGCAATAAGCAACAGCAGGAGCATAGGCAATGAGTAGCACCAGGTTGCAACCAACTTCCCACTCCTTATCTCATTCCCCCTCCTCTTCCTTATCTCGCTCCCGTCTCTCATCCTCGAGGCTACCACCCCTTACCTCATAAGGGAGCCGCTTCATCTCTTGCTCCAACTGCACCGATGTGTCCCTCAATGGCCTTCCATTGACACCACATGTCTTCCTCCAATGCATGTCACTGCAACCACGCCTCTTAGGCTTTGTTCAGTTAGTCCCCACACTGTCGGGATTCCAGTCCAACCCTCGTAGAATCAGACGACTCGCGATGTTTTCCCCGTCCACTCCATTTAGCACATTAGGTTACACCCGGCGTGGATCATAACCCTGCACAATCCCTCACAAAACCAGCCATTCCATCTAGGTTTAAAAATCGTGTCTCCTCATTTGGAATCTATACCAAAATGGTACAGAGAAAAAAAGAAAGAATGGTGGAATCCCCCACTCCTTTCGGGACCTAGAGGTAAAAGTGCATGAATGACTCGCTTCCCACTCCTCTCTCGTGAAATTACCACAGATGAAATGCTACTCCCTTTGGTTCATATTAATACCATAACTTTATGTAGATTCATATGTATCTAGTTAAATATTTACACTAGATGCATTCGTATTTAGACGAAGTTGAGGCGAAACCGGTATTTTTTGCCAAATATGTCCAGTTAAACAAAGTTCAACCGAATCTGACCCCGGGGCAAAACTAATTTGGAATCTGACCCCTCAAGTCGATGCAATTTGAAACGGCGGCGACCTAACACAGATCGGAGATGGCGCCGAGCTAGCGACGCAGATGGTGACGTGGCCGCTATGTCGGCGCCATTTCAAATGCCGCCGATCCTAGGGTTATCCCTAATCGCCACTTCTCTTCTCTTCGATCAAGTTAGTCACCCCCAATCTCCATTTCCTCCTCCCAGTCGGCAGCTGCCTCCTCCGCCCGCACGTCGGTCGTCCACACCACCTCCGGCCGCTCCTCCGCCGCCTCTCCGCCTCCACCGCACCACCTCCTCCTCTACCCCGAGTTCCTGCTCCGGCCCCCGCCCGCACGCCGGTGGACGGCCGCTCCTCCCCCACCCGCATGCCAGTGGAGGGTGGGCTGCTCCTCCTCCGGCCGTCTCCTGGTCCCCTCCCTCTCCCCTCTGGCCGCACCTCCTCTACAAGTACCTCTTCCCTCCCCTTCCCCTCTCTCAAACCCCCTCCCCCCAATTCCAAAATAATTTGTACATTGTGAAAAGGTTCTAGTTAATTGATGTAATTATTCCACTTAGATGAATCATTTTAACATATGATAGTGAAATTGTATTTGGTATATAGGTGTTAGTAATGTAGATATTTCACTTAGATGATATTGGTAAATGTCACATGTGCTTGAGCTTGTAGGAGTTGCTTGTACTCCCTCCGTTTAGAAATATAAGATGTTTTAGGTTTGTGAAGGATATGTATCTAGACATCTTTTAGTGTATAGGTTCAAATGAATCTAGACACTAAAAGGTGTCTAGATACATCTTATTCACAAACCTAAAACATCTTATATTTCCAAACGGAGGGAGTAGGATACATTGTGAATATTTTCGGGCTTGTAGGAGTTGCTACATTGATTGGTATTGGCTAGTTTGTGTGTTGAAAGCATGTGCAACATATATGTGATATTGGCTAGTTTGTGTGTATGAATTGCTATGGCAGTGCAAAATGAGTAGGTCAGAGCAATGGTATTTTAGGGTGATTGTAGATGGCTTGGTATTATTGGTTGCATATTGTCGCAATTTTTCAGATAATGCATTCTCTAATGGATGCTTTGGTATTTGTTTTGGCTATTAATATAGATGGCTTATGCAAAAGTCCTTCATGTGCATCACAGTGGGCGTGTTGTGTAATCGGACTATGGTGTTGAGTTTGTGGATATGGCAAAGACTGTGATATTTTCCCCCGACTAGTCCTAGTCTTAGTGAGGTTGTTGTCAAGGTTAGAGCCACGCTTGGATGGAGTGACAAAGGCGATGAAGTTGTGTTGGAAGGAAGATACGATGCGGGTGGCTCTAGATCTTATACTGAGATGATACCGATCAACGGTGACAACGAGTGGGATCTATGAAAAGAGCTAGTGGACAACTCAGAAATAACATCTTTGGTCGTGGTTGCCGTCAAGGTCACCGAGCATGCCCATCTTCTCATCAACTCGAACAAGCGGCTCTCGGTTATCGAAAGAAGCAACGATGACCGTCCTGAGGATGTGTATGATGCGAGTCCAAGCCAACCGCCTGTGTGGGATACAAAAAATCAACAAGATGAAGATTAGTTGGAGGAGATTATGGAGGAGCCAAGTTCTGTTGAGAGAGAACGAGTAGAGATCATTGAGGAGAGAATGAATGTTGAAACCTTAGAGCCGATCGAGGAAGAGTTTGTAACTGTCTCGCCAATCAACATTCCATCATCGTCTTGTGTACCTTTGGTGGCATCCTTGATGCTTGAGGGAGATCCATATACCTATGAAGATCACAATGAAGAGGACGAGGGGTATGAACATGCTTACGCTACAGACTCAGACGATGATCGTTCGGTTCCCAAGTTTTAGGAGAAGGAGACCGATGCATTTGTCAAGGTGTGGGGTAGAGATCCTAATGTTTACGAGTTCAAGGATGTTAGGGAGGCTCACCTATCCATGGAAGACTTGAACCTGTGGGAGTCTGTGATTCATTGAACAATTGAAATTATTGAGCACTAAGTCAGTGAGTCAGTGATTCATTGAACATTGTAATAATTGAGCATTGAAACACTGAGCAATGGAAATTATTGAGCACCGAAACACTTAACACTAAGCACTGAAACACTGAGCACTGTATCACTAAGAAAATCATTGTACTACACACATCTCACTTAGCAGGTGATTTGAATAGCACACTGCTGCTAGTAGTACTACATATGATAAGAGTGATAATGCAGTGTACAGTTGATGGTGACTACACACTGTTTATAAGTTTATCAGTTGCACTTGACGAAAAACAAACATACCCCATACAATAATTTAGAAATGTGTAGCTATATATACCACTTGTACATAATGTTTTTCGTCTCACCTACAACAACACAATAATGGCAGACCTTCAACGATTTTGGTGCGACTGCAACTTTGAAGCTAGGCTTTGCTATGACTGGAGGTTCCGAAATGCTGGCCAAAGGTATTTAGGATTGCCCTGGGGCAGACGGTCAGGTATATACTTACAACCATCATATTTACAAATATATAGCCTATGTGTGCTATATTTAATCATTGTAGAAAATTTTGATAGGGTAATGGCCAGTGTGGGTTCTTCTAGTGGTGCGATTACCCGTTTCCTGTTGAAGCATGGGTCCTTATTGTCGTGGTATTGCCGACGAGTACACCATGGAGGGGTCCTCACAGTGCGTGTTTAGAGACGTGGGGTAAGGCGGATGGTTGACGGGTATGAGGTAACACAGCTTACCCAGGTTTAGATCCCACAATGGTGGCGAAATCCTACTCCTGCTATAAATCACTATAAGGGTAATACGCCGAGTTACAGGGATTGGTTCGCTGTGCGAGATGACTAGAGAGTCTAAGCTATCGTCTGAGATTGTGCCCTAAAGGCTCCCATAGGACCGACTTATATAGTCGCCAGGTCCTAGGGTTACAGGGAAAAGTCCTAGCCAGACAGGTTACAGAGTCCTACACTGTCTATTACTAGTCTTGTGTATGTTGTACTCCAAGGCTCCGGGTACGCTGGTGACTCCACCGTAGCCTTCCTTTATCCGTCATGGGCCTCCCTTCTGGATCCATCTAACTGGGCCGCCCAGCAGGCCATAGGCCATGCTACCGACTATGGGCCACCCGGGTTAGCCGGATAAGAGACATGCTATAAGGATACCCATATAGCATATCCCCAACAGTAGTCCCCGGAGAACTCCGAGATCTTGCGCCATCTTGCCTCTTCACGTGGAATGCTCCGTCTAGTTGGATGTCGGCAAATCGTCAAGCAACATCTTGTAGTCCTCCCAAAGAACCCTTCAAGCCTTTCTCCGTCTTCGACTTGTAAGCCGGAAAAATGTTGAATCTTCCATCGTACTCCTCCATAGCCGGATTGAGTCCGTCTATGTCGGAATCTTCGATGTGACGGCTCATCTACCCATGTTAGCTAGGACGACGTAGGCTTAGGTCAGCGATGCCTCGTAACTCACACATGCAGAGAACGTAATCATATCTTATTTTCCCGCGCAAGCGATACAAACCGTTGGCGGCAACGGTTGGAGACGTGGTGAAATTTCCGCGCACGTTCGCAAACACGTCGTCTACGCGGCAACCGTCCGATTAAGCCGCACGAATCTTGACGCCGAGGATGATGAATAGTAACCATGGGGAAATCTCCACTTTTTACCTCATTCTTCTCGCGTCTTCTTCCTCTAGCCGCGCGTCTCCTCGAGCTCTCCGCGAGAAACCTCGAGAAAACCCTAACTCCCCTCCGCACCAGTTGCTGCCAACCTTCTCTCCATGGCGAGCAGCAGCACCTCCCCATCCATGGAGGCATCGAGCGAAGCCGGCGAGCTCCATCGTCGTGCCCCCAAAGGGCTTGGTCATCCCCGCATCGGTGGTGATCGAGTCCACCAGCGGCGACCAAAATCTGGCGGCGCTAGAGGAACTGGAGGAAGAGAGGGAGACTGGCGCGGCTCGGACATCACCGACCGCGACATCCAAGAGATGGTCGCCGAAGGCTACCTCCCCGCGGCGGAGGGGCTTGCCTGGTGGGCGGCGTCGGCCGGCGAGGTGACACCTTCTCCCCAAGCCAGAGAAAAGGTGTACCTCAAAGCTCAGCTGGTACGCGGCGTTTCCCTGCCCATCTCCCACTTCTTCCTCTCCGTCTTAAACCACTACAAGGTCCAGCCCCATAACCTCTCCCCCAATAGTATCTTAGTGCTTAGCAACTTCGCGGCACTTTGCGAGGGTTATCTAGGGATAAGGCCTAGGTTAGACTTGTTTGTGTACTTCTTCACCGTCAAACGTGAAGCCGGACATAGTAAGGAGGATCTTAGGAACTGCGGGCACCATAAGCTTCAAGATTTGACCTGGCCGGCGGTTCCCCGACATTGTTGGCCACGAGTCTTGCAAGAATTGGCAGTGGACGTACTTCTACGGCCCTGACATCCCTCTGGCGGGCCGAGAAGTGACGTACCCGGACTTCGCGGATGGAGCCGCCGCTGAAGTTTCCGCATGGAGATCCCAAGCCTCCCTTCCTTCCGACCTCGACGCTTCCCGCGCTATAAGGCAGATCGAATGGTTCGTAGAGACGGGTTTAACTGGCTTGGACCTAGCCATGTGCTGGTTCATCAGGCGAATCCAACCTCTACAGCACCGCGCGAAGTATATGCACGAGTATACCAGTGATCGAAGGGATAGCCTCAGGACCTTCGTGGATAACTTCTCGAGCGAATCTGTCAAGCTCCGCCTAAAGGACATCGTCAAGGTGAAGGATAAGAAGCGTGGCTTCACCATCACCTACGAAATGTTCGTAGATGGCAAGTGCCCAAAGGTAGGTATTTATTTTCCGTGTACGACATATGCTCCAATTCTTCCTTCTTGCGAACACCATCTTATCTAACACGGTGATTTATCACTTAACAGCTTAGCGATCTAGATGAGGACAACCTGGCTGCCCAAATCTACGATCCAAAGATGTAGGAAGTCAAGGTCGTGTCCGACAACGATGCCCCGTTGGCGCGAAAGCGGAAGAGCTCCACCTCTGACGCTGCCGACGGAGGCAAGAAGAAGAAGACGGAGGGTGGAGCCTCCAAAAAGACTATCATCACCCTGGAGGCGGAAAAGAGAAAAGCCACCGGGATTTTTGCCAAAGCACCCCCTTAGTGTAAGCTTCTCATTCTCCGACATTGTCTATCTGTCTGTCTTGTTCCTGTACTTATGCATTTGCACGTTTCAGAAAGAAAGCCACGACCATCCTTAAGAAGACCTCCAAAACTTTGGGGGCTTCTCAAAATATCAAGGATATGCTGCATCGCGATGCCTCCCCCGCCATCGCCCCTTCTACTCCTGCCGTCAAGCCCTCGTCCGCCCCAACAAGCTCACAAGCTAAGGAGGCACCAGGTCCTTCCGTCATGGAAGTGGATTCTGGCGCCTCTACCGAGCTTGTTGTTGTCAGCGAGCAGGCGACGCACGAGAGCACCGCTCAACAAATGGCTGAAGCTCCGGCTAAGGATGCCATCGGTGGCGGCAAGGCGGTGGTGGAAGCTGGTACTTCTGCCGAAGGCGGTGCCCTTGCTTCCCAGAAACCCTTTAAGTTTCCGAAGATAGTTTACCCGGCGCTTACGCTGAGTAACACAACTCTGGTTCCTGGAGGAGTACCGTCATCTCCGACGTGTGTTCTTGAGGAGCTCCTCCGACAAGCGGACATCTTGCAAGGAAATAGCATCTCCTTTGGCAAGCTGCTAGCCGAGAGCGCTACAAACCTCAAGATCATTGCACTTATAAGTTTTACTTTGCCTTTTGCATTTCATATGAGTATCCCACTGTAGCCCCCGAGGATGTAGACAAAAAACCATAGGTTTTGCATCTATATGCTCTAAGAGTGACTAAGTTAGAAAAAACTCTCACTGTAGCCCCCAAGCATTTAGATGGAACAAATTATTCCGACTAGATGCTTTAAGAGTAGAATACGCAGTGTTTATAATTTTCAATACTGTAGCCCCCAAGCCTCTAGTTGTAACCGAATTAGTTCCGACTAGATGCTTAAAGAAAAGCTAAGCATTTTCCAAGTTAAAAACTTTATACTGTAGCCCCCAAGCTTCTAATTGAGAACTGAATTAGCTCCGACTAGATGCTTAAAGAAAAGCTAAGCATATTGCTAAGTAAAAAACTCTCGCTGTAGCCCTCGAGCGCCTAGGTGGAAAATTTCCGACTAGATGCTCCAAGCAGACTAAACAACAGTTTACCTTTTTTCTTTTTTCCACATAACGAGAATGCTCGGAGGGGCATGGCCAATGACAAGTACCAGAAGATGCGCACAGATCTTGAAGCCAAAAAGGGTAAAACTGCCATCTTGAAGGAACAAATCATCAAAAACAAGAGTCTATTTTCTTTTTTGCGCATTCCGTCTTGGTTTTGTGCCTTCATTCTCCGAGTACTTACTGTGTACTTTGTTTTCTCTGACTTTGAAGAACATGTTGCCAAGGCCAAGGACATTGTCGAGCAGTCCAAGCACATCCAGCAGCTGGACAGCGAGAACAAGATCCTTAAAAAGGAGAGAGAAGACATGCTGAAAATGCATGAAGAATCAATGAAGGCCTTGCAGGACTCCGCCGCCGAGGAAATAAACCGCTTGAAGGAGGAGATCGCGATCTTGAAAGATCAAAAGCGTGCTGCCGATGAGCAGAATCACCGCCATGGCGAAGCGTACAAGCTCCTCCAACAAGAGAAACAATCCTTGGCGGACACCCTCTGACAAGCTGAAGCCAACATCTTCAGTAAGTTTCCTCCGCCTTGTATTTCTGTAGTCTGGATACTTTGAATTGTTGAACTCATGCGACCCTTGTCGGAATTTGCAGCTCCTATGTGTTTAACCAGATCGCCTCCTCCAGCCAAGGAATGCATGGTTCTTGCCGGAAACTTCATCAACACTGCCATCACCCAAGCCAAAGAGATTGCCAAGCCCCTCCAGATACATATCAAGGCCTCGGACTCCGTGGCGAAGTACTCGGAGATTCTGTACCGAGCCCCCGAGCGTATCACAAGCTGGAAAGCTTCATGTGCACGGGCTGGCGCAAGGATGGCACTATCAATGGTGAAGGCACACTACGAAGATGCCGACATCGATACGGTGACCTCTGGTATCTCCGACATTGAAGATGGCGGCAAAGAGATTGATCACGAAGCCATTTTGTCGTCACTCGCGGGTTATGACACCAGAGTTGCCGAGTTTGTGGACATCAACGTCTTCGTGCCCATGAACACCATCGACAGCGTCAACCAAGACTCCTCCGAGTCCCACCATAGTGCCGACGTTGAGGGTGATTCTCCGGCTGGTGACGATGCTGCTTCCAAGTCTTCTGCGCCAAAGGAATGAAAAACAACTTTGTAATATTTGTTTCATCTTTGGTGTATGCGCGGAAAAAAACTTGATGATGTAACTTAAGGCGGAAAACAATGGTTGTTATTTCCTTCTACTTAAGAACTAGTTTCCAGCATGTATATATTTTTTAAGCAAGTGTTGGCTTATCCATTACTTTGGTTCTTATGCTTGACTTTTCGTGAGTCGGAAGACTCGTTGTCGGAACCATGCGCTTAGGTGATGATGCCCAATGGCACCGTTAATAACTTGAGCACAAAATCATCAACAATAAGTGCCGAAAGTCACTACTCCAGAATCCACATAAAACAACAAAGAACGTGTAGACCAGAAAACTTAAGCTAACGCCCGTAGGCGGAATTTTCACAAGTGCAAACGCAAAGCTTGTGCATAAAGGTTTTACATGATCCAAAAATGAACACTAAAGGGGGTAAAAGACTCAAAAATATGAGTGAACCAGAGAGCTTTATTTCATTGATCATATAAGAGGTACACAATTAGATAAAAAATTCTAAGTGTAAAAAGGACGTAGCTGTGCTATGTTCCATGGCCGATCAAGCTCTGGGTAGTCATCATCCGGGTCAGGTCGCTTACGCTTATGATCCTCGTTGGGTCTATCCTTTAGTTCACGATTGTCAACAAGGTAGTAAGACCCATTGAGCAGCGCCTTGCTTATGATGAACAGTCCTTCCCATGGCAGAGATAATTTGTGTGACTTCTTCTGCTTAAGTCGGAGCACCAAATCCCCCTCTTTAAACGAGCGACGCCGAACGTGGCGACTATGGTAGCTGCGTAGCTTCTGCTGGTAGATAGCGGATCTTTGGCATGCCAAAACGCGCTCCTCCTCAAGAAGGTCCACATCCAGGCGTCTGGATTCTTTAGTTTCATCCTCGTCGTAGGCGGCAACTCTTGGTGCATCATGGAGGATGTCGGAAGGCAGGATGGCTTCTGCTCCATATACCATGAAATAAGGGGTGTAGCCGGTGGATCTGTTGGGTGTAGTTCGTAAACTCCACAGCACAGATGGCAATTCTTTCGCCCAGGCTCCAGCTGCTCTATGTAGCGGTGCCTCAAGACGTGGCTTGATTCCCTGTAGAATTAATCCATTGGCTCGCTCAACCTGACCATTGGATTGTGGGTGTGCCACAGATGCAAGGTCAAGTCGGATGCCTTTCTCCCAGCAATATGCCTCCACTTCTCCGAGTGATAAATTGCTGTCGTTGTCGGTGATAATGCTATGTGGGAGACCAAATCTCACCACTAGATCTCGGACGAACCTGAGGGCAGTTGCCCCATCAAGCTTTCTAATGGGTTTAGCTTCTATCCATTTAGTGAATTTGTCAACTGCTACAAGAAGATGCGTAAACCCACAAGGTGTCGTCTGTAACAGTCCCACCATGTCCAGCCCCCAGACCGCAAACGACCAAGTTATTGGTATTGTTCGCAGTTCTTCAGCAGGAACATGTGGTTATCGGGCATAATACTGGCATCCCATGCATGTCTCAACCAGCTTGTCGGCGTCCGCCTTCGCGGTCAGCCAGTACAATCCTTGCCGGAAGGCTTTCGCGACCAACGATCGAGGAGCGGCGTTATGCCCGCAATCTCCGAGATGGATTTCGCGTAGGATTTCCATACCTTCTAGCTAGGAAACACACTTTAGGTATACACTAGTAGTGCTCCTTTTGTAGAGTTGCCCATTGATTATGGTATAACCCTTTGCTCATCGTACTATTTGCCGTCTTTCGACTTTGTCGTCGGGCAAAGTTCCGTGTTCAAGGTATTCCATGAACGGTTTTGTCCAAGCCGGAGGGACCTTAGTCACTATGTTGACGAAAGAGTCAGCTCTATCCGGGTTGTCGATGTCGGCTCCCTTCACGGATGGTGTGCGTAGGTGCTCTAGGAAAACTCCTGGCGGAATTCGCTTGCACCCTGATCCTAGCTTAGAGAGCAGATCAGCCGCCTCGTTTTGTTCCCTAGGCACATACTTGACTTCGTAGCCCAAGAATCTCTTGGCTATCTCGTCCACTTCGTCTCGATATGCCGCCATCATAGGGTTCCGCGCATTCCGGGTGCCAGCCACCTGCTGGGCAACCAAGTCGGAATCTCCACAGCAAACTATGCACTTGATGCCAATATCCTTGGCTACACGTAGTCCGTGAATGAGTGCTTCATATTCCGCCATGTTGTTTGTAGCCTCGAAGTGGATCTGCAGAACGTAGTGTAGCTTGTCTCCTGTTGGTGACTGTAGCAATACACCAGCCCCCGAGCCGTTGAGCAGCTTTGATCCGTCAAAGTGCATCACCCAGTACTTTGGTTCTGGCAACGGAGTAGCGTCTGGCATCTCCGTCCAATCTGCAACAAAATCCGCCAAGGCTTGTGACTTGATAGCGTCGCGTCTCTTGTAGGTGATCTCGAAGGAGACAAGTTCAGTGCCCTACTTCGCGAACCTTCCTGTAGCGTCGCTGTTATTGGTAATGTCGGACAGTGGAGTCTTGCTCACCACTGTGATTGGGTGCTCCTGAAAGTAATGCCTCAGCTTCCGAGAAGCAAGGAATACTCCATAAGCTATCTTTTGGTAGTGCGGGTAACGCTGCTTGGACTCCGTCAAGACCTCGCTCACGTAGTAAACTGGTCGTTGAACTCCGTGCTCATAGCCTGGTTCCTTCCGCTCTACCACGACGACGATGCTGATAACCCGGTTGGTTGCCGCCATGTAAATTAACAGGGGATCTCCAGGCTCGGGTGCTGCAAGGATGGGTGCTGAGGAAAGAGTCTCCTTGAGCGGCTTCAATGTTGCGTCTGCTTCGTCCGTCTACGTGAATTTGTCCGCCTTCTTGAGCAACTTGTACAGCGGCAGAGCCTTCTCTCCAAGCCGGCTGACGAACCGACTAACTGCTGCAACACAACCTGTTAGTCATTGAATGTCCTTTAGGCATGTCAGACGGTTTATGTTTAGGATGGCCTTGATTTTCTCCGGGTTGACCTCGATTCCACGTTGGAAAACGATGAAGCCCAACAATTTGCCGGCTGGAACCCCGAAGACGCACTTCTTAGGGTTGAGCATCATGTTGTATTTCCGGAGATTATAAAATGTTTCTTTTAAGTCGGAGATTAAGTCATTTGACTTTTTAGACATCACAGCGATATCGTCCACATAGGCGTGAACGTTCCGACCAATTTGGTCGTGAAGGAAACGTTGCATTGTCCGCTGGTAGGTAGCACCTGTGTTTTTCAGCCCAAAGGGCATCGTGACATAGCAAAACATGCCGTATGGGGTAGTGAACGAAGTGGCCAATTGGTCTGATTTCCTCATCTTGATCTGGTGGTATCCTGAGTATGCATCAAGAAAACACAAAAGTTCCGAGCCAGCCGTCGAGTCAATGACTTGGTCAATGCGAGGCAAAGCAAACGGATCTTTGGGGCATGCTTTGTTCAAGCCGGTGTAATCAACGCACATTCTTAATTCATTGGTTCCCTTTTTGGGGACAAGTACAGGATTAGCCACGCATTGGGTGTGAAGGACTTCTCGGATAAATCTAGCCTTAAGTAACCTAGCTATCTCTTTGCCAATGGCTCGTCTCTTCTCATCTCCAAAGCGTCGTAGAGGTTGTTTTACTGGTTTGCATTTTGGATCAATGTTTAAGCTATGCTCGGCAAGTTCCCTAGGTACACCTTTCATGTCGGCAGGTTGCCAGGCAAAGATGTCCCTATTCTCACGGAGGAACTCGACGAGCGCGCTTTCCTATTTGGGATCCAGGTTCGTCCCAATGGCGACGGTCTTGGAGGCATCGCCTACCACAAGTTCCACCGGCTTGGTCTCGATGGCGACCTTGAACGCAGGAGCGGAGTCGGAGATCTGCTTCTTCGACGCGGGCATCTCTGAGTCATCGACCTTGCTCTAGATCTCTTTGAATTCTTTGCTATAGAGGACAGCTTCTACAACGGCTGCTTCATTGATCTTGCAGTCCCTTGCCTTGGTAAAGCTTCTGGATATGGTGATAACACCGTTTGGTCCGGGTATCTTGAGTTTGTTGTAGACGAAGCATGGCTTGGCCATGAACGTGTGGAATATGTCGCGGCCGAATATGACGTGGTACACGCTCTTGAAGGGGACCACCTCGAAGGTCATGCGCTCTTGGCGGTAATTATTAACGTCGCCAAAGGAAACCTGAAGTGTAATGCACCCAAGGGACCGAGCCTCCCGACCAGGAACTACGCCATGGAAGATGGTGTTGGTCCGCCTTAGGTTTGCCTCTGTCAAGTTCATCTTCTGCAGTGTATCCAGGTACATGATGTTGATGCTGCTTACACTATCCACCATACACTTGGTGAACTCCACGCCGTCAATCAAAGGGTTGATGACCATGGCGTACTGGTTCTTCGTGGGTATAAGGTCTGGGTGGTCCATCCTATCCCAAGTTATTGGAACTTCCGACCAGCGCAGGTACTGGGGAACTGGGGGGAGAGTAGCCATCAGGATCCTCACAGAGGTCTTCTGTTGTCGGACGGTGGGGGTGCCAAGGAAAGTGTGGTAGACTGGAGCCTTCTTTGCGAAGGGGTTCTTGCCCTTGTCGTCGCTCTTGGCGGCGTGCTTGGGGTCAATGTCCTCGTCCATGTCACTTGAATCCTTGGACTCCTCCTCCTTCTTTTTCCCTTTGCCCTTGCCTCGCGGTCTATTCTTCCGACTTCGCTTGTAGCCGAACTCCGGGTCTTCCTTGAGGTCATTGACGAACTTGCAGTGTCGATTGGTATGGGTGGCCTTGCCGTTGGCATCGAGGTGTACGAGGCACGACATATCGCGGTACTCCTCGTAAGTTTGGGGAATGCAGAGCGCACCGAGGTGGTTTCACTTCCTCGTTGCTGCCCACGACCAGCTCCCCTTCCTCGGCCATGTTGTCCACCTTCGCCTCGTCCTGCAAAAGTCATAGCGACCATGTCGGTAGATTGCTTTTCTTCTGGAGCGGTTTTCCGTTGTGTACTGCTGTTCCTCCGAGCTTGAGTTGGAACGGCCGTTGCCGGCAAGGAGCCGCGAGCGTCGTCGTCGGCAGCTACGAACTCACTAGCCAACTGAATCATCTGGTTCAAGTCAAGCTGGTGATTGTCCTGCAAGCGCTTCAGCTTATGTCGGAGCAGTGTGCCCCTTTCCAACCCATTGATGAAGGCGGCCATGGCGGTCTGAGCGTGCACTCCTAAGCAGGAATTCTTCATATCCAGCCAGCGGGAGAGGTAGGCGCGAGATGTCTCGTCTTTCTCTTGCACGCACCGCTGTAGATCGCCCACAGTGCAGGGACGCTTGTATGTACCCTCAAAGTTCTTGGTGAATGCTTCTTGCATGTCCAGCCAGTTGTAGATAGATTTCTCCGGCAAGTTGTCGATCCATTGACGGGTCGTTCCTGCCAACATTAATAGGAGGTACTTGACGACGACGTTGGGGTTGCCTCCGGCAATCTCCACAGCGTTGCCGTAGTCCTGCAACCATGTGGCTGGCTTGGCGGTGTCGTCATAGGGTTTAATGGTCTTGTCAATCCGGAAACCTTTGGGGTAAGTTGCGGACCGTATTGCAGGTCCAAAGCAACGTGGTCCCAGGTATGTCCTTCCCGGGCCTCGTGGATCTTATCGACCCACGAGTGTGCATCGTATGGCTCTGGGGTCTTCTTCTTTTTGTCAACAGGGGATGGGCTGCGTGAACGACGCAGGCCTCCTCCGCCATGGTGACTGCTTGGTGGTGACGGAGGCGGAGGTGGCGGTGGGTTAGCCTTCTTGCTGTTACCCTCCTGCGATGCCCCACGCCTGTCATGGTTGCTTGTAGGACACGGAGGGTCGTAGCGTGACCTGCTCTTGTGTCCTTGGTTGCGCTCTCCGTCATGACGGGTCTGCTCCACGTTGTCGCGGATGACGATGCCGCACTGCTTTGGTGGGGGCATATCCGTACGATGGTGAGCCTTGTAATCTTCGCGATGTCGGGGGGATCGGGGCGGCGGCGATGGGCGACGAGGTCGGGCCTTTTCTCCGTGATCGGAGGATATTGGGATGGCATCCTTCCTATTGCGCGCATCCCTTCCATCTTCGTTCTGATGAACCCGTCTAGGACCCGACATCAAGAGGAGATCTGTCCCTTGGCGGCTTGTACTGGCTAGATTGGCAGAGCGCTGGGTCAGACTCAAGCCTCTGAGAGGTGGCCTTTTCCTGCTGCCTCACCGCCTTGGCCACTAGGTCATAGACCTGTTCCACTGCTTTAGGCGATCTATCCTGCTCCAGAAGGGTCTTGGCGACGGCGAGGTTAAGGAGTGGGGTGGGCATCACCTGCTTGCCTTCACTGTCAATGTATGGCTTGGCCTGTGCCGGCCTCGAGGGAGCCCATCCTAGGTTGCGTCGTACACTAGGATCGTTGATGACGCGAGCCGGAGCTTTCTTAGCCTTCTGCTGCTGCAGCAAGGTCTTGTACTCGGCCTCCATTGCTCTAGCTTTCTCTATGGACTTCTGCGCGGTGACCAGATCTCGATCTAGTTTAGCGCCTTGCTCCGCGATGGCCTGTGCTTCCTCCAGCAGCTGCTGACGCTTCTCGTCAAGCTGGGTCACGTTCCGGATATGAGCAACGGTTAGTGGCTCAACAAGGATATTGCCGTACATCACTCTATCAGCTGGATTAACTTGGGCTGCTGTAGACGTAGATGCTGGAGGCGGCAAGTTTGCGGTGTTGTTGTTGCTCGGGCCGGTGCCGAGTTCCTGGGGCTGCTGCACTGGGTTAGGCGGAGGAGGCATGACCTTTGCGCGATCATCATCAGCAGCAATAAGTGGCCCCTTCCCCTTTTCCAGTGCCGTAGGCGGAGCTCGTCTGGGTTGATCTTCATCCATCGCCGTCCCAATGGTGACGAACACCCCTCGAGACGTGACGGCGTTGTTGGCTTGCTCGTCGCGCGAGTACTCCTCCTCCATCTCCTGCATAGCGGAGTCTAGCTCTTCTGGACTGAAGTCTATCTCCTCTGAATCTGCACTGAAATCAGCATAAAGCGCGTTAATGACATAGTCGGAGGGTGCCAGGACTTCCTCGATGACGGGCGGTGGAGGTGCAACGGGCTCGACGACGACTGGGGGTGGTGGTGCTGCTGCGACGATGGCGGCCGGAGGCGGTGGCTGGATCGGAGGGGCTCCGTCAATGAGCGCAAGCGCTGTCTGAGCTGCCGCTTCGGCCTCCGTGTAGTTGTTGACGGTGTTCACCATGCCTTCGAAGGTAAGGCGTCCTGACGCCTGTTGCCGTCTTAGAGAATGTCGGAGAAGCGTGCCATGGTCCAATTCTTCCACAAAGTGATAGATAGCATCTCCATTGGGGTAGTGGGCCAGATCGGCTCGTATACGGAGCCACCTGGCCAGGTAATCGTGGGGGTTTTCGCCCTCTCTCTGAACGCAGCGCGCCAGATCGAAGATGGTAACCACGCCGACGAACTTGGATTTCTGCTGTCCAGACACTCGGACAAAGCCGGCGGATTTGCAGTGATCTTCCACCTTTATATCCTACACAGGGGCGGTTTGGGTGGGCCTTGAATTTTTCCGACCTTTGTCGGCAAACTCCAAGGAGAGATCCGACATTGATCCTTCCGCGAACGTATCCTGCCCGTAGGCGGTCCGTGCGGGCCTTGATGCTCCTTCGACTCCCAGGGAACTAGTGCCCGAGTCGGTTTCGCCGATGAAGAGGTGGATGTCTCTGATAGGAACGATCGAGCACCGTGTAGGGTTCGTCTTTGCCGGGATCCAGAACTCGTCAGGAGGGACGATCGGAATGTTGCCGAAGAAGAGGACGCGACCGATGGCTACGGTTTCGCCAATTCCCGTGAAGATCTTGGTCCTCACCCGCTGAAGAGCTTGAAGCGCCTCTTGCCCCACGGTGGGCGCCAACTGTCATGGTATTGCCGACGAGTACGCCATGCAGGGGTCCTCACAGTGTGTGTTTAGAGACGTGGGGTAAGGCGGATGGTTGACGGGTACGAGGTAACACAGCTTACCCAGGTTCAGATCCCACAACGGTGGCGGAATCCTACTCCTGCTATAAATCACTATAAGGGCAATACGCCGAGTTACAGGGATTGGTTCGCTATGCGAGGTGACTAGAGAGTCTAAGCTATCGTCTGAGATTGTGCCCTAAAGGCTCCCATAGGCCCGACTTATATAGTCGCCAGGTCCTAGGGTTACAGGGAAAAGTCCTAGCCGGACAGGTTACAGAGTCCTACACTGTCTATTACTAGTCTTGTGTATCTTGTACTTCAAGGCTCCGGGTACACTGGTGACTCCACCGTAACCTTCCTTTATCCGACATGGGCCTTCCTTCTGGATCCATCTAACTGGGCCGCCCAGCAGGCCATAGACCATGCTACCGACTCTGGGCCACCCGGGTTAGCCGGATAAGAGACATGTTATAAGGATACCTATATACTCCCTCTGTTTCAAATTACTCCGTCGGCACGCTTATGTAGGTGGGATATTACTCCCTCATTTTTCATTCAAAAAAATCCTGAGATTTTTGAAATAGATAGTATACTACGTATACCAAAAATCCAGAATTTTTTTTGGATGAAAAATAAGAGAGTACTAGTCCACCTAGGTAAGCGTGCGCGCGGAGTAATTTGAAACAGAGGGAGTAGCATATCCCCAACACTTATCATGGACCAACATGTCGAGATAGAAAATATAAAGGCACGTATTCGGGCACTCGGTGAGGAGCTGTAGTATTGTTTTAATTTAGCCTGTGTGTAAAATTTACTTATGTGCCGTATCGTTATGTTTCGCAGAATTATATTTCTCCCTTGTTTGCTGACACACCTATAACTTATTTATGAATCATGTGATCAATAAATTAGCGGGCTATTCTTTCTCTATATATCCCTGTATTACTTTTAACTCTCGACCGCTATGTGCGTCATTCCTCCATAAATAGCACCGGGGTGGTTGTCTGTCTTCGTATTCACTCCAATCAACCTTTCTCTATCTCTCTCAGCCAACTCCTCTCACTCTCTATCTCTCTCAGCCAACAGCACTCATGGCCGATGCAGGATCCCCTTAAAAAAAAGAAAGGAGATAGCAAATGAACTCATAGAGCCTCGTAGTGGTACATTTTTCCCACCAGATACCCGAGAAATAAAATAGATGATCATGTTCCGTGAATCATCAAGTGTGATTGCATGATGGGATGCTGCTACGTCAGCCATTCCGCATGCATTTTTGCAACCGGCTGGAATGGCAAACATGAAGAGACAAATGACGATTTTCTTTTTTCGCTCTGTCCCTCTCCTCGATCATCCAATCCAACGGCTCAATGTCTTTCTATCCGTTGCAGGGCAGTCCTGCCACGATCGCAGTATTGACCCTCCTACCTCGCGCGTTGCATTTACTTATTTGCCCTTCTCCACTCTTTCACTGTGAGCAATCATCCTTTTCCACTCTCCAAGCTTCAGTCCCACACTAGCTAGCTAGCTAGTCGGCAGAGAGCATCAGCACGCTCACCATCTTCGTCCTCCTTCCAACCACCAGCTCCTCCCAAATCCCACCTCTTCCATCCAAGAAACCACAGCTAAACACCGCGCGGATTCATTTAGGTCCCGCCGACCGATGGCCGGCCGCGCGGCGCTCCTGGCCGTCGCCTTGGCGCTGTCGTGCGCCGCAGCGGCCGAGGCGGCCGTGGGGGTGAACTGGGGCACGCTGTCGTCCCACCGCGCGCCGCCGGAGGTGGTGGTGGACCTCCTGCGGGAGAACCGGATCGGGAAGGTCAAGCTCTTCGACGCCGACCCCGGTGTGCTCCGCGCGCTCGCGCGCAGCGGCATCCAGGTCATGGTCGGCCTCACCAACGGGGAGCTCGCCGGCGTCGCGGGGTCTCCGGCCGTCGCGGACGCCTGGGTCGCGCAGAACGTGTCGCAGCACGTCGGCCGCGGCGGCGTCGACATCCGGTGAGTTTTGTTTCCTCGAGATCTCCTGCCTGCCGCGAAGCATCATCACTAGTAGTATAATTCTTGTTTGAGGATTCCTGTTGATTGAATGGGCAATGTGGGAATGCGTTCCTTATTTAAGCTTATCTCTGTTGGAAACGGGATCTCTTTAGCATTTAGTGGAAAGGGGAATCTGGTGCCTCCTTCCATTCCCTTCGTTTGCACTTTGCATTTCCTCATGAGCTGATTATTTCAATTGCATTGCTGGCGTGCTGCTCTATGCAAAATGTTGCTTCAGTTTGCAATTAGATGCCTAGTGAGTCCTTTTTGCTAAAAGTTCGGCTTCTCTTGAAAATGTAAGCTAGTAGTCTATGCTTTTGTTCCTGAAAAAACATGACTAGTATATGCTTTTCAGGCCAATAGGGTAGACTAATGGCAAAATCAGATTATTTTTTGTTGATTTATTGTAATGTCCGTTTAGACTTGATGTCCTTTCTAAGGCTATGCCCAAAACACACTTGTTTAAACACGGACAAAGACCCATAAGCTGCAGACGCTTTGCAGCCATTGAATCACCTTCCGTGAGTATTATGTATTTGATAATACCATTGACATGTAAATTCCGAGTCAGTATGTAAATTCCGTCGAGTTTTTCAAGATCAAGGTGGACGGCCCATGTAAAGGGATATGTATAACCATATACATGTAATGCAGAATATTTATGGATATTCTTGAAGTTATCGTGTTTGTTCTGAGCTTTAGAATTAGTCTAATCATATAGTTGCTAATCCTCATTACCCTGTTTGAAGACTAGCTCTCTTTTGATAGGATACCTGAAAAGATTATACGAGCACAATGCCACGTGGTGTCATATCTAAATTCAGTTTTATACTGGAATCCCAGAACTGTATTCCGTTTTCTGTTAATAATCTGAATCTACTTGTTTCATGGCAATATTGTGAAAAAGTTATCAGGAATTCAACTTGCAGCGCCTTAAAGTAATTTGGATTGTCCAATTTCTGACCTTGGACACTGTTCATTATTCACTAATCACAGGCTTAGGTTCAGATGATTTGCTAGTTTAGGTTAGTAATGTTTGCAGTCAAATTATGATGATGTTATAGTTACTTCCATGTGCTAGTCTCTGTGGTTTTAATTTCCTTTTACCAGATTTAGTGTGCAATAATAAATAAGGTCTGTGTGGTCTTTGGTGACCTTGTTTTGCTTTAAAACGACATAGTTGTTTGGTATTTGCCCATTTCTGAATTGTTTATTGTGTGGATGATTAACAAATCTAAAAATTTGTTACAGATATATTGCTGTGGGAAATGAGCCATTTCTGACAAGCTACCAGAGTCAATTCCAGTCGTACATTATTCCAGCGATGACCAACATTCAGCAATCACTGGTGAAGGCTAATCTTGCTAGCTACGTGAAGCTAGTAGTCCCATGCAACGCTGACGCCTACGAGGGTTCTGTTCCATCGCAAGGAGTATTCAGGACTGAACTGACTCAGATAATGACCCAGATTGCCAGTTATCTCAGTTCCAATGGGGCGCCGTTCGTCGTCAATATCTACCCATTCCTCAGTCTTTACCAGAACTCTGACTTTCCACAAGATTATGCCTTCTTCGAAGGATCAACTCATCCACTTGTAGATGGCGCAAACGTGTACTACAATGCTTTTGATGGCAATTTTGACACATTAATTTCTGCTTTGAGCAAAATCGGCTACGGGCAACTACCAATTGCAATCGGTGAGGTGGGTTGGCCAACTCAGGGAGCACCAAGTGCAAACTTGACTGCGGCAAGGGCATTCAACCAAGGACTGATCAACCGTGTTATGAGCAACAAAGGAACTCCGCTCCGTCCTGGCGTACCTCCAGCTGATGTCTATCTTTTCGGCCTCCTCGATGAGGAGGAGAAGAGCGTACTACCTGGAAACTTTGAGCGGCACTGGGGTATCTTCTCATTTGATGGGCAGGCCAAGTACCCATTGAACCTCGGGTTAGGCAATCCAGTGCTGAAGAATGCTAAGGAGGTTCCGTATCTTCCATCGCGATGGTGTGTCGCAAACCCTGCTCGGAGCCTTGACGAGGCGTCGAATCACCTGAAGCTTGCTTGTGACACGGCGGATTGCACCACTCTCTACTACGGAGGTTCGTGCTATGGCATTGGGCAGAAGGGCAACGTTTCCTTTGCTTTCAACAGCTATTACCAGCGGCAGAAGCAGGATCCAAAGAGCTGTGACTTCGACGGGAATGGGATGATAACCTACCTCGATCCATCTATCGGCGAATGCCGCTTTCTCGTGGCCATTGATGATAGTAAGAGCTCTGCAGTTGCATCTTGTGGAGGAGGTTGCTGTGCGGTCTTCTGTGGGGTGTCGGTTTTAACTTTGTGGGTGTTCATGTACCTTAGAATGATGGGTTCCGTCTGAAGTTGAAACTGTAGTGCTGGTGGGGCATGATAAGCGTGCCTTTGTGAAATAGCATGTATTCTTATCTTTTTAGATGACTAGATTTAGGGAAGAAAGGCATAGTTGCCATTTATGAATCCTAGATTATTGTGAGGTTAGCCTAGGAGAACTTCTAGTACTGTACTTACTATATATGAAGATTAATTTATTGTTGAAATTTCTATCTGCAAAGTAATGGTTTAGATGACAAGTCCACTTGAACGGTGTTGATGTGGCACCTAAATGAAGTAGTCATTCTGAAGTAACCAAGAGATGTATTATTATTGTAAAGTGGAGTGCTAGAGATCGTTACATGCTCAACGAAGAGCAGGTGAGCAGTACAACATCATCCCCTCAGGATTCCTCTCTCTCTCTTATTCTTTTATTAGTACTGATGACCAAAGCCTGAGTATCAATCTTATTCATATGGCGGCGGCGGAGCAGGTGGGCAGCAGTTGTCGCCGCAGCAGGCATGGCCGCAGGTCCTCGTCGGCTGCTCCACGATCCAGCAGCACTGGCATGCTGATACAAAGCAAAACGGAGCACAAGGTTAAGTTCAGCTAACAGATTAAAATCTATGAAGGTGATGTGAACTTGCCAACAGCGGAGAACCATGACTGTCTAACTGAACAAGCTTCCCAGGAAAGATTCATCATAGGGAAAGACAAGAACTGGATTCAGTGGCTTACGCAGCGAAGCAGTGGCAGTCGCGACGAAGAACGCGAGAAGAAAGAGCCAGGAGACGAGGGCGATGAGAGTGTTCCTCCTCATGTCGGCTCGTCGCCTCTTTGTTTTCTCTCCTTTTTTTCTGTTGATGATGATATGGTACAGTTCAGAGTTTTTCAGGGGATCTACGCGTTTGCAAATAAGGAGGTGTGGTCATATAGACATCCATATCTACAGTTCGATGATATGCCTGGCTGGCTCGACCTGTGATAAGATGCAGCAGCCGCTTTACTGGACTTGGACTGATATGTCTGCCGACGGTCCTAGTAGTGTAGATGTTTGACTTGATACCGCAGCGTATCTGATGCCGGTGTCGACTGCGAACAGTATGTTTGCCATTTTCTTGGTCGATTACTGCACACCATTAGAAAAGCCATGCTGTCTAGGGGTGTGGCATCGATGGAAGATGCAAAACCTTATTTCGGGAAACTTAAACCCCGCTAGGTCACATCAAAGGAAGAAGCAGAAACTTTATTTTAGGGAACTTATGTCTAGAGTGTTCACCATTTTGTATTAACAAGTGAATGATGATAAATTGCGGGTTGGGTGGGCGCGATGGTTCGAGGAGGAACAAGGAGAAGGGGAGGATGGAGAAGCGGATGGCACAGTATCGTTGTCGGGGTGGAAGATGGTAACCCTTCACGCTCATAAGGTTAGATGAAGACGATGGACACAGGTCGATATGCCGGATCAAGGTTTTTTTTCCAGCAAGTGTTTCTCATTTCTTACAATTGCAATGCTAAACACAAGGATATTTTTTTTCCTCAAAAAAACACAAGGATATTTTTTTTCGCATCTGTACAATACCACAATTCCAGCGTTCGGCCGAACACGGCCCACGAGCCCACACTCAGCGATGAACGGTCAACCTGCAGAACTGCAGATGGATGAGATTGTACTGTCTTGTACGTGTGTCTCTTCGGAAAAAGAGGAAATTTCTACTGTACAAAAATGCAACTTATGAACTCCACAAATTTATTTCGTTTAAACTCTTGAAATGGGCCGAGACCTCTAAAACAAGACCACACTTCAAGAAAAGCACCCAACTTACAAGCCTTTCCTTTTTTTAATTTAAAAGACTCAGCCTGATGCATATTCTAGAAAAAAAATTACGAAAAATCTAACTATGGTGTGACAAAAAGTGCAACCTATAAATAAATACGTGAAACATATGAAAAAAATTAGATATACATATGAAAGTTGCAATTTTTTTAGTGAGTTAGTCGCACAATTCTAATGAAGTGCAACTGTGGTAGCGAGAAGGTGTAACATATATAAATAACCAGACAAGATGGTAGAATCCTCTGTAGTTTTATCGACAAGATAGTTGCACATTTTAAAAAAAGTTTAAATATGGTGTCATGTGTATGGCCAGCTGAGCAACCTACAAATACCTAGAGAAAACATAAACACAGTGGTTACACTCTTATTGATGCAGTAGTTTCTCATTTCTAAGTGCAGCTATGGCGTGATCAAATGAGCAATCTACAAATAATCTAGACAAAAAAGCACATCGGTTGCACTTCTATCGACGCGTTAGTTTCTCATTTCTAAAAAAGGTGCAGCTATGGTGTGGCCAAATGAGCAACCTATAAATATAATTAGACAAAAATAGCACATTGGTTGCAATTCTATTGATGATGTAGTTTCTCATTTCTAAGAAAGTACATTTATGATGTGGCCAAGTAAGCAACCTATGATAACTACACAAAAACAATACACGTGTGCACTTTCATTGATGAGGTAGTTTATCATTTCTAAGAAAATGCAACTATAACGTGGAAAAAATGCAACCTATAAATAACCAAATGAGAAGTGAAAAAATATAAAGCGCATTGATTGCAGTTTTGTCTATAAGGTAGGTGCATATATCTAAGAAGAGTGTGGATTCACTATATATAAATCACAAGAGAAAAAATAAATACAAATATGCTTGAACTTGCACATTTCCAAAAAACGTGCAAGTGTCACGACAAGTGCAACCTATAATTAACTAGATAGAAATCGAAAAATATATAGTACTTTGTTTGCATTTTTATACGATGGGGTAGTTGCACATTGTTCTTTGAACTACAACTATGGCAAAATAACCAAAAAATATTTCTAAAAAGTATGACCATGGCGTGACCTAAAATGCAACCTATAATTAACTACAGGAGAAAAAGGAAATATATATTTTTATCTATGTTGGTTGCCATTTTCTCTATGGGTTAGTTGCACACTTCTAATAAAGTGAATATATATATATATATATATGAAACGGAGGCAAAGATTTCCCTCATCGATTAATCGATTAATTAAAGAGAAGAGAATTGCCTAGTTAATTTATGGAAAACCGTTACAACAAGAACACATGGTGACTACTCCGAAGGGTGAAACTCTACGACCGTCTCAACACGCCATCAAGCACACCCAACACACTACAACCCAAAACCTCAAACACACATATCAACTCCCCACATCAAATCCTCACATAAAATGAAAATATGATGTAGTGAGAATGTCAAAGTACAAATAACCGGACAAAAAAGCACATTGGTTGCACTTTTCTTGGTGAGTTAGTTGTACATTTTCGAAAAAATGTTTGACTATGGTGTGGTAAAATGTGTAACCTACAAATAACTAGTCAAAAACAAACCGGTTGCACTTTTTATGATGAGATAGTTTTTATTATTTCTAAGAAAGTGTAACCATGGTACCAGGAAAGTACAACCAACTAAAAAACAAATAGAAATAGAAAACATAAAGCATATAGGTTTCACTTTATAGATGATGTAGTTGTATATTTTTAAGAAAGTGCAATAGGTGTAAATAACCAAACAAAAAGAATGTATAGAAAACTACATACAGAATCATGGTTTCATTTTTTTTATGATATAGTTGCACATTTCTTAAAAAGTGCAGCCTAAAATTAACCATGTAAGAAGGTTTAAATATACATATGGAACCATGCTTGCACTTTTCTTGATGTGGCGGTTACACATTTCCAAAAACATGCAACCACGATGTCACGAAAGGTGCAATCTATAAATAACCTCACAAAAATGGGAAAAAATACATATAGAAGTTTTGTTTGCACTTTTTTCTATTGAGGAACTTGCACTTTTTTAAAGTATAAATGTTGTTTGGTGAAAAATATGCAACCTATATATAAATATACCAATAATACAGATAAAATCTTGTTGCACTTTTATCGAGGACATAGCCACGCATTTCTGAAAAGTATATCAATGATGTCTTAAAAAAGTGTAACACTTTATAAATAACCAGACAATAAAAAGAGAAAATACATATATAACTTGTTAGATGTATATATCTGTATATTGTATTTTTTTCCCCATATGTTAGGGGTTTCCTGCATATTTGCACATGTATCTGTACTATATACTGTGGCCTTTGGCCCCCAGAGGAATACAACTTATCTATTCCTAACATGGTATCAGAGCCGGTTTTAGGGTTCCCTTGCCCACCGGTCCTCTGCCTGTGACCACCGCTGCCGTCAGCTCGCCCCGGCCATCGCCGGTTCCCGTTCTGGCCGCGTATGTAGAGTTCAATTTTTCGGCTCGCTTTGTTCTAGATCAGATCGGATCCCAGATCATTCGTCCAGTCAAACTCTGCCTCCAGATCGGACCTCACCTGAGATCGGACCTGGAACCGCCCACCGACCTCACCTGGAGCTGCTGCCCGCCGACCTCCCTGGAGCTGCGCGTGCCCGTCTGGCCGCCTGCTCCGCCCGTCTGACCGCCGGAACGTCTGTGTGCCCGTCTGGCCGCCGGCCCTCTGGCTCTGCTCCGTCCGCCCATCTGCTCTCCGTCGGCTCTTCAACTGCTCCGCCCGCCCATCTGCTCTCCGCCGGCTCTTCAACCTGCTGGCCGCTGGCCCTCTGACCGGCTCTGCTCTCCGTCGGTCTTCTCTGCCAGATCCGTTCGAGCCTGCTTGATCTGTCAGATCCGTTCGAGCCTGCTTGATCTGCCAGATCCGTTCGAGGTTTGACCAAAAAAAAGAGACAGATATGTCTTCTGCATCGGGCTATGTTGCAATTCCTCGCTGCCCGGTGATCTTCGATGGCGCGAATTATCCTGATTTCGCTGTCTTTATGCGCGTTCACATGCGTGGTCTCCGTCTTTGGGGTGTGCTCTCCGGCGAGGTCCCCTGTCCGCCGTGCCCCCTGCTCCCGTGGCTCCTCTTCCGCCGACGCCGATTGTTCTTGGTGCTGATGCCTCTCAGGAGGCCAAGGATGCTGCTCAGAGTGCTGATGACAGTGTTGTTGCTGCTTATGACCTGAAGTACAAGCAGTACTCTGCTGATCTCGAGTCCTATCGCCATGCTCTGACTGCTTACACTCAGTGGGTCGATGAGGATGCTCGTGCTGCTGTTGTTCTCACCTCCAGTGTTCTGCCCCAGTATGCTGCCGAGTTCATGAGTCTCCCTATTGTTGCCTCTCAGTGGGCACATCTTCGTCAGCGCTATCAGCCGTCTGGGGATGCTCTTTATCTGTCTGTGGTTCATCGGGAGCATGCTCTTCAGCAGGGTAATTCCACTATTGATGAGTTCTATACTCAGAGTGCTGCTATCTGGGTCAGCTTGATTCTCTTTGTACTGCTGTTTGTGGCACATGCTCGTGCTGCCAGATTGTGCGCTCGGATTTGGAGTTTCAACGCATCTATGAGTTTTTGTCTCGGCTCCGCCAGGAGTTTAAGCCCCGGCGTGCTCAGCTGAATGCTCGTGGTCGTGTTCAACTCTATGAGGTATTGTCTGAGCTTCGGGATGGGGAGACCCGTCTCCGTGGTGTTGGTCTTCTTGCAGTTCCATCTGTGCTTGCTACTCATGGTCCTCCTATGCCGTCTGCTCCCTCGACCTAGCCGCGGTCCCCTGTGCCGCCGCCGATACTACCCACTCCTCCAGGTCAGGGTCAGCTTCTTCAGCACCAGCAGTCTCAGGGTCCGAGTCAGCACCAGCAGCCTCAGGGCCAGAGTCAGCACCAGCAGGCTCGCAGTCAGGGTCGCCGTGGTTCTCTTCGTCACTGTTCTTACTGCAACAGGGATGGCCACACTTGGGCCACCTGTTATACACGGGATCCCAGTTTACGTCAGCAGAACCAGGCTCGTGGGCAGTCGGCTCCTTCCGGGTCTTCAGGAGTTGCTCTTTCTGATCAGGACATTATCAGGAGTATTCGTGGTCTGCTTGCTGCTACATGCTCTTCTTCGTCGGGCACTGTTGGTTCTGTGACTGACTCTTTCGGCACTGTGCGACCACCATCTTATACACAGTCAGGTACGTCCCCGTGGTATCTGGATTCTAGAGCTTCTTTTCATATGACCTCTGAGTATTCTTTTCTGTCTGCTCTTCGTTCTCTCCCTTCTCCTGTCCATGTTTTCACGGCTGATGGTACTTCTCTTCCTGTTTCTAGTCGGGACACCCTTTCTACTTCTTCGTTTTTTGTTCCTGATATTTCTCATGTCCCTCTTCTTAAGATGAATCTGTTCTCTGCTAGCCAGCTTACTGACTCTGGTTGTCGCGTCATTCTTGATGCTGATTCTTGTGTTGTCCAGGACCGTCGCACACAGTCCCTGGTTGGAGCTGGCCCTCGCAGCTGTGACTCTTCCAGACTTTGGGAGTTAGACTGGCTTCGTGTTCCTTCCGCTGCCACTTCATCTGTCAGTTCTTCTCCGGTCGTCGCCTCTGCTACCAGCTCCTTTCAGCAGTGGCATCATCGTCTTGGTCACCTTTGTGACTCTCGCCTGTCGTCATTAGTTCATCGTGGTCTTCTGGGTCTGTCTTAGGAGATGGGTCTTTACATTGTCAGGGCTGTAGGTTTGGTAAACAGATTCAGCTTCCATATCCTACTAGCGCGTCTGTATCTCAGCAACCTTTTGATTTAGTTCATTTCGATGTTTGGGGTCCGGCTCCTTTCGCTTCGAAAGGGGGCATCGCTATTATATTTTATTCATCGATGATTTTTCTCGATACACTTGGTTGTATTTTATGCGCTCTCGTAGTGAAGTGCTCTCCATATATCAGCGTTTTGCGGCCATGGTCCGTACTCAATATTCTACCCCCATTCGTGTGTTTCGTGCTGATTCTGCTGGTGAGTATATCTCCCAGATGTTGCGAGGTGTTCTTGCTGAGCAGGGCACCCTTTCTCAGTTCTCCTGTCCTGGCGCACATGCCTAGAATGGCGTTGCTGAGCGCAAGCATCACCATCTTCTTGAGACCACTCGTGCCATGATGATTGCTTCTTCTCTTCCGCCACATTTCTGGGCTGAGGCTGTCGCTACGTCCGCTTTCCTCATCAATATCCAGCCTTCTGCCACTCTGCAGGGTGGCATCCCTCTTGAGCGCCTATCTGGATAGTCTCCAGACTACTCCATGCTTTGCTTGTTTGGTTGTGTTTGCTATGTTATCCTTGCTCCTCGCGAACGCACCAAACTGACCGCTCAGTCTGTTGAGTGTGTCTTCCTTGGATACAGTGATGAGCATAAGGGCTATCGCTGTTGGGATCCTGTTGGTCGTCGGATGCGTATCTCTCGTGATGTTATTTTTGATGAGACGCGTCCTTTCTATCCTCATCCCACTGCTGGTACCTACCCGGTGGAAGATATCTCTTTTCTTCTCTTTCCCGACACACCTCTTTCTACTCCTATTGTGCCCTCTTCAGGATCTCCACCCCCTGATGTCTCTTCTTCGACACCGTCCTCCTCTGCTCCGTCTAGTTCTCCTAGTTCTCCTCGTTCTCCGGAGTCTTCCTCTGCTATTCCTTCTTCTTCATCGTCGTCTCCTGAGATGTCTTCCTCTGATGAGCTTCCCTCCACTCGTCCTGTTCGTCAGCGTCGTGCTCCCAACCGTTACTCTCCTAGTCAGTATGGTCTTTCTGTTGCCTCTGAGCCGACCTCTTATCGGGATGCTGAGCATCATCCTGAATGGCAGCTAGCCATGGCTGAGGAGATTGCTGCGCTTGAGCGTACTGGCACCTGAGATCTTGTTTCTCCCCCTCCCGGTGTTCGTCCTATCATGTGTAAGTGGGTCTATAAGATTAAGACCCGTTCTGATGGATCTCTTGAGCGCTATAAAGCGCGTCTTGTGGCTCGTGGTTTTCAGCAGGAGCATGGTCGTGACTATGATGAGACCTTTGCTCCTGTGGCCCATATGACCACTGTGCGTACTCTTCTTGTTGTTGCTTCTGTTCGTCACTGGTCTATGTCCCAGCTTGATGTTCAGAACGCCTTTCTCAATGGTAAGCTGAGTGAGGAGGTTTATATGCAGCCTCCTCCTGGGTATTCTGTTCCCGAGGGGATGGTTTGTCATCTTCGACGTTCTCTTTATGGCCTCAAACAGGCCCCTCGTGCCTGGTTTAAGCGCTTTGCTTCTGTAGTGACTGCTGCTGGTTTCTCCCCTAGTGCTCATGATCCAGCGCTGTTTGTTCACACTTCTCCTCCTGGACGCACTCTTCTTGTTCTCTATGTTGATGATATGATCATTACTGGTGATGATTCTGAGTATATCGCCTTTGTTAAGGCTCGTCTTCGTGATCAGTTTCTTATGACTGATCTTGGTCCTCTTCGATACTTTCTTGGGATTGAGGTTTCCTCCACTTCTGATGGCTTTTACATCTCTCAGGAAAAGTATATTCAGGATCTTCTTGCTCGTGCTGCTCTTGCGAATAAGCGCACTGTTGAGACCCCTATGGAGCTTAATGTTAAGCTTCAACCTACTGATGGTGATCCTCTTCCTGATCCGAAGCATTATCGTCATCTTGTTGGGAGTCTTGTTTATCTTGCTGTCACTCGTCCTGACATCTCTTACCATGTTCATATTCTGAGTCAGTTTGTCTCTGCTCCTACCACTGTTCACTATAGTCATCTTCTCCGTGTTCTTCGTTATCTTCGTGGTACGATCACTCGTCGCCTTTTTTTTCCTCGTTCCAGCTCCCATCAGCTCCAGTGCTATTCGGATGCTACGTGGGCGAGTGATCCTTCGGATCGTCGTTTACTTTCTGCTTACTGTGTGTTTCTTGGTGGTTCGCTCATTGCTTGTAAGACGAAGAAACAGACAGCGGTTTCCCATTCGAGTGTTGAGGCTGAGTTGCGTGCTATGGCCTTGTTGACTGCTGAGGTGACCTGGTTACGGTGGTTACTTGCAGATTTTGGGGTCTCTATTACCACACCCACTCTGGTTTTGTCTGACAGTACATGTGCTATTAGTGTTGCACGTGATCCGGTCAAGCATGAGCTTACCAAGCATATTGGTGTTGATGTTTTCTATACACGTGCTCAGGTGCAGGCTCAGGTTGTTGCGCTTCAGTATGTGCCTTCAGATTTATAGTTGGCGGATTTCTTTATGAAGGCACAGACCAGAGCGCAGCATGATTTCTTACTCTCCAAACTCAGTGTTGTGGATCCACCATGAGTTTGAGGGGGGTGTTAGATGTATATATCTGTATATTGTATTTTTCCCATATGTTAGGGGGCTTCCTGCATATTTGCACCTGTATCTGTACTATATATTGTGGCCTTTGGCCCCCAGAGGAATACAACTTGTCTATTCCTAACATAACCCTCGTTGCACTTTTCCGATGAAGGGGTTACACATTTATAAGAAAGTGCAACCACGGTGTGGCAAAAAAAGGTGCAACATATATAAATAACGAGACTAACATATACACATAGATATAGAACCCTTGCACTTTTATTGATGAGGTAGTTGCATGTTTCTAAAAATGTGTGACCATGGTGGCGTGAAAAGTTGCAACTATAGTTGCACATTATGTGATAACATGTCTCTATTGTATAGAATCAATTAGAATATAATCAGCAATTTTGAACTTGAGTGTAAAAAGTACAACCGTGAAAAAAAGTTGAACAACAGTAAGAAGAATATACATTACCATCTAGTTAATACAAAATAATTAAGATAAAAATAGAAATATATGGTACTAGAAAGTATATGTGTAGTTTCAATGAAAGAATTTTGTATAAGCTCTAGTTTCACATTTCTAGTACTATAATTGCACGGCACAAAAATAGCGTGGCACCCATCTTTCTATATCCACTTGATCCAACAAAAATAAAAAATTACACATGATTGAAATAATGAAAGCTAAAACAAACACTAAATGCGAGTTACGTGAAAGAACAACCCAAAAGGGGATAGCAAGAGAAAAGGTGTAAATTAAAAAGAAAAAAAAGAAATAGAAGAACAAAAACTAAACTTAAAATGAAAACTACCAAGACAAAAGCCATAATTTTTTTTCCTTTGCAACAAAGTCTTGCAATATCCAGACAAGTTCAATCTGGCCCCTATTGGTTATTTTATCAAAGTATATTTCAAAAGTATTATATTATCATTGCAATTAAAACCAAATTACTTTTATGGATGTAAATTGATATGATTTGGTGGGCAATGGAACCATAGTTGGATTACTATGGTGAAGGTTCCATTGCGACGGAAAATGACATGTAGGATTAATAACAAATATCGTCACCGATTCTTGCGTTGTATAGACAATGCTGACCACAAATCATGTGTGGGACGGGTGAGTCAAAAGTACCTCCTTGCTTTCGCATCTTCTCGAATTCTAGGTTGGGATGTATTCCCCATGATGAACTACAGTGGGTTGGAACCCATAATTTCCCCATCCTTGCAGGGTGACGACTCTAGTTTCTTTGAAAGGAGGGTTATGAGCAGAGGTCAAAGACCGAAGTTCATTACAAAGGGTGGAATACGTGATCGTGGAGGGTGACTCGGCTTGACTTGGATAAACTTGTGTACGTCTCACACCTAAGGAAGTGTAAAAAGAGAAATAACAAAAACAACATTTGTCGGAAAAGTAGTGCACCTCTACGGAGTGTAAAAATTGGCTTGTCACTCCCTACAGGTGCTAGTGACGGTGGTGCCAGCAATGTGGCACCCGTTGCTGGTGGTTGTACTACTCTTATTTTTTTGGTGCTGGCTACGACCCTTCTAAGAAGAGGAAGAGGTCGTTGTTGGGAGAGGAGGACGTCATCGCCATCACCTGCATGACCAAGGACGTGAAAGATGTAATGGTAGCCATCACCATTTCTTCCCCTCCAGAGATGTGCACCCATCTCTCTATGACGTCATAAATAGCATCATCGGCTTCATCCCTATGGCTCTGATGGTGGCACTCACCCACCTCTTCGACAATAGGGCCCAAGGCAACGGATTTGTTCATACGGCGGAGGAACACATGCAGCTCTAGCTTAGGACATTCCTAACCAAGCACTACTACGTGTAATGCTGGCTCCCATGTCATGGACCTGGCGGTGGTGTGTGCATGATGAAGATGAACTTGTTGGTCATATATTTTGAAGTATCTAGGACTTGATGACATTTATTCCAAGGTATTTACTATGATGTGGTATATACTAACCCCTCGCATGATGGAGAACATGTGGTGGTAGGATTACACCCATTTGGTGGTAGGATGACACCATAGAAGTTAGTGCGTAGGATCACACTAGCTTGGTAGATTGAATTGTTGATACTTTTTCCCATATGATCATGGATTCTTAAGTTGTTTATGTTGATTAGCTTGTGTTCTAAACTTGATTTGCCTACTTTGTTGGGCCACGCAGAGATAAAACAAAACTTTTTCCTCTAACGTGGTGATCCCAAGATCTAGCTGAGGTAGAAGGCCACGAGGTTTACCACTAGACGCGCAGTTGCAGATTACTGATGAAGCGCGTCAGTTGATGCAGTGCAGTCCTAACGATCCGATCGTCCTGGTGCTGATCGCACAGCACCTCTGCTGGTATCCACACGTACAAGGAGGAGCGCCGGCGGCGAACTGCTAGGTTCGTTACGGCGGCTGGACTGCTGTGGAGCTAGGGTTTCCAACACATGGAATGACCTAACCGAACAACGATTAACCTTTCTGGGTTAAGGTGCTCCACTATATATAGGGAGTGAACGTGGGCTCTGCTCGCGCGACCCATTCACTAAAGCCCATATAACACTAGTCACCGTGAGTCCAACTCACTAACTCAGTCCTAATCTGGTTTAGGTCCAACCCAACCAGATTACAGATTAGGATCCAATCCGAACTTGCTCCTTCTCTTAAGTGTGTGACCCCGCAGGCTCATGGCTACTTGGACACGATTGGAGTCCGACTCTCAATCGATCAGTCGGTAGCGGCTCCTAGCAGAACATACCGACTCCCAAGTACCAAAGAGTCATGACGACTTGCCTTTCCAATGCGACTTACGTCCGAGTCCCTTTTGCCTCACGATATACCTTGTCAGACTATAGGCGAATATATGTCATCCCTTAAATAGTCTGACTCTCTTCTCGATCCGAGATAAGTGATTCACCCGACTAACTCTTAGTCGATCGCCTCGGTTAACACTTAACCGAGTCGTGCATGGCCATGCTTTCCGAATCATATCTCACGAGAGGGCCCAGAGAATATCTCTCCGAGTGGAGGGGAAAAATCCCATCTTGGTTATTCACATCACGCAGCTTGATTCTCAGTCGACCCGAACCCTGCCTTTATAACTGCCCAGTTACGGATCAGCGTTTGACAGAAACTAAGTCGGTGATCCTCAACTCGGACTATGCAACAACCTCAGGTCTAAGGATTACATTGATTGAGATATACAAATGACAGCTAGTTCGTTGCACCTCAATATGGGTCAATCCGACTCGCTAAACTCTTTAGCCGAATCTGTGTAAGTTGGAATAGCATCTCCATGCCCATGACAAGTGGAACCGAGTCATCAAGCCAACTTTCACATTGGTCTAAGTTGTGTGTCCAGCACAACCTCAATGACCAAGGATATTTAGTACAAACAACATGAATGCATAGTTCCACAACCGAATCACATATTCAATGATACACATCAGATGTTCGTACAAGGACTACTTAATAAATTTATGAATACAATGGGAAATATCATCATACATGATTGCCTCTAGGGCATATTCCCAACAGTCTCCCACTTGCACTAGAGTCAATCTTTCGACATCATATGTCTAAGCATCTAATGCCCATGGCTCTCAGGTGCGCCTCATGCTTCGGCTGGGGTAACGGCTTTGTCAACGGATCCGCAATATTTGCATCCGTGTTTACCTTGCATAACTTGATATCACCCTGATCCACGAACTGGCGAATTAGGTGGTACCGCATGAGTATGTGCTTGTTCTTCTGGTGTTGTCTAGGTTCCTTGGCTTGTGCAATAGCACCATTGTTGTCACAATACACGTCCAACGGATTGTACGAGCCCTGAACCACACCAAGATCCATGAGGAAATTCCTCATCCAAACAGCTTCCTTTGCTGCCTCCGAGGCGGCAATATACTCAGCCTCTGTTGTAGACGCAGACACAGTCTCTTGCTTGGAACTCTTCCAGCTCACAGCACCTCCGTTTATAATAAACACGTATCCGGATTGTGAACAAGAATCATCAGAGTCGGTAAGATAACTCGCATCCGTGTAACCCTTTACACTGAGTTCATATTCACCACCATAAACCAAGAACATATCCTTAGTCCTTCTCAAGTACTTTAGGATATTTTTAGCCGCTGTCTAGTGGATCTCTCCAGGATCAGCCTGGTATCTGATCACAACACTTAGAGCATAGGAAACATCCGGCCTAGTACAAATCATGGCGTACATGATGGATCTGACTGCAGAAGCATATGGAATCGCACTCATCCGACTTCGCTCATCAGCTGTCGAAGGACACTGAGTCTTGCTAAGTTTTACACCATGGGACATCGGTAAGAACCCCTTCTTAGACGATTCCATGTTGAACTTCTTCAACACTTTGTCCAAATAAGTACTCTGACTCAATCCAATGAGCCTCCTTGATCTATCTCTATAGATCCGGATTCCGAGGATGTATGTTGCCTCACCCAAGTCTTTCATTGAGAAACTCCTTTCCAATGATTCCTTGGTTTCTTGCAACATCTGGACATCATTTCCAATCAGTAATATGTCATCCACATATAAGATTAGAAAATTTACTTTGTTCCCACTAAACTTCTTGTACAAACAAGAATCATGATCACTCTTGATGAAGCCAAACGATTTGACTACCTCATCAAAGCGAATATTCCAACTCCGAGATGCTTGCTTCAACCCATAAATGGATTTCTGAAGTTTGCATACCTTGTCAGCATTAGCCGGATCGACAAAACCCTCGGGCTGTATCATATACACGTCCTCGGTTAAATTTCCGTTAAGGAAAGCCGTTTTGACATCCATCTGCCATATCTCATAGTCAAAATAGGCTGCTATAGCTAACATGATCCGAACTGATTTAAGCATCGCTACGGGCGAGAAAGTCTCGTCGTAATCAACTCCTTGAACTTGTCGGAACCCCTTCGCGACAAGGCGTGCTTTATAGATGGAAACATTTCCATCCATATCAGTTTTCTTCTTAAAGACCCATTTGCACTCGACGGGTCTTGCACCGTCTAGCAGATCAACCAAGTTCCAAACTTGATTTTCATCCATGGACTTTATCTCGGATCTCATGGCTCCAAGCCATGACTCGGAATCAGATCCCACCATCGCTTCCGAATAATTTGCCGGCTCATCACTGTCTAACAGTAACACATCACGAACACTTCGTAATCTTGCCGATGTTCGTAGTACAGGTGCTGCTGCCGGCTCAGCTGCCACGACCGGCTCAACCTCCAAGGTTTTTGCCGACTCGCTACTAGCCGGTTCCTCTCGAATTTCTTCAAGTTGCACTGTGCTCCCACTTACTCCCCGACTGAGAAACTCTTTCTCAAGGAAGACACCGTTCCGAGCGACAAACACTTTGCCCTCTTCTCGGTTGTAGAAGTAGTAACCCAAGGTTTCCCTCGGATACCCCACGAAAATACACTTATCCGACTTGGTTGTAAGCTTGTCCGACTGAAGTCGCTTGACAAAAGCTTCACAACCCCAAATCTTAAGAAAAGACAAACTCGGCTTTTTGCCTGTCCACATCTCATGCGGTGTCTTCTCTACCGACTTTGATGGTACTCTGTTTAGTGTGAACGCAGCTGTTTCTAGACAATAACCCCAAAATGATAAAGGCAGATCTGTCCGACTCATCATTGACCGTACCATGTCCAACAAGGTCCGATTCCGTCTTTCCGAAACACCGTTCCTTTGCGGCGTTCCTGGCGGAGTAAGTTGAGGAACTATTCCACAACTTTTCAGATGGTCATCAAACTCATGGCTCATGTACTCACCTCCTCGGTCCGACCGAAGAAACTTTATTTTCTTGCCAAGTTGATTCTGTGCTTCATTCTGGAATTCTTTGAACTTTTCAAAGGCCCCCGACTTATGTTTCATCAAGTAGATATATCCATACCTACTCAAATCATCAGTGAAGGTAATGAAGTACTCATAACCACCCCTGGCTGTCGTGCTCATTGGTCCACATACATCACTATGTACTAGTCCCAACAAGTCGGACGCCCTTTCGCAACTCTTTGCAAAAGGTGTCTTGGTCATTTTGCCGAGTAGGCAAGATTCGCATGTCTCGAACGACTCCAAGTCGAACGAAGTTAGGAGTCCATCATCATGGAGCTTCTTCATGCGTTTCCAACTTATATGACCAAGCCGACAGTGCCAAAAGTAAGTCATATTCAGATCATTTGGTTTCAACCTTTTAACATTTATGTTATAAACCGACTCACCATCAAGATTCAAAATAAATAACCCGTCCTGGACGGGTGCAAAGCCGTGAAACATATCATTCAAATACAAAGAACAACCATTATTCTTGATATTCGACTCATAGCCTTGCCTCATCAAACATGAAGCAGAAATAATGTTTCTACTGAGCACTGGAACATAATAACAATTATTTAGTTCCATAATGAATCCGAAAGGTAAATGAAGTTGCATCGTGCCGACTTCCAACGCAGCAACTCTTGCTTTGTTGCCGACTCGAATATCAACCTCGCCTCTTGCTACGCTCCTAGTTCTTACCAGTCCCTGCAACGAGTTGCAGATGTGAATAACTGAACCGGTATCATATACCCAAGAACTATTAGGTGCATCAGCAAGATATATGTCTATAACATTGCAAACAAGTGTACCTGAGTCGGAAGTCATACCTCCACTCTTGGCTTTGTCGGCCAAGTACTTGCTGCAGTTCCTCTTCCAGTGGCCATCCGCCTTACAGTAGAAGCAAGTGGATCCGGCTGAAGGAGATGGTTTAGTCCCTGAGGAAGCGCTTGGGACCGGGTCCTGAGTCTGCTTTCCTCCTGACTTAGCCTTCTTCTTAGTCCAAGAACTCTTCTTGAACTTAGCCTTATTCTGCACCATCAACACTTGACTGGTGCCCTTCTTGAGATCCGCCTCTTCCTGCTTGAGCATCCCATGTAATTCAGTGAGCTTCTTATCCATACCATGCATGTGGTAGTTCGAAATGAACTGCCCATATGCACTAGGAAGAGAGTTCAGAATTATATCCGTAGCAAACTCTTCGCTAATGGGGTAGCCAAGCCTCTCCAGAGACTGCATGTAACCAACCATTTTGATCACATGCGGACTCAGTGGATCACCATCCTTAAGCTTGCAACTCAGCAAAGCCTGAGAGAGTTGATACCTCTCAGTCTTCGCCTGAGCCTGGAACATACTTTTGAGGCTTTAGATCATATCGTAGGCCTCAACATGCTCGAACTGCTTTTGGAAGTCCGGTTCCATGTGAGCAAGCATAAGACAGCTAATATCCGTGGACTCATCCTTAGCCCGACGGTAGGCATTGGTGGCTGCGATAGTCGCATTCTCCTTCGGCTCATCTGGAAGTGGGTTGTCTAGGACATGGTCCTTCTTTTCTTGTTTGAGAACAATTCTCAGATTTCGATACCAGTTGGTAAAATTAGTGTCATTCAGTTTATCTTTCTCAAGAATGGTTCTCAACGCAAAACCGGATATCTGAGAGTGACTGCTACTTGGTGCCATGATCTACAACAGAAAATATGCAAAACACTTAAGACATGTATTCATAAAAGAGCAAGCATATTAAACATTTTAATATTTTATGCTCCCACTAGAACCAACACCCCTCCGATGGTTACTTAGTGATTCAGGATCCTAAATAAGCAAGTCGGCTAGTGAGCTTTAGCATCACCGCTAGCCGCCAAGTGATCTAGGTAGACAACTCCTTGTCAATCGCATCTCATGCGACTCCTGTTGGACGGGTGGCATCACATGCCCCGGCTCCCATCCGACTTTTCCCCGAGTCCCACAACCGTTGTGATAGACCCGTCTAGCTTACCGAGTGTTTCTGCAGTAAGAGTCCGACTCGAACCCACCTAGTCAGAAAGAATTGGCAGCACCTCAATTTTATGAGCCTACTACCAAAAATGTCCGACTTGTGATGGTGCAAACACTGGCGGGAAAACCGACTAGACCTTCTTTGAGGGATTAAATTTTACCGACTATCTAATAGAGGTAAAACTGAGACATAACAATAACACAAAATAAAGCAATTATAATGTGAAATGGTATGGCTCTCTTCATGGCGATCTCCATCTCCACAAAGCCTGTAATCCGACTCGTGCCAACTCTTGTCACTTGCCGTCTTACTCCATGTCGCCGACATGTACAACACCTTGCATGCCTTCCGGGTTCTCCAAACAGCTACACTAGCTCAGTAAAGTAAATTACATGGAGAATCCGACATGCAGGTCGTTATACAATAAAATGACAGCACCTAGGCTCCAGCCGGCTGACAAAAACCGTGATTCGCAGATCACGTATGGATTACACACATACATCACATGCACATGAACCATACCATTCACAACTTCCTGCAAAAACAAGTTATGCATAGATACAACATCTACCGGCGTTGTGAAACTCGCAACAACATCTAAGGCGCTATGACAGGGCGAAGCGGGCGGGGATCGAAGGGGAAGCGCCCCTCGCGGGTGCGGGCAGCGCCCGACGATTTTTCCGAAAACATAGATCTCATCTACGCTCCGAACATGGATTCCGACCATCATTCCGATTCGATCAAACTCTTTGATCTTCGATCACCGCTTCTGGATTTACGCGTCACAGTCTACCCCGATGGCGGAAGCCGACCGGTAGGGGTATGTCGTTCCACGACCTCAGCAGTATGATCACGGAAATCAGATCTACCATTCCCCGAGTACAGTTGATCCAATCAACTTCATACAAAACCGATCTATCTCATAGATCGACCACCAAACAGCACATAGATCTCATCTACATCCTACCGCATATCACATATGCGAGATCTCGAGCCTAAAACCAGAAGCTATCGCTCTGATACCACTGTTGGGCCACGCAGAGATAAAACAAAACTTTTCCCTCTAACGTGGTGATCCCAAGATCTAGCTGAGGTAGAAGGCCACGAGGTTTACCACTAGACGCGTAGTTGCGGATTACTGATGAAGCGCGTCAGTTGATGCAGTGCAGTCCTAACGATCCGATCGTCCTAGTGCTGATCGCACAGCACCTCTGCTGGTATCCACACGTACAAGGAGGAGCGCCGGCGGCGAACTGCTAGGTTCGTTACGGCGGCTGGACTGCTGTGGAGCTAGGGTTTCCAACACATGGAATGACCTAACCGAACAACGATTAACCTTTCTGGGTTAAGGTGCTCCACTATATAGGGAGTGAACGTGGGCTCTACTCGCGCGACCCATTCACTAAAGCCCATATAACACTAGTCACCGTGAGTCCAACTCACTAACTCAGTCCTAATCTGGTTTAGGTCCAACCCAACCAGATTACAGATTAGGATCCAATCCGAACTTGCTCCTGCTCTTAAGTGTGTGGCCCCGCAGGCTCATGGCTACTTGGACACGATTGGAGTCCGACTCTCAATCGATCAGTCGGTAGCGACTCCTAGCAGAACATACCGACTCCCAAGTACCAAAGAGTCATGACGACTTGCCTTTCCAATGCGACTTACGTCCGAGTCCCTTTTGCGTCACGATATACCTTGTCAGACTCTAGGCGAATATATGTCATCCCTTAAATAGTCTGACTCTCTTCTCGATCCGAGATAAGTGATTCACCCGACTAACTCTTAGTCGATCGCCTCGGTTAACACTTAACCGAGTCGTGCATGGCCATGCTTTCCAAATCATATCTCACGAGAGGGCCCAGAGAATATCTCTCCGAGTGGAGGGGAAAATCCCATCTTGGTTATTCACATCACGCAGCTTGATTCTCAGTCGACCCGAACCCTGCCTTTATAACTGCCCAGTTACGGATCAGCGTTTGACAGAACCTAAGTCGGTGATCCTCAACTCGGACTATGCAACAACCTCAGGTCTAAGGATTACATTGATTGAGATATACAAATGACAGCTAGTTCGTTGCACCTCAATATGGGTCAATCCGACTCGCTAAACTCTTTAGCCGAATCTGTGTAAGTTGGAATAGCATCTCCATGCCCATGACAAGTGGAACCGAGTCATCAAGCCAACTTTCACATTGGTCTAAGTTGTGTGTCCAGCACAACCTCAATGACCAAGGATATTTAGTACAAACAACATGAATGCATAGTTCCACAACCGAATCACATATTCAATGATACACATCAGATGTTCGTACAAGGACTACTTAATAACTTTATGAATACAATGGGAAATATCATCATACATGATTGCCTCTAGGGCATATTCCTAACATACTTTACTTTTGATACTTATGTTGCACATGTTCTATATAAATACAACAGGATGTGGTGTACTACGACAAGGAGCTAGAAATTTACAAGACATGGGAGGACTAAAGCGAACAAGTGACTAGTTACAAATGCAACCTCTATAAAGCGCTTAAGATTCTAGAGGAGGCGAACAAATCCTTTTCAAAGTTCTTAACACAAAGGCACTCCACAATTGACAGCTAAATAGGTCGATCCACCATAGGTAGCTGCTTAACAGGTTGCAACTCTGCATGAAAAATTTATGATCAAAGACTTCATCATCATCAGCTTAGTCTTGTGGATTATGTGCAACATGTTGTTCTAGATCGTGTGATCGCATGTAAGACCTTAAATCCTAAACTATTTGCGGTAAGATGACCACATATGGTGGAATTCAACCATATCAGGCCATATACAGGTTGCCAAACGTGGTGCTCTGCATCTGCCGAGCCTATTCTGGCCAACCAAACAAAGTGGGCATAAGTGCTACCCGTATGCAGCAACCACTTAGTAAGATACCAGACTAAATGCCCATATAGGCCCAAACCCAATCTCTCCCCATACAGCTTCAGCCGGACTAGGTAGCAAAAACTAGAAATATTGGTCCGGCAAGAAAACACACCCTAAGAGCATCTCCACTTGGGGGCCCCAAAGCCCCCCCGGGGGCTATCAGGGGTGCCGGCGGACAAAATCGCGCCCAACCAGCCCTCCAATTCTTATTTCGCGCCGACGCGTCCCATTATTGTGTTTGGCGCCCCCAGGTCAAACCCAACCCAAGGGGGGCAAGCGGTGGTGCCAGATGGAGCTGAAAAACGGTGCGGGACGGCCCTATCGACGACACACATAGTAAAACACCCATATTGACTTTCCTTCGTGCGACGGCCAACCCACGGCCACTCGCCACCGCTGCCACTGCTCCCTGTCGTCGACCGTTTTCGACCAGTAGAAAACTCACACCACCGTCGATATACTTACCCATCTACCGTGTCGTCGCGCTGCCTGTTTTGCCGCTGTTCGACCTCCTTGGTAGCTCCAAGCCCACCCCGTAGCTTCCCTGTCCACAAGGCGTTCGACGGTTTGCCAACGTGATGGATTTGGACGAGGAAGAGATGCCATCCGCTCTGTTGGACGTTGAAGTCTTCATTGTTGCTTGCACGAAAGACACTGTTGGCAACAATGATCATCTGATGATCCTCACTGCACTCATGGGCATGATCGCCTATGATTAGAAGCCGTATGTTGGAGGTTCGAAGCTGGAGAGCAAGCCGAGATAGAGAATGGAAGACTATTACATGTTGTACGCCGACTATTTTGCTGGTGTTGCACGACGATGTGATATTCCGGCGCTATTTCAGAATGAGCAGAAATCTCTTCCTGAAGATTGTCGAGAATTTGAGGTATTTCTACTACTACTTCAAACTGATGAGAGACGCCGTCGGCTTGCTTGGTTTCTCTACAATTTATAAATGCATAGTTGCCCTCTGGATGCTTGCATATGGAATTTCTAAAGATACAACAGGAGGCTTGCAGGAAGGAGGTGGAGCGGGCATTCAGTGTGCTGCAAGCTCGGTTTGCTATTGTCCGATACCCTGATCTTACCTGGTCAAAAGATCAAATGTGAGAGGTCATAACTGTCTGTATGATCTTGCACAACATGATCTTTGAGGGCGAGCGGGAGACTCTAGTGTTTGATACTAAATTGTATTATTGCTATGGTCCTCTTACAAATGTTGACCGCCAGGTGGCACCCGTGTTTGCTTCTTTTCTCACCAGACGACAAAAAGTTCGAGACACAAATACTCATCATCAACTTGAAGATGATTCGATGCAGCATTTGTGGAGGATCAAATGAGCCTCCTAATTTGTTTATCTGTTTTCCGTTGTGATTAAAATTGTTAAATTATTTGTTTTCTATGTTGAACTTGTTGAATTATTTGTTTGATTTGATAAACTTGTAATAAATTATTGTGTTGAATTATGTTTAATTTTCTTTATTTGTTATATTAATTCAATTATATCAATATTAGTGTATGTGGTGCGTACGAGGTGAACGGATGGGCGTTGGCGCCTCCCCATAACCACATTCGCACGGCGCACACTAATACAGGCCAAAGTCAGATGCTGTATGGGGGCACAAGTGGAGACGATCGCAACTCCAACAGCTCTCGCAAGGCGGGTCCGAGCCAGTCCGAACGGACCGATGGCATGGCCAAATGGCCACCCGCAACTGGCGTATCCGTGACCCAAGTTTGGGACTGGTTTGGGAGGGGGGGGGGGGCTCACGTGTTCTCCGAAGGTGCCGCCGGGTCCACGCGTCATACACACAAATATTTATAAGGATTTATTTTTATTCAAAATACAAATACTTAGGGTACAATTCCACTTATGATCCATTTTCTAAAGTACATCCGCCCTGTCCTTGCCGGAGGCCGCCCTCGCATGTCAGGCCGCCTCCTTCACCTTTGCTGCCTGCCTCCTGCGGTGGCGCACGAGGGTCTCCGCCTCCCTCGCCCTCGCAGTCGTTGCATCGACGCGGTTGCGCACTGCCATTGCCTTCCGTTGGCACGTGGCTGCCACCCCACTGCATGGGCCTACCTATCGGCGAGCAAAGGGAACTCGTCTCCCATGCTTTGTATCAGCAGCACAAGAAGTGTTCCATGGCAGCATCCTCCTCCTCTGTGGTCGGCTTCACCCGCATCTGCCGCCCTCCTTTGTGGAGGTCTCTGCGGTGACCCGGGCGGCCTGCTCGCCTACCTTCGCCGCCTGCTTGTCCCGGTCGGCCCTATCGTCGCCTCTGCAGTGGACGGTATCCTCCCATTCTCCAATCCAATGTCTCCGTCCTCCTCTTCCTCCTCCTCGGCCTCCCACTCCTTGCCGACCTCTTTGTCATCCCCTAGAAGGGGCTTTGCTCATTGACACCCGGAAGGGAAGGAGGGTAGGCTGCAAGGGCATACTTGTTGAGGCTGGCCGAGGTTGCAGGAAGGCGACTATTCATGGTGAAGGGGTTGGTGCTCCCCTTCATTGCGGCTGGCCCTTTTTATAACCTTGGATTGTCCTCGGTGGGAACAGAGTGTGGGAAAAGCCGCGGCCAACAGGCAGGAACAAAAGCTACGACGGAGAGATTTACGCGGAGACGACGGTCGCCGTTAGTGTCGATTGACAAGCTTGATGACATCCACGGATAAAAAGGGCCACGCAAATAGGATGAACCGTTGGGAACACAGTCCACCACAAACATACTTATCCCGGACGGTCTTTCCTCCATCTGTAAATGGACCGAATCGGACAATTCGACGTCCCAAATGTGGTGGGCCTTTGGAGCCTGACCTAAGTGACATTCGTATGCTGTCCCTGATCTTTGCTCCGGAGTCCCGCGGTCAAGTCGCCCGTGAGTAAAAAGGCTGTAATTAGCGCGCGACGGCGGCCGCATGCAAAGCGGAAAGCTAGTTTACATGAGCAAATTAAGCAGATGGCGCCATTAATCCCGTGCGCGCATCTGGATGGAACGGAAACGGATACGCGTCGTCGTTGCATGCAGGCCGGCCGGCCGGCCAGGCTCTGGATTCACGCCGGCAGAAACTGCGCGCCCACCCTGCACTGTCACCTTAAAACGGGAAAAGAGATGACATTGCAGCACTAAATCAAGGCGAGCATTGCGTAGCGTGTTCGTCTGAATTCTGCCTATATAAATAAAACGGTAAAAGCTATCTCGCCTTCATTGACGGATTGTACTGTAGCGATTCCCTGCCATATACCAATCCTTTTCGGTTGCTTCCGATCTCGGACGAGCAACTGCCATAACTGACACTTGGCCCTTGCATGACCACTATATATATTCAGCCCAGAAACACGCCGTTTGACATTCAACTTCGTACCGTGGCACGTAGCCTAGAACACACATCTAGCCAGGCCGGCATGAGGTCCTCCAGAGCCTACCTGTTCGTCTCCATCGTCGTGGCCGCCCTGTGCCTGACCGCCGGCGTGCGCACCACCGCGGCGTTCAACTACGCGGACGCCCTCGACAAGGCCGTCCTCTTCTTCGAGGCGCAGCGCTCCGGGAAACTGCCGCCGGCCCAGCGCGTCGCCTGGCGCGCCGACTCCGCGCTCTCCGACGGCTCCGCCTCCAATGTACGTAATCGTACTTACGCGTGTCGATCGTGACCACACACATTTGCATGTCGATCCTTAACAAGATTATTTCTTTCTGCGTGTCTTTCTCGTGGCATTCGATTTCGAGCAGGTGGACCTGGTTGGAGGGTACTATGACGCCGGGGACAACGTCAAGTTCGGCCTGCCCATGGCATTCACCGTCACCATGCTATCCTGGAGCGTCCTCGAGTTCGGCGCCGACGCCGAGCCGGCCGTGCGCTGGGGCGCCGACTACCTGCTCAAGGCGGCCACGGCCACGCCGGGCGCTCTCTGGGTGCAGGTCGCGGACCCCAACCAGGACCACAAGTGCTGGGAGCGGCCCGAGGACATGGACACGCCGCGCGCCGCCTACAAGGTGACGCCGCAGAGCCCCGGGTCGGACGTCGCCGGGGAGACCGCGGCCGCGCTAGCCGCGGCCTCCCTCGTGTTCCGCGCCCGCGACCCGGCCTACTCGTCCAGGCTGCTCTCCGCCGCGCGGAAGGTGTTTGATTTCGCGGACCGGTACAGGGGCTCCTACAGCGACTCGCTCAGCTCCGTGGTGTCCCCCTTCTACACCTCCTACTCCGGATACTATGTAAGCAGCATTTATATTTCACTTCGCCGCCACAGATAATCTTAAACTAACCGGCGAGATTACAAAAAAAATGTAGGACGAGCTCCTGTGGGCGGCGGCGTGGCTGCACCTGGCGTCATCGCCGTCGCCGTCCTCGAACGGCGTGTACATGTCGTACATCAGCACCAACGGGGGCAACCTCGGCGCGGAGCAGGACGACTACACCATCAGCTGGGACGACAAGCGCGTCGCCACCAAGGTCCTCCTCTCCAAGGTGTTCCTGCAGAACAGGGTGGACGGCCTGAGCATGTACAAGTCGCACGCCGACCACTACATCTGCTCCCTGGTCCCGGGCGCCAGCGGGTTCCAGTCGCAGTACACGCCGGGCGGGCTGCTGTTCAAGGAGGGCGACAGCAACATGCAGTACGTGACGTCCACCACCTTCCTGCTCCTCGCCTACGCCAAGGACCTCGGCGCCGCCGGCGGCGCGGTCTCCTGCGGGGGCTCCACGGAGGTCGCGCCCTCGGCGCTCGTCTCGCTCGCCAAGAGGCAGGTGGACTACATCCTGGGCGCCAACCCGGCCGGGATGTCGTACATGGTGGGGTTCGGCGCGCGGTACCCGCGGCGCGTGCACCACCGGGGCGCGTCCATGCCGTCGGTGCGCGACCACCCGGCGCGCATCGGCTGCGACCAGGGGTTCCAGTACCTGCACTCGTCGGAACCAGACCGGAACGTGCTCGTCGGCGCCGTCGTGGGCGGGCCCGACCAACGCGACGCGTACACGGACAGCCGCGACAACTACGCGCAGGCCGAGCCGTCGACATACACCAACGCGCCCCTCGTCGGCGCCCTCGCCTTCTTCGCGGGGGCACGCGCCAACAAATAGGACGTACGCCATAGTATTACTCATGCATATGGTGGTGTAACAAAATGTGTGTTCGATTGAATCTGAACCATGTCGTATGTGCGACCGACAGTAGCAGTACAAGTTATGGTGAAAGAAAATCAGGTTCCAGATTCATCGCGGATTCAGATACGTAACCGTTATTATACGGGTTTACAATGTAGATCTTGCGCAATGCAACCAAACAACCAAACGTGTACTCTTGAATCTGTGAGAGATCATGATTTCATGACCGTGTCTGACAAGCAAGAGACCGATCCAAACTCGATCGAGTATACCGACTCGGCCCTTCTCTGAACCTTTATATACGGGTGCGAACGTGGCCTGGCATCAAATCGATCCAACCCTACCAAGCGAGATCGACTGGAACACCCAACGAGAGATCAAGCAGGTACCATGGCGGCCACGGCGGAGGACGGAAACAAAGTCGACGAGGTCGTCGCGGGCGAGAAGAGCACCGGAGACGAGGCCGTTGGTGACAAGATCAAGATGATCACCCTAAAGAGCTCCGACGGCGAGAGCTTCGAGATCACTCACGAGGCGGCGGCGCTGTCGAATACCATCCAGCACATGATCGAGGACGACTGCGTCGAGAACGGCGTCCCTCTCCCCAACGTCAACTCCAAGATCCTCGCCAAGGTCATCGAGTACTGCAACAAGCACGCCGCTGCCGCGAGAGGAACCAGCTCGGATGACACCACCAGCGAGCGGGACCTCAAGAGCTTCGACGCCGAGTTCATCGAGGCAGTGGACTGGAACACTCTTTTCGAGATCATCCTTGCCGCCAACTATCTGTCTATCCAGGGGCTCCTGGACATCAGCTGCGAGAAGGTCGCGGACAATATCAAGGACAAAACGGTCGAGCAGGTTCGCAAGATTTTCAACATCGAGGGCGACTTCACGCCGGAGGAGGAGGCCGAGGTCCGAAAGGAGAACCAGTGGGCATTCGAGTAGACCGATCTCCTAGGACATTATTTCATCCTTGCAGCTGGAGTATTATACTACTGTTTCGTTGTTTTTCTAGTTTGATTAATTATGAGTTAAGTTAGGCTAATTTAGTTGGTCGTTTGGAACGGTGTGAAAACTATATGCTCGTCGGATTATATGTGCTGTACTACTTCGACGCCGAGTATAATATATTTCGGCAAATTACTCTGTCTCCTGCTGCCCTCTCCTCTCTGCCGCCGCCGCCGCAATTTTCAGTCTCGCTATGTCGTGGTTTCGCCGGCGCTTGCTGCTCTCCTCCGGGCTCCGGTGTCCACGGACACGTTCCTCCACGCCCCGGAAGCGCCCCTGCTCTCCGTGTCGCCATCCACGGCCATCCTCCTCGACGCCGTCACTCGCTGCACGACCGGCGCTCCAGTCCAACCAGGGCAACCCATGGTGGTGTTGCTTCCTCGCTGCATGTCAGCACATGTACTCTAGATTGGATTTCCTGTTTTGTGAATGCTCTGTTCATTATTTGCCACTCCGTCCGTCAGATGGTGTTTCATTGAGCAAGATGACACTCTCAGGATCTCAACTCAAGTAGCTGAGGATAGTGATACTTTATTCATTTTCCTTATGAATTGTACTCCCCTAAACAACTCGGGGCTTCCCGTTGTACAAATGAAACTGATGTACAGTGTGTGAATAAAAACTTGGTATTTGCAGTACTATTCTCTTACTTGTGACATTTGATTTCAGCAACTAAACATGAACATATTTTCCACGTTTGGTATTAAGTTAAGTGCACAGGGTTTACAAATACTATTCTCCTAGGAGTAGTACTACTTGTGACATGCCAACTTTCAGCAACTGAATATGAACAGATTGTCCCAGGTTTGCCAAAACAAGACAAATGCATAACGTTTACAGCACATACTTCCCTGCTTGTGAAATTTTGTTTCAGCAACTGAACATGAACAAGGTTGTCCCAGGTTCAACTTGGCGACATCCTGAGAGTGTTAAGCGGCGAGTGCTTTGTGATAACTGGACTTTCAGGATGTGAGAACCAATATCAGTCATCTTTGAGGTCCGGTTTGCCAGGTGTCAGCCTCCCGAGCTGATCCACCTAAGTGGAGCGTGCGACCTGGGTCGTATAAGATTTTCTTCCATGCAAGTCAGCATTAGAAAAACAGCTTTACAATTATGCCAAATCTTACTGGCTGGCTGAGATCAGAAACTAGGTAACCAAACCAGCAAGAACTTCTACCCTGCGACAACTACGGAACAAGAGAAAGAAACAAAGTAGGCACAAGCGCTTTTTTTTAGCGGTGTAGGTATTGCAGGTACCCGCAAGATCCTTGCTTTTTTTAGCGGTGTAGGTATTGCGGGTACCCACGAGATCCTCGTATCCATGATCCCCTGAAGCACTCATCCACACTCGATGTCTCTTAACTTGTAACTCTCAAAACACGTGCAAAAGCATGGAGTGAAACTCCACTTTATACTAATTTTCATGACCTTTCTGAACTTCAAGAAAGAGATTCCGGAAAATTGTGTGGGAAACTTTTAGAAGAAGACGGATGGACTTTCAGAAATGATGGTGAGAACTTCAAAACATGAAACTTTCAGAATTCTCCAATACACCTTTCAACAAATAAAATAAACTTCATGAAATCTTCACAGCAATGTTCATCAAAAAAGATCCAGGCACAACTTTGAAAAAAACTAGTGAATTTTTTTTAAAAAAATCATCACAGCATCCAAGAAAATATACAGATTTAAAATTCTAACAATATTAGTCACAACTATTAACAAAAACAATATGAAACTTTCAAAGTTTTAAAGCTCCCTGCAATCTCAATTCCAATATGTAAACAGCGGTACAGATATTTGCCCAAATTCTAAGTTCTGCTTCCTATGTAACAAGTAAGCAACAATGCTAGGTACATGGATCAGTTTTGTAGCCCCGTACCATAACAGGCATCATCTATCCTAGGAATATCTCCAGCTACTCGTATGTGCTATGTATAGGTACGTACATCTCCAGCTTATGTTGTTTTCTTCACAAGAATATGGACAGGCTATACAGTACAATGCAGGATCGAACAAAACACAACCCCCCACAACTTCAGTGAACGCTTCAATGTCCGAGCAGTAACAAAACCTTTATTCACTTATTTATCCTCCTCCCTGCAAGTTTTAATCCCAAGTTAACAGTAGCATATGTACAGTATACAAATTAAATAACTGGTCATTAATGAGAAGTTCAACATAAAGCAAGAATAGGCAAACAGATTCATCTGCATAATGTTCTTCTATGCTTTGGTGAGATCTGATCTGAAAACCAAAACAGATGATAAAGGGAAAAATTGAAGCTGAAGGTTTTATCTTCAACGGGCATGGGAGAAACAACAGTAAACATATGATGATATCCCTTACAGTTACAAGTGATTCTATTGATGTAAAGTGAATGCGAATAATGATACTCGAGCTATCCAACCAATCATTGCCAAGCTAAGAGCAGACATTACCTAGATACTTCATCGACCGGGCCGCTTCCAGAATCCAACTTCAAGGCTTCAAGCTAGATATAAGAGCTCCGCATGCTTGGCCATAGTCCTAAGCACACAAAAATTAATGCATGGCCAGGGAACAAACATATTATGGAAAACAAAATGTCATACTGTATAAAATTTCCAAAACCTTACCACCGTCGGTAATAGAGCTGTTCCTTGCTCATGACAGCGAATTGACACATAAAGACCCAAATTTTTGCAAGTATTGGCATCATCCAGAGCTTTGTCTTTATCACCCATCTGAAGCCAGCAAAGACACCTCTTCGCATACAAGTTTGAATGCTTATGGCCAGTCTCCATTGCCTGGAGCCATCAAATGGTACCCCACAAAAAGATCAAGATGGCTGTAAATGACTACACAAACACGCCTTCTTGTCCCAAAAATACTTGTGTAAATATTAATCAAATATGATAGAGAAAATATTCTCAACCGCCGATATGCACATGTACAAATAGTTCAAAATACAAAAACTGGGACCCAAAAGTAGGTAATAGAACTGTTTCAATGTAGAGCACCCAGATCTGCAATGATGTTAACAAAATTATTATTTGCTTCATTGAGGAATTTCAATATATGATAAGGTAGCCAAGTATTTAATGGATCCCTCAGGATACACTTCCTCCATCCCAATTTTTGTGGCGCACACGTTTTTCAAGATTCAAGTTTGACCACTAATTTGAAAAAGAAAACATGGACTATACGCCATGAAAGTTATGTCGTTGGGTCTATATTTGGATGAAGTTTATAATGGAATATTATTTAATAAAAAATGACACATGTATTATTGGTCAAATTTATGGACAATTTAGAGCATGCAAAACGAAGGAGCCATATGCACTGGAAGGGAGGGAGTACTATGCAGCCACCGATCTGATGAAAGAATTTACCTTGGTGTATAGGGTTGATGCCTGAACATAATCCTCTCTCTGAAATGCAGCGTCCCCTTCCACTTGGAAAGCTTCGGAAGCAGGATTCTCGCTTTTATGAAGATGACCCTAAATCAAATGTGTAACTGAAAATCAAATAGAACATAGAATGCATGGCTGTGACAAATCTTTCAAACAAAGCTAATTTTTCCTTTTGCTTGATCTGTGTAAAACTGATCGACATCAACGCAACTGGAACAATAAGTTGAATAAGAAAATCTCATTCATACTTCTGAACTCCCAGATTTCACATGTTGCATTATTCCATCAGTGGTCCAGTCTGCAAATGTAGCTACACGGGATGTGACAGGTAAAAGAATCTCAACGCATTCCTTCCATCCATGGATTGCAGCTATTTCCACTGGCATTCGACCAATCTGTTAACAATCATACCAGGGATCAGTTATAGAATAAGCACGACAGAGCTAAGGGAATGACTCCAAACAGAGAATGTGGCAAAGGCATTGCATTCAGGCATATCTATAAGATCCAAAATATGAGAAATTATGGGTGATTGTGCAGCACATGTACTAAAGCAGAATATGAACCAGTCTACCATATATCTGTTCCCAAATTCCCAACATATCCTGGACATGTGTATAGATAGAATAATTAAACAGGTGTGCATGAATGTTTAGTTCCTTTGCTCTTCTAATTTCTGTGAAAGCACAAATATGAACTTCAGTATAGCGTGGTAGATCATTATTTGAAGAGAAAAGACACAGGACTTCCGTATGGCATATTTAACCACAAAATGCTCTGAATAATGCAGCAGGATTAAAGTAACACATGTGCAAAAATTTCAGATAAATAGAAGGGAAACTCTGCATAAAATAGGCTATTAACAGACAATGATATTTCAAACCTAAAAAACCCCAAATAGTAAGCATTTACACACGTTTATCAAATAGCTTACATTTATTAATGCTATTAGATGGTACCATATATAATACAATCTAAAAAATCTAGAGATAATCGGATGTTACAATAAGCCATTCATCACAAACACACCATGAAAGTTGTTTTGCAAGTACAACACAGGACCAGCTCAGAAGCTCAATTAGAGTTTCAACTAATTGTCTAAGTAGCAGCACAAAAAACTCACTTCATCAGGATAATTGGGATCAGCACCAGCTTTCAACAAGCAATTGATGCAGTCAGCTAAGCCAGCCCTTGCAGCTATTATTAATGGAGTTACAGGCCTACCAGTATTGACATCAGCACCAGCCTGAAACATTAAATATTGGCCATAGAATTGTGAAGATATTGTTTTGTAATGATTTGAAATTTGTCTCATAATAGGAATGACACGAAAAAAAATCAGGCCCCTTTGGCAAAATATCTCTACTTTAAGTAGATGCACTAAAGGGACAAGTCACCGCACCTGAATAAGTAGTTCCACACACTTCAACGAAGAAGCGAAGAGAGCCAATGTAAGTGGTGCATAGGATCCTTGCACAAGTTTGTTAGGCTGGAGAAAAGGCAGACACCATATTACTTGAAACAAGAACACAGTAGTCAATGAACAACAATAAACTATCAGCTCTTTATTATGCAATTATTAGCCAAGTAAAGAAATTACTACAAGCACCGTTTGGCGTACTTTATTTATTTTTCCAAACAAATGTTATAGATGTTTTTTTTTTGAATAATAAATGTTATAGATGTGAAAGGAAATCGTATGCTTTATCATATTTGTTTTCTCAAATGAATCATTGGACATAAAGCGTTCATTATCAAAGGCCCTTATGCAACTATTTTACCACTACATGCATCGATGAAGGATCTAATAGCACCGTAAAAGAATCAAGGTAATTTAAGGTCATATGTTGTGTTATCACCTATGCTTGATCTTTTCTAGCATGCAAGTAAAGTTGCGTGCAAAGTACCCAGCATCAGCACTCACAAGACTGTATGAAACAAGCCAGTAAATAAAAGAGAAGCCCTAGGCGGGATTGGGATAGTTCCTTGTGGAAAAGAAAGATAATAGCATTTATGGGCCAAGTGAATACCTTTTGGCCACGACTTCTATTTATCATGGATACAAGACTGTATGAAACATACCCAATATTGACCAGAAAGGGCATACAAAAGATGGAAAGAAGGAAATTAATACATCTGCATTATACTTCAACAGTGCTTCCATCATTCCCACATTTCCACACTGAGCAGCAAAATGTAGTGGCGTTCCTTCTGTGCTCATAGAGTCAACATTGGTCTTTCTGGATAACAATAATACCGCTGTTTCAAAGGGATCTGGATAAAATACACGAAAAATACTAACTGTGTCACATTAACATCAAGGATAAAATAGAGTAAGAAAATACATTTCATAGTATTCTTGAAAAGTATATCTGGGCAGAGATACTGTAACCAGTTTTGACTAAATATGACAGATAATATTTGACAGGATAATCCTAATTAAAGCTACAGATACAAAAGTCAGAAACAAATATATAGGCAGAGAGAACCTTGCTTTGTTGCAAGAACATGGAGCACAGTAAACCCTTCCTCGGTTGCTATGTTTGGATCAGCACCACGATCCAATAGAAGGTTCACAACGTTTTTTCGTCCTTGACCATATATTGCGAATATTAGAGGTGATAAACCTAGCGAGAGCACACGATATGACAAACACTTTGTCAGAGAAGGGATATGTAACCAAGAGCGTCTGAACCTGCAAAATACATACTACTAGAAGATGGCACAAGCAGCAGGTACGGCAAGTGAGTCATGCATAAAAATAAAAATGAAGCACAAGAACAATCACTCCATCATTGGTATCTACTTTCATGTACCTGGAACGTTCCTATTTTACAGATCCATTTTCAAGAGACCAAATATGTGCAGAATTTGTCTGACTTAAACAGAATGACCTCCTTCCTTAAAACAAAAACAGTAAAAACACAAAAGACTTGTCAATGACATCCCATGAGCACAGAAGAAACCAACGATCGCATACCATTAACCCCAATAAGGCACACCTACTGACCTACTACTTTCTATTCGAGATTAACTAGGCGCAATCGGCAGGTGGTGGTGGGCTGGTGTCATTCGGCCTCTGAAAACACAGTAGCGTGATTCAAGCAGCACTAGCATCTGCAGGATTGCAAAATTAAGCAAGAGCTGAGTACGACGACTGCACTCTGAAACCAGATTTCAGCGGAACTCCTAGATTTCAATCGACAATCCCTCAAATCAAGAGATCCTTGATCAGGAGCGACACCCCCTACCAATCCAATAACGTGTATCAGCGAGACAGCGACAGGTTAATTACCATGCTCAGCAGCCGCGTTGACGTCGAGTTGGACCTTCTTGATCAGGTGCTTGCACATCTCCTTCTCCCCGGCGTAGGCCGCCACATGGAGCGCCCCGATCCCGAGGCTCCTGCGTTTCTGAGGGTCCTTGAGCTCCTCCACCACCGCCACGCTTTTCCCCTCCCTTTTCCGCCGCTTCACCAGCTCTGCACGCACAAATCAGCAACCAGAAATCGCATCGGATCCAGGAGCACCGAAACCTGTCCACGAAGATTCGCGGGACCTTACTCTTCATTTCAACGATGTCACCCTTCAACGCCGCATCGACGATCTGCCGGGACGGGTGGGTGGACTCCGCGTCGAGCACGCACAAAGTGTCGGGGAAGAGCCGCGGCTCGAAGTAGGGTCCCCAGCAGCAGGAGGAGGAGGACGACGACGATCCCCAGCAGGAGGAGGAGGGCCTTGTCTCCACGGCTCGGATGGAATGGAAGGTTCGAGAAGGCTCTAGGCGGAGGAAGGGGAAAAGAGCGGGAAGCGAGAGACGCCCGGGCGGGGTGGTTGTTGGCGTGTTGGGCCTCAGAAACCGACTTCCCTGCCCTATTATATATGCTGCCACCTGAGCCGCTCGGCTTGGCTCTGTTTGCTTGCAGCGTGTGCAACGCACACAGAAATCGGATGGGCCGGCTGGGCCTATTTAGCATACTTAGGCTTTTTGTCTCATTCTCTTATATCCATTAAGATAAGCAAATTTGGTTCCGAATATAAGACTGCAATTATATTTATTTATTTTTGCTAAATGGGTTGGATTGCTTATCACATGTACCAAGCAATTGCAATGATATAGTTTAAAATCACGTATAGTTTATAGAATTGTATAGAAAAATTCTTGATAATTATAGCACAAGATAAAAATGTGTTAGTTACTAATTTTTGATCGCACGGTTCATGAAATGTCTTCCCCATGTGTAAAATACTCTTACACAACGTGTAAAATATTCACTCGACTCGTAGAAATAGTTAAGAATGTCACAGAAGTACGTACTCTATGCTAGTGAACATGTATCTAAACCATGTTCGAACATCCATGAAATGTTCATGTACATTGAAACAAATGCTCGTATATTATTACAAGTGCTCACTTATCTCAAATGACGTGGCAAATTTTCTTGTGTTTTTAATTTTAATTTTTATAAAAATGATAAATAACTATAAGAATAATAATATTTATACTCGTGAATAGAAGATGTATATGCAACAAACATCTTTAGAAAATGATGTGAAGAAAAGTCTATTAATGAAAGGCATTAAATTTAGAAAAATATGTTGATGAAATTTAAACTTTGTATAGTTTGACCAATTATCAAAAATCATATCATTCCTTTGTTTCCATATATTCCAGGCGACAGTAGCAAAAACTTTGAAGAAGAACGACCTTCTAAAATTAGACATGGCTGTGGCAATCATCTAAGGGAGTTCAAGGGTGTAATCATTATAATGTTGATACATTGCCAGCATTGCCTACTAAGATCGCAATTTTTTTAAAGATGGTATCTGGTTTTTAATATAGCATCATCACAGAGGCTGCAAAGGCCATTATCGTCAAGAGAGAAGTTTTTCCTTATAATCATATCCTTTGTGTTTAGGCGGTCGTTAGCAAGAAGCCAAAATCTTGGGAGTGCACTTCGGATTCCATATCCAGGAGGAGAAGTTGGGGGCTTGAATGTATTCAAAGTTTAGAATAAATATCACCTTCGCGAAGAAATGTATGCCCCAACTATATGACCATAAATCATTATCATCAACATTCTGAGTTGATATAGTTTGGTTGTTGGGATGGTTGAACTCATGGAGCTCATCAAACGCTTGAGTAGATGAAGGAAGGTGAAAAGCATCACTAGGGTCGCCCAGATCGAGGATATTCTTCGCCGAGGCTAGCTTGGCAATAGAAAAAGAATGTAGCCGGGGGACCTTTTTCATTAGGATATTATAATCCAATTGTCACTCCAGAAGGAGGTTGTAACACCAGCAGCGATCAAACAAGATGTAATCCTTTTGAACTTCGAGCATATCTTCATAGTGTCCTTCTACCAGAAGAAGCTAGGAATATTAGTAGCTTACGGTGTGGCATTATTGTAACTTTTCCAAAGCAGGTGGATCCAATGGATATTCTCCTTGTATAAAAACTCGTATAGGAACTTTAGAAGAAGGGCCACATTTTGATTAAAGAGATTAGTGGTGCCCATGCCTCCCTTGGATTTCATCCTGCATACTAGGTCCCAAGCCATCAAAGATTTAGGTATGTTAGAACTGTCCAGTTTACCCCCACACTCCAATTTGTCTCGATTTATCCATAATTTCTATGGCACCATATGTAAGTTTAAAATGAATGAGATATGCCCTACATGCCAATAATAAAGTTGTTTTATTGATATATCTCATGTGTTCATAATGGTTTTGTACCATGCTATAACTATATTACGCAGAAACATTAATACATATGTGATATCTAAACAAAACAGAGTCCCTAGTATCCTCTAGCAAGAGTAGCTTGTTGGGAAGCCGATAATCGAGGTTTCCCGATCATAGACATTTATATCAACTGACAATGGGGCCACGCATCCGAAGATGGAACCCGAACCCCTAGGAACGCCAAGTTCTTCTTTCTGGATCCGAAGATACGGTCTCGAGGATCTGAAGACCGAACCCAGAACCCTCGGAACCCAAGTTCTCCGATCCGACATGTGTGACCTCTTCCGAAGCCTATTTTATAAATTTCCATCTATATATGTTGATGCATTAAATTGTTCATACTTGCATACTTTTTTTTTGGTTTGGGGGCATTTAGTTGATTCCACTAATAACTAAATATGGAGTATATATGCGGGCTATATTTGTCTTATCTCGACTCCATTTAAATTTGTGTAGCAAACCGATGTCGTGCTTTGCCTTGTTAATACAACATTTAAATTGCAGGGTACCTAAACAACATGAACCTTCTATTTAATGATCAGGATCCCGATTCCGCTTAATATTGCCTAATTGCATCGTATCTTTGCCATGCCATGCATCATATCATAATCATGGTGTATCTTTTTCCATAGTATTAAATAATGTATCCAAAGTTTTTTAGTGATTTTCTTATTCACGGATTAGGGCATTGAGTTGATGTGAGTCTCTACAAGTTATTCGGATAATGAATATTCGGCAATGTTTCGCAGGCGAGCATTCTCCCCTTTTCTACCTATTTTGTATTTATAGTATTTACTTTCTCCTGTTGATCTATCGCTATCCTTGTTACTGATACCCATTGATATCCCCTACCGCTTATATTGCCTTGAACACTTCCTATTTCCCATCATTTGGTAGATAGCTTGGCCTTGCCAGTCATAGTTGCTTGCTCAGGTGTTGGTTCAAGTCGTTGAGTTCCACGTTGGGGGTTGGAACAGGCTTAATGGTGGATATAATCATGGGTTTTCTTATCACATGATAATTAAATGTTAGAATTAGATATAATTAATAAAGAGGAACTGGTGAGTAATAGTTGAGATCTGGCTCTTATCCCGCCCAGATGTGTCCACCTAGGACCCGGAGTCCTGACACATGTTCCGAGACCGAGCGCGCTAACCACATGTAGAGTGTACGGGTGCCTCTATCGGCTTATTACCTGATTTCAAAGTACTACACCGGGGGTCACAAACTAGTTTGGACTTTATACGTTACCTACTGTACCTATTTCATGTATGAGATGTTTATTACCTCTTGCTCGATGAGAGTTTGTTACTGTTGCGTAGGTGCGACACTCTGTCACGGAAATATATTGTCTATGGCCTCTGCTCGCGTGACAAGTGCATGTAACCTCTGGGTCTATACGAGACTTTGTTATACCTCGTACGGGTAGCCCATTTGGGTGGCCCCCATATACTTGCTTTAGATCTAGGAAACGTCGTGTCCAAAGCCTCGCCGATATACCGATGGGGGTGTATGTTAATTGATTCGATAAACGTGGGTTGAAGTGTGTGTGGATACTTTGGTGCACCCATGTAGGGTTAAATCTTTTTGAAAAGTCGTGTTCGCGGTTATGGAGAACTTGGAGCATAGTTTCTCGATCATAGACAACTTACACTAAAGAAATACTGTTATAATTTGACTTGGATCTAACATGACTAGTAAGTTGGACAACCACCATGGAATGACTAATAAAACTGCCAACTGTGTCAGTTTCCTCGGAAGGACTTCCTCGTTTGGTCTCGAGGGGGAAATACCGGGATGGGTATGTTTGGTGTTAATATCAGGTTGGTTCCGAATAGGTTTTTCTTATCCCTCTCTGATAGCCTGTATCGAGTCTCTATAGGTTGTTTAGTGCATGCTTTGCTGCCACTTCAGTCCACCATAATTATGTAGGTGAGAGCTGCCAAATTCTAAGACTCGCCATGTACTGGCCTCAGTACTGACCGCTCCCTTTTTTCCTTTGCCCTTGTCGGCACCCCTTTTGTTTTGACAGGTTTGAGTTTGACGATGTTAGCAAGGCTACCCTTCCTGCTTGGCCTGGGCAGGGTTATGGATGCCACTGGTTATTTTTCGGGACTCTTTGTCCAATTTTCATATTATTCGTACTCAGATGTTGTATCGTTTTTAAGGTGATTTGGATCTTTATACTATATATCCGTATTCTTGACTCGTTGAGTCGTTGTGTATATATATATATGTTCTTGTGGGCTCCATCATAAACTATTGTGTAATGATATTACTTCATTTTTCACCCGCACGCAAGTGCCTGGTGGGTATCCTTGAATCGTTTTATGCAGATTTGACGGGAATCGCTGAAATCTGCATAGGACCGATTCGAGGGTGTTACAAGTGGTATCAGAGCCCAGCAGTTGTGATACCCCACTGGTCCACCTCGTAGGATAACGTAGCTAACAGGCGATGTAGAGTGTCAAAACTATTTTTCAAAATTGGTTGGATATATCTAATTAGATCTGCTTTTACTCCTTACCTCTATGCTATTCTCCTCTAACCTTTGCGTGTTTTGAATCTTCTCTCTTATCTTTTCTTCAAGTCCAGGACTTCTCGTAGTGGGGTTTCTGTCATACCTTTAGGGTTTCGAATTTCTTCCTTTCGCAATGGTGTTTCTACATCCGATCTCCATGCTATCTGAGGAATATTTCATCTGTTGTATCTTTCTTTTGTCCCAAATTCACTAAAAAATTATTTATACCTCGGAGTTTTCTAACATGACGACATCATGTACATCAGATCTGACGAAGAGCCTGCATCACTCCTTTGTTCTGAATACCGTTTGGCAGAATTTTCATTCAGAATTCCGAGAGTTGGTTGCATAATTCTCTTATTCATGTGCAGAGTAATGCTTTGGGTGCGCGATGGACTGATCCCCATCTGAATACTCTTATCATTCGCTTTTGTACATTTAATGGGTGGATCAATGCAATTTTACTCCTTCCACCGAAGTTAAAGGTGGCCTTATCTTTTGATACCTTTATCTTCGTCTTTGTTTCTCCGGAGTGTTCTCTTGACGAACGTGAGCAACAAACTCTTCTTGGTGGTGTCGACGATTTCAAGATGGAGTAAGGATCTTTGTTAGCGGTGTTGCGAGGATCTACATGAAGCAAGAAGCATATGATCATCACCTTGCTTCCTTGTACCATGAGGCGGATCTCGAGGACGAGATTCCTTGTTAGTGGTGTCGAATTGTAACACCCCGAGAAAACCACTACTAGAAAATCGCTTGCTGTTTTTATTTTTGTGCATCATCATGATATCATGCTCATGTCATCACGTCACATTGCATTTGAGCATCATCATGCATATTTTTCCTAAAACTATTTTCGCTAAAGCATATATTTCTTTCTAATTAGCCCCTCTTTTAATTTCAAATCAAAACCCAGTCTCTCTGGATATTTTGTTTGTCTAAAACTATTTACAATTTTTTTATTAAAATTAAAACAAACAAATTAAAAATAAAATGTTTGTACCGGGGGATGCCGCCTAGCCCATAGGCCAGGCCACCTACTACCCTGGCAAGCCCGGCCCAAACTAGACCAAACCATAATCTATGTTGGAACATCCCCTGTCGACTGGCCGGTCCCGAGGCTGTTCCACACCCGAGAAGAAGACTAGGAGAAGGCACACACAGTACACAAGTAGATGACACAGGGAACAAAAGGGAACTTTATTGAAAACTCTCTCGGTAAACTCCCGTACACAGATTGTTCCTCTATTTATAGGCTAAAGGGGGATACGATACCCACATGGGCCAACCCTAGCCTGGTAGAGGCCACACCGAGTGGGCCTCTACCGGCCCAGTTTCTCAACACTCCCCCTGGGTATCTTATCTGTATAACCATGGCTTAAAACTTCAAAAAACCCAGTGGAAAAAATATGGAGAAATGCACACGGTATACTTCTTGCTATGTTGCACGAATTGCCTCATTAAAAACCTCATGTGAGAAACTTCATAAAAACTCACTAAGGGAAAAAGAGTACAATTCACTTAACTATAAAGTTAAGCACTCAATCATCGGGATCAAGATTTCAGCGATGAGTTTGTGAAGATTCTCCCCCTGAACCTTGCATCTCCCTAAGTCTCATCATGCCGATCCCTCGGACACATCTCTCGAAAGAAGACGCCGACAATGATTTAGTGAACAAATCAGCGAGATTTTCACACGACTTAGTATGCAAGACTTTCACTTCGTTCATCTTTTGCAACTCATGTGCATAGAAGAACTTGGGGTTTATATGCTTTGAGAGATTGCTCTTCACGTAACCCGTCTGGACTTGTGCAACACAAGCGACATTATCTTCATAGATAATTTTGGGGTTTGTACGGTGTTCAGTCCACATGACATCTGGATGTGACTGACTACTCGTCGAAGCCATACACATTCTCGTGATTCTTCATATAATGCTATGATTTCCGAGTGGTTCGTCGAAGTTGACACAAGAGTTTGCTTAGACGATTTCCAGGAAATAGCTGTTCCACCACAAAGGAAAACATATCCAGTCTGCGACTTGGATGTGTGCGGGTCCGAAAGGTACCCAGCATCAGCATAGCCTACAGCAGATAGGTCTTAGTTCTTTTGGTAAAACAAGCCAAGGTCCTTAGTCCCTTGTATGTACCTAAAGATGTTCTTAACGCCTTTCCAATGTCTCTTGGTAGGCTCAGAACTGTACCTTGCAAGCAAATTGTACACGGCGAATGCAATATCCGGCCGTGTACAATTTGTGAGGTACATAAGTGCGCCAACTGCACTTAAGTAGGGGAATTCCGGTCCCAGAATTTCCTTCCCCTCTTCTTTAGGCCTGAACGGGTCCTTGTCTTGCTGCAAAGATCTTCCGACCATCGGGGTCTTAGAAGGTTATGCCTTTTCAAACCCAAATCGTTCCAACACCTTCTGGGTGTAGGCCGACTGGTGAACTAGAATCCCAGCAGGGGAATGCTCAAGTTGCAGACCGAGGCAGAACTTGGTTTTGCCTAAGTCTTTCATCTCGAATTCCGACATCAGGTAGGAACTCGCTTCCTCAATATCATCAGGTGTACCGATTATATTCAAATCGTCCACGTACACCGAGATAATACAGAAACCATCCTGGGATCTCCGTATAAAAACACATGGGCAATCTTCATTGCTCGCGTAGCCCTTCTGATGAAGAAAATCGCTTAAACGATTATACCACATCCTACCTAACTACTTTAGTCCATACAATGACTTCTTAAGCTGAACACTGTATAAGCTCCTGTTTGCTCTATCCTGGTTCGGGACAGGGATACCTTCTGGTACTTTCATGTATATGTCCGAATCCAAGTTACCATATAGGTAAGCGGTGACAACATCCATTAGTTTCATTTTTAAGTCCATGTTTACTGCCATTGAGATCAAGTATCTAAAGGTAATTCCATCCATGACTGGGGAGTAAGTTTCCTCAAAGTCGACACCTGGTCGCTGAGTGAAACCTTGAGCAACGAGCCTTGCTTTGTACCTTACTACTTCATTATTCTCGTTTCTCTTTCGAACAAAAACCCACTTATGGTCAACAGGGCGAATGTGGGGAGGAGTTAGAAAAATAGGTCCAAATACCTCTCTTTTGTTTAACGATAATAATTCAGCGGTAATTTCCTTCTGCCAATCTTTCCAATCCGACCTTTTCTTGCAATCAGCGAGCGTGTTAGGCTCAGGGTCAAGATCTATGATTGAGGCAATTTTCTTGGCAAAATTAACGTCGACATTTGCCATGGCTCGGTTGTATGACTCGCCCGAATTAACATAGTTAATGGCCATTTCGTCATGGAGTGCATCAGGCACATCCTCTTGCTCCACCGGATTTCCCAATCCAGGAGCTAGGTCCTTTAGCTTTCCCGCTCCGATGTGTGCGCACACAACTTCGCTGGGTATTTCCGATATAGGAAAGTTCAAGTCCGGAATTTCGTGCACTGAAATATCCGTACTCGTGCCAGGTCTCAACTGGCTCCCCTCAACAGGGGCAGACTGTAATAAATCTCTCTTATCCTTTTTCTTCGGGCGTCTCCGGGTACTTGGGATTTGAGAAACCGGAATCCGCGTCCTCTTAGGCCTTGGAGCAGGAGCGGGTATACCATCATTTTTCTTTGGTATTTCAACCCTTTCCGGTGCACATGCGACTTTGTCATAGTCTTTAAATCACTAAAATGATCGGGGAGTTGATTCGCTAGGGAGTGCAAATCTAGTATCTTTTGGACTTCTCTATTAGTCTCAACAGTGCGCGGGTCATGAGCGTGGATCCCCGTGGCTTTCCACATGATTTCTCGACTTTTGTTATCCAGGGGTTGATTACCTCCCCCCAAAGTCGGAAAAAGATCCTCGTCAAAAATGCAGTCAGCAAAACGGGTCGTGTGACAGTCACCTGTCAAGGGGTCCAAGAACCTGATTATGGACACAGTCTCATAACCAACGTATATCCCCGACTTACGGAGCGGTTTCATTGCTGATCGCTGGGGTGGTGGTATAGGTACATATACCTGGCAGCCGAACCTACGTAGGTGGGAAATTTTCGGTGCCGACCCTTGCGCAAGTTGGATGGGAGAGTGGATGTTGTAGGCCGATGGTTGAAAGTTGATGAGATTAGCGGCGTGTAACACCGCGTGTCCCCAACATGTAGTTGGTAAATTACAACCCTGAAGGAGTGGTCTGGCGATGAATTTAATTCTTTTAATCAATGCCTCCACAAGTCCATTTTGAGTGTGGACATGCGGTACGGAGTGCTCAAGTTTGATTCTAGTTGCCATGCAATAATCATCGAATGCCTTTGAAGTAAATTCTCCGGCATTGTCCATTCGAATAGACTTTAAACGATAATCAGGGAATTTATTCCTTATTTGTATGATCTGGGAGATCAACTTTGCAAAAGCATGGTTCCTTGTTGACAGCAGGCAAACATTGGACCATTTAGAGGAAGCATCGATGAGCACCATGAAGTACCGAAACGGCCCTGAGAGGGGCTGAATTGGACCACATATATCCCCTTGAATGCGTTCCAAGAACGCGGGGAGTTCATCCTTCACCTTTAGGGGGGACGGTCTAATGATCAATTTCCCCGTAGCGCATGCGGAGCACACGTAATCATCGGGATTCGGGAAATTTTCACATTAACATTATGACCGTTCGAGTTGTTAATTATATTTCTCATCATCCTAAGACCGGGGTGGCCTAACCTATCATGCCAAAGGCAGAATAGTTCGGAGCTGCTAAAGACAGTCTTAAGGGTAGTGTAAATAGGTGGTTCTACTATCTTAGTGTAGTACAACCCAGTAGCTAATGAAGGGAGTCTTTCGACAACATATTTACCATTTTCGTCGCGCTTGGTAATAAGTAGGAACTCCTTTCCATTCTCATCATCATCGGTTTCGACATGGAAACCATTTGCGCGGATGTCTCTAAAACTTAAGAGAGTACGAGTCGACTCCGGATACAACAATGCCTCTTCAATGATCAGAGTTGTTCCATTTGGGAGTATGATAGTTGCTCTTCCGGAGCCAACTACATTCGGACCGCAGCCGGCGATCGTCATTATGTTACCAGGGTTTTTGGTAATGGACTCAAAATACTTTGTTTCTCTCAAGATGGTATTGGTGGTGCCGCTATCAGCAAGGCACGTTTCCTCCATTTGGGCGCCACACGCGTTCTAAAATATAGTGCCTAATTAATATAATGGAGCGAGGAAGTTGCTACATCAAGTAAGTAAAACACATAGACATTTCAGAACATCACATAATCAAATAATGGAATAACTGAATGAAATAAATGTCATCCAATCGCCGAAAATAAGTGTTATGCTCTCATAGAGCTTATAACCATATCGAAAAAAAATTGTATCTGATTATTGCGGAAAAAGGAATCATCTCAACAAAAAGGAGCTCAGGTGGATTCTGCAAAGAAACCACCAAGCTTAGCCAGTATCTCAAGGTCAGTGGGCTTCTCTTCGTTGGCCATCATCATGGACAAGGGGCCTAGCTGAGGTGGCGGGGGCACAACGTGCTCAACCTCCATGGGCACAGCGGCGTCCGTGGGGACCGCCGAGGGTGCTGCCACTTGTGCTACGTCCTGCGCCACTACGTGCGCGACATTCTGCACAGGCGCCGCTCCGGGCGCCAGTGGTGCCTCAACCTGGACAAGATGCGCCTCGCGCGCCTCCTTGTTGGCCTTGAACGCGTCCACAACGTGTTTAGGGGCCAAACACTGCCTAGAGAAGTGAGTGTTGGAGCCATAGCGAAAGCAGTCCTGGGGCCTCGCCTCCCCCTTGCCCGCCTTGTGTTGCTTGGCCGGGTTGGAGGAGTTGGGGCCCTTCTTGCCCTTCTTGCCTCTCTTCTTATGGATGGGCTTGCGCACCTTGTAGGCACCAGCATTGGCCTCATGACTTGGGCCCCCTGCGAAGGGTTGCGCGGAGAAGTTCTTTTTTCAGAACATTATCCTGCGCCTTGTCCACCCGGAGAGCATCAATAAGCGCTGCATATTCCATGAATCCTTCCTGGCGAAAGTTTCGCGAGGACTGGATGTTGTCCGGATGGAATGTGGAGAGGGTTTTGTCTATCTTCTGCTGATTAGTGGTACTAGTCCCACACAGCTGAAGAATAGTACAAATCCGGTGCAACCTGGAGTTGTACTCTCCCACTGTCTTGAAGTCCGCAAACCTCAGACGTATCCAATCTACCTCCGCCTGTGGCTGAATGGTGTACTTCAGCCTAGAGAACCGCTTGTTGAGGGCGGTCCAAAGGGCAGAAGCACCCCGTTCTGCCATGTACTCATTCTTGAGAGTCTCACACATGTGATGGCGGAGGAAGTGCAGGGCTTTGGCGTTATCCGCCGGGATGGTTTTGCTGGGGGCCGTCGGGGTCCCCTCAATCAACGCATCCTTCATGCATCGGCCCTCAAGGACGATCTCAACGTTTGAGGCCCAAGTCAGGTAGTTAATCCCATCCTAGGTCAACTCCGGGAACTCGCGGCTGACGATTCCGGTCATCTCCAATTTATGCAAAGTGTGTAAGATTACAACAGGTAATCGGTTGCATAAATGCGATAATCGATACAATAATTCAAATATGACGGCGTTCCAAAATTTAATGTAAAAACGGCACAAGCTATCTATGAGATACAAAGTATTAAAAACATGCGGTAGTTAATAACTATAGTAAAACATAGTGCAAAAGCTTGTTTAAAATCAGGCCAAAAACAGAGCCGAAACGGTCCAACAGCCCCGCAAACGCGTGTTCCCACGCCCAAAATCGGCACAAAATTGGCCGGAAAAAAACGCGCGGTCGCCCGTGGACCGGCCCACCCCACACTGTCCCTGCCCAAAAACGGGAGAACAGAGCACTGGTGTGCTCTCGAGTGGGGCGGCGGCAGCGGCAGCAGGCCGCATCGGTGGCGGGACGAGGGCGAGTGGGGTGGGGCGGCATGCGCGGCGGCGGCCAGCAGGGCCGGCGCGCGCAGACGCAGGCGGGGCGGGGCACGCGCGCGGGCGTGGTCAGCAGGGTCGGCGCGCGTGGCGGCGCAAGGCAGCGCACGCGCGGCGGCGGCGGGGCGGCGCACTGCGGCGTGAGGCGCGCGACGCGTAGCGAGCACGCGCGGCGGCGAGGTGCGGCCGGCGCTGCCGGCACGGGGCGCGCGGGCGCGGCAGTTGGCCTCGGCGCGGCAGTTGGCCTCGGCGCGGCAGCAGGCCGACGAGGCGGTGGCGTGCGAGCGCGGCCAGGCGGCGACGCGGCGAGCTCGGCCAGGGCTTGGCTAGCGCGGCGGCGGCGGCGCACGTGGCGGCGGCCAGCGGGGCCGCGCGTGCTTGCTGTTAGCTGCCATGGCCGGTGCATGAAGCCCGCGCGAGTGCATGTGTAGTTAAAAAAATGACATGCAAAAAAAATGTAGATCTGATCCGATCTACTTAATAAAATTAGACATGATCACTCTGATCTACTAAATTAAATTTAGATCGGCACAACAGGTGCACTGGTACAGTCAACAAGTTCCTGATATGGGAGTGATTAAATCGACATTGGTCGGTGACAGTAGGTCAGCTCGACTCCCGGAAAGGAAAATCCGTACCCCAGATGGGATCTGATCTAAGATCTGAACGCAAATCTTGAAAGGAAAACGCGAGACGAATCCATTTTTGCGGTTAGATTTGTGTTACCTTCAACGAAAGCCTGCGTGATGCAGGCTCGGCGGTGGCTTGACGGAGGCTCGACGGAGAGACATGTGCTGATAACGTGTTGGAACACCCCCTGCCGACTGGCTGGTCCCGAGGCTGTTCCACACCCGAGAAGAAGACTAGGAGAAGGCACACACAGTACACAAGTAGATGACACAGGGAACAAAAGAGAACTTTATTGAAAACTCTCTCGGTAAACTCCCGTACACAGATTGTTTCTCTATTTATAGGCTAAAGGTGATACGATACCCATATGGGCCAACCCTAGCCTGGTAGAGGCCACATCGAGTGGGCCTCTACCGGCCTAGTTTCCCAACAATCTAGACCAAACCCTAAACCTACCTAACCCTAGACCTACTAGTCCAGCGCAACACACCCCACCTGCCGCCGTTGTGCACACCACCTACCACCACTCACACCGACCCACACTAGCGCCCTACACACACAGCCCCACCACGCAAACACACGCACACACATGTTCTGTCCCAACCCAACACGACCACACACGCCCTAGCCTCACCCAACCGACACACTCAACACGCCCACACCCATGCAACACAACTCGCACTGCACGCGAGCGTACCCGCGATGCAACCCAAACCTGATCACGATCCCGAACCCACCCCGTGGTCGCTTCCCTCCTTTCCCATCTCCGAGTCCTTCGCCCCCTTGCGATAATGGATGCGCTGACGCCAGCCTCTGCCCTGTACCCTTGTCCATCACACGCTGCCCTCACGTCCTCGAGCTCCTGCCACCAGCAGCGCCCGCCGCCGCCAAGGCCTCGACCTTAATCCCGCTGGCCGCCGGACCTCACCTCTTCTTTGACGCCACCGGATCCGCCTTGTGTCGTCTCCCCCATGTCTGCGGTGCCCATCTATCTAGGAGCTCCTCCGCATGCGGCTCTCCTCTCCGTGTGTGGAGCCGTCGCTGCCCATGCTCGCCTCTGGCCCATGCGCCACTCCCCTCTCAACAGCAGGCCGCCATTCTCCAGTCAGCCTCAAACAGTGGTTCTGCTCGGCGTGCTCCTTCTCTCGCTTCGCTCCCCGAGCGCCTCCTTGTTCCCCTCACCAACCTCCGTTCCTCGCGTTGCATCGACCATCTCCCGAGCTCGCCTAGCCTTCTATGCCTAGCGTGGGGAACCTTTTTTGGGAATGTGCTTGTGTGTTCGTGTGGTCATCGGTGAGGCCACCGAATAGACAATCCGCACCGATGTGTTGCAGCTCAAGGCTCCCTCTGCCATGCTCTGGCTTCGGTAGTTCTGTGAGAACAAGACTGTTCCTGATAAATGCCTTCGAGTATAGGACCATCAACTCCGATCCAAGTTCCACCTTCGATGCACCACCGACACTGACACAAGTTCACCATCAACCAATGAAGCCAGAAATCCAAGATATCCGACACTTAACCCGGAGCCCGATGTAGCACACCAAGTTCTCCATCATGGATCCAAAGATGGAACCTGAACCCCTTGGAACGCCAAGTTCTTCTTCCCAAATCTGAAGACCAGATCCAGAGGATTTGAAGACCGAACCCGGAACCCTCGGAACCCAAGTTCTCTGATCCGACATGTATGACCTCATCTGAATCCCTATTTTATAAATTGCCATCTATATATCTTGTTGCATTAAATTGTTCATACTTGCATACTTATTTTTGGTTTGGGGGCATTTAGCCGATTACAATAATAATTAAATATGGAGTATATATGCGGGCTATATTTGTATTATCTCGAGTCCATTTAAATTTCTGTATCGAACCGATGTCGTGTTTTGCCTTGTTAATACAACATTTAAATTGCGGGATACCTAAACAACATGAACCTTCTATTTAATTGTCAGGATCCCGATTCCGCTTAATATTTCCTAGTTGCATCGCATCTTTTCCATGTCATGCATCATATCATAATCATGCATGATCTTTTGTCGTAATATTAAATAGTGAATCTAGTGTTTCTTTTAGTGCTTTGCTTCTTTATAAAGTAGTCCGTTAAGTTGATGTGAGTCTCAAAAAGTTCCTCGGATAATGAATCTTCGGCAATGTTTTCTAGGCGAGCATTCTCCCCCTTTCTATCTATTTTGCATTTGTAGTCTTTACTTTCTCCTGGTGATCTAATGATATCCTTGTTACCGATGCTTTAGTTTTCATACCATTGATATTCCCTTTGCCTTTTACACTTCCTATTGCTCGTGATTTGGTAGATATCTTGGTCTTGCGAGTCGTAGTTGCTTGCTCAGGTGTTGGTTCGAGTCGTCGAGTTCCATCGTTGTTGGGGATTGGCACATGCTTAATGGTGGATATAATAATGTTTTTCCTTATCACATGATAATTAAATGTTGGAAGTAGATATAATTAATAAAGAGGCAGCTGTGGGTGATAATTGAGATCTTGCTCTTATCTCGCCCACTTGTGTCCACCTAAGACGCGAGTTCCTGACACCTGTTCCAAGACCGAGCGCGCTAAGCACATGTGGGGTGTATGGGCGCCCCTATCGTCTTATCACCTAATTTCAAAGTACTGTACTGGCGGACAGAAACTAGTTTGGGATTTATACATTACCTAATGTACCTATACCATGTATGAGATGTTAATTACCAGTTGCTCGATGAGCATTTATTACTATTGCGTAGGTGCGACACTCTGTCACGGGAATATATTGTGTATGACCTTTGCTCATGTGACAAGTGCACATAACCTTTGGATCCGTACGAGACTTAGCTATACCTCATATAGGTAGCTCATTTGGGTGGCGTCCATGTACTTGCTTTGGGTCTGGGAAACGTCGTGTCTGAAGCCCCGCTGATATACCGATGAGTGTATGTTAATTGATCTGGCAAATGTGAATTGAAGTGTGTGTGTGGATACTTTAGTGCACCCTTGTAGGGTTAAATATTTTCGAAAAGTCATGTCCACGGTTATGGACGACTTGGAGCACAGTTTCTCGATCAGAGACAACTTACACTAAAGAAGTACAGTTATAATTTGACTTGGATCTGGCATGACTAGTAAGTTGGATAACCACGGAATGACTAATAAAACTGTCAACTATATGAGTTTCCTTGGAAGAACTTCCTCATTTGGTCTCGAGGGGGAAATACCAGGATGAGTATGTTTGGTGTTAGTATCAGGTTGGTTCCGAATTGGTTTTTCTTATCCCTCTTTGATAGCCGACAGTTGTATCGAGTCTCTATAGATTGTTTAGTGCATGCTTTGCTGCCGCTTTAGTCCACCATACCTATGTAGGCGAGAGTCGCTTAATTCTAAGACTCTCCATGTACTGGCCTCAGTAGTGACTGCTCTCCTTTTCCTTTGCCCTTATTGGTACCCCTTTTGTTTTGACAGGTTTGAGTTTGATGATGGTAGCAAGGTTACCCTTCCAGCTTGGCCTGCGTAGGGTTATGGACTGAAGGGAATATGCCCTAGAGACAAATGTTTAATGGCATATTTCATAAATTTTATGATTAAGTTTTATATCATGTTATACCTTTATTGATTAGGAAACATCCACACACATGTGATATACAAACAACCATAATTTCCCGATGAAACTCTAGTCACTAGTTCATTGGTCAATGAATGATCAAAGGTTTCTTGATCATGTTGGTGCATCGGCCCCTAATGGACAATGGTATCATTTTATTGGAGAATGAGATGGTGAACATTCCCTATCTATAGCACCGTATCACGATCATGTCATAAAGTTCAGGTCATGATGATTAGGAAACATAGTGACTCTTTCCTTAGACCCTGAGACCATATCAAATCACTATCTCCCGAGATTACTTTAATGGCACTTAACGTCACTCGGTGGAACGGTGATCATAAGGGTGTCGTTAGGTATCCAGAGGAATAGGTTGAGGAGACCGTGTCAAGAGTAGGATTTGTCCATCCGCGTGACGTAAGATATTCTAGGCCCACTCGGATAAGTTATATCCATAATCTGCGCAGCTTGTGATTAGGTCACGGGGATATCACTTATTGGATCGAGTAAAAAAGGTATTATCGGTAGCGAGGTTGAACCTTGACATGGAGATGTCATTTGATCAAAGCCTCGGACAATACAGTATCACAGAGACAAAAGGAATAAGACGCTGTGTTTATGGTTCAACGACAAATTTCGCTGCGTACATAGGTGGCCATTATGGGCATCCAGGTCCAGCTATTGATCATTGGTCAGAGAGGAGTCTTGGACATGTATGTAGTATTCTTGAACTGTTGGGTAGCACACTTAAGGGCTTGACGAAGCTTGGCGATCTTTAATGGCTAGTTGAAATCACTGAATAAGTGAGAGACGATAAAAGTTCCGAGGAGATCCGAAGGTGTTCGGAGAAGGGATAAGGAACGAAAAGGGTTTTCAGATAAATGGTTATTTAAATATGTTTATTATATATTAATTATGAATTAACATATTGTAAATAAATATTTGAATAAATATTTATAAAAGGTGTCTTATAAGTTAGGCAAAATCCTGGAGGGATTTTACTTAAAAAGAAACGGACCAAAAAGGCAAAAAGGGAAGCTGTTTTTGAAACAACCCATGTGGGCGGCACTTAGTGTGTGCCGCACGTGGGAGGTGGCCAGTACGTGTCGCCGACCGACACGCCGCTTCACCCGGGTCGAGCCGGCCCACCCGGAGTGCTGCTGCTTGCCGCCATGCGGGCCGCAGGCCGGCCCACCCAGGGCCTAGCGCTGCGCGCTACCGCGCCAGCCGCCAGCCACGCGGTCTGCGAGCATAGGCATCCCACCTGGGGGACCTCCCCTCCACCGCCTCATCTTGCCCCTTTTTCCTTTGTTTATTTAGTACCACATGGGAACCCTAAGGTGGAGGGACCCCCTCCCTCCGTCTATATAAAGGGGTGCCCATAGGAGGATTAAAGCACACCAATTTCCACCTGAAAATAAATAAAAGACCTGTGTTGCCTATCTCTTCTCTCTCTTGCGATCGTGCCCCCCTTTTCAGGGCTGTGTGAGCAAGGAGTTCTTCACTGTGAAGCACCGTTGTGCTACGGGATTCGGAGTCGGGAGATCTACTTCCGCAATCTCGGCTGGATTCGGAGAGGAGCGGGGGTCATTGTCAAGCACCGTACGTGTGTGACTCCCTCTGGTGGCACCATGCTTTCGATGCTAGGAGTTGTCAGGGAGCCACGGGACTACGTGACCCGAGGTCAGCATCATGGCTTCTTCTTCATCCATGTTCCTCACGGTACGTTAACCGCGCTTGGACTACAAAGGTATGAATACCATATCCCCTCTCGTTATTGTATTACTAGTAGATAGATCCTGGCATTAGGGTTTTGATCGTAAGATTTTTTTTGTTTTCTGCCCTCGAACCCAAACATGGACACCACTGGTTATTCTTTAGGACTCTTAGTCCAATTTGCATCTTATCCGTACTCGGATATTGCATTGAATTATTTTCAAGGTGATTTGGATCTTTATATAGTATATCTGTATTCTTGACTCATTGAGTCATTGTTATATATATATATGTTCTTGTGGGTTCCATCGTGAACTATTGTGTATTGATATGACTTTGTTTTCCACCAGTACGCAAGTGCCTGGTGGGCATCCTTGAATCGTTTCTATGCAGGTTTGGCGGGAGTCGCTGAAATCTGCATAGGGCCAATTAGAGGGTGTTACATCTCTCTCCCTCTCTCTCTCATGTGTGGTTTTAGGTTTTGAACTGCAAATAGGGATATAGGTTTCTCCAACATACACACGTCGTCGTGTGAAATTGGTGTTGGTCTAGATCTTCTTCTTCCACTGCTTAGCTAGACCTGAGCCCGGGAGACGTCTCTACACCAGACTGATGGGGTTCATTGCATAGAAAACAAAAAAAAATCCTATGGTTTGCAACTTCCAAGATCAAATCTAGGCAATACTTTGTAATGGTTACAAATGGACTCACCCTCGTAGGCTGTAAGCGGGATAACATTACCACAAATAAAAGTGGTTGATGTGGACCGTCCTCAAGGACATGCAGACGATCAGCGCCACAGATAGGCAGCGCCTCCATAATCGGTCACACGTTCGCTGTGCCAATGACTCCTGATCCCTTGCTCTAGCCGGACAACGGAAGTAGCGGATCCTCGGGAACTCCAATAGTGCTACGCCATGGTAGTGGTGGTAGAGGAGAAGGTTTAAAGCAGGGATTTTCCAAGCACCTTTTCTAGTGGCAATGGACAAGGCAAGCAAGGGGGAGAAGATGCCAACCTTGGGGCATATGAGAGAGCTTGTGAGAGAGTGCGTGTGGAGAGGAGGAGGCCACCTCCTTTTATAGGCAACATGGGGCTGCCCCCACCCCACCTCTCATTCGATCTCCATTAAAGCACTTCAATTCCCTTAAAGGTTTATTAAAACACTTTAATTCCCTTAAAGTTCTTTCCATTAAAGCACTTTAATTACCTTAAAGGTCTATCCATTAAAGCACTTTAATTCCATTTTAATGCAACTTAATTTAATGAAAACTTCATTTAATGAGTACTTAATTTAATTAACACTTCATTTAATGAACACATTAACATTTTGATCCCTTTATTTGTTTTGATACCCTGAAACTATTTTGGCAGATTTGGTAGAACAATTTTCTACAGCAGAACAATTTTCTGTGATGTCCATTGATTTCCCATGTGTTTCCTATCTGCTCAAACGCGTTGGTTAACCTTAAGTGTTCTCCCTACGGGTTTAGAAACTATATAGACATGATCGATACTTTCTCCGGTCAATAATCATTAGTGGGACCTGGAGATCCATAATGACTCCCACTAGTTCCTCAAAGATCTCATGATCGTCTGAACCTCTTTCGCTGTAATCAAATTCCTTTTGTCTCGTGATATATTACTTGTCCGAGATTTGATCACTCAACTAACACTTTCCAAATACATGACGACACCTTTATAATCACCCTGTTACGGTGTGAAGTTTGATGTAATCAAAGTACTCTTTCGGTGAAAGTGATTGACGTGATCTCATGGTCTAAGGACATTGAGTTACTACAAATGTTATAGCAATTTAAACTTGATGACATGATCGTATTGTTACATCTACTTCAGGTGACTGTTCATCATATCATTCTCCAATGATATGACCATGTTATTAACAATATCCAATGTTATGATCAGGAAACCTTTGATCATCCGTTAATCAACATGCTAGTATAAAGAGAGGCTTTACTAGGAACCATTTATGTTTATAAATCACACATGTATTAATGTTTCCTTATTAATACAATTCTAGCATGAAAAATAAACATCTATTATAAAACTGGAATAGCATAATAACCACTTTATTTTGCCTCTCGGGTATATTTCTTTCAGTCTCCCACTTGCACTAGAGTCAATAATCTAGTTTACATAATCATGAATCTAACTCCCATAGAGTTCTGGTGCTGATCATGTTTTGCCCTTGGGAGATCTTTAGTCAACGGATCTGCAACATTCAAATCTGTATCTACTTTGCAAATATCTACATCACGATCCTGAACATGTTCCCGGATGGGGTTAAAGCGACACTTTATATGCTTGAAATTCTTATGAGACCTTGGTTACTTAGCATTGGCTATGGAACCATTGTTGTCACCATAGATCACCATAGGATCCAAAAAACTTGGAACCATACCCAGTTCAAAAATGAACTCCTTCATCCAAACTGCTTCCGCCAATGCTTCCGAAGTAGAGATATATTCTGCCTCCATTGTAGATCTCGTAATCACTAGTTGCTTGGAGCTCCTCCAACTCATTGCTGCACCATTCATCAAAAATACATATCCGTATTGTGACTTATAGTCATCTGGATCGATATCGAAGCTAGCATCGACGTAACACCTTGTGAACATCTCTTCTTCACCTCCATATACAATAAACATGTCTTTAGTTCTTATTAAGTTCTTAAAGACATCCTTGACTGCCTTCTAGTGTTCTGAACCTGGATCAGATTGGTAACTTGTAGTCAAACTAACAACATGTTCCACATCTGGCCTTGTACATAACATAACATACATAAGATAACCTATGGCTGAGGCATAGAGGGCACGGTCCATTATTTCTCTATTTGTTGCTTTCGCTGGACTTTCAGTCTTACTCAAAACCATTCATTGCAACATCGGTAAGAACCCCTTCTTACTTCCGTCCATTTTGAAATTCTTAAAAATCTTGTCAAGGTATGTACTCTGTGATAATCCTATTAAGCGTCTTGATCTATCTCTATAGATCTTGATGCCTAATATTTATGCAACTTCACCAAGATCTTTAATTGAAAACTTATTATTTAAGTAATCCTTTATGCTTTTCAAAAGTTCTATGTCATTTCCAATCAACAATATGTCATACACATATAAGACTAGAAATACAATAGAGCCCCCACTCACTTTCTTGTAAATACAAGCTCCTCCGATGGTTTGGACAAATCCAAAACCTTTGATGACTTCATCAAATCGGAGATTCCAACTTCGGGATGCTTGCTTCAATCCATAGATGGATCGCTGAAGTTTGCATACCTTGTTAGCATCCTTAGGATCGACAAAACCTTTTGGTTGTATCATATACAACTCTTACTCAATGTTTCCATTAAGGAACGTTGTTTTGACATCCATCTGCCAGATTTCATAATAAAAAATGCAGCAATTGCTAACATAATCCTAACAGACTTTAGCATCGCTACTGGTGAGAAAGTCTCATTGTAGTCAACTCCTTGAATTTGTTAGAACCCCTTCGCGACAAGTCAAGCTTTATAGATAGTCACATTACCGTCAGCGTCTATTTTCTTTTTGAAAATCCATTTATTCTCAATGGCCTTTCGGTCATGAGGTAAGTCTACCAAAGTGCAAACTTGGTTATCATACATGGATTCCATCTCAGATTGCATGGCTTCTAGCCATTTGTTGGAATCTGGTCACATCATCGCTTCATCATACGTCGCAGGGTCATCATTTCCATCTATGAAATTGAGGACTAGATCACCGTACAGTTCCAAAGATGCACATATCCTTCCTAACCTGCGAGGTTTGGTAGTACTCTTTCCTGGAGTTTCATGAGGAGGGGTGGGTACCTCATCATCATTTCCTTCTTCCATTGGTGGAGTCAACACTGGAATAGATTCCGGCGCTGTGCTACTTGCCACTTCTGGAATGTGAGGTTCAATAACTTTGTCAAGTTCTACTTTCCTACTACTCACATCTTTCGATAGAAACTCTTTTCTATAAAGGATCCACTCTTGGTGACAAACACTTTGCCTTCGGATAGGTGATAAAAGGTGTACCCAATTGTTTCTTTTGGGTATCCTATGAAGACACATTTCTTTGCTTTGGGTTCGATCTTATCAAGTTGAAGTTTCTTCACATAAGCATTGCATCCCCAAACTTCTAGAAATGATAGGTTAGGTTTGTTGCCAACCCATAATTCATACAGTGTCGTTTCAATGGATTTTGATGGTTCCCTATTTAAAGTGAATGCATCAGTCTCTAATGCATGGCCCCAAAATGATAATGGCAAATCTGTACGGGAAATCATAGATCGTACCATATCTAATAAGGTTCCATGACTATGTTCGGATGCACCATTACGCTTAGGTGTTTCGGTGGAAGTGAGTTGTGAAACAATTCCACATTATTTCATGTGTGTGCCAAACTCGTAACTAAGATATTCTCCTCCACGATCGGATCATAGAAACTTGATCTTTCGGTTACAATGATTTTCTACTTCACTCTGAAATTCTTTGAACTTCTCAAATGTTTCATACTTGTGTTTCATTAAGTAAATATACACATATCTACTTAAATCATTCGTGAAGGTTACCAAATAACGATATCCGCCACGTGCTGACACACTGATTGGACCACATACATCGGTATGTATTATTTCCAACAAGTTGGTCGCATGCTCCATTGTTCCTGAGAACGGATTCCTATCCATATTGCCCATAAGGCATGGTTCACATGTTTCAAATGATTCACAATCAAGTGATTCAAGTAGTCCATCAGAATGGAGCTTCTTCATGCGCTTTACACCAATATGACCTAAACGGCAATGCCACAAATATGCCGCAATATCATCATTCAACTTAATTCTTTTGGAATTCATATTATGAATATGTGTACTACTAATATCAAGATTCAACAAAAATAAACCATTGAACAAAGGTGTGTGACCATAAAAGATATTATTCATATATAAGGAACAAGCATTGTTCTCCGATACAAACGAATAACTATCTTGCATTAAACATGATCCAGACATGATGTTCATGCTCAACACAGACACATAATAACAATTATTAGGGTTTATTTTCAATCCTGATGGCAGATGAAGTGGTAGTGTTCCGACGACAATCACATCAACCTTCGATCCATTGCTTACGCGCATCATCACTTCATCCTTTGCTAGTGGTCGATTATTGCTTAGTCCCTATTTCGAGTTACATATATTAGCAACCGAACCGATATCAAATACCCTGGTACTACTTTGACTACTAGTAAGGTACACATCAATAACAAGTATATCACCTTTGTTCACTTTCTCGGCCTTCTTATCTGCCAAGTAATTCAGGCAGTTCCGCCTCTAGTGACAAGTCTCCTTGTAGTAAAAGCACTTAGTATCGGGCTTCAGGACTCCCTTGGTCTTCTTCTCAGGCGCAACAATAGACTTGCCGTCCTTCTTGAAGTTACCCTTGGGCTTGCCCCTCCGGCACTTTTTCTTGAAACTAGTGGTTTTATTGACCATCAACACTTGATGTTCCTTTTTGATGTCTACCTCGGCAGTCTTAAGCATAGATGTGAGTTCGATGGGCGACTTGTCGGCACCATTCATATTGTAGTTAACTACAAATGCTTTGTAACTTGGTGGCAGCGATTGTAGAACCCTGTCCATCGTGAGATCAGCTGGAATCTCACACCCCAGTGTCTCAAGACGTTGAGCATATCCCGTCATCTTTATGATATGCTCGTTCACAGAGTTGTGGTCCTCCATCTTAGCGCTAAAAAACTTTTCCAAGATCTCATATCCCTCGGCATGTATTTGGTCCCCAAACATAGTTTTGAGTTCCTCCACCATGACATCAGCATCAATAAGTTCAAAACACTTTTGGAGCTCGGGATCCAACGGTTGGAGTATCGCGCACCGCACAAGAGTGTAATCATCAATTTTTTTTGTCATACACAGTATGCTCATCCTAAGGAGCATCATATGCAGGAGCATCACCTAACGGACTACCAAGTACATATGAACTTTTCATGCCCGCGTGGATAATCCTCAAGTTGCGGTGCCAGTTGGTGAAGTTAGACCCATTGTTTAGTAGCTTTTATTTCTCAAGGAATGCATTGAAATTGAATGCAGGGGTGCCATGATCTACAATGTATTTGCAAAGATTATTTATAGTAGGTTTATAACAGATAGAGTTCAAGCTAATTCAAAATTACTTATATGAAGTCCCACTCAAAGTTACATCCCTCTAGTAATTTAAGTGATTACACGAACCAAATTCACTATGCAACGACCGATCATCACGAGTGGTGGCGTAGCTCCAATGGCAAGCATCATATGTGTCATCATATCTCCATATGACTCGTGATTTACCTTTTGGTTCATGTTTCAAGGCCATGTCTGTACATGCTAGGCTCGTCAAGTAACAACCTTAGTATTCACATGTGTAAAACTGTCTTACACTCGTTGTATGCGAATGTAGAATCTATCACACCCAATCATCATGTGGTGCTTCGAAACGACGAACTTTCTTAACGGTGCATACTAAGGAAGAACGTATTATTATCTTGATATTTAGTGGGAGGTATCATCTTATAGTGCTACCAAGGCTATCAAATACTACCTAGGCGATCAAATCAACACAAAATAAGATGCATCAAAGGATAAACATCACATGCATATGGTCCTTCTCGCATTTGATATCCATCTCGTGAGTCATGGTATGATCTCCATCATTCCACCGGCGTGTCACCAAGGTCCATGGAGCCACCATCAAGGTTGTTCTCCACTAATCTAATTATATGGATTTCCATTTTTTCCGGCATGCATGCCATAAAATAAAATAACAACCATATGGCTTCTGCCGGTTGTTTTATAATAAAACACATTGAATACAATAACATTTGTATCACATACCATATCACATCACATGCCCTGCAAAAACAAGTTAGACGCCGCTAATTTATTTTTGCATATTTTACGCGCCTGTGAGCTTTCTAGGATAGAACCATTCCACCTACAAACTTCAGCCACAATGGTGATAACCAAGTTATTGATCAAACCGTTATAAATCAGATATAAACTATAGTGGGAGATATAGACACCCGCTAGCCACTTATGCAAACGAGTTGCATGTCAAGCGTGAAACATGTCTCATGTGCGAGGACATGTAAATTTTGTCTGGGCCGCTTCATCCCACTATGCCACCAATATCCAAAATACAAGAAATTTGCAATAACAAGACTTATCAACACCCACATCTCCTTGCGTTCTAACCGTACAAAGCATCTATGCATAGACATAGATCTGATACCACTAATGGGTTCGTTGCATAGAAAACAAAAAATTCCTATGGTTTGCAACTGCCAAGATCAAATCTAGGCAATACTTTGTAACGGTTACATATGGACTCACCCTCGTAGACCGTAATAGGGATAATGTTCTCGCAAACAAACTGTTGGAGATATGCCCAAGAGGCAATAATAAAAGTAGTTATTATTATATCTTCGTGTTTATGATGAATGTTTACATCCCATGCTATAATTGTATTAACTGGAAACATTAATACTTGTGTGATTTGTAAACATAAGAGTCCCTAGTAAAGCCTCTTGTTTAAACTAGCTTGTTGGTTGAAGGATGATCATGGTTTCCTGATCATGAACATTGAGATGTTAGTAAACAATAAGGTCATATCATTAGGAGAATGATGTGATGGACATACCCCTATTAATTAAGCGTAGCATAAAGATCAAGTCATTTAATATAGTTCAGTTGCTACAAGCTTTCAGATGCATAGTAACCTAAATCCTTCGACCATGAGATCATGCTAATCACCATCACCAGAGGGATTCTTTGATGACATCAAACACCACTTTGTAACTGGGTGGTTATAAATATGGCATTGAGTGTTCTGAAAGTATGTGTTGAGGCACATGGATCAAGAGTGGGATTTGTCCATCCATATGAGGGATAGATATCTCTGGGCCCTCTCGGTGGAATGTCATCCAATTGTCTTGCAAGCATGTGAATGGTTCACAAGGGATCACACACCACAGGAACGAGTAAAGAGTACTTATCGGCAACGAGGTTGAACTAGGTACGCAGAGATGCCAACTATCACACCTCGGATAAGTAAAGTATCGCGAGACAAAGGGAAATTGGTATCATATGTAATTGTTTCATTCGATCACAAATTAATCATAGAAATATGTGGGAGCCATGAATTTTTAGGTTCCTTTATTGGTTATTGATCGGAGAAGAGTCTCGGTCATGTCTACATAATTCACGAACCGTAGGGAGACACACTTAAGGATTCGATGTTGTTTAGTAGATATGGAATGTGAGTAAGAAGACCGAATGTTGTTTGGAGTCTTTGATGCGATCCGGGATATCACGAGGAGATCCATAATGGTCCGGAGAATAAGATTCATATAATGAAAGTCCAATTCTGGAGTTCGGGAATGGTTCCGGTGTTTTCACCGGAATTTTCTAGAAGGGTATAGAAGGTTCACTGATCCGGAAGGGGAAGGGTACATGGATGTGTCATGACAAAGTGGAATGGTTACATCATGTCCTAGGTCACTTGGATGGACACTTGGAAGAGATAAATCATACTCTAATTTGAAAGTCAAAAAGGCAGTTTGAAAAAGTCAAACTGGGACAATGGTTTCCAAGTGGAGGGAGGGAAGGAATCCTACCTAAGGGAGGATTCCTCCCTCTCCTTGTTGCTGGCCACATGAAGTGGACGTGGGGGAGTATTCCCTCCCCCTTGACGCATCCCCACCTATAAAATGAGGGGCAGGGCGCCCCTACCCCTCACACAACAAACCCTAGCCAAGGCGCCACCACCTCTAGTTGTCGCCGCTAGGAGCTCCTCCAAGTCGCCGACTTGGAGATAACCCTAGCCCCTAGCCACCGGACACACCACCCCCTCAACCCTCTAAACCCTAGATCGCCGAGGCCCTCTTCTACTCCATCATACTCGCTCCGGCTTAGGCAAAGCCGTACGAGATCTCCCCTCTACTTCCGACACCATGACGTCATGCTGTCGGAATTGTGAGGAGAGAGGTACAACCTCTGCTGCCTGCTGGAACAAGGGAGAGGAAGGTCTTCATCGAGTACCGAACATGTGACCGACTGTGGGAGAGCTGTCGTAACGCGGCGCCGGAAGGATCGTTTACGCGATCTTGAGATCGGCAAGTGAACGGCTACATCACCCAAGAGAATCCGATCTCGTTAACCTCTTTGGAATCTTAGAGGGTGAGTACTCCATCAACTCGTTGCTACAATCTAGTAGATAGATCTTGGCTTGTATGTGTTCATGCGGTAGAATTTTTTGTTTTCCATGCTACGAACCCCTACAGTGGTATCAGAGCCGTGTCTATATGTAGATCTGCTGCACAAGTAGAACACAATGCTCATTGTGGGCGTTGATAATTTTGTTGTCGATTGCTTGTTGTGTACTTTGCATCTTGTGGGATGGTGGGATGAAGTGGACGGGATAACCTTACATGACATCGTTCATGAGACTTGCTCCACGCTCGACATGCAACTTGTATTGCATAAGTGGCTTTGCGGGTGCCTATTTCTCCCAACATAGTGAATATTCAATTTACAATGGGTGATTGACAATACTAGTATCAACGTTGTGGTTCTTGTTCGTAAGTTAGAATGGTACTTATTGAAAGCCCCAAACCACGTAAAACATGCAAAGAAAATTAGAGGCGTCTAACTTTGTTTTGCAGGGGTGTGCTGTGATGTGATATGGCCATGATTGTGATTATATTTGATGTATGCAATGATCCTTATTGTAAGTCGGCATCCAGCAAGAGCCTTATGGTTGTCTTTTTCATTTTGTTAAGACCCGCGTGTCTATTATTCAAAGTAGTTGTAATAGTTGATGCTGGTGGACGACAACCATGGAGCGGTGCTATTGACCTTGACGCCACGCCGGTGATGATGGAGATCATGTTCGTGCTTGAAGATGGAGATCGGAAGCATAAGAAGAAAGGCCATATCATATCATATATTATGAATTGCATGTGATGTTAATCCTTTTATGCATCTTGTATTGCTTAGATTGCGACGGTAGCATTATAAGATGATCCCTCTCACTAAATATCAACTAATAAAGTGTTCTTCCTTAGTAGGCACCATTGCTAAGACTCGTTGTTTCGAAGCACCACGTGATGATCAGGTGTGATAGATTCTGCGTGTGCATACAACGGGAGCAAGCCAGATTTGCTCGTGCGGATACTAAGGTTGATCTTGACGAGCCTAACATGTGCAGACAAGGTCTCGGAACACGGAATACCGAAAGGTAAAGCGTGAGTCATATAGATGATATGATGAACATGTTGATTGTTCGCCTTTGAAACAACATCATCTCACGTGATGATCGGACTTGATGTAATGGATTTGGTTCGCGTGGTCACTAAAACAATATGAGAGATATTGTTTTGAGTGGGAGTTCACCTAGATTAATTTAAGTATTAATTAGAACTCAATTTGTCATAAACTTAGTCTAAAACTATTGCAAATATGTTGTAGATCAATGGTGGCCCCTACCATCAATTTTAATGCGTTCCTAGAGAAAGAAAAGTTAAAAAATGGAAGCAACTTCGCGGATTGGTTCCACAATTTGAGGATTGTCCTTAATGCTGGGCAGTTGACCTATGTGCTGGATGCACCGCTAGGTGACCCACCTGCAGCTGATGCTACCGACGAGGTGAAAAATGTTTACCTTACTCGGAAGAATCAGTACTCCATAGTTCAGTGTGCTATCTTGTATGGTTTGGAATCGGAGCTTCAGAAAAGGTTTGAGAACTTTGACCCACATGATATTGTCTGTGAACTCAAAATGATATTTGAGGCTCACGCGGCAGTTGAGAGTTATGAAGCTTCTGAAAAGTTCTTTAACTGCAAGATGGAAGAGGGCAACTCCGTCAGTGAGCATGTGCTTAAGATGTATGGGCACGCCAATAAGCTCCAAAGCTTGGGTATAGTGATTCCTAATGCTTTGGGGATTCATCGTGTCCTCCAATCACTACCACCTAGTTACAAAAACTTTGTGATGAACTACAACATGAAACACATGGATAAGTCGTTACCTGAACTCTTCTCCATGTTGAAGTCTGCGGAAGTGGAGATCAAGAAAGAGCACCAAGTGTTGATGGTCAATAATACCACCAATTTCAAGAAGCAAGGCAACCCAAAGAAAAGGGGTAAATTCAAGAAGGGCGGCAAGAAAGCGGTCACGCCTACAAATAAGAAGACCAAGGCTGGTCCTAAGGTTGATACTGAGTGCTTTTACTGCAAGGTAGAAGGTCATTAGAAGCGGAATTTCCCCAAGTACTTGGCAGATCTGAAGAACGACAACATCAAGAAGAAAGGTATGTCCGATATACATGTTATTGATGTGTATCTTACTAGTAATCGTAGTAGTGCTTGGGTATTTTATACTGGTTCGGTTGCTCATATTTGTAACTCGAAACAGGTGCTTGAGAATAAACGAAGACTAGCGAGAGACGAGATGACAATGCGCGTTGGAAATGGCTCAAAGGTTGATGTGATCGCGATCGGCACGCTACCTCTTCATCTACCATCGGGATTAGTTTTATACTTAAATAATTTTTATTTGGTGCCTGTGTTGAGCATGAACATTATATTCGGATCATGTTTATTGCAAGATGGTTACTTTTTTAAGTCTAAGAATAATGGTTGTTCGATTTATATGATTAATATATTTTATGGTCACGCGTCTACGATAGATGGTCTATTCTTGTTGAATCTCAATAGTAGTGATACACGTGTTCATAATATAAATGCTAAACGTTTGAAATTGAATGATAACTCTACATACATGTGGCACCTTCGTGTTGGTCACATTGGAGTGAAACGCATGAAGAAACTCTATTCCGATGGACTTCTTGAATCGCTTGATCTTGAATCACTTGAAAGATGCGAGGCATGTCTAATGGGAAAAATGACTAAGACTCCATTCTCTGGTATGATGGAGCAAGCTACGGAATTATTGGAAATCATACATGCCTGTCACATCCCAAAATTTTCCAAATTTTGTAATGTGAAAAATAAATAAACAAAATAAACAATTGTTGATTTTTAGGGTGAGAAGAAACTTTTTGATTCTTATTGGGAACATCAAAACCTATTTTGATCAAATAAAATCCTAAAGGGACTTAAAAAGATAAACAATTAATAAATAAAGTTTTAATAGTTGGAATTACTATTTTTGGATCCTTTAATAAAAAGATTTGATTTTCAAAAGCAAAGGTAGAATTATAAATAAGGATTATTTTATAGAGCCAAATTAAATCTTGGCCAAGCTTTTGAAATGAAATATTTCTATTTAATAAAAAGAGTAAAGGGTTTATTTAAATAAAATACTGAGGATTTATTAATATTCAATTTGATTAAAGTAAAGGCTTTTCCATTTTAAATAAACACTAAAACTTGTTAAATTATTTTAATTAAGTTTTTCCAAGTGTTTTATATTTTCAAATAAAACCTACTGAAATGGTTTTGGTATTATTTTAGATTTCAAATAGAGTTTTTGAATAAATAAAATCCTATTTGAATTAATGACAAAGGTCTATTTTATTTAATTATAAATGGATCCTAAAAAGAATAAAAAAAATATTTTGTTTTGGACTTTGAATTGTGTTGTTAAAACAAAATTAAAATCTACACAAAGTTAGCAAAGGTTTGAATTCATTTGGGTGTTTGAATTGTTTGAATAAAATCAAAACAGAATTCAAATAGAAAAAAGAAAAAGCTTCTGTATAAAAAAAATGAAAGAACAGACCCAACCCAACAGGCCCAGCAAGCCCAGCTCCAGCCCAACTAAAACTCCCCGCGGTGAAACTTTTTCTACCCAACCCTGCACCAGCGCAGTCACAGACGAGTGGACCCCGCTCCCCTCTCTCTCCCTCACTGACAGCACGGTCCCACGCCAACGTGTCGTCGTCTTCAACCCGCGACCACATCTCGCTGCCGTTGCTGCCGATTTACTCCGGCGTTGAATTCGTGTTGATGATGACCTTAATTCCTCCAGTGATCACACGTAGATAAACTCCCCTCTCTCCTCTACCTTTCACCCCAAACAACGCCTCCTCTCTGCCCCAGGGCTGCCCCGATTTTCTCTTGCACCGCCGCGGACTCCGACGAGCTTCGCGAGCAATTCCGGCCACACCCCGCCGCCTCTCGCATCCCACTGCGCACGAGCTTGTTCTCCACCTCCAGGCACACCTGCCCGTGTGCACCATTCACTCGCGCGCGCTCCAAAACGTCGATCTCGTAATCACCTGAGCACCGCCGCGTCTGTCCCTTCTCCGGCGACTCCTCCTGGTAAGCCTCGACCGCCCCGAGCCTTCCTATTGATTCTCCTAAGATCCCCAGCACAGTACGCATCTGACCACGTCCTTGTTTTGCCTCGGCGTGACCTGCAACCTCACCTCCGACAGCAAACAGAGCCGCCCGTCGTCAGGAGCTACTCCGGCGAGCAATCGTCGCCGTTCCTGAGCACCCCTCGCCAAGACGACCACGCGTTGAGCTTCAGAATCTCCTTGCGAACATGGTGAGCGTCTCCGTTACCTCCCTCCCTTCCTGCTTCGCCAGAACCACCGTGAGCAGAGCCGCGCCGCCGTCCGCCGCCGCGCAGCGCCGCCAGTGGATGGTCAAACCCCTGTGAACCGTCAGATCGACATCCAGTGGCTTAGATAGAATCATTAAACGAAGAGGTACGGGTGCCTCTGCGCCGCATGATCTCACTTAGATCCAACGATCCAGAGAGCTCGATCCAAACGAAACGGTACCGTCCAATAGGAAACAACCACGTGGACATGGTTTAGTTTAAAATAGAAATTTGAATCTGATTGATATGCAAACTTGTAAAATTTATAACTTTAATTCTACACGTCCAAATTTTGAAAATTTTATATCAATGGAATCAGTAGAACAAGTACTTTGCAACCATGCATTTTGTTTAATGTTTTGCTTCTGTAAAATTAGTTGAATTTGCAGAAACATGTGTAGGCTTATTTTGAATATAAAAATTGTTCTAGATATAATTTTAATGTGAAATTTTTGCAAAATGGTTTGTTTTGAACCTACTGACCCTAGGAACCAACTTATGGATTTAAAAATGAATTTTGTGAAGTTAGGGAATAAATAATTGAATTATCTCATTTCTATTCAAATAAAAATATTGATTTTATTTTAGAAATGATTTTTGAGTAAAATCTTTGGGAAATGATTTGATTCAAACCTTCTGACTCTAAACACCAAGTTTTGAGAATTAAAATATATTTGGTGAACTCTTTAAAGAATATTGCTTTGATAAAAGCATTTTTCAACCACATAAAATAATGAGTTAATTTAAAAATGGTTTATAGATAAAAACCTCTTGCAAATGGTTTTACCACTTTAGTAAATGACCACTTTGAACTTTATAATGTTTAGAGCCTAGTAGAAACCACTTTTGCAAATAAAACTATTTTTGCATGCTTGCATGCATGACCTTGTTTCTATTATCTTATGTGTGATAAATTGGTTGGAATGCTAGTTGAATTTGTGTTTGCTTGATTGAGTTGTAGTGAAGTTAGAAGAGTGTGATATTAGCAAGATCAAGAAGTGAACCAACATTCTCTACTAAAAAGGCAAGTGACACTATCATCCATGTCCTACTATTTTCATTACACTTAGGTTATTTTTGAAACATGCATGATAAGGATTTCTATATTTTATGCTATGCTAAATCCTAATAGGATACCCCTATATATTCCTTAGTGAAACATTGTAGTTGTAGTATGCTTAGCCCTACTATATAATGGGATGGGATACATGTTATGATCATATGAAGTATTGAAAAGATATATGTTTTATATAATAAAACAAGTATTCAATGAACCACCTGGGTGGACAAGGATACTCAAGTTTTGGACAAGGTGGCAACAAAAGTAACCATGTTTATATGGCAATCTCTTTTTGTTGTGCACTAGAAGAAAACCACCCAGGGACTTAGAGATTGAACATGTTTCTCGTACAGTGGCTTCCGTGTACAGCCACATGCTAAATGGGCTCTGGCTTAGTCAACTACATAGTGGAAGACCCATGCATTGGCATCCTCAGGTTAACTAGAATTGTGTAAGGGAACTTGAAACCCTACATTGGTGCCTGGATGACAAGATAGCATTGTGTATTGGGAGGACTCCTATGGAAAGACTTTGTCAGATTCTCAATCTGCCAGTACTCCATCTTGGTGAGTACTTATCCAGCGGCCACTGGTGGCATCAAGATGAGATTGTGTCATGTGGGTAAAGTGTACAACTTCTGCAGAAGATCAAAATTCTAAGTACTTAGCCGTGTCCCCGGTTATGGACAATACTGAGCAACTAAGGCCTGAAGCTATGGAAGATCTCGACATTCCAATTTCTCAAAGTAAAACTTGAGGGTGACAACAAGGGATTTGAAGCACTTTGAGTTTTCAAGAAGTTTAGAAAGATTTGACAAAAGATCAAAACTATTTTGAAAATATAGGATAAAACTATATTGCTTTCTGCAAAAGAGCCTAAACCCTACTTAGCCAAATATGCATGTAATGATGGATCCACATATTTCTACATAGTAGTGAAACTTGCCAATACAATTCAAATGTATTGACCCTTGTGGCTGCAACTTATTATGTTGCAGGTTTGTTTGATGTTAGTGAAGTTTGTTGAATAGGATTACAAGTCTACAACCAATATGATTGCCTGTGGCACTTTGAAGATGAAGGACCCCATGCTTATAGATATTCTGCTGCAATGAAATGTAATAGCCAAATGAGCTATGTAACATGTAATGAATTATTTTATTCCTAGTTATGAAGTTGTATTATGAACTTTGTTTCTTGATATTACATCTTAACTGTGGATGCTAGCTATTGATCCAGGGACTAGCATTGTAAACACAGGGATCTCTACCTTATTAAAGGTTGGGAACCTTACAATGCCGATGTGTGTGGCCCGATGAGTGTGGCATCACGCGGTAGTTATCGTTATGTTCTTACTTTCACGGATGATTTGAGTATATATGGGTATATCTATTTCATGAAACATAAGTCTGAAACTTTTGAGAAGTTTAAGCAATTTCAAAATTAATTAGAGAATCAACATAACAAGAAGATTAATTTTCTACGATCAGATCATGGAGGTGAATATCTAAGTTACGAGTTTGGCGAGCATTTGAAGAAATGCGGAATACTTTCACAATTGACACCACCGGGAACACCACAATGTAATGGGGTGTCCGAACATCGTAATCGAACTCTCTTAGATATGGTTTGTTCTATGATGTCTCTTACAGATTTACCGTTTTCATTTTGGGGTTATGCATTATAAACAACCACATTCACTTTAAATAGGGCACCATCTAAATCCGTTGAAACGACACCATATGAATTATGGTTTGGCAAGAAAACTAAATTGTCGTTCCTTAAAGTTTGGGGTTGCGAAGCTTATGTAAAGAAGTTACAACCCGACAAGCTAGAACCCAAAGCGGAAAAATGTGCTTCATAGGATACCCAAAGGAAACTGTTGGGTATACCTTCTACCATAGATCCGAAGGCAAAATCTTTGTTGCCAAGAATGGATCCTTTCTAGAGAAGGAGTTTCTCTCGAAAGAAGTGACTAGAAGGAAAGTAGAAATCGATGAGGTTGTCGAACCTTCTCTCGGATTTGAGAGTAGTGCAGCACCGGAAGTAGTTCCTATGGCGCCTACACCAATAAGAGAGTAAGCTAATGATGTTGATCATGAAACTTCGCTCGAAGTTACTACTGAACCTCGCAAGTCGTTGAGAACTCGTACCACTCCCGATTGGTATGATCCCGTTATGAGTGTCATGTTGGTGTACAACACCAACGATCCTGCGACATATGAAGAAGCGATGATGAGCCCAGATTTCATCAAATGGCAAGAAGCCATGAAATCCGAGATTGGATCCATGTACGAAAACCAAGTATGGACTTTGTTGGACTTACCGGATGGTCGGAAGGCTGTCGAGAACAAATGGATTTTCAAGAAGAAAATAGATGCTGATGGTAACGTAACCGTCTATAAAGCTCGACTTTGTCGCAAAAGGGTTAAAACAAATTCAAGGAGTTGACTACAATGAGACTTTCTCACCGGTAGCGAAGCTAAAGTCTATGAGGATTTTGGTAGCAACCGCTGCATATTATGATTATGAGATATGGCAGATGGATGTCAAAATGGTGTTTCTCAATGGAGACATTGATGAAGATTTGTATATGGTACAACCCAAAGGTTTTGTCGATCCTAAAGATGCTAACAAGGTATGCAAACTTCAACGGTCCATTTATGGATTGAAGCAAGTGTAAGAGGTCTCAACCTTCAACAAGGTAGATTCCTCCTGTGTTTACAATGCTAGTCCCTGGATCAATAGCTAGCATCCACAGTTTAGATGTAATATCAAGAAACAAAGGTCATAATATAACTTTATAACCAGGTATAACATAATTTTATTACATCTTACATAGCTCATTTGGCTATTACATTACATTGCAGCGGAATAACTATAAGTATGGGTCCTTCATCTTCAAAGTGCCACAGGCAGATGTTGGTTGTAGACTTTGTAATCCTAATCAATCAATCTTCACTAAAACAATCAAACCTGCAACATACAAGTTACAGCCACAAAGGGTCAATACATTTGAATTGTATTGGCAAGTGATACTATGGTAGTATAGTGGAGTCTATCATCTATATGCATTTGGCTAAGTGGAGTTGAGGCTTGCATTGCTCAAAATAGATTTTTCCTTAACATTTGAAAATACTAAGTTTTTGTTTTGACAAAATCTTTTCCAAGGCATCTCTCAATCAAAGATTGAAGATTTCAAACAACCCTTGTTCAAACCACAAGTTTTTATCTTAGAAATTTGAATGATGAGATTCTTGATTGCTTCCATGTCTTGATGCTCATATTGTCCTTTACCAGGGACATGGCAAAGTACTTAGATTTTACACTCTGCAGAGGTGGTGCACTTTCCCCACAAGACTTGGTTTCCCAAGACAAGATCTTTCAGAAGCCTTCCCTTAGACCAAAATGGACGCGCTCCAACCTATCAAACACTACCACCCACTGTCCATATGGCTAAGTTCTTGCAACCTATATGATCATGGCAGAGCCCATATTGCCAAGTGGTTGCACTTGAAGCTTCTCAACATTTGACATCTCAAATCTCTTTGTTCCTGGGTGGCCATCCACAAGTGAGATACACAAGCCAAGTCCATGGCCTTGTGAACCACTCAACCAAAAACCACCAAGCAATCCCATTCCACCCAGGTGATTCATTAACTTAGTTGTTTTATTAAACAAAACACAAGTCCTCAGACTTAGAATATTTTTCCATAGTGTGAATATATACTCCACCCATGTTTTCTATTAGCTAGGCTAAGCTTGATAGTAATAGGAATCTTAACTTAGGAAGATTTCCACTAAGGTTTCATCTACTAGGATTTTCTATAGCAAGGTTTATACTTAGCAAAATAAAATCCATGCAAGTTTTACTTAGAGAAATCACTAATGCATAGTGAAAGTAATGGGATAGAAAGTATGAAGCATCACTTGCCTTTTTGGTAGAGTATGGGTTCACTCCTTGTCCTTGCAACAATCACACTCTTCAAGTCACTACAAATCAACCAAGCAAGGCACATACTCAATCTACCAATCAAGCAAATCATCACATAAAATGACAAAGTCAAAGTAATGCATGCAAGCATGCCAAGCTTTGTTTTTGTTTGAAAAGTGGTTCCCAATGGGTCACATCATTTGAAAACATCTAATGGTCATCTTGTGAAGTGGTAAAGTCATTTGCTAAAGGTTTTACCTCAAAAACCATTTTCAAAACAAAGTATCATTTTATGTGGTGTAGAAATATTTTTTTACTAGGGCATTAATCTATATGGTTCACCAAATATGTTTTCCAACCAAAAAAATTGATGTTTAGGGTCAGAGAGTTTAAAACAAAACATTTTCCAAAGGTTTTCTTCCTAAACCATTTTTAATAAATAAACCACATTTCTATTTGACTGGAAATGGTTTTAAATCAAAGAATCACTATTTTGTTTCACCAAATTCATTTTTTAATCCACAAGGTGGTTCCCAATGTTAGTAGGTTCAAATCAATCCAATTGCAAAAGATTTTATCCCCAAAATCATTTTTATAACAAAATCATTATTTTTAAATGGCTAGAAATGGGCTAAATTAATTAATCCACACTAGACTTTACTAAATTCATTTTACAAACTATGGGTTGGTTCATAGGGTCAGTGAGTTTACAACAAACCATTTTGCAAAGGTTTTAACTCTAAAAACATTTTAAAACAATTTTTCTAATCTAAACAAGCACACAAAAGAATCTGCAAAAACAAGCAAACTAACAGATACTATTTGCTAAACCAAGGGCAGGGTTGGCTAGGGCTTGTTCCCCTGATTTCATTGATATAAAATTTGTAAAATTTGGACGTGTGGATCAAAAGTTATAGGGTTTTCAAAATGGTATTTAAATCTGGTTTCAAAATCTGTTTTAATCAGAACCTGGCCACGTGGCTTGCTCCATTTCTCCAGTACCGGTTCACACGGATCAGTCGCTGTGGAGCGTTGGATTTAAATGCGATCATACGGCTCAGAACTAGCGTACCCTTTCAGTTAAGTGAATCTATCGTACTCGTTGGATCTAGATCGCACGGCTACTGTGCGACTGACCAGAGGTGGGCGGTGCTAGCGGCGGCAGGTGGCGGCGCGGGCTCGGGCGGCGAGGTTGCTGGCGACAAAGGGGCCTAGAGGGAGAGAGGGGTAGCTCACCAGGTTCTCTGCGCCTTGCTGATTCTGAACGTGTTCTTGTCTGACAAAGGGGCGCACGAGGTTGGTGTTGATTGCTCGCCGGAGTTTAGGGGTGGCGCCAGGAGCTTCTGCTTGACGACGGGGATGGGGCTGTAGTCCACCAGAAAGCGAGAGAATGGTAGGATTAGATGCGGGCGAGTGCACTGGACACAGGCGTATCATCGGAAGGACAAGGGGTGGCCAGTTACTACCTGGAGGCTTCGTCGGAGAAAAAGGCAGACGGCGGTGCTGCAGGTCGTCGTCGAAGCCGAGGTTACAGGGCACCCGCGGATGAATGACTGGCATGGGAAGATGCGCCAGGATGCGGTGAGCGTGCTCCTGTGTTCGGGGAGGCAGGAGGTGGTGTGGCTCGGCTGGATTCGACGGTGGAAGCTCGTCGGAGACAGAGCTGCTCGGGAGAAATTGGGGCGGCCTGGGGGCGAGATGAGGTGTGGTGACAGAGGGGAAAGGAGGAGAAGGTGCAGGCGCTTAATAGCGTGCAGTCGCGGCGAGGTTAACGCGCGGCATTACTGAGAATTGAACGCGGCTTTGAATGGCAGCAACGGCAGCGAGATTTGGGGAGAGGGGGTCACGCGGGTGTGGACGATGAGCAGTAGAGGTGGGGTCCACCGGTCAGTGGGAAAAGAAATGCGAATGAGGTCCACTGGTCAGTCTCTGCGTGGTTAAGAAACGAGCTGCAAATCGTTTTCTGTTCGGGGAGAAGAGAGGGAGTGGGCTGGACTGGCTTAGTGGGCTGGGCTGGCTGGGCTTTGTCCTTTTTTTTGTTCCTGATTCTTTTTCTTTTTCCAAATCAATTTCTGTTTTGAATTTCCAATCAATTATTCAAACATTCAACCAATCACCACACTTCACAACTTTGAACTTGGTTCTGTTTATCAACATAAACCAAATCCCAAAAATAAAATAATATTTTTTATTCTTTTTAGGATCTATTTAATATTTAAATAAAATAGCCCTTTAGTTATTTAATCAAATAGGGTTTGATTTATTTAATAAAATTTCCATTTGAAATCCAAATATTTTCAAATTCAAATCAGTAGGTTTTATTTGGAAATAAAGAATACTTGGAAACTTGTTTTAAAACAAAATAACCTTTTATTTTAGATTCCATTAATAATTAAATAAAATGGACCTTAGTTAATAAATCAAGTAGGGTTTGTTTTATTTAAAAACTTTATTTTGAAATCTAAAATAAAACCAAAACACTTCAGTAAGTTTTATTTGAGAATATAAAATACTTGGAAAACTTATTTAAAATAATTTAATAAGTTTTGAGGTTTTAATTAAAATGGTAAAACCTTTTATTTAAATAAAAATTGGATATTAAATCCTTATTATTTTATTTTAAATAAACCTTTGCTATTTTTATCAAAACAAAATGTTTTATTTTCAAAAGCTTGGCCAAGGTTTAATTTGGCTTTATAAAATAATCTTTATTTATAAATCCACCTTTTCTTTTGAAAACCAAAACTCTTTATTTTAAAGATCCAAAATAGTAATTCCAATTATAAAACTTTCTTTATTAATTGTTTATCTTTTTAAATCCCTTTAGGATTATTTGTTCACCAATTGGTATGGGTTTTTGGTAAGGGCTTTATTAGCTTTGGAAATTCAATTTCCTTATCTTATTATATTCATAAGATTTTATTTATGGTTCCAATTTGAGTGAAACCAACTTCTATGGTCTTTCTTGATCCTTTGTGAATATTTGTTGATCAATTTTGGTATGGATCAAATCCATGGATTTGGAGATAACTTTGGAAAATGATTTTCTTCCATTAGGGTTTAGGGTTTTGGATTTATTTTCCAAATGATTAAATTTCCAGATACATTCATTGAGGAATGCATTTCCCTTGATTTGGATTTTTGTTGAATTCAAACTTTTACCAGATTTTGTTCAAGATGGGATTTTAAGTTTCCAAAAAGTTTCTTTTCACCCTAAAATTCAACAATAATTTATTTTGTTTATTTGTTTTTCACATTACAAGATTTGGAAAATCTTGGGATGTGACAGCAAGCTTCCCGGAGTTGGAATCAACGCTTTGATAAGGTGATCAAAAGCTTTGGATTTATACAAACTTATGGATACGCCTGTATTTACAAGAAAGTGAGTGGGAGCTCTATAGAATTCCTAGTACTATATGTGGATGACATATTGTTGATTGGGAATGATATAGAACTTCTTAAAAGTGTCAAAGATTATTTTAATAATATTTTTTCAATGAAGGATCTTAGGGAAGCTACTTACATATTAGGCATAAAGATTTATAGAGATAGATCGAGACACCTAATATCGCTTTCATAGAGTACATATTTGGACAAAGTTCTAAAGAGGTTAGGAATGGAAGATAGCAAGAAAGGGTTCTTGCCCATGTTGCCCAATACGACCTTGAGAAAGACTCAAAGTCCCGCTACAGCAGAAGATAGAGAGAAGATGAGTAATACTCCCTATGCCTCAGCCATAGGATCTATCATGTATGCCATGCTATGCACAAGACCGGATATTGCTTATGCAGTTAGTTTAACTAGCAAATATCAAAGTGATCTAGGAGTGGATCATTTGATAGCGGTCAAAAATATCCTAAAGTACTTGAGAAGGACTAATGATATGGTTCTTTCTTATGGAGGTTATGAACAACTCATTGTTAATGGTTACACCGATGCTAGTTGGAACACCGATCCAGATGATTCTAAATCTCAATCTAGATACGTATTTACTTTGAATGGTGCAGCAGTGAGCTGAGGAGTGCAAAGAAAAGTGTTGTAGCGAGATCTTCAACTGAATTGGAATACATAGCTACTGTGGAGGCTTCACAAGAGGCAATATGTATGAAGGAGTTCATTACAGAGCTTGGTGTGGTTCCGAGTGCGCTGGGCCCAATGGCTATCTACTATGATAACATGGGTGCCATAGCCAATGCGCATGATCCAAGGTCACATAAGAAGATAAAGCACATCATGCTACGTTTTCACGCTATTCGTGAGCATGTCCAATATGGTGACATAAAGATTTGCAAAGTACACACAGATCTGAATGTGTCGAATCCGTTGACTAAACCTCTCCCGAGAGCAAACCATGACCAGCACCAAACCGCCATGGGTGTTCGGTATATTATAATGTAATCTAGATTATTGACTCTAGTGCAAGTGGGAGACTGTTGGAGATATGCCCAAGAGACAATAATAATAGTAGTTATTATAATTTCTTCATGTTTATGATGAATGTTTACATCCCATGCTATAATTGTATTAACCAGAAATATTAATACTTGTGTGATTTGTAAACATAAGAGTCCCTAGTAAAGCCTCATGTTTAAACTAGCTTGTTGGTTGAAGGATGATCATGGTTTCCTGATCATGAACATTTATATGTTAGTAAACAACAAGGTCATATCATTAGGAGAATGATGTGATGGACATACTCCTATTAATTAAGCGTAGCATAAAGATCAAGTCATTTAATATAGTTCAGTTGCTATAAGCTTTTAGATACATAGTAACCTAAATCCTTTGACCATGAGATCATGCTAATCACCATCACCAGAGGGATGCTTTGATAACATCAAACACCACTTCGTAACTTGGTGGTTATAAAGGTGGCATTGAGTGTTCTGAAAGTATGTGTTGAGGCACATGGATCAAGAGTGGGATTTGTCCATCCATATGAGGGATAGATATACTCTAGGCCCTCTCGGTGGAATGTCATCCAATTGGCTTGCAAGCATGTGACTGGTTCACAAGGGATCACACACCATAGGAATGAGTAAAGAGTACTTATCGGTAACGAGGTTGAACTAGGTATGCAGAGATGCCGACGATCACACCTCGGATAAGTAAAGTATCGCAAGACAAAGGTAAATTGGTATCATATGTAATTGGTTCATTCGATAACAAAGTAATCGTAGAAATATGTGGGAGCCATATGAATTTCCAGAGTCCGCTATTGTTTATTGATCGGAGAAGAGTCTCGGTCATGTCTGCATAATTCACGAACCGTAGGGAGACACACTTAAGGATTCGATATTGTTTAGTGGATATGGAATGTGAGTAAGAATGCAAAATGTTGTTCGAAGTATCGAATGGGATCCATGATATCACGAGGAGATCCCGAATGGTCCGAAGAATAAGATTCATATAAGAAAAGTACAATTCTGGAGTTCGGCAATGGTTTCGATGTTTTCACCGGTATGTTCTAGAAGGGTCTAGAAGGTTCACCGATCCGGAAGGGGAAGGGTACATGGATGTGTCATGACAAAGTGGAATTGTTGCATCATGTCTGGACACTTGGAAGATAGAAATCAAACTCTAATTTGAAAGTCAAAAAGGCAGTTTGAAAAAGTCAATCTGGGACAATGGTTTCCAAGTGGAGGGAGGGAAGGAATCCTACCTAAGGGAGGATTCCTCCCTATCCTTGCCGCCGGCCACATGAAGTGGACTTGGGGGAGGATCCCCCCTTGTCACCTCCCCACCTATAAAAGGAGGGGTAGGGCACCCCTACCCCTCACACAACAAACCCTAGCCAAGGCGCCACCACCTCTAGTTGCCGCCGCCAGGATCTTCTCCAAGTCGCGGACTTGGGGATAACCCTATCCCCTAGCCGCCGACAACACCACCCCATCGGTTCCCTCTGAACCCTAGATTGTTGAGGCCCTCTTCTACTCCATCATACTTGCTCCGGTTTAGGCGAAGCCTTGCGGGACTCCCCTCTACTTCCGACACCACGTCGTCATGCTGCCGGAATCACGAGGACAGAGTTACAACCTCTGCTACCTTCTGGAACAAGGGAGAGGAAGGTATTCATCGAGTACTGAACGTGTGATCGACTGCGGGAGCGCTACCAGAACACGGCGCCGGAAGGATCGTCTACGCGATCTTGAGATCGGCAAGTGAACGATTACATCACCCACAATAATACGCTCTCGTTAATCATTTTGGAATCTTCTAGGGTGAGTACTCCATCGACTCATTGCTACAATCTAGTAGATAGATCTTGGCTTGTATGTATTCATGCGGTAGAATTTTTTTATTTTCCATGCTACGAACCCCTACACAAACATGGTTGATGTAGACCGCCCTCAAGGATGTTCTGACAATCAACACGATAGACGGGAAGCGCCTCCATAATCGGTCTCACGTTCGGTGTGCCGACGACTCCTGTTCCCTTGCTCCAGTCGGGAAGCAGAAGTAGCGGATCCCTGGGAACTGCTGGGGGGATGACCCCAGGTAGGGTCAAGCTAAGGTAAAAGGGCAAGGCCCACTGATATATTGACTGGGTCAAAGGATGACCTGGCCGATTTATACAAATGTCATCTGAAAAAGGACTGGATTAACCTGACTTAAGCAGATAAAGCCTGACTCAACCGACATATTGTATATGTCGGCACGATGTCTACGATACTTTGTATTTGCAGGTGTGAGATTGGCCGAGTCATACGAGGCGATCCGAGTTACAGGGAAGCTTGCTCGAGAATGAGAGAACGAGCTCCTAAGTTAACACTATGCTTTGTCTCTCCCCTAGGAATATGTATAGTGCCAAGCTCTATAGACAATGGCCAGAGGGACAGAAGGGCATAAGAGGCGTCATGAAGGTGACAGTCCCACAACCCAATGCTTGCATGTCGTGGGATTTGGGTTATTTTTGTCGATAGAAGGGAGACAGGGAAAGGCTCCCACCGAATTACCACTTTGGTATGAGCATATTCGTGGAATATGCCATCCACGTCAACCCTAATGTAACCTGGCCACCCCTTTATAAGGTGGGCCAGGGCCTCCTAGCAGGGGGGTCGATTCATTTTACACTTAGAGGATAGTAGAGAGCTTCTTCCTCCTCTCCCTCTGATACAGCTCAAGGAGCAAGTGTAACCATTGTTGATCTAAGAAAGGATCGTGAGTGACTTCTTCGTGTGTAGAAACAACTACATCATCCCTCCCTAGATCCCTCTAGCACATATTGGCCTCATCATTAGCCTACCCATGGCATCTGTCGTGCCACCACCATGACAGTTGGCACCCACCATGGGGACAGCAGCGGTGCTAGCTGGAGTCAAGATCCGGACGGGAAACTTCATCGCTACCGGCGAGCGCATCGTCTCCGGTGTCATGCAGCACTTCGACATGTGGGACTACGTCAACGACAACACGCACCACTTCGTCAAGCGCTCTCCACTGCACAATGGAGTCTTCATCAACCTAGGCGTGCACAAGGTGTACGTCAGCATCTATGTTTCCTGCGTCTACCCACGACGAGTCATCCTCGCGGGAGAGCCTCCCCTCAGTGCTGCTAGCGGTCCGAGTATCACTCACCCCGCAGGCAGCGTTGAGGTGATGATGACCGCGCATCCACCAGCATAAGGCGCAGGAGCTAGGCCAAGCAAGAACCTGGCAGTAGCAAATCCGATAGTAGCAGATCCGGCAACAGTAAATCCGGCGGTCGCAGACCCGGCTAAGGTTCGCAATGTAACTCCTAAGGAAACTCTAATTAGAGGGCCACCGTTAGAAAGGCTATTGGAATTATGTCCTAGAGGCAATAATAAAGATGTTATTATTATAATTCTTATTCATGATAAAGTTTATATTCCATGCTAGAATTGTATTAGGCAGAAACTTTGATACTTGTGTGGTTTATGAACAACGCCGTGTCCCTAGTACGCCTCTATGTACTAGCTCATTGATTAATGATGGTTAAGGTTTCCTAACCATAGACATGAGTTGTCGATTAATAATGAGATCATATCATTGGGAGAATGATATGATGGACAGACCCAAATCAAGCAGAGCAATTAGATCGTGTCATCGTGTTCATATTTGCGAAGCTTTTTCTTATGTCAAATATTGTATTCCTTAGACCATGAGATAATGCAACTCCCTGGTATCAGAAGAAAGCTTTGAGGTCATCAAACGTCATCCTATGAGAGGGTGATCATAAAGGTGTCTCTCAGGTGATCGGAAAGTACTTGTTGGGTTGTATGTATCGAGATGGGTTTTTCCCCTCCCAAGTCGGAGAGATATACTTCGGGCCCACTCGGTAATCGATATCAACACCGCTTGCAAGCACGTGGTTAAGGAGTTAATCACAAAGTGATATCGCATTACGGAACGAGTAAAGTACTTGCTGTGAACGAGATTGAACTAGGTATGCCGATACCGACGATCGAATCTCGGGCAAGTAAAATATCGCGTGACGAAGGGAATATATATGGGATTAATTGAATACTGGCATCGTGGTTCATCCGATATGATCATCGATGAGTATGTGGGAGTCAATATGGGTTTCCAGACCCCACTGTTGATTATTGATAGAAGATCATGTCTGCATATTCTCGAACCCGTAGGGTCACACACTTAACGTGCCTCGACGCTAGGATAAAATGGATAATTGGTTTATGAGTTTTTGTTCGGAGTCTCGGATGATATCTAGGACATCACGAGAGGTTCCGGAATGGTCCGGAGAATAAGATTCATATAAAGGAAAGCAGTTTTTGTGTAAGATCCCTCCCTTTATAAAGGTAAGGATCCCTGTGATTGCAATGCTAGTCCCTGGATCAATGCTAGCATCCACAGTTTAAGATGAAGTACACAGAAACAAAGGTCATTATTACATATCATTCCAGAGACAAACATAGTCTTTTACAAACTCCATGGCCACATGCCTAATACAAGAGTTCAAATATATAATAAGATAGATAAGTCTTCATCTTCATGTGCCACAGGCAAGCATGTTGAGTGTAGACTCATAACCCCTAATCATCATCAGAATAACCTACAACATCACAAGTTACAGCCACAGTGGGTCAATACATTGGAATAGTATTGCCAAGTGATACCTTAGTAAAATTTTAGTAGTCTAGATACTATATGCATTTTGGCTAAGTGTAGCTTAGGCTTGCTTTGCTCAAAATAGGTTTTACCTATCAGTTGAAAACTCTAAGTTTTTCTTTGTCAAAACTTTCCCAAGGAAACACCAATAGAAATTAGTGTTCCTTCACCCTGGTTCAACCACAAGCTTTAACTTAGAAATTGGGATGAGGAGATTCTTGATAGCTTCCATGTCTTGATGCTCAAGTTGTCCAATACCAGGGACATGGCTAAGTACTTAGATTCTTCCATCTGCGGAGGTTGTGCACTTTCCCCACAAGACTTGATTTTCACCAAGACTGGACCTTTCAGAAGCCTTCCCTTAGACCAAATGGACGCGCTCCAACCTATCATCCCACTACCACCAACTGTCCAAATGGCTAAGTTATTGCAACCTATATGATCCAGGCAGAGCCCATAATGCCATGTGGCTGCACTAGAAGCTTCTTAACCTTTGGCATCTCAAATCCCTTTGTTCCTGGGTGGCTTTCCACAAGTGAGATACACAAGGTAGACCATAGAAATGGGCCTTGTGTAACCACTCAACACAAACCAGTCTTTCCATTCCACCCAGGTGATTCATTCACTTAGTTGTTTTATTAAGCAAAAACACAAGTCCAAAGACTTAGAAATATTTTATCATAGCATGAATATATAACCACCCTTGGTTGCTACTAGCTAGGCTAAGCATGGCATTTATAAGCATCTTATCTTAGAAATTTCTAGCAATTCTACAACTATTAGGATTTCCCAAGCATAGCATATATATATATATATCAAAATATTCATGCAAGTCTAGCAAAATATTTCTAGTGCATAGTTGAAAACATAGGAATAAAATCATGAAGCACCACTTGCCTTGGTAGTTTGGGGAGTAGCAAAAATCTTCACAATCACAATCACTATTTGCACCAAAATCTACACATAAAATAATGGCACCAAATCACATACAAAATTTATACAAACAAAAATATATGAATGCATGCAAAATGCCATGTGATGATTTTCTACACCAAACAAGACAAGTGCATAGTACTGAATCTTAAACAAGTTCAAAACTTGCCAAATAAACTTTATTTGAACAACAAAACATTTTTCAAATAATTACTATACACAAATTATGCCTACAAATGTTTATGAAAAAACAATCAATTTATCAGAGGCAAAACATTAAACACATTGCATAAATGGAAAGGATTTTCTCTCCTGATTCCAATGATATAAAATTTGTCAAATTTGGACGTGGGAATCAAAAGTTATGAATTTTACAAGTTTAAACATCTAATAGATCTAAATTCGGATTTTAAATCAAACCTACAGACACGCGGCGTGTTCTGATTGGTTGATACCGATTCGCGCGGATCGGCTAATGTGGATCGCTAGATCTAACTTAAATCGCACGGTCAGATCTGCTCCTTACCTCTTTGCTACAGACCTATTTCTACACGCTGGATCAAGATCCTACGGCCACGGATCAAACGACCACAGACGGGCGGCGTTAGCGGCGGCGATGCGGCGGCACGGCTCTGTCAGAGATGTTGCCAGCGATTCTGATCGCGCGGGGAGGGGTGGAGGTGGTTACCGTGTTCGCGAGGCTGCAGTGAAGCTCAAGGTGGTCGAGGGAGGGACAGGGGCGCTCGGAGCTGGCTGCTATTGCTCGCCGGAGTGGAGTCTGTCGTCGGGCAAGCTCTAGCGTCGTCGGGGGCGAGGTTCTGGTGCGTGCTAACACAAACCAGAGACGCTATTAGATGCGCACAAGCCTGGCGAACAAGTGAGTATCAAAAAGGGAGGAGGGTGGTCGGGAACTACCAGGAGGGGTCGCCGGAGTTGCGCTGAGCTTCGGTTGCTTCAAGTGGTGGACGGTGACGGCGCTCTAGGATGATACAGAGAAAAAGGAAGGTATGAGAAGATGTGCAAGGACAAGTTGAACACGCTCGCATGAAGCAGAGACAGGGGGGCGGACGGTGCTCACCGGAATTGGTCGCCGGAGGTCGTCGGTGCTGCGGGGTTCTGAGCTTGATTGCGCGCAGCCTGGTGGCGAGGTGAGTGTGCTGAGCGAGGGGAAATGAGCGGAGAGGGGAGGGGATCTTATAGCCGGAGTAGGGGCGGAGATTACACACGCATTCATCGCCAATTAAGCCGATTAAAGTCGCGGCAGTGAAGGGGGAGGAAATGGGCGGCGACGGCGTCTGCGCGAGGAGTTTGGGGAAGAAGGTGGTGACGTGGAGAGGGGCCACCAGTCAGCGACGGTGTGGGTTGGTTCGGTGCGGGTGAGAGAAACAGAGGGAAGGGAGGACCCCGGGTGGGCTTTTGGGCTGGATTTGGTTCTAGGCTAGATTAGTAGCGTCGACCCTTTTTTAATTCTTTTCTCTTTTTCTATTTTATGTTTGATTTTCTGGAATAAATTTCAAATGAATTTAAAAGCATTTGAATTTCAAATCTTTATGGACTTTTGTAATATGAATTCCCGTGTAAATTTGAGTATTAAACCATGATGCCTTGCTGGCCTTGCTTGGTCCTTATTGTAAAAAATCAAAATAGATAGTGTCATAGCACTTGATTTGAATCTGTTTTGAAGATGGTTTTAAACCCATATTTGTTTTGTAAATTTTTGTCCAAACTCTAACATTCAACTTAAACAACATGAGAGCAAACAAAGCTTGGTTTAAAACAATTATACTCTCATTTGAGAGTGGCATTAAATTAATGCATGCTCACATAAAATAATAGCACTTAGTGCTTCTGTTTTCTTGAAATGAGTTTGATATTTGATCCCTAAATGATATGCATGCATGGATGATATGCAATCTTTGAAAACATGATTTTAGGGATGTTACAAATCTAACCCCCTTAAGGTGAATCTTGCCCTCGAGATTCGGGTTGGCTAGCAAATAGGCGAGGGTGGTCTTTCCGAAGATCATCTTCTCTTTCCCATGTTGCTTCTTCTTCGGAATGATGGTTCCATTGAACTTTGCAGAATTTGATGGTCTTAGTCCGAGTAAGTCTTTCTGCAGTCTCAAGAATCTTGATAGGTTTCTCTTCATAAGTGAGGTCACTCTCTAATTGGACCTCTTCCAAAGGTATGGTATCCTTCAAAGAAGTCTCTTCCATTTTTGGATGGCATTTCATAAGCTGACTCACATGAAACACATTGTGAACGACAGACAATGATTCTGGCAATTCAATCTCATAAGCTACTTCTCATTTACGACTCAGAATCTTGAATGGTCCAACATATATTGGGGCCAATTTTCCTTTGACTCCAAACCTCTTCACTCCACGAAGTGGTGACACTCTAAGATAAGCTCTATCACCCACTTCATAGGTGACTTCTCTATGCTTAGAATCTGCGTAGCTCTTTGTCGGAACTGTGCTATCTTCAATCTGTCCTTAACTAGCTTGACTTTCTCTTCATCCTCTTTAATTAGTTCTGGTCCGAACAAACTTCTTTCTCCCACACCATTCCATAGTAATGGGGTGGTACACTTTATCCCATAGAGAAATTCAAATGGTGCCATCTCAATGCTGGCTTGATAGCTGTTATTGTAAGAGAATTCTGCGTAAGGCAGACTTTCATCCCAACTGACTCCATAGTCTGGGCGCATGCCCTCAACATATCTTCAAGAATCTGGTTGGTCCTTTATGTTTGTCCATCAGTCTGAGGATGGAAAGCAGTGCTGAATTCCAACCTTGTTCCCAATGACTCATGTAGTTGCCTCCAAAAATGAGAAGTGAATTGAGTTCCCCTATCAGACACAATACTCTTGGGTACTCCATGTAGACATACTATTCTACTCATATAGATCTTGGCTAACTTAGCACTTGTGTAGGTTGTCTTCACGGGTATAAAATGAGCCACTTTAGTTAGGCGATCCACTACTACCCAAATAGAGTCATATCCTGACCTGGTCCTTGGCAATCCGGGGATGAAGTCCATGCCAATCTTGTTCATGTAGTTGGAATTATGCCCTAGAGGCAATAATAAAGATGTTATTTTTATAATTCTTGTTCATGATAAAGTTTATATTCCATGCTAGAATTGTATTAAGCGAAAACTTTGATACTTGTGTGGTTTATGAACAACGCCATGTCCCTAGTACGCCTCTATGGACTAGCTCATTGATTAATGATGGTTAAGGTTTCCTAACCATACACATGAGTTGTCGATTAATAATGAGATCATATCATTGGGAGAATGATATGATGGGCATACCCAAATCAAGCAGAGCAATTAGATCGTGTCATCGTGTTCATCTTTGCGAAGCTTTTTCTTATGTCAAATATTGTATTCCTTAGACCATGAGATAATGCAACTCCCTGTTATCGGAAGAAAGCTTTGAGGTCATCAAACGTCATCCTATGAGAGGGTGATCATAAAGGTGTCTCTCAGGTGATCGGAAAGTACTTGTTGGGTTGTATGTATCGAGATGGGATTTGTCCCTCCCAAGTCGGAGAGATATACTTCGGGCCCACTCGGTAATCGATATCAACACCGCTTGCAAGCACGTGGTTAAGGATTTAATCACAAAGTGATATCGGATTAGGGAACGAGTAAAGTACTTGATGTGAACGAGATTGAACTAGGTATGCCGATACCGACGATCGAATCTCGGGCAAGTAAAATATCGCGTGACGAACGGAATATATATGGGATTAATTGAATCCTGGCATCGTGGTTCATCCGATATGATCATCGATGAGTATGTGGGAGTCAATATGGGTTTCCATACCCCGCTGTTGATTATTGATAGAAGATCATGTCTGCATATTCTCGTACCCGTAGGGTCACACACTTAACGTGCCTCGACGCTAGGATAGAATGGATAATTGGTTTATGAGTTTTTGTTCGGAGTCTCGGATGAGATCCAGGACATCACGGGAGGTTCCGGAATGGTCCGGAGAATAAGATTTATATAAAGGAAAGCAGTTTTTGGGTTTCGGAATCGTTTCGGAATGTTCGGTATTGTACCAGAAGGTTCTAGAAGCTTTCGGAGTGGGACCAACGTGGCCCCACTTGTCGGAGGGGTGCGTGGGCCTACGAGGGAGTGCCCTGGCCGCATTGGGCCAGGGGCACAAGGCCCCATAGGCCCAGCCGGCCAAACCCTAGGGGAAACCCTACGGAAACCTTCTAGAAGGAGGGGTAAAACTTGCCCCCCACTCCAACCCTTGGGGCCGCCGCCCTAGGGCTTGGAGGAGGGGCCAAGGGGGCCGGCCAGCCCCCTATATATAGAGGGCAGGGGCGCAACCCTCCTCCACCCCTCCTTGAACCCTAGCCGCCTACCTGCTGCCCTCTAGATCTCTCTCTCTCCCGACTGCGCATAGGCGAAGCCCTGCCGCAGAAACTCTCCACCTTTGCACCACGCCGTCGTGTTGTAGATCCAATCTATATCTCCACCCCACTTGCTGGACCAAGGAAGGAGGAGACGTCGCGATGCCGTACGTGTGCATCTCTCGGAGGCGTCGCCACTTGCGGCGTTGGATCGGATCAGATCGCGTGGAGGAGAAGGCTAGTACGACTACATCAACCACGTTCCGTTGAACGTTCCGCTGTGCGATTTCTTCAAGGGTATGAAGATCTCATCTATCCCTCTCGTTGTTTGCATCTCCTAGATTAGATCTTGGCTTTTCCCGTTCGCATCCATAGAAAATTTTGATTTACTATGCTGCGAAACCCTTTAAAGGCTAGAGAACATCCTGCAGGAAGAGATAGAAAACTTAACCACTCCTGTAGCTCCTATTGTAAACCCGGCTCAGGAACAGGACGATCTAGAGGAAACTCGGTTGAAAATGCTAGAAGAGGCTAGGAGAGTAGCAGCTCTACATCAGTCGCTTAACATCACTTTGTGTGAATATGCTAGGGCTAACAAGCTCAACACTAGCCCAACTTGCTTAGATGGTGTTAGGATAAGTGGAAAGAATATCTTTAGTGATATCTACAAGGAACATGTGTCTAGGCAGGGTGACTCGGCTGATCCTGGGTTGCCGAGATATAGCACACCTGCAAAGAACCTTAGGGCTACAGATGCAACAGCTGCCGAGATAGATGGACTGACCGGTGAAGCCCGGAAGAGGCAGCAAGAAAGAGTCATTGAGATAGTGTGTATAGCAAACCAGCAGAATGAGGAACTTCTCAAGAACAACCTGGCAAGATCCGGAGGTTCATGTCTAATTCATTCGGCTGGAGTTGCCCCGGCAGTGTCAACTGCCGCAACATCTTCACTCGGAGGAGGATCAAGGAAATACAAGGCAGTAACCTCGGGGAGAAGAGATAAGTAGATGGTTCCGTATGACCCGATAGTGGCTGGGAAAGCAAATGTGAACCAAGGCAATGCTAGCCGATGTAACAGTGGGAATAGAAACCCCGGTCATGGAAATGGAGGCCAGGGAAACAACAAGCAGGGTAACTATGGCCAAAATCACTCAGTTGGAGGAAGGAAAGATCCTCCACAAGAGTGCCAACCGAGGTATGAACCTCGGTAAGAGAGGGATGCAGGACCAGTTTCGCATAACACGGAACATAATAGATACAATGATGGTTATTCGGAGATGGAGAATGCCGGATTTTCCATACCTAATCACCATGTGATAGGGGGAAAACAGGCAACAGAAACTTGCATCCAGATGATGCAAGGTTGAAACTTGATAGGATATATAGATCCGAGTTGTTGGAAGAGCAAGGTCCTCCGGGTTCAGCGTGATTTGGACCTTGGATCATGAGGTATCCAACTATGCCGAACTTTAATTGCCAAGAGGGACAAAAACATACAATGGAAGTACAAAGCCACAAGATTGGTTGATTGATTATGCCACTGCGGTAAAATTTGCGGAGGGCAACCTTATATGGGAACTGAGATATGTGTCGCAGATGCTGGAAGGGCCAACAAGAGTTTGGCTGAACAATTTTCCTGCAGGAAGTATCAACAGCTGGCTAGATTTTGAGGAGATGTTTGTGAGAAACTTCACAAGCACATATAAGAGGCCGAATAGACCTCAACAGCTCGGCGAGTGCAAGCAGAGACCGAATGATACTGACAGAGAATTTCTGACTCGGTGGTGTAACCTAAGGAACTCATGTGAAGGAGTGATTGAATCGCAAGCGATTTCTTGGTTTGCACAAGGGTGCAGGTATGCAAGTGTGTTATGGCAGAGGCTGAAGAGAGATATGCCAACCACATTGGCCAAAACAATTCAGATAGCCGACTCATATGCATTGGGAGATCCGACTCAGCCAGAGCTTATGCCGGCAGATCAGAATGATTAGCATGAGAATTACGCTCGTGATGGTGTCGGGTCATCCCGGAGGAATGAATTTTGAGGTAGAAGAAGAGATGACATGCCAGATTATTGGTACAATTCGAGTCAAGTTGCTGCTGATGTCTACGCACTTCTATTCCTGTAGACCGTTTGTCAACACCCGGATTTTTAATCCCAGATGCCTGTTATGCCATACATTGCAATCCTAGGATTACCATTTTTGCGAGACATAACAGATTTGGATACCACAGTACATCATCCATTACAAACCATACATAAGGTCTTACACAAATAAGGATCTCATGATCCAGCTCTTAATACAACTCAAGCAGCGGAAATACGTAATAATAATGGTAGCGTAGGCGAAGCTTCATCTTCGGGGTCACAGGCAATGCTAACGATGGGAGATGATCCTAGTTGTCGTAACCTTCCTGGGGTCCATCATCTTGGTACTCCTCTTCATGGTCTGGCACGGGAATAGACAGGGACAAAGCCATGAGTACTATTTAAGTACTCGCAAACTAATACTAACAAGTGAAGGGAGTTTTTGTAGTAGGACACTAAGCTCTAGAGTTGTTTTGCAAAAAGCCAGATTTACCTCTACTAAGTTTAGAAATGAAGAAAGCTAGTTGAAGTTTTATAACACCTAAGTGGGAACTTGTATTTCATATCACAACTCTGTTGTGTGGTCAAGTCAAACTATCAATCCATTTCATAAGTCATTTTGAAAACATCTGACGGGGGAACATTATGGCCACTCCAACTTTCCATCACCGCGAACACAGCTATTCGAATAGTTTGACACTCTGCAGAGATTGTATACTTTCACCACAACATTCGATACATCCGTTAGGAACAAATCCTGAATTCACCATACTCAGTATGCGGATAATCAATCCTAACCTTTCAATTACATGCCCTAGTATAAGCACCTCTCCTATGAGTTTGGCCTCCCAACCATGACCAACTGTCATCTTGGGTACTGCACAGGTGGACAATCTTCACAAGGTAGCCTCAGCTCAGACTGTGGCCGTGAGGGAACTAATACTAAGGTATATAAGTTTCCAGTTAAGCCCTACCCAATTCTCGGGTATTGTGGTTGTACGGTAAAATTGGAATGGTATCGCATCCACACAACCATCAGTTCTATAAAGGGCTAAGGCTCATGCCTCAACATTTTCATCACCAAAATCATCTGGTGTTTGGAAACACATGTCCAAAACATCTCAATAGAATGATCCATCATTCCAAGGTTTTCATAACCATTTTTCCACCAAGTATTCCCATCTAAAGTTGATCAAGTTTTATGCTTAGCACTAGCATCTACAAGTGGGGGTAAGTACTAATGAGGGGTGGTAAACTAGTGGAGTTTAACTAATTTCAATCTCATGCCTTAGGATGACATAAAGATTATCTAGCTTAGGCCAAGTTTTATGCTCTTTATGCAACCTTCAATTATCTTTCTAGAATCTACAAATTCACTTAAGTAAGCTCTAAGTAATAGCCTTGATAAATAAATAAAGTATAAAGCTTGTAAGTAAAACTAGGAATGGGGTTATCAAGTAGGTATGATCACATATGCTTAAGGCATATAGTTGGCATGGTAACAAGCAAGCATTTGCTTGCATAGGTCAACTTGATTAGTAAGTCTTGCTAAAGTAGAGTATCTTGCAAGTGTTAGCTTTCCTTGTGCAGAGAAGTGGTTGAAGTTCTCCTCGGCTTCTTCTTCGTAGTATCCTCCTTCCTCCTCGTATCCTTGGTCGGTACTAGCGTCTATAAATAAATACGAGGTACACAATCACCAAACAATACTTAACTATTTTCACTCATCACACAAAAGGGTCCTATAGATGATCTAGCATCATCACTAACATTACAAGATTAAAGCTTGGTTTAATTTCTTTTATTTTTAGAAAAGTAATTTCTACTCATTGAAAAAACTACTTAAGATTTAATATTCTCCAAACCAAACATGGGATCATGTTGACACATGTCATCACCACATATTTGAGTACGTGGAAATGTGATTTAAAGTGGTGTCACAATTTAATAAGGTTTAACCTTTTTATTTTAAATAAAATAAGTGACTAGAAATGCCTATGTGGCATTCTTTTATTACTTGAACATTATTTCTATAAGTAAACCCATATGTTTTTATATATTCTGAAAGGTATGACCAAATGTGAGTTTTGAGAGTTGGAATCAACTCAAAAGCTATTATGGTTTAAATTTGAAAAATGTTTGAATGCAGAAAAGGTTCTGCCTTGTTATTTTTACTAAGGTTGATCTATAGATTCAAATGATTTGAATCCAACGGGCTTGGATTCAGCATTTCCAGACCTTTCTAACAAAATTGGTTTCATTCAATTTGGTTCACTGAATTGAGCTAGGTTGATTTTTGAAACTAGGTACAGAACTGTGTTTGAATGAAAATGGAAAAAATCCAAATTCAAACGAGTGGGCTGCGCGGGAAGAGCAAATGGGCCGGCCTGCTACGCACACGCTTACGCGGGCCGGTTAAGTTGCTGTCCCCACGCGTCAGTGAGATGGGGGGTGCTGTCACATCCCAAAATTTTCCAAATTGTGAAATGTGAAAAATAAATAAACAAAATAAAACTTTGTTGAAATTTAGGGTGAGAAGAAACTTTTTGAATCCAATTGGAAACTTTCAAAACCTATTTGGTTCAAATAAAATCCTAAAGGGATTTAAAAAGATAAATAAACAATAAAGTTAAAATATTTGGAATCACTATTTTTTTTCTGGATCTTTTAATAAAAAGATATGGTTTTTATAAAGCAAGGAAAGATTTATAAATAAGGATTATTTTTAAAGCCAAAATTCAAACTTGGCTAAGCTTTTGAAATAAAATATTTCTATTTGATAAAAAGAGTAAAGGTCTATTTAAATAAAATAATGAGGATTATTAATATCCAATTCTATTAAAGTAAAGGCTTTTTCATTTTAAATAAAACTAAAACTTGTTAATTTATTTTAAATAAATTTTCCAAGTATTTTATATTTTCAAATAAAACCTACTGAAATGATTTTGGTTTTATTTATTTTCAAATGGAGATTATAGTAAATCAAATCCTATTTGAATTAATAAGTAAGGACTATTTTATTTAATTATTAAATAGATCCTAAAAGAATAAAAGTATTTTTTTATTTGGACTTTGGTTTGTGTTGTTAAACAGAACTAAAAATTATACAAAGTTTGGCAAAGATTTGAAATCTTCTGAGTGTTTAATTGTTTGATTGAAAATCAAAACAGAAAATCAAATAGAAAAAGAAAAAGCAATCAGAATAAAAAAATAGAAACAGACTCAACCCATTAAGCCGGCCCAGCAAGCCCAACTAAACCACCCCACGCGCGAAACGTTTTCACCCGGAAAAGAACCCAGACAGTCACTGACACAGAGGACCCACTCCCACTCTCTCTTTCGCTGACAGCACGACCCCACGTCACCTCAGCATCGTCTCCCTCGCGACCATTCTTCCTCGCCGTTGCTGCCTTTGAATGCGACGATGAATGCGAGTTACTGCCGGCGTTATTCTCGCCCCTGACCACGCGTACAAAACCGCCCACGCCTCCTCTACCTTTCCCCCCAAACAACGCCTCCCCTCTGCCCCTAGGATGCTCCGATTTTGAACTCAACCACCGCCGTCTCCGATGAGCTACGCGAGCAATTCCGGCCACATTCCGCCACCTCTCGCCTCCCACTGCACACGAGTTTGTTCTCCACCCCCAGGCGCATCTTCCAGTGCCTCGAACTCGCACGCGAGTGCCCTACAGCCTCGGCTTCGACATCATCTGAGCGCCACCGCCGTCTGTTGACGCTGCGGCGAAGTATCCCCGTAAGCAGCCGTCCTCCCCTCTCCTTCCCGATGACACTCCTGCACTCGCCACACTCGCACGCGTCTAACCACGCCTTTGTTTTTCCTTGGGGTGAACTGCAGCGTCGCCCTCGACGACCTCCAGAGCCGCCTGACGCCACCACCCACTCCGACAAGCAATCGTCGCCGTCCCTGAGCACCCCTCGCCAAGCCAGCACCACCTTGAGCTTCACCTCGACGTCGCGAGCACGGTGAGCACCTCCGCTTCTTCCCTTTCTTCCTGTACCACCGGCACCGCCGCATCCCGAGCGTGCGCCGCCAGTCGCCGCCGCCAGCGCCGCCAGATCGTGGTCGAGCTGCTGTGAACCGTTAGATGCAAAGTGTCTGGCTGCAATTAGAACTAGACGAAGGGGTACGCGCCCATCGGATCCATTCGTTTTAAGTTAGATCCAATGATCCACGGAGGCCGATCCACCCGAAGCGGTACCGGCCAATAAGATTGCGCCGCGTGGCACTGGTTTGATTTAAAACAAAATTCTGAATCTGATTTATATGCAAACTTGTAAAATTCATAACTTAAAATCTACACGTCCAAATTTTGAAAATTTTATATGAATGGAATAAGTAGAACAAGTACTTTGCAACTATGCACTTTGTTTAATGTTTTGCTTCTGGAAAATTGGTTGAATTTGCATAAACATGTGTAGGCTTATTTTGAATATAAAAATTGTTCTAGATATAATTTTAATGTGAAATATTTGAAAAATGGTTTGTTGTGAACCTACTGACCCTAGGAACCAACTTATGGATTTAAAAATGTATTATGTGAAGTTTAGGAATAAATATTTGAATTAGCACATTTCTAGTCAAATAAAAATATTGTTTTTGTTTTAGAAATGATTTTTTGAGTGAAACCTTTGGGAAATGTTTTGATTAAAACCTTCTGACCCTAAACACCAAGTTTTGAGAATTAAAACATATTGGGTGAACCCTTTAAATAATATTGCTTTGCTAAGAACATTTTCAACCACATAAAATAATGATTTGATTTAAAAATGGTTTATAGATAAAACCTTTTGCAAATGGTTTTACCACTTTAGTAAATGACCACTTTGAACCTTATAATGTTTAGAGCCTGGTAGAAACCACCTTTGCAAATAAAACTATCTTTTGCATGCTTGCATGCATGACTTTGTTTCTATTATTTTATGTGTGATGAATTGTTTGATTATTGGTTGGGATGCTAGTTGAATCTATGTTTGCTTGATTTATTTGTAATGAAGTTAGAAGAGTGTGATATTAGCAAGATCAAGAAGTGAACCAACATTCTCTACCAAAAAGGCAAGTGACACTATCATCCAAGTCCTATTATTTTCATTACACTTAGTGGATTTTTGAAACATGCATGATAATGATTTCTACATTTTATGCTATGCTAGATCCTAATAGGATACCCCTATATATTCCTTAGTGGAAACATTGTATTTGTAGTATGCTTAGCCCTGCTATATATTGGGATGGGATACATGTTATGAATATATGAAGAATTGAAAAGACATATGTTTTATATAATAAAACAAGTACTCAATGAACCACCTGGGTGGACAAGGATACTCAAGCTTGGACAAGGTGGCAACAAAAGGAACCATGTTTATATGGCTATCTCTTTTGTATGTGCACTAGAAGGAAACCACCCAGGGACTTAGAGATTGAACATGTTTCTCGTACAGTGGCTTCCATGTACAGCCACATGCTAAATGGGCTCTGGCTTAGTCAACTACATAGTGGAAGACCCATGCATTGGCATCTTCAGGTTAACTAGATTTGTGCTAGGGAACTTGGAACCCTACATTGGTGCCTGAATGATAAGCTAGCATTGTGTATTGGGAGGACTCCTGTGGAAAGACTTTGTCACATTCTCAATCTGCCAGTACTCCATCTTGGTGAGTACTTATCCAGCGGCCACTGGTGGCATCAAGATGAGATTGTGTCATGTGGGTAAAGTGTACAACTTCTGCAGAAGATCAAAATTCTAAGTACTTAGCCGTGTCCCCGATTATGGACAATACTGAGCAACTAAGGCCTGAAGCTATGGGAGATCTCGACATTCCAATTTCTCAAAGTTAAAACTTGAGGGTGACAACAAGGGATTTGAAGCACTTGGAGTTTTCCAAGAAGTTCAAAAATATTTGACAAAGATCAAAAACTATTTTGAAAAGATAGGATAAAACTATATTGCTTTCTGCAAATGAGCCTCCACCCCACTTAGCCAAATATGCATGTAATGATAGGATCCACTAAATTTTACATAGTAGTGAAACTTGCCAATACAATTCAAATGTATTGACCCTTGTGGCTGCAACTTATTATGTTGCAGGTTTGTTTGATGTTAGTGAAGTGTGTTGAATAGGATTACAAGCCTACAACCAACATGATTGCCTGTGGCACTTTGAAGACGAAGGACCCCATGCTTATAGACATTCTGCTGCAATGTAGTGAGATAGCCAAATGAGCTATGTAAGATGTAATGAATTATTTTATTCCTGGTTATAAAGTTGTATTATGACCTTTGTTTCTTGATATTACATCTTAACTGTGGATGCTAGCTATTGATCCAGGGACTAGCATTGTAAACACAGGGATCTCTACCTTATTAATGGTTGGGAACCTTACAAATGGTATCAGAGCACTGTGTTGCCTATAGGATTGTAACCCTAGGATTGTACAAACCCCCTTAGAAAAATAGGAGTTGTTTTTTGTTCCAAAAACTTATTTACAAACAATCTTGTAAACTCTTTCCTCAACCATTTTGGTTTTGATTCTACATCTCTCCTATTTCAAACTTTATGGACAAAACCTACCCCATGGCCAAAGACTTCACCATGAGCTAAGAACATCTTCAACTCTAATGACTTCAACATCTTCAACTCTAATGACTTCAACATCTTCAACATTTTCACCAAGGACTTCAACCTTGGATATCACTAAGGACTACAAGTGAGAACCAAGAGACATTAGATTGCCCACCAAAGATATTGATATCAAGTTAGAGTATGAATAATATTGACCTATGAGGTATGATTATACTAAGTTATATATTTCAAGAAAACTTGTTGTTTCCTTCAACTCATGAGTTAAGCTCATAAGTTGTTAAGTGGATACTTGCTTGTTGATTGTTTGATTGAACTTGGTTGTTTTGAGTTGTGTGTTAGAACTTCTTAAAAAAAACCTATCCACCAATACTTATCCCTATCAAACTAACAGATGCCTCCTCGTCGTGCCAACCCCAACCAAAACAACAATAACAACATCACCCCTGAGATGCAGCAGATGATGGCGGCTCAGACACAGTTGATGCAACAAATGACCACATATATACAGAATCAGAACAACAACAACACCAACAATCAGAATAATCCTCCAGCACTTGACATGCTCACCAAGTTTTTGAAACTTAGTCCTGCAAGGTTCTCTGGAACAACTGACCCAATGGTAGCTGATGATTGATTACGTTCAGTGAACAAAGACTTAGTGACTGTTGGCTACACCGATGAAGAAAAAGTTAGGTTTGCAGCATTTCTGCTTGAAGGACCAGCAGCAACATGGTGGGACAACTTTCAAATCACCACTCCCCTTGAAGATGTAACATGGGATATTTTTGAAGATGGATTTAAAACAACTCACATCTCACCTGGAGTGATGTACTTGAAGAAAAAGGAGTTTCACAATCTGAAATAGCGTCACCTCAGTGTGGCTGAGTATATTGAAGAATTCAACAATCTGGCACGATATGCACCGGATGAAGTTGACACAGATGTTAAGAGAAAAGAAAAAATTCTGGAAGGACTTAATGATGAGTTGAACTTGCAGCTAGCTGTTTCTTATGTCCCAACTTATTAATCACTCTGTGACAAAGCCACTATATTGGAAAACAAGATGAATCAAGTTGAGAACAGAAAGAGGAAGCATAAACTCAAGAATCACTCAGGATCATCAAAGAAGAAGCATTCATTCAAAAAGAGCAATGAAGATTCTGAACCACATCAGTATTACCACAACAACAATGGAAGTGACAATAATGGAAATGATACTGACAATGGAGATGACCTTGGTCAGAATCAACAAGACACTTTCAGGAAGAAAGATATTAGCCAGTTGCAATGCTATAATTGTAAGGAACTTGGACACTATGCATCAGACTGTCCTGAGAAGAAAAAGAACAAGGATGCTAGAAGAGCCAATGGAAATGACTCCAATGTGACCTAGAAAGGACATGTGAACCACATTGACATGGATGGAAACTTTGAAGAGATAGAAGAAGTGGATGTCAGAAACTAGTTAACTCAGTTGAGTCAAATAAGGATTCCTTGTCAGGATATAAAGTGTTGAACCCATAGTCAAGTGAACCATCAATGTAACCCTATGAGACTTTATTTTTAAGGGTGGTAGTACCCTAGTTGCCTTGAAGCCAACTTGTAACCTTTAGCCTTCTCAAATCTCGGGACGAGATTTATTTTAAGGGTGGTAGCCTGTCACATCCCAAAATTTTCCAAATTGTGAAATGTGAAAAATAAATAAACAAAATAAAACTTTGTTGAAATTTAGGGTGAGAAGAAACTTTTTGAATCCAATTGGAAACTTTCAAAACCTATTTGGTTCAAATAAAATCCTAAAGGGATTTAAAAAGATAAATAAACAATAAAGTTAAAATATTTGGAATCACTATTTTTTTCTGGATCTTTTAATAAAAAGATATGGTTTTTATAAAGCAAGGGAAGATTTATAAATAAGGATTATTTTATAAAGCCAAAATTCAAACTTGGCTAAGCTTTTGAAATAAAATATTTCTATTTGATAAAAAGAGTAAAGGTCTATTTAAATAAAATAATGAGGATTATTAATATCCAATTCTATTAAAGTAAAGGCTTTTTCATTTTAAATAAATACTAAAACTTGTTAATTTATTTTAAATAAGTTTTCCAAGTATTTTATATTTTCAAATAAAACCTACTGAAATGATTTTGGTTTTATTTATTTTCAAATGGATATTTTAGTAAATCAAATCCTATTTGAATTAATAACTAAGGACTATTTTATTTAATTATTAAATAGATCCTAAAAGAATAAAAGTATTTTTTTATTTGGACTTTGGTTTGTGTTGTTAAACATAACTAAAAATTATACAAAGTTTGGCAAAGATTTGAAATCTTTTGAGTGTTTAATTGTTTGATTGAAAATCAAAACAGAAAATCAAATAGAAAAAGAAAAAGCAATCAGAATGAAAAAAAATATAGAAACAGACTCAACCCACTAAGCCGGCCCAGCAAGCTCAACTAAACCCCCCCCCACGCGCGAAACGTTTTCACCCGGAAAAGAACCCACACAGTCACTGACGCAGAGGACCCACTCCCACTCTCTCTCTTTCGCTGACAGCACGACCCCACGCCACCTCAGCATCGTCTCCCTCACGACCGTTCTTCCTCGCCGTTGCTGCCTTTGAATGCGGCGATGAATGCGAGTTACTGCCGGCGTTATTCTCGCCCCTGACCACGTGTATAAAACCGCCCACGCCTCCTCTACCTTTCCCCCCAAACAGCGCCTCCCCTCTGCCCCTAGGCTGCTCCGATTTTGAACTCAACCACCGCCGTCTCCGACGAGCTACGCGAGCAATTCCGGCCACATTCCGCCACCTCTCACCTCCCACTGCACACGAGTTTGTTCTCCACCCCCAGGCGCATCTGCCAGTACCTCAAACTCGCCCGCGAGTGCCCCACAACCTCGGCTTCGACATCATCTGAGCGCCACCGCCGTCTGCTGACGCTCCGGCGAAGTATCCCCGTAAGCAGCCGTCCTCCCCTCTCCTTCCCGATGACACTCCTGCACTCGCCACACTCGCCTGCATCTAACCACGCCTTTGTTTTGCCTTGGGGTGAACTGCAGCGTCGCCCTCGACGACCTCCAGAGCCGCCTGATGCCGCCACCCACTCCGACGAGCAATCGTCGCCGTCCTTGAGCACCCCTCGCCAAGCCAGCGCCACCTTGAGCTTTACCTCGACCTCGCGAGCACGGTGAGCACCTCCGCTTCTTCCCTTGCTTCTTGTACCGCCGGCACCGCCGCATCCCGAGCGTGCGCCGCCAGTCGCCGCTGCCAGCGCCGCCAGATCGTGGTCGAGTTGCTGTGAACCGTTAGATGCAAAGTGTCTGGCTGCGATTATAACTAGACGAAGGGGTACGCGCCCATCTGATCCATTCGTTTTAAGTTATATCCAACGATCCATGGAGGCCGATCCAACCGAAGTGGTACCGGCCAATAAGATTGCGCCGCGTGGCACTGGTTTGATTTAAAACAAAATTCTGAATCTGATTTATGTGCAAACTTGTAAAATTCATAACTTAAAAACTACACGTCCAAATTTTGCAAATTTTATATCAATGGAATCAGTAGAACAAGTAATTTGCAAATATGCAGTTTGTTTAATGTTTTGCTTCTGGAAAATTGGTTGAATTTGCAGAAACATGTGTAGGCTTATTTTGAATATAAAAATTGTTCTAGATATAATTTTAATGTGAAATCTTTGCAAAATGGTTTGTTGTGAACCTACTGACCCTAGGAACCAACTTATGGATTTCAAAATGTATTATGTGAAGTTTAGGAATAAATATTTGAATTAGCACATTTCTAGTCAAATAAAAATATTATTTTTGTTTCAGAAATGATTTTTTGAGTGAAACCTTTGGGAAATGTTTTGATTAAAACCTTCTGACCCTAAACACCAAGTTTTGAGAATTAAAACATATTGAGTGAACCCTTTAAATAATATTGCTTTGCTAAAAACATTTTTAACCACATAAAATAATGATTTGATTTAAAAATGGTTTATAGATAAAACCTTTTGCAAATGGTTTTACCACTTTAGTAAATGACCACTTTGAACCTTATAATGTTTAGAGCCTGGTAGAAACCACCTTTGCAAATAAAACTATCTTTTGCATGCTTGCATGCATGACTTTGTTTCTATTATTTTATGTGTGATGAATTGTTTGATTATTGGTTGGAATGCTAGTTGAATCTATGTTTGCTTGATTGATTTGTAGTGAAGTTAGAAGAGTGTGATATTAGCAAGATCAATAAGTGACCCAACATTCTCTACCAAAAAGGCAAGTGACACTATCATCCAAGTCCTATTATTTTCATTACACTTAGTGGATTTTTGAAACATGCATGATAATGATTTCTATATTTTATGCTATGCTAGATCCTAATAGGATACCCCTATATATTCCTTAGTGGAAACATTGTAGTTGTAGTATGCTTAGCCCTGCTATATATTGGGATGGGATACATGTTATGAATATATGAAGAATTGAAAAGACATATGTTTTATATAATAAAACAAGTACTCAATGAACCACCTGGGTGGACAAGGATACTCAAGCTTGGACAAGGTGGCAACAAAAGGAACCATGTTTATATGGCTATCTCTTTTGTATGTGCACTAGAAGGAAACCACCCAGGGACTTAGAGATTGAACATGTTTCTTGTACGGTGGCTTCCATGTACAGCCACATGCTAAATGGGCTCTGGCTTAGTCAACTACATAGTGGAAGACCCATGCATTGGCATCTTCAGGTTAACTAGATTTGTGCTAGGGAACTTGGAACCCTACATTGGTGCCTGAATGACAAGCTAGCATTGTGTATTGGGAGGACTCCTGTGGAAAGACTTTGTCACATTCTCAATCTGCCAGTACTCCATCTTGGTGAGTACTTATCCAGCGGCCACTGGTGGCATCAAGATGAGATTGTGTCATGTGGGTAAAGTGTACAACTTCTGCAGAAGATCAAAATTCTAAGTACTTAGCCGTGTCCCCGATTATGGACAATACTGAGCAACTAAGGCCTGAAGCTATGGGAGATCTCGACATTCCAATTTCTCAAAGTTAAAACTTGAGGGTGACATCAAGGGATTTGAAGCACTTGGAGTTTTCCAAGAAGTTCAAAAATATTTGACAAAGATCAAAAACTATTTTGAAAAGATAGGATAAAACTATATTGCTTTCTGCAAATGAGCCTCCACCCCACTTAGCCAAATATGCATGTAATGATAGGATCCACTAAATTTTACATAGTAGTGAAACTTGCCAATACAATTCAAATGTATTGACCCTTGTGGCTGCAACTTATTATGTTGCAGGTTTGTTTGATGTTAGTGAAGTGTGTTGAATATGATTACAAGCCTACAACCAACATGATTGCCCGTGGCACTTTGAAGACGAAGGACCCCATGCTTATAGACATTCTGCTGCAATGTAGTGAGATAGCCAGATGAGCTATGTAAGATGTAATGAATTATTTTATTCCTGGTTATAAAGTTGTATTATGACCTTTGTTTCTTGATATTACATCTTAACTGTGGATGCTAGCTATTGATCCAGGGACTAGCATTGTAAACACAAGGATCTCTACCTTATTAAAGGTTGGGAACCTTACAGGTGCGAAGCGGTACGGGGCAACGTGGTGCGTTGGATCTAGTTCTAATCCAACGGCTCTGGTTCATCGTCCATGTCGGGCAGCGCCGGCAAGACAGAACCCTATCGCGGCAGGTGGGGGTCGTCGGGGGCTCACCGGGGCTTAGGCGAGAGTTGGCGGTGCGGGCGAACGACGAAGTCGACAATGGTGAACCTCTTGGTACCGGCAGCTTCTCCTCGGGCGGCTCCAATCGATGGCTTCCTTCTTCTCCAGCAGCGGCGGGCTCCGGCCAAATTCCGGCGATGCGCTGCTCGCCTTGCTCCGTGACTGAGGCGGGGTGATTCTGGGTGAGAGGGGAGTGGAATGGTGTGAAGAATTCGAGCAGGGGAGGCCTCTATTTATAGTGGCAAGAGGGGACCGACGGGCGCAAGCTAAGCTCGTCGTGGTCGACGGCACAGAGGGCTATCGGCGTGGGCGATGGTAGGGGGCGGTGCTATGCTCGAAGCTCAACGACATGGTGGCGAGGCGTGGGGCGGTGCTGATCGGTCAGAATGCTGCGATGCTCTGAGCGTGCCCGACGGAAGTTTTTATGGCGCACAGAATGCATGGTCCGCGCAGCGACGAACGAGCGTGTCTACAGGGTTGCTGGGATGGTGGTGATCACGTATGCACGCGGCGAGGGCGGCGCGCGGTCTGTGGGCGTCTGTCGAGTGTGGCGCACGGGGCGCGCTCTCGGCATGGTTGCAGAGCAGCTTGGCATGGTCTGTGCGTGTGGTCCATGGGCTGGCATTGCTCGCGGCTGGGACAGGGAGTAGCGGTGGGGTGCTAGCTTGCTCCCAGACAAGGTTGGCGAGGCTAGTGTTGCTTGTAGCTTGCTGTCCACACTGGGGTGACCATGGTGCTCTCGGGTTGTTCACCATTGATGACAATGGCTAGCTTACAGTGGTGCTAGAGATCAGTTAAGGTTGTTAGATGATCTACTAAGGCTAGTGGTGCCCAGAGAGGGAACAAGTTAGGCCAGAATCACTGCTCAAAATAGTATTTGTGATTTTGTTAATTTGAATCTGCAAGGTGTTTGATGAAATGGCCGGATGAATTCAAGTTTTGAATTTTGAAAATATTTTTGGTGGGTGTGCTAGGCATGTGCTGGTGAGTCTGTAGATGCTTGGGTTTTGAAAGTTGATCTTGTTTGAGTGGTTTTTGAAAAAGTGGGATCTTCCCATATGATATAGATTCAATTTTAAACTATCATTTAAACTATGCATTTGAAGGTTTCTGGATGATCACAAGGTGGGCCTTGGTACTTTGTTATGAGTACTATCAAGGGGTGCAAAGATCCAAACAAGTTTTTGTTAAGTTCTGAAAGCTAGAGACAGCCAAAGTAGGCATGGGAGTTAATTTGGCAAAACTGACCATTGCTTTATTTTGTTTGTTTTGATTTATTTGTCTTTGGGAAAAGTTTGGGGATTGTTTAGATGATGTTTATTTCACCTAAGAATCCTTTTACAAGCAAAGAAACACATAAGCAAGGTAATTCAAAAGAAATCAAAATGGGATGCATACACACATGCATGCTTTCATATTTTTATTTAGAAAAGTTTTTGTTAATCCTAATTTTGGTGATTAGATTTTGATGATTCTAGTTTAATATTTTTGGGATGTTACAATCCTTCCCCCCTTAAACAAAATCTCGTCTCGAGATTTGAAAAAGGACGAAAAGATTACCTAGGATTTGAAGAGATCGGGAAACTCTGTCCTGATGTGATCTTCGCGCTCCTAGGTAGCTTCCTCTTCCGTGTGGTTGCTCCACTGAATTTTGAGAAACTTGATGCTTCGGGTTCTGGTAGTTCAGAAAGCTTCTTCCAAAATACGGATGGGTACTTCGGGATAGGTCAGGTCATCATTGATCTCTATAGTCCGGTGATCACTATTCTTGAACACTTCAGTCTTCTCTAGAACTTCTAGACACTTGCGAAGTAATGAGATATGGAACACATTGTGCACGGCTGACATCTCTTCGGGTAGTTCCAATTGATACGACACTTCTCCTCGACGGTTCAGAATTTTGAAGGGTCCGTTATATCTGGGGGCTAACTTTCCTTTCGGCTGGAAATGCTGCATTCCCTTTAATGGCGACACTTCAGATATACAAAATCTCCTATGTTGAAGGCGAGGTGTCGACGTCTCTTGTCGGCGTAACTCTTCTGTCGGGACTAGGCTGTCTTGAGGTGCTCACGAATCTTGTGAACCTTCTCTTCTGCTTCTCGTAGGATATCGGGTTCGAAAATCTAACTCTCTCCTACTTCCGACCAGTTCAAATGGGTGCGACACTTTCTTCCGTACATAAATTCAAATGGGGTCATTTGCAAACTAGCTTGATAACTGTTGTTGTATGAAAATTCTGTGAACGGCAGACAGTCTTCCCACTTAGATTCATATTCTAAGACACATGCTCTCAGCATATCTTCGAGTATTTGATTTACTTGCTGCGTTTGTCCGTCGGTCTGAGGGTGATAAGCGGTACCGAAATCGAGGGGAGTTCCTAAACCTTCTTGGACTTCCTTCCAGAATCTCGAGGTAAAGTGAGTTCCTCGATCAGATACGATGTTCTTGGGGACTCCATGCAAACTAACGATTCTAGCGATGTATAACTCCGCTAGCTTCGAACTCTGATATGTGGTCTTGACGGGTAAGAAATGGGCGACTTTGGACAATCGGTCAACTATGACCCAGATAGAGTCATTTCCCCTACTAGAAGTAGGCAATCCGGTGATAAAGTCCATTCCAACGGAATCCCATTTCCATTCCGGAATCTATAATGGTTGCAACAATCCAGCGGGTCTTTGATGTCCTGCCTTGACTCGCTAACATATATCACACTTGGCTATATAGCTTCCGGTTTCTCTCTTCATCTTATGCCACCAAAATTGCTCTTTCAAATCTTGATACATCTTAGTTCCTCCGGGGTGGATAGAATAAAGAGTATCATGAGCTTCCTTCAAAATAACTTCTTTCAACTCAGAATCTGCTGGTACACAAAGGCGTCCTTTGTACCATAGAACTCCTTCTTTGTCTTCGGTGAATCCAGGTACTTTGCCTGTACAGATACGACGCTTGATTCCGTCAATACTAGTATTCCCTTTCTGCGCCTCTTTGATCTGGCTGATCAAAGTGGGTTGAATTTCTATGCTAGCCAAAAATCCTTCATTTACTAATTCCATTCTAAAATCTTCCATCTCTTTGTGCAAACTTGGTTGCTCCTTCAAAATCATGGAGTTCAAGCGGCACTGCAATCTGCTAAGGGCATCTGCTACCACATTGGCTTTACCGGGGTGATAGTGAATGTCCAGATCGTAATCCTTGATTAGCTCAATCCATCTTCTCTGTCTCATATTCAGCTCCTTCTGAGTGAATATATACTTCAGGCTCTTGTGATCCGAATAAATCTCACAACGGTTTCCCATCAGGTAGTGCCTCCATGTCTTCAGGGATAGAACTACGAATGCGAGTTCGGGGTCATGGGTTGGGTAATTTTGCTCATGTTGTTTCAGTTGTCGAGATAGATAAGATATAACTTTGCCTTCTTGCATTAGCACACATCCGAGACCGATCTTGGCTGCATCGAAATACACGTCGAAGGGCTTCGTGATATCCGGCATGATTAAGATTGGGGCTGAAATCAATCTCCTCTTGAGTTCTTGAAAACTCGCTTCACATTTTGTCGGTCCATTCAAACTTCTTGTCCTTCTTCAGCAATTGGGTCATGGGTATGGCGATACTCGAGAATCCTTCTACGAACTTGCGGTAGTATCCCGCCAATCCGAGAAATGCACGAACTTGGGTTTGAGTGGTTGGGGCTTGCCAATCTTGGACATCTTTCACCTTTGCAGGGTCAATGGCAATTCCTCCGGCTGATACAATGTGGCCGAGGAATCCTACCTCCTGTAACCAGAATTCACATTTGCTAAACTCGGCATACAACTGATGCTCTCTAAGAGTTCCAAGAATGGTCCTTAGGTGTAGCTCATGTTCTTCTTCTGATTTGGAATAAATCAGAATGTCATCGATGAAAACAATGACAAACTTATCCAGGAAGTCCATAAAAATCTTATTCATGAGATTCATGAAATAAGCGGGGGCATTGGTTAATCCAAAAGACATGACGGTATACTCGTATAATCCATATATGGTGGTAAAGGCAGTCTTGGGAATATCCTCTACGTGAATCTTGAGTTGATGATAGCCAGTTCTAAGATCAATCTTAGAAAACACTTTGGCACCGGTCAACTGATCAAACAAATCTTCTATCTTGGGCAAGGGGTACTTGTTCTTGCTGGTGACATCATTCCGCTTCCGATAATCCGTACACAGACGGTTACCTCCATCCTTCTTGTCCACAAATAAGACAGGTGATCTCCATGGTGACGCACTTGGTTGAATCAATCCAATTTCCAACATGGAATCCAGTTGCTTCTTCAGTTCTGCTAGTTCAGACGGGTTCATACTATAGGGTCTCTGGGCTATGGGTCCTGTTCCAAGGATTAGTTCAATGATAAACTCGATATCCCGATCTGGGGGCATACCGGGCAAAACATCTGGAAATACATCGGGGTATTCACAGACTATCCGGACTTGGTCAATGGTAGGTTGGGCTATACTCTTGTTGCACTTGAATTGACGAGGTAAGGTTTCAGATATATGCTCGACTGATATTCTAGCTGTACTGGGTGATGGCTTTCTTGGCACAGTCAATCAATCCTTTATGTTTGGATATCCAATCCATTCCTAGTACTACTTCCAAACCTTTAGTTCCAAGTACTATCAGATTAGCATAAAAATCTATGCCATGGATTCGGATAGGGACGGCTTTGCAAATTTGCCTAGCCTTGGTGGTTGAACCGGGAATTTGTACGATCATAACATGCTTCAGTTTGGTTGGTTGGATTTTACTAGTGCATGCAAATTCTTCGGTGACAAATGAGTGCGATGCACCATAATCAAACAACACTCGAGCAAGTACTGAATTAACAGAAAATATACGTAGTACGACGTCTGGTGCTTCCTGAGCTTCTTCAGCATGCATGAGAAAAGGACGGCCGTTGCGGTTGAGTGAATTCCCCGGGGCAAACCTTTTTCCGGCTGAACACGACGCTGCTGCTGATCTGGGGCATTTGCATTGGGGGCTGCGGCATTCTTCTTGTTGGGGCACTCGTTGGAGTAGTGACCCTTATTTCCACAGTCATAACAAGTCACTTGCGACTTGTCCTTTGCTGCAACAGGCACAACATTGCTTCCAGTTCTCGGGGCAGTGTTGGTGTTGGCGGTAGCATTTTTGTTGTTGAACTTGGGTGGGGCACGGTTGAAATTTCTAGAGTTGTTGGGGTTGTTGTGATTTCCTCCGGGCCTTGGGTTTCCACGGTTGGGATAGGTCGTACGGTTCATCGGGGGTCTGTTGGTTCTCGAGGCAAATCCTGGAGATGGGTTGGGGCGATACTTTGGGGTCTGATGGGTTCCTGGTTGATGCATCATGCGACGCTTGCGGTTCTCATTGGCTTGGTTGATCTTTCCTTCCATCTGGATGGCAGAGTCGACCAGGGCTTCCATATCAGCAAAGGGGATATTGACTAACACAGTCTGCATCTCATCATGCAGACCATTCAGGAATATTTCTTTCTTCTTGGCTTCGGTGTCGATCTCATCCGGGGCATACCTAGCTAATGACAAGAATTTGTCACGGTATTCCACTACGGTCATCTGTCCTTGCTTCAGTTCTCTGAATTCGTCTCTCATTCTCTTGATCAAACCTGGTGGCACATGGGTTCTGCTGAACTTGACCTTGAATTCTTCCCAGGTCATCATCTGTCCTCCGGTCATTGCACGAACACTGTTCCACCATTCCCTGGCATCTCCGGCTAGATAGTGGGTGGCGAACAGAACTTTCTCGTTAGCTTCCACTCCGGCGACTTCTAGGTTGTTTTCCATGGTCTGTAGCCAATCGTCGACATCTAGGGGCTCTTCCGACTTAGTGAAAACAGGTGGGTTGGTGTTCTGGAAATTCTTGAGATTAGATCCATGGTTGTCCTGATTTCCGTGGCCTTGATTGTTGTGGGCTAGCTGGGCTATCTGCTGAAGGGTGGATAAGTTGGCTTGACGTTCGGCTCTTTCAGCTTCGCGGTCAGAAACCAACATTTGCAGTATCTGGAACATCGGGTCCGGGGATGGACCACTTCCTCCGCGTGGCATCTGAAGATTGAGATAGATCATGAGAAAAGAGGGAAATTTCTAAGGTTCTGGGACTTGGAATTTTTTTAAAGTTTGACTCAGATTTTCTAGAAACTTGCTTTTCATTCATTCATTCATAGCACACAATACAAACACACACCACAAAACCAGAAAAACAGATGGTTTTAGGAACCATTCTAGAAACTACGATACAGTGGGACCGAATACTACTCACTACGCTAGTGCTCAAGTGCTACTACTCCTCGGAGTCGGTGTGGTCATCTTCCTCATCGTCATTGATGAAGGCGAAATCCTCCTCATTGGTGAAGAAGTCCATAGCCTGATCCTCCAGAAAATCATCATCATCGCTGAGATAGGAGTAGGGGTCTCCACGAAGATCCTCTCCGGCATTCTCCCTTTCCTCCAACTGCATGTCTCTCTCGTGGATGGTCTCTTCCAAAGACAAGATACGGTGGCGAAGACGGGCAATGATGCGCTCCTTCTTATCGAGCTGACGGCGGCGAGACTTGCGATCCTTTGCTAGCATGGCGATGGTCTAATCCTTCGTCTTGATGATGGCGGACTTGTGGTTGGAGTAGTCACGGCAATTATCCAACTCCTGCTGACGATTGTACATCATGAAGCTGAGATGGTCCAACTGAGTCTTCAGCTCGTGGTGGTATGGGGCTTCCAGTGGCTGTCCATTAGCATCACGCCTTGGACAAAACTCAAAGCGGGTACCCTTGATCTGGTTGATACTCTGCCCACACAGACGGGCAAGAGCTTCCTGCATGGCCCTGGCAAGTCCATCGAGCCAGTTGTTCTCTCTTAAGGTGAACTGAATTCCCTCCGCAGTGGGAGGTTCAATCTTTTCTCGGAGACTTGCAACAATTAGCCACTGCAGATCTTCTCCTCCTTGATCATTGAGCTGAGCTCCGAAGAACTCGGGGTGCGGACGCTCCAGAAGTTCCGAAAGCTGGTCCAAATCCCTCTCAAAGAGAAGGTCTCCTCCATTCCCCAACTGATAAAACTTGTTGTACTTCACGTCCATCTATAAGAATATAGGATGAGTAAGTTAGTAGAGTGATCAAGTGTGTCAAGTTTTATGTTTTTTTGCAAGAGTTTTTGAGGAACATGAATTTTCATGAATGATCAAAGTGATAAGAATGGGAATAAGTTTTTGTAAATATTTGCTTCCTTTGGTTTTGAAACTAAGTTGTTGATTCCAACATCCAGTCTAACTAGGGTCTCCTATGGTCAGGATGGCTCTGATACCAACTTGTCAACACCCGGATTTTTAATCCCAGATTCCTGTTATGCCATACATCGCAATCCCAGGATTACCATTTTTGCGAGACATAACAGATTTGGATACCACAGTACATCATCCATTACAAACCATACATAAGGTCTTACACAAATAAGGATCTCATGATCCAGTTCTTAATACAACTCAAGTAGCGAAAATACGTAATAATAACGGTAGCATAGGCGAAGCTCCATCTTCGGGGTCACAGGCAATGCTGATGATGGGAGATGATCCTAGTTGTCGTAACCTTCCTGGGGTCCATCATCCTGGTACTCCTCTTCATAGTCTGGCCACGGGAATAGCCAGGGATAAAGCCATGAGTACTCTTTAAGTACTCGCAAACTAATACTAACAAGTGAAGGGGGTTTTTGTAGTAGGACACTAAGCTCTAGGGTTGTTTTGCATAAAAGCCAGATTTACCTCTACTAAGTTTAGAAATGAAGAAAGCTAGTTGAAGTTTTATAACACCTAAGTGGGAACTTGTATTTCATATCACAACTCTGTTGTGGTCAAGTCAAACTCTCAATCCAGTTCACAAGTCATTTTGAAAACATCTGACGGGGGAATAGTATGGCCACTCCAACTTTCCATAACCGCGAACGCGGCTATTCGAATAGTTTGACACTCTGCAGAGATTGTACACTTTCACCACAACATTCGATACATCCGTCAGGAACAAATCCTGAATCCACCATACTCAGTATGCGGATAATCAATCCTAACCTTTCAATTACACGCCCTAGTATAAGCACCTCTCCTGTGAGTTTGGCCTCCCAACCATGACCAACTGTCATCTTGGGTACTGCACAGGTGGACAATCTTCACAAGGTAGCCTCAGCTCAGACCTTGGCCATGAAGGAACTAATACTAAGGTATATAAGTTTCCAGTCAAGCCCTACCCAATTCTCGGGTATTGTGGTTGTATGGTAAAATTGGAATGGTATCGTATCCAGACAACCATCAGTTTTAAAAATGGCTAAGGCTCATTCCTCAACATTTTCATCACCAAAATCATCTGGTGTTTGGAAACACATGTCCAAAACCTCTCAATAGAATGATCCATCATTCCAAGGTTTTCATAACTATTTTTCCACCAAGTATTCCCATCTAAAGTTGATCAAGTTTTATGCTTAGCACTAGCATCTACAAGTGGGGGTAAGTACTAATGAGGGGTGATAAACTAGTGGAGTTTAACTAATTTCAATCTCATGCCTTAGGATGACATAACGATTATCTAGCTTAGGCCAAGTTTTATGCTCTTTATGCAACCTTCAATTATCTTTCTAGAATCTACAAACTCACTTAAGTAAGCTATAAGTAATAGCCTTGATAAAGAAATAAAGTATAAAGCTTGTAAGTAAAACTAGGAATGGGGTTATCAAGTGGGTATGATCACATATGCTTAAGGCATATAGTTGGCATGGTAACAAGCAAGTATTTGCTTGCATAGGTCAACTTGATTAGTAAGGCTTGCTAAAGTAGAGTATCTTGCAAGTGTTAGCTTGCCTTGTGCAGAGCAGTGGTTGAAGTTCTCCTCGGCTTCTTCTTCATAGTATCCCCCTTCCTCCTCGTATCCTTGGTCGGTACTAGCGTCTATAAATAAATACGAGGTACACAATCACCAAACAATACTTAACTATTTTCACTCATCAAACAAAAGGGTCCTATAGATGATCTAGCATCATCACTAACATTACAAGATTAAAGCTTGGTTTAATTTATTTTATTTTTAGAAAAGTAATTTCTTCTCATTGAAAAAACTACTTAAGATTTAATATTCTCCAAACCAAACATGGGATCATGTTAACACATGTCATCACCACATATTTCAGTACATGGGAATGTGATTTAAAGTGGTGTCGCAATTTAATAAGGTTTAACCTTTTTATTTTAAATAAAATAAGTGACTAGAAATGCCTATGTGGCATTCTTTTATTATTTGAATATTATTTCTGTAAGTAAACCCATATGTTTTTATATATTCTAAAAGCTATGATCAAATGTGATTTTTGAGAGTTGGAATCAACTCAAAAGCTATTATGGTTTAAATTTGAAAAATGTTTGAATGCATAAAAGGTTCTGCCTTGTTATTTTTACTAAGGTTGATCTATAGATTCAAATGATTTGAATCCAACGGGCTTCGATTCAGCATTTCCAGACCTTTCTAACAAAATTGGTTTCATTCAATTTGGTTCACTGAATCGAGCTGGGTTGATTTTTGAAACTAGGTATAGAACTGTGTTTGAATGAAAATGGAAAAATCCAAATTCAAACGAGTGGGCTGCGCGGGAAGAGCAAATGGGCCGGCCTGCTACGCACAGTGCTTACGCGGGCTGGTTAAGTTGCTGTCCCCACGCGTCAGTGAGACGGGGGGTGTGAAGCGGTACGGGACAACGTGGTGCGTTGGATCTAGTTCTAATCCAACGGCTCTGGTTCATCGTCCACGTCGGGCAACGCCGGCGAGACAGAACCCTAACGCGGCAGGTGGGGGTCGTCGGGGGCTCACCGGGGTTCAGGCGAGGGTTGGCGGTGCGGGAGAACGATGAAGTCGACGACTGCAAACCTCCTGGTACCAGCAGCTTCTCCTGGGGCGGCTCCAATTGATGGCTTCCTTCTTCTCCAACAGCGGCGGGCTCCGGCCAAATTCCGGCAATGCGCTGCTCGCCTTGCTCCGGGACTGAGGCGGGGTGATTCTGGGTGAGAGGGGAGTGGAATGGTGTGAAGAATTCGAGCGGGGGAGCCCTATATTTATAGTGGCGAGAGGGGACCGACGGGCGCAAGCTAAGTTCGTCGTGGTCGACAGCACAGAGGGCTATCGGCGTGGGCGATGGTACGGGGCGGTGCTGTGCTCCCTGGCGAAGCTCAACGGCGTGGGGAGGTGCTGATCGGTCGGAACGCTGCGGTGCTCTGAGCGTGCCCGACGGAAGTTTTTATGGCGGACATCGCGCGTGGTCCGTGCGGCGGCGAACGAGCGTGTCTGCGGGGTTGCTGGGACGGTGGTGATCACGTATGCACGCGGCAAGGGCGGCTGCGTTCTGTGGGCGTATGTCGAGCGTGGCGCACGGGGCGCTCTCTCAGCATGGTTGCAGAGCAGCTTGGCATGGTCTGTGCGTGTGGTCTAGGGGCTGGCATCGCTCGCGGCTGGGACAGGGAGTAGTGGTGGGGTGCTAGCTTGCTCCCAGACAAGGTTGGCGAGGCTAGTGCTGCTTGTAGCTTGCTGTCCACACTGGGGTGACCATGGTGCTCTCGGGTTGTTCACCATTGATGACAATGGCTAGCTTACAGTGGTGCTAGAGATCAATTAAGGTTGTTATATGATCTACTAAGGCTAGTGGTGCCCAGAGAGGGAACAAGTTAGGCCAGAATCACTGCTCAAAATAGTGTTTGTGATTTTGTTGATTTGAATCTGCAAGGTGTTTGATGAAATGGCCTCATGAATTCAAGTTTTGAATTTTGAAAAGATTTTTGGTGGGTGTGCTAGGCATGTGCTGGTGAGTCCATAGATGCTTGGGTTTTGAAAGTTGAGCTTGTTTGCGTGGTTTTTGAAAAAGTGGCATATTCCCATATGATATAGATTCAATTTTAAAATTTCATTTAAACTATGCATTTGAAGGTTTCTGGATGATCACAAGGTGTGCCTTGGTACTTTGTTATGAGTACTATCAAGGGGTGCAAAGATCCAAACAAGTTTCTGTTAAGTTCTGAAAGCTAGAGACAGCCAAAGTAGGCATGGGAGTTAATTTGGCAAAAGTGACCATTCCTTTATTTTGTTTGTTTTGATTCATTTGTCTTTGGGAAAAGTGTGGGGATTGTTTAGATGATGTTTATTTCACCTAAGAATCCTTTTACAAGCAAAGAAACACATAAGCTAGGTAATTCAAAAGAAATCAAAATGGGATGCATACACACATGCATGCTTTCATATTTTTATTTAGAAAAGTTTTTGTTAATCCTAATTTTGGTGATTAGAGTTTGATGATTCTAGTTTAATATTTTTGGGATGTTACATCGTTGTTGGGCCTCCAAGTGCAGAGGTTTGTAGAATAGCAGCAAGTTTCCCTTAAGTGGATCACCCAAGGTATATCGAACTCAGGGAGGAAGTGGTCAAAGGTATCCCTCTCAAGCAACCCTGCAATCAAGATACAAGAAGTCTCTTGTGTCCCCAACACACCCGATACACTTGTCAGGTGTATAGGTGCACTAGTTCGGTGAAGATATAGTGAAATACAAGTGGTATGGATGATTATAAGTGGTAACGGTGCCAGAAAAGAGCTTTTGGCAAGGAGGAAAAGACTGGAAGCAAGAAAACATGTAATAGATCTAGTGGTAAACGGTGTTTCAATGCTTAGAAACAAGGCCTAGGGATCATACTTTCACTAGTGAACACTCTCAATAAATATATTCTCTTCATGATACTACCCTGAACTACTCTCCGGTTGGACACTCTAATCCACGGTAGGGCTACAAAAGCACTCCTCAAAGTCCGCCTTCCCCATCTAGATAACCCCATATTGTCACCCTGAGCGCTAGATGGTTCCAACAAACACCACAATTTCATAAAGACATCCAACTCCAAATATACTCATGATAAATATTTATGAACTCTAGCCTAAGTGCCACCATGGCATGCACGCTGTCACTTTCACACACGTGGGGAGAGCAGAGATCTATCGAAGCACTTCAGTATTTATGTAAACTCTAGCCTAAGTGCCACCATGGTATGCACGCTGTCACTTTCATACACGTGGAGAGATCCAGAGATCTATTAAAGCACTTGAGTAATAGAGTAGATCTACTTGATTACAAAGCTCATGACCACAACAAGATCACACATAGAAAGAGAGATGAACACATAGCTAGAGGTAGAGCCCTTAGCCTCGAGGAAGAACTACTCCCTCCTCTGTTGGAGATATGCCCTAGAGTCAATAATAAATGTAGTTATTATTATATCTTTGTGTTTATGATAAATGTTTACATTCATGCTATAACAGTATTAATAAGGAAACATTAATACTTGTGTGATTTGTAAACTAAATTAGAGTCCCTAGTAAAGCCTCTTTATAATACTAGCTTGTTGGTTAATAAATGATTGTGGTTTCCCTATCATGAACATTGAGATGTTATTAACAACAAGATCATATCGTTAGGAGAATGATATGATGGACATACTCCTATAGATAAGCGTAGCATAAAGATCAAGTCATTTTAATAGTTCAATTTCTATATGCTTTCTGATACATAGTAACCTAATTCCTTCGACCATGAGATCATGCATATCACCATCACCGGAAGGATGCTTTGATGACATCAAACACCACACCGTAACTAGGTGGTTATAAAGGAGGCATTGAGTGTTCGGAAAGTATGGGTTGAGACACATGGATCAAGAGTGGGATTTGTCCATCCATATGACGGATAGATATACTCTAGGCCCTCTTGGTGGAATGTCATCCAATTGGCTTGCAAGCATGTGACTGGTTCACAAGGGATCACATATTACGGGAACGAGAAAAGAGTACTTATCAGTAACGAGGTTGAACTAGGTATGCAGAGATACCGACGATCAAAACCTCAGATAAGTAAACTATCGTGAGACAAAGGGAAATTGGTATCGTATGTCAGTGGTTCATTCGATTGCAAATTAATCGTAGAAATATGTGGGAACCATATGAATTTCCATATTCCTCTATTGGTTATTGTTCGGAGAAGTGTCTCGATCATGTCCGCATAATTCACGAACCGTAGGGAGACACACTTAAGGATTCGATGTTGTTGAGTAGTTATGGAATGATGAGTAAGAGACCGAATGTTGTTCGGAGTCTTGGATGGGATCCGGGATATCACGAGGAGATCCGGAATGGTCCGGAGAATAGGATTCATATAAGGAAAGTCCTGTTTCGGGGTTGGAGAATGGTTCCGGTGTTCTCATCGGGAATGTTCTAGAAGGTTCCGGAAGGTCCGGCACTCCGGAGGGGAAGGGTACATGAATGTGTCATAACAAGTTGGAATGGTTGCATCATGTACTAGGTGTCATCGCTGAGCAAAATAAAGGGATAAATCAAATCCTAGTTTGAAAAGTCAAACGCCAATTTGAAAAGTCAAACGGCAAGTTTGCTTGGTGGAGGGAGAGTAGGAAACCTACTTGGGGAGGAGTTCCTCTCCCTCCACCGCCGGCTTTGGAGGCCGAGTTGGGGGAGGACTCCCTCCCCCTTGGCCGGCGCCCTCCACCTATAAAAGGAGGGGCAGGGCCGCCCCTCTAGACCTACACCTCCACTACCCAAAACCCTAGCCCTAGCCGCCGGCCCTCCTGCAGCCGTCGCCGCCTAGGGCAAACCCTAGCCGCCGACTTGGGGCTTTCCCCAAGCCCTAGCCTCCGGCCTAGCCCTCTCTCCTTGGTGTGTCTAAACCCTAGATCACCAAGGCCTCTCTCATAGTCTGCCATACTCGCTCCGGCTTAAGGCGAAGCCCTGCGAGATCTCCCCTCTACTTCCGGTACCACGCCGTCATGCTGCCGGAATCGCGAGGAGAGTTCTACAACCTCCGCTGCCTGCTGGAACAAGGGAGAGGACGGTTTTCATTGAGTACCGAACGTGTGACCGACTGCGAAAGCGCTGCCGGAACGCAGCGCCGGAAGGATCGTCTACACGATCTTGAGATCGACAAGAGTACGACTACATCACCCACGAGAATCCGCTCTCGTTAAACACTTTGGAATCTTCGAGGGTGAGTTATTCTATCGACTCGTTGCTACAATCTAGTAGATAGATCTTGGCTTGTTTCTTTGTATGCGGTAGAATTTTTTTGTTTTCCATGCTACGAACCCCTACATCCTCGTCATGGGAATCAACAATGGCGATGGATATGGTGATGAAGATCGATGGAGATGGCTCCGGGGGAACTTCCCCGTCCCGGCAGGGTGCCGGAATAGAGACTTCTGTCCCCTGAATCTCCCCGTCGGTGGCGGCGGCGTGGAGGTTTTCGTGGCTTTCTCTGGATGATTTAGGGTTTCTGAGTCGAGGGATTCTTATAGGTGAAGGAGGCTAGGTCGATGGAGGCCACCCTGGTGCCCTACTCCGTCTCTTCTTCAATTTTCCGTATCGCTCCGGGAAATATATGAAGATTGGATTTTGTCCCGTCCAATTCCGAGAATATTCATTTTTTAGCTTTTCTGAAACCAAAAATAGCAGAAAACAGGCAACTGGCACTGTGGCATCTTGTCAATAGGTTAGTTCTAGAAAGTGTATAAAAATACCTCAAAGTGTAGAAAAAATGTAAGATAGTTAGCACAAAACAAGCATGGAGCATCAAAAGTTATAGATACGTTTATGACGTATCAAGCATCCCCAAGCTTAACTCCTGCTCATCCTCGAGTGGGTAAGTGATAAAAAGAATAATTTTTGAGGTGACATGCACCATCACAATCTTGATCAAAATATTTGCAAGCATTGAAAGTTGATATCAAAGTACTCTAAACATGAGCATGAAAGATGAAGTTCTAACAATAAGACATATCAACTATGATATAACATGAAAAGGTACGAACAAAAGATCATGAATAACAATGCATTGAAAGACGTTTGTTTGTTTCACATACAGAAAACATAGCATCGTGGCATTCATCTTGTCCCTAATGGAGTAGCAAAACATAAATGAAAAGGACACATTCAAAGTTCATAAGGGTGACTAGATACAAATAGTTCAAGAACAAGCAATATCAACAATATGAATCAATCAATAAGTTTGGGACAATGCACACTGAACGAAGAATGGCAACTATGCTCTCTTAATTGGTGCCTAAGGATAGAAGGTGGAGACTCAATATAAAAGTGGAAGAAAGGCTCTTCATAAAGGGAAGCGGGGACTTCAAGTTTCATAAAGATCTTCCAAAAATTATGGTACTTGTTAGCTTTCAGCTCTCATTGCCCATATCATAAGCATCTTGAAGTGGTTAAGGTTAAAGTTAACAAAATATGGAGTATATGCTTCACAAAGTATAAGTTGGCAATCTCATGTCCCTTGAGTACGAGGGTCGTTCCTCATGCTACTCAACTTTAGTTACCAGTAAGTGCTTGTCATAGTAAGTACATGTGTATCATAGAGAACCGCCAACGGGGTACCCCTTTTCCCATGACACATGAGCTATCCCATATCAAAATTACAAGGCAAGCAGACAATGAGCATCTCGGCAATCTTCTTATTTACCATGGGAAAATGGTGCTTTTTCTCTCTTTCCTCTTTTCTCATCTTTTCTTTATTTTTCTAATCTCTTTTTCCTATCTCTCTTTTTTATAAGAAGAATGCTTCATAGATTGATCACTATGGTGATGCTGCAAGTTTCCACCATGATTAGGCATGGCTTAGCCTAGCGGCCTAGGCGTTTCTCTAACACATACATAACTCCATGGACTTACAAGCTCCCCTTTTATTTCACACCGACAACATCCATAAACAAAAGAGCATGATAAAAACTAGGTAGATATTTACAGGTGTTGAAAGTGTTCCCCGTGACAGCACAGTTCTGCTAATCCCAATGTATAAGTGCAAGCATATACAACATAGATGACACAATGGTTCAAGTTTATTAGGGGCAACAAAAATAAAGTGTTCCATCAAGTTTATGAGAGCTTTAATCACTAACTTTCACAAAACAAGTTTAATTTGGAAGATAGATAAAACAAGAATATACTTGGAATGCTGTAACACACCATGCATAGGAATTTATAGTGGACACTTTGGAATAACTTGGTTTCTTGGGAGTTGGATGCATGAGTAGAGCTTACTCAATACAAGTGGAGGCTAGCAAAAGACTGGGAGCGACCAACTAAGAGAGCAATAATGGCCATAATCATGCAGAGCGACAAAACATTAGTAATCAAAGCATAAAGTGGTACCACAAGTCAAAAACTAAATGATCATAGAGGCTAAGGTGACTGGTTCATAGTCATAACATGGTGTGAGCATGTGCCAAGTCAACCCAAATAAATCATCAAAGGAGAATACCACAATATTATGCTTTTGTATGCTAAAACAACACATGATTCTTTCAAGGCACATTAAGCAATCTCAATTGTTTGGAACAAGTTATGCTACAACAATAATCACTAAGCATAAAGTCAAAACAACATCTAGCATACATGATAGAGTCTAGGTCACAGTCAAAACAAGCTCCCTTTTGTACCACTATAAGCATGAAACTTCCTACTCTTTGCCAACACCAATCAACTTATTTGAAACAACTCACAAATATAATAATCAATAAAGATCAGTGATCAAGTATCACAATTCCACAAAGAATAACTAAAAAGTTCTAAGCAAAAAGCATAAGAAAACTAAGGCTAAACGCAATGCTAGCAAAAGTGAACACTCACAGAACAATAAGAGTGAAAACTAGAGTGTTCTAGGCAATGAAAACAGAGTGTGTGTCTCTCTCCAAAAGAAGTGTGCTGTAATCAACCAAATTATTGCAGCAAACAAAGAAAAATAAAACTAAAAACAAAAACAAAGACGCTCCAAGAACAACACAAAAGTGCATGAAGCAATAAAAATAAAGTGTCTAGAAAGACCTTAGATTTTTATTGATGAAGAAGGGGATGCCCTGGGCATGCCCAAGCTTTGACGCTTGTACCTCTTGAATATTTCTTGGGGTTACACGGGGTGGCATCCCCAAGCTTGAGCTTTTGTCCATTCGTCATCTCATTACATCATTCTTCCCTTACACATAAAAATTTTCCTTCATACAAAACTTCACACAATCTTCATTAGCAACATTAGTGCATTCAAAAGATAATAAACCTTTGGGGTTTAGTTTCAAAACAGAAAAACTTTCATTAAAAACACAAGATACTGTAGCAATTCCCTCAAAAATCTCAATTTACCAAACATAACTCAAAAGGAAAACAATAAAGAGGCAAATGTCAATAATGGCAGAAATCTGTCAAAATAGACCAGCAGGTAAAAACCGATTTTTTCGAAGACCTTCTGTTGCTCCAATCAAAAAGTTTTTAAGTAATGAAAGTTAGATAACAACCTGGGGGATTTATTCAGAAAATTACAGATCAATCCGACTTATATAGATTTTTAAATAATTTTTATAGTGGAGCACAAAAATCTATTTCGGGACAGCAACTCCCCAAATCTTACTTAGAGGTTATTCTTGGCACAAAAATCAAACAAAAAGGATAAGGAGAGGTTATTACAGAAGTAATAACTTTCAAGACTCAATAAAACTATTGGGTTATCTCCCAAGAAGTACTTTTCTTTAACGCCTTTAAGTTAGGCTTGATAGTTTAAGAACATGCTCATATAAGAAATATGAATTGAAGTAAAAGAGAGCATCAAGAAGCAAATTCAAAACATATTTAAGTCTAACCCACTTCCTATGCATAGGAATATTGTAAAGAAACAAGTCATGAAAGCACAAAGAAACAAGCATAGGAAAGCAAAACAAGTGCGACTTCAAAACTTTCAACATAAAGAGGGGAAACTTAATATTATTGAGATGCATAAAACCATGTTTCCCTCTCTCATAATAACTTTCAGTAGCATCATGAATAAAATTAACAATATAACTATCACATAAAACATTCTTATCATGAGCCACATGCATAAAATGTTTATTACTCTCCACATAAGCATAGTCATTCTTATTAATTGTAGTGGGAGCAAATTCAACAAAATAGTTGTCATTACTATTATCATCACCATAATCATCAAATATAGGAGCCATATTGTAATCATAATTAATTTTCTCCTCAATAGTAGGTGGATTGAAAATATCATATTCATCATTGTAATCATCATGAATTCGAGGTTTGGTATCATCATAAGCAATAGAATAGCTATCTTCCAAACCTGGGAACTAAAAAGATCATTTTCATAAAAACTAGCTTCCCCAAGCTTAGACTTTTACATAGCATTAGCAATAATGGTGTTCAAAGAATTCATACTAATAACATTGCTATTAGCATGCAAATAAAGCTCCATAGGTTTTTTGATTTTCTCTTCAAACACTTCATGTCCTAACTCAAGATAAACACTATAAATCTCTCTAATTTTGTTGTTGTTTTCCATTAAGCCTAACTAGTGAAAAAAGAAACAAAAATACAAAATTGCAAAATCTAAAGGAAATAACTTCGAGCACTCACACCGGAGGATGTGAGTACCTTTCACCTTACCTCCTCGGCAATAGCGCCAGAAAAGAGCTTGATGTCTATGCACTTTTATTCTTGTAGATAGTTGTTGGGCCTCCAAGTGCAGGGTTTGTAGAACAGCAGCAAGTTTACCTTAAGTGGATCACCCAAGGTATATCGAACTCAGGGAGGAAGTGGTCAAAGGTATCCCTCTCAAGCAACCCTACAATCAAGATACAAGAAGTATCTTGTGTCCCCAACACACCCAATACACTTGTCAGGTGTATAGGCGCACTAGTTCGATGAAGAGATAGTGAAATACAAGTGGTATGGATGATTATAAGTGGTAACGGTGCCAGAAAAGAGCTTTTGACGAGGAGGAAAACACTGGAAGAAAGCAAACATGGAATAGACCTAGTGGTAAACGGTGTTTCAATGCTTAGAAACAAGGCCTAGCGATCATACTTTCACTATTGAACACTCTCAATAAATATATTCTCTTCATGATACTACCCTAAACTACTCTCCGGTTGGACACTCTAATCCACGGTAGGGCTACAAAAGCATTCCTCAAAGTCCTCTTCCCCATCTAGATAACCCTACACTATCACCTTGAGCGCTAGATGGTTCCAACAAACACCACAATTTCATAAAGACATCCAACTCCAAATATACTCATGATAAATATTTATGAACTCTAGCCTAAGTGCCACCACGGCGTGCATGCTGTCAGGTTCACACACGTGGGGAGAGCAGAGATCTATTGAAGCACTTGAGTATTTATGTAAACTCTATCCTAAGTGCCACCACGGTATGCACGTTGTCACTTTCATACACGTGGGGAGAGCCAGAGATCTATTAAAGAACTTGAGTAACAGAGTAGATCTACTTGATTATAAAGGTCATGACCACAAAAGGATCACGCATAGAAAGAGAGATGAACACATAGCTACCGTTTGAGCCCTTAGCCTCGAGGAAGAACTACTCCCTCCTCATCATGGGAATCAGCAACAGCGATGGAGATGGTGATGGAGATCGATGGAGATGGCTCCGGGGGCACTTCCCCGTCCCGGCAAGGTGCCGGAACAGAAACTTCTGTACCCCGAATCTCCCCTTCGGTGGTGGCGGCGCTATGGAGGTTTTCGTGGCTTTCTTCCCGATGATTTAGGGTTTCTGAGTCGGGGGCTTCTTATAGGCGAAGGAGGCAAGGTCGGTGGAGGCCCAGGGGGCCCACACCCCTGGTGGTGCGTCCAGGGTGGGCCCACGCCACCCTAGGGTCTGGCCACCCTGGTGCCCTACTCCGTCTCCTCTTTGATTTTCCGTATCGTTCCGGGAAATATATGAAGATTGGCTTTTGTTCGGTCTAATTCCGAGAATATTCATTTTTTAGCTTTTTTGAAACCAAAAACAGCAGAAAACAGGCAATTGGCACTGTGCCATCTTGTTAATAGGTTAGTTCCAGAAAGTGTATAAAAATACCTCAAAGTGTAGACAAAACATAAGATAGTTGGCACAAAACAAGCATGGAGCATCAAAAATTATAGATACGTTTACGACGTATCACTGCTCTAACCCAAGATCAGCCAAGTGCTGGGGGAAATCAGTGTCAGGAGAACAGTTCACACTAGTGGACTCCAAGAAATGATGGCAAGAAGCAGTGGACCCCTGAGCAAAAGAAGCAGTGGCAAGAGAGGCCAAAGTATACATATGATCCATGTCGGATCAACCCTATAAGTTTCACATTCTTAACCCGGATAAGCCAGCGAATCATACAACTCGACAGTGTGCTTGGATGAAAATGGCCATGGGCGGTATAGAGCCGACTCAGCCAAATCAAAGACCTCGGCTCACAGAAGGCAATGCGCAACAACAAATGGCTCTACCTCCGCCACCACCGAGGTATGATAACCAACCACCGCCGAGGTATGAGAACCATGATAGAAGAGAAGCAATACACCAAGTGGCGAATCGGAACCATGAGAACTGTGGAGATCCCGGTCAAGGAGGCAGGAATGAATATAGAGAGCATCATCATGCCTACTGTTTGTTTACAACAGAGCTAACAGATAAGAAAAGTATGCAGAGGAGGCATATGGAAGTGAATGCAGTCATGTCGGCTGTGCCGAGATACATGAACTGGTCGGATCAGGAAATCACTCGGAGTATAAGGGATCACCCCAAGATCATGTCGAACCCCGAATCATATGCCTTAGTGATGGATCTGACATTCATTGGGCCGAATATCAATGTCAAGTTCTCTAAGGTGCTGGTAAACAATGGAAACAACATAAACATATTGTACAAAGACATGATACACAAGCTTGGTATCAACGAGAACATGCTGCAGGCGACTAAGACTACCTTCCATGGCATTGTGTCGGGGTTGTGTTGTGAGCCAATTGGCAAGGTCCAGATCGATTTGTTATTAGGCACAAGGGAAAACTACAGGACTGAGAATTTGGAGTTCGAGGTTGTAGATTTGGAAAGATGTTACCATGCACTGCTGGGAAGGCCGACATTATCCAAGTTCATGGCTTGTTCTCATATCAGTTACTTGAAGATGAAGATGCCAGGACCCAATGGGGTCATCACCATTGCTAGAGATTACATAAGATCGATGGAGTGTGCTTCGGACGGGTCAAACCTAGCCGAGTCATTAGTATATGCAAGAGAAAAGAGAAGGATTCAACAAGTGGCAGATTTGGCTCAGTCGGCATAGCTGAATATGCCAACACTCGCCAACCCACATGCTAGTGTCTCTTTTCAGCTGACTAAGGACACCAAGAAGATTCAAATCGATGACCAGTTCCTAGAGCGCACCGTCACTATTGGTGTCGGCCTAAATGCTAAATAGGAAAGCGAGCTCATCATCTTCCTCCATGAGAATCGGGATATCTTTGCTTGGTCCACTCAATATCTACAAGGTGTGCTGAGGGAGCTGGCAGAGCACTCTTTACATGTAAGACCATATGCAAGGCCGCTGAAGCAACCTCTTCGCCGCTTCGCCGAGGACAGGAGAAAAATAATTGGGGATGAGATAGCTCGTCTCCTTGCAGTCGGGTTCATCATGGAAGTACTTCATCTGGATTGGCTCTCTAATCCGATGTTGATTGAGAAGAAAAAAGATGACCCAAATGTAGCTGTGGTGTGGCGTATGTGTATCGACTACACCAACTTGAACAAAGCATGTCCAGAGGATCCATTTCCTTTGCCGACGATAGATCAGGTTATTGATTCGACCGCTGGTTGTGAGTTACTATCATTTGTATACGCGTACTCTGGTTTCCACCAGATACCGTTAAATCCATCCGATCAAATAAAGACTACATTCATTACCCCGTACGGGGCTTATTTCTATCGTACCATGCCATTCGGCTTACGTAATGCAGGGGCGACATATCAGAGATGCATGGAAAAATGCTTACATGATCAAATTGGCAAAAATGTCCAAGTATATGTTGATGACGTGGTAATAAAATTGGCGAATGGAATTGTCGTGCGCAACAAGGCAAGGTTAGTTGCCCAAGGATACTCACAAGTTGAGGGCATCGACTACGGTGATACTTACGCCCCCGTTGCTCGCCTTGAATCCATTCGTATGCTTCTTGCCTTTGCTACCCATCATAACTTTAAGTTGCATCAAATGGATGTTAAGAGTGCTTTTCTTAATGGTCCTTTGAAAGAGTTGGTATACGTCAAGCAACCTCCGGGTTTTGAGGATCCACTTTTTCCGAACCATGTCTACAAGCTCAATAAGGCACTCTATGGCCTCAAGCAAGCCCCACGTGCGTGGTATGATTGCCTTAGGGAGCTCTTGTTAGACCGTGGCTTCGAAGTGGGTCTCATTGATCCCACTCCTTTTACTAAGAAAGTTGGAGGCCACTTTTTCGTATGTCAAATCTATGTTGATGACATTATCTTTGGGTCTATTAACAAAACTTTTAATGAGGATTTTGCCAAGCTCATGACCGACCGCTTCGAGATGTCCATGATGGGGGATTTGAAGTTTTTCCTTGGATTTGAAGTCAAGCAATTGAGGAAATGGACCTTCATCAACCAAGCCAAATACATTCAAGACATGCTCAAGAAGTTCAAGTTTGATCAAGTCAAAGGTGCCAAGACTCCCATGCCAACTAAGGTTAATCTTGATCTCGATCCCAAGGGTAAGGAAGTGGATCAAAAACTCTATCGATCTATGATTGGTTCTTTGCTCTATCTTTGTGCATCCCGACCGGATATTATGTTGAGTGTGGGTATGTGTGCAAGATTTCAAGCCGCACCAAAGGAAAGTCACTTGGTGGCGCTCAAGAGAATCTTCCGATATTTAGTTCATACCCCAAACTTTGGGTTGTGGTACCCCAAGGGAGCCAGCTTTGATCTTATTGGTTACACGGACTCGGACTGGGCTGGTGACAAAGTGGGAAGAAAGTCAACCTCCGGAGCTTGTTAGTTTCTCGGAAGATCTTTGGTTTGTTGGTCCTCGAAGAAGCAAAACTGTGTGTCTATGTCCACTGCCGAAGCTGAGTACATCTCTGCAGCAAGCTGTTGTGCTCAATTGCTATGGATGAAGCAAACCTTGAAGGATCTTGGACTATCTTTTGACAAGGTGCCTCTTCTTTGTGACAATGAGAGTGCAATTGCTATTGCTCACAATCCCGTGCAACACAACCGGACCAAGCACATTGAGATTCGTCATCATTTCAGTTGGGACCATGTTGCTAGAGGAGACATTTCTTTGGAGTATGTTCCCACCAAGGCAAATCTTGCGGATCTTTTCACGAAGCCTCTTGATGAAGCAAGGTTCCGGGATGAGCTATATATCATCGATTCGATCAATGTTGCTTGAGTACCTTGCACACCTACCCGCGTATCAATGTGTATCTTCTTTGGATGTAGGCATGGATTTAGGGGGAGTGTAGTTCCTCTTATGAACAAACGTTATCCCTATTATGCGCACATTAAAGTTTTTGTACTCTATAGTCTCTAAAGGAGACCATTTGAGCTTCATGATGAGTGTTGGTAATGAACCCAAGATATATCTTCGCGGTGTCAAGCCATTTACTCTTATATAAGGTGGCCTCGGCCACCGACCCGTTCTTATTTGTGTCTTTGACCTTTTTGTGTTTTTTCTTGGTTCTTGTTGGGTTTGGTTCTTGTTGGCTTTGGTTCTTCTCAGTTTGAGATCTCTATCCTAAGCCTTTCCTTTCCTCCAGCCCTCTCTATTCCATGCACAAGTTCTTCCTTGTTATCTTCCAAACCTGAGAAGGTCTTCCTGGCGTCACCGAAACTTCCGGTCAGATGCCGGAACTTCCGGTTAGCTGGTTGTTCGTCTGAACCACCTACTGACCTGAAACATTTTCAGCCTGACCCGGAACTTCCGGTCCACCGGAACTTCCGGTCCCTGACTGGAACTTCCGGTGGTGCTTCGTGTCCTATATAAGGTGGGCCCTGGGGGAAAACGGGATCTTCTTCCTTTTTCCCCCAAGACCCATCCTCTATTTGGAGCAGCCGCCGGCCAAGACCTCTCCGCGAAGGTGCTCCGGCCCCTTCATCTCCGGCCACTCCTCCGCAGATCTGCTCCATGGGAACCTTCCCCACCTCGATCTCCCGCCATGGACTCCGGTATTTGCCCTCAACTCCCTCCATTAATGGAGATCTTGCTCTCACCATGGCTTGAGTTAGGGCACACCATGTCTAGGCTAGTTCTTTGGCTAGAACTTGTTGGGAGATCTTGGTAGGCCTAGGGTATCATCCTAGAGTAGATTGGTCCAATACATTCTTGAAAATCTTTGCACTTGTGGCTTTTAGATCTAGATCTAGTGGACTGCTGTTTGGAACCGTCAGTTCGTGGCCTCACCGGAACTTCCGGTGAGCCACGACCGGAACTTCCGGTGGACCATTTTCACCGGAAGTTCCGGCGATTCAGCGGAAGTTCCGGCGACAAGGCAACTTTTTCCTGTTTGTATTTTTCCAATCTATCTCTTTTGTTTCCTCTTCCAAACTTGTGCACTTACCCCACCTTCCCTCCCTATTCTTATGCTTTCCTCTCAGGGCAAGGAGGTACTCGCCAAGGCAAGCGTACCCGTCGACCATCCTCTGACATTCCTCCTGAGATTGATGAAGAAGATGTTGAGGTTGTGCGTCCAACCACTCAGACTAGTTGTCAGAAGTCGGCTGCTGCTCGCCGTGCTGCTGCTGTAGGGAAAAGGCCTGCTCTTGCTCAGAAGGCCACTGCTGCTGGGCCAGACATGACCAGAGCCAAGATTTCCAAGTGGTCTCAGAAAGCTTACTCCACATTTAGGAGTACGGATCCCTACCTCGTGGCTTGTGACCGTCTTTGCTTGGACCCTCACTTTCACAAGTGCCGTCAAGAACAGATATATGAAGAAATCTATGCATCAAAGAAGAAGTTCGTGGTTGCTCCTCAAAAGTACATCAATGTGTCTCACATGGAAGAGAAGCATGCATACTTTGGCGAGGCTCTTGATATTTGCCAGAAGTTTGGGCTGGTTCCCCTCATGGAGCACCGTCAGAACTTTGATGTGACTGCTATTGCTCAATTTTACTCAACTCTGTTTATTCACATGTAGTCCTCTACTGAAGGTGTGTCGAAGTGGATGACTAAGGACGTGTTTCTTACCGCCACATGGTCTGAGTTTGCTGAGCTTCTTGGATATCCCCTTCAGCCTGGCCGCGGGGCAAATGGTTGGCGTGTTCATGGTCCTGAAGCTGCTGATCCTGAGGTCCTGGAGCCTCTCTACGTTGAAGGGTGGGGAACTGTTGGGTTTGTGAATCATCTGATGCCAGTTTTTAACATCATGCGCAGGGTGTACTTGAACACCATCTCTCCCAAGGCTGGCAACTTTGATCAGTTTCATGGCTATCAGGTTGACCTCATGCATCAAACTTATCTTCGCCGTGACTCTGACAGGTCAATGGATATTATGCACTTCATCTACTCAGAGATGTGGGTGGCTCTTATTGAAAAACGCTCCTGCATCTATGCTCCCTACATACAGACTCTCATCAATCACAAGTGGCTTGAGACGACTGACACCCGCTTTCCTCAAGACAACATCACCATTCATGAAGAGAAGAAGCTACGTGTGAGTAAGCACCAAAAGCCTCGCTCTCAAGAAGAAAAGGAAGCTGAACTCAAGAAGGCTCGAGATGTTGCTGGTGGTCCCTCCTCTGCTCCTGGTGGCTCTAGTGCTAGTGGTCCTTCTCTCTAGAGGCAGCCGTCTTGGGCAAAGAAGCTGCTTGGGAAGGTGAAGAAAACTTTCTACTTTCTGCAGGACCGCGAGTATCAGGCTTATGTTGATCAGCGTCACAATATTCAGCGCCAGAAGGCCATCATGGCAGCCCTCAACATTCCCAGCTCTCCGATCACAAGCTCTGTCACTATTCCCAAGGATGATTGGATTCGCGACAACTGCCACTGGTCCGAGGATGAGTCTGAGGAGGAGGTCACTGGTCCGTCGCCTGAGTGGGGTCCTTGGGTCCCTGAGTCTTCTCCTCCTCCCCCCTCTCATGGCTGGGACGATTAGATTGATCTTTTCTTCCTTTTTGGTGTCTTGATTCCAAAGGGGGAGAAAGATGTCTATTAGGTTATCTACGGGATTTGCATGGGTTGAGTCGCGAGCCTGTTCTTGCCTTTCATCTTTTCGTGCTCGCGAACTCTCTAGTTTTATTTGTGTGCTTGTGACTTTATGTCCGTAAAATTATGTGTGCTTGTGGACCTTGTTATGTTCGAGACTATGTGATATCTTATGCAATGCCGTGCGTGTGGTATCTTGTTGTCATCTTATGGGCATATGCATATGGTGGTGGAGCCTCATAGCTCTTATTGTTATTTCCACTCCTTTTGTCTCCACCACATTTGGTTGGTTCTGGTATGATCTCTATCCTTTCTTGTACCTTGCACTTGTGCTATCTTTGCAATTTGTAGGGGGAGCCTCCTTGTATGTGTTGCCAGTCTTGTCCTTAGAGTTTTTCTCTACCTTGCACACATACAGGGGGAGCTTGTCTCGTCCATTGCAAAGATTGCTTTGATTCTATGCAAATCTTTGGGATTGTCATCTAACACCAAAAAGGGGGAGATTGAAAGGACTATATCTTCCCATGTTGTTTTTGGTGTTAATGATAATCCCAATTGTGTTTTAGTTGTGTTCTTGAGTTTCAGGGGAAACGTTGTAGATGTCTCCTTCAATTGTGGTGGATGCTCTCTTGGGATCTCATGAAGACGGTGGACTTTTAGTTTTCTCCTAGTTTCTCTCCGGTTGTTGTTTTTAGGTCACCGTACTATTAAGAGGGGGTCCATCTTGGAAGGATGTGGGAAATCACTTGTTCTTGCACAAACCTATATGCACCGCCACAGCCATCCTACTATTCCATGAGAGAGTGAGTTCCTGGTCTGTTGGAGCCTTCTGTGTCTCACCGGAACTTCCGGCCTGGCGCCGGAAGTTCCGCTCAGGATTTTTCTACGGGCTGTTCTAAGCTTTGTTCCGATGCTAGTTCCGCCCCAAGTTCCATTGGTGGATCAGTAACCTTCTGTATGAAGTGTTCTATTTGCCGGAACTTGGGCCGGAACTTGCATCGGAACTTGTCCTGCCAAAAGGTCCTGAGCGGAACTTCCGCCCAGCCGCCAGAACTTCCAGCCAGTTTCGGTTCGCGACCCAGAAATTCCGCCCCTAGTTCCGCTCCAAGTTCCGCTGAAGGCTCGGTAACCTTCTGTTTTGAAGTGTTCTATTTGCCGGAACTTGGTCGGAACTTGCGTCGGAAGTTCACCGGAACTTCCGGTCTGTTTTGACCGGAACTTCCGGTTGCGCTTCTGGAGCGGGCGTCAACGGTCTGATGACCGTTGGAGCCAGGCTGGGCGGAACTTCCAGTGAGGTCGCGGGGGCTGTAACGGTTCAGCGCGAGGGGGCCTATTTAAGGCACCCCTCTTCTTCCTCCCTTTCTCTCTCGAATTTTTCTCTCTCCTCAATTAATGCTTGAGCTTCACCTCACTAGATCTCTCTCTCTAGCCACTCAAATGACCTGATCTTTTGAGAGGTGAGGGAGGTGACCTAGATCTACACTTCCACCAAAGAAGATTTTATTTCCCCCACCCATCCTTTGTGGATCTTGTTGCTCTTGGGTTTCTTGGAACCCTAGACGATGTAGGGCATCCTCGGAGCTAAGGCTTGCTTTGTAAAGCTTCGAGGTGTCGTTGAGGGCCTCCAATTGAGTTGTGGAGACTCCCCCTCAACCTTGGTGTAAAGGTTTCGGTTGGCGCCTTCAAGGTCAATGGTTAGTGGATTGTGAGGCCTCCTTTGTGGGGGAGCTCACCGGAGAAGAAGGTGAGGCCTTTGTGGCGCTCGGGTGACCTTGTGTGGCCCTGACACCTCTCCAACGTAGACGTAGCTCCTTGGGAGTGAACTACGGGAATTACATCTCCGTGTCCCCTCTCCGGTTACTTCGTTCCCTTCCTTTAATCCTTGCTATTTACTGTTTTTGTGGTTGGTGTTTGTTTTCTTGCTTTAGGTTATTCACTTAGTTGCATCTCTAGATAACTTCCTTTCTCGTTGAGCCTAAAAGTGAGAAACAAATTAAAATTGGGTAGACGCCTATTCACCCCCCCTCTAGTCGTATCAAGTCGGTACTTTCAATTGGTATCAGAGCCAAGGCTCTTATTTCGGGCTTTACCGCCTAAGAGACTATGGCCGATGAAGGGGGTAGTGAAACCGAAAAATCCAAGAACTTGGCCACTATGGATGACCTCAAGCAATTAGAGTCATCCATGATGTCCAAGTTCGAGGAAATGATGACTCTCTTGCAGTCTCTCAAGCCAAACCCCATGGTTGCTCTTGACACACCCCAACCCAACGAGGTTCCTCCCACCGTTACGGTGTCCACTGCCGGGGTAACTCCCGCGGCTGCCACCACTCACTTGGGACTTGGTTTTGTTGCTCAAACCTCTACCAAGGTTCCAAGTGAGAACATCGAGGAGCCCGAGAACCCAACTTCCAAAGAGGAAAATGGAGGGAAGGACTACTCGGCGGTACCCCCACCGCCGAAGTACACTCCGGATCCACCCATCCCCATGCCACACATTATACCTCAAGGAGCACCACCCATGCTAGATACTTCTAGTTTCTCCAATTGGCAATATCTAATGCACTCACATATTTCCAGCTCTTCTGTTGAGTTAATGAGGATTGTGGAGGATGGATTCTCTCCATATGACCCAAAGAAGTTGACACGAGGTGAAGTGGTGGACAAGCAACTCAATGCCACAGCTTTGGGAATGATTCAAAAAGCCTTGACTCCAAAGGATTTTTCTCACATTCGCCAATTTGACACCGCCAAGGAAGCTTGGGATCAACTCACCGAGCTCTTTGTTGGGAATGCAAGCATCCAAAGCTCCAAGTTTGATGAGATCAACAACGAGTGCGATGGTTTCGCAATGCAAGATGATGAGACCCCCGAAGACATGTATAGGCGCCTTAAGGTCCTTTTTTCCACTATGAGGGACCTTGGGGCTCACTATGTTGATGACAAGTTTATGAAGAGGAAGTTCATTCAAGCTCTCCTCCCATTTGAAGAACTAAAGCTCAACTCTATCAAGGGAAGAACCAACTTTCACCTAATGACCTCCCAAGAAGTCTTGAGTGAAGTAATTGCCATGACTATTGCCAAGAAGAATGCGGAGTCCGCTCGAGCTAGAGCCATTGGGTCAACCAAAGTGAATCTTGCTTTGAAGGCCAAGGCTATTGAAGTTGATGATGATGATACATCAAGTGAGTGGTCTCAAGAGGACCTCAAATGTGCCTTCAACGAACATCTTGCTCTCGCTTCAAGGGCCTTTTGGAACAAGTCCGGATTCAAGTCAAGATCAAGGGACAACTCAAGATTCAACTCACCCAACAAGTCTCCCAAGGCAAGGTCGTGTTACAATTGCAACGACAAGAGTCACTTCGTGGCCAAGTGTCCCTTTGAGAACCGTGAAGACAATGGTGGTCGTCTCATCCGCAAGATCAAGTCAAGACCTCCTCATCCCTTGAACAAGAACTACACCGTCAAGAACGCCACTAACAAGGAACGAGCAATTGTGGTCCATGAAGAATACCTTTCGGGCATGGATGAAGATGATGATGATGAAGTTCATGGTGGAGAGATTGTGGGAGTTGCTGCTATTGCCACTACCTCAACTCCACGTCTATCCCTCTTCGACTCGCCAAATGAAAATGTCATCTTCTCCAACCAAAAGTGCTTCATGGCCAAGGCCACCGAGGTAACACCGAAACCCACTCCTCAACCTATCTCTAGTGAGCCTTCCTCTCTTGATCTTGTTGGTCGAGAGGTGAAGAAAGAGATGATTGACAAGTGTGAATTTGTTGCTACCTTAGATGAAGAAACTAAAAACTGCTTTGAGTCCTTACTTGCACAACTTGACAATGCTAGAGATGCCTTAGATGAAAAGGAAGAACTTCTTGACTTCCTAAGTAAAAATGAAAGAGATGTCGCCGATGAAATTGCCTCTCTCACTCAAAGTCTTGAGGATGAACAAAATATGAGAATTAATCTTGAAGAAAATGTGTCTAAGCTTGTAGATGATCATAACAACACTTTGTGCTCTACAATTGCTCTTGCTTTGATTAAGGTTCTCAAGAAAGAAAATGCTGAGTTTGTGGGTGGTCATGATAGGACTCAAAAGGATCTTGAGAAACTCAAAGAGGAACACAAAGCCTTGGAGAGTAAATTCTCAAATATTTTTGAAGCCCATGAACAGCTTCAAACTCAATTAACTTGTGATCTCTCTAAGTCTTCCGCTGTGCAAATTATAGACTTGTCTAGCACTCCTAATCCTTGTTGCAAGCATGAGAATCTCATAGAGGAAGTCAAGGTGTTGAAGGATCAACTAGCCAAGACTAAGAAGAAGAAGAAGAAGAAGAAAAATAACAAGGGCATGGCCCAAGGGGTACCAAATGGCCTAACCCTCTTGCAAAGTGACAACTTTGCCGGAAAGAACAATCCCTCTTATATTCTTTGCAAATCTTATGATGGTCATGTATATGCTATATACGTGGGAACGTCTTACACGCATGATTATCATTGGGCCATTTGGGTGCCAAAGGCTCTTGTCACTAACAAAAGGGGACCCGTTGCAAAATGGGTACCTAAAACCAACGCTTGATTTTTCTTGTAGGACTATGCTTCCGGTGGATCAAAATGGGTGCTTGATAGTGGTGCCACGAGTCATATGACCGGAAGCAAGTCTATTATGAGCGAATTGAGGCCCAATATTGCCAACACCATGGTCTCCTACGGTGACAAAACAAGCTCTCAGGTTTTGGGTTTTGGCAAAGTGGTGGTAACCCCGGATGTATCCTTGGTGGACGTCATGCTTGTCAAAACTCTTGGTTACAACTTACTCTCAGTTCGTGCTCTTGCTCTTATGGGTCTTTCTTCTTTCTTTAATTCTCATACTGTGGTCCTCATGTGGAGCAAGTCTCTCAAGGTGGCTTTTGTAGGATATGTAGAACATACTTTATGTGGTGGACTTTTTAGGGACCACTACTCCTCATGCTCTATGTCTCTATGCTAAAGCCGACAAGGGCTGGTTGTGGCATCGCCGCCTAGCCCATGTTAACATGAGAAATTTGCAAAGACTTCACTCCGAGGGCCACATCCTTGGAGTTAACGATGTTTCTTTTGCCAAATATCGTGTTTGCAGGGCTTGTATTGAAGGGAAGATGCATGAAACTCCTCACAAAGCACTCAATCAGATCACCAACGAGAGGTGTTTGGAGCTCTTGCATATGGATCTCTTTGGTCCTCCCTCTCATGATAGCCTTGGAGGCAAGAAGTATTGCTTGGTCATTGTGGATGATTTCTCAAGATACACTTGGGTGTTCTTTTTCAAGTACAAGAATGAGACTCAACAAACCGTCATCGACTTTGCTAATGAGGTTCAACGGAAGCACAATGCAACTATTCTCTCAATTCGAAGTGACAATGGCACCGAGTTCAAAAACTATACCTTGGGTGAGTTTCTCAGTGATGAAGGAATCAAGCATCAATACTCCACTCCCTACACCCCTCAACAAAACGGAGTTGCCGAAAGGAAGAATCGCACATTGATGGATGCGGCTCGGTCTATGCTAGCTGAGTTCAAGTCTCCATACAACTTTTGGGCCGAAGCCATCTCCACCGCTTGCCATGCAACCAACCGGCTTTATCTCCGCAAGAAAAAGAACAAGACCCCCTATGAACTTCTCACCGGGAAAAAGCCTAATGTTAGCTACTTTCGGGTGTTTGGTTGCAAGTGCTACATTCTCAAGAAAGGAGTTCGTTTGTCCAAGTTTGAATCCAAGGCTCAAGAAGGAATTTTCGTTGGCTACTCAAATCAGTCCCATGCTTATAGAGTCTACAACAAAGCCAATGGAAGAGTTGAAGAAACGAGCAACATGAAGTTTGATGAAAATCATGAGTCTCTTGTTAGGCAAGATGGTGTTTGTGATCCAAGTGATGAAATTCCTCCCAAGGCCATAAGAATAATGGGTGTGGGTTTCCACCTCCCCATTGAGGATCCCCTTATGAACGAAGGAGAAGGACCAAGCTCTACTCAAGTGGAGCCCTCACTTTCACAAGATCATCTTGCCCCTCAAGGACCTACTTTCTTGGCACAAGCTCCCTCAAGCTCTTCCGAAGCTTCCCATTCTCATGACTCTCCAAGCTCCAAAGAACAAGCTCTTCATCAACAACATCAACCTCCCCACGATGGGGCTCCTCCTCAAGGCACCTCCCATGGACAAGCTCTTCATCAACCTCATCAACCTCCCCAAGATGGGGCTCCTCCTCAAGGTCACGGCTCTCCCCAAGGTCAAGCTCGTCGAGATCAAGAGCAAGTCAATGATCCTCAAGGATCCTCTCCAAGTGATGACTCCCCCGAAGTGGAAATTGTTGAAGATGACCCTCGTGTTCATGCTTATAGTCAAGGCGGCGGCTCAATTGGTGGCAATGCCAAGTGGTAGCTCAAGAATCTCGAATTGAAGCACAAGCCCGCCGTCAAGCCTATCGTCTCGCCAAGCTTGTTCGAGATGGCCATATCCATGATAATGTCTATGGAGATTTCAATAAAGGTTCCACTACTAGGAGGCAACTAGCTTCCTTTAGCTCTCACCATGCATTTATCTCTCTTGTGGAACCACAGAAAGTCTTCGAAGATCTTGAAGATGATGATTGGCTTGATGCTATGAACGAGGAACTTCACAACTTCAAGAGGAACAATGTTTGGACATTGGTTGAGCGGCCCAAAGACTGTCAAAACGTCATTGGAACCAAGTGGGTCTTCAAGAACAAGTGCGATGCGAATGAAATTGTCGTACGCAACAAGGCAAGGTTAGTTGCCCAAGGATACTCACAAGTTGAGGGCATCGACTATGGTGAGACTTATGCCCCTGTTGCTCGCCTTGAATCCATTCGTATGCTTCTTGCCTTTGCTACCCATCATAACTTTAAGTTGCATCAAATGGATGTTAAGAGTGCTTTTCTTAATGGTCCTTTGAAAGAGTTGGTATATGTCAAGCAACCTCCGGGTTTTGAGGATCCACTTTTTCTGAACCATGTCTACAAGCTCAATAAGGCACTCTATGGCCTCAAGCAAGCCCCACGTGCGTGGTATGATTGCCTTAGGGAGCTCTTGTTAGACCGTGGCTTCAAAGTGGGTCTCATTGATCCCACTCTTTTTACTAAGAAAGTTGGAGGCCACTTGTTCGTATGTCAAATCTATGTTGATGACATTATCTTTGGGTCTATTAACAAAACTTTTAATGAGGATTTTGCCAAGCTCATGACCGACCGCTTCGAGATGTCCATGATGGGGGAGTTGAAGTTTTTCCTTGGATTTGAAGTCAAGCAATTGAGGAAATGGACCTTCATCAACCAAGCCAAATACATTCAAGACATGCTCAAGAAGTTCAAGTTTGATCAAGTCAAAGGTTCCAAGACTCCCATGCCAACTAAGGTTAATCTTGATCTCGATCCCAAGGGTAAGGAAGTGGATCAAAAACTCTATCGATCTATGATTGGTTCTTTGCTCTATCTTTGTGCATCCCGACCGGATATTATGTTGAGTGTGGGTATGTATGCAAGATTTCAAGCCGCACCAAAGGAAAGTCACTTGGTGGCGCTCAAGAGAATCTTCCGATATTTAGTTCATACCCCAAACTTTGGGTTGTGGTACCCCAAGGGAGCCAACTTTGATCTTATTGGTTACACGGACTCGGACTGGGCTGGTGACAAAGTGGGAAGAAAGTCAACCTCCGGAGCTTGTTAGTTTCTCGGAAGATCTTTGGTTTGTTGGTCCTCGAAGAAGCAAAACTGTGTGTCTATGTCCACTGCCGAAGCTGAGTACATCTCTGCAGCAAGCTGTTGTGCTCAATTGCTATGGATGAAGCAAACCTTGAAGGATCTTGGACTATCTTTTGACAAGGTGCCTCTTCTTTGTGACAATGAGAGTGCAATTGCTATTGCTCACAATCCCGTGCAACACAACCGGACCAAGCACATTGAGATTCGTCATCATTTCATTCGGGACCATGTTGCTAGAGGAGACATTTCTTTGGAGTATGTTCCCACCAAGGCAAATCTTGCGGATCTTTTCACGAAGCCTCTTGATGAAGCAAGGTTCCGGGAGTTAAGGCATGAGCTAAATATCATCGATTCGAGCAATGTTGCTTGAGTACCTTGCACACCTACCCGCGTCTCAATGTGTATCTTGTTTGGATGTAGGCATGGATTTAGGGGGAGTGTAGTTCCTCTTATGAACAAACGTTATCCCTATTATGCGCACATTAAAGTTTTCGTACTCTATAGTCTCTAAAGAAGACCATTTGAGCTTCATGATGAGTGTTGGTAATGGACCCAAGATATATCTTCGCGGTGTCAAGCCATTTACTCTTATATAAGGTGGCCTCGGCCACCGACCCGTTCTTATTTGTGTCTTTGACCTTTTTGTGTTTTTTCTTGGTTCTTGTTGGGTTTGGTTCTTGTTGGCTTTGGTTCTTCTCAGTTTGAGCTCTCTATCCTAAGCCTTTCCTTTCCTCCAGCCCTCTCTATTCCATGCACAAGTTCTTCCTTGTTATCTTCCAAACCTGAGAAGGTCTTCCTGGCGTCACCGGAACTTCCGGTCAGATGCCGGAACTTCCGGTTAGCTGGTTGTTCGTCTGAACCACCTACTGACCTGGAACGTGTTCAGCCTGACCCGGAACTTCCGGTCCACCGGAACTTCCGGTCCCTGACTAGAACTTCCGGTGGTGCTCCGTGTCCTATATAAGGTGGGCCCTGGGGGAAAACGGGATCTTCTTCCTTTTTCCCCCAAGACCCATCCTCTATTTGGAGCAGCCGCCGGCCAAGACCTCTCCGCGAAGGTGCTCCGGCCCCTTCGTCTCCGGCCACTCCTCCGCAGATCTGCTCCATGGGAACCTTCCCCACCTCGATCTCCCGCCATGGACTCCGGTATTTGCCCTCAACTCCCTCCATTAATGGAGATCTTGCTCTCACCATGGCTTGAGTTAGGGCACACCGTGTCTAGGCTAGTTCTTTGGCTAGAACTTGTTGGGAGATCTTGGTAGGCCTAGGGTATCATCCTAGAGTAGATTGGTCCAATACATTCTTGAAAATCTTTGCACTTGTGGCTTTTAGATCTAGATCTAGTGGACTGCTGTTTGGAACCGTCAGTTCGTGGCCTCACCGGAACTTCCGGTGAGCCACGACCGGAACTTCCGGTGGACCATTTTCACCGGAAGTTCCGGCGACAATGCAACTTTTTCCTGTTTGTATTTTTCCAATCTATCCCTTTTGTTTCCTCTTCCGAACTTGTGCACTTACACCACCTTCCCTCCCTATTCTTATGCTTTCCTCTCAGGGCAAGGAGGCACTCGCCAAGGCAAGCGTACCCATCGACCATCCTCTGACATTCCTCCTGAGATTGATGAAGAAGATGTTGAGGTTGTACGTCCAACCACTCAGACTAGTCGTCAGAAGGCGGTTGCTGCTCGCCGTGCTGCTGCTGCAGGGAAAAGGCCTACTCTTGCTCAGAAGGCCACTGCTGCTGGGCCAGACATGACCAGAGCCAATATTTCCAAGTGGTCTCAGAAAGCTTACTCTACATTTAGGACTACGGACCCCTACTTCGTGGCTCGTGACCGTCTTTGCTTGGACCCTCACTTTCACAACTGCCGTCAGGAATAGATATATGAAGAAATCTATGCATCAAAGAAGAAGTTCGTGGTTGCTCCTCAAAAGTACATCAATGTGTCTCACATGGAAGAGAAGCATGCATACTTTGGCGAGGCTCTTGATATTTGCCAGAAGTTTGGGCTGGTTCCCCTCATGGAGCACCGTCAGAACTTTGATGTGACTGCTATTGCTCAATTTTACTCAACTCTGTTTATTCACATGTAGTCCTCTACTGAAGGTGTGTCGAAGTGGATGACTAAGGACGTGTTTCTTACCGCCACATGGTCTGAGTTTGCTGAGCTTCTTGGCTATCCCCTTCAGCCTGGCCGCGGGGCAAATGGTTGGCGTGTTCATGGTCCTGAAGCTGTTGATCCTGAGGTCCTGGAGCCTCTCTACGTTGAAGGGTGGGGAACTGTTGGGTTTGTGAATCATCTGATGCCAGTTTTTAACATCATGCGCAGGGTGTACTTGAACACCATCTCTCCCAAGGCTGGCAACTTTGATCAGTTTCATGGCTATCAGGTTGACCTCATGCATCAAACTTATCTTCGCCGTGACTCTGACAGGTCAATGGATATTATGCACTTCATCTACTCAGAGATGTGGGTGGCTCTTATTGAAAAACGCTCCTGCATCTATGCTCCCTACATACAGACTCTCATCAATCACAAGTGGCTTGAGACGACTGACACCCGCTTTCCTCAAGACAACATCACCATTCATGAAGAGAAGAAGCTACGTGTGAGTAAGCACCAAAAGCCTCGCTCTCAAGAAGAAAAGGAAGCTGAACTCAAGAAGGCTCGAGATGTTGCTGGTGGTCCCTCCTCTGCTCCTGGTGGCTCTAGTGCTAGTGGTCCTTCTCTCTAGAGGCAGCCGTCTTGGGCAAAGAAGCTGCTTGGGAAGGTGAAGAAAACTTTCTACTTTCTGCAGGACCGCGAGTATCAGGCTTATGTTGATCAGCGTCACAATATTCAGCGCCAGAAGGCCATCATGGCAGCCCTCAACATTCCCAGCTCTCCGATCACAAGCTCTGTCACTATTCCCAAGGATGATTGGATTCGCGACAACTGCCACTGGTCCGAGGATGAGTCTGAGGAGGAGGTCACTGGTCCGTCGCCTGAGTGGGGTCCTTGGGTCCCTGAGTCTTCTCCTCCTCCCCCCTCTCATGGCTGGGACGATTAGATTGATCTTTTCTTCATTTTTGGTGTCTTGATGCCAAAGGGGGAGAAAGATGTCTATTAGGTTGTCTACGGGATTTGCATGGGTTGAGTCGCGAGCCTGTTCTTGCCTTTCATCTTTTCGTGCTCGCGAACTCTCTAGTTTTATTTGTGTGCTTGTGACTTTATGTCCGTAAACTTATGTGTGCTTGTGGACCTTGTTATGTTCGAGACTATGTGATATCTTATGCAATGCCGTGCGTGTGGTATCTTGTTGTCATCTTATGGGCATATGCATATGGTGGTGGAGCCTCATAGCTCATATTGTTATTTCCACTCCTTTTTTCTCCACCACATTTGGTTGGTTCTGGTATGATCTCTATCCTTTCTTGTACCTTGCACTTGTGCTATCTTTGCAATTTGTAGGGGAGCCTCCTTGTATGTGTTGCCAGTCTTGTCCTTAGAGTTTTTCTCTACCTTGCACACATATAGGGGGAGCTTGTCTCGTCCATTGCAAAGACTGCTTTGATTCTATGCAAATCTTTAGGATTGTCATCTAACACCAAAAAGGGGGAGATTGAAAGGACTATATCTTCCCATGCTGTTTTTGGTGTTAATGATAATCCCAATTGTGTTTTAGTTGTGCGCTTGAGTTTCAGGGGAAACGTTGTAGATGTATCCTTCAATTGTGGTGGATGCTTTCTTGGGATCTCATGAAGACGGTGGCCTTTTAGTTTTCTCCTAGTTTCTCTCCGGTTGTTGTTTTTAGGTCACCGTACTATTAAGAGGGGGTCCATCTTGGAAGGCTGTGGGAAATCACTTGTTCTTGCACAAACCTATATGCACCGCCACAGCCATCCTACTATTCCATGAGAGAGTGAGTTCCTGGTCTGTTGGAGCCTTCTGTGTCTCACCGGAACTTCCGGCCTGGCGCCGGAAGTTCCGCTCAGGATTTTTCTGCGGGCTGTTCTAAGCTTTGTTCCGATGCTAGTTCCGCCCCAAGTTCCGTTGGTGGATCAGTAACCTTCTGTATGAAGTGTTCTATTTGCCAGAACTTGGGCCAGAACTTGCATCGGAACTTGTCCTGCCAAAAGGTCCTGAGCAGAACTTCCGCCCAGCCGCCGGAACTTCCGGCCAGTTTCGGTTCGCGACCCAGAAATTCCGCCCCTAGTTCCGCTCCAAGTTCCGCTGAAGGCTCGGTAACCTTCTGTTTTGAAGTGTTCTATTTACCGGAACTTGGTCGGAACTTGCGTCGGAAGTTCACCGGAACTTCCGGTCTGTTTTGACCGGAACTTCCGGTTGCGCTTCTGGAGCGGGCGTCAACGGTCTGATGACCGTTGGAGCCAGGCTGGGTGGAACTTCCAGTGAGGTCACGGGGGATGTAATGGTTCAGCGCGAGGGGGCCTATTTAAGGCACCCCTCTTCTTCCTCCCTTTCTCTCTCGAATATTTCTCTCTCCTCCATTAATGCTTGAGCTTCACCTCACTAGATCTCTCTCTCTAGCCACTCAAATGACCTGATCTTTTGAGAGGTGAGGGAGGTGACCTAGATCTACACTTCCACCAAAGAAGATTTGATTTCCCCCACCCATCCTTTGTGGATCTTGTTGCTCTTGGGTTTCTTGGAACCCTAGACAATGTAGGGCATCCTCGGAGCTAAGGCTTGCTTTGTAAAGCTTCGAGGTGTCGTTGAGGGCCTCCAATTGAGTTGTGGAGCCTCCCCCTCAACCTTGGTGTAAAGGTTTCGGTTGGCGCCTTCAAGGTCAACGGTTAGTGGATTGTGAGGCCTCCTTTGTGGGGGAGCTCACCGGAGAAGAAGGTGAGGCCTTTGTGGCGCTCGGGTGACCTTGTGTGGCCCTGACACCTCTCCAACATAGACGTAGCTCCTTGGGAGTGAACTACGTGAATTACATCTCCGTGTCCCCTCTCCGGTTACTTTGTTCCCTTCCTTTACTCCTTGCTATTTACTGTTTTTGTGGTTGGTGTTTGTTTTCTTGCTTTAGGTTGTTCACTTAGTTGCATCTCTAGATAACTTCCTTTCTCGTTGAGCCTAAAAGTGAGAAACAAATTAAAATTGGGTAGACGCCTATTCACCCCCCTCTAGTCGTATCAAGTCGGTACTTTCACGTGGCATCATTGAGTCGGTACGTAAGTCGACTTGGAGAAAAGGCATTGCCCTTATATCAATTGATGAAAAAATGGATAAATTCACTTGGACACCACAAGATAATAATGCTTTCCCAGAGCTAAAGAAAATTCTAGCTTCTGCACCTATTTTAGCTTCACCACTATCAAAAGAGCCGATGTTGCTCTATATAGCAATGACCAACCGAGTCATGAGTGATGTGGTAGTAGCGGAACGTGACGAGGAAGGTAAGTCGATGCAGAGGCCGGTATATTACCTAAGCGAGGTGCTCTCGGCCTCAAAATAGAATTATCCCCATTATCAAAAAATGGCATACGGGGTATATATGTCGTTAAAACAGCTGAAGCATTACTTTGAGGAACACCGTATAAAGGTGATATGTGAGGCACCAATTGTCGAGATAATGGGAAACAAATATGCAAGTGGACGAATATCCAAATGGTAAATTTATCTATCCCCTTATGCTCCACAATTCGATAGAGGAGATGTAATTAAATCTCAAGCAGTGGCCGACTTTCTTGTCGATTAGGCCGAGATGCAATATGAAACGCCCTTACCTGATCCGAATTATTGGAGAATACACTTTGATGGATCAAAGTTGAAAGATGGATTAGGTGTTGACATAGTCCTCACCTCACCCAAAAAAGATCAGCTAAAATATGTGTTACAAATACACTTCGTTGCATCAAATAACATAGCCGAATATGAGGCACTCGTCCATGGCTTAAAGGTAGCAAAAGACTTTGGCATACGTCCAATACAATGTTCTGGTGATTCGGACCTAGTGGTACAACAAGTATCAGGTAATTGGGATGCAGTAGATGCTAATATAGCATCATACAGGTTTCATGTGCAAAATATAACCGAGTACTTTGACGGATGTGAATTTCATCATGTAACCAGGGCAAAAAATGATGTAGCCGACACACTGTCAAAACTCGGCTCATCCAGGCAGTCCATCCCACCCGGAATAGCCCTTGAACACCTCAAAAAACCATCAATTATACCATCACCTGAATCCGAATCAATTTGTATCCCGGCCAACACAACGCCCGAGTTTGACCCAATGGACATAGATGGGAGGATTAATCCGAATAACCCGGGAACTGACTTCACACACCCGGGGACTACCTCGCAGAACTCGGGGACTAGTCAGATTAACCCGTCAGAGGTTATGTTAGTAGACGTGATGTATATTGATGAAATATTTACCCCGGCACATGAAGTACTAGAATGGGCACGACCAATCTTTCTATTCTCAAAAGATGAAATTCTGCCGAGTGATGAATTCCTCGCCAGACAGATCCAAAGAAGGGCCAAGGCATACACCATAATAAACTATGAGCTATATAAGAGAAGCGTAACCAATGTCCTGCAGAGGTGTGTTGATTCGGAAGAAGACCGAGAAATCTTGCTTGATATCCATCAAGGAGAATGTGGACATCATGCTTCATCCCGGGATTTAGTATCCAAAGCATTCATACATAGATTTTATGGCCTAGTGCCCTGCGAGAGGCAGAGGAACTAGTGAAAAATGTAATGGCTGCCAATGATATGCAAGAAAATGTCATATGCCGTCATATGAGTTAAAAACTATACTAATCACTTGGCCAATTGTCGTATGGTGATTGGATATGGTCGGACCATTTAAGCCGGCTTGTGGTGTCATGACCCATATTTTGGTCATGGTTGATAAATTCACAAAGTGGATCGAGGTGAAACCAATAAGGAAATATGATGGGCCCATGATGACTGCAAGTGCATAGATCGGATGTTTCTAGTTTCAAAATAAAGATATCGATCCCACAGGGAGTAGGAGTCTAAAGTCTAGGAATTCTTGAAATAAATACTGAAACTAGAAATGCTAAATAAAGTTCTAAGTGCCAAGATAAAATGCGAGTGATGTGTAAAAAGGTGTTTTTGGGGTTTTGGTATAAGAGAACAATGCATGAAGTAAACAAAATTGAATATAGAAAATAAGTATCACGTATGTAAAAGAGATTTAAAACTTTAGTGGGAAAAAGCGTTCTCAGGGATTAACGGATACACCACTAGCATTATAAAGGGCTAAGGTAAATATTATTATCATGAACATTCTCAACTATGTATGTGTGGGAGGAACTCCGTATTTGGACAAAGAGGCAGCAACCACTGCTCAAATCATCCGCATAACCACAGCAGACAACAATCAATATCAATTGAATTACCACGCTATTAAGGGACATAATCCCGCAGGACGTATCCCATGGCATGGATAGTGTTTTATGAGTTTCCTCAGTTCCCAAGTTGATACGTAAGGGGTGCCAATAGCTTTATAGTCACTGTAAGTGCTAACATCCCTCCGTCTACCAACAAGTAGTTCCCTACATCAAGTCCCCACAAGAGGCAAATATTGGATAGGTCGACTTCTCCAACATTAAGATGTAGACAATCTAACACATGGTCATAGCGATAAATATCATAATAAACTTTATCTTATTCCAATCTCATGCTAGGGTTTCTCCATCTCCGCAAGAACTAATGATCTACTCAGACATGGAGGCAGACAGCATCATAGCAATGGTAATGGAAACGATCATTGATTAATAGTACTTGTATAAATCCATAACTAGTGCAAGAATTACAACAAGATCTAGATGGGATGGATGGAGATGATGGTGGTGACGAAGATGAATCGGTTGATGAAGATGGAGATTGATGCCTTGGCCTCCCAGATCTGCGTAGGGCAAAGATGGATCCCTAGGGAAAGTTTCCCCTCCAGATGACTTCCAGAGGTTAGTTTTCGGTGATTTCTGGGTGTTCTATATGTCGTCTCTCCTAACCAGTTGCACGGGGTGAAACTATTTGAGGAGGCGGAGGCGGCGCCAGCTATACGGCGGGAACTATATGGCGGCCACCCATATAGTTGGTTGTTAACCTCTCTGCCTTCTCTTCTCGCTTCGGGTTTTCTTCTGGTATTATTAATATTTCCTCATATTCATGAAGATGGGTCAATAAAATAAGTGAGGCAGTTGCAGCATGTGTTGATCATAAAGGGTACATATAAATAAGTTCATGAATATTACCTTACTCGAACCATCCGAATAATATTAGCAGGCTTCCACACCTTAGGAATTAACAGTTCATAAAAGATTATTCTTAACATGATGTAAAAGTATCTGGTTCAACCGAATGAGTTAGTGAGGTAGTCCCAAGTTTTTTTAGGACTAACATATTCACCTGGGATTCAAAATCTCAAACGTCTCTTTGCCTTACTACAATATGGTGGTATATGCCTACTTGCTCTTTGTACATTCGCTCTTTTTCTTCATCTTTCTTTTTCTTCTTTTTCTATATATATATTTATGCCCACACTTTTGTTTAAGTGTTGTGCAAAGGAGCTAGACATATAATCCACTTCATATAGGAATTTCAAAGTTTGAAAATCTCAATTACCAAATTCCAAATATATAAAGCATCTTTATAACTTGAGTATTCTACCTCAAACTTGTTCTCACTCTATTCGATAGAACTTATAATTTCTCCTTTGTTCAAGGTTTTTCTCTTTCATCTTAATTAATTAAATAATCTCTCCTTTTTGTAAATCAAACCATTGACCTACAATATATTGATCAAATTATTTTTTAGATGTTCTGTTAATACCAATGGTGTGGAAGACTGATATTGCTATCATCAAGTGCAAGTAGAATAATACTCAGGTCATTCATATATCATTCATATATCCGATAGGACAAACTCAAACTCAATAATGCTCCATATATTATATTAAACTCGAAATTTCATAAGAGGGATCAACTATTCCTAAAGGGAATCTAAGATGAAAACTTTATTTATGAGCTCGAACTAATGCAAAACTAGAATAGAAATAAAAACTTGTAAGATAGATTACAAGATCTTAAAGATCTCCCCAAGCTTGGAATCAAGCTAGGTGGGATCAAATAATCCCTTGCGATTATTTGATACCGTGCTTTTTGAAGGTCAGTGTGGCGTCATAGCATGTAGAACTGTGCTGCGTAGCTTCTTATTAGTATCCTCCAAGACGGTGATGCGGCTGTAGCACCTACGCAAATCAGATTATAGAGTATTCGTCCTATCAACGAGCTTGGTCATCATCGCGAGAAGATCACCCTTCTCCTCTATCTCCCTGAGGCGGTGACGGACTTCCACGCGATGGAGTAGCTCCTGCTTCTGATATCTCCAATGCCCATATGCGATCCTTTGTTCTGGGGACAACTTCCTCTTTCTCATCCATTATTGATGGATTGGGGAAGTAGAAGTTGCTCCTCCACTCCTCTTGAGGCTTTACCTTCATACGAGCGCCAGTGGTAGGCCTTGAGCGGGGCAACGCCGGTTCCTTGCTAGCACCTGCATCAATGTTAGGTTTCTCCTTACACTTGTGTGGCCTCGGATTTGTAGTGATGAACTTGACTGTCTCCACACTTCCTTTTCCGTGTGGCTTGCGTATCTCTCTCTCTCTCTTCTTGGATTCTTTTCATCGCCACCCAGTTGACCTCCAGGGGGTCATAGACATCGCGGCAGATGTAAACGTCGCTCACCCCTTCATCAGGGTCGCTGTTGTAGAAGCTTGGCTCGACGCACTATTTGTACCGTAGGCTAAACCTCTCCACCTCCTCATCACCATCGTCCATTGATGGGCTGCTAGAAAGGTCCCTAGGGGCAATGAGCCCCATAGGTTTTCCACGGCCTGGGACATGATAGAGCATAGATAGATTTGTTCGTAGTGATTTGTGATTAGAGAGAGGCACAATAGGGTAGTATATAAGAGGGATCAGAGGTTGATAAAACTCGTGAGAAACACCAAATTGTCATCCAAGAAAACAATCCAACCCGACTATAAGAAATCGTGGATTTGGAGGAGTCATGTGTCATAACGACCAACTATATGGTTGCAACCCGTATAGTTTCGGTCGTATAGTTGGTTCCGGGTAGGTACTTCCAAATATTTCTAGCCCAAGTCGGTTAGATTACCGTCTAAGAATCGACAAAAACGTTTTTTTAATAATAAAAACGAAAAACGGGTCGAGGGTACTGAAGCTTTAATGACCAACTATATGGCGAGAGAATTTTCTCCGGCTGTATGGTTGCGGCCATATAGATACGGTACCCCGAAAGTTCTTTTGTGAATAGGGTATAAAACGTTTAACAACCAACTATACGGCAGGATATTTTTCTCTGGTCGTATAGTTACAGCACCCGAGAATTATTTTGCAAAGAGGATACAGAACGTTTATCGACCAACTATACGGCGGGAGGATTTTCTCCGGTCGTATAGTAAAACCCCTCAAAAACTTCAGAAAAACAAGTGGAATTCAAAGGCAAAAAAATTAATAGTAGAAATTGTGAAAATAAAGCAATTATTAGTGTTAGAAAACTTACCTTTCACTTACCGTTTACTTAGTTGGGAGTGACAAGCTCGTCCAATAATAAGGACTTCTTCTTCTTGGGAGGATTTGACCTTAGCTCATATAGTAATTATTGAAAACAAAAATCACCGGGACTAAAGCTCCTCTCAATAAGATCGATGTCTTGTTGGGTAAATATAGATGATTCCTCTACTATCTTTGCTTCATGTATCTGCATAATCTGCAACTCAAATTATTGAAGTAAAAGGATCCAACGGATCAGTCTTGGCTTATGAAACTTCCTCTCGAGGAGTTCTTTTAAACCATCATGATTCATATGAACTCTTACTTTTACATCAACAATATAAGAACGAAACTTATCACAAGAGAAAAATACAGCGAAGAGTTCCGTTTCTTTCTTAGGATAATTCTTTTGATCACTATTTAGAGTTCTACTAGCATGATGTATAATATTAAATCTGCGACCTATGTGTCGTCCCAGAGTTACTCCTACAGCATCATCACTAGCCTCACATATTAAATCGAAAGTCATATCCCATATAAGTGGTTTAATGATGGGAGCACGAGACAAAGCATATTTAAGTTGATCAAAGGCAATAAGGCATTTATCATCAAAATTAAATCTTACTCCCTTTTTCAACAGATTAGTCAAAGGTTTAGAAATTCTAGAGAAATTCCTAATGAACCTTCTATAAAAGCCTACATGACCAAGAAAACTTCTTATACCTTCTACATCCCTTGGTTGTGGCATTCTCTCTATTGCTTCAACTTTAGCCCTATCTACTTCAATACCCTTACCTGATACTTTATGTCCAAGGACTATGCCTTCTTTGACCATAAAATGGCACTTCTCCCAGTTCAAGACAAGATTAGTTGCTTCGCAACGCTGCAAGATTCTACTGATATTATCCAAGCAACTAGTAAACTAAGTTCCATATATAGAAAAATCATCCATAAATACTTCCATTATCAGTTCTATAAAATCTGCAAATATAGTAGTCATGCATGTTTGAAAAGTATCTAGAGCATTACATAAACCAAAAGGCATACGTCGGTAATCATGTAAACCATAAGGACTAATGAAAGCTGTTTTAAGTTGGTCTTCAGGATGAACAACTATTTGGGGACAACTGGAGTATCCGTCCAAGTAACAAAAATGAGTGTGGTTTTCTAACCTCTCTAAAGTTTGATCTATGAAAGGTAAATGATAGTGATCTTTCCTAGTCTCCTTATTCAATTTCCTGAAATCTATGCACATCCTATGTCCAACAATAGTTCTAGTAGGTATCAATTCATTGTTTTTATTAGGAACAACAGTAAAGCCGCCTTTCTTAGGAACACAATAAACATGACTTACCCATTCACTTTATTTTATTGGATAAATTATACCTGCATCAAGTAGGCGTACTATTTCTTTTCTTACCACTTTCTTCCATTCAGGCTTTAGACTTCTATTAAATTCCGCAACTGGTTTAGCACCTTCCTCCATGAATATTCGATGGGAGGCTATCATGGGACTAATACCCTTCAAGTCGTCCATTGATTACCCAAAGGCCTTGCGGTGCTCCTTTAGTACCTTCATGAGTTCTTCTTCTTCCCCTGAAAGTTTAGCACTAATAATAACACAGAAGTTATTAGTATCATCTAAGAATCTATACTTAAGATTATCTGGTAGAGTTTAAATTCTGGGGGTAGTAATTCTTCATCCCCTCTCTTTTATGGCTCTTCAAAAGCTTCATCAGTTGGAGGTTCTCCAATGGGAAATGAATCAAATTCACTTTCTAGTTCTTCTAGAGTTCTATCCTCCATAATTATTTCTCCACAATTTGGGTCTTCATTTATTCCTTCATCTTCATTATTTAAGAAAAGAGCTGCCATTTCTTCAATAGTTTTCTCCTTATCTTGTTCTTTTATGAATAGAGGTTTGTCTTTAAATTTGGAAAAGTGGAATCCTTTTTCCGCTTTCCCAAGGTTAAGGGATACAATCTCCTTTTTAAAGTCAACTCTGGCACCTATATCACTCAAAAAGTTTCTTCCAAATATAATTGGGCAAAGAGTGTCAATTGTCATATCAATAAGTACAAAATCAATAAGGACATTTTTATTGTTAATTGTGATAACTGCATCTTCAACTACGCTCATTGGAATTCTAAGATTTTTATTGGCTAACATGATTGTCACATCAGTCTTTTCTATTGTAGCCGGTGTTATCTCATCTTTTATTTCTAAGTAAAAGTTATAGGATATAACATTAACTTCGATGCCAAGATCACATAAACTATAATGCGAGGTTTCTTTAAATATGCTGGAAAGAATAGGCTTACCCACATCTTTTACCTTAATTTTACCTTCAACCAATATAGAAGTCTCTTCATCAAGTTTAACTATGTTACAATGTGCATACATAACCATGATTGCTTCCTTGGTTACCTCTTCATCTTTGGTTTCATCTAGATGGTCTTCAATTATTGGCACACTTTCCTCTTCTTTCACCTCCTGTACTTCTTTGACATGTTCATATTCCAAAATATGCTTTTGTGCAGTGTTAGGGAAAGGTATCTCATACATTGGTTCTAGGAGGCCAATGTTGCTTTAACTTCTCTTTTCTTCTCAGGTTTAGGTGGTGGATCAAACTTGAATGAACCATCTTTTGGAGCTTCGATGTGTTCTGTAAAAGCTTTGACAACTTGCAACACAAGATCTGTATCTAAATAAAGCTCTTTAGATAATTCATTAACATGGCCCTTTTTATTATAGTCATGAATACATTCATGATCTATTTATGTGCCTCCTTCACTTCCTAGACAAAAATTCCATGAAACTCTGTGATTGCGAATTCTATTAAGTAAAGCCCAAGCTTTAGTTATAGGTAAATCCATAAAAGCTCCTCTCGCGCAAGATTCTAGTTCAATTTTATTAGGTTCAATTAAACCGCCATAAAATATATGCAATAAATACCATTCAGGTAAATCATGATGAGGACATTGTTTAAGTAAATCTTTAAAAATCTTATATAAGCTCTTACTAGTCCTTCATTGGGACAGTTCTTCCAAGTAACTATAAGACGCCTGATTCCAAAAGATTTTGATAATGGATAATATTTAGATAGGAATTTGGGAGCTAAATTATCCCAAGTAGTAGTGGCTTCTGATGGTAGAGATCTATACCATGAGAGAGATGTACTTGTCAAAGTTTGACTAAAAAGTTTAACCCTTAACTCACCGGTGGTATACCCTGTTAATTGGAACATGCCACATATATCTTTGAAATATGCAATATGCTCATATGGATCAGGATCTTCTTCATCTCCAGTAAATTGCTTCTTGTGTAAAATACCAAGTAGTAGAGGATTTATTTCAAACCCCCTTATCTTCTCGTTGGAGTTGTCTCTTTTATAAATATCATAGGGCTTCCCAAAGTGGTTGAGTGGGTTAGCACTAGTCTCTAACTCTCATATGTCAGATTATATGTCGGCAATGAGCTAATGAATGAAACCCCGACACCTCGAGCTGTAACTCGGGGACTTCCTTAATAACATTGGGTCTTATGCATTTATTTTTTATATATGTTGGTTGGCTTAAATTTCCCTATCCAAAAGCCGAGTTAGTAATGTGTCGGCACCAAAGGCCAACTCTTCGACTTGTTGTTGTCCGAAAAATAGGCTTCATGGCAAGCAAGAGAAAAGCCGAAAGTTGTTGAACACATGAAAAATGACTAAGGAAGGAAAGATGTGCGAGCCGACTAATGTTTTGACTAACCCTTATACTTAAATTCTTTAATTATCTTATGAGATCATTTTGGGCTGATTCTCCAAATTTCTAAGTATTGTTAGTTTGGTTCGTTAAGCTCAGACCTGTAAGTTGAAAAGCCAAACAATGGTAGACGCGGGCCGAACGACAAATTCGAGAGAACAAGAAATATGAAACTCAGGGACTACATCCAAAAGGGTTTAAGACTTACATACTTAGTAGTTGCAAAATAACTAAAAGTATATCTTACATCTGACACTCGGCATACCGGGGAATTAAACAAATTGAAAGTTTGCTGCGCTCAAGGAGCAACTGATGCCGGATCATCAGTACTTGGCGGAGGAGCAGCCGATGCCGAGTCATCGGCAGTCGGCGGGGGAACAGCAGTTTCCGAGTCATCGACAGTTGGAGGCAGGGCTCCAGAGTCCGAGGCTGGAGTTTATGAGGTGTGAACCTCGGCCTCAACAGAAGCAGCCTCAGACTCACTATGAGAAGTTCCCTTAGAGGCAGCTTCAACTTTGACTTCTCGTTCTGAAGTGCCCTCATGCCCATCAGAGCTCCCCGAATCTTCTTCTACGTTGTGCTCCTCGTCGTCATAGTATTCCTCGGATTCCGAGTCTTCTTCAGCCTCCGCATCTCCTTCGACATCATCCAACAAGAAGCTCAGCCCCTCATTATAGCCATGAACATTGGCATACTGGATGAGTTGATAAGCCCGAGCTTGTCTGCGCGCAATGTGATCCGGATCTGTCGTCCAGCGCGAGCTCGTGCGAAGATTCTACAAAGCCTCCAGGCAGATGCCTTCGTACCAAGAAAGTACAAAGGACAACGTCGTGTCAGCACCAGCTCGCGCTGCTGATTCTCTCCAGAGGCAGAGCTGAGATTCGCAATCCATCAGTTTTTCGGCAAGTTGTTCGGCATGCACGAGCTTCTCGTCATTCGACCAGAGGACACGCTGGACTCGGATGGCTGCATCAAGGAGGTCAATACCAAATTCCTTCATTGGTTTGGTGGCGGCTCCAAGACTAACAAGATAATATTCCATCGAGTAAGCGCGCTCTGGGTCATTGATTTCGCCACGGCGAAGCCGAGAACTCACCACGCATTCAGCACTCCGGGTTTTGCACTCCGGGAAATTATCTGAAAATAAGAAAAGGATATGGTCAGTAAGGTCCAAGATAAGTCGAACAGGAAAAGTAGAATAAGGAAGGAAACTTACGATGGATGAATGAAACTATTCGTTTAGGTCGATGATCTAGTCGGCTTGCTTTTTCTCCAACCTCGCGAGCTCGTCCTTGCAAGATTGGGTTGAAGCCTCAGTAACTTGAAGGATCTCCTTATCCTTATCTAGATGGAGGGCCATATGGTTTTTATCTTTAGAGAATTCTTGGTCAAGTTTGTAAAGCTCGGACTTTTGAGATTTCTTAAGATCTTTAACCTCGACACACAACCGCGCTATTTCTTCATCCTTCTCCTTGAGTTGGGCCGAATGATCTCCTTCTTGTTCGAGAAAATGCAGCATCATATCAGGCATAGAAGTGTAGTCCTGGTGAGATTCTGCAAAGTCTTTTAATTCGGCTGAGTCGAGATAAAATATCATGAGGAATTTCACAAGGCAGCAAAGACTTGATATCAGAAAGGCCGAGTCAAAGCAGCCGAATTACCTTCCAATTTGGCAACTTTCTAAATAAACGCCTTATTCCGGATGTCTAGGTTGGCTGCACAAAGGGCGAATCAAAGGTTAGCTCGGCTAGACAAACCCAAAAGGAAAATGTCAGAAATAAGGTGACAACAGACTTACCAGTCTTCTACAGGATGGGCACCACTTTCTTGTATTTGGACTGAAATTTCCTATGGGAGAAGAGCAGCTTCTGGAACTTGGTCGTGCGCCAGTTGTGTGCAATATGAAAAAGGAAAAAGAAGAGCAGTAAGTTCAGAAGGATATTCAAAGCTAACCTACAAGATCTGAACCAAGTAAAGCTTGATCTGGATCTAGGTGGATCAATATTCAAAGCTAAACTGCAAGATCCGAACAAAGTAAAACTTGATCCGGATCTAGGTGGCTGGATATTCAAAGCTAAACCGTCAGATCCGAACTAAGTAAAACTTGATCCGGATCTAGGTGGCTGGATATTCAAAGCTAAAATGCAAGATCCGAACCAAGTAAAACTTGATCCGGATCTACGTGCCTGGATATTCAAAGCTAAACTGCAAGATCTGAACCAAGTAAAACTTGATCCGAATCTAGGTGGCTAGATGTTCAAAGCTAAACTACAAGATCCGAACCAAGTAAAACTTGATCTGAATCTATGTGGATAGATATTCAAAGCTGAACTGCAATATTTGAACCAAGTAAAAGTTGATCCGGATCTAGGTGGTTGGATATTCAAAGCTAAACTGCAAGATCCGAACCAAGTAAAAGTTGATCCAAATCTAGGTGGATGGATATTTGAAGCTAAAGATCCAAACCAAGTAAAACTTGATCCGAATCTAGGTGGCTAGATATTCGAAGCTAAAGATCCGAACCAAGTAAAACTTGATCCGGATCTAGGTGGCTGGATATTTGAAGCTAAAGATCTTAACCAAGCAAAGCTTGATCTGGATCTAGGTGGCTAGATATTCGAAGCTAAAGATTTGAACCAAGCAAAGCCTGATCCGCATCTAGATGGCTGGATATTCGAAGCTAAAGATCCGAACCAAGTAAAACTTGATCCAGATCTAGGTGGCTGGATATTCAAATCCTAAGACAAATTCTGCCTAAGTTAATATGATTAGCTTAAGTACCCTGGCTACACTAAGGCACTAGATAAAGGGAGCATCCTACCGAATGATAATTCATTCCCCTAGAGGCTCGAGGACTAATGGGTTATCTGCTATATTATGCAAGAATGTACAATGTAAGTCGAGGTGTTTACCTCATTCATGCCATCAGCCTCGAGGATGACTCGTCTGGCAAGATGCAACCGGTTGCTGATGTTGGGGAGGTGAAAACTCCTTGTTCCTAGATTGGCAACAGAGTTGACATCGGTCTCGTCGGTAGCGTTCCAATTGTTAGCATACTCAGACAGGGAGCCAAGGCTTTTGCCACTTAAGGTGTGCATCAACACCTTGCCCTTGTCCTCCTAGGCTTGTGTAGCTACCGCTGCAGCCGCCGGACTTTGGTGGAGTATCATTTGTGTACTGGTAGCTAGGGCAGATGCAAAGGCAGTGGCACCTTTCTTGAGTATGTCAGCAATGGAGGGCTAAGAGGCAGTTTCACTAGATTTCCTCTGAGATGATTTAGCAGCAGCTCCACCTTTCTTTGGCTTGACAAATGGCTCGGTCATTGGATGCGACTTAGTAGGCCGAGCCGCAGTTTGGGTGGTTGAGGGAGCTGTAGAAGGAGACTAAGATTTGGAGCGTAGGCTCTTCTGCGCTTCACCTTGTTGTCGAGTCTGGGAAGACCCGGAAGATGCTGGAACTGGCACTTGAGCAGGAGTAGCTAGATCTTGAATTTGAGCAGAGGCCGAGGCAACCGACGCCTCAACACGCTTTGGTTCGGCATGCTGACTCTCGGTGATCTCAGTGGGCGCGGCCGGATCAGTTGGTTGATTCAGCATGGCGGTATTTGCGTCGCTGCCAGCGCCAACATTTGCCTCCTCCTGCCGAGGTGTACTGTTAGTCGGCACAGGAGGAAGTTCATCTCGATGCGGGCTTGGAACCCGAACATCATCTTAGACCAAGCAGGGTCCGCTCTAAGGGATGTTCAGCGGAGCACTGCCGAAGTAAAATAGTTAGAAAAGCTAAGGTAGAAAAAGAAAGAGAGAAACAAGAAATACCACGTTAATCCGGATAAGGAAACTCACGAAGTAACAGCTGAAGGCACTTTATGCCTAGGGGCCCTCTTGGTGGGCACCTTGACTCGTTTCTTGCGAGGCTCGGTAGGAGGATCCGAGGTAGTAGTGTGTTTCCTAATCAGTCCTTGGCCTCCCATGGCAACGGGAGCCATGTCATGCACCTGCCCAGCCGGATTAGATGGCGAAAAATAAGTCGGATAGGCATATCAGAGGGGCACTTCATTAAGTACCTCGAGAACCTTGCATTCATCCAAGTCATTATCGTTAGTTCGGACGGAGGCCTTACCCTGAGTTCGGGTGCGGGCCGACTCAGGCTTCGGCATGAATTCCTCCAATTCAGGCTCGCCCTTGCCCGAGGTATCGCAATCCTTACTCCAAGGAAGGGCAAGAATCTCGTCATCTTCTGCGGACTACTCAGCAAATTTCTAAGGAAAGAAACACAAAGAGAAATTAAATTCTTGATAAAGCCAAGGTAAAACATAACTCGGATGAAGTGATTCGGAGCTTAATTACCTTGGGTGGGGGGTTGTCATGAGTGAAGGGATTCATGCCCCACTTCCAATCCTCGGCCATCTCCATCTTGAAGATAGCCCGAATGCGTCGCTGAACTTGGTCGTTGATACGTCGTAAACGTATCTATAATTTTTGATGTTCCATGCTTGTTTAGTATCAACTTTTCTATGCTTTTTATACACTTTGAGGTATTTTTATACATTTTCCAGGACTAACCTATTAACAAGATGACGCAGTGCCAGTTGCCTGTTTTCTGCTTTTTTGGTTTCAGAAAAGCTAGTAAGGAAATATTCTTGGAATTGGATGGGACAAAGGCCAAAGTCAATATGTCACCAAGGAGAACACAGAGACCGAAGAGCGACCGAAGGAGGGCCACTAGGCCGCCACACCCTAGGGTGGCGCGGACCCCCTAGGGCGCGCTGCCACCAGGTGTGGGCGCCTCGGGTGCCCCCTGCCTCGCCTCTTTGCCTATAAAATCACCCTGATGCCAAATGTGAGACTCTGGCGCATGGCTCAATAGGATTAATAGGAAACCCATACCAACAAGTTGCAACTTCTTTTCCGAAAGCTCATTCGAAAAGAATTCTAAGGTTAAGCGTGCTTGGCCTAGAGCAATTCTAGGATGGGTGACCGACCGAGAAGTGGGTACCGGGTGCGCACGAGTGAGGACAAAATGCGCAGAAAAGACTAGTGTTGGTCTGTGTGGTTAGTCTAGAGATCCTATTGAGCTGCTACAAGTGACAGTCGTCGGTCCGGAGTGACCGAGGGTGTTACAAGTGGTATCAGAGCCGGCCATCGCGGTTACATGGGCATGTGCGGGTCAGTGGAAGACATGTGTAGCATGGCACCTGTGGCCCGGAGAGGACACGGCATGGCTTATGTGTCGGCACTGGACGCACAGACGTGTGCCAAGAGGGGACATTCCTGGCTTGTGGTTGATTGACGAGGATGTCGATCTTCTAAGGGTGGGTGTATGTGATACTCTGGCGCATGGCTCAATAGGATTGATAGGAAACCCATACCAACAAGTTGCAACTTCTTTTCCGGAAGCTCATTCGAAAAGAACTCTAAGGTTAAGCGTGGTTGGCCTTGAGAAATTCTAGGATGGGTGACCGATCGGGAAATGGGTACCGGGTGCGCACGAGTGATGACAAAATGCGAAGAAAAGGCTAGTGTTGGTCTATGGGGTTAGTCTAGAGATCCTATTGAGCTACAAGAAGTGACATTCGTCGGTCCAGAGTGACCGAGGGTGTTACACCAAAATCGATCTCCACGAAACAGTCTGTAGCCGCCGCCACCATCGTCCCTAGATCGGGGGATCTGAAGCTCTTCCCAGCACCCTGCGAGAGGGGAGAGATCATCCCGGAGGCCTTCTTCATCACCATGCCAGCCTCTGGTATGATGCGTGAGTAGTTCACCTTGTACTATGGGTCCATACAGTAGCTAGATGGTTGTTTCTCCTCCTTTGTGCTATCATGTTTAGATCTTGTGAGCTCCGTTCATGATCAAGATCATCTATTTGTAATCATGCATGTTGTGTTTGCGGGGATCCGATGGATATTAAGATACTATGTCAGATTGATTATTGATTCTATCATGTATTATTGATTATTCATTGTATCATGCCTGTGTTGTTTGAGATCTTGCATGCTCTCCGTTTCTAGTAACTGTCTTGGCCAAGTAGATGCTAGTGACTCCAAGAGGAGTATTTATGCTCGATAGTGGGTTCATGCCTCTATTGAATCTAGGGAAGTGACATAAATCTCTAAGGTTATAGATGTGATGTTTCTACTAGGGGGAAAACAACAATCTTGTGTTCATGAAACAATTGTATTGTTTACTTTACACACATTGCTTAATGCAATTATCCGTTGCTTGCAACTTAATACTGGAGGGGGTTCGGACGATAACCTAAAGGTGGATTATTTGTCATAGATGCAGTTGGATGGAGGTCTATGTATATTGTTGTAATGCCCAATCAAATCTCATAGTAATCATGAATGTATAGTATTTGCATTGTTATGCCTTGCTCAGTTCCTGTCAATTGCCTCGCTGTAATTTGTTTACCCAGCATGTTGTGTTATGTTATTAAGGAGAACACCTCTAGTGAATTGTGGATCTGGTCCAATATTTACCATTCTTACATCATCTACTGTTACCGTTTACTTTCTTCAAGCAACCATTACCTTCCACACTATACGTTTAATCCTTTGTTTTTATCAAACCAATGAGATTGACAGCCTCACTGTAAGTTAGGGCAAAGTCTTGAGTTTGTGTTGTGCAGGATTCCAAGTTGCTAGCAACACCTTGGAGTTGTTTCCTTGCTCCTACTAGTTCGATAACCTTGGTTTCATAACTGAGGGAAAACTTATTGTTGTGCTCATCATATCTTCCTCTTGGGATTTCCCAACGAAGCTCTACAGTGATTTGAGCTCATCAAGACTTTTTCTAGAGCTGTTGCCAAGGAGTTAAGGACAGCTTCATAAGGGTAGTCTTTCATAACCACTCTCTTAACTTTGTTTTTGTTTTTCTTAGTTCCTTTTTCTTTGATTTGTTTGCTTCTTTTTATCAAAAATTACAAAAATAATAATTTGGTTTGGTTTGCTTTTTCTTATCAAAAACACACAAAAAAATTCCTACTATAGTTCTTGGTTTGTTATTGCCTTACTTTGTCATGCTTTCTATCAATGGTTGGTTTCTTTGAAACTAAGTTCTTATTGGCAAGGTGGGTTCACGGAAGAACAAAAATATTATTATAAGGAACACCGCTTGTCACAAAAAGGGAAACACTTGTGGGAACAAATTGAATACAATTGCTAGAAACACGTGCTCTACTTATAATGTTACTTATTTCTTTGATAAATCTTGTTGCTGTAGGAGGTATAAAAACCTCCCTTTCCAATGTGAGTATAATTATAATGTTACCATATCTTCTTATGTTAACGTAAATTATGAATTTTATGATGTGGAATAAATTGAAGAATTTATTGCTTGGAAGGGTGCATTTGAACTTGCTAGTTTGCTTGAAAATACTGATGATTCACCTTATAAATATGAGGTTTATGATATATGATGACCCACAAGTATAGGGGTGTATCGTAGTACTTTTGATAAATAGGAGTGTCGATCCCAACGAGGAGCAGAAGGTGTTGACTAGTGGTATGGAGCAGGAAATCTCTGTAAATACTTAGCAAACGGATTTTTAGGGGTTTTCTGATTAAGCAACAAAACAAAGTGCAAGTAATAAAGACAACGAAAAACGCAGCAAGTGGCCCAATCCTTTCTTAGCAAAGTACAAGCCGGTGGAAATACTTATAAGGACCAAATGTTCTCGAGGACACATGGGAATTCTGTCAAGTGCTTTCGCTTCAAATAGCTAAGTACTCTTCTTTGGTGTTGTAAGTGTTGTGTGGGTGAACCTGTGCTAATGTACCGACCTTACTTGGACTAATACATACTTCTGATTAAACCCCCTGCAAGCATCTGCAACTACAGGAAAGTAATTAAGATATAAACCTAACCATAGCCTTAAACTCTGAGATCCTACGCTCCCTTGTGCAAAGGTGTCCTAACGGGGGTTCAGGTTTCTTTCACTCCGGCAACCCCACAATTAGTAGCCAAATACACAATTCATTCCCCTAGTCCCATAAATGGTGAAGTATCATGTAGTTGACGTTCACATGACACTACTAGAAGGATAGCACCACACCTTAAATACTAAACCATTGAATAATAACTCAACACAAATCCACTACTTACAACATGACTTCTCCCATGTCCTCAAGAACTAAACGAACTACTCACAACACATCATATGGATCAAGATCAAATATGATATGGTGATGGATAACAATATGAACATAAACAATGATCCAATGGTTCCACTCACAAGCATCAACTACAATAGTAATCAACGCCGAGAAAGTTTTCCCTAAGAACTAATGCAAGATCCAATACAATTTTTATAGAGGGATGGAGTGGTGATGATGGTACTGGTGGAGATGATGGTGTGGATGATGATGATCCTGATGAATCCTAGCTTGACGATGGTGTTGATGGAGACGATCTCCCCTCTCCGGGAAGGAATTTCCATGGCAGAAATATGTCTGTCGAAGAGCTCTTTCTCTCTCGATGTTTTCCGCCTCACAGAGGCGGCGGAAATCTTTCTATGGTCGCTTCCCTGGTATTAGGGTTCCGTGAGGAAGATATAGGCGAGAGGGCGTATTAGGGAGCCGGCCAGGTGGGCCACACCTGCCGTAGGCGCAGGGCAAGGTGGGCCCGTGCCTAGGGGCGTGGGCCCCTATGGCCCAGCTACGCCTCCCCTTCTGTCTTGCTTCGTCTTCTAGGAAATATATTTTTTTAATATTTTTCTGGTATTTTTCCGATCTTCGCGAAATTGCATCAAAACACCTCTTTTTCTATCAGAAACCTCACTCCGACAGTCCATCCTCCAAGAATCATCCAACATGCAAAAATATAGGAAACGACATAAGGAACACCTCATAATAAGACATATATCAATGAATAGATGCAAATTATGATATATAATGTGATGCAAATTGGACGTATCAACTCCCCCCAACCTTAGACCTTCGCTTGTCCCCAAGCAAAAACTGAGCTCAGTAAATATGTTTTAACATCCCTAAAATCATGTTTCAAAAACTCATGCATATCATCCATGCACCCATGATCATGTAGGATTTCATTTCAAAATCATTTCAAAACAGGGGCATATGTGCTCATTATTTTATGTATGAATGCTCTAACCTTTGTGCTACTTGCTATTGAGAAAGGTACTAATCTTCACTCAGTATTGTTTAGAATCCTAACTTAAGTGATTTCAAAAGCTTAAACAAAGTTTCAAAACAAAATATGAAATAAAACCAAATTTATGCCTTTTATCACATCTCATAAAGGCTTAGTTTTATTTTCATTTTCAAATAAACCAAGGGTGTTTGTGTTTACAGTAGTGTCTGACTCATATTTGAGTACAAGTTTCACTGTACAAAATCTTGAGAAGGTTTGAATTCAAACTGAATTGGAATGAAGTTTGAAAACCAATTCTAGAAAACCAAACAGAAAAAGGAAAGGATTAAAGTGGAAAAAAATAAACAGACAGCCATTCTGGCCCAACCCAGCCCAACTCGACCCAGCTAGCCCAGCAGCATCACCCCGCGAACCATTTTTCTTTACTCGCACCCGCACCCACTGAGTCGCTGACCGCCTGGACCCATCCCCACTCCATTTCTCTCGCTGGCAAGTGGACCCTGCGACCACGTCACCCCTTCGTCCTCAATCAACGCTGACGACCACCTCGCCGCTGCCATTTCCCCCTCACTGATGCCACGCTTAATTGCATTGATTCAGCGAGTGATTTCCGCCCCCGCTCTGGCTACATAAACCCCTCCCCCTCGCGACCTTTTCCCCCAACAAGGCTAGCCAGAAGCGCCACCAGGCTGCCTGCAATTTGACTTGCACTGCCGCTGTACTGAGAGACTCCGACGAGACATCACGGTGAGTAGCAGGCGCCCCTTGATTTCTGGTTCATGCGAGCTGCTTCGCAATCATCCTGCGCATCTTCTCATGCCTCTGTTTCTTTCTGAATCACCCTAGACTGTCGCCATCGTCCACCTCTGGAAGGGACTGAAGCTCACCTCGACTCCGACGACTAAATTCGGTGAGCCTCGTGTTCCCCTCTGTTTCTGAATCACACGGGCATGTTCGCCTGCATCTAGCGCACCTGCTAACACCTTTTGTTGGATCCTCGTGCCCCAGAACGTCGCCTTCGACTCCATCAGTGAGCATCCGACGCTGCCAGCAACTCCGACGAGCTCGTGCTGCTGTGTCCGTGCTCCCCGACCTTGCCCGTCCACACGTTGAGCATCCCCACGTTCCCGTGGTCTCGGTAAGCACACACACGACCCCCTGCCCCTCTCGTTTCGCCGGAACATCGTCGGCAGCAACGCCACCGCCGCCAGCAACCAGCTGCGCCGCCGGTTTTAGGTCAGAGAGATGTGATCCACTGGATCTAGATCCAGTGGTTGAGATTAGACGCTAGGCGAAGAGGTACGGGCAAATCTAAGCCACGCATTTAAATTAGATATAACGGCTCAGAAGCGTGATCCGGCGCGAAGCGGTACCAGCCAGTTAGAAGCCGCCGCGTGGCACAGGTTTCGTTTTAAAATTTTGAATTAGATCTATTAGATGTTTGATTTTTTTAATCATAACTTTTGATTCCCGCGTTCAAATTTGACAAATTTTATATCAATGGAATCAGGAGAGAAATCCCTTTCCATATATGCAAAGTGTTTAATGTTTTACTTTTGTTAAAATGGTTATTTTTACAGAAACATGTGTAGATCTATTTTGTGGATATAAATTATTTGAGAAATGTTTTAATGTTCAAATAAAGTTTGTTTGGCAAGTTTTGAACTTGTTTATGAATCAGTACTGTGCACTTGTCTTGTTGAGTATAGAAAATCATCACATATCATATTGCATGCATCCATATATTTTTGGTTGTGTATATTTTGTTTGTGATTTGGTGTTATCATTTTATGTGTAGATTTTGGTGCAAATAGTGATTGTGATTGTGAGGATTGTAGCTACTCTCCAAACTACCAAGGCAAGTGGTGCTTGATGATTTTATTCCTATGTTTTTCAAATATGCATTAGAAATATTTTGCTAGACTTGCATGAATAATTTTTGGATCTTTATATGCTATGCTTCGGAAATCCTAGTAGTTGTAGAATTGCTAGAAATTTCTAAGTTAAGATGTTTATCTATGCCATGCTTAGCCTAGCTAGTAGCAACCAAGGGTGGTAAAATATTCATGCTATGATAAGATATTTCTAAGTCTTTGGACTTGTGTTTGGCTTAATAAAACAACTAAGTGAATGAAACACCTGGGTGGAATGGAAGGAATGGTTTATGTTGAGTGGTTACACAAGGCCCATTTATATGGTTTACCTTGTGTATCTCACTTGTGGAAAGCCACCCAGGAACAAAGGGATTTGAGAGGCCAAATGTTAAGAAACTTCTAGTGCAGCCACTTGGCAATATGGGCTCTGCCTGGATCATATAGGTTGCAATAACTTAGCCATTTGGACAGTTGGTGGTAGTGGGATGATAGGTTGGAGCGCGTCCATTTGGTCTAAGGGAAGGCTTCTGAAAGGTCCTGTCTTGGTAAAAATCAAGTCTTGTGGGGAAAGTGCACAACCTCTGCAGATGGAAGAATCTAAGTACTTAGCCATGTCCCTGGTATTGGACAACTTGAGCATCAAGACATGGAAGCTATCAAGAATCTCCTCATCCCAATTTCTAAGTAAAACTTGTGGTTGAACAAGGGTGAAGGACCCCAATGTCTATTGGAGGTTCCTTGGGATAAGTTTTTGACAAAGAAAAACTTAGTGTTTTCAACTGATAGGTAAAACCTATTTTGAGCAAAGCAAGCCTAAGCTACACTTAGCCACAATGCATATAGCATCTAGTCCACCAATATTCTACTAAGGTATCACTTGCCAATACTATTCCAATGTATTGGCCCACTGTGGCTGTAACTTGTGATGTTGCAGGATATTCTGATGATGATTAGGAGTCATGAGTCTACACTCAACATGCTTGCCTGTGGCACATGAAGATGAAGACTTACTTTATCATATTATATATTCGAACTCTTGTATTAGGCCTGTGGCCATGGAGTTGTAAAAGATTATGTTTGTCTCTGGAATGATATGTAATAATGACCTTTGTTTCTGTGTACTTTATCTTAAACTGTAGATGCTAGCATTGATCCAGGGACTAGCATTGCAATCACAGGGATCCTTTCCTTTACAAAGGAGGGATCTTACAGATGGTATCAGAGCACTGTTGTAACACCCTCAGAATCGGCCCTATGCAACTTTTAGCGATCCCTGCCAAACCCGCGTAGAAACGATTCAAAGGTGCCCACCTGGCACTTTCGTGCGGGTGGAAAACGAAGTAATATCATTACACAATAGTCCACGATGGAACCCACAGAACAGATATATACAACCATGACTCCATGAGTCAAGAATACAGATATACAATACAAATATCCAAATCACCTTCAAAACGATACAGCGTCCGAGTACGGACAAGATGCAAATTGAGCTAAGAGCCCTGAAGAATAACCAATGGCGTCCATAACCCTGCCCAGGCCAAGCCGGAAGGGTAACCCTGCTAACGACGTCGATCTCAAAACCTGCTTAAACAAAAGGGGTGCCGACAAAGGGCAAAGGAAAAAGAGAGCGGTCAGTACTGAGGCCAGTACACGGCGAGACTAGAATTCGGCGGTCCTCGCCTACATAGGTATGGTGGACTGAAGCGGCAGCGCAACATGCACTAAACAACCTATAGAGACTCAATACAGCTAGCGGCTATCAGATAGGGATAAGAAATACCTATTCACATCCAACCTGAAACTATCACCAAACATACCCATCCTGGTATTTCCCCCTCGAGACCAAACGAGGAAGTCAACCGAGGAACTCACACAGTTGGCAGTTTTATTTATTTAGTTATCGTTGCAGCAATTACTAGTCAGGTATCGATAGTCATCCTGATATAATAAGCAGTGGGCACTTTTAGTTGACCATTCCATTGTAGTTGTAGTACTTCCTAGTCAGATACATATAGGTGAGGCATCCTAAAACCCAGCAGTTGTTGGTACTTTTATTCAGCCATTCCGTTGTAGTTGCAATACTTACTAGTCAGATACAATGGCAACAGGTAACAACTCAAACCAGCAATTGTTTGCACTTTTATTTAGTCATTCCATTATAGTAAAGCTGATTACTAGTCATTATAAAGTCAAATTTATAGCACTACTTTAGTTATAGTTGTCTATGATCGAGATACTGTGCTCCAAGTCGTCCATAACCACGGACACGGCTTTCAGAAAGTTTTACCCTGCAGGGGGGCACAAATAGCAACAGGCGCACGATCAACCTCGGAAAAACCAAATAAAACCCAACGAGGCATCACGACAAAGAAATCGCAAGATTCATATAATATTTCAGGGGGCCACCCCACCAAGCTATCCGCTACGAAGTTGGCCGGCTCCGAGACGGACCCAGAGGTTTGTGATGATGGCTGTAAACGACTGGGAACCCGAAAGTGTGACTGGGCTTGTCGATACCGCGAAAACGTGGCACGGGGTTCCAAAACAGTACAGGCACTCCACGCATAATCATAAATAAAGCAGTAAAGCATGGCATAAGTACAGGATAGTAATAAAGCCCCAAACTACTTTGTGGCCCCAAGAAATAAGATATGACTCCAGCTCATGCTAAGGGGATTCATGGGCCCACATGCGGATAGTGCGAATATTCAAAGAACAGGTATCAAGTACTCGGTGTCCTACGGGACACAAGTGGACGGTTAAAAACCAAATAACATCTATTGCCCACCTGTGCCTCTGCATTATTTACCTACTTCAATTTCAGTTATTAAACTGTAATTAAAGTTATAATCATCTCCAACATAAAGCATATGGCAGTCTTCCAACAACTGTGGTGCTTGACGACACGCAACAACACTTGAGCAAGCGACTACGACACGCAAGTCCAACTATCTACCAAACAACAGGTAATAGGATGTGTCCAAGACAATATGAGGCTGCAAGGGATATCACGGGTATGGAAACTAGAGCATCGCAACACAGATAGCAATAGATCAACAGGAGGGAATAAAGACTAGAAATGTAAAATAGGTAGAAAGGGGGAGAATGCTCGCCTGAAAACATTGCCGAAGATTCATCTGAAGATCTGGTCGACACTCGCATCAACTCATCGGCCTAATCCGTGAAGAAGCAAATCACTAGAAGAAACACCAGATGCACTATTTAATACTACGACAGAAAATCGGGCATGATGCATGTATGATGTATGACATGGCAAGGATGTGATGCAATTAGGCAATATTAAACGGAACCGGGGTCCCGACAAGTATTTATTAGGTTTATGTTATTTAGATACCCCGCAATTTAAATGTTTTATTAACAAGCCAAATATAATGTCGGTTTGCTACACAAATTTAAACGGGGCCAATATAAGACTAGATTTGTCCGCATATGGACCCCATATTTAATTTAGGTGAATTTGCATAAGGCCCCCAAACCACGCAATATGTTTGCAACATGAACATTTATATGCAACTGATAGATATTATATATTATAAAAATATGGTCTCAAGAAAGGGGTCACACATCGGAACTCGGCGATCTTGGGGGTGCGACGGGGGTCGGGTCTTCGGACTCCGAGAAGGAGAACTTGGCGTTTGGCGTCCTTCGATTCCATGTGGCAGATCTTGTTGATCCAAGTTGGAGACCTTGGGTGGTCGACTACGTTGCTTCATGTTGATCCTGCATTTGTACACATCTTCCAAAGATCTCAAGATGCCTGAACGAGAGCCAGCCGAAAGCCACATCGGCGAAACACAGACGAGGCAGCAAAACATGTTTGATTAATCAGGCCGTGGGAGTCACTGTGCTAGCAGGAACACACAGCACATGACCAATCACTGTTCCACAGGGGACACAAAGCGAGCTTGTACTTGTCGACTGCTGATGGGAACAAGCCCCAAAATTGGGCTCATGCAGAGGCTTGGCGGTGGACTCACGCGAGAGGGGAGGGCGACGCCGCGACGAGATTGCAGGGCTTGCGTGGAGGGGCCCTGGAAGTGGACAGTCGAGGATTCCAACGAGGCCGGCTCGCAGCAGGAGGCGGCGCTCGCGAGGGGTGCACATGCCACGGGGAGGACAGGCGGCTCCCTGGCGCAGCGACGGGCCGCCCGCGAGGAGGCGCACGGAAACAGAGGCGGGGCTGACGGCGTGCGGTCATGGACTCCGCTCGAGGACGGCACGGCAGAGGTGGTTCCCAGAGCCGCGGCGAGGGGACGGCTTGGCGCGATGCAGGGGAGCTTCGGAAGGGCGCAGGGTCGCACGGCCGAGGCGGGCTCCGGCGAGTCAGGAGAGAAGGGCAGCGACGCATCGGCTGGAGCAGAGGGAGGTGAGCCGGGTGTCGCGCGCGGGGCAGCGAGATGCGGCCAAGGCGAGGAGGTCTCGAGTGGGGGATGCGGCGAGCTCCTGGCAGAGCTTGGCGAGGGCGAGCGGCCGAGGGGATGCAGGGAACACAGAGGGCGGTCCGGGCGTCGGGGAGGCGCTGGTCGGCGGGGACCGAGCGCGGACAGCGGAGGGGCTGCACCTGCGGGCGATCTCGGCAGAGGGGCGGTGAGGGGCGCAGGAAGGGGCCCCTGGCGGCGGACGCGGCCGCAGGTGGCGGGCGACGACCTTGGACGGCATGGGGGCTCCTGGCGGCCGGAGGTGGCGGAACCGCGGCGAGGAGGAAGGAGATCGATTGCGGGGGTGTCGGGTTCGCGAGGTGGGAGGCGCGCGGTCGACCGCGAGACAGGAGCGGGGTCGGGTGCGGGATTGCTGGGGAGGTTGGTTTCGATCGATGGAGCGTGGGAAACGTGACGGGGTGGGGGTGGTGCGTGTTGCGCGTGTGTGTTGAGCCAGAGACGCGGGCGACATGTGGAGTAGAGTTGGAGTCGGGGTCCAGGGGAGTGGCGGCGGTGGAGTGGTTGGGTCAGGGTAGATAGGGATAGGGTTTGGGGTGGAGGGGATCTAGGGTTAGTTAGGGTTTCAACCAGCTGGGCCTTTGGGCCTGGCTGGTTTAGGTCTAGGTTTTAATATTTATTTAAAACATTTTATTTTTGTTTCCTTTGTTTTGTTTAAATCATTTTTTAACTAGTTTTATACGATTGAAACAGCAAGAAAATATAATTTGAATAAAAGAGGAGACGTAATGTCGAAAATAATATAGGGTTTTATAAAATAGTTTCGAGACAAAATATGCATGATGATGCGATGATGATGCATAAGGATAAAGACAGGCGATTTTCTAATAGTGGTTTTATCCGGGATGCTACAATTCGACACCACTAACAATGGATCTTGCCCTCGAGATCCGCCTCATGATACGGGGAAGAAGGCCGGCGATCTGAATCTTCTCGCTTTGTGTAGATCCTCGCGACACCACTAACAAGGATTATTTCTTAGCCTTGAAATCGGCGACACCACCAACAAGGGGTCGTTGTCCATGATCGTCGAGAGAACGCTCCGGATAAACAAAGGACGAAGGTAGAGGTCTCAAAAGATAGGACCATCTCTAACTTCAGCGGAAGGAGTAAATTCTATTGACCCAACCATTCAATGTATAAAAGCGAATGATAAGAGTAGTGGTATGGTCGCGACTCCATCCCGCACTCAGAGCATTACTATGTACATAAACAGACGGATTATGTAACCAACTTTCGGAATTCAGACTGGAGATCTCAACAAGCGAGGTTCAGAAATTAAGGAGGGATGGAGATTCTCATCAGGTCTGATGTAGATGACTTCGTCGTATCGAAAAACATCGGAGGATAGAAAGAAAAAATTTAGTGAATTTTTGGTCCACTGAAAGGTACCATAGATGAAAGATTCATCAGATAGCGTGAAGGTCGGATGTCGAAGCACCGTTACAAGAGGAGGAAGTGAAATCCTGAAGGTACGACGGAAACCCAACCACGAGAATTCCTAGACTCGAAGAAAAGATAAGAGAGCATATTCAAAACACGTCGAGGTAAGAGAAGAATAGCAAAGGGATAAGGAGCAAAAGCAGACCTAATCAGATCTATCCAACCGATTTTCCAAAATATTTTTGACACTCTATGACGTCCGTTAGCTAGGTTATCCTATAGGCTGGACCAGTGGGGTATCGTAACTGCTGAGCTCTGATACCACTCTGTAACACCCTCAGAATCGGCCCTATGCAAGTTTTAGCGATCCCCGCCAAACCCGCGTAGAAACGATTCAAAGGTGCCCACCAGGCACTTTCGTGCGGGTGGAAAACGAAGTAATATCATTACACAATAGTCCATGATGGAACCCACAGAACAGATATATACAACCATGACTCCATGAGTCAAGAATACAGATATACAATACAAAGATCCAAATCACCTTCAAAACGATACAGCGTCCGAGTACGGACAAGATGCAAATTGAGCTAAGAGCCCTGAAGAATAACTAATGGCGTCCATAACCCTGCCCAGGCCAAGCCGGAAGGGTAACCCTGCTAACGACGTCGATCTCAAAACCTGCTTAAACAAAAGGGGTGCCGACAAAGGGCAAAGGAAAAAGAGAGCGGTCAGTACTGAGGCCAGTACACGGCGAGACTAGAATTCGGCGGTCCTCGCCTACATAGGTATGGTGGACTTAAGCGGCGGCGCAGCATGCACTAAACAACCTATAGAGACTCAATACAGCAGGCGGCTATCAGATAGGGATAAGAAATACCTATCCAGATCCAACCTGAAACTACCACCAAACATACCCATCCTGGTATTTCCCCCTCGAGACCAAACGAGGAAGTCAACCGAGGAACTCACACAGTTGGCAGTTTTATTTATTTAGTTATTGTTGCAGCAATTACTAGTCAGGTATCGATAGTCATCCTGATATAATAAGTAGTGGGCACTTTTAGTTGACCATTCCATTGTAGTTGTAGTACTTACTAGTCAGATACATATAGGTGAGGCATCCTAAAACCCAGCAGTTGTTGGTACTTTTATTCAGCCATTCCGTTGTAGTTGCAATACTTACTAGTCAGATACAATGGCAACAGGTAACAACTCAAACCAGCAATTGTTCGCACTTTTATTTAGTCATTCCATTATAGTAAAGCTGATTACTAGTCATTATAAAGTCAAATTTATAGCACTACTTTAGTTATAGTTGTCTATGATCGAGATACTGTGCTCCAAGTCGTCTATAACCGCGGACACAGCTTTCAGAAAGTTTTACCCTGCAGGGGGGCACAAATAGCAACACACGCACGATCAACCTCGGAAAAACCAAATAAAACCCAACGAGGCATCACGACAAAGAAATCGCAAGATTCATATAATATTTCAGGGGGCCACCCCACCAAGCTACCCGCTACGAAGTTGGCCGGCTCCGAGACGGACCCAGAGGTTTGTGACGACGGCTGTAAACGACTGGGAACCCGAAAGTGTGACTGGGCTTGTCGATACCACGAAAACGTGGCACGGGGTTCCAAAACAGTACAGGCGCTCCACGCGCAATCATAAATAAAGCAGTAAAGCATGGCATAAGTACAGGATAGTAATAAAGCCCCAAACTACTTTGTGGCCCCAAGAAATAAGATATGACTCCAGCTCATGCTAAGGGGATTCATGGGCCCACATGCGGATAGTGCAAATATTCAAAGAACGGGTATCAAGTACTCAGTTTCCTATGGGACACAAGTGGACGGTTAAAAACCAAATAACATATATTGCCCACCTGTGCCTCTGCATTATTTACCTACTTCAATTTTAGTTATTAAACTGTAATTAAAGTTATAATCATCTCCAACATAAAGCATATGGTAGTCTTCCAACAACTGTGGTGCTTGACGACACGCAACAACACTTGAGCAAGCGACTACGACACGCAAGTCCAACTATCTATGAAACAACAGGTAATAGGATGTGTCCAAGACAATATGAGGCTGCAAGGGATATCACGGGTATGGAAACTAGAGCATCGCAACACAGATAGCAATAGATCAACAGGAGGGAATAAAGACTAGAAATGTAAAATAGGTAGAAAGGGGGAGAATGCTCGCCTGAAAACATTGCCGAAGATTCATCCGAAGATCTGGTCGACACTCGCATCAACTCATCGGCCTAATCCGTGAAGAAGCAAATCACTAGAAGAAACACCGGATGCACTATTTAATACTACGACAGAAAATCGGGCATGATGCATGTATGATGTATGACATGGCAAGGATGCGATGCAATTAGGCAATATTAAACGGAACCGGGGTCCCGACAAGTATTTATTAGGTTTATGTTATTTAGATACCCCGCAATTTAAATTTTTTATTAACAAGCCAAATATAATATCGGTTTGCTACACAAATTTAAACGGGGCCAATATAAGACTAGATTTGTCCGCATATGGACCCCATATTTAATTTAGGTGAATTTGCATAAGGCCCCCAAACCACGCAATATGTCTGCAACATGAACATTTATATGCAACTGATAGATATTATATATTATAAAAATATGCTCTCAAGAAAGGGGTCACACATCGGAACTCGGCGATCTTGGGGGTGCGACGGGGGTCGGGTCTTCGGACTCCGAGAAGGAGAACTTGGCGTTTGGCATCCTTCGGTTCCATGTGGCAGATCTTGTTGATCCAAGTTGGAGACCTTGGGTGGTCGACTACGTTGCTTCATGTCGATCCTGCATTTGTGCACATCTTCCAAAGATCTCAAGATGCCTGAACGAGAGCCAGCCGAAAGCCACATCGGCGAAACACAGACGAGGCAGCGAAACATGTTTGATTAATCAGGCCGTGGGAGTCACTGTGCTAGCAGGAACACACAACACATGACCAAGCACTGTTCCACCGGGGACACAAAGTGAGCTTGTACTTGTCGACTGCTGATGGGAACAAGCCCCAAAATTGGGCTCCTGCAGAGGCTTGGCGGTGGACTCACGCGAGAGGGGAGGGCGACGCCGTGACGGGATTGCAGGGCTTGCGTGGAGGGGCCCTGGAAGCGGACAGCGGAGGATTCCGACGAGGCCGGCTCGCAGCAGGAGGCGGCGCTTGCGAGGGGTGCACATGCCACGGGGAGGACAGGCGGCTCCCTGGCACAACGACGGGCCGCCCGCGAGGAGGCGCACGGAAACAGAGGCAGGGCCGACGGCGTGCGGTCGCGGACTCCGCTCGAGGACGGCACGGCAACAGTGGTTCCAAGAGCCGCGGCGAGGGGACGGCTTGGCGCGATGCAGGGGAGCTTTGGAAGGGCGCAGGGTCGCACGGCCGAGGCGGGCTCCGGCGAGTCAGGAGAGAAGGGCGGCGACGCATCGGCTGGAGCAGAGGAAGGTGACCCGGGTGTCGCGCACAGGGCAGCGAGATGCGGCCAAGGCGAGGAGGTCTCGAGTGGGGGGACGCGGCGAGCTCCTGGCAGAGCTTGGCGAGGGCGAGCGGCCGAGGGGATGCAGGGAACGTAGAGGGCGGTCCGGGCACCGGGGAGGCGCTGGTCGGCGGGGACCGAGCGCGAACTGCAGAGGGGCCGCACCTGCGGGCGATCTCGGTAGAGGGGCGGTGAGGGGCGCATGAAGGGGCCCCTGGCGGCGGACGCGGCCGCAGGTGGCGGGCGATGACCTTGGACGGCATAGGGGCTCCTGGCGGCCGGAGGTGGCGGAACCGCGGAGAGGAGGAAGGAGATCGATTGCGGGGGTGTCGGGTTCGCGAGGTGGGAGGCGCGCGGTCGACCGTGAGACAGGAGCGGGGTCGGGTGCGGGATTGCTAGGGAGGTTGGTTTCGATCGATGGGAGCGTGGGAAACGTGACGGGGTGGGGGTGGTGCGTGTTGCGCGTGTGTGTTGAGCCAGAGACGCGGGCGATGTGTGGTGTAGAGTTGGAGTCAGGGTCCAGGGGAGTGGCGGCGGTGGAGTGGTTGGGTCAGGGTAGATAGGGATAGGGTTTGGGGTGGAGGGGATCTAGGGTTAGTTAGGGTTTCAACCGGCTGGGCCTTTGGGCCTGGCTGGTTTAGGTCCAGGTGTTAATATTTATTTAAAACATTTTATTTTTGTTTCCTTTGTTTTGTTTAAATCATTTTTTTAACTAGTTTTATACGATTGAAACAGCAAGAAAATATAATTTGAATAAAAGAGGAGACGTAATGTCGAAAATAATATAGGGTTTTATAAAATAGTTTCGAGACAAAATATGCATGATGATGCGATGATGATGCATAAGGATAAAGACAGGCGATTTTCTATTAGTGGTTTTATCTGGTATGCTACAACTGTGTTGCCTGTAGGATTATGACCCTAGGATTGGAAATCACTAAGGAAAAAATTTCAACAACTTCCACACTTGTCTTTTCTTCTCGTAAACTTTTCTAATCTTAGTTCTCATCTCTATTTGTAGATGAACTCCATCAACGAAGCCATGAGGAAGGGACCACTCATTACAATGACTTTGGAGTGTGAGACAGAATTCCCCAAGGCTCTCAAGGACCTCATGGTTGCCATGGGAATACATGGTGCAGCTGTGTACAAAGGTTTTCCTGTGATGGATGAAGGATTTGAGTACTGATGGGTGCAACTTCACTTGTATAAAAACAAGGAAGACAACCACAAGGACTCAGGATTCTGCATGGTCACCAACACAATGATGCACACCACATTCTTTGATTCGGCAAGGGATGCATCTTGGAGGGCCATCAAAGAACTTGGTGATAGAATCAAGTGCAGAATGCTTAACACTCAGAATGATCTTAAGGAAGAAAAGAAGCATACCCAAGAGTTAGAGGCTACCAACCAAAGCCTAAGGAAGGACATCATAGACTTAGCAATGGAGTCTTGTGATCTAGACAAACAGATTGCCTCTAGGGATGCCCTGTTAGCCAACTTGGCAAGTGAGATGGTATTGTAAAGTACCACATTAGTTGGACCACCACACTTATCATTTTATTTTCCCAAATGTTGTTTAAAATAAATTGAACCTAGGTTGTTTGTAATGAGTCCATGTATGCCATGACTTGTGTGTTTTGATTCCCAAAGTTACGCATGTGATGCCTTGTCTTGTGTTTTGTCTTGAATTATGTTGATTCTAACTTCTTCTATCTTATTAAATAGATGCCTAATGTTACTATCAGCACGGTTGAAGAGTTCAAGGGAACTCGTTTTGGCTCTCGTATTATTGATCTTACTAGTTTGCTCAATCTCCCTCTTCCTACCATCATGGTGCTTCCCCTCACCAAGTTTGAGAGGAAAGACCTTTGGGGCTTCAAGGTCAATCAGCCCGGACACCAGACTGAGCCTACCACGGAGGCAATCATCTTCAAGCTCATGCATGATGACAAGGAGAGAGGCCTAGAGGTGGTCATGCAGGACTTGATTGGACGTCTGTTAGGAAGACACTCTCGACTGGTTAGAGGTACTCACTTCCACGCCTTTGGTAGACGTGATGAGGATGGTGAGGCCATTGACTTCGAGGATACTTCGAGGGAGACAGCAGAGCCGATTCGTCTATACCTCCAGGACTTAGAGGTTCTTCTTAGGCACATGGACACCGATAGGACCAACGTCATGCTCAACAATGACGAACTCCAGGTGCAGCTTCGTGAGAAAGACAAGCTCTTCGCGGAGCAAGATGAGATAGTCAAGGAGATGGAGGCCAAGTTTGAGAGTCAAGACAGAAAGTTCAAGAGTCAAGAGAAGCGAGCCCAGGATAGGAACAAGAGGATTCGAGACATTACTGCAGAACTGGAGGTCAAGGACTTCGAGCTCGAGCATCAGCAGACGGTGATTGAGAGGCTTCGTTCGCAGAAGAGGGCTCTCAAGGCCAAAGTAGAGACCTTGACCACCAATGTCGAGGAATACAAGACCGCTATGGAGAATGCAGGTCTTACATTTGTTGAGGAGGAGGTTGATGCCGAGGAGTAGTGATGACTACTCATTTACCTTTATTTATCGTGTCTTTGATTATGGAGTCGCAATGACCATCCAACATGTGGATGGCTTGCTATTGGTGTGTTTACTTTGAAAACTTGTCGTTTATGTTGTTGAACTATTATTATTATGATGCATGTTTGGTGAATGTTTATGTGATGTATTGTGCATGTTAGCATCTATGGGTATCTCATTCTTATCTCTATTGATCAAACCACAGATGCCTCCCCGACGTGCCAATCCCAACCCCAACAACAACAACATCACCCCTGAGATGCAGCAAATGATGACAGCTCAGACTCAGCTAATGCAAATTATGAATACGTTCATCCAGAACCAGAACAACAACAACAACAACAACAACAACAACAACAACAACAACAACAACAACAACAACAACAACAACAACAACAACAATCAGAACAACCCACCGGGTTTTGACATGCTTACCAGATTCTTGAGACTAAGGCCAGCAAAGTTCTCAGGAACTACTGATCCTATGGTGGCCAATGATTGGCTACGCTCTGTGAACAAGGACTTGGTAACGGTTGGTTGTACTGATGAAGAGAAAGTCAGATTTGCAGCTCACTTGTTGGAAGGACCAGCAGCCACTTGGTGGGATAACTTCCAGATCACCACTCCCATTGCAGATGTGACATGGGCTATCTTTGAAGATGGTTTCCGTACTGCTCACATCTCATCCAGAGTGATGAGTTTAAAGAAGAAAGAGTTCCATAACCTGAAGCAGCGCCACCGCAGTGTGGCTGAATATATTGAGGAGTTCAACAATCTGGCGTGATATGCACCAGATGAAGTTGACACTGATACTAAGAGGAAGGAAAAGTTCCTTGAAGGGTTGAATGATGAACTGAACCTGCAGTTAGCTGTGGCCTATGTTCCCACATACCAGTCTCTTTGTGACAAGGATGCTATTTTGGAGAGCAAAATGAAACAAGTGGAAAGCAGGAAGAGGAAGCACTCTGACAAGCACAGCTCAAGATCGTCTCACAAGCGTTCCCATTATGATGACAGTGGGAGTTCTGGACCCCACAAGCATGGGAAATTTAACAAGCACCACAACCACAACCATCATCATGACAACAAGAGTCACCGTAGTCATGACAATGACAAGTACAAGAATCACAAGGGTGGATATAAGAGCCACCACAGTGGAAGTGGCAGTGGAAGCCAGCCTGTCAAGAAGGATCTTAGTCAGGTTGAATGTTTCAAGTGCAAGAAGATGGGGCATTATGCAAATGAATGTCCAGAAAAGAAAGTTGAAGGACCCAACAAGCCCAACCCTTTCCAGAAGGGACAAGTGAACCACATCAATGTGGAGGAAATCTATGAAGAGCCAGATGCTGTTGCTGGTAAGTTCAAACTCAATTCTATTCCAGCACTTGTTCTTTTCGATACTGGAGCATCACATTCATTCATATCAAAAGCATTTGTTGATAGAAATGGGTTCCCAACTGAAAACATTGGGTGTCCAATAAAAGTGAGTTCTCCTGGTGGAGACATGATAGTAAGTCTTGGATGTCGGGATCTAGTGATAGAGATTGGAAAACATAAGTTTCCAGTGAGTCTGATAATCCTAGATTCCCAAGGACTGGATGTGATTTTGGGAATGGATTGGATGGCTAAGTACGAAGGAGTACTAGATTGTGCCAATCGTACTGTTGCACTCACAACCCTGGAAAAGAAGCGGATTAGATTCAAGTCTAACTTTGAATCAAAAGGGAGTAAGCTAAATTCTCTTAAGGGGGTTAGCATAGATAGTGTGCCTATTGTGAGTGAGTATCCGGATGTGTTTCCAGAAGAATTGCCGGGAATGCCACCAGATAGAGATGTAGAATTTCTTATTGACTTGCTACGAGGATCTGGACCAATAACAAAGAGACCGTACAAGATGTCAGTTGATGAGTTGAAAGAACTCAAGAAGCAACTTGGTGAATAGTTGCAAAAAGGATTTATCCAACCAAGTTCTTCATCTTGGGGAGCACCAGTTTTGTTTATGGAAAAGAAAGATAGAAGTCAAAGGTTATGCATAGATTACCGTTCACTCAATGAGGTGACTATCAAGAACAAATACCCTTTGCCAAGAATCAATGACTTGTTTGATCGGTTAGAAGGAGATTGTGTGTTCTCAAAGATTGACCTCCGGTCAGGTTATTTTCAGCTTAAGATAAGGGAACAAGACATACCTAAGACAGCTTTCACCACAAGGTATGGATTGTATGAGTATACCGTGATGCCATTTGGTTTGACCAATGCACCAGCATACTTCATGAATATGATGAACAAAGTGTTCATGGAATTCCTTGACAAGTTTGTTGTTGTATTCATCAATGACATTCTAATCTACTCCAAGAGCAAAGAAGAGCATGAGGGACATCTACGTTTGATACTTGAGAAGCTTAGAGAGCATAAACTGTATGCCAAATTCAGCAAGTGTGAATTTTGGTTGAATGAAGTTGGTTTTCTTGGACACGTTGTGTCAGGAGATGGTGTAGCAGTTGATCCTGCTAAAGTTTCAGCTGTAACCGAATGGGAATCTCCCAAGTCAGTGAAAGAGGTTCGTAGTTTCCTTGGCTTAGCAGGTTACTACAGAAGGTTCATTGAGAATTTCTCCAAGGTAGCTAAGCCTATGACAGAGTTGTTAAAGAAAGACAAGAAATTTGCTTGGTCTGAAGGTTGTGAACTCAGCTTTCAATAATTGAAGAAGAGGCTAGTGACAGCACCAGTCTTGTGTTTGCCAGATTTGGAGAAAGATTTCCAAGTGTATTGTGATGCATCTCATCATGGTTTAGGTGCAGTACTTATGCAAGAAGGAAAAGTTGTGGCTTATGCCTCGAGACAACTCAAAACTCATGAAGTAAACTACCCTACTCATGATTTAGAGTTAGCCTCTGTTGTCCATGCACTTAAAACATGGAGACATTATCTTTTGGGAAAGCGATGCGAAGTGTTCACAGATCACAAGAGTTTGAAGTATATCTTCACCCAGAAGGAAATTAACATGAGACAAAGAAGATGGCTAGAACTCATCAAGGACTATGACTTGAGTTTGCAATACCACCCCGGTAAAGCAAATGTTGTAGCGGATGCTCTAAGCCGTAAGGTTTTTGTGAATGGCCTTACTAAGGGAGAATTGCCAGATGATCTGTGTGCCCAATTTAGAGATCTCAGATTGGAGATTGTGCCTGAGGGACATCTCATGTCTTTGGACGTTTAACCCACCTTATTGGATAAGATCAAAGAAGCCCAAAAGATAGTTAAGGAAATTGAAGAGATTAAGGAAAAGATTGGCAAGGGAAAATCCAAAGGATTCCATGAAGACGGACAGGGTACTTTATGGCATGGAAAACGTATCTGTGTTCCACAAGATCCGGAGCTTCGGAAACTGATTTTACAAGAAGCACACAACTCACTGTATTCCATTCATCCGGGTAACACCAAAATGTACATGGATATGAAGGAAAGATTTTGGTGGAATAACCTCAAGAAGGACATCGCCGAACATATTGCTTTGTGTGATGTATGTAGTAGAGTGAAAGCAGTACATCAGAAACCAGCAGGATTGTTACAACCACTACCAATTCCTGATTGGAAGTGGGACAAGATTGGCATGGATTTCATCACCGGATTGCCAAGGACCAGGTCTGGGTATGATTCTATTTGGGTAGTAGTGGATCGCCTCACTAAAGTGGCTCATTTCATACCCGTAAAGACAACCTATACAAGTGCTAAGTTAGCCAAAATCTACATGAGTAGGATTGTATGTCTGCATGGAGTACCCAAGAGTATTGTGTCTGATAGGGGAACTCAGTTCACTTCTCATTTTTGGAGGCAACTACATGAGTCATTGGGAACGAGGTTGGAATTCAGCACTGCATTTCATCCTCAAACTGATGGACACACAGAAAGGACCAACCAGATTCTTGAACATATGTTGAGAGCATGTGCTCTAGACTATGGCGCCAGTTGGGATGAGAGTTTGCCTTACGCAGAATTTTCTTACAATAACAGCTATCAAGCCAGTATTGAGATGGCACCATTTGAGTTTCTCTATGGGAGGAAGTGTACCACCCCATTGCTATGGAATGGTGTGGGAGAAAGAAGTTTGTTCGGACCAGAACTCATCAAAGAGGCTGAAGAGAAAGTCAAGCTAGTTAAGGACAGATTGAAGATAGCACAGTCCCGACAAAAGAGCTACGCAGATCCTAAGCATAGAGAAGTCACCTATGAAGTAGGTGACAGAGCTTATCTTAGAGTGTCACCACTTCGTGGAGTGAAGAGGTTTGGTGTCAAAGGTAAATTGGCCCCAAGATAAGTTGGACCATTCAAGATTCTGAGTCGCAAAGGAGAAGTAGCTTATGAGATTGAATTGCCAGAGTCTTTGTCCGTTGTTCTCAATGTGTTTCATGTGAGTCAGCTTAAGAAATGCCATCCAGAAATGGAAGAGACTTCTTTGAAGGATACTATACCTTTGGAAGAGGTTCAATTGGAGAGTGACCTCACTTATGAAGAGAAACCTATCAAGATTCTTGAGACCGCAGAAAGAGTTACTCGGACTAAGACCATCAAGTTCTGCAAAGTCCAATGGAACCATCATTCCGAAGAAGAAGCAACATGGGAAAGAGAAGATGATCTTTGGAAAGACCACCCTCACCTATTTTCTAGCCAATCCGAATCTCGAGGGCGAGATTCACCTTAAGGGGGTTAGATTTGTAACATCCCTAAAATCATGTTTCAAAAACTCATGCATATCATCCATGCACCCATGATCATGTAGGATTTCATTTCAAAATCATTTCAAAACAGGGGCATATGTGCTCATTATTTTATGTATGAATGCTCTAGCCTTTGTTCTACTTGCTATTGAGAAAGGTACTAATCTTCACTCAGTATTGTTTAGAATCCTAACTTAAGTGATTTCAAAAGCTTAAACAAAGTTTCAAAACAAAATATGAAATAAAACCAAATTTATGCCTTTTATCACATCTCATAAAGGCTTAGTTTTATTTTCATTTTCAAATAACCCTAGGGTGTTTGTGTTTACAGTAGTGTCTGACTCATATTTGAGTACAAGTTTCACTGTACAAAAATCTTGAGAAGGTTTGAATTCAAACTAAATTGAAATAAAGTTTGAAAACCAAACAGAAAAAGAAAAGGATTAAAGTGGAAAAAAATAAACAGGCATCCATTCTGGCCCAACCTAGCCCAACTCGACCCAGCTAGCCCAGCAACATCACCCCACGAACCGTTTTTCTTTACTCACACCCGCACCCACTGAGTCGCTGACCGCCTGGACCCATCCCCACTCCATTTCTCTCGCTGGCAAGTGGACCCTGCGACCACGTCACCCCTTCGTCCTCAATCAACGCCGACGACCACCTCGTCGCTGCCGTTTCCCCCTCACTGATGCCGCGCTTAATTGCATTGATTCGGAGAGTGATTTCCGCCCCCTCTCTGGCTACATAAACCCCTCCCCCTCGTGACCTTTTCCCCCAACAAAGCTAGCCAGAAGCGCCACCAGGCTGCCCGCAATTTGACTTGCACCACCGCTGTATCGAGAGACTCCGGCGAGCCATCACGGTGAGTAGCAGGCTCCCCTTGATGTCTGGTTCATGCGAGCTGCTTCGCAATCATCCTGCGCATCTTCTCATGCCTCTGTTTCTTTCTGAATCGCCCTAGCCCGTCGCCATCGTCCACCTCTAGAAGCGACTGAAGCTCACCTCGACTCCGGCAACTAAATTCGGTGAGCCTCGTGTTCCCCTCTGTTTCTGAATCACACGGGCATGTTCGCCTGCATCTAGCGCACCTGCTAACACCTTTTTTTGGATCCTCGTGCCCCAGAACGTCGCCTTCGACTCCGTTAGTGAGCATCCGACGCCGCCAGCAACTCCGACGAGCTCGTGATGCTGTGTCCGTGCGCCCTGACCCTGCCCGTCCACACGTTGAGCATCCCCACGTTCTCGCGGTCTCGGTAAGCACACACACGACCCCCTGCCCCTCTCGTTTCACCGGAACATCGTCGGCAGCAACGCCACCGCCACCATCAACCAACTGCGCCGCCGGTTTTAGGTCAGAGAGATGTGATCCACTGGATCTAGATCCAGTGGTTGAGATTAGACGCTAGGCGAAGAGGTACGGGCAGATCTAAGCCGCGCGTTTAAATTAGATCTAACGGCTCAGAAGCGTGATCTGGCGTGAAGCGGTACCAGCCAGTTAGAAGCCGCCGCGTGGCACGGGTTTCGTTTTAAAATTTTCAATTAGATCTATTAGATGTTTGATTTTGTTTTAATCATAACTTTTGATTCCCATGTTCAAATTTGACAAATTTTATATCAATGGAATCAGGAGAGAAAGCCCTTTCCATATATGCAAAGTGTTAAATGTTTTGCTTCTGTTAAAATGGTTATTTTTACAGAAACATGTGTATATATATTTTGTGTATATAAATTATTTGAGAAATGTTTTAATGTTCAAATAAAGTTTGTTTGGAAAGTTTTGAACTTGTTTATGAATCAGTACTGTGCACTTGTCTTGTTGAGTATACAAAATCATCACATATCATATTGCATGCATCCATATATTTTTGCTTGTGTATATTTTGTTTGTGATTTGGTGTTATCATTTTATGTGTAGATTTTGGTGCAAATAGTGATTGTGATTGTGAGGATTGTAGCTACTCTCCAAACTACCAAGTCAAGTGGTGCTCATGATTTTATTCCTATGTTTTTCAAATATGCATTATAAATATTTTGCTAGACTTGCATGAATATTTTTTGGATCTTTATATGCTATGCTTGGGAAATCCTAGTAGTTGTAGAATTGCTAGAAATTTCTAAGTTAAGATGTTTATCTATGCCATGCTTAGCCTAGCTAGTAGCAACCAAGGGTGGTAAAATATTCATGCTATGATAAGATATTTCTAAGTCTTTGGACTTGTTTTTGGCTTAATAAAACAACTAAGTGAATGAAACACCTGGGTGGAATGGAAGGAATGGTTTATGTTGAGTGGTTACACAAGGCCCATTTCTATGGTTTACCTTGTGTATCTCACTTGTGGAAAGCCACCTAGGAACAAAGGGATTTGAGAGGCCAAATGTTAAGAAGCTTCTAGTGCAGCCACTTGGCAATATGGGCTCTGCCTGGATCATATAGGTTGCAATAACTTAGCCATTTGGACAGTTGGTGGTAGTGGGATGATAGGTTGGAGCGCGTCCATTTGGTCTAAGGGAAGGCTTCTGAAAGGTCCTGTCTTGGTGAAAATCATGTCTTGTGGGGAAAGTGCACAACCTATGCAGATGGAAGAATCTAAGTATTTAGCCATGTCCCTGGTATTGGACAACTTGAGCATCAAGACATGGAAGCTATCAAGAATCTCCTCATCCCAATTTCTAAGTAAAACTTGTGGTTGAACAAGGGTGAAGGACCCCAATGTCTATTGGAGGTTCCTTGGGATAAGTTTTTGACAAAGAAAAACTTAGTGTTTTCAACTGATAGGTAAAACCTATTTTGAGCAAAGCAAGCCTAAGCTACACTTAGCCACAATGCATATAGCATCTAGTCCACCAATATTCTACTAAGGTATCACTTGCCAATACTATTCCAATGTATTGACCCACTGTGGCTATAACTTGTGATGTTGCAGGATATTCTGATGATGATTAGGAGTCATGAGTCTACACTCAACATGCTTGCCTGTGGCACATGAAGATGAAGACTTATTTTATCATATTATATATTTGAACTCTTGTATTAGGCCTGTGGCCATGGAGTTGTAAAAGACTATGTTTGTCTCTGGAATGATATGTAATAATGACCTTTGTTTCTGTGTACTTCATCTTAAACTGTGGATGCTAGCATTGATCCAAGGACTAGCATTGCAATCACAGGGATCCTTTCCTTTACAAAGGAGGGATCTTACATATGTCCACAGGTTTATGGAATGAAGTGTCGATAAAAGAATACGAACAAGAAGCATCACACTTACCATTACATAGCTCATATAAGAAAGCAACTCACCATTATATAACTTAGCTTGCAACAAGTACATGAGTCACAATAGAGATGCATAAAGATAAATCATAATTGGAATTGACAAACTTTGTTCTTGGTCAGAGAACAGCTAGCAAATAGTTTCACAAATAAAGCTTTTAAAGAAGTTTTAAAACAGGAGTACTCTTTGCTCAAAAAGGTTTTTTCACAATGAAGGCTTTTAAAGTAATACTCAATAGATAAGAGTTTTGTGCAAATAAGGAAGATAAAGAACATGATTGAATAAATCACCATATGAATGCTTGCAACACAACAACTCAAATGCTTGCTAGAGATAGAGAGGAAGTAGGTTTACTGACTCAACTTAGAAAATAGGAGAAAGGTCCCTTCATAGAGGGAAGCAGGGATTTCAATTCATAAAGAGCTTCCAAAATATTATGGTACTTACTAGCTTCGAGCCCTCATTGCCCCTATCATAGGCATCTTGAGATGATTAAGGTTAAAGTGAACAATGATGGAATATATGCTTGACGAAATATAAGTTGGCAATCTCATGTCCCTTGAGTATGAGGGCCGCTCCTCATGCTACTCAACTTTAGTCACCGGTAAGTTCTTGCCATTGTAAGTACATGTGTATCATAAAGAACAGCCAACGGGGTACCCCTTGCACATGGTACAGGAGCTATCCCATAACCAAAATGACAAGGCAAGCAGACAATGAGCATCTCAGCGATCTTTTTATTTACTATGTGCATAGCTTTTTATTGAGGATGCTTCATAGAATGCTCATTATGGTGATGCTGCAAGTTTCCACCATGATTAGGCATGGCTTAGGCTAGCGGACCAAGCGTTTCTCTAACACACATACATCACTCCATGGACTTACAAGTTCCATCTTTATTTCACACCATCGACATCGGCAAACAAAAGAGCATGATATCAACTATGTACAACGTAGAGGTGCAATGTTGAAAGTGTTCCCCGTGACAGCACGGTTCTGCTAACGTATAGATGCAAGAATATACAACTTCGATGACACAATGGTTCAAGTCTATTAGGGGCAAGAAAATAAGGTGTGCCATCAAGTTCGTGAGAGCTTTACTAAGTAGTTTTCACATAACAAAATACTTTTTAATTCGAAAGATAGATGAAGCTTGAGAATTTGCTTGGAATAGCAATAATGCTAATAGGTAGATATAGTGGACACAAATGGCACAGGTTTGGTTCAAAGGGATTGGAAACATGAGAAGTATGCCTTCTCAAAAAAGGTTTTTGGCTAGCAAGGCTGAGTAGCAATCAAAGAGTTGAAAGAAACAAGCAAACATACAAGTGATAAATCCAAACATGCAATCTTCCTTGAAGACACAAAAGATTTTAATAAAGAATACTAAGCTTATGAGCCAACAAGAAAGAAAATAAATGATGCAAAATACTTGTAAGCTTTTTCTCTTTTCCTTTCAAACCTCAAAAAGTGTTGCTACTGACTAGAGCTCAGTTTGCCAAAACCAATTTAGATTTACTTGATGCTCCCAAAGTGATGCCAATACTGATTAACAAGATCAATCATATAATAGAGATTGGAAACTAAAATAAGAAGTGCAAAAGTAAAAGATGAAATTTCTCATTAATACTCCATAAAGGCACTCACTCCAAGGGATACATAGATAATCAACTAAAGGAGAGATACTTCCACATGCAAACCAAACTATAAGACAACTTCTCTACCAAATATATGAATCCTCTAAAAAGGTAAAAGATAAAAGATAATGATGGTGATACCGCAGCACTCCCCCCAAGCTTGGAACAAGCCAAGGGGATGCCAAACCTGATGACGAATTACTCCTTCGGTGGTGGTGGTGTTCTCTTGATAAGCTCTTCAATAAGTTTCTTCAAATCCTCAATCTCAAAGGTCAGAGTACGAATCAACTCCAAATTCTGCTCAATGTGGTTCATGATCATGTCGGGCTGAGAATTCCAGTCCTTGTTATTCTTTCCCCACTCTTCCTTCTTAGTGTGTTCCTCCCCTGCATGGTTAGAACGAGGCATATCCCACATCGAGGGCAAATTCCCTTTTTGCACCTATTGGTATTTATGCTCATGTATAAGAGTATGGAAGGGTCTCTTGGTACGTGGAGGAGATGATCGTGGGTTGTAGATAAGACGTGGAGGTTTCCCTCTTGTAGACATTCGTGATGTCCTCCTAAGCTTGGTAGGTTTTGCCACCACTCCAATGCTTGCGACGGTAACACAGGTATCCGGATGCTTGTCCTCTTCCATTTCTTCTTCATCCCCTACAAAAATCTCCTCCTCCTTGGGATCTTGAGGATCATCTTCCTCGGGCTTCTTGCCTTTGTCGTTGGCGGAGACCATGGCGCTCTAAACTTGAGAAGATTTCCTAACAGAAACAGATCGAAACAAAAACACGACGAGAACACGATGCACGAACCTCGGGGGATCGGGGGGTTATATATTACGAAGTTTCAAAGCATAAGTAAGGTGCTGGTACGAAAACGAGGCGGAGACGGAGCTCGGGGGGTCACACCCCCTCCAGGCGCGGTCAGCTGGGGCCACGCCTGGGGTGGGTTTGGCCACCCCGGCCTCCTTTTCCTCCTCTGTTCCATCTCGTAACTTTCCTTATGTAATAAAACATCAAAAATATAAAAATATTAGGCTTTCACGAACCTTCTGCTTTCACCACTTTTACCTATTCAAAGTCAAACTCTACGGACTCCTTTCCTCCTTCTCCTGGAAATTCCTTTCCTACAAGGTCTCACACAAACCTCAATGGAAACATTAGTGTAAGAAAAAAATAAACCTTTATGTTCACACTTCAACTGAAATCCATCAAAACAAAGGCTTCTTTAAGAGGCAAATGCAAATGATGGCAGAAATCTGTCAAAACAGACCAGCAGATAAAGATTGATTTTTTTGAAAACCTTCTGTTGCTCAAATCAAAAAGTTCAAAACTAAATAAAGTTGGTTAACAACCTGGAGAACAAACTCAGAAAAATACAGCTCCATCCGACGTACTGAGATCCCTCACGAATTTTTACAAATCAGCACAAAAAACTGTCCCAGGACAGCCACTTTTCACAACTCCTCCACTTCTCAAAAGTAGTTGAACTTGACACAAAAACCAAAACAAAAAGGATAAGGAGCGGTTATTACTGAGGTAATAACTTCCAAGAATCAACCAAACTCTTGGGTTATCTCCCAACAAGTACTTTTCTTTAATGCCTTTAAGTTAGGCTTGAGAGTTTCAAAGATGCTCACAAAGGAGATATATATCTGAAGTGAAAGAGGGCATCAAGAAGCAAATAACCAACACATTTGAGTCTAACCCACTTCCTATGCATGGGGGTATCATGATAAAACAAATTGTTGAAACAAAAAAGCACCAGTATGGGAAGACAAAACAAATGCAACTTCAAAGCTTTCAACATAAAACGGGGAAACTTAACATTATTAAGATGCATAAAACCATGTTTCCGTCTCTCATAATAACTTTTAGTACCACTTTGAACAAAGTTGACAATATAACTATCACAGGAAACAACTTTATCATTAGAATAAGCATACTTACATTCATCAAAAAGAGGACCAAGGTCATAAACCGGATCAATAGAAGCAAGTTGTTCCATCCTGAAATCTTTATTAGGCAAGCTATTTTCACAAGGAGCTTTAGAAAATTTGGAAAAGTTAAACTCATAATAATCTCCATCAAACTTAGTTAAAACTTTATCCTTCTTACAATCTATATTAGCTCCACAAGTTTTCAAGAAAGGTCTACCAAAAATGATAGGGCAAGTTTTACTAGCTCCTGAATTAAGTACTAGAAAATCAGCAGGATACTTAATCTTACCACAAAGAACCTCCACATCTCTTACAATACCAATGGGGCAAATGTTTTCCTTATTAGCAAGGTGAATAACCACATCAATGTCCTCAAGCTCACAAGGACCAATTTCATGCATAATTTCCCTGTAAAGCTCATAAGGAATAGCACTAGAACTAGTACCAATATCACATAAACCATAATAGCAATGATCACCAATTTTAATAGAAATCACAGGAACACTAGCTTTTCTAGGATGAGAGATAATATTAGAAGCGTCTTCACAGAAGACAATGTGCTCATCCTCTATATTTCTAGTGACAAGGTCTTTCACAATAGCTACCACAGGTTCAATATTCAATTGCTCATCAGGCTCCATAGTTTTCTTTGTACCTTTATTATTTGCACTAATCATCATAGAATACTCCTTTACCTTAGCTGGGAAAGGTATTTTCTCAACATAAGGTTCAGGCACAATATGATTACTAGTACAAACTTCGGTGCTTCTAACAGGAACATGACTAACAACATCTTTATAAGGTGCATGGTACTTGTTCCACTTCTTTTGGGGAATTTATATGTAAGAGGCAAAGGCCTTAAAACAATTGGAATACTTTGGGAATCAAGACCAAACTCATTGCTAATATCACGGAAGTCATCAGTTCCCATAAAAGATTTAATGCATTCATAATCATAGTTTATACTTGACTTCCTTCCTTTGTCATTCTCTCAAGCTTCAGTGTTCTCTTGAATACGGTCTAGTAGATCCCATTTAGCTTCTTCCTTCATACGTGTGAATGATCCAGCACAAGAAGCATCTAGTAAATCTTTATCATGAAGAGAAAGCCTAGCATAAAATTTATTGATAATAATATTGTTAGGGAGTTCATGAATAGGACATTTAAGCATTACTAACTTCAATATCCCCCAAGCTTGAACTGTACTCTCTCCATCATGAGGCCAAAATTTATATATCAGATTTTATATCCTTATGAATCTCACTGGGAGGATAGAATTTAGAATAAAAGAGAGATGTCATTTCCTCCCATTCCATGGATTGTCCATTCTTCAGCAGCTTATACCATTCTTCAGCTCCCCTTTCAAGGATATAGAGAGTAAATTCTTCTTCACCTGTTCAATTGTGATACCTGCACACTTAAACAACCCGCATAATTCATGGATAAAAAGCAAATGATCACCAGGATGGACAGTTCCATCACCAAAATATAATTATCCATAACATGATCAACAATACTTGTAGGTATCTTAAAAGGATCTATCTCAACAGGTGGTGGTTCATCTACTACCCTAACAGTGGTAGTAGTTTTCCCAAACAGAAAACCAAGTGGTTTATCCATATTGGAAACAAAGTAACAAACAGAAATAAAAAGCAATACTCACAGTAGAAGTTTCCTTTACCAGTTCCACTCTTCAATAGCGCTTCACTCCCCGGCAACGGCGCCAGAAAATAGTCTTGATGACCCACAAGTATAGGGGGTGTATCGTAGTACTTTCGATAAATAGGAGTGTCGATCCCAACGAGGAGCAGAAGGTGTTGACTAGTGGTATGGAGCAGGAAACCTCTGTAAATACTTAGAAAACGGATTTTTAGGGGTTTTCTGATTAAGCAACAAAACAAAGTGAAAGTAATAAAGACAACGAACAAACGCAGCAAGTGGCCCAATCCTTTCTTAGCAAAGGACAAGCCAGTGTTATAAGGACCAAACGTTCTCGAGGACACATGGGAATTCTGTCAAGTGCTTTCTCTTCAAATAGCTAAGTACTCTTCTTTGGTGTTATAAGTGTTGTGTGGGTGAACCTGTGCTAATGTACCAACCTTAATTGGACTAATACATACTTGTGATTAGACCCCCTCCAAGTATCCGCAACTACAGGAAAGTAATTAAGATATAAGCCTAACCACATCCTTAAACTCTGAGATCCTACTCTCCCTTGTGCAAAGGTGTCCTAATGGAGGTTCAGGTTTCTTTCACTCTGACAACCCCACAATTAGTAGCCAAATACACAATGCATTCCCCTAGGCCGATAAATGGTGAAGTATCATGTAGTAAACGTTCACATGACACCACTAGAAGAATAGCACCACAACTTAAATACTAATCCATTGAATAATAACTCAACACAAATCCACTACTAACAACATGACTTCTCCCATGTCCTCAAGAACTAAACGAACTACTCACAAGACATCATATGGATCAAGATCAAAGATGATATGGTGATGGATAACAATATGAACATAAACAATGATCCAACGGTTCCACTCACAAGCATCAACTACAATAGTAATCAACACCGAGAAATTTTCCCCTAAGAACTAATGCAAGATCCAATACAATTGTTACAGCGGGATGGAGTGGTGATGATGGTGTTGGTGGAGATGATGGTGTGGATGATGATGATCCTGATGAAGCCTATCTTGATGATGGTGTTGATGGCGATGATCTCCCCTCTCCGGGAAGGAATTTCCCTGGAAGAAATCTATCTGCCGGAGAGCTCTTTCTCTCTCAGTGTTTTCTGCCCTGCGGAGGCGGCGGAAATATTTCCGTGGTCGCTCCCATTGTATTAGGGTTTCGTGAGGAAGATATAGACGAGAGGGCGGAGTCGGGAGCCGGCCAGGTGGGCCACACCTGCCCTAGGCGCGGGGCAAGGTGGGCCCGCGCCTAGGGGTGTGGGCCCCTGTGGCCCAGCTACGCCTCCCCTTCTGGCTTCCTTCGTCTTCTAGGAAAATATAATTTTCCAATATTTTTTTGGTATTTTTCTGATCTTCGCGAAATTGCATCAAAACACCAATTTTTCATCAGAAACCTAACTCTGGCAGTCCATCCACCAAGAATCATCCAACATGCAAAAACAGAGGAAAAGACATAAGGAACACCTCATAATAAGACATATATCAATGAATAGAGGCAAATTATGATATAGAATAGTGATGCAAATTGGACGTATCAATATACTTAAATTTTCTTTGCTAATTACAAGGAAGAAAATGGCTATATTCTTGAATATATTAATAGATACTTTCCACAAACAGAAGATATTAATGCCTTGCAGGAGCTTATGGAAGAATAAATTACTGAACCTGAAAGCTCATTAGATGAAAAAGAGGAGGAGAGTGATGATCAAGAGGAGGAAGAATGGATTAGCTACCCATGCCTACCTTCTAATGAGAGTAACTCTTTATCCCTTACATTATTTGATTGTCCCCCTTTCTTACCAAAGGAGGATGAATGTTTATGTTCCTATGGATCCTTTTGAAATATCTACTTTGGGTAAAACCTGTGATAATAATTGTGCTCCAGTTATCTATGATAATCTTTTATTTGCGCCTAATTTCGAAATGCATGGTACTAAAGAGTTTTACTTAGAAAATGTTTATGATAAAGCTCTAGATGATGGTCCTATATTGGTTGATAATATTGATAGTACTACTATTGAAAATGAGATTGGAGGGGTCTTGACTTTATCTTGGAACCCCCTACTTCTTGAGAATGACCAGTCATCTTGTTATAAAATTGTTAAAGGTGGGTTTGAAGGTTTTAATCCCACTATTTTTGAGCTTGATAAAAGTTATGTGTTTGTAGATCATGAAAAGCATACTTTATGTGATAGTTATATTGTTGAGTTTATTCATGAGGATACCAAAAATTATTATGACAGAGGAAAATATGGTTGTAGAAGTTTTCATGTTACTGAAACACCTCTCTATGTGCTGAAAGTTTTGAAGTTGCTCTTGTTTTATCTACCCATTCTTGTTACTATGTGCTTCTTTGATTTATTATCTTACAAAATTCCTATGCATAGGAAGTGGGTTAGACTTAAATGTATTTTGAATTTGCTTCTTGATGCTCTCTTTGCTTCATGATAAAGTTTATATTCCATGCTAGAAGTGTATTAAGCGGAAACTTTGATACTTGTGTGGTTTATGAACAACACCGTGTCCCTAGTACGCCTCTATGGACTAGCTCATTAATTAATGATGGTTAAGGTTTCCTAACCATAGACATGAGTTGTCGATTAATAATGAGATCATGTCATTGGGAGAATGATATGATGGACAGACCCAAATTAAGAAGAGCAATTAGATCGTGTCATCGTGTTCATCTTTCCGAAGCTTTTTCCTATGTCAAGTATTGTATTCCTTAGACCATGAGATAATACAACTCCCTGGTATCGGAAGAAAGCATTGAGGTCATCAAACGTCATCGTATGTGAGGGTGATCATAAAGGTGTCTCTCAGGTGATCAGAAAGTACTTGTTGGGTTGTATGTATCGAGATGGAATTTGTCCCTCCCGAGTCGGAGAGATATACTTCGGGCTCACTCGGTAATCGATATCAACAACGCTTGCAAGCACATGGTTAAGGAGTTAATCACAAAGTGATATCGGATTACGGAACGAGTAAATTACTTGCTGTGAACGAGATTGAACTAGGTATGCCGATACCAACGATCGAATCTCGGGCAAGTAAAATATCGCGTGACGAAGGGAATGCATATATATGGGATTAATTGAATCCTGGCATCGTGGTTCATTTGATATGATCATCGATGAATATGTGGGAGTCAATATGGGTTTCCAGATCCCGCTGTTGATAATTGATAGAAGATCATGTCTGCATATTCTCGAACCCGTAGGGTCACACACTTAACGTGCATCGATGCTAGGATAGAATGGATAATTGGTTTATGAGTTTTTGTTCGGAGTCTCGGATGAGATCCAGGACATCACGAGAGGTTCCGGAATGGTCCGAAGAATAAGATTCATATAAAGGAAAGCAGTTTTTGGATTTCGGAATCGTTTCGGAGTTTATCGGTATTGTACCGAAGGTTCTAAAAGGTTTCGGAGTGGTACCAACATGGTACAACTTGTCGGAGGCCTACGTGGGCCTAAGGGGAAGTGCCCTGGCCACTTTGGGACAGGGGCACAAGGCCCCTAAGGCCCAGCCGGCCAGCCCCGGGGGAAACCCTAGGGGAACCTTCTCGAAGAGGAGGGTGACTTGCCCCCCACTCCACCCCTTGGGCCGCCGCCCTAGGGCTTGGAGGAGGGGTCAAAGGGGGCCGGCCAGCCCCTATATAAGGAGGGCAGGGGCGCAGCCTCCCCCCACTCCTCCAACCCTAGCCACCGTCCTACTGCTGCCCCTCCATCTCTCTCTCCCGACTGCGCTAGGCGAAGCCCTGCCGCAGAAACTCTCCACCATAAGCACCACACCGTCGTGCTGCAGATCCAATCTATCTCTCCACTATACTTGCTGGACCAAGGAAGGAGGATACTTCGCTGCACCGTACGTGTGCATCTCTCGGAGGCACCGCCACTTGCGGCGTAGAATTGGGTCAGATCGCGAGGAGGAGACGGCGAGTATGACTACATCAACCACGTTCTGTTGAATGTTTCCGCTGTGCGATTTCTTCAAGGGTATGAAGATCTCATCAATCTCTCTCGTTGATTACATCTCCTAGATTAGATCTTGGCTTTCTTGTTCGCATATGTAGAATTTTTTTTGATTTACTATGCTGCAAAACCCTTCAGTGGTATCAGAGCTAGATCTACGCGTAGATGTGTTTCACGAGTAGAACGCAACATGCTTGTTGCGTGCGTTGATGTTTTCTGTTGCAAACCTCTTGTTCTGTATTTCTTATGGCGCGGCATAGTGAGATCGAAATGGTCGAGGCCAATTTTACGCGATCTCGTTCGCGAGACCGGCTCCGCACTTGTCGTGTGTCTTGTTCCACACATGCGGCTGGTGGATGCCAGTTTCTCTCACTATAGTAGTCATGGGATTTACAACGGATGTTAGCACCCATAATATCACCGTTATGGCTTTCCGTAGGTAAGAATCGTTCTTATCTTGTTACTCCTATAAGCCACGTAAAACATGCAACAACAAAGTAGAGGCGTCTAACTTGTTTTTGCAGGGAGTGTTTTGTGATATGGTATGGCCCAAGACATGATGTGTATGAATTGAGATGTGTGCAATGATCATGTTTTGTAATATTTCACGACTTGCATGTCGATGAGTTCACAACCGGCAGGAGCCGTATGGTTGTATTTATAATTGTATATGACCTGCGTGTCAACTTCTTATACGCCATGTAATAGCTTTACTTTATCGCTAAGTAGTTAGCAATAGTTGTAGTTGCTATTTGTGGTGGAGGAAATCATGGTGGAGTGATAGAGATCATGTTGGCGCGCACAAGATGGAGATCATTGCGCGGAGATTGGCTATACCATGTCACATAAAATTATATGCATGTGATGTTTATCCTTTTATGTATCTTATTATGCTTAGGTCGCGACGGTAGCATTATAAGATGATTCCTCACTTAAAGATCAAGATAAAATTGTGTTCTCCCCATGTATGCACCGTTGTGAAAGTTCATCGTTTTCAAGCACCTCGTGATGATCGGGTGCTATAAACTCTACGTTCACATACAACGGGTGCAAGCCAGTTTTGCACACGCGGAAATACTTGGGTTTGACTTGACGAGCCTAGCATGTACAGACATGGCCTCGGAACACACGAACCGAAAGGTTAAACATGAGTCATATGAATGATATGATCGACACTTTGTTGTCCACCATTGAAACCACATCTCTTCTCGTGAAGATCGGATTAGGTGTGGTGAATTTGGATCGTGTTCACTAAACAACTTGAGGGATGTTGAATTTAGTGGGAGTTCATCTAGTAATTTGACTAAGTTAAACTAGTTATCATGAACATAGTCTAAATTGTATTTGCAAATTTTGTAGATCAAATGGCTAAGTCCAACTTCAACTTCAACGTTTTTGCTGAGAAAGAAAAGCTTAAGAACAATGGGTCAAACTTCACCAGCATGTTCTGCAATCTGAGAATCATTCTCTCTGGCAGACAAAAGGCCTATGTACTTGAGAAAGCGCTAGGTGACGCCCCTGCTACTGATGCGCCGGCTGATGAAAAAGCTGTTTATCAGTCATGCAAAGATGATTATGGAGCGATTAAGAGTACCATGTTGTTTGCTATGGAACCGGAACTTCAAAATCGTTTTGAGGAGTTTGACGGGCCCTTTGAGATACTTGAGGAACTGAAAACCATGTTTCAGACTCAGGCCCGTTCTGAGAGATATGAGATCTCTGAGAAGTTCTTTAACTGCAAGATGGAGGAAGGGAGTTCCATTAGTGAGCACGTCATTAAGATGCCGGGCTACACTCAACGTCTTGAGCAACTGGACTGCAAGATTCTAGAAGAGCTCAAGATTGACAGAGTTCTGCAATCACTCCCTCCTAGCTACAAAGGTTTTGTAGTTACTCACAATCAAATTGGTTCCACTAATACGATCACTGAGCTCTTCGCTAAGCTGAAAGCTGCGGAGGTGGATATCAAGAAAGATAATCATGTGTTGATGGTCAACAAGACCACTAGATTTAAGAAAGCTAAGGGTGCAAAGAAATCCTTCAAGAAAGGCAGCGGCAAGCGCGTTGCCCCTGTTGAGAAGAAGTTCAAGTCTGGACCTAAGCCGGACACTGAGTGCTTCTATTGCAAGGACAAGGGTCACTGGAAGCGCAACTGTCCAAAGTACTTGGCGGACAAGAAGGCTGGCACCATTAAAGGTATATTTGATATACATGTTATTGATGTTTACCTTACTAGTGCTCGTTGTAGTGCCTGGGTATATGATACGGGTTCAGTTGCTAATATTTGTAACTCGAAACTGGAGCTACGGAATATACGGCGGCTAGCAAGGGATGAGGTGACGATGCGCATTGGCAATGGATCAAAAGTTGATGTGATGGCCGTCGGCATGCTCTCCTTAGTTTTACCTTCGGGATTATTTTTAAACCTTAATAAGTGTTATTATGTGCCTGTGTTGAGCATCAACATTATATCTGGATCGTGTTTATTACAAGACGGTTATTCATTTAAATCAGAGAATAATGGTTGTTCCATTTATATGAATAACACCTTTTATGGTCATGCACCTGTTGTGAATGGTTTATTTCTTCTGAATCTCGAAAGCAATGAAACGCACATCCATAACATTGAGGCTAAGAGATGCAAAGTAGATAGTGATAATCCAACTTATTTGTGGCACTGCCGTCTAGGACATATTGGTGTAAAACGCATGAAGAAACTCCATTCTGATGGACTTTTGGAGTCTCTTGATTTTGAATCATTTGACACGTGCGAGCCGTGCCTCATGGGCAAGATGATCAAAACCCCGTTCTCCGGAATAATGGAGCGAGCAACAGACTTGTTGGAAATCATACATACCGATGTATGTAGACCAATGAGTGTTTCGACGCGCGGTGGATATCGCTATTTTCTCACTTTTACTGATGACTTAAGTAGATATGGGTATATCTATTTAATGAAACATAAATCTGAAACGTTTAAAAAGTTCAAAGAATTTCATAACAAAGTGGAAAACCATCATAGCATGAAAATTAAATTTCTACGATCCGATCGTGGAGGTGAATATTTGAGTTGTGATTTTATCACGCATCTTAAAGCAAGCGGAATCGTTTCGCAACTCACGCCACCCGGAACACTACAGCGCAATGGTGTGTCTGAACGCTGGAATCGAACTCTATTAGATATGGTGCGATCAATGATGTCTCTTATAGATTTGTCTTATCATTTTGGGGTTATGCATTAGAAACCGTTGCATTCACTTTAAATAGGGCACCATCTAAATCCGTTGAGACGACACCGTATGAACTATGGTTTGGTGCTAAACCTAAGTTGTCGTTTCTTAAAGTTTGGGATGCGAAGTTTACGTCAAGAAGTTGATGATGGACAAGCTCGAACCCAAAGCGGAGAAATGTGTCTTCATAGGATACCCTAAGGAAACGATTGGGTATACCTTCTACCACAGATCCGAAGCAAAAGTGTTTGTTGCAAAGAACGGATCCTTTCTTGAGAAGGAGTTTCTCTCGAAAGAAGTGAGTGGGAGGAAGGTAGAGCTAGATGAGGTTATTGAACCTTCTCTCGAGTTGGAGAGTAACGCAGCACCTGAAATTGTTCCAATGCCGTCTTCACCAACAAGAGAGGAAGCTAATGACGAGAATCATGAAACTTCGAACGATGCTACTACTAAACTTCGCAGGTAGACAAGGTCACGTTCCACTCCTGAATGGTACGTGTAACATCCCTAAAATCATGTTTTCAAGATTGCATATCATTCATGCATGCATATCATTTAGGGATCAAATCTCAAACTCATTTCAAGAAAACAGAAGCACTAAGTGCTATTATTTTATGTGATCATGCATTGATCTAATGCCACTCTCAAGTGAGAGTATAATTGTTTTAAACCAAGTTTTGTTTGCTCTCATGTTGTTTTGGTTGAATGTTGGAGTTTGGATAAAAATTTACAAAACAAATATGGTTTTAAAAATCTCCAAAACATATTCAAATCAAGTGCTATGGCACTGTTTATTTTTTATTTCTCCAATAAGACAAAGCAAATCCAATGAGACAGCAAGGTTTTATGTCTAATTTTATGAAGTTTATACTTTACAAAAATCCAGAAAAGATTTGAATTTAATTGTTTTTGAATTTATTTGAAAATGATTCCTGAAAATCAACTCAGAAAAAGAAAAAGAGATAGAAAAACCCAACAGGGCCGGCGCCAGACTTTCAGCCCAGCAACAGACCTAGCCCACTAAGCCCACCCGGGGTTCTTCTCTCTCTCTCACGTGGCGCAGACTTACCCCGCGCTCGCTGACTGGTGGACCCAAGTGCCACGCGAGCATCGTCTCACCAGCCACGCACCCCCATGACCCCGTCGACGCCGTCGTTACCTCATCACTACCGCGATTGAAGGAGGCTTAGTTGCCGGTGTTTCCTCGCGAGATTCTCGCCCTGCTCCGGCTATAATACCCCCTCGTTGATCGATCCACACGAAGCGGTATTGACGAATCAGAACACGCCGCGTGTCAGTAAGTTTGATTTAAAATCAGAATTTAGATCTATTAGATGTTTAAACTTGAAAAATTCATAACTTTTGATTCCCACGTCCAAATTTGACAAATTTTATATCATTGGAATCAGGAGAGAAAATCCTTTACATTTATGCAATGTGTTTAATGTTTTGCCTTTGTTAAAATGAGTTTTTTTACAAAAACATTTGTAGGCATAATTTGTGTATAGTAATTATTTGAAAAATGTTTTGTTGTTCAAATAAAGTTTAATTGGCAAGTTTTGAACTTGTTAAAGATTCAGTACTGTGCACTTGCCTTGTTTGGTGTAGAAAATCATCACATGGCATTTTGCATGCATTCATATATTTTTTTTTGTATATATATTGTATGTGATTTGGTGCCATTATCTTATGTGTAGATTTTGGTGCAAATAGTGATTGTGATTGTGAGGATTGTTGCTACTCCCCAAACTACCAAGGCAAGTGGTGCTTCATGATTTTATTCCTATGTTTTTAGCTATGCACTAGAGATATTTTGCTAGACTTGCATGAATATTTTGATCTATATGCTATGCTTGGGAAAACCTAGTAGTTGTAGAATTGCAAGAAATTCTAAGTTAAGATGCTTATCAATGCCATGCTTAGCCTAGCTAGTAGCAACGAAGGGTGGTTATATATTCGTGCTATGAGAAAATATTTCTAAGTCTTTGGACTTATGTTTTTTTTGCTTAATAAAACAACTAAGTGAATGAAACACCTGGGTGGAATGGAAAGAATGGTTTATGTTGAGTGGTTACACAATTCCCATTTCTATGGTTTACCTTGTGTATCTCACTTGTGGAAAGCCACCCAGGAACAAAGGGATTTGAGAGGCCAAATGTTAAGAAGCTTCTAGTGCAGCCACATGGCAATATGGGCTCTGCCTGGATCACATAGGTTGCAATAACTTAGCCATTTGGACAGTTGGTGGTAGTGGGATGATAGGTTGGAACGCGTCCATTTGGTCTAAGGGAAGGCTTCTGAAAGGTCCTGTCTTGGTGAAAATCAAGTCTTGTGGGGAAGTGCACAACCTCTGCAGATGGAAGAATCTAAGTACTTAGCCATGTCCCTGGTATTGGACAACTTGAGCATCAAGACATGGAAGCTATCAAGAATCTCCTCATCCCAATTTCTAAGTAAAACTTATGGTTGAACAAGGGTGAAGGTTCACCAATTTCTATTGGTGGATCCTTGGGAAAGTTTTGTCAAAGAAAAACTTAGTGTTTTCAACTGATAGGAAAAATCTATTTTGAGCAAAGCAAGCCTAAGCTACACTTAGCCAAAATGCATATAGTATCTGGACTACTAAAAGTCTACTAAGGTATCACTTTCCAATACTATTCCAATGTATTGACCCACTGTGGCTGTAACTTGTGATGTTGCAGGTTATTCTGATGATGATTAGGGGTTATGAGTCTACACTTAACATGCTTGCCTGTGGCACATGAAGATGAAGACTTATCTATCTCATTATATATATTTGAACTCTTGTATTAGGCCTGTGGCCATGGAGTTTGTAAAAGACTATGTTTGTCTCTGGAATGATATGTAATAATGACCTTTGTTTCTGTGTACTTCATCTTAAACTGTGGATGCTAGCATTGATCCAGGGACTAGCATTGCAATCACAGGGATCCTTACCTTTATAAAGGGAGGGATCTTACAGATGGTATCAGGGCACTGTGTTGCATGTAGGATTATGACCCTAGGATTGGAAACCACTAAGGAAAAAATTTCAACAACTTCCACACTTGTCTTTTCTTCTCGTAAACTTTTCTAATCTTCTTTCTCATCTCTATTTGTAGATGAACTCCATCAACGAAGCCGTGAGGAAGGGACCACTCATGACTATGACTTTGGAATGTGAGACAGAATTTCCCAAGGCTCTCAAGGACCTCATGGTTGCCATGGGAATACATGGTGCAGCTGTGTACAAGGGTTTTCCTGTGATGGACGAAGGAGTTGAGTACTGGTGGGTGCAACTTCACTTGTATAAAAACAAGGAAGACAACCACAAGGAATCAGGATTCTGCATGGTCACCAACTCAGTGATGCACACCACATTCTTTGATTCAGCAAAGGATGCAGCTTGGAAGGCCATCAAGGAACTTGGTGATAGAATCAAGTGCAGAATGCTCAACACTCAGAATGACCTTAGGGAAGATAAGAAGCATACCTAGGAGTTAGAGGCTACCAACCAACGTTTAAGAGAGGACATCATAGACTTAGCAATGGAGTCATGTGATCAGGATCGATAGATTGCCTCTAGGGATGCCCTGTTAGCCAACTTGGCAAGTGAGATGGGATTGTAACGTACATCGTTAGTTGGACCACCACACTTTCATTTTATTTCCCAAATGTTGTTTAGAATAAGTTGAACTTTGGATGCTTGTAATGGTTTTATGTATGCCATGACTTGTGTTTTGATTGTCAAAGATATGCATGTGATGCCTTGTCTTGTGATTTGTCTTTATTTGTGTTGATTCTAACTTTTTCTATCTTATAAAATAGATGCCTAACGTTACTATCAGCACGGCTGAAGAGTTCAAGGGAACTCGTTTTGGCACTCGACTTATTGAGCTCACTAGTCTGCTCAATCTTCCGTTTCCTAGCATCATGGTGCTTCCCCTCACCATGTTTGAGAGGAAAGACCTTTGGGGCTTCAAGGTTAATCAGCCATGACACCAGACTGAGCCTACCACGGAGGCAATCATCTTCAAGTTCATGCATGATGACAGGGAGAGAGGCCTAGAGGTAGTCATGCAGGATTTACTTACGCATCTGTTAGGGAGACACTCTCGGGAGATTAGAGGTACTCACTTCCATGCCTTCGGTAGACATGATGAGGATGGTGAGGCCATTGACTTCGAGGACACTGCTAGAGAGACGGCAGAGCCGATTCGTCTATACCTCTAGGACTTAGAGGTTCTTCTTAGGCACCTAGATACTGATAGGACCAACGTCATGCTTAGCAATGACGAGCTCCAGGTGCAGCTTCGTGAGAAGGACAAGCTCTTCGCGGAGCAAGATGAGATAGTCAAGGAAATGGAGGCCAAGTTTGAGAGTCAAGATAGAAAGTTCAAGAGTCAAGAGAAAAGAGTCCAAGATAGGAACAAGAGGATTCGAGACATGACTGTGGAACTAGAGGCCAAGGACTTTGAGCTCGAGCATCAGCAGGTGGTGATTGAGAGACTTCGTTCATAGAAGAGGGCTCTCAAAGCCAAGATAGAGGCCTTGACTACCAATGTCGAGGAATACAAGACCGCTATGGAGAATGCAGGTCTTACACTTGTTGATGAGGAGGTTGATGCAGAGGAGTAGTGATGACTACTCATTTACCTTTTATTTACCATGCTTTTGATTATTGAGTCGCAATGACCATCCAACATGTGGATGGCTTGCTATTGGTGTGTTTACCTTTCAAAACTTGTTGTTTATGTTGTTGAACTTTTGTTATTTTGATGCATGCTTGGTGATTGTTTATGTGATGTATTGTGCATGTTGAGCATATATGGGTATCTCATTCTTATCCTTATTGAAAACCACAGATGCCTCCCCGACGTGCCAATCCCAACCCTAACAACAAAAATATCACCCCTGAGATGCAGCAGATGATGATAGCTCAGACGCAACTGATGCAGATGATGACCATGTTCATACAGAACAACAACAACAAAAAAAAAAAAAACAACAACAACAACAACAACAACAACAACAACAACAACAACAACAACAACAACAACAACAACAACAACAACAACAACAACAACAACAACAACAACAACAACAACAACAACAACAACAACAACAACAACAACAACAACAACAACAACAACAACAACAACAACAACAACAACAACAACAACAACAACAACAACAACAACAACAACAACAACAACAACAACAACAACAACAACAACAACAACAACAACAACAACAACAACAACAACAACAACAACAACAACAACAACAACAACAACAACAACAACAACAACAACAACAACAACAACAACAACAACAACAACAACAACAACAACAACAACAACAACAACAACAACAACAACAACAACAACAACAACAACAACAACAACAACAACAACAACAACAACAACAACAACAACAACAACAACAACAACAACAACAACAACAACAACAACAACAACAACAACAACAACAACAACAACAACAACAACAACAACAACAACAACAACAACAACAATAAGAATAACCCACCAGGTTTTGACATGCTTACCAGATTCTTAAGACTGAGGCCAGCAAAGTTCTCGGGAACTACTGATCCTATGGTGGCCAATGATTGGCTACGCTCAGTGAACAAGGACTTGGTAACTGTTGGCTGTACTGATGAGGAGAAAGTCAGGTTTGCAGCACACTTGTTGGAAGGACCAGCAGCTACTTGGTGGGATAACTTCCAGATCACCACTCCCATTGAGGATGTGACATGGGCTATCTTTGAAGATGATTTCCGTACTTCTCACATCTCATCCGGAGTGATGAGTTTGAAGAAGAGGGAATTTCATAACTTGAAGCAGCGCCACCGCAGTGTGGCTGAATATATTGAGGAGTTCAACAATCTGGCGCGTTATGCACCGGATGAAGTTGACACAGATGCCAAGAGGAAGGAGAAGTTCCTTGAAGGATTGAACAATGAATTGAACCTGCAGTTAGCTGTGGCCTATGTCCCCACATATCAGTCTCTTTGTGACAAGGCTGCCATCTTGGAGAGCAAGATGAAATAGGTTGAAAGCAGGAAGAGAAAGCACTCTGACAAGCACAACTCGGGATTGTCTCACAAGCGTTCCCATTATGATGACAGTGAGAATTCTGGATCCCACAAGCATGGAAAGTACAAAAAACACCACAACCACAACCATCATCATGACAACAAGCATTACCGTGGTCCTGACAATGACAAGTACAAGAGTCACAAGAGTGGGTACAAGAACCACCACAATGGAAGTGAAAGTGGTAGTGGAAGCCAGCCTGTCAAGAAGGATCTTAGTCAGGTTGAATGTTTTAAGTGCAAGAAGATGGGGCATTATGCAAATGAGTGACTAGAAAAGAAAGTTGAAGGACCCAACAAGCCCAACCCTTTCCAGAAGGGGCAAGTGAACCACATCAATGTGGAAGAAATCTATGACGAACCTGATGCTGTTGCTGGTAAGTTCAAACTCAATTCTGTTCCAGCATTTGTTCTCTTTGATACTAGTGCATCTCATTCATTCATATCAAGAGCATTTGTTAAAAGAAATGAACTACCGGTAGAAACTATTGGGTGTCCTATAAAAGTAAGTTCTCCTGGCGGAGAAATGATAGTGAACACAGGATGTCATGATCTAGTCATAGAGTTTGGGAAGTATAAGTTTCCCGTTAATCTGATAATCCTAAACTCCCAAGGATTGGATGTCATTTTGGGAATGGACTGGATCACTAAGCACAAGGGAGTGCTAGATTGTGCCAACCATACTGTCTCACTCACAACTCCAGAAAACAAAAGGATCAGATTTAAGACCAACTTTGAATCAAAAGGGAGTAAGCTAAATTCTCTTAAGGGGGTTAGCACAGACAGTGTGCCAATTGTGAGTGAATATCCGGATGTGTTTCCGGAAGAATTGTCGGGAATGCCACCGGATAGAGATGTGGAGTTTCTTATTGATTTGCTACCAGGATCTGGACCAATAGCAAAGAGACCATACAAGATGTCAGTTGATGAGTTGAAAGAACTCAAGAAACAACTTGGAGAACAGTTGCAGAAAGGATTTATTCAACCAAGTTCTTCATCTTGGGGAGCACCAGTTTTGTTTGTGGAAAAGAAGGATAGAAGTCAAAGGTTATGCATAGATTACCGCTCACTCAATGAGGTGACTATCAAGAACAAATACCCTTTTCCTAGAATCAATGACTTGTTTGATCAGTTAGAAGGAGCCTGTGTGTTCTCAAAGATTGATCTCTGATCAGGATATTTTCAGCTTAAGATAAGAGAACAAGACATACCTAAGACAGCTTTCACCACTAGGTATGGATTGTATGAGTACACCGTGATGCCATTTGGTTTGACCAATGCACCAGCATACTTTATGAATATGATGAACAAGGTGTTCATGGAGTTCCTTGACAAGTTTGTTGTCGTTTTCATCGATGACATTTTGATCTACTCCAAGAGCAAAGAAGAGCATGAAGGACATTTGCGTTTGATACTTGAGAAGCTTAGAGAGCATAAGCTGTATGCCAAATTCAGCAAGTGTGAGTTTTGGTTGAATGAAGTGTGATTTCTTGGACACGTTGTGTCAGGAGATGGTGTAGCAGTTGATCCTGCTAAAGTTTCAGCTGTAACTGAATGGGAATCTCCTAAGTCAGTGAAAGAGGTTCGTAGTTTCCTTGGCTTGGCAGGATACTACAGAAGGTTCATTGAGAACTTCTCCAAGATAGCTAAGCCAATGACAGAATTACTAAAGAAATACAAGAAATTTGCTTGGTCTGAAGGATGTGAACTCAGTTTTCCAAGAGTTGAAGAGAGGCTAGTGACAGCACCAGTCTTATGTCTGCCAGATTTGGAGAAGGATTTCCAAGTGCATTGTGATGCATCTCATCATGGATTAGGTGCAGTACTTATGCAAGAAGGGAAAGTTGTGGCTTATGCCTTGAGACAACTCAAAACTCATGAGGTAAATTACCCTACTCATGATTTAGAGTTAGCCTCTGTTGTCCATGCACTCAAAACATGGAGACACTATCTTTTGGGAAAGCGATGTGAAGTGTTCACAGATCACAAAAGTCTGAAGTATATCTTCACCCAGAAAGAAATCAACATGTGACAAAGAAGATGGCTAGAACTCATCAAGGACTATGACTTGAGTTTGCAATACCACCCCGGTAAAGCAAATGTTGTAGCAGATGCCCTAAGCCGTAAGGTTTTTGTGAATGGCCTTACTAAGGGAGAATTGCCAGATGATCTGTGTGCCCAATTTAGATATCTCAGATTGGAGATTGTGCCTGAAGGACATCTCATGTCATTGGATGTTCAACCCACTTTGTTGGACAAAATCAAAGAAGCCCAAAAGACAGATAAGGAAATTGAAGAGATTAAGGAAAAGATTGGCAAGGGAAAAGCCAAAGGATTCCATGAAGATGAACAGGGTACTTTATGCCATGGAAAACGTATATGTGTTCCACAAGATCCGGAGCTTTGGAAACTGATTTTACAAGAAGCACACAACTCACCATATTCCATTCATCCGGGTAACACCAAAATGTACATGGATATGAAAGAAAGATTTTGGTGGAATAATATCAAGAAGGACATCGTCGAACATATTGCCTTGTGTGATGTATGTAGTAGAGTGAAAGCGGAACATCAGAAACCAGCAGGATTGCTACAACCACTACCTATTCCTGATTGGAAGTGGGACAAGATTGGCATGGATTTCATCACCGGATTGCCAAGGACCAGGTCAGGATATGACTCTATTTGGGTAGTAGTGGATCGCCTAACTAAAGTGGCTCATTTTATACCCGTGAAGACAACCTATACAAGTGCTAAGTTAGCCAAGATCTATATGAGTAGGATTGTATGTCTGCATGGAGTACCCAAGAGTATTGTGTCAGATAGGGGAACTCAATTCACTTCTCATTTTTGGAGACAACTACATGAGTCATTGGGAACGAGGTTAGAATTCAGTACTGCTTTTCATCCTCAGACTGATGGTCAGACAGAAAGGACCAACCAGATTCTTGAAGATATGTTGAGGGCATGTGCCCTAGACTATGGAGCCTGTTGGGATGAAAGTCTGCCTTATGCAGAATTCTCTTACAATAACAACTATCAAGCCAGTATTGAGATGGCACCATTTGAGTTTCTCTATGGGAGAAAGTGTACCACCCCATTGCTATGGAATGGTGTGGGAGAAAGAAGTTTGTTCGGACCAGAACTAATCAAAGAGGCTGAAGAGAAAGTCAAACTAGTTAAGGACAGATTGAAGATAGCACAGTCCAGACAAAAGAGCTACGCAGATCCTAAGCGTAGAGAAGTCACCTATGAAGTGGGTGATAGATCTTATCTTAGAGTGTCACCACTTCGTGGAGTGAAGAGATTTGGTGTCAAAGGTAAATTGGCCCCAAGATATGTTGGACCATTCAAGATTCTGAGTCGCAAGGGAGAAGTAGCCTATGAGATTGAATTGCCAGAGTCATTTTCTGTTGTTCACAATGCGTTTCATCTGAGTCAGCTAAAGAAAATGCCATCCAGAAATGAAGGAGACTTATTTGAAGGATACTATACCTTTGGAGGAGGTTCAGTTAGAAAGTGATCTCACTTATGAGGAAAAACCCAATAAGATTCTCGAGACTACAGAAAGAGTTACACGGACTAAGACTATCAAGTTCTGTAAAGTTCAATGGAACCATCATTCCGAAGAAGAAGCAACATGGGAAAGAGAAGACGGTCTTCGGAAAGTCCACCCTCACCTATTTGCTATCCAACCCGAATCTCGAGGGCGAGATTCACCTTAAGGGGGGTAGATTTGTAACATCCCTAAAATCATGTTTTCAAGATTGCATATCATTCATGCATGCATATCATTTAGGGATCAAATCTCAAACTCATTTCAAGAAAACAGAAGCACTAAGTGCTATTATTTTATGTGATCATGCATTGATCTAATGCCACTTTCAAGTGATAGTATAATTGTTTTAAACCAAGTTTTGTTTGCTCTCATGTTGTTTTGGTTGAATGTAGGAGTTTGGATAAAAATTTACAAAACAAATATGGTTTTAAAACCATCTCCAAAACATATTCAAATCAAGTGCTATGGCACTGTTTATTTTTGATTTCTCCAATAAGACCAAGCAAATCCAATGAGACAGCAAGGTTTTATGTCTAATTTTATGAAGTTTATACATTACAAAAATCCAGAAAAGATTTGAATTTAATTGTTTTTTAATTTATTTGAAAATGATTCCTGAAAATCAACTCAGAAAAAGAAAAGGAGATAGAAAAACCCAACAGGGTCGGCGCCAGACTTTCAGCCCAGCAACAGACCTAGCCCACTAAGCCCACCAGGGGTTCTTCTCTCTCTCTCACGCGGCACAGACTTACCCCGCGCTCGCTGACTGGTGGACCAAAGTGCCACGCGAGCATCGTCTCCCCAGCCACGCACCCCCACGACCCCGTCGACGCCACCGTTACCTCATCACTGTCGCGATTGAAGCAGGCTTAATTGCCGGTGTTTCCTCGCGGGATTCTCGCCCCTGCTCTGGCTATAAGACCCCCTCCCCCCTCCGCTCATTTCCTCTCACTCGACTCACCATTTCCGCCACCAGGCTGCCTACAATCTTGCTCGCACCGCCGCTGTACCGACGACCTCCGGCGACCAATTCTGGTGAGCACCGTCCTTCCCCCTATATCTGTTTCATGCGAGCGTGATCAACATGCCCTTGTGCATCTTCTCATGCATTACTTTTCCTCTGTATCATCCTAGAACGTCGCCACCATCCACCTCTGGAAGCAGCCGAAGCATGGCACAACTCCGGCGACCCCTTCTGGTAAATTCCGACCGCCCCCGTCCCTCTTATTGACACACACGTTTTCGCCAGACTCTTGCGCACCTAGCTTAGCGCTTGTTTCACCTTGGCATGATCTACAACTCCGGCAACGACGACGAACAGCCGTACCCGACGTCTGCCTCTACTCCGACGAGGAATCCCCACCGTGTCTGCGCGCCCCTTGACAAGCCACTACCGCGTTGAGCTCCAGCACGCTTCTGCGATTCTGGTAAGCCTCTCTGACGACCCCAGCCCCCTCTATAGCCACCGCGACGCCGTAGACTGAGCGCTGCCGCTCACCGTCGCCGCGCGTCGCCAGGCTTTGGTCGTTTGATCGGCCACCATTGGATCTAGATCCAACGTGTAGGATAGATCACTTAACGAAGGGGTATGGAACAGATCTGGCAGTGTGATTTAAGTTAGATCTAACGATCCTCGTTGATCGATCCACACGAAGTGGTATCGACGAATCAGAGCACGCCGCGTGTCAGTAGGTTTGATTTAAAATCAGAATTTAGATCTATTAGATGTTTAAACTTGAAAAATTCATAACTTTTGATTCCCACGTCCAAATTTGAAAAAATTTATATCATTGGAATTAGGAGAGAAAATACTTTCCATTTATGCAATGTGTTTAATGTTTTTCCTCTGTTAAAATGATTGTTTTTACAGAAACATTTGTAGGCATAATTTGTGTATAGTAATTATTTGAAAAAAAATTGTTGTTCAAATAAAGTTTAATTGGAAAGTTTTGAACTTGTTAAAGTTTCAGTATTGTGCACTTGTCTTGTTTGGTGTAGAAAATCATCACATGGCATTTTGCATGCATTCATATATTTTTGTTTGTATATAAATTGTATGTGATTTGGTGCCATTATCTTATGTGTAGATTTTGGTGCAAATAGTGATTGTGATTGTGATGATTGTTGCTACTCCCCAAACTACCAAGGCAAGTGGTGCTTCATGATTTTATTCCTATGTTTTCAGCTATGCACTAGAAATATTTTGCTAGACTTGCATGAATATTTTGATCTATATGTTATGCTTGGGAAAAACTAGTAGTTGTAGAATTGCTAGAAATTCTAAGTTAAGATGCTTATCAATGCCATGCTTAGCCTAGATAGTAGCAACCAAGGGTGGTTATATATTCATGCTATGAGAAAATATTTCTAAGTCTTTGGACTTATGTTTTTTGCTTAATAAAACAACTAAGTGAATGAAACACCTGGGTGGAATGGAAAGAATGGTTTATGTTGAGTGGTTACACAAGGCCCATTTCTATGGTTTACCTTGTGTATATCACTTGTGGAAAGCCACCCGGGAACAAAGGGATTTGAGAGGCCAAATGTTAAGAAGCTTCTAGTGCAGCCACATGGCAATATGGGCTCTGCCTGGATCACATAGGTTGCAATAACTTAGCCATTTGGACAGTTGGTGGTAGTGGGATGATAGGTTGGAACGCGTCCATTTGGTCTAAGGGAAGGCTTCTGAAAGGTCCTGTCTTGGTGAAAATCAAGTCTTGTGGGGAAAGTGCACAACCTCTGCAGATGGAAGAATCTAAGTACTTAGCCATGTCCCTAGTATTGGAAAACTTGAGCATCAAGACATGGAAACTATCAAGAATCTCCTCATCCCAATTTCTAAGTAAAACTTATGGTTGAACAAGGGTGAAGGTTCACCAATTTCTATTGGTGGATCCTTGGGAAAGTTTTGTCAAAGAAAAACTTAGTGTTTTCAACTGATAGGAAAAATCTATTTTGATCAAAGCAAGCCTAAGCTACACTTAGCCAAAATGCATATAGTATCTGGACTACTAAAATTCTACTAAGGTATCACTTGCCAATACTATTCCAATGTATTGACCCACTATGGCTGTAACTTGTGATGTTGCAGGTTATTCTGATGATGATTAGGGGTTATGAGTCTACACTCAACATGCTTGCCTGTGGCACATGAAGATGAAGACTTATCTATCTCATTATATATATTTGAACTCTTGTATTAGGCCTGTGGCCATGGAGTTTGTAAAAGACTATGTTTGTCTCTGGAATGATATGTAATAATGACCTTTGTTTCTGTGTACGTCATCTTAAACTGTGGATGCTAGCATTGATCCAGGGACTAGCATTGCAATCATAGGGATCCTTACCTTTATAAAGGGAGGGATCTTACAGTACGGCAACCCTGTCTTAACCGTCTTGTTGTTAGACAACAGTGAACGTGCGAACTATGAGGAAGCAATGATGATCCCAGACTCTGAGAAATGGTTAGAGGCCATGAAATACGAATTGGGATCCATGAGCTAAAACCAAGTATGGACTTTCGTGGACCCTCCTAGCGACCGTAAGGCCGTTGAGTGCAAATGGATTTTTAAGAAGAAAACGGACGCGGATGGTAATGTTACTGTCTATAAAGCTCGGCTTGTCGCAAAAGGGTTTCGGCAAGTTCAAGGTGTTGACTACGATGAGACTTTCTCTCCCATAGCGATGTTTAAGTCCATTCGGATTTTATTAGCGATTGCTGCATTTCATGATTATGAAATATGGCAGATGGATGTCAAGATTGTGTTCCTCAATGGCAACATTGATGAAGAGTTGTATATGATGCAGCCCGAAGGTTTTGTCGATCCTAAGGATGCTAATAAGGTGTGAAAACTTCAGCGTTCCATTTATGGACTGAAGCAAGCATCTCGGAGTTGGAACCTTCGTTTTGATCAAGTGATCAAGAGTTTTGGATTTGTTCCAAATTGCTACGAAGCTTGTATCTACAAGAAAGTGAGTGGGAGCTCGGTGACATTTTTAGTACTATATGTGGATGACATATTGATTATTGTAAATGACATTGGTATGCTTAACGATGTGAAGATTTATTTGAATAAATGTTTTTCAATGAAAGACCTAGGAGAAGCTGCTTATATATTGGGTATCAAAATCTATAGAGATAGACAAAGACGCCTAATAGCTTTAAGCCAAAGTACATATCTAGACAAAGTTCTGAAAAGGTTCAGAATGGATAAAGCAAAAAAAAGGTTCATTGCCCATGTTGTCAGGTAAGATATTGAGCAAGGCTCGGTGTCCAGCTACGGTAAATGATAGAGATACTATGAGCAAAGTGCCATATGCCTCGGCCATAGGTTCTATCATGTATGCCATGCTATGTACTAGACCGGATGTGTCCAATGCTCTTAGTTTGACGAGCAAATACCAAAGTGATCCAGGAGTGGAACATTGGACAGCCGTAAAGAACATCCTAAAGTATTTAAATAGGACTAAAGAAATGTTCTTGGTCTATGGAGGTGATGAGCAGCTCGTCGTAAAAGGTTACGTCGACGCTAGTTTCGACACCGACCCGGATGATTCTAAATCTCAGACAGGATACGTTTATATTTTGAATGGTGGAGCTATGAGCTAGAGAAGCTGCAAGCAAAGCATGATCGCGGGATCTACAACAGAAGCAGAATACATGGCTGCTTCAGAAGCGTCAAGTGAAGGAGTTTGGATCAGGAACTTCATCACTGAGCTTGGTGTGGTTCCAAGTGCCTTGGACCCACTGGAGATATTGTGCGACAACACTGGCGCCATAGCGCTGGCTAAGGAACCAAGATATCATCCAAAGACCAAGCACATCAACCGCCGTTTTCATACAATTCGAGATTATATAGAAGATGGAGATCTGAAGATTAGCAAAGTACATACGGATCTGAATGTCGCAGATCCGTTGACTAAACCTCTTCCACGAGCAAAACATGATCAGCACCTTAATGCCATGGGTGTTAGATTGTTGCCAGATGTAAACTAGATTATTGACTCTAGTGCAAGTGGGAGACTGTTGGAATTATGCCCTAGAGGCAATAATAAAGGTGTTGTTATTATAATTCTTGTTCATGATAAAGTTTATATTCCATGCTAGAATTATTTTAAGCGGAAACTTTGATACTTGTGTGGTTTATGAACAACACCGTGTCCCTAGTACGCCTCTATGGACTAGCTCATTGATTAATGATGGTTAAGGTTACCTAACCATAGACATGAGTTGTCGATTAATAATGAGATCATGTCATTGGGAGAATGATATGATGGACAAACCCAAATTAAGCAGAGCAATTAGATCGTGTCATCGTGTTCATCTTTGCGAAGCTTTTTCCTATGTCAAGTATTGTATTCCTTAGACCATGAGATAATACAACTTCCTGGTATCAGAAGAAAGCTTTGAGGTTATCAAACGTCATCCTATGTGAGGGTGATCATAAAGGTGTCTCTCAGGTGATCGGAAAGTACTTGTTGGGTTGTATGTATCGAGATGGAATTTGTCCCTCCCGAGTCGGAGAGATATACTTCGGGTCCACTCGGTAATCGATATCAACAACGCTTGCAAGCACGTGGTTAAGGAGTTAATCATAAAGTGATATCGGATTACGGGACGAGTAAAGTACTTGCTGTGAACGAGATTGAACTAGGTATGCCGCTACCAACGATCGAATCTCGGGCAAGTAAAATATCGCGTGACGAAGGGAATGCATATATGGGATTAATTGAATCCTGGCATCGTGGTTCATCCGATATGATCATCGATGAATATGTGGGAGTCAATATGGGTTTCCAGATCCCGGTGTTGATAATTGATAGAAGATCATGTCTGCATATTTTCGAACTCGTAGGGTCACACACTTAACGTGCATCGATGCAAGGATAGAATGGATAATTGGTTTATGAGTTTTTTTTCGGAGTCTCGGATGAGATCCAGGACATCACGAGAGCTTCCAGAATGGTCCGAAGAATAAGATTTATATAAAGGAAAGCAGTTTTTGGATTTCGGAATCGTTTCGGAGTTTATCGGTATTGTACCGGAAGGTTCTAGAAGGTTCCGGAGTGGGACCAACGTGGGCCCACTTGTCGGAGGCATGTGTGGGCCTAAGGGGAAGTTCCCTAGCCACTTTGGGCCAGGGGCACAAGGCCCCTAAGGCCCAGCCGGCTAGCCCCAGGGGAACCTTCTAGAAGAGGGGGTGACTTGCCCCCCACTCCACCCCTTGGGCCGCCGCCCTAGGGCTTGGAGGAGGGGTCAAAGGAGGCCTGCCAGGCCCCTATATAAGGAGGGCAGGGGCGCAGCCTCCCCCCACTCCTCCAACCCTAGCCACCGTCCTACTGCTGCCCCTCCATCTCGCTCTCCGACTGCGCGTAGGCGAAGCCCTGCCGCAGAAACTCTCCACCATAAGCATCACGCCGTCATGCTGCAGATCCAATCTATCTCTCCACCATACTTGCTGGACCAAGGAAGGAGGAGACGTTGCTGCACCCATGTGCATCTCTCGGAGGCTCCGCCACTTGCGGCGTAGAATCGGATCGTATCGCGAGGAGGAGACGGCGAGTACGACTACATCAACCACGTTTTGTTGAACGTTTCCGCTGTGCGATTTCTTCAAGGGTATGAAGATCTCATCAATCTCTCTCGTTGATTACATATCCTAGATTAGATCTTGGCTTTCTTGTTCGCATCTGTAGGAAATTTTTTGATTTACTGTGCTGCGAAACCCTTCACTCTTTTACTTCAATTCATATTTCTTACGTGAGCATCTTTCTATGCCTAACTTAAAGGCGTTAAAGAAAAATACTAATTGGAGATAACCCAAATTTTGTTAGGTTTTTATTTTTGTTGAATGTTGGAAGTTATTACCTCTGTAATAACCTATCCTTATCCTTTTGTGTGGTTTTTGTGCTTAGAATAACCTCTAATGAGAAAGAAGTAAGATTTGGGGAAGTTGCTGTCCCGAAACAGATTTTTGTGCTTTACTGTAAAAATTCTTGAAAAATCTCTGTATGTCGGATTGAGCTGTAATTTTCCGAGTAAATGATCCAGGTTGTTATCTAACTTTCCTTAGTTCAGAACTTTTCGATTTGAGCAACAGAAGGTCTTCGAAAAAAATCGGTTTTTACCTGCTGGTCTGTTTTGACAGATTTCTGCCATTATTTGCATTTGCCTCTTTATCGGTTTCCTTTTGAGTTCTTTTTGATCACTTGAGCTTTTTAAAGGAATTTCTATATTAGCTTGTGTTTTTAATTAAAGTTTTGTTGTGTTGAAACTATACCCAAAGGTTTATTATCTTGAATGCACTAATGTTGCTAATGAAGATTGTGTGAAGTTTTGTATAAAGAAAATTTTCAAGTGTAGGGGAAGAATGATATAATGATATGAAGAATGGACAAAAACTCAAGCTTGGGGATGCCACCCCGTTTCACCCCAAGAAATATTCAAGAGGTACAAGCGTAAAATCTTGGGGATGCCCAGGGGATTCCCTTCTTCATCAATAAAAATCGCAGGTCTCTTTCTAGACACTTCGTTTTTATTGTTTCATGCACTGTTATGTTGTTCTTGGAGCGTCTTAATTTTTGTTTTTGGTTTTATTTTGCTTAGTTTGCTTGAATAAAGTAGTTGGACCCCCGCTTTCGTTGTGTTGTTTCAAATAAGTTGATTGGTGTTGGAAAAGAGTAGAAACCTTCATGCTTATAGTGGTACAAAAGGGAGCTTGTTTTGACTGTGGCTTAGACTTTATCATGTCATGATAGATATTGTTTTGACCTTATGTTTAGTGATTATTGCTGTAGCATGACTTGTTCCAAAAAAATTGAGATTGCTTAATGTGCATTGAAAGAATCATGCGTTGTTTTAGCATACAAAAGCATAATATTGTGGTATTCTCCTTTAATGCTTTGTTTGGGTTGACTTGGAACATGCTCACACCATGTTATGACTATGAACCAGTCACATTAACCTCTATGATCATTTATTTTTTGACTTGTGGTACCACTTTATGCTTTGATTGATAATGTTTTGTCGCTCGGCATGATTATGGTCATTATTACTCTCTTAGTTGGTCGCTCCCGGTATTTTGCTAGCCTCTACTTGTATTGAGTAAGCTCTACTCATGCATCTAACTCCCAAGAAACCAAGTTATTCCAAAGAGTCCACTATAAATTCCTATGCATGGTGTGTTACACCATTCCAAGTATATTATTGTTTGTCTATCTTCCAAATTAAACTTGTTATGTGGAAATTAGTGATTAAAGCTCTCACAAACTTGATGGCACACTTTATTTTTCTTGCCCCTAATAAACTTGAACCATTGTGTCATCTATGTTGTATATGCTTACACTTATATGTTGGGAATTAGCAGAACCGTGCTGTCACGGGGAACACTTTCAATACCTGTAAATATCTACCCAGTTGATATCATGCTCTTTTGTTTATGGATGTCGACGGTGTGAAATAAAAGGGGAGCTTGTAAGTTCATGGAGTTATTTATGTGTGTTAGAGAAACACCTAGGCCGCTAGCCTAAGTCATGCCTAATCATGGTGGAAACTTGCAGCATCACCATAGTGAGCAATCTATGAAGCATTCTTCTTAAAAAAAGAGAGATAGAAAAAAGAGAAGATAAAAATAAAAAAGAGGAAAGAAGAGAAAATAGCACCATTTTCCCATGGTAAATAAGAAGATTGTTGAGATGCTCATTGTCTTTTGCCTTGTCATTTTGATATGGGATAACTCATGTGTCATGGCTCAAGGAGTACCCCGTTGGCGGTTATCTATGATACACATATACTTACAATGACAAGAACTTACCGGTAACTAAAGTTGAGTAGCATGAAGAACGGCCCTCGTACTCAAGGGACATGAGATTGCCAACTTATATTTTGTCAAGCATATACTCCATAATCTGTTCACTTTAACCTTAATCACTTCAAGATGCTTATGATAGGGGCAATGAGAGCTAAAAGCTAATGAGTACCATAATTTTTGGAAGCTATTTATGAAACTTGAAATCACTGCTTCCCTGTGAAGGGCCTTTCTTCCACCTTTATATTGAGTCTCCACCTTCTATATTTATGCACCAATTAGGAGAGCATAGTTGTAATTCTTAGTTCTATGTGCATTATCCCAAAACTTATTGATTGATTCATAATGTTGATATTGCTTTTTCTTAAACTATTCGTATCTAGTCACCCTTATGAACTTTGAAGTTGTCCTATGCATTTATGTTTTGCTACTCCATGAAGGACAAGCTGAATGCCACTATGCTATGTTTTCTATATGTGAAACAAACAAACATCTTTCAATGCATTGTTATTCATGATCTTTGTTTGTATCCTTTCATGTTGCAGCATAGTTGCTATGTCTTATTGTTAGAATTTCATCTTTCATGCTCATGTTTAGAGTACTTTGATCCCAGCTTTTAGTGCTTGCAAATGGTTTGATCAAGATTGTGATGGTGCATGTCACCTCAAAAATTATTATTTTTATCACTTACCTACTCGAGGACAAGCAGGAGTTAAGCTTGGGGATGCTTGATACGTCGTAAACGTATCTATAATTTTTGATGTTTCATGCCTATTTAGTATCAACTTTGATATGCTTTGTCTACACTTTGAGATATTTTTATACATTTTCTGGGACTAACCTATTAACAAGATGCCGCAGCGCTAGTTGCCTGTTTTCTGTTGTTTTTGGTTTCAGAAAAGCTAGTAAGGAAATATTCTCGAAATTGGACGGGACAAAAGACAAAGTCAATATTTTATCGAGGAGAACATAGAGACCGAAGGACGGACATGAGTCCGCCACACCCTAGGGTGGCGCGGACCCCCCTAGGGCGCGCCGCCACCAGGTGTGGGCACCTCGGGTGCCCCTGCCTCACCTCTTCTCCTATAACAGCCCCCTATGCCAAAACCGTAAGTACCCGATCATATCTCCACGAAACAGTCCGTAGCCACCGCCACCATCGTCCCTAGATTGGGGGGATCTGAAGCTCTTCACGGCATCAGGGGAAAGATCACCTCGGAGGCCTTCTTTATCACCATGCCAACCTCTGGTATGATGCGTGAGTAGTTCACCCTTGGACTATGGGTCCATACAGTAGCGAGATGGTTGTTTCTCCTTTGTGCTATCATGTTTAGATCTTGTAAGCTCCTTTAATGATCAAGATCATCTATTTGTAATCATGCATGTTGTGTTTGCGAGTATCCGATGGATATTGAGATACTATGCCAGATTGATTATTGATTCTATCATGTCTTATTGATTATTGATTCTATTATGTCTGTGTTGTTTGAGATCTTGCATGCGCTCCGTTTCTAGTAGCTATCTTGGCCAAGTAGATGCTAGTGACTCCAAGAGGGACTATTAATGCTCGATATGAAGGGTTTCGCAGCATAGTAAATCAAAATTTTCTACGGAAGCAAACAGAGGGAAAGCCAAGATCTAATCTAGGAGATGCAAACAATGAGAGAGATTGGATTAGATCTTCATACCCTTGAAGATTCGCACAGCGGAACGTTCGTCGGAACGTGGGTGATGTAGTCGTACTCGCTTCTCCTCCTCGCGATCCGATCCGATCCAGCACCACAAGTGGCGGTGCCTCCGTGAGATGCACACGTGCGGCACCTCGACGTCTCCTCCTTCCTCGGACCAGCAAGTATGGTGGAGAGATAGATTGGATCTACAACGCGATGGTGCGGTGTATATGGTGGAGAATTTCTGCCGCAGGGCTTCGCCTACAAACAGTCGGGAGGGAGAGAGGAAGGGCAGCAGGGCAACTGGGTTTGGAGGAAGGTGTAAGGGTGTGAGAGGGGGGTGCACCAGCCCTCTATATATAGAGGGGGGTGCGGCCAGCCCTAGCCTCTCCTCCAAGCCTATCTCTAGTTTAAACAATTTAAACTCTCCCTTATCTAGAAGTCCTATCTTATCTTATCTCTAGTTTAAACGATTTAAACTCTCTAGGATCGGCTGGGCCCTATGGGGCCTTGTGCCCCTGGCCCAATGTGGCCAGGACACCCCCTCATAGGCCCATGCCCCCTCCCGGAAGGTGGGACCACGTTGGACCCCTTCCGGAAGGTTCTAGAAGCTTCCGGTACAATACCGATTAATCCGGAACAATTCCGAACTCCAAAAACTGCACTACCTTATATGAATCTTATTCTCCGGACCATTCCGGAACCTCTCGTGATGTCCCGGATCCCATCCGAGACTCCGAACAAAAATTCATAAACCAAGTATCCAATCTATCCTAGCGTCGAGACACGTTAAGCGTGTGACCCTGCGGGTTCGAGAATATGCAGACATGATCTTCTATCAATAATCAACAGCGGGGTCTGGGCACCCATATTGACTCCCACACATTCATCGATGATCATATCGGATGAACCACGATGCCAGGATTCAATCAATCCCATATATATATTCCCTTCGTCTCGCGATATTTTACCTACCCGAGATTCGATCGTCGGTATCGTCATACCTAGTTCAATCTCGTTCACAGCAAGTACTTTACTCGTTCCGTAATCCGATATCACTTTGTGATTAACTCCTTAACCACATGCTTGCAAGCGGTGTTGATATCGATTACCGAGTGGGCCCGAAGTATATCTCTCCGACTTGGGAGGGACAAATCCCATCTCGATACATACAACCCAACAGATACTTTCCGATCACCTGAGAGACACCTTTATGATCACCCTCTCATAGGATGACGTTTGATGACCTCAAAGCTTTCTTCCGATACCAGGGAGTTGTATTATCTCATGGTCTAAGGAATACAATATTTGACATAGGAAAAGCTTCGCAAAGATGAACACAATGACACGATCTAATTGCTTTGCTTAGTTTGGGTCTGTCCATCATATCATTCTCTCAATGATATGATCTCATTATCAATTGACAACTCATGTCTATGGTTAGGAAACCTTAACCATCAATGATCAATGAGCTAGTCCATAGAGGCGTACTAGGGACACGGTGTTGTTCACAAACCACACAAGTATTAATGTTTCCGCTTAATACAATTCTAGCATGGAATATAAACTTTATCATGAACAAGAATTATAATAATAACATCTTTATTATTGCCTCTAGGGCATAATTCCAACAGTCTCCCACTTGCACTAGAGTCAATAATCTAGTTTACATTTGGCAACAATCTTACACCCATGGCACTGAGGTGCTGATCATGTTTTACACGTGGAAGAGGTTTAGTCAATGGATCTGCGACATTCAGATCTGTATGTACTTTGCTGATCTTCAGATCTCCATCTGCTATATAATCTCGGATTATATGAAACTTGCGGTTGATATGCTTGGTCTTTGGATGATATCTTGGTTCCTTAGCGAGTGCTATGGCGCCAGTGTTGTCACACAATATCTCCAGTGGGTCCAATGCACTTGGAACCACGCCAAGCTCAGTGATGAAGTTTCTGATCCAAACTCCTTCACTTGACGCTTCTGCAGCAGCCATGTATTCCGCTTCTACTGTAGATCCCGCGACCACGCTTTGCTTGTAGCTTCTCCAGCTCACAGCTCCTCCATTCAAAATATACACGTATCCTGTCTGAGATTTAGCATCATCCTTGTCGATGTCGAAACTAGCATCGACGTAACCTTTTACGACGAGCTGTTCATCACCCCCATAGACTAAGAACATTTCTTTAGTCCTATTTAGGTACCTTAGGATGTTCTTCACGGCTGTCCAGTGTTCCACTCCTGGATCACTTTGATATATGCTCGTCAAACTAAGAGCATTGGACACATCCGGTCTAGTACACAGCATGGCATACATGATGGAACCTATGGCCGAGGCATAAGGCACTTTGCTCATAGCTTCCCTATCATTTACCGTAGCTGGACACTGAGCCTTGCTCAATATCTTACCTAACAACATAGGCACTGAACCTTTCAATGCCTTATCCATTCTGAACCTTTTCAGAACTTTGTCTAGGTATGTACTCTGGCTTAAAGCTATCAGGCGTCTTTGTCTATCTCTATAGATTTTGATGCCCAATATATAAGCAGCTTCACCTAGGTCTTTCATTGAAAAACACTTGTTCAAATAACTCTTCACATCGTTAAGCATGTCGATGTCATTTCCAATAATCAATATGTCATCCACATATAGTACCAGAAACGTCACCGAGCTCCCACTCACTTTCTTGTAGATGCAAGCTTCGTAGCAATTTGGAACAAATCCAAAGCTCTTGATCACTTGATCAAAACGAAGATTCCAACTCCGAGATGCTTTCTTCAGTCCATAAATGGAACGCTGAAGTTTGCATACTTTATCAGCATCCTTAGGATCGACAAAACCTTCGGGTTGCAACTCTTCATCAATGTTGCCATTGAGGAAAGCAGTCTTGACATCCATTTGCCATATTTCATAATCATGAAATGCAGCAATTGCTAATAAAATCTGAATGGACTTAAACATCGCTACGGGAGAGAAAGTCTCATCGTAGTCAACACCTTGAACTTGTCGAAAAACTTTCGCAACAAGCCGTGCTTTATAGACGGTAACATTACCATTTGCGTCCGTTTTCTTCTTGAAGATCCATTTGCATTCAACGGCCTTTCGGTCACTAGGAGGGTCCACCAAAGTCCATACTTGGTTTTCGCTCATGGATCCCAATTCGGATTTCATGGCTTCTAGCCATTTCTTAGAGTCTGGGCTCATCATCGCTTCCTCATAGTTCGTAGGTTCGCTGTCTTCTACTAACAAGACAGTCAAGACAGGGTTGCCGTACCACTCAGGAGGGGCACGCGACCTTGTCGACCTGCGACGTTCAGTAGCAGCATCGTCCGAAGCTTCATGATCCTTGTCATTAGCTTCCTCTATTGTTGGTGCAGGCGGCACTGGAACAATTTCAGGTGCTGCGCTACTCTCCAATTCAAGAGAAGGTTCAATAACCTCGTCTAGCTCTACTTTCCTCCCACTCACTTCTTTCGAGAGAAACTCCTTCTCAAGAAAGGAACCGTTCTTTACGACAAACACTTTGCCTTCGGTTCTGTGATAGAAGGTATACCCAATAGTTTCCTTAGGGTATCCTATGAAGACGCATTTCTCCGCTTTGGGTTCGAGCTTGTCCGGCATCAATTTCTTGACGTAAGCTTCGCATCCCCAAACTTTAAGAAACGACAACTTAGGTTTAGCACCAAACCACAGCTCATACGGTGTCGTCTCAACGGATTTAGATGGATCCCTATTTAAAGTGAATGCAGCGGTTTCTAATGCATAACCCCAAAATGATAACGGCAAATCAGTAAGAGACATCATCGATCGGACCATATCTAATAGGGTTCGATTCCGGCGTTCAGACACACCATTGCGCTGTGGTGTTCCGGGTGGCGTGAGTTGTGAAATGATTCCACTTGCTTTGAGATGCGTGAGAAAATCATAACTCAAATATTCGCCCCCACGATCGGATCGTAAAAACTTAATCTTTCTGTTACGATGGTTCTCCACTTCATTCTGAAATTCTTTGAACTTTTCAAACGTTTCAGATTTATGTTTCATTAAATAGATATACCCATATCTACTTAAGTCATCGGTAAAAGTGAGAAAGTAGCGATACCCATCGCGCGTCGAAACACTCATCGGTCTGCATACACGGTATGTATGATTTCCAACAAGTCCGTTGCTCGCTCCATCATACCGGAGAACGGGGTTTTGATCATCTTGCCCATGAGGCATGGTTCGCATGTGTCAAATGATTCAAAATCAAGAGACTCCAAAAGTCCATCAGAATGGAGTTTCTTCATGCGCTTTACACCAATATGACCTAGACGACAGTGCCACAAATAAGTAGTATTATCACTATATACTTTGCATCTCTTAGACTCAATGTTATGGATGTGTGTTTCATCCCTTTCGAGATTTAGAAGAAATAAACCATTCACAAGAGGTGCATGACCATAAAAGATGTTACTCATATAAATAGAACAACCATTATTCTCCGATTTAAATGAATAACCGTCTTGCAATAAACACGATCCAGAAATAATGTTCATGCTCAACGCAGGCACATAATAACATTTATTAAGGTTTAAAACTAATCCCGAAGGTAAAACTAAGGAGAGCGTGCCGACGGCCATCACATCAACTCTTGATCCGTTGCCAACGCGCATCGTCACCTCATCCCTCGCAAGCCGCCGTCTATTTCGTAGCTCCTGTTTCGAGTTACAAATATTAGCAACTGAACCAGTATCAAATACCCAGGCACTACAACGAGGGCTAGTAAGGAAAACATCAATAACATGTATATCAAATATACCTTTGATGGTGCCAGCCTTCTTGTCCGCTAAGTACTTCGGACAGTTGCGCTTCCAGTGACCCTTATCCTTGCAATAGTTGCACTCAGTTTCCGGCTTGGGACCAGACCTGAGCTTCTTCTCAGCAGGGGCATTGCGCTTGCCGCCGCCCTTCTTGAAGGGCTTCTTTGCTCCTTTACCTTTCTTAAAGGAGGGCTTGTTGACCATCAACACATGATTATCCTTCTTGATGTCCACCTCCGCATCCTTCAGCTTTGCGAAGAGCTCGGTGATCGTATCAGTGGAACCAATCTGATTATGAGTCACTACAAAACTTTTGTAGCTGGGAGGGAGTGATTGCAGAACCCTGTCGAGCTCCTCTGGAATCTTGCAGTCCAGTTGCTCAAGGCGTTGAGTGTAGCCCGACATCTTAATGGCGTGCTCACTAACGGAACTCCCTTCCTCCATCTTGCAGTTAAAGAACTTCTCGGAGATCTCATATCTCTCAGAACGGGCCTGAGTCTGAAACATGGTTTTCAGCTCCTCGAGAATCTCAAAGGGCCCGGGATAGTTTTCAAAACGATTTTGAAGTTCCGGTTCCATAGCAAACAACATGGTGCTCTTAATCACACCATAATCATCTTTGCGCGACTGATAGACAGCTTTCTCATCAGCCGGCGCAGTTGCAGCGGGGGGGTTACCTAACGCTTTCTCAAGGACATAGTCCTTTTGTCCGCCAGACAGAATGATTCTTAGATTGCGGAACCAGTTGGTGAAGTTAGACCCATTGTTTCTAAGCTTTTCTTTCTCAGCAAAAACGTTGAAGTTGAAGTTGGACTTGGCCATGTGATCTACAGTATTGGCAAGTACAATTTAGACTATGTTCATGGTAAATAGTTCAACTTAATCAAATTACTAGATGAACTCCCACTAAATTCAACATCCCTCAAGTTGTTTAGTGAACACGATCCAAATTCACCACACCTAATCCGATCATCACGAGAAGAGATGTGGTTTCAATGGTGGACAACAAAGTGTCGATCATATCATTCATATGACTCATGCTTAACCTTTCGGTTCTTGTGTTCCGAGGCCATGTCTGTACATGCTAGGCTCGTCAAGCTAGACCCAAGTATTTCCGCGTGTGCAAAACTGGCTTGCACCCGTTGTATGTGAGCGTAGAGTCTATAGCACCCGATCATCACGTGATGCTTGGACACGACGAACTTTCGCAACGGTGCATACTTGGGGAGAACACAGCTTTTATCTTGATCTTTAAGTGAGGAATTATCTTATAATGCTACCGTCGCGATCTAAGCATAATAAGATACATAAAAGGATAAACATCACATGCATATAACTTTATGTGACATGGTATAGCCAATCTTCGCGCAATGATCTCCATCTTGTGCGTTCCGGCATGATCTCCATCACTCCACCATGATTGCCTCCACCATGAATAGCAACTACAACTATTGCTAACTACTTAGCGATAAAGTAAAGCTATTACATGGCGTATAAGAAGTTGACTCGCAGGTCATACACAATTATAAAGACAACCATATGGCTCCTGCCGGTTGTGTACTCATCGACATGCAAGTCGTGAAACATTACAAAACATGATCATCGCATACAATATACACATCACATCTTGGGCCATACCATATCACAGAAAACACTCCCTACAAAAACAAGTTAGACGCCTCTACTTTGTTGTTGCATGTTTTACGTGGCTTATGGGAGTAGATGCTAAGAACGATTCTTACCTACGGAAAGCCACAACGGTGATATTATGGTTGCCAAACTCCGGTGTTAATCCCATGACAACTATAGTGAGAGAAACTGACATCCACCAGCCGCATGTGTGGTACAAGCCACACGTCAAGTGCGGAGCCGGTCTCGCGAACGACGTCGCGTAAGGTTGGCCTGGACCGCTTCAATCTCACTATCCCGCGTCATAAGAAGAACACAAACAAGAGGCTTGCAACAGAAAACATCAACGCCCGCAACAACCATGTTGCGTTCTACTCGTCAATCACATCTACGCATAGATCTAGCTCTGATACCACTGAAGGGTTTCGCAGCATAGTAAATCAAAATTTTCTACGGAAGCGAACAGAGGGAAAGCCAAGATCTAATCTAGGAGATGCAAACAACGAGAGAGATTGGATTAGATCTTCATACCCTTGAAGATTCGCACAGCGGAACGTTCGTCGGAACGTGGGTGATGTAGTCGTACTCGCTTCTCCTCCTCGCGATCCGATCCGATCCAGCACCACAAGTGGTGGTGCCTCCGTGAGATGCACACGTGCGGCACCTCGACGTCTCCTCCTTCCTCGGACCAGCAAGTATGGTGGAGAGATAGATTGGATCTACAACGCGACGGTGCGGTGTATATGGTGGAGAATTTCTGCCGCAGGGCTTCGCCTACAAACAGTCGGGAGGGAGAGAGGAAGGGCAGCAGGGCAACTGGGTTTGGAGGAAGGTGTAAGGGTGTGAGAGGGGGGGCGCACCAGCCCTCTATATATAGAGGGGGGTGCGGCCAGCCCTAGCCTCTCCTCCAAGCCTATCTCTAGTTTAAACAATTTAAACTCTCCCTTATCTAGAAATCCTATCTTATCTTATCTCTAGTTTAAACGATTTAAACTCTCTAGGATCGGCTGGGCCCTATGGGGCCTTGTGCCCCTGGCCCAATGCGGCCAGGACACCCCCTCATAGGCCCATGCCCCCTCCCGGAAGGTGGGACCACGTTGGCCCCCTTCCGGAAGGTTCTAGAAGCTTCTGGTACAATACCGATTAATCCGGAACAATTCCGAACTCCAAAAACTGCACTGCCTTATATGAATCTTATTCTCCGGACCATTTCGGAACCTCTCGTGATGTCCCGGATCCCATCCGAGACTCCAAACAAAAATTCATAAACCAAGTATCCAATCTATCCTAGCGTCGAGACACGTTAAGTGTGTGACCCTGCGGGTTCGAGAATATGCAGACATGATCTTCTATCAATAATCAACAGCGGGGTCTGGGCACCCATATTGACTCCCACACATTCATCGATGATCATATCGGATGAACCACGATGCCAGGATTCAATCAATCCCATATATATATTCCCTTCGTCTCGCGATATTTTACCTGCCCGAGATTCGATCGTCGGTATCGTCATACCTAGTTCAATCTCGTTCACAGCAAGTACTTTACTCGTTCCGTAATCCGATATCACTTTGTGATTAACTCCTTAACCACATGCTTGCAAGCGGTGTTGATATCGATTACCGAGTGGGCCCGAAGTATATCTCTCCGACTTGGGAGGGACAAATCCCATCTCGATACATACAACCCAACAGATACTTTCCGATCACCTGAGAGACACCTTTATGATCACCCTCTCATAGGATGACATTTGATGACCTCAAAGCTTTCTTCCGATACCAGGGAGTTGTATTATCTCATGGTCTAAGGAATACAATATTTGACATAGGAAAAGCTTCGCAAAGATGAACACAATGACACGATCTAATTGCTTCGCTTAGTTTGGGTCTGTCCATCATATCATTCTCTCAATGATATGATCTCATTATCAATTGACAACTCATGTCTATGGTTAGGAAACCTTAACCATCAATGATCAATGAGCTAGTCCATAGAGGCGTACTAGGGACACGGTGTTGTTCACAAACCACACAAGTATTAATGTTTCCGCTTAATACAATTCTAGCATGGAATATAAACTTTATCATGAACAAGAATTATAATAATAACATCTTTATTATTGCCTCTAGGGCATAATTCCAACACGATAGTGGGTTCATGCCTCTATTGAATCTGGGGAAGTGATAGAAATCTCTAAGGTTATAGATGTGTTGTTGCTACTAGGGAGAAAATAACAATATTTTGTTCATGGAACAATTGTATTGTTTACTTTAAACACATTGCTTAATGCAATTATCCGTTGCTTGCAACTTAATATTAGAGGGGGTTCGAACGATAACCTGAAGCTGGATCATTAGTCATAGATGTAGTTAGATGGCGGTCTATGTATATTGTTGTAATGCCCAATCAATTCTCATAGGAATCATGAATGTCTAGTATTTGCATTGTTATTGACATGGGTATGCCCTACGGGTATCCGATGTTATCCTACGTGGTCCTTCCCGACGGAAGGCTCATTCGACGACCTGCCAAGGTCCATGACGCCTATGACGTTTCGACTGCTATGAAGCCCATATGGACACCGACGCCCAGCGCACAAGACAAGGAAAGCTCAAGACTAGAGTTTAAATACAACTTTTAACCTACTCATATCGGTACCTGGGACCTAGCCTTCCCATATATAAAGGCTAGGAGGTTCAAACAAGGAGGCTACGCTACAATATCTTTCACCTCGCCTCATACGCACCTCACGCTAGATTGCATCTGCGCACCCCTGTAACTTTCAGTTTCGCCGTAATCAAGAGCAGACAAGCAGGAGTAGGGTTTTCTCTCCTAGGGCGTGAATTTGGGTAAACCTCGTGTCCCCATGTTGCTTGCCTATTAACCGTTCCACGACTTCCAGCATCCCCATCTTCTTTAAAACCCAAGTCCATAACAATGGGCATTGACGAGATCGAACCTCGTCAATTGGCATCGTCTGTGGAAAGCGGGGACGTTGATCGTGCGGTCGTGATGGCTTCATCATCAACAGTCTACAACTCAACAACTACCGGAGAATAGATCTACTTTGGTTTCCATGCATCGTCATCCAGACTAGATCCCTCATCATCAGCGGCGGCCAGATTGCATCTGATCGGCTCATCTACTTCATCCTCACCACGATTTACGGAGCGAAACCATAAATCGTTTGCAACACCAGATTGAGATCAGCCGCGTGGAGTAGTTGGATCTCTTGTACGAGCGCGCGGTGGCAGATTCCAAGGGAATCATCTGCAACGCCGTATCAGGGCGGTTTCATGAAGCAAGTGCACGTCAAATCAATAGGCAAAGAAAAAAATAAGGCGTCGTATTCACGTGGAACTTCGATGAATTTAGCTACGATCGAAAGTCACGGAGATTTTCCGTACTTACGTGCTGTTGCAGCTTTGTTGACATGCCGTGTCCAAGTGAACCAATTGGCCAAGCTCAAGTACCAAGGCGAGAAAGAAATATCAAAAAAGGAAAGCCACCCAAGAAAAATTCAACGCAACTGATAACTGGATCAGAATCCTACAAGAGAAAGATTCCATGCAAGGGACCTCACGAGATCCTCGTACGAAAGAAAAGAGAGTTTAGATTGGATCAGTCAATAATTTTTTTTAGAAAAAAGGACAAAGGGATATGGAAGCCGTGTAGACAAACATTCTGCCACGTTGATCCCGCCTGCTATGCTGACTCCAGATAAAACAAAATCTGACGATTCGCTGTGGTGTTGTCTACGACCACTGCATTGACTCTAGCCTTCATGCCAACATCACCTGCCACACACTGCTTCATCTTCGCCGCTCCATCGACTCCGTCCGCTACATCGAATCTACACTCGGGGGCTACGGTGACTCTGCCACGAGACCCGATACCGCCTTCGGCTACGGTGACCTGTTGTAACCTTCGGCTCTGGCGACCCATTGTGGTTTTTGGCTGCGGCAACTCCGTCGTGCGACCCGCTACAATCTTTGGATGCGGCAACCTGATGCGGTCTTCGACTGCTGTGGCCCGTCACAGTCTGTGGATGCGGCAACTCGTCATCACCACGCGACTCTGGTCTACCGCGTCGACTACGTCCGCCACGTAACCCGCTGCCACGTCAACTACATATCCGATGCACAACTATTGATCGTCATGTTGACTACTCGTCTGGCATCGATCTCATGACCTTCTATAGTATTCGACTCCGGCGATCCGCTACGATCTTCGGCTCCAATGACTCAGGGGCTTTGGGGCTCCCTCCTATTTGGCGATCCGCCGCGGTATTGGACTCCGGCGACCTGTTGTGGCCTTCGGCTGCGGTGACCCGTTGCATCCTTCGGATGCGACGACCCGATGTGATCTTCGATTGCGGCGACTGGCTGCATCGGCTTTAGCGACTGTGACTCAGGGGCTCTTTCGACTTCAGCGATCTGCGGCGGTCCTGGGCTCTGGCGGCCTGGGGGCTTCTTTGACTTCGACGACCCTCCACGATCTTTGGATACGGCGACCTGCCATGTTTTAGACTGCGGTGACCCGCCACAACCTTCGACTTCAACAACTCGCCATCACATCGACTACGTCCATTGCTGCATCAACTTTGTCCATGGAAACTACCAACAAAGCTAAGTGTTCCTCTACCAAGAGTTAATAAATTTTTTACTTTAATCGCACTCGATACACTCGGGGGTTGCGCCCTCTTCGAGTAACCTAATGTGCCATCGGCTCCACGCACTCGAGCACCTCGAACACGACATCCTGAGTAGTTGATTTTGCCTGATCGTCGAATCCTTAAACTCCGAGTATCTCGGCAAGATACTGAGACTAAGGGTAATCAGGCTAATGAAAAGTCCTAGCATACAGTGCAAAAGTGTCGACTCGATCGGCGCCCTAATCTTACTATACATGCCGACATGCACATATATTCTTTACAAGATACAAGTACTACATAATTCTCTATGTTTTCTGCAGCCTACGAGGACGTCGACTGCGTCGGCCTATTCTATTGGGTCCTCTAGTGGAGTCGACTAACGCCAAGACCCGAGTCGACGCATTCCTCGGATGACCACATCAATCGTCAACAGACACGACGCTGCCAGCGCACCCGACAGGAGCAACGGCGTCGACTTCATACGAAACGTCGAGTCCTTTCGGGTAAACATCGCGTGACTCCGCTGCGTCGACTCATGGATCCTTATGCGTGAGACGTTGACTCGATGCACTTTCGGGTCAGTGGTTTCTCCTCACATGAGTCTCCACTCGAGTATACGACTCGATTAGACACTCGGGGGCTACTCCTATCAGGAGCGCTGGTCGCGCACCCGATGTACTTCTGGGTCAGCGGTACACCCACGAGATTGTCGACTTAAACTTCACAAAACTCGAGTCTCTGCCCGAGTCTATGACTCCGCTAGACACTTGGGGGCTACTCCAAACTGGAGCGTTGGTCACGCACACAGAAGATCTTCGAGTGGCAGGCTTCGATTCCTCACTCGAATCAACGATTCGAATAAGGACTCGGGGGATAATCCCATAGGAAGCACTGGTCGCGCATTCGAAAAAATGAAGGCATTCAAGGCATCTACAAGGTCATCCGAAGAACTTCCAGATCACCGTATTGTGCAACCGACGACTATAAGTTTCTGCTCGAGTCTACGACTCGAACAGACACTCGGGGGCTACTCCCATAGGGAGCGCTGGTCGTGCACCCTATAGTCCATTGTGTTGACTACGTCCATAATGCTAACTTCTTTACAACAACCAAACAAATTCAGCTGACCCGACAAACTTTCGGGTGAAGTGCTTCGCACTCAACACAACTTTCTACTTCGACATCCAAATGCAATGCTCAAGACAACTGATTCTCTACCCGAAACTTGATCGGATGAAAGCACTCGAAATACTTAAGAGTCTCCACTCGAATCTATGATTCAACTGAACACTCGGGGGCTACTGACATGGGTATGCCCTACGGGTACCCGATGTTAGCCTACCTGGTCCTGCCCAACGGAAGGACCACTCGACGACCTGCCAGGGTCCATGACGCCTATGATGTTTCGGCTGCTATGAAGCCCATATGGACACCGACGCCTCGCGCACAAGACAAGGAAAGGTCAAGACTAGAGTTTGAATACAACTTGTAACCTACTCGTATCGGTACCTAAGACCTAGCCTCCCCATATATAAAGTTAGGAGGGTCCAACGAGGAGGACACAATACAATAGGCTACGCTACAATATCTCTCAACTCGCCTCATACGCACCTCATGCTATATTGCATCTGCGCACCCCTGTAACTTTCGATTCCGCCGTAATCAAGAGCAGACAAGCAAGAGTAGAGTTTTCTCTCCGGGGGTCTAAAACTGGGTAAACCTCGTGTCCCCGTGTTGCTTGCCTGTTAACCGTTCCATGACTTCAAGCATCCCCATCTTCTCCAAAACCCAAGTCCATAACAATGGGCATTGACGAGATCGAACCTCGTCAATTATGCCTTGCTCAGTTTCTGTCAATTGCCCCGCTGTAATTTGTTTACCCAGCATGTTGTGTTATGTTATTAAGGAGAACACCTCTAGTGAACTGTGGACCCCGGTCCAATCTTTACCATTGTTACATAATCTACTGTTACCATTTACTTTCTACAAGCAACCATTACCTTATCATTTGTTTTCAGAAAACAAGTAAGATTGACAACCTCACTGTAAGTTGGGGAAAGTCTTGAGTTTGTGTTGTGCAGGATTCCAAGTTGCTAGCAAGACCTTGGAGTTGTTTCCTTGCTCCTGCTGGTTCGATAACCTCGGTTTCATAACTGAGGGAAAACTTATTATTGTGCTCATCATACCTTCCTCTTGGGGTTTCCCAACGAAGCTCTATAGTGATCTGAGCTCATCAGTCATCATCAAGCTCGACCGAACAAACCCAGTTCAGGTCTAGATGACCGCTCATGTAGCAGATCTTATGTGTGCGCTTCTGGAGCGGAGAGACTCGGCTGCTAATGAAGGCAGCCATAAGGTCGTCGCCGCGTATCCCGACCCGGGTCAGCTCTTTGATTCAGAGCTCAAATGACTCGACAAGGGTGTTGGTTATCTTTGGGTAAAAGTCCCAATTCTTCCTCGTGGGCATGCCGACAGAGAAAGCCGGTAGCCGAATCTTGTCTTCATCACCCTTGTTTTTCACATAGAAGAAAGTATTGTGCCACTTCTTGCACGACTTGAGACCGGTGACTCGGGGGAAGACTGATTTATTCCGAGGTGTTACAGAAGCAGCACCACACTAGGTGAGAGATTTCTCAGAAGGGGGCATACCCTTATCCGGCACTACATTGGCTCAGATTTGGAAAACATAGCCCAAAGGTCTATAGAAGGCCAGAGGCCAAAATACCCCTCTGTGGCTGAGATAAAAGCGAAAAGGGAGGCAAGAGCATCAGCCGGCAGGTGGTGAGGCTGGAGGCCGAATAATTCAAGAAATTCCTTGGCTAAATCGCTGAGAGGTAAACCGACCCCCCTAGAAAAATGCGAGGAAAAAACTACGAACTCACCCGGCTCAACGATGGGGGTGATCTCCTTGCCGGGTAGTCTACAAGTTACCTCGGATGGAATCCGGTGAGTCCGGATGAGCCACTTGATCTCTTTACGGGTCACCGTGGATCCCTACCAGGAGCCCCGTTCGGAGGCAGTGGCAACTTCTTCTTCTCCACCGGCGGCGATGACGCTCTGACTGCTAGCCATGGATTCGAAAGAAGCAGAGGAGGATGAACTGCTCGCGGTGGCAGGGAGAAGGCGAGATTGCCAAGGACCTATCGCAGCAGCGAGATCGCTAGCAGCGATGCACGGCCAGAGCGGAGGAAGCGCACGATGTGAGCACGCAGCACGGCGGACGAGCGCAAGAAAGGGGAGGCGCGGTTGTGGAGGAAGAGCAGTGCGGTGGTGGCGCAATGGGGAAAATGAAGGAGTGGGTTAAAGTGAAAACAAGGGTTACCTAGCTCCCCTATTTATCTACCCAGACCACGAAGGGTCGTGGGATCGTGCGGGCACATCTGTTGTCGCATACCCACATGTATCGTGCGGTGGCAACCGCTGAGTAGTGTCGCACGAGCGGTTACATGACATGGACAACAATCCACCCGCAAGAGTCATAGCGTTAATCGAAGAGGCACTTCGAGACGTGACCACTCGCAGAGATAACTATCCTCGTGTCAGTAATTACTGCGGCGGCTCAAAGAATGAGGCAACGCGCAAGATTATTGACACACATGACAAATCTTACAAGAGAAGCTAAGGAAGATAACTCGGATGGAATAAAATGGTTTAGCAACTAAAATCTTAACTCAGAAGAAACCAGGATGAGTCAGAAGACCGACGATGCAGTAATCAAGGTACCTCTTGAGAATGAGCCAGACAAAAGATAAGTCGGCAAAACGGGTTCAAGTTCCGGCTAAAAATGAACCTGTTGTGGCCTTGCCGACTAAAGTTAACTAGACCGCACCAGCTTCGGGGAGTAATGTTGGGGGTATGACCCCAGGTAGGATCAAGCTAAGGTAAAAGGGAAAGGCCCACCGAGATATTGACCGGGTCAAAGGATGACCTGGCCGAGTTATACAAATGTCGGCCGAATAAGGACCGGATTAATCCGAGTTAAGCATATAAAGCCTGACTCAGCCGACATATTGTATATGTCGGCACGATATCAATGATACTTTGTAGTTGCAAGTGTGATCTTGGCTGAGTCATACGGGGTGAGGCCGAGTTACAGGGAAGCTTGCTTGATAAGGAGAGAACGAGCTCCTAAGTCAACATTGTGCTCTGTCTCTCCCCCCAGGAATCTGTACAGTGCCAAGCGCTATAGAAAACGGCCAGAGGGACAGAGGAGCAGAAGAGGCGTCATGAAGGTGACAGTCCCATAGCCCAACGCTCACATGTCGTGGGTTGTGGGTTATTACCATCTCTAGAAGGGAGACATGGAAAGGCTCCCACTAAATTACCACTTTGGGATGAGCATACTCGTGCAATATGCCATCCACGTCAGCCCTAATGTAACCTGGCCATCCCTTTATAAGGTGAGCCAGGGCCTCATAGCAGGGGGGGGTCGATTCATTTTACACTTAGAGGATAGTAGAGATCTTCTTCCTCCTCTCCCTCTAATACAGATCAAGGAGCAAGTGTAACCATTGTTGATCTAAGAAAGGATCATGAGTGACTTCTTTGTGTGTAGAAACAACTACATCATCCCTCCTTGGATCCCTCTAGCACACATTGGCCCCATCATTAGCCTACTCATGCCATCTGCCGTGCCACCACCACGACAGGAACTCCAACAGTGCTACATAATGGTAGTGGTGGTGGAGGGGAAGGTTTAGAGCAGGGCTACGCTAAGCACCTTTTCTAGTGGCAGTGGACAAGGCAAGAAAGGGGGAGAAGATGCCAACCTTGGGGCATATAAGAGAACTCGTGAGAGAGAGTGTGGATAGGAGGAGGAGGCCACCTTCTTTTATAGGCGCCATGGGTCTGCCCCCTCCCCTCCTCTCATTCAATCTCCATTAAAGCAATTTAATTCCCTTAAAGGTATATTAAAACACTTTAATTCTCTTAAAGGTCTTTCCATTAAAGCACTTTAATTACCTTAAAGGTCTATCCATTAAAGCACTTTAATTCCATTTTAATGCAACTCAATTTAATGAACACTTTATTTAATGAGTACTTTATTTAATAGACACTTCATTTAATAAACATATTAATATTTTGATCCCTTGTTTTGTTTTGATACCCCGAAACTATTTTGGCAGATTCGACAGAACAATTTTCTGCAGCAGAACAATTTTCTACGATGTCCATTGACTTACCATATGTTCTCTATCTTCTCAAACGCGTCAGTTAACCTTAAGTGTATCTCCCTGCGGGTTCGGGAACTATGTAGACATGATCGAGACTTTCTTCGATCAATAATCATTAGCGGGACCTGGAGATCCATAATGACTCACACTAGTTCCTCGAAGATCTCATGATCGTCCGAACCTCTTTCGCTATAATCAAATTCCTTTTGTCTCGTGATATATTACTTGTCCGAGATTTGATCACTCGGTATCATCTATACCTTGTTTAATCTCGTTTTTGACAAGTACTCTTTTTCTTGTTCCTGTGATACGACATTCTAGTGATCAAATCACTTGCTTGCAAGGCTATGTCAATGTGATACCACCGAGAGGGCCCTGAGTATATCTCTCTGTCGTCCGGATGGACAAATCTCAATCTTGATCCATGAGCCTCAATTGACACTTTCCAAATACCTAACGACACCTTTGTAATCACCCTGTTACGGTGTGACATTTGATATAATCAAAGAACTCTTCCGGTGAAAGTGATTGACGTGATCTCATGGTCTAAGGACATTGAGTTACTACAAATGTGATAGCAATTTAAACTTGATGACATGATCATATTGCTACATCACTTCAGGTGATTGTTCATCATATTATTCTCCAATGATATGACCCTGTTATTAACAACATCCGATGTTATGATCAGGAAACCTTTGATTATTCGTTAATCAACAAGCTAGTATAAAGAGAGGCTTTACTAGGAACCATTTTTGTTTACAAATCACACACGTATTAATGTTTCCTTATTAATACAATTCTAGCACAAAAAATAAACATCTATTATAAACCTAGAATAGCATAATAATCATTTTATTATTGCTTCTCGGGTGTATTCCTTTCACAAACGTGTGTAGTACTTTGGAGGCACCGCCACTTGTGGTGCTTGTTGCTTGAAGCCTTCTTGACCTCGAGGTTGGCTACGCTTCGGCTACATCAACAACGTTTGTGCGGGAATGTAATCTTGCTTCCGTTCTTCAAAGGTTTGAACACTGGATCCCTCTTGTTACTATACATCTGCATAGATAGATCTTGGCTGGTGTGTTCTCATCGTAGGAATTTTTTGTTTTCTGCCTCAGAATTCCTTCATAAACGTGCAGACGTAGAAAGAGAGGAAGGAAGCAGTGGCAGCAAGACGGTGATTGATCCTAGAATATGAAGGGCAAAGGTCATGAATACAAGGTCTGCTCAATTCAAAAGGGAGGCCAAGATAAGCGAAGGGGGGTGTTTCTAGCTTGCATCCAAAAAGACCGACCAGGAGAGTCACTTTCTCGTTAGAAAGATTAATGGGAAGTAGCCAGGACTTGGCAAAATTTACCCTAAGACATATGGATTGCGCAAAGGTTCCGAGGATCCCTTTAAGGCATAGGAGTTGTCGAGGGGAGGCTTGCATAATTAACATGGTATCATTGGCGTACTAGATTATTGGAAAGTCTCCATTAACCGAGAGGATGGGGTGATGGAGAAGATTAATTTGGCAGGCTTTGTTGATGAATGTTTGAAGAAGGTTCGTCATAGAGACATAAAGAAGGACCGATTATGCACCAGAAGCAAGGATATATTTAACCCATCCAAAGAAACGGCCATCAAAGCCATAGTGTTTCAACATGGACAGAATTGCGTCATGTTCAATCGTGTCAAAATCTTTAGCAAAGTCTATATGGACGATTTTGCGGACCACCGATTGCATGTGGTCAGTAAGGAGTTTAGTGAGAAACTTGAGACAGGAGTTCAGAAGCGAAGTGGGCATGTAGTCAACAAGATTTTTAGGATTGGAAACCTTTGGTATCAGTGTGATATGAGAATTATTGATGCTTTGGAGGTTTACGGCACCATTGGAAAAATTATGGAAGAGAGCGTGAAAATCATCCTTAATGATGTCCCAGCACCTCTTGATGAAAAGGCCATTAAAGCCAAGAACGCGATTGTGATATATTGTAAGCGGTGAACTTTAAAAAAAAAAGACTGGTGGACTTTCAGAAATTGATGCAAAACTTCAAGCAAATCATAAAACTTTACGAATTCTTTGACACACCTTTCAACAAATAAACTAAACTTCGTGAAATCTTTGCTTCAGAAAAAAAGTTCAGTGACAAATCTTTCAAAAAAAGATGTACTACTGAATCTTAAAAAAAAACATCACAACATTCAGGAAAATATACAGATTTAAATTTCCAACAATCTCAGTCACGACTATTAACAAAATATTATGAAACTTTCAACGTGTTTAAGCTCCCCAACAATCTCAATTCCACTATGTAAACAACGGTACACCTATTTTTGCCCAAAATCGTAGTCATGTACCCTATGTGACAAGTAAGCGACTATGGATCAGTTCCGTAGCTCAGTACCATATGTGACATGTAGGCATCATCTATCCTAGGTATATCTCCAGCTACTCGTCTGTGTTATGCTATGTATAGGTACGTACAGCTCCAGCTTGTGTTGTTTTCTTCACAAGAATATGGACAGGCTATACAGTACAACGTGCAGGATCCAACAAAACACAACCCTCCACAACTTCAGTGGACGCTTCACATGTCCAGGCAGTAACTAAACCTTTATTCACTTATTATCCTCCTCCCTGCAAGTTTTAATGCCAAGTTAATAGTAGCATATGTATAAACAATTTAAATCACTGGACATTAATGAATAGTTTAGCAGAAATCAAGAGTAAGCAAATAAATTCATCTGCATAATCTTTTTTGAGAGAGAGAATGCATAATCTCCTTCTATGCTTGGTGACATGTGATCTGAAAACCAAAACAAATGACAAAGGGCAAAAAGGAAGATCAAGGTTTAACATTACAGAATCGACAGTCCGCATGGGAGAAACAACAATCAACATATGATTATGTACAAGTGATTATATTTGTTGTCAAGTGGTTGACAATAATGACCTATTAAAATAACAACCTCGAACTATCCAACCAAACATTCCAAGCAAAGAGCAGAGATTACCTAGATACTTCACTAATCAGGCCGCTTCTAGAATCCAACTTCAAGCTAGATATAAGAGCTTCGGGTGCTAGGCCATAGTCCTAAGCACACAAAATTAATGCATGGCCAGGTAACACAACATATTATGGAGAATAAAATGGCATAGAAACTTTCCAAACCATACCTCCGTCGGTATTAGAGCTGCTCCTTGCTCAGGGCAGGGATTTGATACATCAAGACCCATAGTTTTGCAGGTATCGGCATCATCCAAAGCTTTGTCTTTCTCACCCATACGCAGCCAGCAAAGGCTCCTCTTTGCGTACAAGGTTGAATCCTTAGGGTCAGTCTCAATTGCCTGGAGCCATCGAATGGTACCCCACAAAAAGATCAAGTCGGCTGCAAATGACAACACTAATACTCCTTGTCCTATAAATACTTGTGTAAATATTAATCAATATGATAGAAAGTAGATTCTCCACAATCAGATATCTACATGTACAAATATTTCTAAATAGAAAAACTGGGACCTCAAATTTTGTTACTAACAAAAGTTGTATGTTTCCAAGTAGAACACCCAGATCCGCAGCACTGTTAACAAAATGATTATTTGCTTCATTAGTAATTTCAATATATGATAAGTTAATTATTGTACTAATCTGGAACCACTGATATGATGAAAGAATTTACCTTGGTGTATAGAGCCAATGCATGAGTATAATCCTTTCTCTTAAATGCAACATCTCCTAGCACTTTCAAAGCAGGTTCCTCACTTTTAGGAAGATTACCCTAAATCAAATATGTAACTGGAAGTCAAATAGGACGTAGAATACATGGTAGTGACAAATCTTTCAAATAAACTTAATTTCAGTTTTTGCTTGATCTGTGTAAAACTAATCGCGTCAACCCAACTGGAACAATAAGTAGAATACAAAATACTTTATTCATACTTCTGAACTCCCATATTTCACATGTTGCATTATTCCATCAATGCTCCAGTCTGCAAATCTAGCTACAGGGAATGTGTGAGGAAAAAGAATCTGAACACATTCCTTCCATCCATGGATTGCAGCTATTTCCAATGGCGTTCTACCAATCTGTTAACAATCATATGAGGGATCAATTTTAGAATAAGCAAGGGAGAGTTTAGGGAATGACACAAAATAGAGAATGTGACAAAGTCATTGCATACAGGCATATCCATAACATCCGAAATATGAGAAATTATGGGCGATTGTGCAGCGAGTGTACTAAATCATAGTAGAATATGAAGCGGTCTACAATATATCTGTTCCTATGTTCCCAACATATCCTGGACATGTGTACAGGCAGAATAATTAAACAGATGCATGAATGTTTTAGTTCCTTTGCTCTTCTCATATGCGGAAGCACAGATGATGTGAACTTCAATGCAGCATGATCGATCATTATTAGAAGAGAGCGGAGACAGGACTTCAGAGTGGCATATTTAACCAGAAAATGATCTGAGATAGAAAGAACTGCACTTACTACGACTGAGTTCCACTATACTTTAGCTTGTGAATTTAACATTTCACTATACTGTTGAACTAGGGGAACTAAATGAGCACTGATCCATCTTCTAGCCTATTATCTATCATATCCATAACAGCCTCAACATACAGTAACGCACACTGTTTCTGCTACAGTCGAAAATAAATACTCCGTCCGATCGATAAAAAGTGTCGGTTTGGATTGGAGGGAGTAGTGGTTCATAGCAGAGTAGCACTGAACACTTAAATAGGCTAACAAATATCTCTTTCAAAGAAATAACCTTTGACATTTTTTTGTAATAAACAAGATTGAAGTAACACAGGTACAAAAATTTCAGATAAACAGAAAGGAAACTCTGCATAAAACATGCTAATCACAAACAATGATATTTCAACCCTAACAAACCCCAAATAGCAAGAGATGGCATCAGCTACGCATGTTTATCAAATAGTTTACATTTACTCATGTTATTAGATAGTACCATAGATAATATAATCTACAAAATGCAGAGATAATCGGATGATACGATAAGCTACTAATCACAAACACACCACGAAGTGTTTTGCAAGTAGAACACAGAGCCAGCTCAGAATCTCACTTAGAGTTACAACTAATACACTAAGTAGCAGCACAAAAAACTCACTTCATCAGGAATATTGGGATCAGCACCAGCGTCCAACAAGTTACAACTAATACACTAAGTAGCAGCACAAAAAACTCACTTCATCAGGAATATTGGGATCAGCACCAGCTTCCAACAAGCACTTGATGCAGTCAGCTAAGCCATCCATTGCAGCTATTGTTAATGGAGTTGCAGGGCTACCAGCATTGACATCAGCACCAGCCTGAAACAATAAGTATTTACCACATAATTGTGAATATAGTGTTTTGTAATCTGCTGCAACTTGTCTCACAATAGGAATGACATGACAAAGAAAAAATTCAGGTCCCTTTGGCAAATATCGCTACTATGGATGCTCTAAAGGGACAAGTAACTGCACCTCAATAAGTAGTTCCACACACTTAGTTGAAGAAGCAAAGAGAGCCAATGTGAGTGGTGCATAGAATGATTGCACAACTCTGTCAGGCTGGAGAAAAGGCAAACATCACATTACTTGCAGAGAAACAATAACACAGTAGTCAATGAACAACAATAAACTATCAGCTTTTTTACGCAATTATTAGCATACCAAATACAAAAATTACTAAAAACACCGATTTGGGGTACTTTATTATTTTTTCAGACAAGCTAGAAACCATATTCTTTATCATCCAGTGTTCAGTAGCAAAGGCACTTATGCAATTATTACCACTACATGCATCATATGAAGGATCTAAGAGCACCACAAAAAAATCAAGGTAATTTAAGGTCATATGTTGCCGCTATCAGTTATCACCAACGCTTGATATTTGCTAGCATGCGAGTAAAGTTGCATGCGAAGTTGCAAACTACCCAGGAGTACCCAGAAAAAAAAATATCAATTAAGAAGTTCTTTGGGCCTGGTGGGGAGAAGTGAGCCTCGTCACACATGCACAGTGGATTAAACTGGAACTTGGTCTGACCACGATCTGGCAGTCATCAAGAATCTAATGCATTTTAAGCAAGGGAAGAACAAAAGACCCATGAACAAATGATGATTGCTAAAACAAGAAAAGAACATAAAGAGACACGAGACTAGAGCCAGCAAATAAAAGAGAAGCCCTAGCTCAAGTTTGGTCAAGGAGACAAAAATAGCATTCATTCCGCCAAGTAGGCAGGACTAGGATAGTTCCCTGAGGGAAAAGGAAGATAGTAACATTTATGGGCCAAGTGAATACCTTTTGGCCACGACTTCTCTTTATCACGGATACAAGACTGTACAAAACAGACCGAATATTGACCAGAAAGAGCATACAAAAGATGGAAAGAAGGAAATTAATACATTTGCATTATACTTCAACAGTGCTTCCATCATTCCTGCATTCCCACACTGAGCAGCAAAATGTAGTGGTGTTCCTTCTGTGCTCATAGAGTCAACCTTGGCCCCTCTGGATAACAATATCTCCGCTAGTTCAAAGAGATGTGGATCTGCGTGACATTGACATCAAGGACACAATAGGTAAAAAATACATTTCATAGTATTCTCGAAAAAAGTATACCTGGGCAGAGACACTGCAACCAATTTTGGATTAAATATGATTTGGCAACATAATCCTAATTAAAGCTACAAATACAAAAGTCTGAAACAAATATATAGGCAGAGAGAACCTTGAATTGTTGCAAGAACATGGAGCACAGTAAACCCTTCGCTGCTTGCTTTGTTTGGATCAGCACCACGATTCAGTAGAAGGTTCACAATTGGTATAGGTGCACAACCATATATTGCACATAGTAGAGGTGATGAACCTAGCAAGAGCACAAGATACGATAAACACTTTGTCAGAACGAACAGCTGCTGTTTCTTCCAACCAAAAAAAAAAGGATATGTAACCAAGAGCGATTGAACCTGCAAAATACATACTAGAAAATGGCACAAGCAGGCACCACAAGTGAGTCACACATAAAAATAAAAGGAAGCCCAAGAACATTGACATCATTAGTTGGTCTCTAATTTCATGTACCTTGAATGTTCCTATTTCACAACAACCATTTTCAAGAAACTAACTATCCGCAGAAATTTTGTGATTTAAACACAAGCACATCCCTGCTTAAAACAAAACAGTAGAAACACAATAGATTACGTCCCAACCAGCACAGAAAGAACTAATGATCGCATGCCATAACCCCAAATACGGCACCGCTTCAGCATCACTACTTTCTATTTGCAATTAACTGGGTACAATTGGCGGGTGATGGTGACCTTCAGCCTCGGAAAACACAATGGCGTAACGTAACTCAAGCAGCACTGTAATGGCAGTTGCAGAATTGCAGAAGTAAACAAAAGCTGAGAAGGAGGGATTGCAGCCCAAATCGCGTGATACAAGTTCCGCATAACTAAACTGGAGCAACAGCCCCCGCGAATCATATAGTTCAATAGGGTTAATTACCTTGCTCAGCAGCCGCGTTGACGTCGAGTTCGAGCTTCCTGATCAGGTACCTGCACATCTCCAGCTTCCCCGCGAAGGCCGCCAGATGGAGCGCCCCGAGGCTCCTGTTCTGATTGTCCCTGATCTCCTCCACCACGTCCATGCTTTTCCCATCCTTTTTCCTCTGCTTCGCCAGCGCTGCACGCACAAATCAGCAACCAGAAATCGCGTCGGATCCACGATCACCAAAACCTATCCACGGGGAGTCGCGGGGTCTCTTACTCTTCATGCGAGTGGTGTCACCGTCAAACGCCGCTCGGAAGATCAGCCCGGCCTGGTCACGCAGCGTGCTCTCCGTGTCGACCCCGAACAGAGTGTCAGGGAAGAGCCGCGGCTTGAAGGACAGAAGAAGGATCTCCCGGAGGACGGGCAAACGCCGGGAGGAGGAGGAGGCCATGGAGATGGGGGCTCGCCTCCACGGCTCCGGATGGAATGGAAGGTTCGAGAAGGCTCTAGGCGTAGGCGGAGGAAGGGGAAAAGAGCGGGAAGCGAAGGGCGGCTGGGCGGGGTGGGGTAGTTGGCGTGTTGCACTTCGGCAGCCGACTCCGACTCTTATAGGCTGCCGCGGCCACCTGAGCCGCTCGGCTAGGCTGTATTTGCAGCGTGTGCTATACAGAGAATCGGATGGGCCGGATGGGCCTATTTAGCATGCTTAGCCTTTTGTTTTTGTTTTTTCGTCATTCTTGTATCCATTAAGATAAGCAGATTCTCCACTAAAAGAAGCGGATTCTTTATTAATTTAAAAAAAGCTGATTTTTGTTCTGAATATAATAATGCAAAAATATAGTTTAAAATAACGTATAGTTTACAGAATTGTATTATCATGATACTTACAGAACAAGATAAAAACCCGTTTATGTATATTAGGAAAGAAAATTAGTTAGGCTAGGTTACTTTTGTCATTTAGAATCGTGAAACAGTAAGCTTGATGGATGCATAATTCGGTAATATGGGAATATCTATGAATTACTCGTAGGAAGTTACTTCTATACTTTTAACTTTGTTCATTAATAATCTCCAATTCTTTGGTCCTAGCTTAAACTGAATTGCAACGGCAGAGCAAGTAGTATGCAGATGATATTATGATCATGGTGCAGGGGTCGGAACTTGACATCATTAACCTCAAGTTCTGTGCTTTGAATCCTTGTCGGGCCTCAAGATCAACTTCGACAAAAGCGAGGTTATGATCCTGGGATTCCCTGAGGAGGAGAGGCAGCGCATCGTAGAACTTTTGAATTATGGTTGGCGGACTTCCCCGTTACCTACTTGGGAATGCCCATGCGCGACTCTCGGGTGCTAATCAGGGATCTTGTTCCCATGGTCGCGAAGGTTTGGACCAAAGCCGAACCGTGGCGTGCGTGCCTCATGTCCAAGGGAAGCAAGACTATCCTGATTAACTCCTGCCTGTCCAGCCTCATCATGTATCAGATGGGCCTTTATCTGCTCCCTGAGGAAACCCATGCAGACTTTGTGAATGAGTTGTCTAGGTTCTTTTGGGTTGCCAGAGATGGGCACCACAAGTATCATATGGTGAAGTGGGCGGATATTTGTACCCCAAAATCCTTGGGGGTTTAGGAGTCCTTGACTCTCGTCGCTTCAATGTGGCCTTATTACTAAAGTGGGTTTGGCGGATCCTCCAAGATGATGAAGGCCTTTGGCTCCAACTCATTAAGGCAAAGTACCTTCGGGGCCACTCCCTGATGGCGTGTGAACGCCGGGAGGGGTCCCAGTTTTGGCGGGTCATCCAAGACATTAAGCTCTTCATCCGCCGGGGCTCTCTCTTCATGGTGGGAAATCGTCGGGAAGTCCTATTTTGGCTTGACCCCTGGTTACAGGGGATATCCCTCTACTAGAAATTCCCAGCATTGTTTGCCATCCGCACAGCTCCCATGATGTCAGTTGCCGAGGCAGCCCAAGAAGGGCACTAGAACATCCTGTTCCGGAGGTCCTTCAATGATGCTGAGGCCGCTGATTTCCTGAGACTGCGGGGCTCCTTACCCTTGTCCCTCTCAGAGGAGAGGGATAAGGTAACATGGGGCCAGTCTCCCTCGGAAGCTTTCTCAGTTAGTTCGGCTTATAGGACCCTCTTCCAGGGCCCTGAGCTACCTTGGACGATGCACCTTTGGAAGTCTCCCCTACCCCTAAGCTTGCGTATCTTTCTATAGCAGCTGCTACAGGATCGTCTTCCTTCGGGGGTAGAGGTGTCGAAGCGCAATGGTCCCGACGATGGGATGTGTCCGCTATGTGGGACGTCGGAGACGTGACATTATGTTCACATGTCCTGCCTCTCAGTTTATGTGGAACTTTATCCGGAAAGCGCTAGGGCCTACTTGGCAGGTCCAAGACCTCATCGAGTTCCTATAAACAGAGGCGAACCATACCGGTAGAAGGAACCACCTCTTCTGGTTGGTGTTTGCGGCCATTACATGGATATTGTGGAACATTCCTAATAAGATGGTGATAGAGCGGATCTTTCCTCGCCGTGCATTCAACTCTGTGTTTTATTTGCTTGCCTACCTTCAGTAGTGGTACCCCTGTCTAGGCAGCGGGACCGGGAGAGCGTGGATAGCATCCTGCAGGCTTTCAGGGCGTCGGCGCAGCGCTTCGTAGTGCCTGCTAGTGCTTTCATGGCCTCGTAGAGGGAGCGCCCCTCTAACTCCTCTTTTTCTCTTTTGTCGTTTTTCCTTGGGTTTTGTTGAGTTGTGGCCCCAGCGGACTCTCTTTTTCTTTTCTTTTTATCGTCTAGGCGTCGGTGACTTGATTGTATTCTGGATAGTCGTTGCTTTATTTATAAAGCTGGGTGTAATGCTTGTTTCGAGAAGCAAGTAGTGTTGTGATGTAGATAACCGCGTTATCTGGGACGTGGAATCCGTTGTAAGCTGGCCCAAAGCGGAACTGCTAAAAATCAATTTTGATAGTTTTATGCAACAGGCCATCAACATAAACGCAATCGGCGATTAATCGGTGCAATAGTTTATAAGCTACTCCTTCCATTCAGAAATATAAGATATTTTAGCTTTATGAAATGAAGACATTTTTTATTATATAAATTCAAATCTCTACAAACCTATATAATATTAAAGATGTCTAGATACATTTAATTCATAAAACTAAAATATTTTATATAATATGTCTTGATCATGTCCCGCCGTCCGATCTATACAAGCAAGCTATCGACCTATCGTTGTCGATCTATCACCACCGCTCGGTGGCGAGGTTGTAGGGATCTAAAAACCATGCCTTCAAATCAAAGACGTCGACGCAGAAAGGCGGGCTGAAACGTCCTCCCGCACAAATCCCTCCACAAGTACGAGGCGTACTCGGTTCAGCTTGCGCATGTAGGGGCGCAGCCTGTGTATGTAGGGGCAGGGGCGCGAGCCTTTTCCGTCGTGCAGGTTTACAGTATTTGCTAGACGCCATTTTTTCAACGAAAACTGAAAACCCAGCGGTTATTTAAGGATCACGTGGGTTGAGGAGATGTTCTAGAGTTACTCTAAGCAGCTTTAGTCCTTCCAGCGTCTGCATCGATTGGAAGAACTGATTAAAGCCCACATTAGTAGCCTAACTATTGTACTACCTCCGATCCATAATAAGTGTCTCTTATTTTGTATTAAGTTAGTATAAACTTTGTACTTTTTTTTTGAACGGTAAGAGGGGCCTAGAAGGACCCCGATGCTGCTTATATTATCGTTGGTGGCAGTACAAATACAAGGGAGGCCCCCAAAGATAAGGAAATTACAACCAGACCCTTGAAAAGTACAAAGAAGACCCTAGGACAAGAGTTGAGAAAGCAATCAGGTCCAGGACATCTTCGAGCTCCTTCGCCACCGCGACCATGCCAGAGCTTGCGAGTACGGCCAGTTGCTGTACCACCGGGGACATTACCACTTGGGGTATAGCAGAGGGAGCACGCCGTCTCGAAGCCAGAAAACCTCCGTAACAGGAGGAAGAGAACCTTGTGCCGGCTCGTCGGCAAGCAAGGTGGGAGTGGCTGCCCTACAGCCCTTGAGATCGACACCAGGACGACAAGCAACCGTCGAAGAAGCAGTGCCGATGAAGAACTCCCAACGAACTGGAGCTGCTGCCCAACAGCTGTAGATGTCGACTCCAAATTTGTCGTCGATGTTTTGCTCCAAACAGACGCAGTATCCGCGCCTCCTTTCCTCGATTCTTCAGATCCGCCAGAACAGAAGCTTGTGCTCTTCATCCCCTCGCCTCCACGGCCGGCCGGAGAAAGAGTAGCAAACATTATCAGCAACATCTGAAGAAATCCCCACCAAGATACCATGGCAGAGTAAGGCGTAGCAGCCTTCCTCCTCCCCCCGCCACCATGGCCGGCCAGAGGATGCCCACCAGCGCCTCCACTCCATGGCAAGACTTGGCGACCGCATGAACAAGGTAGCAGCACACCACTTCCCCATCTTCCCCCGCCACCACGGCCGTCCGAAGAAGAGAGAAGAGTCCACCACCAGACAGAACCTACGCTGACCTTATTCAAGGAGTTGCTGACGTCCAACATCCCACCATCTTGACGAGGACAGCGAAGACGAGAAGCATCAGCGACCACCGGATCTGGTCAGAGATATCCGGCGAGCTCCTCACGGCAAAGCGCCGACTACAGGCACGCGGCCAAAACCTATCCCTAGTATATACACTACACACGCCAGAACCTCGCCTTAGCCCATCTCGACCGGCAACACCGGCAAGATTGGCCTCGGTTTGGCCTGGCTCACACGGAGGTTCTCTCAGCTACAGCAACGAGGAGATAGACGGAAGAGACCAGCGAATGGAGATGGGTACTTTGTACTCTCTTCGACTCATATTAGTTGACTTAAGTTTATCTAGACTAGCTGAATGCCCGTGTGTTGCTACGAAACGATATAAAAATGAAAAGTTGATTGAAATGCGGACATGTTTAATTTCACGAGTATTTGTAGACTCATGGTTCATGACAAACATCGATATCTAGTTTATCTAGAAAAACATTGGTATCTTCTTTGCATGGTCCATAACTCTTAGTTAATATACTTGCAAATAAGTTGAGGTAAACATGAGTTTGTTTGATCAATAATAATTTGAGTTGTGCAAATTATTTCTAGACATAGTCGATGTATATTTGTAGGCATTCTTAGTTGATCGAATGCCCATGCTTTGCTATGGAACGACATAAAAAGTAAAAGTTGATTGAAATTCGGTTATGTTTAATTTCACGAGTGTTTACAATCTTATGGTTTATGGCAAACATCGATATCTGGTTTATTTTGAAAAAAAAAACATTGATAGGCCCATACCTCTTAATTAATATAATGCAAATAAGATGAGATAAACATGAGTTCGTTTGATCAATAATAATTTGAGTTGTACAAATTATTTCTAGACATATTCGATGTTTATTTCTGGACATTCTTGCATATTGCTATAACATTCTACAACTAACATTATATTGTCCCAAATCGTCAATTCAAATTGACGTAGAAAACTTTTTTTCAGTTTGACTTTGTCATAATCTGAATCCGGTTTTCAAGTGTTTCTGGCTTTCTTTTCTTCCTTCTTATCGACTTTGCACAGTTAAGCAGCCTATCGTGCCGGTGTTTTCGTATCTTTGAATGTAACTTTGTTGCAATCTGAACCCGGTAGTGTGACATGTGACTCTGAATGTTTATGGATAAATGATCATTTCATTTAGCTTCTTTCTTCCCTTCTCGACCATTCAGGGTTAACCAAAAGATGTTATTATTGAAATCCAATGCCGTGAACATGAGTGATAGATCATCACAACGCTAACTACCTAACGATGACTTCATCTCAACCCCGGGTTGCTTATCGAGAGAAATGACAAACTTTTCTGATTGCGGGCGTCGAACAACAACAAGGTGTGCACCGTGCGTGCACTGTGTTTTACTAGGTAGGAAACGCGGCTTGCCGCTCGCTTGCCCGCTTCGCGGGCAACACGGCATAAATAGCTATTTTGGAAGACAACGAAGCAAGGATAATATACACAGGCAATCTTATTAGATATAGAGTTATTTTGTATGATAAGTAGAAGATAACGATGCTTCTGAGCCAACCTTACAATCAAAGAGGAAAATTTAAAGGACTCATGCTTTACAATCGGTATCTAAAAATCGACCAAATAAGAAACGCCTAAAAATTTAGAACACATAGAAGAAGCGAGAGTATAAAAATATATTAAAATAGTCAGAGACTTAAAGGAGTAGCATACAAATCCACAGCGGGGATACATATCTTAGAGGATTATCAGCTGCAAACCAAAAATGATTAGATGATAAAAGCAATTGTTTATACAAGCTTTAGATAACACGTATCTAAAAACAAAGATAGATTATAAAGTCTAATGGTTTAACAGGAAGAAAAGAAAGGTGGTGTGATTACAGAGCAGACACAGTAAATCCAACTGTCCATACATGGTCTACATAAACGGCCTCTAAGATCATAGGCAGATCAAAAAGGCGAAGCCTGATATCTTAACCAGAAGTAAGAACGGGGTAGTGATAGTGCATATGTCTTAAGTTATATAATAGAGTCCTTTCTAAGTTTGGATGCACGTTAGAGGCCAGGAGGAGTTACGATATGGACACCCTTAAGCTGGAGATCGTTGTGAAAGAGGGGCTTGCCTAGACAGCGACTCCAGCTGTACCTGTTGCCGCGTCTTCCACAACATTTCCTCCTTCCTTGTTGGAACCACATTGGCCATCACTGCACCAACCGGCACCGAATATTCCATGCCATGTTAATTTCACCTACCCGAAAGTGACAACACAGACGACAGCAATCATATTTACAGAAACAATGTAATGTAAACAAATAAATGACCTAATCGCATCTTAACATGACTACCATGACAGTAGGGATGAGAAAACATATTTTCTATTTCTAACCATCAAATAAGGATGTACATAAAAACAATTTTACAGTTAGCATACTATTATGATACATACAATGTCTGATGTGAAGTAAATGTTTCCTTGTATAAGAACATAAACATGTCACTCTGAATAAAATGCATAATGCATATTTTCCTTTCGCTCTTGCTGCTGCAACCCTACCTTCAGGATGGTAGAACATAAATAGTTGTGCACTATAAGGTGCACGAACCAAAAAGAACATAACATAAAACTTATGTAATTACCCAGAAGATCAACATTTCTGGGATGCAACCCGAGATCAAAAACACAATTTTAAATTATGGAAAATATTATCCATGCCCAGCTAGGTGAATTCAGGTAAACTTCAGTAAAAAAAGAACCTTATGAGATAATCTAGTTCACCTTAAAATGGTATTCAATTTGTTTTAAATCACTTTGATTAGGTATGTCATGTATTAGGGATATTATAACCGGGACAAAAGGGAGGCATCTCACGACCTGTGTGTTCTTGGCCATTGGATCGCGCTTTGGGTACGTTTTCTGCCGTTGGATTCTCTATATCATTTCGCATTGGGCCAAATATCCCTAGGGGATGCTCTTCTGGTGGTAAAATTGGTCAGCTGTGATGAATTGGGCAAGAAAATACCCACCAAAGCCCACACTGGTAAGAACGACACCAGGAAATTGGTTCGCTCTGCTCATAAGAGAAAAAGCATCGGCCGATGAAGTAGGAGGAGGCACCTCCTCCCATTCCGATCTTTCATGTGCTAATAATATTGCGCCGTCTCCCTTGTGCTAGTGGCACCACCGCCGTTGACCAGGACCTCCAGCAGCGACTCCACACCCTAGACCTTGATCTAGACCAGTCACGCCGTTCCACAGACCTCGACCTGGACCTCGAGTGGTGGATCCACCGAGACGGCGCAACCAGAACCGGCGATGTATATAGGCGCGCTGATGTCCAATGACAAGGGCTTACATTCGAATACCTCCAGTGATTCAGGGTGAACCTTAGGTGGTGCATCCATGCCATCCTACTTGCTTCCTCCCCCTCAGCACCGCAGGACCAGCCCCTGCATCATGCGTCATCTATGTCCACACCTTTCCACATCTCTGGGTGTGCTGCTGCTAGCTGATATGTGAAGGCACGAACAGGCACGGACATATTTTTGTGTAGGGCAAGAATATGCAACAATTGAGTCCAAAATAGATGAGTAGTTATATTTGTTCATATTTACTATTGTGTTCATTGCTGCTACGACCTTACATAAATAAAACAGAGTGTACAGACCTTACAATTCCAATCTAGATTCTGCAGAGTTATAATGGTCCAGAATGTATCGCTGCTAATACCTTACAATTCCAATCCAATCATCTAGTGAGCAGAGGGGACGTGCAAAAAGAAAAGCTAGCACAGTTAAAAAGGAAACGACGTTACATCCGCTAGTATCATATCATCTAAAACTAACACATTGAACAAACTAAGATATGCAAACCATTGATAAATATAAGTATGTCACAGACAACCTACCCATTAAGATTGTCTTTTGGAACACAACATTATTGCATTATTAAATCATACTGTTATTAATATTCCATGAACAAGCATCAGAATGCACCTGGTATAGCTGAACCGGCAATGATGAAAAGCATCCCTTGTATAACAATGACCTAAAAAACAACAGAATCATCAAGAAACCAAGAAAACTACATCAGTCTTATCCTAAAAAGGGAAAACATATTAAGAAGTGCACAAGATTTCTAGCTAATGAGAATTATCTATGTCACAGAATAACTAACACAATTAACCACAAATCTAACATCAATAGCTAAAGAAAACTTCCCTCCACACATGCTCATGAATAAACTTCCCCGCAGCATAACCACAGAATGCAGGCATTCCACAAATAAACTTTGGATATCTCCCAATGACACGTACTTTGTGTTCCTTGGCTGCGGGGGGAATTTTGTGGTTAGAGAGAAAACTCAAGCAACTAAAAATGCAAGGACATTAACCAAAACATTGCAGAAGTGCACGGCAGATTCAGATTAGCCAGAGCTTCAGGCATGATGTCCTGATGATTTAATTCAGATTAGCATGCTTTTTCTCATCAGTAGTCTAGTGAATACATCATTGAACCAGAGAACCTACACAATAGCTAACTTTCAAGTACTAAACTAAAGCCCAAAAAAAACTGAAACACAGGAATAATAACATGCTATGAATATTGTACATGATAATTTATAGGAGATAGAATGTAAACATTATAGACCTGTATTTCTGAACACTACTATCAAGAACACACAACCCTTTTTTGCAGAATACAAAGTTCTACTCTTGAGATATGTCCAGGCTAGATAGGCTTGAAATGACCATGTACTAATCCGTGAACTAATCCTTTCGATCAATATACAATCTGAAAAAACGTACACCCGCTCATTTTCTTCAACACATCATGTTAAACAAATCTGACAAACTCTAATGAATGTACACACGACCTAAATTTGTCTCGATTTATTTTACCATTCATACAAGAAATTAGTAATGAGATGTCTGCTAGTTGGCTCAATGGAATTTACTTATGTCCTCACGATGGGATTGAGTTACTGATTCTAGAATGAGAAAAAAAAATGGATGTATCTGGTCATCATGATAACGGATACCTGCCTGTACCGTGGTCTACCATGGTTGCTGCTGTTGGTAATATGCATATACATGATGGAAACCATGCATGTTTGGATCCTCATTACACCAACCATAATTCACAACAGAGACTTCATATTTTCCATGGTACTCACTGTTCCATTCACCCTGCTCATATTTGTGATTGAAGAGTATGTGTCTCAATGAATAAAACTCGGAACAATTTGGCCAGCAAAAGTCAGAAGTTAACAAACGAGAGGAAAAAGCTACCTGCTTATTAGCAACCCGACGACCTCAGGCCCAGCTAACCCTTATGTTTTTATGTCGCAGCTTGCTTACATTCAGAAGTCTCATAGCCTCCTCAGCTGATACCCTGCACATGCCTAAAAGTAAAAATTTCGACTATCCGTGAAAAGAACTTGGGTACATTACGGAGGGTATGACGGACCAATAAGGACCTAGTCATTTCAGTCTATCCATGCCAAGAATTGCAATAGTCTTCTTCTAGCATCGCCCTTTTTTTATTTTAGAGAAATGTGAACATAAGAAATTTTTAACAAAATGGGTAGCGTGCCTATAATTGCCTTCACAAAGAGATATGAAAGCGAGCGATAATCAGTTAGCATAGTATTCTTAAACTGTACATATTTTTCGGCGACCAGTTGACCATGGCTGAAAAACATCACGTAACTTGGTGTTCCATAGCACATCCTGAAGTGAAAATGGACACCGTGATAAAAGGGGGCTTATTTCTCTATGGATAGTACGATTGTGCACAATGCTAACTAAAGTAAAATGGAATATTTAAATTACATGGCGACATGTATAAATGAGCAAGAAACTGCTTTTCTAATCCTACATATCTTTATATCTACTGCCCATTCTCCTAGAAATCATAAGACAATCCATGCTACTTGTCCATCAACAGCGTATTTTTAAATCTGACCACTGCTCTGATGCAACTATGATATTGTTTTGGACACTATACATCTTCTAACACATTTCTCGGGTTCATTAACTTTTCTAGATGCGGTATAAGGAACCTAAAAATCTTCCAATTCTTCCTTCTGAAAGCACGATAAAAAACAGAATGGCATCATGTTGCACAATACCATGGTAAACCGCATAGAAGTGGAGGATGGTGCCGATCTCACGCGGTGCTTCCCTTGTGGTGGACGACGTCGAACGGAGTAGTAGGGAGACGACGACACAAAAGTGGAGGACGATGTTGATTTTTGGCAACTGGGCGGAGAAGAAGCGACTTCCTGGGAGCCATCCGCGCACAAGTGTGCACATGTATAATGCATCAATAATTTCTATGGTCCAGCCCAATATCTCAAATTTCCTGATAGTAATTTTCTTAGATCAAGTGGTTCCTCCAGGCTCCTGCCATGAAACAGAAGACTGTACAAGAGAGCAACATCTCAAATTCTATGCATGGAAAACATCTAAGAAGAAAAATGGGTGTTGGAGATGAGCTATAAATAAACGAACTGAAGCAGAGAGCAGAGGATCATTAGGTAATCAACTATACCTCGCTACTGTGTTTGTGCGTCTAAGCGATCGACCAACAATACTACAATCTCCTTTCTAATGAGTGAATAATGCTCCTGTAAGCACACAAATTTCTCCAATCAAATGCATGCTTCTCATGAATTAACAATCTAATGTTGTAATTAAGCATAGACCAATGACTTACCTGAAAGTCACATTACAAAAGACCTAATGAATTAAGGATGTGTGATATGAATTAAGAATAAAAAGGCAAGGATGCGTGGATGATCTATGTCCTGATCATTCTATCTTCCTGGTTCCTGCCACAGCCGAGCCAGGAGAAACAACCATCTTCTCTTCGACAATGGAAGACATAGAGCTCAAATCAGCTAGAAGCAGACTGGGAATTAACCTACACGCACAAATGAAAAATTGCTCAGTACAAAGGCGAATATACATCTATGATATAATTACAAGTTCTATTCCTTCGTATGGACATGCTCTTGTTTATTTTTCTCTCACATAGATGATTTGCCTACTGTAGTGCTCTAAAAAATTAGAGAAGGCATGCGGACAGGAGTGGCCTAGTACCAAATCAAGGGAGGGGGGATTTAGGTAATTGAGTTGGCATGGTGGTCGACGGAATAGATGCACTGCAAACAGGAGGGTACCCACCGCACCTAGCCCATTTTGAAAAGAAAAAAACCTACCACACCTAGCAACACAACAAACCTGCAAGATCAGTGCCTATCTCACCAATGGAAACCCATAAACAACACATAATCCTACCTAACCACCCTTGCAACCTAACAAAATTTTGTTTTCTGAAGCCACAACAGTCCTAGACCTGGATCCTCGACACATACTCAAATATTCAGAATTCCTCGATATTATTCATATGGAACATGCACATCTCTACAAATCCTACAAACTGAAGCGCGATCAACACTGAGTATGTACAAATCGAGTGTGGATCATGAAAGCTGGACCAAAATACACATCATGAACAACAGCTTGTTAATGGTCAAATCAAATAGAACTTCGGAGGTGCAGGATTCAATCAAACATCGGCCTATTAATACACACATGAGTTCTTATCCAGTGAATATACGAACATCTCTGAGGAAGCAACCCTGACTAATCTTGAGCAGGTTGAGTAAGGTCTAAGGAATATATTGCAACTTAAAAGAGGGAAATCTAGGAGAGGGCATAGGTACCATATTTTTGCAGAGGGACCACGATGAAGATTTTGGGGTTGATTTTGATGTCATTCTCCACGTATGGTCACGTGCCCCTCTACCCCCTCCTCCTCACGATCTCTCGACCAGCTCCTCACCTCACCCCTGATGCGACCTGTACCTGTAAGAGGAAGAGAATCAGATGGAGGAAGGGACAAGCTCTACTGAGAGAGAGAGAGAGAGAGAGAGAGAGAGAGAGAGAGAGAGAGAGAGAGATTGGTGACGCCCCTTTCATGGCCACGGCTGCACCTCATCCTCCACTGCTATGCTGCCATGGTCCCCTAGAAAAGATAGTGAGCCAAGAAAAGATTGAGATGCGAGAGACTAACCTGTCCTGCAGGTGCCGTCGGGGCGAGTCGAGGACGAGGGCACCTTCCGAGCTGCAGTAGTGGAAAACGAGCTCGGGAGGTTGCCATGGTTGCCGCCTCCCCCGAGTCACACACTCCTTTACGCCGCGAACCCTGACGAGGTTTCAACTCGTCAATGCCATGGTTGTCTCCTCTTACTGCGGCGTTCGCGTCTTCGGCCGTAGTCGTCTTCTTCATCTGATTGCGTCCGCTGGATGCAATCTTCGCCATCTGCCCAACTGTTGGCGATTTCCATGAGCTGGTCGAGTGTCTTGGGCTTTACGCGTCCAAGTTTCTCCTTGAAGTCTGGGCGTTTGACGTCGTCCCTGAAGGCGTCGATGGCCCGCTCTTCGGAGATGTGTGCTGCGGAGTTCTTAGTCGTAGACCAGCGTAGTATGTACGAGCGAATAGATTCACCCGTTCTCTGAGTGCAGGCTCGCAGCTCTTCGATTGAGGCGGGCCTTTTGCTGGTGCCTTTGAAGTTTCGGATGAAGCTATAAGCGAGCTCCTCCCAGCTTCGGATGGATCCTGATGATAGGCTGCTGAGCCAGACCCGCGCCGCGCCTGTCAGCTGCAGCTGAAGGCATTGCATGGCGGTTTCTTTGTTGCCTCCGTGAAGCTTGACGGATGACAGATGGTCGCTGAGCCAGGACTTTGGATCTTGCGTGCCGTTGAACTTCGGAGTATCCGAAGGAAGCTTAAAGTTGCGTGGCATCTGTGTTCGCCGGACGGATCTGCTGAAGCATCGAGCCCCGCAGAGTTCTCCTTCGTCTTCATCCATCTCAGATTCGGATGAGCATGCGTGTTTGGCGCGTGCTTTGTCGATCTTGCGCTGTGTAAGCTTGTCTCTGGCGTCGTAGTCGTGTTTGTGGCGGTGCGAGCTCTTCTTCCTTCGAGGAAGGTCGTGTTCTTCTTCATCTTCGGATGAGGGAGTGGGGCTCCGGTCGCGCCTGGCCGGAGCTTTCTTCTTCGGCTCCATAGAAGCATCTTCGTGGAGCGCAGCTCCGATTAGTCCTAGTCCGGTGAGTGCGGACCTATGCATGGCCCTTTTCGGATCCCCCTCCGGAGGTGGGTGAGCCGCAAGATACGCAGTGGCTGCCATGATCGCGGCTTGTGGCGTCTTCGGGGTGATGTTGTCGTCGGCGTCCATATCTATGAACGATGTGTGGAGGGTTCGGGTCACGTCACGCCGCTCCTTCGGGGCCATGTTTTCCACCCGAGAGTGGTGCTTGTTTCCCTGATTTCCGTTTGTGCTGGAGCCGGGTCCCATGGCGGAGAGCGCAGCTCGTCGCGCACTGGACTCAGAGGCTGCTTTCTTGCGTTTATCGAGCGTCTCCTGCATCTTGACTTGCTTCTTGTGCTCCTCAATGAGGAGGTAGTGGTATGCCATCAGCAGGTCACGTGGGGAGTCCAGAGGTAGGACTATTTCGCCTGCGACGGCGCGGCGTGCTTCGGCCCATCCTTCTTTGCTAAGTTGGATGAGGTGGCCCCTGTTTTCCCCGTTTTCGCCGTTTCCGCCCTGCGGGTTGGGGTTGGGCGGCGGGTTAGGCGTGTCTTCGTCGGTTTGGATGATTGCGGCGCACAGATAGCGCCTGCAGATTGGTTGGCTGCTGCCGCAGCTTTCGGATTCGGAATCGTAGGTCCCTTCATCCGAAGGTGGATCGCACAGATCGGAGTTGCAGCAGCTGCTGCTGTAGAACTCATCTGTTGATGGTGACGTGCGTAGCACGGGGTGTGGAGCCCACGAAGCGGGCCTGATCGGCGGCACGGGCATCCGCTCGGGGAGGCGGAGGGTGCCAGCTTGTCCCACCTGGAAGCAGAAGCTCCCGAACAGAATTTCGAGTCCATCGCCTACGGGCTCGAAATCCTTCATGGTGGCCGGCGAGTGGGCGGTGAAGTCGAAAGCGCCGAAGAGGAGGTGATTCTCCGTCGCCGAGGAGTTGTAGATCGATCGGGTCGGAACCGTCACGACCGCACAATCAGCAGCCCCAATTCCCACAGACGGCGCCAATTGACGAGGTTTCAACTCGTCAATGCCCATTGTTATGGACTTGGGTTTTGGAGAAGATGGGGATGCTGGAGATCGTGGCACGGTTAACAGACAAGCAACCAGGGGACACGGGATTTACCCAGGTTCAGGCCCCCGGAGGGAAAACCCTACTCCTGCTTGTCTGCTCTTTTATTGCGGCGGAACCGAAAGTTACAGGGTGCGCAGATTCGATCTGGCGTGGAGGTGTGTATGTCGTAATCGCAGGGTGTAATCGTTGTTGGGTGTCCTCCTCGTTGGACCCTCCTAGCCTTTATATATGGGGAGGCTAGGTCTCGGGTACCGATACGAGTAGGTTACAAGTTGTATTAAAACTCTAGTCTTGTTCTTCAAGGATCCGAAGGCGTCATGGGCCCGGGCCACCCGAAAATCTTCATGGGCTGGCGTATATTGGCCGTGGGCCTTCCTTGGGCTGGACCAGGTATGCTGAAGTTACGTACCCGTAGGGTATAACCATGTCAAACCCCTCCTAGACGCTTCCAGCGGGCTTCCCTAGCTGCTGCCGCCGATGAGGACGAGCGTGGCCGCTGCCGGCGTGCTTGGGAACGAGGTAGACAAGGAGGCCACCATGGCCGCCCTTGGCTGCCCTTGTCGCTGTCGGAGGACGAATGGGGTAGATGAGGAGAGGGCATCGTGGTCGCGCGCCGCCACGGGAGAGTCGAGGGAGACGAGGGGAAAGGGAGAGAGGGTTTGGGGACCAGGGGTAAGTGGCCTGGAAAGACCATTGGGCCCCTTAGTGGGCAGCATAACCACGGGATGCCACCGCGCCGCCGTCCTCTCTTTGCAGTCACACACAACGATACGTAGAGGACGTCTCTGACCGGCGGGCCCGCCAAAACGCAGGCCCTCAAATCAGTGAGAGAGGCCAGGATTCTGTAGGTGAATGAAGATGCAGGCTGTAAAAGGACGATCCTGATCACTTTGGCAGCCCAATCGAACGGCAAGGAGGGCACATGGCCTCTAAGAGCTTCCTTGGGGGGCTAGAATATTACTTCTTGATGTATGTTTACCTGCACGACGTAGTACTCTATATATTATCAACGCTTCATTCCACATAATAACTCTTCAAAATCACTTCCACTACTAACTGGACTTCTTATTTGTATCTCTATTTTGAGGAAAATTCTTCCTTAGATGATGCGAGTTCACAACGTTTCTTGGTTGGCGCCTCGTCATGGAGGGCGTGTCTGCTGTGCTGGGCGTCCTTGACGTGGAGGTGTCACCTGCTGCCGTCAACCGCCAGCCGTCGCTTCGCCCTTCTCGCCTCGGCCTTAGCCAAGTGCAGTTTTTTTTACTTGTGTTGTGTTTTTGAGTGGCTGGAATCAGGAAGAAATAAATAAGGGAATCCTGTATACGCATGGGGATATTGATTGAGATAAAGGACTTGGTGGCATTGAACATCAATTTGGCACGACAGTCCCTTCGCCAGGTGTCCAGCCAACAGCCGTGATATCCTCCGGCTTCCTTGTCATTCGTGTTCAAGTTTGATAGGCTCGGGGACAGGGTCTCGCCGTGGTCGGCCGGCCGTCCACCTACGAGCACTCCTCCATCCGGCCATCATAAGATCTTCAACCTCGGATCCGACCAAGACGGCGCTTGGCTCCTGTCCCTGTCGTGCTAAGCTGTTGTTGCTGACTAGGAAATGCGGCGTTGTGTGGTCGTGGCGTCTTCCAGCCTCGTTCGAGATTGCAAGACGTCTCCTTCTTCCCCTCCCCACTTGTTTTCTTCGAAGGACACCAAGTCGAGTCTTGGGGAAAATAGTTGAGATGGGAAAGAATCCATCGCATGCACGGGAGATAATCAAGGAGATCGCATGCCGATCATGCCTGACACGAAGACAGGCAAAACGATCCAGATCCGATGCTAACGAAAACCACCTTAAACAAAATTATATACTCTTATGCAAAATTATATACTCCCTCCGTCTTGTCAAAATTTGGATGAATCTAGACACTATTTAGTATATAGATTCATTTAAATTTTGACAAATCTGAGACATCTATTTTGGGACGGAGAGAGTAGTAGAGATAGAGATTCATGTGTATCTAGTTAAGTATCTTGTCTAGATGCATTCGTATCTAGACAAAGTTAAGTCAACTAATATGGGTCGGATGAGTATTCAATGAGTGACACTTATTATGGATCGGAGAGAGTACCTACATGTAGGCGTTATATCTCTTGTTTCCTACTAACACACAATATAATGGCTAGCCGTCCATCCCTGATCGATACAACAAATCCAAGTTAACTATTTCTAGACAAAGGGAGTAGCTTACATGCTATGTCTCTAATCATAAAATATAGACACACTACTGTCAACATGCAGGATCGAACAAAATCGCAATCCTCACAACTTCAGTGGACGTTTGACATGCCCGGGTAGTAACAGCTAACCTTTCTTCACGCATTCTTCTCCCTGCAAGTTTTAATCCAAAGTTTTATAGTGGCATACAATTAAATCAACGGTCATTCATGAAAATTTCAGCAGAAAACGCAAATAAACAGACGACTAATCAGAGCACAATCTAATTCTACGTGACATGTGATCCGAAAACCAAAACAGATACTCCCTCTGTTCACTAATATAATCTGTTTTGGCAAACTAACACTCTTTCATATTACTCCGCACTGGTTAGGCTTGGTCAAAGTCAAGCTTCACGAGACATTTGGCCAAGTATATGTGATAAAATATCAAATCTACAATATCAAATTGATATAATACGGAATTATAATTCATTATGTTTCTAGTAGTATAGATTTTGCATTAAAAAAATCGTATATTTTTCTACTCCTTCCGGTCCATATTAAAAGACTAAACTTTGTCTAGAGTTGTATGAATCTAGTTAAGTATTTAGACTAGATGCATGCATGTCTAGACAAAGTTGAGACCATTAATTTGGATCGGAGGAAGTATATAATTGGTCAAACATAACGAAGTTTGACCTTAACCGAGCCTAAGCGTGCAGACTAATAAGAAACGGAGGGAGTAATAAAGAAAATAAAATGAAGATGGATGTTCAACATGTCCCCCCTGCGTTACAACATCATCAATGAGCATGGGAGAAACTATAATGAACAGATGGTGGCGCCGCGTACAAGTGATACTATTTGTGGATGTCACAGTAAAACAAAGCAAGAATGTTCTGGTATCTAACTGATTACGATATTTGATTACAACATATAAAGTAACAACCTCGAGCTATCCTATCAAACATTACCAGGACAAGAGCAGAGATTACCTAGATACTTCACCACTCGGACCTCGTCCAAAATTCAATTTCAAGCCAGAAACGAGAGCTTTGCATGCAAGGCCATACTCCTAAACACACAGAAATCAATGCATGGCCAGGGCTAAAGGGAATACAGCAGATTATGGAAAACGCGATGTCATTGCAACTTGCCAAAACTGTACCTGTGTCAGTATGAGAGCTGCTGCTTGCTCATGGCAGGAACTTGATAAATCCAGATCCATACCTTTGTAGGTATTAGCATCATTCAAAGCTTTGTCTTTCTCACCCATATGCAGCCAGCAGAGGCTCCTCTTTGCATACAAGGTTGAATCATTAGGATCAGACTCTATTGCCTGCAGCGGTCAATGATATCCCACCAAAATATCAAAGATAGCTGTAAAAGACGCTACTAAAACACCTTGTCTTAAAAAATTAATTAAATATTAAATTAAAGAATTGAGAAACAATTCACAAGAATCAGCACTGCAGATGTACAGATAGTTCAGGAAGAAAATTGGACCTAAAAGGTGGTAAATAAAAGCTTGTTCAGAAGTAGAGCACACAGATCTCAGCATGTGTCTTGAAATATCATTATTTTCTTCCTTGAGAACTTCAATACTCCCTCCGTCCCAAAATGTAAAAGGCGTCTAAGATTAGTCAAAAGTCAATGGCTTCTAAGTTTGATCAAGTTTATTATACACAAAAACATGAACATCAACAATACTGAATCAATATCAACAGATTCACCATAAAGTATGTTTTCTCAATGTGTCCATTCAATATTGTAGATGTACATATTTTTTCCTAAATATATGGTCAAAGTTAGTACAATTTGACTTTTGACTAATCTTACACGCCTTGCATTTTTGCACGGACGGAGTATACGATAAGGTAACCAAGTATCTATTCAAGCCCTCAGGATGTACTAGTATGCAGCCACTGGGCAGTAGATGCATTAGGACGACAGAATTTACCTTGGTGTACAGAGCCGATGCATTAGGATAATCCTTTCCCTGAAATGCAGCATCCCCTTCGACTTTTACAGCAGATTCCTTGCATATTTTATAATCCTAAATCAAATGGAAATAGAAGTCAAATATTGTACAGAGTGCATTGCAGTGAAAAATCTTTAAGAGAGTTATTTCATTTTTAGTGATCTGTGTAACCCATAGGCATCAATCCAACTGGAGTACTAAGTACAAAAGGAGATGTTTTATTCATACTCCTGAACTCCCAAATTTCACATGTTGCATTATTCCATCAATGCTCCAGTCTGCAAATCTGGTTACACGGGTTGTGAAAGGAAAAAGGATCTCAACGCAATCCTTCCATCCTTGGATTGCAGCTATTTCCAATGGTGTTCTACCAATCTGTTAACAAACATTTCAAGGATCAGTTTGACAGATAAAGAATGTGGCAAAGGTATTACATTCAAGCATATTGCTGTAAGATCCAAATATGAGGAATTATAGACGATTGTACAGTATAAGTATTAACGTATAGTAGAATATGTGTATAAAATAAACAGGTCCATGAATGTTTAGTTCCTCTGCTCTTTCCTTTTCTGTGGAAAGCACAGATGATGTGAAGTTCAGTATTACCTAGATAAATCATTATTTGAATTGAACCAGGCATATGAATTCAGTGTGGCACATTTTACCCTAAACTGCTCTTATTACAGCAATGTTTCACAATACTTTAGTCTGCGAGTAAAACATTTCACCATACAAAATTTCGAAAAAGGAACATTTCACCATACTGTTGAAATAAGGAACAGGATAAGAGCAACGATCCATCTTCTAGCATATGCATAACTGCCACAATATTCAGTACATCACACCTTTTCTACTGCATTAAAAAGTAAGTATTGGTCCCTAACAGGCTAATAAATTTCTCATTTGAAGAAACAGTCTCTTCTCTTTTTTTCGTCAGAAGTGGGATTAATGTAACACAGGTAAAAAAAATCAGATAAACGAGAGGATCACATAAAACAGGTTAGTAACAAACAATGATTTTTCAAACCTAACAAACACCAAATAACATGCGGCATTATTTACGGATGTTTACCAAATGGACTAAATTTAGTCATGTTATTACATATGTGTATAAAATAAAATCCAGAGATCATGTGATTTATAATCAGCCATTCATTTCTAACACTCCAGGAGAGTTGATTCAGAAGTATAACAATAAGACAGCTCAGCAGCTCCATTAGAGAGACAAACTGACAGCAACCTAAGTAGCAGTGCAGAAACTCACTTCATCGGGAATATTGGCATCAGCACCAGCTTCCAACAAACACTTGATGCAGTCAGCTAAGCCATCCATTGCAGCTAGTATTAATGGAGTTACAGGCCTACCAGCATTGACATCAGCACCAGCCTGAAACATTGAATACCACATAATGTTGAAGATAGTGTTTCTAGAATAGGCTGCAATTTGTGCTCGTTATAGGAATGACATAACAAAATTTGTTGACCTCCCTTTGGAAAAAACTAAGGTAAGTAGATGCTCTAAAGGGAATGTGACTGCACCTTAATAAGTAGTTCCATACACTTCAACGAAGGAGCAAAGATAGCCAATGTCAGTGGTGCATAGAATAAACGTACAACCCTGTTAGGCTGGAGAAAAGGCAAACAACACATCACTTGTACAGAAACAATAACACAATAGCTAATGTCGAACAGTAAACTATCAGCTCTTTATGCAACTATTTAACAGAACAAATAAAAGCATTACCAAAAAACAGCATTTGGTGTATTTTAGTCAAATTTCCTTACAAAAGTTAACCATAATGCTTTATCAATTATGTTTTTCCAAAAAAAATACTGGCCATTCTGCAACTGTTTCCACTTTCCACTACATGGTTCAGATGAACACTCAAACAGCATGTGAACGGAAACAAGGTAATTTAAGGTTATATGGATGTTACTCATTGTCATCTATACTTCATGCTCATTAATTTGCGAGTAAATTTGTGCGCAAACTACCCAGCACCAACAGTCTAGCACTCAGAATGACTAGCAGCTAAGCAGTTCTGTAGGCTAACATAGGTACAGTAGATTAAAGTGGAACTTGATCTGACTGCTATCAGGCAGTCATAGAGAATGTTATACACTTTAAGGAAGGGAAGATCCAATGGCCCATGAACAAAAGTATAATGCATGGTGAAAGAAGAACAGAACGTAAATAGACACAAGACTAGAGCGGGCAGAAAAAACAGAGCAGTGTCTGGCTCAGTCAGTCAATGAGGTAAAAATAGCATTGATTTCACCAAGTAAGCGGTAATGGGAAGGTCCCTTGAGGGAAAATGAAGATAAGGACATTAAGGGCCTAACCGAGCTCCTCCTGGCCAGGACTTCTCAGCTATCATGGATAAGATACTGCACACAACAATATTGACCGGAAAGGGCATACCAAATATGGAAAGAAGGAAATTATTACATTTGCCTGATACCGCAACAGCATGTCCAGCATTTGCACGTTTCCACATTCAGCAGCTAAATGTAGCGGGGTTCCCAGTTCGCACATAGGGTCAACATTGGCCCCTCTGGACAATAATATCTCTGCTACTCCACTGGAATCTGGATGAAATACATGAAAAAATTCTAACTTCATCACATTGCCATGAATGGAAAAAATAGATGAATAATGTATTTGCTAGTATTTTAAAAAAGTATATCTGCTTCATAATTAAAAGAAAACCATGGGTAGGAATATTTCAAAATATAGATACGAAGCATTTCTATAAACCCATAAGCTAAAGAAAGATGTACGTGGTTTTGAAAGACAGTAAGCACTAAGAGAACTTGGAAATTTACTGCAGCATAGGTAGGACCTATTAAGGCTTTTCAGTGCCTGACCAACAAAACCTGACCCCCAACAATGAATAAGCATAGGCAAAAAGACAGGTTATTTTTGCAAGCTTTATCCCAACCAACCTGACTAAAATAGTTTTCCCCACCCATTTTTTCAGTGGTTCGCACAGACTTTTCTACCAGTCTTTCCCACCTATGGACATTAGTGCCTAGATTCGGGTAATACTATCCTGATGCAACCAAAACATAATGTAGCATTTTTTTATGATAGTCCAGTATGAGTCTTGGTCAAGTTAACTTATATGTCATGTTTGATAGAAAAGCTTGCACACTGGATGTTGGTGATCAGCGTCAAGACAGCAGAGAAGCTATACATTTTTAGAACATGTTGATGGCTCGTGCAACGCTAGATGCCAAGACCAGGAGAATAAAGCTTCTTCCGTTGAGATAAACAATCGTTTGCTAGTAATACTGTTCAAAGTTGAAATGGCTATCTGAAAAGTGAAACCATCATATGCAACAGTGGTTTCTATCGATTCTATGTTGATGTCACTGAATAGTAGCACCAAGAATGGTTCCCTGATTAAAGATTACTGTACCAATTTAGTCAGCAGAAAAGTGGAATTTGCAAAGGCAAAAAACAATTAGAGGAGCTGAAAGTTACTGCAAGCCAGACACCGCAATCAGTTTTGGTTTAAATATGAAGGAGGTCAGATATGGCATGTTAAACCTAAATAAAGCTACACATACAAAATTCTGAAACGATGGATATACAGGTAAAGAGAACCTCGCTTTGTCATGGTTGCAATAAGATGGAGCACAGTATGCCTTCCCCTGAATGCTATGTTTGGATTAGCACCACGATCAAGCAGAAGCCTCACAGCTTCTTTAGGTGCACGACCACATGCTGCAAATAATAGAGGTGGAGAACCTAGCAAGAACACAAGAAATGGCAACAACTTCCTCAGAATCTTCCAACCAAAAAAGGGATATGTAATCAAGAGTGATTAAACCTATTAGATACAGGGCGCAAGCAGGTAGAAGCGAGTCATGCCATAAAAATAAAATGAAGTGCCAGTGCGTTCGCTCAGAGTGACATCATTATTTAGCATGCATTTTCTGGTGTGAAACAAGTACCTCCCAGCTTTTAAACGAAAAACAATACTAGAACACAAAAGACTTGCCAACAGCATCCTATCAGCACAAAAACAGAAGGAACGAACGATTGCATATCATAGTCCCAACAAGCTAGCCACCATTGGACATCACTAGTTTATATTTAAAATTTAGTTTGGGAGATGATGATGGCCTCCAGACCCTCCAAGCACAAAGCAGTCAGTCAAGTAACACTAGAGTCTGCAGAATTGCAGAACTTGGCAAAACCGAAGTACAATTGCACTCAAAAAAAAAAGAACAGATTTTCTCTGTATCCATACACAACTTGTGCACGACAACCAGCATTCAACATATGCTAGCTAGATTAATTACCACCGTTGGCCTCCTCGTCGATGTCGAGGTGGAGATCCTTGATCAGGAACCTGCACATCTCGAGCTTCCCGGACCAGGCCGCGAAGTGGAGCGGGCCGAGTGTCCTGTGCAGGGGGTCCTTGACCGTCATCGCACCGACGCTTTTCCCCTCCCTTGCCAGCCCCGCCGCCAGCCCTGTACGCACAAATCCACAAGCAGAAAACCGCATCAGATCCACGAGCACCGAAATCTGTCCACGGGGAAGTCGCGAGACCTTACTCCTCATCGCAGGGATGTCACCGTCCCCCGCCGCTAGGAAGATCTGCGGGGTTAGGTCATCATCGGGCTTGGTGTTGTCAAGTATGAACAGAGTTTCGGGGAAGCGCTGCGGCCGAGACCGGGAGGAGGATCTCCCGGAGGAGCAGGAGCAGGAGGATGGGAGAGAGGCCATGGCGATAGCTCGCCTCAACGGCTCCAGAAGGAATGGAAGGTTCGAGAAGGTTAGGGTTTGGCGAATAGCTCGAGGCGGAGAGGGGAGGGAGGAACGGGAAAAGAGCGGGAAGCGAGGGGACGGGCGGCGGTGGCGGTGGTGTTGCTCTCCGTTGTAACTGCTGTCAGGTTGGATCAGTGTTGTCACTTGGGAGCCGAACGCTCGCTGCGGACCCGAACGAGGCTCCGCCTGCAGCAGTTCTTTCTGGGCCGCATCCGTGTGCCCCAATAACAGGTACGCGTTTATTTTTTATTTTTTTCAAAAAAATTCTAAAATCTGTAATTCTTTCAAAACTAAATTATTTTTAAAAATAAAAAATTCTTAAACTTGAAGTTTTTTAAATTTGTAAAATTTTCAAATATGAATATTTTTCAATTCTGAACACTTTTAAAATATTAAGATTTTTAGACCTAACACTTTTCAAAAATTAAATAATTTCGAATTTTAAATATTTTTCAAATCTGAGCATTTTTCAATATGATGAAATAAAAGAAAAACAAAAAAGATTACAGAAACATAAAAAGGAAAAAAGAAAAACAGAAAAAAAAGATAAGGAGGAAATCGTAGCTGTAATTAGGCCGGACCATGATCGAACGTCCTTCGGGCGGAGCGCCAGATACTGTCCGCAATAAGCGGAGAATAGGAATTTCGATTGTCACTTGTCAGGACAAGCCAACGTGTTTCATTAGCCAATGAGTAGACCCGCAAAAAAAGGATGTCATGACCATGGGCTTCGGCCGGGTGGCAATGTATTTCCTCGCTTAACCAAAGGAACGCACATAAAAAGATGATTGTAAAAGAAAATATGGAGAAAAGGTTGTTTTTAGTTAACATCCAAACAACACAATTACAAAGGAGACATTCAGATGTAGGACAATGGTGCCCATATTTAATGTCGTGACCTTCAAAAAATTTAGAAATACATCTTGACCTTTAGCAAATTCTGAAGGGATTCACGGCAGAAAACAAAAAAAAATCCTAAGTAGTGCAACATCGATACCAAGATCTATCTATTAAATAATACGGTAACGGGAGAGAGGTTTCCATAGCATACCATTATAGACAAAAAGCGTTTACATTCGTAGTAATGTTAGTGATGTAATCGTACTCTTAGCCGAATTTAAGGTCGTGTTTCTCCTCGCACATCACCTCCAGGTGCCACAACTAGCAGCACCTCTATAGTCTCGCACATGTCCTGTGTCTGACGACGACTGTTGTTCTCCCTGATCCAGCCGGGATGCGGAAGTAGAACTTCTCGAACTCGATCATAGCAACATGACAGCGTGTCAGGTTGGTGTCGTCTTCCACGCACGCAGTTATTCTTAGAACCACGAACACGAGAGTCAACCGGAGAGAGATAGATAAGATAAAAATCCCTAATGAATATTGCCTTAGAAATTTTCCAAATTTTATTGTGCATTTTCCTTTCCCTAAAGGCCTCTTTATATAAGAGAAGGGAAGAAACCTCACATTGCTAGTACTAAAGGAGGAGGCGTGCAATAGGGAGGAGGAGGACGGCCGGGTGGGTGCCCTAGGCGCTGACCCTCACCCATGGGCCTTTTCCTCCGAGAATTGTCCCATTAGGGAAGGTATGTCCAAAAAATATTTTTAATTAGATTTTATTTATTAATTCAATTAATCAATATAAAAAACATATTTAATATTTTCTTATGATCAAACACTCTTTTTTATCACTCCAAACAACTTCGGACCTTACCCGAAACACTTCTGGTTTTCTCTCTTCTTTCCAACTGTGATCTCGATGTTTTCAAAACGATCTCCTAGCGTCGTAGAACTCTTAAGTGTGTTACCCTATGGTTTGGGAATATCACAGACATGATCGAAACACCTCTCATATCAATGATTATTAGCGGAACTGGGATGACCATAATGTCCATGTGCATTCCAGGATGTTTTGTCACTTGAACCATAAACGTCGAGTCCAATTTCTTTTGTTACTTCGATAGATAACTCATTTGATATTTGATCATCGGTATCAATATACCAATCTCATTACCGACAAGTCTATTTAACGCGTTCCTGTGATATCGCATCCTCGTGACCTAATCATTTGCTTCAGCTTCTTAGATACAATCTCACCGGATAGGCTTAGTGTATCTTCCCGTCACACAAGAGAACAAATGCCGATCTTAATGCATACACCTTTATGATCATCCTATTATGGTGTAGCGGTTGATGCTTCTAAACAACCGTAGCTGATAGTGATTACTACCTTCATCCCAAGGCTTAAGCCATATAACTTTTTTCAAAAGTCAAACCAACTAAAGTTTGACCAAGTTTTTAGAGAAAAATATTAATATTTACAATACGTAATCCATATTTTTTTATGCATCATGAAACATATTTTTACATGGTATTCATATAATATAATAGTTCTTGATAATTTTTTCTAAAAGTTTGGTCAAACTTTATATGGCTTGACTTTTCAAAAGAGTTATATGCCTTAAGCTTTGGGATGAAGAGAGTATATGTGATCTCATGATCTAAAGATAAGGTCACTACGTTTCTAATTATTGCAACGATAAACTATGTGACTTGATCGTATTGCAATACTTATGTTGGGTAAGCATGTCCATCATGTCATTTTCTAATGTTATGATCGTATTGTCAACTGACATAAATGCTTCATGATCAGAAAACCTTGACCATCGGTTGCCAGTGAACTAGTTATATAGAGGTTACTAGGGACTTGGTTTGTATATATACCACAGATGTATCAATGTTTTCGTTTGATATAGTTATAGCACGGTATAAAAAATATTATGAATTAATTGATATATGATAATAAACACATTTATTATTTTCTTTTAGGACGTATCTCCTTCAAATCCGTATCTAAGTGAATCTGCTGCCGCTTGTCAAGTTGTCAGTCGCATAGCCAGAGGAGAGAACAAAGGCAAGTAGAGATAAATGATTCATCTACACATACCTATAGAGGGAAATTCTTCACAATATACACTTGGTGCGTGCGAGAGGATTTGGCTAAGGAAGAAGTCGAATCGGCAATATACTCGCCCCAACTAGTGTTGATAGTCCAGCTAGATCCATCTGTGGGAGCCGACGGCTCAGCCAAGCATGTGCCCAGGTGAGAACAACATGCACACCTCATGAAAATGCCACCAACAAGATTGGCATGCCAGTGACCAAACGAACACCACACAAAGCTAGAACACACGCCCAAACCCACTGGTTAACCACAACTCTGGGAGATGGGGTGAAGCGGGATACCCACCACACAAAACTCTAACTCGGGGTACCTAGTTATATCGTCGACCGCAGGTCTAGGGTCTTCACTCCCTCTTGTTTTGACGGTGCAGTGCATACTTGGGGCTTGCATGTGATTTTTTCTACTCACCTCCATAAATCTCATTTACCTCACTTCTTCTAACCAACACAACAATGGTTTCATTCAAGATAAACTCTAAATCATAAGATGCACCTCACACGACGTGATTGGCTCCAAGTTTCATTAACCATTAGTCTTCAGTTTTGTGTTTATGTTTGAAGCTTTTTAGATCCATTTTGTTAGATTCGCCGCACGTGGTTGACCTCTTAAAAATTCTTTTAATCACTAAATTTATCTCGTCATTCCATACAACCCTCATGATGTAAGTTTTTAATTTTGAGACTCATATACGCATTGGTGGTGGGTTTTTCGTCTCCCTAATTTTAGCAAGTTCGTATGAATATGTGTGTACTCTCATTTTCCAGTCCACCGTTTCATGGTACGAGATCTAAATGAAAAAGATGTGTATTGTCGATGTGATTGATGACCCACAAGTATAGGGGATGTATCGTAGTACTTTTGATAAATAGGAGTGTCGATCCCAAGGAGGAGCAGAAGGTGTTGAACAGTGGTATGGAGAAGAAAATCCCTGTGAATACTTGTCAAACGGATTTTTAGTGGTTTTCTGACAAGGCAACAAAACAAAGAGCAAGTAACAGAAGTAATGAACAAACGGAGCAAGTGGCCCAATCCTTTCTTAGCAAAGGACAAGCCGGTAGAAATACTTATAAGCACCAAACGTTCTCGATGACACATGGAAATTATGTCAAGTGCTTTCCCTTCAAATAGTTGAGTACTGTTCTCTGGTGTTTGTAAGTGTTGTGTGGGTAAACCTGTGCTAACATACCGCTCTTCATAGGACTAATACATACTTGTGATTAAACCCCTTGCAAACATCCGTAACTACAGGAAAGTAATTAAGATATACATCTAACCACAGCCTTAAGATATACATCTAACCACAACAAAGGTGTCCTAACAGGTGTTCAGGTTTTTGTCACTCCGGCAACCCCACAATTAGTATCCAAATACACAATGCATTCCCCTAGGCCCATAAATGATGAAGTGTCATGTAGTCGACGTTCACATGACACCACTAGAAGAATAGCACCACAACTTAAATACTAAACCATTGAATAATGACTCATCACAGATTCACTACTAACAACATGACTTCTCCCATGTCCTCAAGAACACAACGAACTACTCACAAGACATCATATGGATCAAGATCAAAGATGATATGGTAATTGAAAGGATAGAGATGTCGCCTAGAGGGGGTGAATAGGCAATTTCAAAACTATTACGGTTTTGGCTTGATAGAATGCGGAATTAAACTAACGTTTATTTTACAAGCACAAAACCTAAATACACTAGGCTCAACTAAGTGCACCAACAACAAATTAAGCTAAGCAAGATAGCACAAGATAAATATACCACAAGTGATAAGCAAGATATAAGTACTTCAAGCTCGATGGCTATCACAAGGAAAGTAAGCTCGGATATAGAGATAACCGAGGCACGCGGAGACGAAGATGTATTCTCGTGTTCACCACCTTTGGAAAGGGGGCTACGTCACGTTGGAGAGGTGTGAGGTTCCACGAAGGATTCCTCACACGCCACAAAGGCTCACCTTCTTCTCCGAGTCTATCCCACGAAGGAATAGGCCCTTTCCTTATGGCTAGATTTTCCTCCACTCCGGAGATGGCAAGCTCCACAACCACTTCACAATCTCCACGAAGGAGAAGCCCGGGTCTCTTCACAATCTTCCACGAAGAGAACACCGCGGCACCAACCGCCAAGCCAACTAGGAGGTCACCCTCCAAGAGTAACAAGCTCACGGTCTCTCACTCGAACAAATCGTAATGGAGAGCTCAACACTTATGCAAGAATGCAAATCAAGAACACCAAGGGTGCTCAAATCCTTCACTCTCAAATCCCACCAAAGCAGCAAGTGCTAGGGAGGAATTAGAGAGGAAGAACAATTGTGGAAGTCAACAAATGACTCCAAGATCTAGATCCAAAGGGTTCCCCTCACTTAGGGCGTGTTCGGCAATCAGCTAGCTTCTGAAAAATCCTGGCTTCCAGCTTCCCAACCCGTCGCTAGCTTCTAGTGCGGAGCTGGAAACGTTCGGCCAGCTCTGGACGATTCCCTGGGGTAACAACACGTTTTATTTGGGACAGCCATCTTCTGGCCCGTTGGAATAAGATGGAACTGAGCCCAAAAAGGTCTACTTCAACCTTTTTTCTTCTCTGATCGTCTTCCCCATTGCTCCTCCTCAATTCCCCACATCTCAAATCCCCAATTCATCTCGTCAACCGCCCTCGCCGCATCGCCCTCAACCACCGTTCGCTAGAAAGAACTCATACCAACGAATTCATTCGCCCCCGCGGACTCCAAGAGAGCGAATGACAGAACTGATGCGCCTCCGCCGGCGAGCGCGCATGGATTGGCCCAGGGCCTACTGTGATCTGGGAAGAGTATGGAAGCGGCGTCGAGGTCTCCGAGGAGTGCAGGCGTCGGTGTCGGCGTAGGGGTGGTGGCGGGGAAGGCCCTTTCCATGTGCAGGCTCCTGGCTATGTTGATGTAGGGAAGTGATGACCGAGCAACACCTGGAGCAGGTCGGCGGTGCTGCCGGCTGTGGCCTACTGTAGGAGAAGAGAGTGGCTCACGGCGAGGCACGGTTCAAGGAAGGGATGCGGGGCATAGCTCGATGTCGCAGTAGATACAACGGTGGTGTATAGGCCGGGCTCGACCGAATGAGTAGTCGAGTATGACGGGATCGAAGAAGGGGAGGTAGAACATGATCCATCCGTTTTCACTTGGCGGTGGCATATCAATGTAATTTTCCGCTGCTCCGTGTTCTGCCGATCCGGGAATCGCCAGGTGTGGTGCTCCGAGTTTTCTGAAGGAAAATGGTCTAGCTTCTCGGATCTGGCTTCACGGAGTTAGGATGTTCGGTGTTGCTCCGTCATGAATTTTCGAGAAGCTGGAAGCCAGGGAGTTACCGAACACGCCCTTAGAGGAGGAATTGGTTGGTGGGGATTGTAGATCTAGATCTCCTCTTCCAAAGCCCTCAAAAAGATGCAAGAATCATAGGAGGGAAGGGGGAGGAAGCAAGCTCAAGAGGTTCAACAACGGAGGTCAATTTCGTGGTCAAGAACGCTCTAAAACATTGGGGGAAGAACCCCCTTTTATAGTGGAAAGAAAATATGGCCGTTAGGAGAAAACTGTGCGAATCCGGTTGAAAGTTCGGTTGGACCGGCTCCAGAACCGGATGGTTCGGTTCCTGGACCGGAAAACCGGATCTCAACCGGGATAAAGGTTAGTACACAGTCTCGGATAGACTCGGTATAGCAAAACCGGAAATCCCGGTTGAATCTCGGTTTTCCGGTGCTGGCACCGGACCACGCGGTCTGGGAGCCGGTTGAACCGAATCCACAACCGGGATGAAACTGACTTCATGGAAAACGCAATAACTTTTGCATCCGGACTCCGATTTCGATGAGCTTGGGCTTGTTTTGACGAAGACAACAAGCTCTACAAGATTGTATAGAGAAACATCATCACAGAACAAAGGAGGATAGAACCAAATGAAGAAAGGTAAGAAGCCTCCCTAAATAAGAACCGATAAAACCTTCAAACTCGAAAACGCCATAGAAGATGCATACGAATTCCATTTTCGATGAACTTGGGATTATTGAAGAGCTAGCAACAAGCTCAAGAACCTCACATGGATAAACACCAAGAAGCAACAAAATAGAAAGATGCAAAGTATGCAAAGGATTGAGCTCCCTATGACGATGTGATCAAGCTACACAACCGAAAGCCCCTCTTGATAGTGCGGCTATCTATCCTATAACCCGATCTCCCAACAACCACCTTCAGACTGGTAAAAGGAAAACCTAGCAAGGCCATACCTTTGCCTTGCGCATCCTGCTTGATCTTGATGACAACGCTTCAAGCTCCACCCAAGCCAGAATGCAACACTTGATCATTGTTGCTTCGTGAAGACTCCTAATTTGCTCCCCCATACACCACTATGGGATAGATTCATTAATACATGTCTTCACATGTCCATTATCACCAATATGGACGGCAAGCTTCAAGCAAATGATCTTCTCGAGATACTTATCTTGAACTTTCCCTTCTCAACCTTGATGACGATCACCACTTGACATCCTTTCATGGGCTATATAAGATCTTCACTTTTGAAGCATGCCCATGGAAAGATACCTATCCCATATAGAAAACGCAAAGGCACACATATAATGGGTTAGTTCATGATGCATAATTGACAAGGCTTACCATACCACAAGATCCATGTGGTACATTCTTTATGCTTCATGTGTTGACCAACTTGAAATCACTCTTTGTATTGGTCAACCAAGTATCTTCTCATGCTCCATCTTAATATCTTGAGGTACATAAGGAACTCTTCATTTGATTACATGCTCTAAATCTTAGTCAGCCATAGCTCAACTAATGAGGCTATCATGACACCGACTTAGAGTCATATCTTGAATTCTTCTATTGAGATCACACTCTCAAGATCTTGATCATATCATATTATTCTCTTAAGCTCGATGATTTTGATGCCAATACTCAAGGTATATTTTTATCTTAATGGCATCCATACTTGAATCCAACACATGGACTACAAGCATGACCTATGGAATATCCCTTCATATAAAACTCAGTGAAAACATTAGTCCATAGGGATTGTCATTAATCACCAAAACCTCACATAGGGGCAATTACTGTTTCAATCTCCCCTATTTTGTTAATTGATGACAATCACAACAAGAGGGTTTATATAATGAATATTAGAAACAAGTACGTAGCTTATCCAAGAATAAGTTGTATACAAGAGGTTGTATTTGATATGGTTAAGTAGCACAAAGATACTATCCCATATCAAAACCGATTCTACTCACATAAACTACAACTGATGCAGGAGATGTGAGTAGAACCAACATATATAGAGAAAACTCCCCCACAATATATGCATGTGTGATGATCTTGAATTTCATTGCATACATTGTCAAGCATAACCTTTGGGAGAGTTTCCACTATATATACAACCATGCAAAACATAATAAAGATGAAATGCATGAAAGGCAAACACTTAAGAACAAACCAATCTTAAGTAGAAAACCATTTCCCTTAAAACCCTCTAAACTTCTCCCCCATTGACAACAAGTGCCAAAATGGATAACAAGGTTAGAAGGAAAATATAGTATGAGTTCCTACACAAGGTGTGCATTACTCGTAATATGAGTGAAATCACATGCACGTATCCAATAACGAACACTTGGAGGAAATCAAACTATATTGAGGATCAAGGATTGCTAAAAGGATAACAAGGTTAAGGGACTTCAACAGACGAAGAAAGCAATCGAAAGATCCAAATAATCAAATGGACAAATAGTGCTCTAAGTGAAATAAGGAAGCTCCCCAAGGTTCGTGCATAAATTAGTTGTTTCATTTGAATACAATATGCACAAACATGGAATCCTCACTCCCTCTATATTATTTAGAACACAACCAAGATACAAGGATTAGATATAAATCAATACACTTGTCAAGACAAGCTTAAGTCCAAAATAAACCAAATATGAGATATGGGTGCGTGAAGATGCAAGAAAAGTAAACCAAGCACTCATAAATCAAGACCTTACCAATACCATTAAAAATCAAGAGGATAGGAGAGATGGTCAGAAAAGAGCGAGCATATCAAGGCGAGAGATTAACACTCTTGTGTATATAAGTTTCTAAGTGGAAAAAAACATGAGAATAATCCACAAAGAAACATCCACACATAAGAGGTTAATACAAAGAATACATGATATCCAAGCGGAAGTCATAAAATATACCAAAAAGGATATTTTGCTTAAGTGCATATATAGCCCATGGCTCTATTTTATCTTATGGTATATCAATGAACTTCACCAAAGAAAAACAAAAATCTCAAAACCATCACAAATAACACTAAGGGAACTAATGTTAGTTGGGATATTTTGAGAAATGCAACAAGTATCAAAAGGAATGATTCAATGCAATTTCAACAATATTGCACATGAGAGTACCTTGACGAGTTGATTAGCAATAAATTGCTAGAAGGCATATTTGGAATTGGTGAATCATGAACATGATTTTAAATACTCCCCATTATATGCATCGCCTCAAATTATTCACATAAGTAATAAGGATACATAAGTCTTTCAAAGATAATTGCAAGAATCGAACATTTACAAACAAATAAATTCATGCCAAGATGCAACCTATAAGAGATTGGATGGAAGAATAGTATGCATGAATAAGATACTTGTTACCGAGATAGCAATGGTATGATGTAGTAGATAAGAATTTTTAGATCATCCTAGCTTGGATCCAATTATCATGTGGTGACAACACTTCCCTTATAGACGATACAAGCATCCATTGCATCTCCAATGTACCTAAAACAACATTCAAGTACATCTTGGTCCCCAAAGTTATTGGGTCCAAAGTGGTTAGAATAACCACAACACATAGGATACACTCCATAAAAATATGTGCATATTTAGATATGAAATTTGAATTTCATGCACATCTTAGCCGTTTAAGGATTTGATGGAGTATACCCTATATATTGGATCAAAGAAAGCAAAACATGGTATAAGTTATACATTTAGTAAACATGCATGCGCGAGACTTTCAAGATCCAATGAACATATAATTTGGAAAATCGCCAAAAAATTCAAGAAGGCATACAAGGTGTGACAAAACACATTTGTTGTCCAAACTATATCAAAGAACCAAATCAACACAAGATTTGTTCAACAAAGTTTCACAAATGAACCAAGCAAACACTATTGAGCATAAAATATGAAATAAAAACACAAATGCTCAAAGATTTATCTCATTCAAGAAAAATAAAATAGAGAAGAAAGAATGAGATAATAAACTCCCAAAAGAGCAAGGTTTCAACAAATAAACCAAACCCTTAATCACAATGGCACAAGGTTTTGAGAAGAAAAGGTTTTTCTTCCACTAAAACACATTTGATAATAATCAAAAACATCATCAAAGAGATGTTCAAAAGCCAAGGAAGACAATGGGAGCCACACCAAAATTTTGGAAAGAAAGTAAGGCAATAAGAGGTTAACTCCAAAGTGAAGATGATCCACAAATTCTACCACACACAAGTATATCAATTGTCAAAGACAATGAGTGTATTGGAATAGATTTCAGGTGGTATATTGCACAGATATTAAAGATAAATCTTCACAATAAAAATTATAGGATAAAAATAAAAAGATTAAGCACTATGCAAAGATAGAGATTCTTGATAGCTTCAACTAGTCACACAATCATGCAAAGCAATGATTAGAATAACTTGAAGCAAATGGTATCCCAAATAAGATATAGAGATATGTATTTGAGAAAGACCGTACCAAGAATTTCTTACTCAAACAAAGACCAAAAAGACGAGCAATAAAAGCTTCTAAAAAAATAGGACCTTGTTTGAGCCAACATGCCACCTAGAAACAAGATAATCAACAATATCAACTCTAAGTGGCACTACCTCATATGTTCACATTTCCTAGGATTGTGATATGCAAAAGAAGCATATTACTCCCCATAATGTGATATTCATTTTTTTTATAAGAGGCAAAACAACCTCAACTAGAGATAATTAATGGACATTTAGAATTTGAATTTCTCATCAGTATGATACACCACATAGTGACTAGATAAGCTTGCAATATCAATACTAAGTGGTAGTACTCATGTACACATATTTTAAGGTTTGAGAGATGCGCGAGGCATGTCACTCCCCCAAAATGGGATGTTCCATTAACCACTCTAAAAGAGCCAAATAATATATCATCAAGATGCATTAGAGGCTCAAAATAAAACACACGAGTAAATGATGTGCCAAACACCTAGACATACTTGAATACACAAAATAATCAAGCATGGGGAACACCAAATACAAACACATACTTGATATAAAACCAAACCATGTAAAGGGGCAAGTAACTTACAATATAAATGAGTCAAGTACACAAGTTACCGCAAAGAGGCACATTGGATATAAGATAGGGAAATAATAATCCTTAGGACTTGGCTTGATTAAATATAATATATGAAGATCCCTTAATTATTCATGAGTTAGCTAAGTCTCCAATGCCCTCCACAAACACCTATTGATCAAGTTTGAGCTTGTTGGTACCCAACCAAGTTGGGTCCTAAGAGGTTAGTCACAATAGGCTTGGCAACCCAAATGGTTCTTTTCTTGACACCACTTTGAGTTCCAACAAACTTGGCAAACACATTGCCATCCTTATCCTTCCTAAGATAATAATCATCATCAATAATGATAGGGTTAGATAAGGTACCATTTGAACATGAAGAGGCAAAGTGCCCCTTCACACGACATATGTAGCAACAAGTGCTCCCCTTTCTCTTCTTCATTGATTTCTTGGCTTGGGGAGCATTATCTTGATTCTTCTTCAGAAGTGTCCTAACTTCAACTTGGGCTTGAACATGAACTTGTGGCCGCTTCCCTTGTTGCTTCTCACTCAAGTGCTTTTTCTTCAATGGACAAGATCTTACATGATGTCCTTCAACCTTGCACTCGAAGCAAATAATCTTGGCCGAATTCATGACTTGGTTTTGGCCCTTCTTCTTGTTTCTATTGGACTTGTTCTTGTTACTAGAGTTGAATACAAGTCCACTTTTATCATTAGGGGATTTTTGCACACTCAAGATATTATCGAGTGTGGATTTCCCTTCATGACTCTTTTCCAAGTCATTCCTCAAGGAAGTGACTTGGGCCTTGAGCTCTTTTATTTCATCTACATGGTTAGTAGAAATACAAGTACTAGAGTAAGTAGACGCTCCATTGTTAGAGAAACAAGTCAAAGCAAGTAGTCCAACACAAGGTTTATCAATAGTATGGCTAGATGGATTACTAGGACTAGCACACGACAAAATAGCATTTTGAGTAGAAGTTGTGCTAATGTCGAAAGGAGGCTCACAAGATGTTACCTTGGTAATACTTGCCTCACGAGCTAACATTAGCCCATCATGGTGTTGGAGATATGCCCTAGAGGCAATAATAAAAGTGCTTATTATTATATCTTTGTGTTTATGATAAATGTTTACATTCATGCTATAACAGTATTAAACCGGAAACATTAATACTTGTGTGATTTGTAAACTAAATTAGAGTCCCTAGTAAAAGCCTCTTTGTAATACTAGCTTGTTGGTTAATAGATGATCGTGGTTTCCCGATCATGAACATTGAGATGTTGTTAACAACAATATAATATCATTAGGAGAATGGTATGATGGACATACTCCTATAGATAAGCGTAGCATTAAGATCAAGTCATTTCAATAGTTCATTTGCTATAAGCTTTCTGATACATAGTAACCTAATTCCTTCGACCATGAGATCATGCTAATCACCATCACCGGAAGGATGCTTTGATGACATCAAACACCACACTGTAACTGGGTGGCTATAAAGGTGGCATCGAGTGTTCGGAAAGTATGTGTTGAGGCACATGGATCAAGAGTGAGATTTGTCCATCCAATCTGTCATATATCCATCCATATGACAGATAGATATACTCTAGGACCTCTCGGTGGAATGTCATCCAATTGGCTTGCAAGCATGTGACTGGCTCACAAGGGATCACATATCACGGGAACGAGAAAAGAGTACTTATCGGTAACGAGGTTGAACTAGGTATGCAGAGATACCGACGATCAAAACCTCGGATAAGTAAACTATCGTGAGACAAAGGGAAATTGGTAATGTATGTAAGTGGTTCATTCGATCGTAAAGTAATCGAAGAAATATGTGGGAGCCATATGAATTTCTAGATTCCTCTATTGGTTATTGATCGGAGAAGTGTCTCGATCATGTCCGCATAATTCACGAACCGTAGGGAGACACACTTAAGGATTCGATGTTGTTTAGTAGATATGGAATGTAAGTAGGGATACCGAATGTTTTTCAGAGTCTCGGATGGGATCCAGGATATCATGAGGAGATCCGGAATGGTCTGGAGAATAAGATTTATATAAGGAAAGTCCGATTCCGGAGTTCGGGAAAGATTCCGATGTTTTCATCGGAGAGGTTCTAGAAGGGTCTAGAAGGTTCATCGGACCAGAAGGGGAATGGACCATGAATGTGTCATTGGTAAGTGGAATGATTGGATCATATACTAGGTCACTTGGTTTGGGCATTTACAAGAGAGAATTAAAGCTCTAAATTGAAAGTCAAACGGGAGGTTTAAAAAGTCAAACTGGAACAATGGTTTCCTAGTGGAAGAAGGAAGGAGTCCTTATCTCAATCCAACTTGGGTTTGGGTTTGGATTCAAACCCACCTCTCCCAAGGCTGCCCCCCTCTCATAAATAGAGGGGGAGGGCTGCCCCAAAAGCCAAGCCCTATCCCTCCCACACCCGCGCCGCCGCTCGCCGCCGCCTTGCACCGTCGCGCCGCTGCTGGCCCGTCGCCATTGCCATAGTTGCTGCCGACACCTCCTCCTCCTCCCGGACTTCTAAACCCTAGATCGTCGGGAAACCCTAGATCCATCATAACTCGCACCGGCTTAGGCGAAGCCCTGCGGGATCGTCCCTCTACTTCCAACACCACGCTGTCGTGCTGCCGGAATCGCGAGGGGAGAACTACAACCTCCGCTGCCTGCTAGAACAAGGGAGAGGAAGGTCTTCATCGAGTACCGAACATGTGACCAACTGCGGAAGCGCTGCCGGAACGCAGTGCCGAAAGGATCGTCTACGCGATATTGATATCGGCAAGTGTACGACTACATCACCCACGAGAATCTGCTCTTGTTAACCGCTTTGGAATCTTCGAGGGTGAGTGCTTCTATTGACTCGTTGCTACAATCTAGTAGATAGATCTTGGCTTGTTTGTGTGCATGCGATAGAATTTTTTTGTTTTCCATGCTACGAATCCCTACACATGGGAGATTAGAAGATCATTATTAGAGCCCGAGAGCTTTTCATGACTTTCTTCCAATTTCATATACTTGCTAGTTAGAAACTCAAGTTGAGCCCTTGGATCAACATTCTCCTTTAGGGAAGATGCTTCACAAGAAGTAGAGTTAGTAGCACAAGCATCATTAATGGAATTTTCCTTTTCAAGCTCATAAGATTCATTTTTTTGTGTGAGGATACAATTAGTGTGCTTCTCCTCGGCAAGATCTTGCTTAAGGAGATTGAATCTCCGACTCCCATCATCAAGTTGGAAATCCAACTCCTCTATGGTTCCCGTTTCTTTAGTTATGGTGTCCATAACGTGTTTGAGACAAGTAACGACCTTATTATTACCACGAAGAGAGGTACACAAAAAAGTCAACTCAAGCAAGAGAGCACTAGTATCCTCATCAATGTCATCATCACTATCATCAGTATCATTGCTATTATATTTGGAAGATATATTGGGATCCAAAGTAGGAGATACCTTTGATCCTCTTTCCATAAGGCACATGTGAGCACGAGAGGATGAAGATGAGGATATTCTTGAATCTTCATTCATGATCATGTCTTGCTCCATAGAATGTTTGATTTCCTCTACATTGTTAGATAGACAACTAGAGGAAATAGAAGCATTTTGTTCATGGGAACAAGGCAAATCAAGCATATCATCTAAAGTAGTACTTAAATAATTTCTAGATGATATATAAGGACTAGCAACACAAGGGGGTATATCATCATTGTTGCAAGAAGTGCTTAAGTCCAAACTCTCTACACCATTATCATTTATAGAACAAGAATCATTGGTGTAAAGAGAAACACTACCATCATCACATATGATTTTTCCACTCACCATGCCATTACCTTGGGACTTGTCACATGTAAGTGAAGTGGAAATAATTGAGATCATAACGCGACCGGAGGTGGAAGCAACTTGGAGCTCTTCATGATGTGAGGGAGAAGAGAGCTCCTTGGAGATACCACTGACCCGATTAGAAATGGAACCACCAAATATTTCTTTAAGCTTGGTCCACTTCTCATGAGACGACTTGCTCTTTACAATCGTCGAGAACAAATTAACTGTGGGTCTCAAAGAGAAAATAATCTCATTAGATACTTGAGCTTCGATATGTAAATTTTTCTCATCCGCTAAAGATAGATTTTGAGGATACATCGAAGGATAAAAACCTACATCTATAAATCTCTCAATATTTGGACACGAGGTCCGAAGATTATAAAGCAAGCAATTTCTCCACAAAGTATAATTTGTGCCATCAAAGATAATTGTGTCATTGTGCACTATACTACTAGCCGACATCTTTACACTCTAGGCGGTGAAGCCTAAACAAGGAGAGACCTTGCTCTGATACCAATTGAAAGGATAGATATGTCGCCTAGAGGGGGTGAATAGGAAATTTCAAAACTATTACTGTTTTGGCTTGATAGAATGCGGAATTAAACTAACGTTTATTTTACAAGCACAAAACCTAAATACACTAGGCTCAACTAAGTGCACCAACAACAAATTAAGCTAAGCAAGATAGCACAAGATAAATATACCACAAGTGATAAGCAAGATATAAGTACTTCAAGCTCGATGGCTATCACAAGGAAATTAAGCTCAGATATAGAGATAACCGAGGCACGCGGAGACGAAGATGTATTCCCGTGTTCACCACCTTTGGAAAGGGGGCTACGTCACGTTGGAGAGGTGTGAGGTTCCACGAAGGATTCCTCACGCGCCACAAAGGCTCACCTTCTTCTCCGAGTCTATCCCACGAAGGAATAGGCCCTTTCCTTATGGCTAGCTTTTCCTCCACTCCGGAGATGGCAAGCTCCACAACCACTTCACAATCTCCACGAAGGAGAAGCCCGGGTCTCTTCACAATCTTCCACAAAGAGAACACCGCGGCACCAACCACCAAGCCAACTAGGAGGTCACCCTCCAAGAGTAACAAGCTCACAGTCTCTCACTCGAACAAATCATAATGGAGAGCTCAACAGTTATGCAAGAATGCAAAGCAAGAACACCAAGGGTGCTCAAATCCTTCACTCTCAAATCCCACCAAAGCAGCAAGTGCTAGGGAGGAATTAGAGAGGAAGAACAATGGTGGAAGTCAACAAATGACTCCAAGATCTAGATCCAAAGGGTTCCCCTCACTTAGAGGAGGAATTGGTTGGTGGGGATTGTAGATGTAGATCTCCTCTTCCAAAGCCCTAAAAAAGATGCAAGAATCATAGGAGGGAAGGGGGAGGAAGCAAGCTCAAGAGGTTCAACAACGGAGGTCAATTTCGTGGTCAAGAACGGTCTAAAACGTTGGGGGAAGAACCCCCTTTTATAGTGGAAAGCAAATATGGCTGTTAGGAGAAAACTGTGCGAATCCGGTTGAAAGTTCGGTTGGACCGGCTCCAGAACCGGATGGTTCGGTTCCTGGACCGGAAAACCGGATCTCAACCGGGATAAGGGTCAGTACACAGTCTCGGATAGACTCGGTATAGCAAAACCGGAAATCCCGGTTGAATCTTGGTTTTCCGGTGCTAGCACTGTACCACCCGGTCCGGGAGCCGGTTGAATCGGATCCACAACCGGGATGAAACTGACTTCACGGAAAACGTAATAACTTTTGCATCCGGACTCCGATTTCGATGATCTTAGGCTTGTTTTGACGAGGACAACAAGCTCTACAAGATTGTACAGAGAAACATCATAGCCCAAAAAAGGAGTATAGAACCAAATTAAGAAAGGTAAGAATCCTCCCTAAATAAGAACCGATAAAACCTTTAAACTCAAAAACGCCATAGAAGATGCATACGAATTCCGTTTTCGATAAACTTGGGATTGTTGAAGAGGTAGAAACAAGCTCAAGAACTTCACATGGATAAACACCAAGAAGCAACAAAATAGGAAGATGCAAAGTATGCAAAGGATTGAGCTCCCTATGACGATGTGATCAAGTTACACAACCGAAAGCCCCTCTTGATAGTGCGGCTATCTATCCTATAACCCGATCTCCCAACAACCACCTTGAGACCGGTAAAAGGAAAACCTAGCAAGGCCATACCTTTGCCTTGCGCATCCTGCTTGATCTTGATGACAACGCTTCAAGCTCCACCCAAGCCAGAATGTAACACTTGATCATTGTTGCTTCGTGAAGACTCTTAAGTTGCTCCCACATACACCACTATGGGATAGCTTTATTAATACATGTCTTCACATGTCCATTATCACCAATATGGACGACAAGCTTCAAGCAAATGATCTTCTCGATATACTTATCTTGAACTTGCCCTTCTCAACCTTGATGACGATCACCACTTGACATCCTTTCATGGGCTATATAAGATCTTCACTTTTGAAGCATGCCCATGAAAAGATACCTATCTCATATAGAAAACGCAAAGGCACACATATAATGGGTTAGTTCATGATGCATAATTGACAAGGCTTACCATACCACAAAATCCATGTGGTACATTCTTTATGCTTCATGTGTTGACCAACTTGAAATCACTCTTTGTATTGGTCAACCAAGTATCTTCTCGTGCTCCATATTAATATCTTGAGGTACATAAGAAACTCTTCATTTGATTACATGCTCTAAATCTTAGTCTACCATAGCTCAACTAATGAGGCTATCATGACACTGACTTAGAGCCATATCTTGAATTCTTCTATTGAGATCACACTCTCAAGATATTGATCATATCATATTATTCTCTTAAGCTCGATGATTTTAATGCCAATACTCAAGGTATATTTTTATCTTCATGGCATCCATACTTGAATCCAACACATGGACTACAAGCATGACCTATGGAATATTCCTTCATATAAAACTCAGTGAAAACATTAGTCCATAGGGATTGTCATTAATCACCAAAACCTCACATAGGGTCAATTACTCTTTTAGTAATAGATAACAATCTGAACATAAAAAATAATCCAATGGTTCCACTCACAAGCATCAACTACAATAGTAATTAACACCGGGAAAGTTTCCCCTAAGAACTAAAGCAATATCCAACACAATTGTTATAGCGGGACGGAGTGGTGATGATGGTGATGATGGAGATGATGGTGTGGATGATGATGATGATCCCGATGAATCCTAGCTTGATGACGGTGTTTATGGCAATGGTCTCCCCTCTCTGGGAAGGAATTCCCCTGGCAGAAATCTGTCTGCCGGAGAGGTCTTGCTCTCTCGGTGTTTTCCGCCCCCCTAAGAGGCGGCGGAAATCTATCTGTGGCGCCCCCCTGGTGTTAGGGTTCCGTAGGGAAGATATAGGCAAAGGGGCAGAGTCGGAGGACGGGCAGGTGGGCCACACCTGCCCTAGGCACGGGGTCATGTGGGCCCGCGCCTAGGGGGTGTGGGACCCCTGAGGCCCATCTATGTCCCTCCTTCTGGCTTCCTTCGTCTTCTGGTAAAATAATATGTTTCCATATTTTTCTGGTATTTTTCTGATCTTCGCGAAATTGCACCAAAACGCCTTCTTTTCCATCCGAATCTAGACTCCGGCAGTCAATCCTCTAGGAATCATCCAACATGCATAAACAGATGAAAAGCCATAAGTAATACCTCATAATAAGACAAATATCAATGAATAGAGGTAAATTATGATATAGAATGGTGATGCAAATTGGGCGTATCAACTCCCCCAAGCTTAGAATTCGCTTGTCCCCAAGCGAATACTGAGCTCGGTAAACATGTTCACAGGTTTATGGAGTGAAGTGTTGATAAAAGAATACGAACAAGAAGCATCACACTTACCATTGCACAACTCATAGAAGAAAGCAACTCACCATTATATAACTTAGCTTGCAACCAAGTACAACAGTCACAATAGAGATGCATAAAGATAAATCATAATTGGAATTGGCAAACTTGTTCTTGGTGAGAGAACTCCTGGCAAACAGTTTCACAAAAAGCTTTTTGTAGAAGTTTCAAGACAGGAGCACTCTTTGCTCAAAAAGGTTTTTCATAAGTGAAGGCTTTCAAAGTAATACTCAATAGATAAGAGTTTTGTGAAAACAAGGAAGATAGAGAACATGATTGAATAAATCACCATATGAATGCTTGAAACACAACAACTCAAATTCTTGTTGGAGAAAGAGAGGAAGTAGGTTTACTGACTCAAACTGGTAACTGGGATAAAGGTCCCTTCTTAGAGGGTAGCAGGGATTACAAGTCATAAAGAGCTTCCAAAATATTATGGTAGTTACTAGCTTTGAGCCCTCATTGCCCCTATCATAAGCATCTTGAGATGATTAAGGTTAAAGTGAACAAAATGGAGTATATGCTTGATGAAATATAAGTTGGCAATCTCATGTCCCTTGAATATGAGGGCTGTTGGAGATATGCCCTAGAGGAAATAATAAATGTAGTTATTATTATATCTTTGTGTTTATGATAAATGTTTACATTCATGCTATAATAGTATTAACAAGGAAACATTAATACTTGTGTAATTTGTAAACTTAAATTGAAGTCCCTAGTAAAGCCTCTATATAATACTAGCTTGTTGGTTAATAAATGATTATGGTTTCCCTATCATGAACATTGAGATGTTATTAACAACAAGATCATATCATTAGGAGAATGATATGGTGGACATACTCATATAGATAAGCGTAGCATAAAGATCAAGTCATTTTAATAGTTCAATTGCTATATGCTTTTTGATACATAGTAACCTAATTCCTTCGACCATGAGATCATGCATATCACCTTTACCGGATGGATGCTTTGATGACATCAAACACCACACCGTAACTGGGTGGCTATAAAGGTGGTATTGAGTGTTCGGAAAGTATTGGTTGAGACACATGGATCAAGAGTGGGATTTGTCCATCCATATGACGGATATATATACTCTGGGCCCTCTCGGTGAAATGTCATCCAATTAGCTTGCAAGCATGTGACTGGCCCACAAGGGATCACATATCACGGGAACGAGAAAAGAGTACTTATCGGTAACGAGGTTGAACTAGGTATGCAGAGATACCGACGATCATAACCTCGGATAAGTAAACTATCGTGAGACAAAGGGAAATTGGTATCGTATGTAAGTGGTTCATTCAATCACAAAGTAATCGTAGAAATATGTGGGAGCCATATGAATTTCCAGATTCCTCTGTTGGTTATTATTCGAAGAAGTGTCTCGATCATGTCCGCATAATTCACGAACCGTAGGGAGACACACTTAAGGATTCGACGTTGTTTGAGTAGTTATGGAATGATGAGAAAGAGACCGAATGTTGTTCGGAGTCTCGGATGGGATCTGGGATATCACGAGGAGATCCGGAATGGTCCGGAGAATAAGATTCATATAAGGAAAGTCCTATTTCGGAGTTGGGGAATGGTTCTGGTGTTTTCATCGGGAATGTTCTAGAAGGTTCCGGAATGTCCGGCACTCCGAAGGGGAAGGGTACATGAATGTGTTATATCAAGTTGGTATGATTGCATCATGTACTAAGTGTCATCGCTGAACAAAATAAAGGGTTTAATCAAATCCTAGTTTGAAAAAGTCAAACGCCAATTTGAAAGTCAAATGGCTATTTTGGGAAGTGGAGGGGGAGGTGGAAACCGAGTTGGGAAGGAGTCCCTCCTCCACCGCCGGCCCACTTGGGATCCGAGTTGGGGAGGGATTCCCCTCCCCTTGGCCGGCGCCTCCCTCCTATAACAGGAGGGGCAGGGCTTCCCTCCTAGTACACAAGATTGCCCCTCTAAACCTAACCCTAGCCGCCGCCACCCACCATAGCCGCCGCCTAGGGTTTCTCCCCTAGCCGCCGACTTGGGCACCTCCAATCCCTAGCCGCCGGCCCTAGCACCCCCTCCTTGGTGTGTCTAAACCCTAGAACACCGAGGGCTCTCTCATAGTCCACCATACTCGCTCCGGCTTAAGGCGAAGCCCTGCGAGATCTCCCCTCTACTTCTGGTACCACACCGTTGTGCTGCCGGAATCGCGAGGAGAGTGCTACAACCTCCGCTGCCAGCTGGAACAAGGGAGAGGAAGGTCTTTGTCGAGTACCGAACGTGTGACCGACTGCGGGAGCGCTGCCGGAACGCAGCGCCGGAAGGATCATCTACGCGATCTTGAGATCGAGAAGAGTACGACTACATCACCCACGAGAATCCGCTCTCATTAAACACTTTGGAATCTTCGAGGGTTAGTTATTCCATCGACTCATTGCTACAATCTAGTAGATAGATCTTGGCTTGTTTGTTTGTATGCGGTAGAAATTTTTTGTTTTCCATGCTGCGAAACCCTTCAGTGGTATCAGAGCCGTGTCTATATGTAGATCTGTTGCACGAGTAGAACACAATGGTCATTGTGGGCGTTGATGCTTTTATTGTCGATTGCTTCTTGTGTACTTTGCATCTTGCGGGATGTTGGGATGAAGCGGCCCGGGCTAACCTTACATGACATCGTTCATGAGACTTGCTCCACGCTTGACATGCAACTTGTATTGCATAAGTGGCTTTGCGGGTGCCTGTTTCTCCCAGCATAGTTAAGATTCAATTTACAACGGGTGATTAACAATACTAGTATCAATATTGTGGTTCTTGTTCGTAAGTTAGAGCAACACTTATTGAAAGCCCCAAACCACGTAAAACATGCAAAGAAAGTAGAGGCGTCTAACTTTGTTTTGCAGGGGTGTGCAGTGATATGATATGGCCATGATTGTGATTATATTTGATGTATGCAATGTTCCTTATTGTAAGTTGGCAACCGGCAGGAGCCATATGGTTGTCTTTAATTTATGTTAAGACCCACGTGTCTATTCAAAGTAGTTGTAATAGTTGAAGCCGGTGGACGAAAACCATGGAGAAGCGTCATTGACCTTGATGCAATGCCGGTGATGATGGAGATCATGTTCGTGCTTGAAGATGGAGATCAGAAGCACAAAGAAGAAAGGCCATATCATATCACATATTATGAATTGCATGTGATGTTAATCCTTTATGCATCTTGTATTGCTTAGTAGACGACGGTAGCATTATAAGATGATCCCTCATGCACATGAATTTCAAGTCATAAAGGTGTTCACCCTTAGTTAGCACCGTTGCTAAAGCTTGTTGTTTCGAAGCACCACGTGATGATCGGGTGTGTTAGATTCCGCAAGTGTATACAACGTGAGCAAGCCAGATTTGCTCATGCGGAAACTAAGGTTTGATCTTGACGAGCCTAGCATGTACAGACATGGTCTTGGAACACGGATCACCGAAAGGTAAAGCATGAATCATATAGTAGATATGATGAACATGTCGATTGTTCGCCATTGAAACTATACCAACTCTCGTGATGATCGGTGTTGATGTGGTGGATTTGGTTCGTGTGATCACTAAAACAATGTGAGGGATATTGTTTTGAGTGGGAGTTCACCTAGATTAATTTAATTATTAATTAGAACTCAATTTGTCATAAACTTAGTCTAAACTATTGCAAATATGTTGTAGATCAATGGCGGCCCCTACCATCAATTTTAATGCGTTCCTAGAGAAAGAAAAGTTGAAAAAATGGAAGCAACTTTGCGGACTGGTTCCGCAATTTGAGGATTGTCCTCACAGCTGGTAATTTGACCTATGTGCTGGATGCACCGCTGGGTGACCCGCCTGCAGCTGATGCTGCCGACGAAGTAAAGAATGTTTACCTCGCTCAGAAGACTCAGTACTCCACAGTTCAGTGTGCTATCTTGTATGGTTTAGAATCGGAGCTTCAGAAAAGGTTTGAGAATTCAGACCCACATGATATTGTCCGTGATCTCAAATTGATCTTTGAGACCCACGCGGCAATTGAGAGCTATGAGGCTTCTGAAAAGTTCTTTAACTGCAAGATGGAAGAGGGCAGCTCTGTCAGTGAGCATGTGCTTAAGATGTCTGGGCACGCAAACAAACTTCAAAGCTTGGGTATAGTGATTCCTAATGTTTTGGGGATTTACCGTGTCCTCCAATCACTACCACCAAGTTACAAGAACTTTGTGATGAACTACAATATGCAAAACATGAACAAGCAGTTGCCAGAACTGTTTGCTATGTTGAAATCTGCAGAAGTGGAGATCAAGAAAGAGCACCAAGTGTTGATGGTCAATAAGACCACCAAATTCAAGAAAGGTAAGTCTAAGCAAAAGGGACACTTCAAGAAGGGTGGTAAGAAAGTTACCGCGCCGACGAAGAAGACCAAGGCTGGACCTAAGCCTGATACTGAGTGCTTTTACTGCAAGGGAGAAGGTCACTGGAAGCGGAATTGCCCAAAGTACTTGGCGGATTTGAAGAACGGCAACATCAAGAAGAAAGGTATATCCAATATACATGTTATTGATGTGTATCTCACTAGTACTCGTAGTAGTGCCTGGGTATTTGATACTGGTTCGGTTGCTCATATTTGTAACTCGAAACAGGTGCTGCAGAATAAACGGAAGCTAGCGAAGAACGAGGTGACGATGCGCGTGGGAAACAGATCAAAGGTTGATGTGATCGCGGTCGGCACGCTACCCCTTCATCTACCATCGGGACTAGTTTTATACTTAAATAATTGTTATTTGGTGCCTGCGTTAAGCATGAACATTATATCGGGATCTTGTTTATTGCAAGACGGTTACTTGTTTAAGTCCGAGAATAATGGTTGTTCGATTTATATGAGTAATATGTTTTATGCACATGCACCTTTGATAGATGGTCTATTCTTGTTGAATCTCGATAGTGGAAATACACATATTAATAACATTGAGGCTAGACGTTTGAAATAGAGCGATAACTCGACCTATATGTGGCACTGTCGTCTTGGTCACATTGGAATGAAGCGTATGAAGAAACTCCATACCGATGGACTTCTTTAATCACTTGAAAGATGTGAAGCATGTCTGATGGGTAAAATGACTAAGACTCCATTTTCTGGTATGATGGAGCGAGCTACGGACTTATTAGAAATCATACATACCGATGTGTGTGGTCCAATGAGTGTAGCATCGCGCGGTGGTTATCGTTATGTTCTTACCTTCACGGATGACTTGAGTAGATATGGGTATATCTATTTCATGAAACATAAGTCCGAAACTTTCGAGAAGTTTAAGGAATTTCAAAGTGAGGTGGAGAATCAACGTAACAAGAAGATTAAATTTCTACGTTCTGATCGTGGAGGTGAATATCTAAGTTACGAGTTTGGCGAGCATTTGAAGAAATGCGGAATACTTTCACAATTGACACCGCCGGGAACACCACAGCGTAATGGTGTGTCCGAACGTCGTAATCGAACTCTCTTAGATATGGTTCATTCTATGATGTCACTTACAGATTTACCGCTATCATTTTGGGGTTATGCATTAGAAACAGCCGCATTCACTTTAAATAGGGCACCATCTAAATCCGTTGAAACGACACCGTATGAATTATGGTTTGGGAAGAAACCTAGATTGTCGTTCCTTAAAGTTTGGGGATGCGAAGCCTATGTAAAGAAGTTACAACCGGACAAGCTTGAACCCAAAGCGGAAAAATGCGTCTTCATAGGATACCCGAAGGAAACTATTGGGTATACCTTCTATCATAGATCCGAAGGAAAAATCCTTGTTGCCAAGAATGGATCCTTTCTAGAGAAGGAATTTCTCTCGAAAGAAGTGACTGGAAGGAAAGTAGAACTCGACGAGGTTGTCGAACCTTCTCTCGAAATTGCGAGTAGCGCAGCACCGGAAGAAGTTCCTGTGGTGCCTGCACCAATAATAGAGGAAGCTAATGATGATGATCATGAAACTTTGGTTGTAGTTGCTACAGAGCCTCGCAGGTCAATGAGAACTCGTACCACTCCTGATTGGTATGATCCCGTTATGAGTGTCATGTTGGTAGACAACACCGATGACCCTGCGACTTATGAGGAAGCGATGATGAGCCCAGATTCCAATAAATGGCAAGAAGCCATGAAATCCGAGATTGGATCCATGTACGAAAACCAAGTATGGACTTTGGTGGACTTACCGGATGGCCGGAAGGCTGTCGAGAACAAATGGATTTTCAAGAAGAAAACAGATGCTGATGGTAATGTCACTGTCTATAAAGCTCGACTTGTCGCAAAGGGGTTTCGACAAATTCAAGGAGTTGACTACGATGAGACTTTCTCACCTGTAGCGAAGCTAAAATCTGTGAGGATTATGTTAGCAATCGCCGCATATTATGATTATGAGATATGGCAGATGGATGTCAAAACAGCATTCCTCAATGGAGACAATGATGAAGAGTTGTATATGATGCAACCCAAAGGTTTTGTCGATCCTAAAGATGCTAACAAGGTATGCAAACTTCAACGGTCCATTTATGGATTGAAGCAAGCATCCCGAAGTTGGAATCAATGTTTTGATAAGGTGATCAAAAGTTTTGGTTTTATACAAACTTATGGAGAAGCTTGTATTTACAAGAAAGTGAGTGGGAGCTCTGTAGCATTCTTAATACTATATGTAGATGACATATTGTTGATTGGGAATGATGTAGACCTTCTTAATAGTGTCAAGGAATATTTGAATAATAGTTTTTCAATGAAGGATCTTGGCGAAGCAGCTTACATATTAGGCATAAAGATTTATAGAGATAGATCAAGACGCCAAATATCATTGTCACAAAGTACATATTTGGACAAAGTTCTAAAGAGGTTTGGAATGGAAGATAGCAAGAAAGGGTTCTTGCCCATGTTGCCCAATACGACCTTGAGTAAAACTCAAAGTCCGACATCGGCAGAAGATAGAGAAAGGATGAGTAAGACTCCCTATGCCTCAGCCATAGGATCTCTAATGTATGCCATGCTATGTACTAGACCCGACATTGCATATGCTGTTAGTTTAACTAGCAGATATCAAAGTGATCCAGGAGTGGATCATTGGACAGCGGTCAAAAACATCCTTAAGTACTTGAGAAGAACTAAGGATATGGTTCTTTCTTACGGAGGTGATGAACAACTCATTGTTAATGGTTACACCGATGCTAGTTGGAACACCGATCCGGATGATTCTAAATCACAATCTGGATACGTATTTACTTTGAATGGTGCAGCAGTTAGCTGGAGGAGTGCAAAGCAAAGCGTTGTGGCGAGATCTTCAACTGAATCGGAATACATGGCTGCTTCGGAGGCTTCACAAGAAGCGATATGGATGAAAGAGTTCATTACAGAACTGGGTGTGGTTCCTAGTGCGCTGGACCCAATGTCTATCTACTGTGATAACATGGGTGCCATAGCCAATGCGCAAGAACCAAGGTCACACAAGAAGCTGAAGCACATCAAGCTACGTTTTCACGCTATTCGAGAACATGTCCAAGATGGGGACATAAAGATTTGCAAAGTACACACAGATCTGAATGTGGCGGATCCGTTGACTAAACCTCTCCCGAGGGCAAAACATGACCAGCACCAAACTGCCATGGGTGTTCGGTATATTACCATGTAATCTAGATTAGATGACTCTAGTGCAAGTGGGAGACTGTTGGAGATATGCCCTAGAGGCAATAATAAATGTAGTTATTATTATATCTTTGTGTTTATGATAAATGTTTACATTCATGCTATAATAGTATTAATAAGGAAACATTAATACTTGTGTGATTTGCAAACTTAAATTGAAGTCCCTAGTAAAGCCTCTATATAATACTAGCTTGTTGGTTAATAAATGATTGTGGTTTCCCTATCATGAACATTGAGATGTTATTAACAACAAGATCATATCATTAGGAGAATGATATGGTGGACATACTCCTATAGATAAGCGTAGCATAAAGATCAAGTCATTTTAATAGTTCAATTGCTATATGCTTTCTGATACATAGTAACCTAATTCCTTCGACCATGAGATCATGCATATCACCTTTACCGGATGGATGCTTTGATGACATCAAACACCACACCGTAACTGGGTGGCTATAAAGGTGGCATTGAGTGTTCGGAAAGTATTGGTTGAGACACATGGATCAAGAGTGGGATTTGTCCATCCATATGACGGATAGATATACTCTGGGCCCTCTCGGTGAAATGTCATCCAATTAGCTTGCAAGCATGTGACTGGCTCACTAGGGATCACATATCACGGGAACGAGAAAAGAGTACTTATCGGTAACGAGGTTGAACTAGGTATGCAGAGATACCGACGATCATAACCTCGGATAAGTAAACTATCGTGAGACAAAGGGAAATTGGTATCGTATGTAAGTGGTTCATTCGATCACAAAGTAATCGTGGAAATATGTGGGAGCCATATGAATTTCCAGATTCCTTTGTTGGTTATTGTTCGGAGAAGTGTCTCGATCATGTCCGCATAATTCACGAACCGTAGGGAGACACACTTAAGGATTCGACGTTGTTTGAGTAGTTATGGAATGATGAGAAAGAGACCGAATGTTGTTAGGAGTCTCGGATGGGATCCGGGATATCACGAGGAGATCCGGAATGGTCCGAAGAATAAGATTCATATAAGGAAAGTCCTATTTCGGAGTTGGGGAATGGTTCCGGTGTTTTCATCGGGAATGTTCTAGAAGGTTCCGGAATGTCCGGCACTCCGAAGGGGAAGGGTACATGAATGTGTTATATCAAGTTGGTATGATTGCATCATGTACTAAGTGTCATCGCTGAACAAAATAAAGGGTTTAATCAAATCCTAGTTTGAAAAAGTCAAACGCCAATTTGAAAGTCAAACGGCTATTTTGGGAAGTGGAGAGGGAGGTGGAAACCGAGTTAGGGAGGAGTCCCTCCTCCACCTCCGACCCACTTGGGATCCGAGTTGGGGAGGGATTCCCCTCCCCTTGGCCGGCGCCTCCCTCCTATAAGAGGAGGGGCAGGGCTCCCCTCCTAGTACACAAGATTGCCCCCTCTAAACCTAACCCTAGCCGCCGCCGCCCACCATAGCCGCCGCCTAGGGTTTCTCCCCTAGCCGCCGACTTGGGAACCTCCAAGCCCTAGCCGCCGGCCCTAGCACCCCCTCCTTGGTGTGTATAAATCCTAGAACACCGAGGGCTCTCTCATAGTCCACCATACTCGCTCCGGCTTAAGGCGAAGCCTTGCGAGATCTCCCCTCTACTTCCGGTACCACACCGTTGTGCTGCCGGAATCGCGAGGAGAGTGCTACAACCTCCGCTGCCTGCTGGAACAAGAGAGAGGAAGGTCTTCATCGAGTACCGAACGTGTGACCGACTGCGGGAGCGCTGCCGGAACGCAGCGCCGGAAGGATCGTCTACGCGATCTTGAGATCGGGAAGAGTACGACTACATCACCCACGAGAATCCGCTCTCGTTAAACACTTTGGAATCTTCGAGGGTGAGTTATTCCATCGACTCGTTGCTACAATCTAGTAGATAGATCTTGGCTTGTTTGTTTGTATGCGGTAGAAATTTTTTGTTTTCCATGCTGCAAAACCCTTCAAGGGCCACTCCTCATGCATACTCAACTTTGGGCCCAGGTAAGTTCTTGTCATTGTAAGTATTTTCATATCATTGAGAACCGCCAACAGGGTACCCCTTGCACATGGTACAAGAGCTTTCTCATAACCAAAATGACAAGGCAAGCAGACAATGAGCATCTTAGCGATCTTTTTATTTACTATGTATATAGCTTTTTATTTCACACCGTTGACATCCATAGACAAAAGAGCACGATATCAACTGTGTACAGAGTACAAGTGCAATGTTGAAAATGTTCCCCGTGACAGCACGATTCTGCTAATCCCAATGTATAGATGCAAGCATATACAACTTTGATGTTCCAAATGGTTCAAGTCTATTAGAGGTAAGTAAATAAAGTGTGCCGTCAAGTTCGTGAGAGATTTACTAACTAGTTTTCACTTAACAAAATACTTTTTAATTTGAAAGGTAGATGAAGCTTGAGAATTGCTAGGAATAGCAAAATCTACTAGGTAGATACGGTGGACACATGTGGCAGAAGATTTGGGTTCAAAGGATTTTGGAAACATGAGAAGTATGCCTTCTCAAAACAGGTTTTTGGCTAGCAAGGCTGGGTAGCAAGCAAGAGAGTTGAAAGAAACAATCAAACATACAAGTAATAAATCCAAACATGCAATCTTCCTTGAAGACACAAAAGAATCTTAAATAAAGAATACTAAGAGTATGAGCTAACAAGAAAGAAAACAAATGATACCAAATACCTGTAAGCTTTTTCTTTCTTTTTCTTTCAAACTAAAGCCACTGACCAGAACTCGGTTTGCCAAAACCAATTTAGATCCACTTGATGATCCCAAAGTGGTGCCAATACTGAACAACAAGATCCATCATATAATAGAGATTACAAACTAAAATAAGAAGTGCAAAAAGTAAAAGATGAGACTTCTCATTAATATTCCAATAAAGGCACTCACACCAAGGGATACATAGATAATCAACTAAAGGAGAGATACTTACACATGCGAACCAAACTATAAGATAACCTCTCTACCACAGATATGAATCCACTAAAAAGGTAAAGGATAAAAGATAATGGTGGTGATACCGCGGTACTCCCCCAAGCTTGCAACAAGCCAAGGGGATGCCAAACCTGATGACGAATTACTCCTTTGGTGGTGGTGGTGTTCTCTTGATAAGCTCCTCAATAAGTTTCTTCAACTCCTCGAACTCAAAAGTAAGAGTATGGATTAGCTCCGAGTTTTTCCATGATCATGTCAGTCTGAGAATTCCAGTTCTTGTTATTCTTTCCCCACTCTTCATCCTTAGTATGATCCTTCTCTTCATTGTTAGAACGATGCATATCCCAAACCGAAGGCAAATTTCCTTTGGGCACATGTTGATATTGATATTCATGTATAAGTGTATGGAAGGTTCTCTTGTTACGTGGAGGAGATGGCTATGGATTGCAGAAGAGACGTGGAGGTTTCCCTCATGTAGACATCCATGCTGTATTCTTAAGCTTGGTATGTCGTGCCACCAAACCAAAGCTTGTGACGGTAGCGCGGGTGTCCGGTTGCTTGTCCTCCTCCATGTCTCCTTCATAACCTACCGGAATCTCCTCCTCCTTGGGAACTTGAGGTTCTTCTTTCTCGGGCTCCTTGTCTTTGTCGTTGGCGGAGACCATGGTGCTCTAAACTTGAGAAGATTTCCTGACAGAAACAGATCGAAACGAAAACACGACGAGGACACGATGCACGAACCTCGGGGGATCTGGGGGGTTATATATTATGAAGTTTCAATGTATAATGAAGGTTTTGACACGGAAACAAAGCGGAGACGGAGTTTGAGGGTGGCAAACCCCCTCTAGGAGCGGCCAGGCTGGGCCCGTGCTTGGGGTGGGTTTGTCAACCCCGGGCTCCGTTTCCTCTTCAGTTTCGTCTCGTAACTTCCCTTATGTATTAAAAACATCAAAAATATAAAAAGATTAGGGTTTCATCAACCTTCTGTTTTCACCACTTTTACCTATTCAAAGACGAACTCTGCAGATTCCTTCTCTCTTTCTCTTGTGAATTTCCTTCATACAAAACTTTTGCACAAACTCAATGACAACATTAGTGTAAGCAAAAACAATAAACCTTTGGTAAACATTTCAACTAAAACCCATCAAAACAAAAGCTTCTATAAGAGGCAAATGCAAATGAAGGCAGAAATCTGTCAAAACAGACCAGCAGGTAAAGATTGATTTTTTTGAAGACCTTATATTGCTCCAATCAAAAAGTGCAGAACTGATGAAAGTTCGGTAACCACTTGGAGAACAAGCTCAGAAAAATTCAGCTCCATCCGAAGTACTGAGCTCCCTCACAAATTTTTACAATTCAGCACAAAAATCTGTCCCAGGACAACCACTTTTCACAACTCCTCTTCTTCACAAAAGTAGTTGAAGTTGACACAAAAACCAAAACAAAAAGGATAAGGAGCGGTTACTACAGAGGTAATAACTTCCAAGACTCGACAAAACTCTTGGGTTATCTCCCAACAAGTACTTTTCTTTAATGCCTTTAAGTTAGGCCTGAAACTTCCAAAGATGCTCACATAGGATATATATATATATATATATATATATATATATATGGAGTGAAAGAGAGCATCAAGAAGCAAATAACCAAAACACTTGAGTCTAACCCACTTCCTATGCATGGGGGTATCATGAGAAAACGAATTGTTGAGACAAAAAGCCACTAGCATAGGAAGACAAAACAAATGCAACTTTAAAGCTTTCAATATAAAACGAGGAAACTTAACATCATTGAGATGCATAAAACCATGTTTCCCTCTCTCAAAATAACTTTTCGTAGCACTTAGAACAAATTTGACAATATAACTGTCACTACTAGGAAAACGCCTGTTCGTGGCGCACCTGAAAAGGCCATCCGTGGCGCACTAGCAGTGCGCCACGGGCCTCGCGCTACGGCTATCTCTTAGCCGTGGCGCACTACCTGGTGCGCCACGGTTGTGTCGAGATAGGCGTGGCGCACATGCCAGTGCGCCACGGAAAGTAGTCCAGGTGCGCCACGCGTATGAAACGATAACCGTGGCGCACTAGGTGCTATGCGTCACGGATATAAATTTCAAAATTCAAAAAAAATAAGCAGATCTGGATCTCGTCTTCAGTGTCGTCGCGCGTCGGTGCAGGTCACCGTCGTCACCTCGTCGTAGCCTCGTCGTCGCCTCCTCGTCGTCACCTCGTCGTCGTCGTTGTCGGAACTGCAAGGAGGAGGAGGAGAATAGGAGGAAGAGGAGGAGAAGAAGAGGAGGAGAAGAAGAAGAGGAGGAAGAGGAGGAGGAGAAGAAGAAGAGGAGACCTCGTCGTCGTCGGAACTACAAGGAGGAGAAGGAAGAGGAGGAGAAGAAGGAGCCTGCCGTCTTGTCGTCGGAACTGCAAGGAGGAGGCCGCCGTCACCATCTTCACTGCAAGGAGGAGGAAGAGGAGGAGAAGGAGAAAGAGAAAGAGAAGGAGGAGAAGAAGAAGGAAATGAGAAGGGAGGAAAAGGAAAAGGAGAGAAGGGGAGGGAAAAGAAAAGGGGTAGGTGGGCGGGGTGAGGATTTGAAATTTGAATCCCGCTCAAGCTTATCCGTGGCGCACTAGGTGGTGGTACGCTACGGGTAAGTCGCCCTCTATTTTTTTTCTGCAGGAAAAAAAGGTCTTTTGACCGTAACTTTTTACTCTTTTCGAATTTTTAAAATCTAAAAAATCGCTAAACCACCAAAGGTCGTTGCGAGCGGATGCGAAATCTCGTTCTCGTCATTTTGGTATATTATACGATTTTTTTCGATATCGTATGCAAAAGTTACGGCCTTTTTACCGTGGCATGACTTTTTTTTGCAAATAAAGTCGAAACTCATGTTTGTTAATTTTACTAGAAGCTATACCACATTATCTACCTAAATATGAAAGGATTTAATTTTTTGAAGTGTTTATCATTTTCTTTTATTTTTTGCAAAGCCTAAAAAGGCGATCCACGGGGGGGGGGGGGGGGGGTGGTGGGGGGTGGAGTTGGTGCAGGATAGTTAGGCGTAGGGCACTAGGACAAGGTGCCCTACTACTAAGTTTATACATCCATGGCGCACATGTCATAGTGCGCCACGGATGTGTCTGGCCGTTTCACAGCAGAGAGGGGCATGCGCTTAGGCGTAGCGCACCCCCTCCATGTGCGCCACGGTTGACACTAACAACCGTAGCACACCTACCCTATGTGCGCTACGAATGTTTGGCGTGCAGCCAACAGGGCCCTGGCCCACACATATCTGTGGCGCACTATGGTCATGTGCGCCACGGTTGTTCTAGTTACTAGTAGGGCACTGCCCATAGGTGAGCCACGCCTGTTTTAGCCGTGGGGCACTTCAACCATGTGAGCCACGGATGTGCTGATTACCTATAGCCATTTTCCTAGTAGTGTGTCACTGGCAACAACTTTATCATCAGAATAAGCATACTTACAGTTACCAAAAAGAGGTCCAAGGTCATAGACTGGATCAATAGAAGCAAGTTGTTCCATCCTGAAATCTTCATTAGGCAAGCTATTTTCACAAGGATCTTTAGCAAATTTGGAAAAGTTAACCTCATAAGAATCTCCATAAAACTTAGTTAAAACTTTTTCCTTCTTACAATCAATAATAGATCCACAAGTGTTCAGAAAGGGTCTACCAAAGATGATAGGACAAGTTTTGCTAGCTGCTGAATTAAGCACTAGAAAATCAGCAGGATATTTAATCTTACCACAGAGAACCTCCACATCTCTTACAATACCAATGGGGCAAATGGTCTCCTTGTTAGCAAGGTGAATAACCACATCAATGTCCTCAAGCTCACAAGGACCAATCTCATGCATAATTTCCCTGTAAAGCTCATAAGGAATAGCACTGAAACTAGCACCAATGTCACATAAACCATAGTAGCAATGATCACCAATTTTAACAAAAAGCACAGGGACACTAGCTTTTCTAAATTTTCCAGGATGAGAAATAGTATTAGAAGCGTCTTCACAGAAGACAATGTGCTCATCCTCTATATTTCTAGTGACAGTGTCTTTCACAATAGCTACCACAAGTTCATCACTCAAATGCTTACCATGCTCAACAGTTTTCATTGTACCTTTGCTATTTGCACTAATAATCATAGAATACTCCTTTACCTTAGCTGGGAAAGGCATTTCCTCCACATGGGGTTCAGGCACAATATGATTACTAGTACAAACTTGAGTACTTCTGACGGGAGCATGACTAACAACATCTTTATAAGGAGCATGATACTTATTCCACTTCTTCTTGGGAATTTCAATGTAAGAGGCAAAGGCCTTAAAATAGCTGGCAATACTTTGGGAATCAAGACCGAACTCATTGCTAATATCATGGAAGCTATCTGTTCCCATAAAAGATTTAATGCATTCATAATCATAGTTTATACCTGACTTTCTTCCTTTGTCATTCTCCCAAGCTTTAGTGTTCTCTTGAATACGGTCTTGAAGATCCTATTTAGCTTCTTTCTTCATACGTGTGAATGATCCAGCACAAAAAGCATCTAGTAAATCTTTATCATGAAGAGAAAGACTAACATAAAAGTTATTGAGAATAATATTGTTAGGGAGTTCATGAATAGGACATTTAAGCATTAGTAACTTCAATCTCCCCCAAGCTTGAGCTGTACTCTCTCCATCAAGAGGCCAAAAGTTATATATAAGATTTCTATCCTTATGGATCTGATGGGAAGATAAAATTTAGAATAAAAGAGAGATGACATCTCCTCCCATTCCATGGATTGTCCATTCTTCATCAGCTTATACCATTCTTTAGCTCTCCCTTTCAAGGATATGGAGAGTAACTTCATCTTCACCTGTTCAGTTGTGATACCTGCACACTTAAACAACCCGCATAATTCATGGATAAAAAGCAAGTGATCACCAGGATGGACAGTTCCATCCCCAAAATAATAATTATCCATAACACGATTAACAATACTAGTAGGTATCTTAAAAGGATCTATCTCAACAGGTGGTGGTTCATCTACTACCCTAGCAGTGGTAGTAGTTTTCCCAAACAGAAAACCAAGTGGGTTATCCATATTGGAAACAAAGTAACAAGCCGTAACAAAAGCAATACTCACAATGAAAGTTTCCCTTATCAGTTCCACTCTTCAATAGCGCTTCACTCCTCGACAACGGCGCCAGAAAATAGTCTTGATGACCCACAAGTATAGGGGGTGTATCGTAGTACTTTTGATAAATAGGAGTGTCGATCCCAACGAGGAACAGAAGGTGCTGAACAGTGGTATGGAGCAGGAAATCCCTGTAAATACTTAGCAAACAAATTTTTAGTGGTTTTCTAACAAGGCAACAAAACAAAGAGCAAGTAATAGAAGTAACGAACAAACGAAGCAAGTGGCCCAATCCTTTCTTAGCAAAGGACAAGCTGGTGGAAATACTTATCAGGACCAAACTTTCTCGAGGACACATGGGAATTCTGTTAAGTGCTTTCGCTTCAAATAGATGAGTACTCTTCTCTGGTGTTTGTAAGTGTTGTGTGGGTGAACCTGTGCTAACGTACCGCCCTTCCTAGGACTAATACATACTTGTGATTAAACACCCTACAAACATCCGTAACTACAGGAAAGTAATTAAGATATACATCTAACCACAGCCTTAAACTCTGAGATCCTATGCTCCCTTGTGCAAAGGTGTCCTAACGGGGGTTCAGGTTTCTGTCACTCCAGCAACCCCATAATTAGTATCCAAATACACAATGCATTCCCCTAGGCCCATAAATGGTGAAGTGTCATGTAGTCGACGTTCACATGACACCACTAGAAGAATAGCACCACAACTTAAATACTAAGCCATTGAATAATGACTCATCACAGATTCACTACTAACAACATGACTTCTCCCATGTGTCACATCCCAAATTTTTTATTTGGTTCTGCATATTATTCATGGCATTGCATCATAATCATCCATGCAAAACTTTCGATTGAATTGATTCGGCAAAACACTACTTTCAAAACCCTATTTTATTTTACTAAAATGCTCCTACGGGAGGGTATCTAGGACTTGTGTTTTCCACCCTTGTAGACTAGTGGAATCAAATACCACTTGACCCTAGATTGATCTCCTAGATTTTAGAAAAATTTAGGAACAAGTTTCACCCATTTCGGAGCTCGTTTGAAAAAGTTACGGTGGAAATACTAAACAGAATTTAGAAAAAAAATAAAAAAAACAAAAAAAAGGGGAGCGCAGCCTGTTGGGCCGCCGGCCCAGCCAGCGCCCAGCGCACGCGCGCGCGCGCAGCCCGCCGCCCGCGCGGCAGATGCTACCTGCCGCAGCCCGCGCCCGACCACCGACAGGTGGGGCCCACTTGTCGGCGCCGACATCGCCGCCGTGATCGGCCCCGTCTGCGCAACCGCCTTGCCGCCGTATCCGCCTCCAACTCCGCGCGGGACCCCCCTTCTTAGCCCGCGCACGCACCCCCTGCCCCTCCTATCGCGCCGCCCCTCACCCATCGGGACGCCGCCGCCGCCTCCCGTTTTCCACCGCCGTCCTCGCCGCCTACCCGCCCTCGCCCCTCGCGCGCCGCGACCCTGCCTCGGCCCCCCCACTGACCCTCTCTTCCTCTCTTCCGCGCAGGAGCCGCGCCACGCCGCCTCGCCACCGCCGCCGCCTCCATCCGCTCGCCGCCGTCCGCCCCGGGGCCGCCGACTCGCCCCACCTGACGAGGTTTCATCTCGTCAATGCCCATTGTTATGGACTTGGGTTTTGGAGAAGATGGGGATGCTGGAGATCGTGGCACGGTTAACAGACAAGCAACCAGAGGACACGAGATTTACCCAGGTTCAGGCCCCCGGAGGGAAAACCCTACTCCTGCTTGTCTGCTCTTTGATTACGGCGGAACCGAAGCTTACAGGGTGCGCAGATTCGATCTGGCGTGGATGCGTGTGCGAAAGTATGAGTCGAGAGTTTGTGGCTAGATCTGTAGATCTGTCTATTGTGTACGTGCCCTTCTCGTTGGGCCCTCCTAGCCTTTATATATGGGGAGGCTAGGTCTCGGGTGCCGATACGAGTAGGTTACAAGTTGTATTCAAACTCTAGTCTTGAGGTATCCTTGTCTTGTGCGCTTTGGAGTCCGTGTCCATATGTGCTTCGTGCAGCCGAAACATCTTGGGCGTCCTGGACCGTGGCAGGTCATCGACAGAGCCTTCCGTCGGGCTGGACCAAGTATGCTAACATCGGGTACCCGTAGGGCATATCCATGTCAGTAGCCCCCGAGTGTCCATCCGAAACGTAGATTCGGGTGGAGACTTAGTTGTCCTGAACCTTGTATTTGGATGTCGGAGTCGAAAGTTGTGTCGAGTGCGAAGCACTTCACCCGGAAGTTCATCGGGTCAGCTGAATTTGTTCGGCTGTTGTAAAGGAATCGACATCATGGACGTAGTCAACACAATGGACTATAGGGTGCGCGACCAACGCTCCCTATGGGAGTAGCCCCCGAGTGTCTGTTCGAGTCGTAGACTCGAGGAGAGACTTTAATTTAGCCGTTGTTTGCTTCAGGTCCATAGGACACAATTTTTTTTCGGATGCTTGAATCAATCCTCCCTATGGGAGTAGCCCCCGAGTCCGTAGTGGAGTCGTAGACTCGGCGTAGGACTCGAAGATCTTGTGTATGCGCGATCAGCGCTCCAGTTTGGAGTAGCCCCCGAGTGTCTGGCGGAGTCGTAGACTCGGGCAGAAACTCGAGTATTGTATCTTGTAGACGTAGTCGACATTCTCGCGGGCGCACCGCTGACCCGAAAGTACATCGGGTGTGCGACCAGCGAGGAGTAGCCCCCGAGTGTCTAGTCGAGTCGCAGACTCGAGTGGAGACTCATGCGAGGACAAATCACTGACCCGGAAGTGCATCAAGTCAGCGTCTCATGCATAAGGAGCCAAGAATCGATGTTGCAGTCGGAGTTGACGTGGCGGAGTCGTGCGGCGTTTAGCCGGAAGGACTCGACATTGCGGATGAAGTCAACACCGTTGCTTCTGTCGGGTGAACGACCAATGTCGTGTCTTCATAGCATCAAGCGATGCAACCATCCAAGAAAGGACTCGACTCGGGTCTTGATTGTATGGCGTAGCCAGCTCTTTTGTCGACTCCTGTTGGAGGACCTAATAGAATAGCTCGACGCGGTCGATGTCCTTGTAAGCTGCAGAAAACAGAAAGAATTGTGAAGTACTTGTATCTTGTAAAGAATATTTTCCTGTCGGCTTGTATAGTAAGATTCTGGTGCCGATCGAGTCGACACTTTTGCACTGTATGCTAGGCCTTTTCGTTAGTCTGATTACCCTTAGTCTCAGTACCTTGCCGAGGCACTCGGAGTTTAAGGATTCAACGATTAGGCAGAATCAGCTACTCGGGCTGTCGTGTTCGAGGTGCTCGAGTGCGTGGAGCCGATGGCACATTAGGTTACTCGAAGAGGGCGCAGCCCCCGAGTGTTTCGAGTGCGATTAAAGTAAGAAAGAAAATCAACTCTGAGTAGAGAACTTAGCTTTGTTGGTTGTAGTTGTCATGGACGGAGTCGACGCGGTAGTGGGTCATGCGGCGGACGTAGTCAACGCGGCGGACGTAGTCAACGCGGCGGACCACGGTCATAGCAGCGACGGGTTCCTAAGGTCGATGGTGATAGCGAGCTCCGCATCCGAAGATTGTTGCAATCGAAGGCCGCACTAGGTCGTCGCATCCGAAGGATGTATCGGGTTACTGCAGCCGAAAGCCGCATTGGGTCGCCGATGTCGAGGGAGTCCCCGAGTCGTCGGATCCGAAGATCGCAATATGTTATCGCAATCGATGGTGGTCGCAAATCATGCGGCGGAGTGGGCGCAGTCCCCGGATGTATAATTAGTTTGGACGTATAGATCGACACAAGAGTCGTCGGATGTTCGCTTGGAGGAAATAGATGCGATGGCGAGTGTGACGGCAGGCACGCGGCGTTTAGCCGAGTGGGTCGTCTCCATGGCTCTGTATCTGCTTGTACTATTTTTTAGCCTTGTGATGTAGGCCTTCGTTGAGGTCATTGTATCATCAGGCCGTACGTACGCTGTTGTGGAACTGCACACGCATACGCCCATGATGCTGGCATGTTACACCCAATTTAAATATGGTTTTCCGGCCGGAAAATTCATGAGCTATACGTACGTATCTACGTATTAGATCCGATCTTGGAGAATCAGCTTGATGTCTTTAATCTGGAACAAACCAGGCATGCTCCGGGTTGTGACCAATAGCCAGACTGAGTACTTGAAGATGTGTCGACACAATTGATCCAGCTGCCAAGATATCTCATAGACAATATTCTCGATTCCTTTTCTACTTGAGCATTGTACATGCAGGATTTTTGTCTGTTTCTAGGAAACTTTAGCACATGCTGATCGAATCTGTTTTTTGATCAAACTGATCTGCTGTGGTCATCACAAGACGCCTTTTTCCAAGATGCACAGGACGTATAGCAAATTCCAATACGAGTCGATACCGTGTGTCGCTGGGTGACCAGATCATCTAGGAAAACAGCCTAGCTGTAGCTGACGTGATCCTTGTCTTCTGATGGACACGGTCTCGCCCAACATGCCCTAGAATATGGTGTTGCTGTCTCCATTGACTATGCCGAGTCTGGAAACCTTTGGCAATGACGAAATCATGTTGCCGTTGACGACGAAGTTGACGCGCTGAAATAGATCTGTTTCTCGGTAGACGCCGGGTTGTAGATTGTTGATGATGGAACCGTCACAATCGCACAATCAGCAGCCCCGATTCCCACAGATGGCGCCAATTGACGAGGTTTCATCTCGTCAATGTCCATTGTTATGGACTTGGGTTTTGGAGAAGATGGGGATGCTGGAGATCGTGGCACGGTTAACAGACAAGCAACCAGGGGACACGAGATCTACCCAGGTTCAGGCCCCCGGAGGGAAAACCCTACTCCTGCTTGTCTGCTCTTTGATTACGGCGAAACCGAAGGTTACAGGGTGCGCAGATTCGATCTGGCGTGGATGCGTGTGCGAAAGTATGAGTCGAGAGTTTGTGGCTAGATCTGTAGATCTGTCTATTGTGTACGTGCCCTTCTCGTTGGACCCTCCTAGCCTTTATATATGGGGAGGCTAGGTCTCGGGTGCCGATACGAGTAGGTTACAAGTTGTATTCAAACTCTAGTCTTGAGGTATCCCTGTCTTGTGCGCTTTGGAGTCCGTGTCCATATGTGCTTCGTGCAGCCGAAACGTCTTGGGCGTCCTGGACCCTGACAGGTCATCGAGTGGGCCTTCCGTCGGGCTGGACCAAGTATGCTAACATCGGGTACCCGTAGGGCATATCCATGTCACCACCACCGCCTAGAGGACCGCCCCGAGCTCCCCCACCCCGTTCGCCGCGCCACCGCCGCCGGAGGCCACCGCCGCCGCCGCCTCGAGCTCGCCGTCGCCGCCTCCGGTGAGTCCTCGCCACCACCCCTCCCTGGCCGTTGGATCTTCGATCCACGGCCCACATCGTGTGGAGACCGCGTGGTTGACTGGTTGACCAGTCAACCCGCGCTGAGTCAGCGCTGAGTCAGCAGGGAATATTCCCAGAATATTCCCTTTTGATTTAAAATCGATTTAGAAATTGCAGAAATTAGTAGAATCTTGTAAATTGCGTAGAAATTAATCTACTCGACCAAAATTTGCAAATAAAATATGTGTAGATTCAGTAAGTCGTGTAGAATCTTGATGTACTATTGTTTTACACTTTTGCAGCAAGATTTTGTCCAGATTAATTAAAAGAGTTAATGGCATTTTTGGAGTAATTAATTCGTAGAAAATGATCTGTAACTCCAAAAATAACATGGAGAAACATACAAATAATCGAAATATGAAAAGTGAGTTGAAAAGACTAATCAGTAATTATGAACCACAACAATGCTCATCATTCTTGATAGATTCATCTCAAGCCAATCCCGTGTTCTGAATTGCTTCTCGTTGACATGTCTGGACTATTTATGTACTTAGAGGTTAATATAATTGAACCAAGAAAGAACGTGTGAACTATATATTACATGCCCCCATGAATACGACATGCAAATTTCTCTATTGGCATTATTTATGACATCTTGCATTTAGATATCATTTTTTGGTCCGTGAGTGATTTAACTATTGCATATATTTCGATAGATGAGTCTTTCAATATAATTTGATTTATACCATTTGTCTATAATGAGGTGGATTTTTCTTGGTTCATTTTAGTTTACAAGGAAAGGATTGTGCAAACTATGAAGCAATAAAGTAAGCACGAATTCTGTGAATATAGATCTTGCTTTGACATGCAGGACTACCATATAACAGTGTTGAGGTTGATCATGAACTTTTTCTATTTGCCATTATTTATTATGGCTATTTGCGAGATATCGTGCGTAGCTTGAAATCTAATCCTTTAAAAAACATACAAAAAGAAATTAGTTTGAGATTTCCTTTTCTTTTCCATCTGTCTAAAACATGCCATCAAATACATATACATTTGTAACAAAAGGTAAGCTGAAGCTTATGTTTTCCTTGATCCATCTCCTTGTGTAGAGAAACTAGTCAGTTTGTATCCCAGGACAAGGACCAAGTTTTTCCAGGAAGTAATGAAATTAGGGAAGATGGGTGTCACCGTTGATTGCCTTGAAGATGAAGTTTCAAGTTTCTCCACAATGTAGATGTTTATGAATATTCCCTTCTATTAATAATGCCTTACAACTCAAACACATGCAGGTCTGATAAAGAAATTGTAGTTTGAGTTGTTGATCAAATCATTATTCTTACTGGTGAAAGTGCTCAAGGAATGTAAGTCTCGAACATGTGTGCCTGACATAGTTTCTGGATCCCTTCTATTTGTGTTAACATGTATATCATTAAATAAATTAAGTAAGATCTTATTGAGAGTACATATTTACTTTAGTAAAGATCAATTGCAATCTGACTCACCTTTGTGCATCCTCCCCTATAAAGAAATATGAGAGGCTTTTTATCTTCATCATCTGTTTATTAGAAAACAATCATAAGATATGATACCTATATGACATAAAAATGGTGTTCCTGTACTCTTCCCTTTACAAGGAGGCGATTTTGAAAGTCTTCCGATCCTTAGTATATACTAGCTTTCATAATATAAATTTAAAAGGGACATGACCGAACAACTTTTAAGTTTACCATCTTCAAATATAGCACATTTATCTATCTTAAACTGTGCAATTCATGATGTTCTCTCTAGGAAAGAAGATCAAAAGTAAATCATTGCTAAATATAGATAGTTCCGCATAGTGAATGCATGTATTATATTTTACTGTTATCTATTAGAAGATATTTAACTTTATCATATAACAATCATTATTGACATAGTTGGATAATAAATAAATTAACAATTGAACAAGATATGGAACTTGCTGCTGTTGTATGTCCGGTTGGTGACCGGATAATACAAACTTAACAAAATTCGTTATTCCTGCATAAAAACCAACAAGATATTTTGCCATCTTTCGACTATATCATATTCTACTTAACTTACAACCTTGTGAGACTTTTTTAAGTATATTTTGAGACTTTTTTAAACAGAAATAGTTAACACTAAGAACAAAATTTATACTTGAAAAGGAGCAGTAGCAAGATATCAATACTTTTTGAGCCACTTTGAAATGAACACATATCAAATGCCTTTACAACTGCAAAATGGAAGTATTCTTTATATAAACATTCTTCCATCTGGGATGTGTATCCATGGTACAAAGGCTAAAGCATATAGTTAAAAACTAAGTGGAAAATGTGCAACAGAACATCATTTATGACAACCAACAAAAAAATCTGGAAGAATGATAACCAACAGCCATATATAATGAATTGAACATATTTATTTTTTGAACTGTTTACCTTACCTTGGAAAATTATATCTTCCATATAGTCTTTTCAAAGCTAGGCCAAACCCCAAGGCTGATCTATATGAGCAATTCCTAGATTCTCCAATATAGCATGCAAGACAATGCCACACTTGTCTCTTCTAAGTGGACTCGTAGCCGGATTGTACGGGTGACTAAGAGCCATATTACATATTATATAAGGATAAGAAATGGCCACATACAACAATATAACAAACTATTCGTTCCTCTAGAGCTACATAGAAATCTTATCAAAGTAAATATTATTGCAATGTATGCAGAAAAAACTCTTGAGAATTTACAGATCTTGTAGAGCTACTACGGCCCCTTCAATGCTCGCTCTGTGGCTATGCCTATTCTGCTATTCGGGTTCAGAACCAAGGTCTCGCCTTCGTGATATGAGTTCCAAATGTGGAATGATTGAACGAGGTGAAGGCCTAATGGCACATCACACAATTCTCGAGCCTGCTGGCCAGGACCCGACAGTGTGCTATGGTGCTATTTCCTCCATCGATGCTAGCCACACTATATATGTCTGCGGTTTTCGTCTCGCATTGCTACTGGATGGAGTTAGTCAACACCACATAAGTTGAGATGTTCTTCTCTCTCTTTTAGCATTAGAAAACAAAGTAACGCCATGCGCGCTCTTAGGTTCACAACCGTGGACACCTATGTACGAGGGTTGATTCCTGCTGCCTTCCATTGCTATGACTGTCAATTCAATGCTAGTATCATGGACGCGGTACATGGATATTGTACAGAAAATTAAGGAAACATAAGAGGAAGCTACTCTTTTGTGTTTATCCTTGCCAATACATGATCTAAAATGATTAGTCGTCACTCTCGCGTGCACACTCTGCAAGACCTAGCTCCACTTTCTCTTCCTTATAAAAGCCCCGGACGGACAACAATCACATAAAGGTGATGGTCCTTAGGTAGGTAGATTGACAGTTAGTCATGGATACATGGATCATTATTCATTATTATTTGAGGTTAGTCCTTGGCATGCTCGTTCTACTTAATTATACTCCCTCCGACCCATATTAGTTGACGTGGATTTGTCAAAATTTGGATGAACCTATATACTAAATAATGTCTAGATTCATCCAAATCTAGCCAAATCCAAGTCAACTAATATGGGTCGGAGGGAGTAGTAGAGACCATGGCTATATCCTTCTCATCGATAGGCTTTCCAATAAAAGAAGTAGAGTGGAAAACATATTGAGTTTAGCTTACTTATGCTAATTTAGAGTGTTATTGTTCTCTCTTTTACTTATAAAAATTTAATGAACCTATTTATTAGTTCACAGGGCCGACTAATACCACTGATATTGTAAAGATTCTCAGGAATCGTCTATGCATTATACAACCACCTAGAATCAATTTAGAGCCAAAATACCAAGGTCAACTCAAAATTTACACCATTCCAAGCATGCATGCAACTACTAAGAGATGAAATCACAAATGTAGTTAGAAAGTGTGCCGTAGAAGATATCTCTTTAAAACAGGTAACTAGCACAGATTACTCTCGATATGAATATGATCTCCACTTTTTATCTCCAAATTTCATGAGTGTCACCAACGGATTCCCATAAAACGGTGTGCAGCGATACCATCTCCACTCGCTTGGCGGCAGGGTAAACACAATTGGGCGTGGGTCTAAACTTGTTTATACCACTTTTATCTGTTCTGCCTCGGCGAACTTTTACTTCTAGCACAAATGTGCATGGATTTCTGCGAATCCCTGATGAAGAGCCTGATCTATCCAATGGTGGAAAAAAGGCCTCCAGTCCCGGGCCGCAACAGGCTCTAGTCCCGGTTTTGGGCCCGGGACTGCGAAAACGGGACTAGAGCCCCCCCCTAGTCCCGACTCGCAACGGCCCGCGACTGATAACAGCCACGTGACTGTTTCAGCGCCGCGGGGGGCGGAAACCCTCTAGTCCCGGGCTGTAACACCACCTGGGACTAAAAGGCTGTAGAGATTGTGTATTTCCTTTTTTTTGCCATTTTGTTCCTTTTTCGTTTTGTGTTTCACTAAAACAAACATATATTTCAGTATATATATTATACGCTACTACATACACACTACACGTCGATGCATTTATATAATTAATCGATCCTTTGCAAGCATACATATAATCAATCATATCAAAAGGAAGAAATGTTTTGAAATTACATGGTCATTGATGAATATATATATCATATGAGCTACATGGAGATGACTAAGGCAAATCAAGTTCCACGTCATCCGCATAATGCTCTCCATGTACATCAAGGACTTCCTTCATCATAAATCCCGCCAGCTCCTCTTGAATTGCTCTTATGCGCTGATCTGGCTCTAGTTTCTCCCGCAAATCATAAATATAATGTGAGTCAACTTTCCGCTCACTGGTCAACTCTCGGATGTACTCGCAGACGTAGTATCCACATAAATGAGTTCCCGGTGGCTGCTGTAAACTCTTCGCCATTTTATAAGTTAGCTCCTCTTTGAATGGACCTGGTATTTTCTGTCTGAACCGTGTCCAACACCTGCTCGGCAAAGAAAATGAACAAAGAGGTTATTAGTTACTTGATATCAGGAAATGAATGAAAGAGGACGATATAATGCGATAATGATTGAAATTACTTATGGAGCATTGCTTTCATGTCGCTCCACTTCTCTTGGTCCCAACTTAATGAGTCATGGACTTCAACTAGGGAGTTGTCAACTTGAATGTTTAGCAAGATCCAGTGGAATCTGCTGATGTTTACATAAGCATACATGCATATATAGCTCATCGAGTAAGCAAAAATAAAATGTGTACAAGATATAAACACTCACTTGAAGTTGTAAGGAAATAGTATTTCCTTAACAAAATTATTCTCGGTTAAGAACCTGGACAGGTCTTCCTCCACGTCTTTGGGGTGATTATTTAACGTATATTCATTAATGATATATGGGTCAATGAACCCAACGTCGTATCTTCTAGCTCTTTTGCATTCAAGCATCTTCATTCTGCAGAATATAATATCATCATACAAAAGGATATATATAGTTAGGATAATATATTAAATGCAATGAACGAGCTAAAGCTACAAACTTAATTATAGAAATAAATAACTTACAGACAGTAGCAACCAATGATAGATTTGTCGAGGGCATGCTGGTTGTATAACTGAAACAGTTCGGTCATTTGAACCTGTATCGAGTATGGTTTGAAGTGATGCTCCGTTCTAACGTCCACCGGAAACCAATCTTTCTGATGCTTTTTTTGTGCTTGCGACATGTACCATTTGTGCAGATTTCGCATATGTGTGGATAGACGCGTGAGCTCCTCATTACTGACTAGAGGCGCCCCTTGGACATACTGTCGTACTATCTGACCCACTGGCGTATCTTCATAGCCTAAATATTGACCAAGAGACATATTTGCTTCGTTAGCAAGTGCTTTGGCCTGCGATACAGTGATTCCCATAAGTGCAGCACTATTACGGGCTCTAGGGTCCATTATTTGCATGTCCATATCCATTTCAGCTCTGAAGGCCTTGTCGAGGTCTGAAATGACTTTGAGCGGGGCGATCGATTGATTCTTCTGTGCTCCGAGCTGGGCAACTTGCTTCCCGCTTTTTGCACTTGTGATTTTTTTTTCTTCTGTGCTTGCTTAATAATCTCCCGGTCATAGTCTGATTCCAGATTCATCGATATCTGGGATGGTTGCTCAAGAAAGGACTTAGCCTACTTTTTGGTTTTTTCGTTATATACCGGCTTTGGCTCAGACTTTTTGAGTGCAAAATGCGCCTTAACTTGGGCAGCCACATCCGCGTTAGTTTCTTCATCGGTCTTGTTATAAGGTCTTTTTGGAAGAGCCGGCGGGATATCGACTATCTTCGGCGTTTGACCTTTCTTCGATGTAGGGCGTGGGGGACCGTCGAACTTCCGTTTCTTCGACGAGGTAGTAGTATTGCACGGAGGCGGAGGCGGAGATCGAGTTGATGTACTCCTGTTGCGGCGATCGCCAGCGGGGCGAGGTGGACTTGGAGGTTGGCGATAATTGGGTTGGGGTGGACTTGGAGGTTGGCGATAATCGGGTTGGGGTGGACTTGGAGGTTGACGATATTCGATGCGGGGTGGATTTGGATTCCTTGGAGTCGGTGGCCTTGGTGCCGAGCCTGGAAACTTGATGTACTTCTTATTCCATAGAATGATGTTGCGCTTGACATCTCCTAGTTTCGTAAGGCCTTCAGGCGTAGCGATTTCAATCTCTAGGTCCGCAAAATCCTCCACTATGTCATCCACCATGACACGAGCATAGCCTGGTGGAATCGGAAGTGAATGGTGGAGTGCTCCAGGTAGACAAGGTAAAGCAGTGCCGATCGCCACCTTGAAGGACATGTTGTTCATTGGCTGATGTAGCTCACATTGTGCCATCTCTCTGACATCATCCACGGGGTAGTGAGGAGCCGGTGCATCATCTAGCAGTGCTTGATCATCAGCACAGACCTCCGTGGAAGCGACGCTGCTTCTCCGTTGGCTAAGATCCAATGCAGGATAATCAGACCGCGGGTGAGTTGACGACGACGGCCTTTGGCTAATTTCATGCATGAGGTTCTTTAGATCAGCTAGGTCCTGCTCTACCCTGGAGATCCGGTCTGCCTCCCGGTCCTTCTTTCTCTGACGGCTTCTGTAACTGGCATCATACTGAGGAAACCCTTTCTTCCACGAGACACCGGCGCCTTTGCCTCGTGTTCGTCCTCCCTTTTCACGATTCCCTAGGGCGCGTGTCAGCTCGTCGTTCTCTCTCTCGGGACGGAACAATCCCAATTGAGCATCGTTCATTGCTTGAATAAGGTCTTGGGAGGGTTTTAGAATTTTATCATGAAATAATGTCTTCCCTGTTTCTGGGTCCAAGGATCCCCCGTGCCCGTACCACCAGTGCTTTGACATCTCCGGCCATCCATCTGTACCAGGAGTGACGCCTCGAGCCCTCATATCCTTCTCCATAGTTTCCCACTTAGGGATGGCACTCTTGTAGCCACCTGTCCCCATTTTATGATGGTATTTCTTGTTGGCAGCATTTAACGCGTTCTTTGCCGACTTTGCCTTTGCTTTATCAGATTTCTTGTACTGTACAAAATCGGGCCACTGTTCTCTCAACTTCTCGTTTACTCCTTTGAAGTTTGGAGTTTTCTTTTTCGCGACATATTTCGTGTATAAATTTTTCTTGTGGTTCCGGTACAGTTCAGCCATCTTGCTTAGTGCCCACTCCTTGACTTTCGCTCTATTTTCAAGCCCACCCGGCCTTGGGGTAATACCATCTACCTCAAATTCCTCATACTCTGGAGGTAGTATGAAATGCGCTATGAGCTTCTGCCAAAGGTCATCTTTGGCATCATCAGTGACATAGCTTTTGGATTCTTCACCGGCTTTCTTTGACTTATTCCATTCTTCGATGGTGATCGGCAGGTTGTCCCTAACAAGCATCCCGCATTGATTTATAAACATCCTCCGGTGCTTCTCTGGAGCAATCGGTTCACCATCATCATCTATTTCTTCGATGGTGAACCTCTGATTACCATCCAACTTTTTGTTCGGCCCTCGTTTCGTTCGAGCTGTCGATTGCTTCGATCCGGTGGGCTAAAAGAAGAAGAGAGAGTGATTAATATATATCTAGATCAGTTAATGAATAGAAGTAACACGAGACTTTATATATATATATACCTCGCCGGATCCTGTCGAGGGGCCATCATTATTGTTGTTATTTGTTTGCCCTTCGTCCATCTGGTCTTCCCCTTGGTACATTAGGTTTTCCTCTAGTCCATCACCGGATGGATTCAGATATGAGGAAATATCTTCCTTGAGCAAAATATCTTCGGCGCCGGTAGTAATGTCTTCACCTCTTATCATGCCCTAAAGAAAACCTTCACCGATGCGACCAGGATATTCAGATGGATCCATGACTTAATTATCTATAACAAAAAGAGAGTTAAACAGGTTAGAAAAAACAATAATCCTAATAACTAAAACAATATAATCCTAATTATAATAATCCTAATATTATTTGTGCTAAAACAATAATCATAATAACTAAAACAAAAAAATAACCCTAATAAAACAATAAATAAAACAATATAATCCTAATAAATAAAACAAAAAATAACTAAAACAATAATCCTAATCCTAATTCTAATATTTTAATTAAAACAATAATCCTAATACTAAAACAAAAACCCTAATATAAAAAAACTATAGAAACAAACTATAACAAAAAACCCTAATAAACCTGATTCTAATAATCCTAATTATAATAATCATAATACTAATCCTAATAACTAAATCTTAATTATAATAATCCTAATTATAATCCTAATTATAATAAACCTAATAATCCTAATTATAATAAACCTAATAATCCTAATTATAAACCTAATTATAACAATCCTAATAATTTTAATTATAATCCTAATTATAATAAACCTAACTATAAAAAAAACTATACAAAAAACTATAACAAAAAACTAACAAAAAAACTATAAAAAACCACCCGCGCGCGCGGCCTCACCGACGAGGGGCGGCGAGGCGGGACGACGGCAGCAGCGAGGCGGCGGCGCGCAGCGAGGCGGCGCACGCGCGCGGAGAGGTGGCCGGCGTCGCGCGGCGGCGCGGCGGCACATCACGGCACGGCGCGGAGCGGCACGGCGGCGGCGGAGCGGAGTGGCACGGCGGCGGCGGACAGCACCTTCCCTGCGTCGTCTTCGATGCAGGCGTGCTGCTTCGTCTTTGCTGCGTCGAGAATGCCAAGTGCTGGGCAGCACCTGCCCTGGCGCGCGAAATATATAGTGGCCACCCCTTTAGTCCCGGGCTAAGACACGGGACGGGACTAAAGGGTCTTTAGTCCCGGGCCGTGGCTTAGCCCGCGACTAAAGACCCCCCTTTAGTCGCGGGTTAAGCCACGGTCCAGGACTAAAGGTTTTTTTCGGCCGCTTCGTTTTCGCGCACGCAGGCACCCTTTAGTCCCGGGTCCACCCACGACCCGCGACTAATTGTTTTTTTGTAAATTTCCTTTTTTTAATTCAAAAACTTTGGAAAATCATATCTTTTATTGTAATAATCCAAATAACACAAATAATATGTCTATTATTATCAGAAAAATATAATGAATCTTAATATAATATCCATTTATCTGTTTGCATCATTTATAAATTATTTCATATGTAAATTTTCTTTTTTAATTCAACTCAAATATAAAAACTTTGGAAAATCATATCTTTTATTGTAATAATCCAAATAACACAAATAATATGTCTATTATTATCAGAAAAATATAATGAATCTTAATATAATATCCATTTAGTCCCGATTGTAGTCACAAACCGGGACTAAAGATATTTTCCGCCATTTCCCACCTCTTCCCGCCAAGTTTTCCCGCCATTTCCTTTCTATGAGAGCTTTTAGTCCCGGATGTAGTCACTAACCGGGACTAAAGATATTTCTCGCCATTTCCCAAAGCTTCACGCCAAGTTTTCCCGCCCTTTCCCTCTATATTTATGGCGATCGTGCCATGGCTATCCACACATCCACACCTTCCTCTCTTAGAACAATGGACAACGCCTACTGGGCCATTCTGACCCTCGAGGAGACCGAGGCGCTGTGCGCCTCCAACTACCCTTGTCCGCTGGGCTACCGGCCGCCCGCCGGCTGGATGCTGAGCGCTAGAGGGGTTCCTGTCCCTCCTGTCCCTCAAGGTTCCGCACGCCAGGCGGCCATAACAAACCACTTCTACCACGAGCTCACGCCGGAGCAGCGGATGGATCCCCAGTTTTATCCCGACAACTACGACACCTGGAATGCCTTCTTCGCTAATAGGCGGGAAAGGGAGCTCGCCAGGTACGAGGGTGATGGCCCACCACCGGTGAACCACAATGAAGCTGGCCGTCGTCTGTGGTGGGCGAACCGTACTATCATCAGAGTGATGCACTACATCGCCGGGGAGACCATCCTCGCCTACGGTGCCCATGAGTCCACCCGCCACAGGCCCCACACCGGCCCGACGGTAGCGGCATCGTCTTCCAGGAGACCCCTCTCCTGCCGCCGTGAATCCGAGGCTGGAATGGCCCCTGGTATATGCCATGGATGGGCAGAGGATCCCCGGAGTGGCAGGTGACGATGACGATGATGATGACGATGACGATGAAGACCCTGAAGCTGCGTACTATAGGACTAGGCATGATTATGACTAAAGGGGGAGGCTTTAGTCCTGAGTGTTAGATAGTCCCGTTTTGTCCCGGTTTTTAATATTAATAAATGTCTTGAGTGTTACCTAATAAATAGAGGGAAATGCCTATATAAAGAGAGGGTTCATCTTTAGTCCCGGTTGGAGAAACCAACCGCGGCTGAAGGGATTGCGACAGACTGGGCCAGGCAACACTAATAATAGGGGTGAGTGTTGACATTATGTCGTGCGGCTTGTACCTTGTCCCGGATGGTGTCACCAACCGGGACTAAAGATGAACCTTTAGTCCCGGTTGGAGACACCAACCGGGACTAAAGATGAGTCAGCACTAATAATAGGGGTGAGTGTCAACATTATGTCGTGAGTGTCGACATTATGCCGAGCTGCTTGTACTATAAATAGGCATCCTTGTGAGTCCAGTCCTCCAGCCAGTTTGAGGCATCTCCAAGATGGTTTTCAAGAGCAGGGACACCACTACGGCCAGTTTCAGGGAGATGCCGACGGAGCCCAGTCCTCCGGCATCTCCGAGAAACTGGTCATAGAGGCACTCCCTAATATGTGAAATTAGTTAGCTCCCAGGCATATTGATCTAGTTAGAGAAGTTACAAGCTGCAAGATGGTCTTCGAGAGAAGGTACACCACTACGGCCAGTTTCAGGGAGATGCCGACGGAGCCCAGTCCTCCGGCATCTCCGAGAAACTGGTCATAGAGGCACTCCCTAATATGTGACATCACGCGTTTGGAGATCAGATCTTAATGGTAAGTATGAATCGGTACTAAAGGCCCTCCTTTAGTCCCGGTCCAGCCACAAAACGGGACTAACACACTCAAGATTGTTTGCAGACAACACTATAAAAATGGACACATGCAAGGAACATCTTCACTCACAAAATGTTACAATTATTACATATCATTTCTTCACGTGTGTTCCTTTTTGATCCTGTCGTATCCATGGAGCATCTTCATTCATTAACATGATGCTTGGGTCATCCTTCACCACGAAGGGCGGAATTTCATGAAACTTATCACAATCTTCTAACATGTCTGTCTTGTCCTCCACTCCCACGATGTTTCTTTTTCCTGAAAGAACTATGTGGCGCTTTGGCTCATCGTCTGATGTATTCTTTTTCTTATTTTTTTGTTTTCTAGGTTTGGTAGACATGTCCTTCACATAGAAAACCTGGGCCACATCATTGGCTAGGACGAATGGTTCGTCTAAGTACCCAAGATTGTTGAGATCCAACGATGTCATTCCGTGTTTCTTGTCTACCTCAACCCCTCCTCCCGTCAGCTTGACCCATTTGCACCGAAACAAGGGGACCTTAAAAGTAGGTCCATAGTCAAGTTCCCATATCTCCTCTATGTAACCATAATATGTGGTCTTTGACCCATTGTTGTCTGTTGCATCAAAGCGGACACCACTGTTTTGGTTGGTGCTCTTTTTATCTTGGGCTATCGTGTAAAATGTATACCCATTTATCTCGTACCCTTGGAAAGTCGATATAGTCGAAGATGGTGACCTAGACAACAAGTATAGCTGATCTCCAAGAGTGTTGTTTTTGATGAGATGTTGCAACCAACCGCCGAAACTCTTCATGTGTTCATCTCTAATCCAAGAGTCATGCTTTCCAGGGTTGTTGGAGCGTAAGATTTTCTTGTGTTCCTCGATATATGGGGCTGCTAAGATAGAATTCTGTAGAACGGTGTAATGTGCTTCGGTGTAAGAATGTCCGTCTCTACATATTATTGATTTCCTTCCTAGAGTACCCTTTCCATTCAGTCTTCCCTCATACCGCGATTGAGGAAGACCAATCGGCTTAAGGTCAGGAACAAAGTCAACACAAAATTCAATGACCTCCTCTGTTCCATAGCCCTTGGAGATGCTTCCTTCTGGCCTAGCACGGTTACGAACATATTTCTTTAAGATTCCCATGAACCTCTCAAAGGGAAACATATTGTGTAGAAATACAGGACCGAGAATGGAAATCTCTTCGACTAGGTGAACCAGCAGGTGCGTCATAATATTGAAGAAGGATGGTGGGAACACCAACTCAAAACTGACAAGACATTGGACCACATCATTCTATAACCGTGGTAGATTTACAGGATTGATTATCTTCTGAGAGATTGCATTGAGAAATTTCCAATATGGTAGCTCCCAAAATATAGATTTCTTCTTCCACATAGGTGCGTGTCCTTCAGCGTCTTTCGGAATAGATTTTCCTCCAGGACCCTTTCCAAAGGTTACCAGTTGATCCAAATCTTTGACCATATCAAATATATCAGCACCAGTACGCTCCTTAGGCTTCGTCTGGTGACATGCCAGACCGTTGAAATGCTTGCCTTTCTTTCTTAAGGGATGCTTGGCCAAAAGAAATCGACGATGCTCATTGTATACATTCTTCTTACAATGACTTTTAGTCTCATCTAAACAGTGTGTGGATGCATTGTATCCCTTGTTTGACTGTCCTGAAAGGTTACTAAGAGTAGGCCAATCATTGATTGTTACGAAAAGAAATGCTTGTTGGAGATATGCCCTAGAGGCAATAATAAATAGAGTTATTATTATATCTTTGTGTTTATGATAAATGTTTACATTCATGCTATAATAGTATTAACAAGGAAACATTAATACTTGTGTGATTTGTAAACTAAAATAGAGTCCCTAGTAAAGCCTCTTTATAATACTAGCTTGTTGGCTAATTAATGATTGTGGTTTCCCTATCATGAACATTGAGATGTTATTAACAACAAGATCATATCGTTAGGAGAATGATATGGTGGACATACTCCTGTAGATAAGCGTAGCATAAAGATCAAGTCATTTTAATAGTTCATTTGCTATATGCTTTATGATACATAGTAACCTAATTCCTTCGACCATGAGATCATGCATATCACCTTCACCGGAAGGATGCTTTGATGACATCAAACACCACACCGTAACTGGGTGGCTATAAAGGTGGCATTGAGTGTTCGGAAAGTGTTGGTTGAGACACATGGATCAAGAGTGGGATTTGTCCATCCATATGACGGATATATATACTCTGGCCCTCTCGGTGGAATGTCATCCAATTAGCTTGCAAGCATGTGACTGGCTCACAAGGGATCACATATCACGGGAACGAGAAAAGAGTACTTATCAGTAACGAGGTTGAACTAGGTATGCAGAGATACCGATGATCATAACCTCGGATAAGTAAACTATCATGAGACAAAGGGAAATTGGTATCGTATGTAAGTGGTTCATTTGATCGCAAAGTAATCATAGAAATATGTGGGAGCCATATGAATTTCCAAATTCCTCTATTGGTTATTGTTTGGAGAAGCGTCTCGATCATGTCCGCATAATTCACGAACCGTAGGGAGACACAATTAAGGATTCGACGTTGTTTGAGTAGTTATGGAATGATGAGTAAGAGACCGAATATTGTTCGGAGTCTCGGATGGGATCCGGGATATCACGAGGAGATCCGGAATGGTCCGAAGAATAAGATTCATATAAGGAAAGTCCTGTTTAGGGGTTGGAGAATGGTTCCGGTGTTTTCATCAGGAATGTTCTAGAAGGTTCCTGAATGTCCGACACTCCGGAGGGGAAGGGTACATGAATGTGTCATATCAAGTTGGAATGATTGCATCATGTACTAAGTGTCATCGCTGAACAAAATAAAGGGTTTAATCAAATCCTAGTTTGAAAAGTCAAACACCAATTTGAAAAGTCAAACGGCTATTTTGTGAGGTGGAGGGGAAGTAGGAAACCTACTTGGGGAGGAGTTCCCTCCCTCCACCGCCGGCCCACTTGGGATCCGAGTTGGGAAGGGACTCCCCTCCCCTGGCGCGCCGCCTCCACCTATATAAGGAGGGGCAGGGCTGCCCCTCCAAGACACACACCACGCACCCCACAAACCCTAGCTCCCAGCCGCCGGCGCCGCCACCTCCTGCCGCCGCCGCCTAGGGAAATCCTAGCCACCGACTTGGTCTGCTCCAAGCCCTAGCCGCCGGCCCTAGACCCTCCTCCTTGGTGCTTCTAAACCCTAGATCGCCGAGGATCTCTCTCATAGTCCACCATACTCTCTCCGGCTTAAGGCGAAGCCCTGCGAGATCTCCCCTCTACTTCCGGTACCACGCCGTTGTGCTGCCAGAATCGCGAGGAGAGTGCTACAACCTCCGCTGCCTGCTGGAACAAGGGAGAGGAAGGTCTTCGTCGAGTACCGAACGTGTGACCGACTGCGGAAGCGCTGCCGGAACGCAGCGCCGGAAGGATCGTCTACGCGATCTTGAGATCGGCAAGAGTACGACTACATCACCCACGAGAATCCGCTCTCATTAAACACTTTGGAATCTTCGAGGGTGAGTTATTCAATCGACTCGTTGCTACAATCTAGTAGATAGATCTTGGCTTGTTTGTTTGTATGCGGTAGAAATTTTTTGTTTTCCATGCTACGAAACCCTACAGTGGTATCAGAGCCGTGTCTATATGTAGATCTGTTGCACGAGTAGAACACAATGGTGATTGTGGGCGTTGATGCTTTTGTTATCGATTGCTTCTTGTGTACTTTGCATCTTGCGGGATGGTGGGATGAAGCGGCCCGGGATAACCTTACATGACATCGTTCATGAGACTTGCTCCACGCTTGACATGCAACTTGTATTGCATAAGTGGCTTTGCGGGTGCCCGTTTCTCCCAACATAGTTAAGATCCAATTTACAACGGGTGATTGACAATACTAGTATCAATGTTGTGGTTCTTGTTCGTAAGTTAGAACGACACTTATTGAAAGCCCCAAACCACGTAAAACATGCAAAGAAAGTAGAGGCGTCTAACTTTGTTTTGCAGGGGTGTGCTGTGATGTGATATGGCCATGATTGTGATTATATTTGATGTATGCAATGTTCCTTATTGTAAGTTGGCAACCGGCAGGAGCCATATGGTTGTCTTTAATTTTGTTAAGACCCGCGTGTCTATTCAAAGTAGTTGTAATAGTTGAAGCTGGTGGACGACAACCATGGAGCAGTGTCATTGACCTTGATGCAATGCCAGTGATGATGGAGATCATGTTCGTGCTTGAAGATGGAGATCGGAAGCACAAAGAAGAAAGGCCATATCATATCACATATTATGAATTGCATGTGATGTTAATCCTTTATGCATCTTGTATTGCTTAGTTAACAACATTAGCATTATAAGATGATCCCTTGTAACTACCTCGGTGAATTACGCTCTTAGTTACAAGCCTGGATGAGCGGAAATGGTTAAAATAGTACGGTGGGGCCAAATGCCACTCACAGGTAGACCTTTCGGCCGTCCTAACCATTTCCAAACATCAGGACAAGAACGAGCGGCGTAATCGGCAGGCGAAGGGATCAACTACATACACAAATGAGTATGTATGCAAGCCACCATACAATAGTCCTCAGAGCCATTCCATCTAAAAGAAATAGAAATATTGCAACGCCATACGGCAAGATCCAAATATCCTAGATAGATATAATAGTTTAGGATATCTCCTCATACATCAAACATCAGAGTATCAGGCGGAAGCGGCAAACAAGATCCGAGTACGGATAAGAAGCAAATCGGCATAAGATGCCCCATAAATAAACACATCCCGCCCACAGATCTCACGGATCCCCGTTCCCGGAATCTCTACACCGAGTGATCGTTGCCAACATCGTCCGTCTCCTCCACCCAGTATCCATCTTGCGAGTTTACCTGCTCATCTGAATCAAACAATTTATCGTGTGAGACTCTAGGGGTACTCAGCAAGTCTTTATGCCTCTAAAGGAGACACAACCTAGGGTGACGCAATTGCAGCAAAAGATAATACCTAACAATTCTATAGATACTCGCTAACCATCCGCCTAACCAAAGATAGACGGATGTCCGTGAATTAATAACAACAGTTATAACAGTAATATCATCAGATCCATCCTCCTCCTCGCTTACCAATGAGGAAGCGGACGAACAACCTCCCATCCGTTGGCAGTTTTATTATCCATTCCATGAGTGTTGCACTATTTACTAGTCAGTTACTTAGTCAAGTTAAAAGCGGTACTTTAGTTATACTTGTCTATGATCAAGAAACTATGCTCCAAGTCATCCATAACCGCGGACACGGCTTTCAGAAAGTTTTACCCTGCAGGGGTGCACAAATAGCAACACACACTTGATCAACCTCGGAAAAACCAAATCAAAACCCAACGAGGCAGTCACGACAAAGCGATCACAGGATTCAGAAATATTTCAGGGGGCCACCCCATTAAGCTACCCGCAACGAAGTTGGCCGGCTCCGAGACGGACTCAAGGTTTGTGTGGACGGCTGTAAACGACTGGGAACCCGAAAGTGTGACTGGGCTTGTCGATACAGCGAAAACGTGTCACGGACCTAAACAGTACAGGTGCTCCACGCACAATCTTAAATAAAGCAGTAAAGCATGGCATAAGTACAGGATAGTAATAAAGCCCCAAACTAATTGTGGCCCCAAGAAATAAGAATGAATCAAGCTCTGGCTCAGGGGGGTTCATAAGCCTCCCGGATGTGGATAGCGCGAATATTCAAGGAACATGAATCAAGTACTCGGGGTCCTACGGGACACAAGTGAGCATGAAAAACCAAATAGCAGATATTGCTCACCGATGCCACTTTCATTAGTTATCCCATTACTACTCAGGTTAAGTTGTTTAGGTACCTCGTTATCCATCAGACACTCACATACCCTACACATGCTGTTCTACGACCCGCATGGCTCAAACAACTCCTGTAGTAATGGCTCATGGGATGGAGGAACAAGCTTCGGTGGGGTTTAAAAGTAAAGGCTATGCAGTACTTGGGATTCAGTTTAATGCAATCGCGACTCAATGATGCAAGAATAAGATAGAGGCAATAGGTACTATATGTATGCAAGCATGTGGTAGTGCTTGCCTGGCAGCTCAGTTGAAGCGAGAGAAGGATCTGGGTAGTGCTCCTGGGTTTCTTGATATATCCCCTGCTCAGCGTCTATTCGAAGAAGAACCAAACAAACAAGGGCCAACATAAATAAAGTGCACAAGCATATGAATAAAATGCGTCAAGCAAACAATCATGCCATGATGAATGATGCACAATTTGCATGGCAATAAAGTAGCATGGCATGGGTGAGGTGTGGAATACAAGAAATAAACATTTTATGGGGTTTTACTCATATTTTATACTCAGATAAGTTGCTGTATACTTTATATTTATATGATGCATGCTGCAATTCAGAACATGGAATGCATAAACAGAAAGGTCTCGTCGAGCTGATCATTTTAGACATATTATTTGTTAAATTCGGAGTTATAAAACAAAAGTTATTAATTAAATACGGAAAAGGGCATTTTATTGTAATTTTAATCAACTCGAAAATTAAAGTGTTCAAAATATATTTTGAAGGGCATATTTGAATTCCTCACATTTTTCTGATCTCAAAACATATATTATATGTTTACTTTGGAATTATATTTCAAAAGTTATTTAAATACAGATTTGAATTTGAAATTTAAAACAAAATTTGAAAAGTTTGAATTAAAACAGAAGACAGAAATCCTTTTCTCACTCACTCAGATCTAGCCACAGACAGTGACAAGTGGGCCAACTGCTGACTGGGCGACACAGTGGCAGAACAGGTTTTTCTCACCGCGGCCGTCCTAGACCAAGTGGCTGACAGGTGGGGCCGGCAGTCTCGCGGGTCCACGACGCAGGAAGCCAGCCGGGACGCGACACGTGGGTGATCCAGGGAGTGCGGGTTGAGGCGGTGGAACTTGGGGGGGTGTTCTGCAAAACGGGCAGAGAGGCTGACGGTGGGGTCTGCGTACCGCGGGTTGAGCAGAGATTAACAGAGGGGGCTATCTGCAAAAAGCCCGCCACATACTGTGGATCTTCTCCGCGTTGCTGAGGACCGATTGGTGTTGGCCCGCGCGGAGCGCGGCGCGCGGGGCTCGAACTGGGGACCTAGCGCTCGGGCTAGGCGGCGGCTACCGCTGGGCTAGGGAGAGGTTGGTGTCAGGAGGGAGGACCGCGGCTAGTTATGGCGCTATGCGGTGCGAGAGCGAGCAGACAGCAGCGAGCGGCGGCGCGCAGTTGGTGTTCAACGAAACGATCGGCGGAGCTAGACGACGACAGCGAGGCGGATCATGTCAGGGGGGAAGAGAGGCTCACCGCGAGGCTCTCGGTGGCGTTGGATCGTCTTGGGGAGCAGCGGATCGACGACGAGGCTGGCGGTCCGGCGATCTAGGGTTTCAGCGAGCGGTGATGGTTCTGGTGGCTCTGGTCCTCCTCCTCGCTGGTACGTACAGGGCGAAGCAGGGGAGGGTACTCGTTCTTCCTCGACGCCCACAGCTCCTCGCCACCGGCTGCAAGAGGGGGGGACGATGGAGACTGACGGTGGCCGGCGATGGGTAGGTGGTTATAGGGAAGACGGGGAGGAAGGGGAGCGGCCTAGGGAGATCTGGGAGAGGTCGAGGAGACGGGAGGTGGTGGTAGATAGAAGAGGGAGAGGGGAGGGTGCCGTGGGGGAAAAGTAGAGGAAAAGGTGGTCTCGGCCATCTTTTGCTCCTCCCTCTCCTCACATGCTCGGGCAGGCTCGGCCTGGGGCTGGTCCAGGGCAGGACAGGGCAGGTAGGGCTCGGGTGTGGGGTCGGCCTGGCAGGGAGAGAGCTAGAGAGAGAGAGAGGAGGTAGGCTCAGGTGAGCTAGGGTTGGCTAGGGGGAGGCTCGGGTTAGGGTTTTGCTAGGGATGGGGTAGGGTAGCTGGGGTAGGTTAGGGCTGCCAGGTGGGTCAGGGAGTGAGGGGAGCTCGGGTTGGTGAGAGGAGAGGTGAGGTGAGAGGGAGATGGGTGTAACTAGGGTTAGATTAGAGAGGGAACTAGGTTTAGGGTTTGGGTTAGCTAGGTTAGAGGGAGGAGAGATGAGAGAGGGGTTAGGGTTTAGGGGTGATCCACTAAGATCAAGCAAGGGTGGAGGATGTGATGATGGATAAGGAGAGTGAGATGAGAGAAGAGGTGGTGTGAAGGTTTTAACATGATCCAAACACAAGATCAAGATGATGGGGTAGAGGATGATTCACTCAAAAACCAACTAAAAACAAAAGAGGACAAAAGATGGAGATGGTTGCATGGCCCATGCAAGATAATTAATGCCATGTTTATTCTTGTGAAAACAATAATATTAACATGGCATTATTCTTATGCATTCCCAAAAGTGGAATAAAAGCCAAGCAAAAGAATTTGTAGAAGTAGATCCATCCTATCTCCCATGAGCTAGATTAAATACCAAAAGAAAATAAAATACAAGCTCATGGAAATGGGGTGGTGGAATTATAAGGTGGTGAAAGAAAGGGTAGTGGAGTGGAATAAAAGATATGCCCCAACTCAACTTGGGCATTTAAACAATATATCAATAACCAAATACAATATCAAGAGGCAAATACAATTTACAATGCATATGAGAGAAGAACCAAACCAAAAAGGGTTTATATGATGCTCAAATGCAAGGTGGCATGATGACATGAGCATGATATAATTATGATGCAACAATTATATGTAGGAAGTAGCATTAATATAGACTAGGCTAGTAGCATTGCAATTGTTAGACAATTGGGATGCTACAACTCTCCCCCACTAAACAAGAATCTCGCCCCGAGATTCCTAGGAAAAAGAAAACAACACAAGGAGAGGCGGGTGTTCGAACGAAGGTGACCCTCACGTTCCCAAGTTGATGAACAACGGAATGGTGTGACCACTACACCTTGCAAAACTTGCTAGACTTGTTGCGAGTCTTGCGTTTTGCTTGAGAAACAACGGGTTGGAAGAGTTGAAGGATTGTCGTGAGTCAAGAAGGATAGGATGAACATAGCTCCGGTTTTCTCAAGAAACATGATTAGAGAATAGATCCACCTGCGAAAGAAAAGGAAAAGATGATGTATCATGGATAAAGAAAGACACACCATTAAGATTAAAGATTTACCGATACTAGAGAGGGTGCATCTTTGTCTCGCCGGAAGAAAAGAGCTAGGTTGGAGAGGTTTGAACCACTATGACAATAGCATCGTATCTTCTCTCGGATTTGGGAAATGAAGTTCAGAAACAATATTGCCTTCAAACAATAGAGTCCCTTGATATCCACGGAAGATTGAGTTAGACATTGTCGGATTAGATTTTCTTGCGCCGGTAAGACCCAAAAGGATCACGCAATTGAGGTGCGCGGATATACTTCCAGAGACCGATGTGAAGCCAGATCATGGTGGAATCCCGAGAAGCAAGGAATATGGAGGATCTGGAGTTTATTGTAGAGATACTTATTGCTTTCTTTAGCCTTGAGGCTAACGCAATAGATTTGCGGCTGATGGCATCAACCATAATTGGCTTTACCACAGAAAAAGAATTGATGAAACAAAGAGAGAGATAGTTTCCTTCCATCTTGTTTGGGAATGCCGAGCATCGGTAGAAAGACGAGGACCGAAAGGAGTTTGCGTTTGTTTCCACCAGATAATTGAAGATTTTGCTCCATCTAGAATAGACAGACCACCAACAAGAGATTATTGATTACTTCCTTTGAGAGAGCACTCCGGAAAAACAAAGACGGAATTAAAAGTATCAAGGGATAAAGGCCACTTCTAACTTCCGTGGAATGAGTGAAATCACATTAATTCACCAATTCAATGTACAAGAGCGAATGATAAGAGTAGTGGTATGGTAGCTACTCCATCCCGCACTCAAAGCATTACTCCGCCCATGAATAAGAAAACCATGCAACCCAACTACCGAAACAGACTGAAGGTATTGACAAAACTCATGGAACTTCGTTAGAAAACAAGGATAGATGCAAACGATTCGCCGGATTCATAGATAGATAAAGATGATGATGTTGTCATCATGTCGGGAGTACCAAGCCGCCGGAAAGATATGAAGGAAGATTTCGGAGAACAACTGCAAGATTCAACAGCTACAGAAAAGATAGCACCAACTTGAACAGAAGGAATACAAGATCTGGAAGGTCTTCATGGCCTCCGGTGGATTGAGCATATACGATAGAGCGAGAGGGTTTCAAGAGATTACTTAACGAGATAGAGGTGAAAAGAACTCCATGTTCTTCTTGAAAAGATTGAGAAAGATTTAGCGGTCTTGAGGAAAATCTTTAGCGGAACGACGATGATAACTTGCCAACAAGGAAACTCCAGATTGGTTGAAGATGGAGGATGGAATTAACAATGAACTTGCTGATTCCAGAATTGAAGCGATCTATTTAGCAGAAGGACGTGGCCGAGATAGGTGACTTCAAAAAGTCGGAATTCTCACTTTGAGACTTTGCACACAGGCAGTGCTCACGAAGCTTGAGAGAAAGAGACACAGATGATCTTCCATGTCCTTCCATTGATATCGAATAGGCAAGCATATTAACAACATATACCACCATGGATTAACAGGATATTCCCAGAATATCAAGTTCAAGAGGCGGGAGAAACGAACAAATGCTCGAAACACTTTCTGAGCTCAACGCTCTTAGAAAGATCAATATTAAGAGCACGGTTCGTGTTGAAGAAGATGCACTGGAAGAATAGATTATCTGGTCCTTCGGAAGAAAAAGAGATGTCACCTGGTTCACACTGTCGATCGGATCACTGGTTACAAAGATAAAGAGATCTTGGATAATACCTTAAGCAAAGCTATCAGAGACGAAAAGATGTAATTCCCTCGTCTCAAAGAGAATTTTGCAGATATGGAGTTCAAAAAGATGTGCAACATGATGGACAGATGATAGACCGCCGTAGTGCCTTGAGAAACTCCGGATTGCCAAAGATGTTTGAATATGCATAGATATGATCACGGTGTACTCAAAATCACAGGAGATAACCGTCACCATTTGGAGGATAGTGGTGATTGCATTTTCCATATTCCACTCATGATAAGTGTCATATAGCTATGCCGAGAACCAAATTACAATCACCAGCATCGGATCGACACATGTTATGTAATTAGCCCAAGAGAATTGGAGATGAAAAGAAACTCCAGGATTAAGCGCCGGTGACAAAAGAATGAGTTAGCATGGACATGCTGATAAAAGGGAGATAGATAATGTTTCACACACGACTGAAAAGGAGTGTGGAAGCACAGATGTAACAAAGAAAAGTTTTCCGCATTTTTCGGCATTAAAATACCAATAGACGCGCAAAATCACTTATCAGGTAGAGATTAGCAACTCCACGTTCTGTGAAAGCATGCTGGAAGGGAGAACACCCTTAAGAAGATAGCACCGGTTAACAAGGAGTCAGATAGATCGCGCCGGTTTTCAAAAGCCTGTCAGTATGGAATGTACCAACAGTTGATAACCAAAGGCAGATTGTGATAACAAATTGGATGCAACAGATAGACAAGGAATTACACACACACACACTTTCTATGGTACTACGGAAACCCAGAACACGTGAATCCTAGTTTGAATTTTAAGAAGAGGATTGAAAACGTTACACTTCCTTACCAGAAAAGGGTGGGTGGTTGGGTAAGAAGAAAAATGGAAGCAGTCCTACTCTCGCGTTTTGTTTTTCCCTAGTATACATAGCTACCAAAAATATTTGCTAGACTGACAACGACCATTTGGCTGAGACCCTGAAGGGCGGGATGGCTCTGATACCAATTGTAACTACCTCGGTGAATTACGCTCTTAGTTACAAGCCTGGATGAGCGGAAATCGTTAAAATAGTAAGGTGGGGCCAAATTCCACTCACAGGTAGACCTTTCGGCCGTCCTAACCATTTCCAAACATCGGGACAAGAACGAGCGGCGTAATCGGCAGGCGAAGGGATCAACTACATACACAAATGAGTATGTATGCAAGCCACCATACAATAGTCCTTAGAGCCATTCCATCTAAAAGAAATAGAAATATTGCAACGCCATACGGCAAGATCCAAATATCCTAGATAGATATAATAGTTTAGGATATCTCCTCATACATCAAACATCAGAGTATCAGGCGGAAGCGGCAAACAAGATCCGAGTACGGATAAGAAGCAAATCGGCATAAGATGCCCCATAAATAAACACATCCCGCCCACAGATCTCACGGATCCCCGTTCCCGGAATCTCTACACCGAGTGATCGTTGCCAACATCGTCCGTCTCCTCCACCCAGTATCCATCTTGCGAGTTTACCTGCTCATCTGAATCAAACAATTTATCGTGTGAGACTCTAGGGGTACTCAGCAAGTCTTTATGCCTCTAAAGGAGACACAACCTAGGGTGACGCAATTGCAGCAAAAGATAATACCTAACAATTCTATAGATACTCGCTAACCATCCGCCTAACCAAAGATAGACGGATGTCCGTGAATTAATAACAACAGTTATAACAGTAATATCATCAGATCCATCCTCCTCCTCGCTTACCAACGAGGAAGCGGACGAACAACCTCCCATCCGTTGGCAGTTTTATTATCCATTCCATGAGTGTTGCACTATTTACTAGTCAGTTACTTAGTCAAGTTAAAAGCGGTACTTTAGTTATACTTGTCTATGATCAAGAAACTATGCTCCAAGTCATCCATAACCGCGGACACGGCTTTCAGAAAGTTTTACCCTGCAGGGGTGCACAAATAGCAACACACACTCGATCAACCTCGGAAAAACCAAATCAAAACCCAACGAGGCAGTCACGACAAAGCGATCACAGGATTCAGAAATATTTCAGGGGGCCACCCCATTAAGCTACCCACAACGAAGTTGGCCGGCTCCGAGACGGACTCAAGGTTTGTGTGGACGGCTGTAAACGACTGGGAACCCGAAAGTGTGACTGGGCTTGTCGATACAGCGAAAACGTGTCACAGACCTAAACAGTACAGGTGCTCCACGCACAATCTTAAATAAAGCAGTAAAGCATGGCATAAGTACAGGATAGTAATAAAGCCCCAAACTAATTGTGGCCCCAAGAAATAAGAATGAATCAAGCTCTAGCTCAGGGGGGTTCATAAGCCTCCCGTATGTGGATAGCGCGAATATTTAAGGAACATGAATCAAGTACTCGGGGTCCTACGGGACACAAGTGAGCATGAAAAACCAAATAGCAGATATTGCTCACCGATGCCACTTTCATTAGTTATCCCATTACTACTCAGGTTAAGTTGTTTAGGTACCTCGTTATCCATCAGACACTCACATACCCTACACATGCTGTTCTACGACCCGCATGGCTCAAACAACTCCTGTAGTAATGGCTCATGGGATGGAGGAACAAGCTTCGGTGGGGTTTAAAAGTAAAGGCTATGCAGTACTTGGGATTCAGTTTAATGCAATCGCGACTCAATGATGCAAGAATAAGATAGAGGCAATAGGTACTATATGTATGCAAGCATGTGGTAGTGCTTGCCTGGCAGCTCAGTTGAAGCGAGAGAAGGATCTGGGTAGTGCTCCTGGGTTTCTTGATATATCCCCTGCTCAGCATCTATTCGAAGAAGAACCAAACAAACAAGGGCCAACATAAATAAAGTGCACAAGCATATGAATAAAATGCGTCAAGCAAACAATCATGCCATGATGAATGATGCACAATTTGTATGGCAATAAAGTAGCATGGCATGGGTGAGGTGTGGAATACAAGAAATAAACATTTTATGGGGTTTTACTCATATTTTATACTCAGATAAGTTGCTGTATACTTTATATTTATATGATGCATGCTGCAATTCAGAACATGGAATGCATAAACAGAAAGGTCTCGTCGAGCTGATCATTTTAGACATATTATTTGTTAAATTCGGAGTTATAAAACAAAAGTTATTAATTAAATACGGAAAAGGGCATTTTATTGTAATTTTAATCAACTCGAAAATTAAAGTGTTCAAAATATATTTTGAAGGGCATATTTGAATTCCTCACATTTTTCTGATCTCAAAACATATATTATATGTTTACTTTGGAATTATATTTCAAAAGTTATTTAAATACAGATTTGAATTTGAAATTTAAAACAAAATTTGAAAAGTTTGAATTAAAACAGAAGACAGAAATCCTTTTCTCACTCACTCAGATCTAGCCACAGACAGTGACAAGTGGGCCAACTGCTGACTGGGCGACACAGTGGCAGAACAGGTTTTTCTCACCGCGGCCGTCCTAGACCAAGTGGCTGACAGGTGGGGCCGGCAGTCTCGCGGGTCCACGGCGCACGCAGCCAGCCGGGACGCGACACGTGGGTGATCCAGGGGAGTGCGGGTTGAGGCGGTGGAACTTGGGGGGGTGTTCTGCAAAACGGGCAGAGAGGCTGACGGTGGGGCTCTGCGTACCGCGGGTTGAGCAGATATTAACAGAGGGGGCTATCTGCAAAAAGCCCGCCACGTACTGTGGATCTTCTCTGCGTTGCTGACGACCGATCGGTGTTCGCCCGCGCGGAGCGCGGCGCGCGGGGCTCGAACTGGGAACCTAGCGCTCGGGCTAGGCGGCGGCTACCGCTGGGCTAGGGAGAGGTTGGTGTCAGGAGGGAGGACCGCGGCTAGTTATGGCGCTATGCGGTGCGAGAGCGAGCAGACAGCAGCGAGCGGCGGCGCGCAGTTGGTGTTCGACGAAACGATCGGCGGAGCTAGACGACGACAACGAGGCGGATCATGTCAGGGGGGAAGAGAGGCTCACCGCGGGGCTCTCGGTGGCGTTGGATCGGCTTAGGGAGCAGCGGATCGACGACGAGGCTGGCGGTCCGGCAATCTAGGGTTTTGGCGAGCGGTGATGGTTCTGGTGGCTCTGGTCCTCCTCCTCCTCGCTGGTACGTACAGGGCGAAGCAGGGGAGGGTACTCGTTCTTCCTCGACGCCCACAGCTCCTCGCCACCGGCTGCAAGAGGGGGGGACGGTGGAGACCGACGGTGGCCGGCGATGGGTAGGTGGTTGTAGGGAAGACGGGGAGGAAGGGGAGTGGCCTGGGGAGATCTGGGAGAGGTCGAGGAGATGGGAGGTGGTGGTAGATAGAAGAGGGAGAGGGAAGGGTGCCGTGGGGGAAAAGTAGAGGAAAAGGTGGTCTCGGCCACCTTTTGCTCCTCCCTCTCCTCACGTGCTCGGGCAGGCTCGGCCTGGGGCTGGTCCAGGGCAGGACAGGGCAGGTAGGGCTCGGGTGTGGGGTCGGCCTGGCAGGGAGAGAGCTAGAGAGAGAGGAGGTAGGCTCGGGTGAGCTAGGGTTGGCTAGGGGGAGGCTCAGGTTAGGGTTTTGCTAGGGATGGGGTAGGGTAGCTGGGGTAGGTTAGGGCTGCCAGGTGGGTCAGGGAGTAAGGGGAGCTCGGGTTGGTGAGAGGAGAGGTGAGGTGAGAGGGAGATGGGTGTAACTAGGGTTAGATTAGAGAGTGAACTAGGTTTAGGGTTTGGGTTAGCTAGGTTAGAGGGAGGAGAGATGAGAGAGGGGTTAGGGTTTTGGGGTGATCCACTAAGATCAAGCAAGGGTGGAGGATGTGATGATGGATAAGGAGAGTGAGATGAGAGAAGAGGTGGTGTGAAGGTTTTAACATGATCCAAACACAAGATCAAGATGATGGGGTAGCGGATGATTCACTCAAAAACCAACTAAAAACAAAAGAGGACAAAAGATGGAGATGGTTGCATGGCCCATGCAAGATAATTAATGCCATGTTTATTCTTGTGAAAACAATAATATTAACATGGCATTATTCTTATGCATTCCCAAAAGTGGAATAAAAGCCAAGCAAAAGAATTTGTAGAAGTAGATCCATCCTATCTCCCATGAGCTAGATTAAATACCAAAATAAAATAAAATACAAGCTCATGGAAATGGGGTGGTGGAATTATAAGGTGGTGAAAGAAAGGGTAGTGGAGTGGAATAAAAGATATGCCCCCAACTCAACTTGGGCATTTAAACAATATATCAATAACCAAATACAATATCAAGAGGCAAATACAATTTACAATGCATATGAGAGAAGAACCAAACCAAAAAGGGTTTTATATGATGCTCAAATGCAAGGTGGCATGATGACATGAGCATGATATAATTATGATGCAACAATTATATGTAGGAAGTAGCATTAATATAGACTAGGCTAGTAGCATTGCAATTGTTAGACAATTGGGATGCTACATCCCTCATGCACATGAATTTCAAGTCCTAAAGTGTTCACCCTTAGTAAGCACCGTTGCTAAAGCTTATTGTTTCGAAGCACCACGTGATGATCGTGTGTATTAGATTCTGCAAGTGTATACAACGTGAGCAAGCCAGATTTGCTCATGCGGAAGCTAAGGGTTGATCTTGACGAGCCTAGCATGTACAGACATGGTCTCGGAACACGGATCACTGAAAGTTAAAGCATGAATCATATAGTAGATATGATGAACATGTCGATTGTTCGCCATTGAAGCTACATCAACTCTCGTGATGATCGGTTTTGATGTGGTGGATTTGGTTCGTGTGATCACTAAAACAATGAGAGGGATATTGTTTTGAGTGGGAGTTCACCTAGATTAATTTAACTATTAATTAGAACTCAATTTGTCATAAACTTAGTCTAAACTATTGCAAATATGTTGTAGATCAATGGCGGCCCCTACCATCAATTTTAATGCATTCCTAGAGAAAGAAAAGTTGAAAAACAATGGAAGCAACTTTGCGGATTGGTTCCACAATTTGAGGATTGTCCTCACTGCTGGTAATTTGACCTATGTGCTGGATGCACCGCTGGGTGACCCACCTGCAGCTACTGCTACCGATGAAGTAAAGAATGTTTACCTCGCTCTGAAGACTCAGTACTCCACAGTTCAGTGTGCTATCTTGTATGGTTTAGAATCGGAGCTTCAGAAAAGGTTTGAGAATTCAGACCCGCATGATATTGTCCGTGATCTCAAATTGATCTTTGAGATTCACGCGGCAATTGAGAGCTATGAGGCTTCTGAAAAGTTCTTTAACTGCAAGATGGAAGAGGGCAGATCCGTCAGTGAGCATGTGCTTAAGATGTCTGGGCACACAAACAAACTTCAAAGCTTGGGTATAGTGATTCCTAATGCTTTGGGGATTTATCGTGTCCTCCAATCACTACCACCAAGTTACAAGAACTTTGTGATGAACTACAATATGCAAAACATGAACAAGCAGTTGCCATAACTCTTCGCCATGTTGAAATCTGCAGAAGTGGAGATCAAGAAAGAGCACCAAGTGTTGATGGTCAATAAGACCACCAAATTCAAGAAAGGCAAGTATAAGCAAAAGGGACACTTCAAGAAGGGTGGTAAGAAAGTTACCGCGCCAACGAAGAAGACCAAGGCTGGACCTAAGCCTGATATTGAGTGCTTTTACTGCAAAGGAGAAGGTCACTAGAAGCAGAATTGCCCAAAGTACTTGGCGGATTTGAAGAATGGCAACATCAAGAAGAAAGGTATATCCGATATACACGTTATTGATGTGTATCTCACTAGTACTCGTAGTAGTGCCTGTGTATTTGATACTGGTTTGGTTGCTCATATTTGTAACTCGAAACAGGTGCTGCAGAATAAACGGAAGCTAGCGAAGAACGAGTGACGATGCGCGTGGGAAACAGATCAAAGGTTGATGTGATCGCGGTCGGCACGCTACCTCTTCATCTACCATCGGGATTAGTTTTATACTTACATAATTGTTATTTGGTGCCTGCGTTAAGCATGAACATTATATCGGGATCTTGTTTATTGCGAGACGGTTACTTGTTTAAGTCCGAGAATAATGGTTGTTCGATTTATATGAGTAATATGTTTTATGAACATGCACCTTTGATAGATGGTCTATTCTTATTGAATCTCGATAGTGGAAGTACACATATTAATAACATTGAGGCTAAACGTTTGAAATCGAGCGATAACTCGACCTATATGTGGCACTGTCGTCTTGGTCACATTGGAGTGAAGCGCATGAAGAAACTCCATTCCGATGGACTTCTTGAATCACTTGATTTCGAATCACTTGATAGATGCGAAGCATGTCTGATGGGTAAAATGACTAAGACTCCATTTTCTGGTATGATGGAGCGAGCTACGGACTTATTGGAAATCATACATACCGATGTGTGTGGTCCAATGAGTGTAGCATCGCGCGGTGGTTATCGTTATGTTCTTACCTTCACGGATGACTTGAGTAGACATGGGTATATCTATTTCATGAAACATAAGTCCGAAACTTTCGAGAAGTTTAAGGAATTTCAAAGTGAGGTAGAGAATCAACGTAACAAGAAGATTACATTTCTACGTTCTGATCGTGGAGATGAATATATAAGTTACGAGTTTGGCGAGCATTTGAAGAAATGCGGAATACTTTCACAATTGACACCGCCGAGAACACCACAGCGTAATGGTGTGTCCGAACGTCGTAATCGAACTCTCTTAGATATGGTTCGTTCTATAATGTCACTTACATATTTACCGCTATCATTTTGGGGTTATGCATTAGAAACAGCCGCATTCACTTTAAATAGGGCACCATCTAAATCCGTTGAAACGACACTGTATGAATTATGGTTTGGGAAGAAACCTAAATTGTCGTTCCTTAAAGTTTGGGGTTGCGAAGCCTATGTAAAGAAGTTACAGCCGGACAAGCTTGAACCCAAAGCGGAAAAATGCGTCTTCATAGGATACCCGAAGGAAACTATTGGGTATACCTTCTATCATAGATCCAAAGGCAAAATCTTCGTTGCCAAGAATGGATCCTTTCTAGAGAAGGAATTTCTCTCGAAAGAAGTGACTGGAAGAAAAGTAGAACTCGACGAGGTTGTCGAACCTTCTCTCGAAATTGCGAGTAGCGCAGCACCGGAAGAAGTTCCTGTGGTGCCTGCACCAATACGACCTTGAGTAAAACTCAAAGTCCGACATCGGCAGAAGATAGAGAAAGGATGAGTAAGACTCCCTATGCCTCAGCCATAGGATCTCTAATGTATGCCATGCTATGTACTAGACCTGACATTGCATATGTTGTTAGTTTAACTAGCAGATATCAAAGTGATCCAGGAGTGGATCATTGGACAGCGGTCAAAGACATCCTTAAGTACTTGAGAAGAACTAAGGATATGGTTCTTTCTTATGGAGGTGATGAATAGCTCGTTGTTAATGGTTACACCGATGCTAGTTGTAACACCCATCCGGATGGTTCTAAATCACAATCTGGATACATATTTACTTTGAATGGTGCATCAGTTAGCTGGAGGAGTGCAAAGCAAAGCGTCGTGGCGAGATCTTCAACTGAATCGGAATACATGGCTGCTTCGGAGGCTTCACAAGAAGCGATATGGATGAAAGAGTTCATTACAGAGCTGGGTGTGGTTCCTAGTGCGCTAGACCCAATGTCTATCTACTATGATAACATGGGCGCCATAGCCAATGCGCAAGAACCAAGGTCACACAAGAAGCTGAAGCACATCAAGCTACGTTTTCACGCTATTCAAGAACATGTCCAAGATGGGGACATAAAGATTTGCAAAGTACACATAGATCTAAATATGGCGGATCCGTTGACTAAACCTCTCCCGAGGGCAAAACATGACCAACACCAAACTTCCATGGGTGTTCGGTATATTACCATATAATCTAGATTAGATGACTCTAGTGCAAGTGGGAGACTGTTGGAGATATGCCCTAGAGGCAATAATAAATATAGTTATTATTATATCTTTGTGTTCATGATAAATGTTTACATTCATGCTATAATAGTATTAACAAGGAAACATTAATACTTGTGTGATTTGTAAACTAAAATAGAGTCCCTAGTAAAGCCTCTTTATAATACTAGCTTGTTGGTTAATAAATGATTGTGGTTTCCCTATCATGAACATTGAGATGTTATTAACAACAAGATCATATCGTTAGGAGAATGATATGGTGGACATACTCCTGTAGATAAGCGTAGCATAAAGATCAAGTCATTTTAATAGTTCATTTGCTATATGCTTTCTGATACATAGTAACCTAATTCCTTCGACCATGAGATCATGCATATCACCTTCACCGGAAGGATGCTTTGATGACATAAAACACCACACCGTAACTGGGTGGCTATAAAGGTGGCATTGAGTGTTCGGAAAGTGTTGGTTGAGACACATGGATCAAGAGTGGGATTTGTCCATCCATATGACGGATATATATACTCTGGGCCCTCTCGGTGGAATGTCATCCAATTAGCTTGCAAGCATGTTACTGGCTCACAAGGGATCACATATCACGGGAACGAGAAAAGAGTACTTATCAGTAATGAGGTTGAACTAGGTATGCAGAGATACCGACGATCATAACCTCGGATAAGTAAAATATCGTGAGACAAAGGGAAATTGGTTTCGTATGTATGTGGTTCATTCGATCGCAAAGTAATCGTAGAAATATGTGGGAGCCATATGAATTTCTAGATTCCTCTATTGGTTATTGTTCGGAGAAGTGTCTCGATCATGTCCGCATAATTCACGAACCGTAGGGAGACACACTTAAGGATTCGACGTTGTTTGAGTAGTTATGGAATGATGAGTAAGAGACCGAATGTTTTTCGGAGTCTCGGATGAGATCCGGGATATCACGAGGAGATCCGGAATGGTCCGGAGAATAATATTCATATAAGGAAAGTCCTGTTTCGGGGTTGGAGAATGGTTCCGGTGTTTTCATCAGGAATGTTCTAGAGGTTCCGGAATGTCCGGCACTCCGGAGGGGAAGGGTACATGAATGTGTCATATCAAGTTGGAATGATTGCATCATGTACTAAGTGTCATCGCTGAACAAAATAAAGGGTTTAATCAAATCCGAGTTTGAAAAGTCAAACGCCAATTTGAAAAGTCAAACGGTTATTTTGTGAGGTGGAGGGGAAGTAGGAAACCTACTTGGGGAGGAGTTCCCTCCCTCCACCGCCGGCCCACTTGGGATCCGAGTTGGGGAGGGACTCCCCTCCCCTGGCACGCCCCCTCCACCTATATAAGGAGGGGCAGGGCTGCCCCTCCAAGACACACACCACGCACCCCACAAACCCTAGCTCCCAGCCGCCGGCGCCGCCACCTCCTGCCGTCGCCGCCTAGGGAAACCCTAGCCACCGACTTGGGCTGCTCCAAGCCCTAGCCGCCGGCCCTAGACCCTCCTCCTTGGTGCGTCTAAACCCTAGATCGCCGAGGATCTCTCTCATAGTCCACCATACTCGCTCCGGCTTAAGGCGAAGCCCTGCGAGATCTCCCCTCTACTTCCGGTACCACGCCGTTGTGCTGCCGGAATCGCGAGGAGAGTGCTACAACCTCTGCTGCCTGCTAGAACAAGGGAGAGGAAGGTCTTCGTCGAGTACCGAACGTGTGACCGACTGCGGAAGCGCTGCCGGAACGCAGCGCCGGAAGGATCGTCTACGCGATCTTGAGATCGGCAAGAGTATGACTACATCACCCACGAGAATCTGCTCTCGTTAAACACTTTGGAATCTTCGAGGGTGAGTTATTCCATCGACTCGTTGCTACAATCTAGTAGATAGATCTTGGCTTGTTTGTTTGTATGCGGTAGAAATTTTTTGTTTTCCATGCTACGAAACCCTATAATGCTCGGAGGTTAAATTCTTCTTGCTTGTGCTCATCCCTCACGCGTATCCCGGGTTCGTGCCACAACTGTAAAAGTTCTTCCACTAATGGCCTTAGGTACACATCAATGTCGTTGCCGGGTTGCTTCAGACCTTGGATCAACACTGGCATCATAATGAACTTCCGCTTCATGCACAACCAAGGAGGAAGGTTATAGATGCATAGAGTCACGGGCCAGGTGCTGTGACTGGAGCTCTGCTCCCCAAAGGGATTCATGCCAACTGTACTTAGACCAAACCTTAAACTCCTTGCGTCATCTGCAAAGTCTGGGTACTTTCTATCGATTTTTCTCCATTGCGACCCATCAGCGGGGTGTCTCAACATCCCGTCTGACTTACGTTCCTCTTTATGCCATCGCAACAACTTGGCGTGCTCTTTGTTTCTGAATAAGCATTTCAACCGTGGTATTATAGGAGCATACCACATCACCTTCGCAGGAACCCTCTTCCGGGGGGGCTCGCCCTCAACATCACCAGGGTCATCTCATCTAATGTTATACCAAAGTGAAGTGCATACCGGACATGCATCTAAATTCTCATACTCCTCACCGCGGTAGAGGATGCAGTCATTAGGGCATGCATGTATCTTCTGAACCTCTAAACCTAGAGGGCAGACAACCTTCTTTGCTTCGTATGTACTGGCGGGCAATACATTATCTTTTGGAAGCATATTCTTCATCATTTTCAGCAACTTTTCAAATGAGGAGTCAGGTATAGCACACTCAGCCTTCCATCGCAGCAATTCCAGTGTGCTGCCCAGCTTTTTCAGACCATTTTCGCAATTTGGTTACAACAACTTTTTGTGATCCTCTAGCATGTGATTAAACGTCTCCCTATCCTTTTCAGTTTCACACTCTTTGTGCATCGGCAATGGTCCAACCAAGATCATCAGTGGGTTCATCATGTGTCTCTTCTTCATCCTCCCCTTCAGCATCCCCCATGGAAGTATCTCCGTACTCAGGGAAACCATGATAGTTGTCATCCTCCTCTTCTTCTTCATTGTCTTCCATTATAACCCCTCTCTCTCCGTGCTTGGTCCAACAATTATAACTGGGCATGAAGCCGGACTTCAACAGGTGGCTGTGAAGGGTTTTTGAGTCAAAGTAATCCTTCTGATTCCTACATCCATTACATGGATAGAATACAAAACCATTGTTCTTGTTTGCATCAGCAACACGGATGAATTCATGCACGCCATTAATAAACTCGCCAGAGCGTCGGTCAGTACCGTACATCCATTCCCGGACCATCTGCATTATAGTAAAAGTATATCAAAAACCATTACACAACATGATAAAATTATTACAAGTTATATTGAGAGCTTCTAGAGCATTAATTTTGAATTTTGAAAAATTTACATGCACCAATTTGTGAATTGGAGAAAACAATCAACATGATAAATGTGGAGTTTTTTATTATTGTTCTATCAGTGAAAACCTCATTCCATTCTAAGCTCTGAAACTCTAAAATTACACATTTGAATTTTCAGTAACTATGTGCCTAATCAAAATTTGTTACACATATATATCAAAATCCTTCTAGCTACTTCTACAGCATGCATGCATTTGATCCATATCTCTATACTTCTAGAGAATTATAGAGCTAAAGTAGCAATAAGAGATGAAAGAATGAAGTTCTAACCTTTTAAAGCTTTGGATTTAGGTGTTGCAAACTAAATCTTGACAAATCTTGAGAAAAAAATGGCATGAACTCTCTTACTTCTTTAAAAAAAATGGCCACCATATGCTTTAGGGCAGCTGGCCAGGGAGCTGTATATATAGTGATGGACAATTAGTCCCGGACCGTGATACGACCCGGGACTAATAGTCCCCGAAAAGAGCTGTTGCCCCGCTCCAGCTTATTAGTCCCGAGCCGTATTACGGACCGGGACTAATGCTCTGGTCCGGCCCGGGACTAATGCTAATGGCCATTTCTAGCCGTTGGAGGCCTCACGGACCGGGACTAGTGCTAGCACTAGTCGCGGTTTGTGACGAGCCGGGACTGGCGACGTTGCTCTGATCGAACCGAAGATGATTTTTCCAGTAGTGATCTCGTTTGTCCTTACAGATACCTCATGACGGTCTGGCATAGGCAGGCTTCACGAACGGCTGTGTGCAGTCACTTGCTATGTTATTCAGTGATAATGCTGAATTCCACTAGGACGTGTCCTAAGAAAATTAGTAGAGCAGTAGGGTGGTACAAAATTGTATCATGCATAAAGTTATGAACTAAGAAAAATGTAACTTGAGAATATAAGTGTTTTATATTTTTGGACTAATTAATACTCCCTCTGATCCATATTAATTGACTCACATTTGTCTAGATTTAGGTATTTAGACACTATTTATTATATAGGTTCATTCAAATTCAAGTTAATTAATATGGGTCGGAGGGAGTAACAAAAAATTACATTTTGAAAAAAAGTTACTAAAGTTTGTTTTAGTTGTTATTTTTTTATGAAAGTAGGGTCAGAGTTCAGTAGTAGCATCTCGTAAATACGGTGACAAAAATAAATAGCGTAGAAATATATGTAAAACCTTATATAAAGTATATTAAAAATTATGTAGACAACACGTTGATAAATCAATATATCAAATACCATGAAATTACATTTTTTTAATGCTCCATCTGTATGGTTCCCAATGACCATGGCATGCATCTAGATATTATATATTAAAAACAGAGGATTGCATTTAGTAAGATGACACGATGATGAGAATTGATTCTACTCATAGCAATATGGCAAAGGATAACACACATTTTATTGTTAGCGGGGGCGATCGAGGATATATACTACCAACATGCACGTGTGTTAATATTTTCTGTCACTATGCTAATAATAGCTATCGGTTCACCTCGTCTAGTATCCATTGTGTACCTATTGTCCCCTCATCATAAACTTGCCAGGTCTAAATTTAAAAAAGGAGATGCAATATGCATATACTCTAACCACTAAAATTAGAGGATAAATTCATCACACAGAACAATAGATGGATCCACCATCACAAAATAGCATTGATGATTATGTTAGTTTTCTTCATCCCGGATCGAAAAAAGGAAAGCACAACATTGATCCCATTGGATCATGGACCACATGTACCCCATTTCCCAAATGCTGAAGCGGCCGAAGCAATTGCCAAGGTACTAGAGCCATCCTAGCAGAGAGGCGCCGAAAGTGCTGTTAAAAAGTGAAAAACAATACTCAATTGCCCTGAGAAATAATTCAGATCGACATAACCGAAGTAATCACATTGATACACATTCATCATGTCCACGAGTGTTTTACCCTGACCGTTTGGTTTCAGAGGGTGTGCTTCGAAGCTTTGTTAGCTGTTATTATCATGGGGCATGTTCTCGTTCCATGGCGTTGACGAAGAAAGTCATCGAGACCGAGATCTGAGGACATACAATAGTGGTTCGAGTCTGGATGGTGATTAGGAATTGGCTAGGTGACTTGTGAATTGGAGCAGTGGCATGCAAGTGGGGGTGACTGCACATGAGAGGTTCATGGTTCTACGTCTCAGGGTGAAAACCCAGGGTCTGGCCTTAATTGGTTGTGCCTGGCAATGGCCTTGTTGAAGGTATTGTTTTGAGAGCGTGGACTTTTTTCAGGGTGAAAACCTAGATATTTGATCAGGCGATGATGGTGTTTGTGCACTGTTCCCTTCTTGGAGACGTCGTTTTTGGAGAAGCTGAACTTCTGGTGCTGTCTTGGTGGTGATAGTACTGTTGTTTTAATGAACTAGTAAGCGTGTACGTGCATTGCACGTCTTATAAATCTGTATTATATAGTATATAGAAGTGTATTTTAAATCTTACTTTCTTCTTATTAAATCTTTTACCCCCTCGCAGCCTCGCGTTGCCCCCGTACGGGTGGCCGCGGCTCTCCAAACTTGCGCCTTCAGCACGCCTTCCTCTCCATCCCCTCCTACCGTCGCCGGCGGTCGCCGCAGGGCGAAGCCTGTGTGATGTTGGCGGATGCTTCTCCCCGGCGGTTGGGAGGCCGACGCGGAAGGCCGGGCCAGACGGCGGTGCATCTCGCGGTGGCGACTCGGGCAAGGCGGAGGTGGGACGTCCGCGTTACCGGGCGGTGGCGACGACATTCTAATGGTGGGAGGGGTGGGGGCAAGGTGGCTGGCTGGAGTTCATGGCCTCTCACAGCAGTGCTCGCCTAGGGCCAGATTTGGGCCAACCGGGCCTCATCTGGGTAGGCAGGGCATGTGGATGCGTGGCCCGACCTGGTACAAACTCGACTCGCTTGCTCCCTGGTGGCTGCTCAGGGTGGTGGATGGTGACGATGGGGTTCTCGGCTGCGGGGTGACAGGGAATCATGGATGGACGGCGGCGACGGACATGGCGCTGCAGCGAGGCAGAGGGGCTAGTCGGGCATGAGGGGCTTGACATGCCCTACCGTTGCGTCCGGTCAGTAACCGCTTCTGGCGGTGGAGGACAAGTGTCTAGCTCTGGCCGTCGATTGACTGCGGTGCAGCCGGAAGCCGGAGTCGGACATACGGGTCTAGCTCTGGCCGTCGATGGCTGCGGAGTGTGACTGGCAGGCTTCGCTTGCTGACAACACTTTTGTCGTCCATGTGATTCTATTGTTGCCGCCACCCGACTTGATGGCCTCGCGGTTTGTGGTCTATTGCTTCCTGACGCCGAGTTCGTGGATGCCGGGGCAGTGGCCCCGGAAGGTGGACTGCACGGGCGACTCTACGGCGAGCGACGTGGCGGTGGTGATGGTCGTTCTCTTCGGTCATGTGGATGGCGAGGAGTGGGGTGGAAAACCTGGTGTTGGCGGCGCTTCGGCTTTGGCAGCTCCCAGATCGTGTGTCGGGGGCCTAGCTCGGGTTAGTGGGCAGATCGAGTTTGGGAGTGGTCCGAAGGTTTTTCCGGGCGAAAGCTCAGTGCCTCGGCACCAACGGCGGCGATGCCTGCAGGGGCAGTAACCCTCTTGGGGGCGTTGTTGTGGTTTCCTTCTCCACGCTAGCTCCGGGTGAAAACTCTAGACCGTCGTGGTCTCGGCGGCGGCACAGTGCGTCGTTACCCTCTTGGGAGCGTCGTCGTGGAGCTCCGATTTCTCTCGGTCTCGTTTCGGTGGCTTTAGTAGCAAGCTTTGGCTTTCTGTGTTTTCTTTTTATTTATCTTGATCTGCGGTTCTCCCCATCATCTTGTATTGGTTCGGCCATTTTAGCCTTATTTATAAAGCGGGACTAAAGCCTATTTCGAGTTCAAGCAATCTTTTATCAAGTATAGATATAATTTTTTTTTAAAAAAACACATTACAAACGCAGACGCTCATAATGCATACAATTATAGATACAATTGAGTGACCAAACGATGTAAGTGTATCCACGATCCACACATGTTATCACTTAAAAACTTAAAATCCACGATGCATAAAATAAAAATAATTATCAAAAAATCTTTATATATTTTGAAAGTAATTCAAATTATCAGATAATCAGAACATAACTTTTTTTAAATCCTTCATAATTCCCCTCAACCGTCACTTTGTTTTTATGAAGTACATGCGCTAACACAGTCCAACACTAAAAAAAATAGGGACGCACACTTGTGCTGGATTCTTAGACAAAGGTTCGTGAAGAAAAGAAAATTGTAAACCCACCACTGAGCTCTCTCGGTGGCACAAAATTGCAAATCAGACAAGCTCCACACTCCACTATGTATGCACGGTAGCTCCCTAACCTGCCCACCACCCTAGGGATGTCCCGGCCATCTCCGATGTCTCCCAGTTGCTCCGGCGACGGCGAGGTCCGGTGCCCCTCATCTTCCTCTACACCGCCCCGGAGAGGTCCTGGTTCCCTCCCCTGTCTCCCTCCGCTCCGACGACGGCAAGATCCTGCGCGCCCTCACCTGCCTCGAAATCTCCCGGTGAGGTCCGTTGGCCCCCCACCTTCCTTCCCACTGCCACATCATCCAGCTCCCTCTCTCGATCTCGTCAAGCTGCCCCTCCTCTTGCACCAGCGGCGCCAAGACTCGCCCTGATTCCAGTCGTTGAAGAGTCCTAGGAGGGCTCACGGGCAACCCTGCGCTAGGCACGGACGGAGGCAAAGTCGCAGGCGCGGGTTTCTTCTCCACCGGATTCGCGACCGTGGCCACCGTGCGTTCAAGGGCTCCATAGCGCCTGCCTCCTCCCCCCTCTGTTCGAACATGTGAACCAGAGCAATCACCTAGGGACGCCGGCGAGGCCGCCCTTGCTCCGGCGGATGGTCGACGCCCCTCCAAGTAGATGGTGTTGAACTGTTGATCATTGTGCAATTCACTGGTCGACGCTTTCTGCTATCTGATGCAGGTATCTATTTTTAACCGGCTCTTCACCCTTTAATTGTGATTCACTGAGACGTGTAGTCTTGACATTTACTTGGATAAATTGCTATATCATAACAAAACAATGGCTTATGTAGTGTTAATTCTCTTACTTGGTTAATGTCAAGAAATGAGTTTTGTGATAATTGGACAGTGTACTTGAATCCTTCTGAACAACAAGGTTGCAAGTGTAGAGCGAGAGAGGCATGTGTAAGTGTGGCTTGTGTGTACGTGTGGTGAATTGGTTTTGTGAGATTGTGAGGTGAATTGATTTTGAAACAAACTTAGGATATGCTATGAATCTGTACAATTTTGGCTAGATTTTGGGGTGAATTGATTTTGAACTGTCCTTACCAATTGGTATATACTTTTGCTAGATTTAATCTCCAATGAGGTCAACATCCCACTCACATTCTGCTAATACAATACAGTCAAGTACCACGAACAACTACTTAGACCATACTAAGTAGATTGTTTTCTTGTTCTCCTCCCAGTGCACATGACTTTTTTCACAAGGATGATAAACAATTGGAAGCTTAAAAAAACTCTAAAAAACTTTTTAGTTATTCCGTACAAAAAACCCAGTTTGCTTATATGGATGGCAGAGCTTCTGCTGGTAGGAGGTCAGCCTCATATTTAGATGATGAAAAATCCATTCATTTTGCACCTCCCATTCAGCTAACATTTGTACAAATATGACGCAAAACAATTTAGTCTGGAATAAATACAAATACAAAATGGTTCAAGAGCTAGGAATTAAATAAAGGTCACACTGCACAATTATTCAGTAACACAGTACTTGTTCTGAAGTATTAGCGATTCTGCTATATTTTTGTTGCTTCAGAATTCATTAGTAAACTCTGTAAGAAGCAGAAAAACTTCCTGTGTTGGTTAGGACCAGTGATAACTCCAGTAATAAACCTATGTTTGACAGCAATCACTAAAGAAGCTTAGTTATACTATTGTGGCTACAGAAAAGGGGAACAACAATTAAGTGAATCTGTAGCTATTAAAAACCATTGACTAATACATTCAACTCTGAATAGCAAAGCGAAGAAGGCCCATGTCAAACAAAGTTGATACCATCCCATGCTTTATTATTATAGAGTGGGGCAATTATAGCTATAGACCTGGTGACTATATAAAAAACGGTGACTCTCTTATATCCAATATCGACATCATTTCTCTTTTGTGCATACCATTTTAATATTTCGTCCTTATTTTGTGTGTACCGCTCCCTGTCCCTTTGCCTCCTTACCTCTCTTTAAAATAAAACACAAACACAGATCAAGTATATGACTAAGTATGGGCATATGCTGCAGCTCATAATCATTATCGATGGATATGGACACATGTGTTTGTGTTTCATTTTCCTGGCCATTCATTTCGGCGGAAGAAGCAGCCATTTTTTTCTGACTGTAGGCTTGACGTTGTCTCTTTAATATATCATCCCTATTTTGTCTGCATTGTTTCCTCTCTAGTTGCCTCTTCGGTTCCTTAGGACCGACATCAATGATACATTGTACTAAGAATTTAGCGTCTCACCAACTATCTGAGTATAGGAAGTATTTGTTGGCAATTACCTGAGCAGTGGTTGTCGCTGATGTCCTGAAACATAACCCACTGTTAACGACAGACGATGTAAGATCATGAGCTACAAGTGTATGCATATGTGCCACATTTACTCAGCGAGTAGTTCACTAAATTACGCTATAAGCGATTGTAC